>CM042090.1:54962786-56324452 GCA_023512835.1 Taxillus chinensis | reverse complement strand
TCACTGCTGCTTCGATTCGGGATGGGCTCTTGTGCACCTCTGGAGTTAAGGCGAGTGTTGAATAGCATACTGCTTTCTTTGGCCATTGCTGAGAGCGAAAGAGTGGGATCTCTATTTAAAACAAATAGAACTTGCTCTGATACCACTTGAGGGTCCCTTGGAGCCTAGAGGGGGGTGAATAGGCTCTTATCGAAACTCTTTCTAATCTCTTAAGACACAAACACTTATCCAGTTAAGTGATAGAATCACTGTGGAAGATAACCAGATAGTGGAAGTATTTTGTTTTATTATCAAAAGATAAATACAACAAAATAGAAGCAAGACTCTCTTACACTCTGTTTACAAAGGAATTCACACACTAGCCTAATTCT
This sequence comes from Taxillus chinensis, assembly GCA_023512835.1. Classification (NCBI taxonomy): domain Eukaryota; kingdom Viridiplantae; phylum Streptophyta; class Magnoliopsida; order Santalales; family Loranthaceae; genus Taxillus; species Taxillus chinensis. Next base: position 56,324,081 of record CM042090.1, on the reverse strand, counting down.
ATCTTTTGAACTCTTGTACATACACAGGGTTGATCTTAACTTCCTTACATACACTACACAAATGTACAAGTATGAATATTTATACAAACATTCCTAAGAGACAACCTTGGAACTTGTAGTTCCGGAATGCGTTCAGCACTAACTATTCCTCGGTAATCTCTCTGCCTTGACTGCTGCGGTTTGTGGAGCTCAAGATCTTGGGTTTGAAGAGTATAAGTGCCTTTGTGAGTTCCCAAATATAATTGAGGTTGTGTCCACATATCCGGGTGATCCACGTGTAAGATTCTTCAGGTTCTCAATGAGTTTGTCTTACATCGGGACACCACGAGCTGATAACTTTAAATACGGTAGTTTGAAGTAGCATCTTCTTGGTCCGGTGTAATTTTCCTTACTCCATTGCTAATGAAGCTCGGAACCTTACTCCGTGTCAGTGGTTGCTTACTCCGTATCTATTAGGTACTGGAATCCTTAGTCCGTGTCAGTGCTTCCTTATTTCGCATGTAAGTTCCTTACTCCGTATGTAAGTTCCTTACTCTGTATGAGTGAGTGGCCCAGATTCCTTACTCCGCATCTAATTTCCTTACTCCGTGCGAATAAAGACTCGAGTCCTTATTCCGCATCAATACTTCCTTACTCCGTATGTAAGAAAGACTCGGATCCCTTACTCCGTGTCTTCTTTAGTTCGCTTGAGGGGAAGACTTAACCTTTTACTTCGTGCGACCTTGTAGACCAAGACTCTTACTCCGCATCAGTTTGACTTAGTCCGTTTGAGGCATTAGGAACAGATTCCGTAATCCGTAGCTTTTAAGTTCTTAGTCCGCATGAATGTTCCTTATTCCGTATGTATTGGTGACTTGGTTATTTACCAAGTGTTTGACGACACTCACTCTTGTCCGGATCAGGATTATGTATCCTGTCCTTAGCTTTGCTCTCACGAGTATATCTCCGGATTAATAACATATCTTCTGCAATAATCAAAGAAACACAAAAGATCTCAGATCAAAGTACATAAGGCTTTATCAGTATTATCCAAATTCTGGGCTTGATCCAACAGAGAGCTACGGACTCATGAGGTCAGATTCAAATATACTGACCGAGATGAGAAAATAGCTCGGAAAGAAAAGGGGGTAGCTTTTCAAGCTATAGAATGCCTGAGCATACAACAGGATGATGATACGAAAGAGTCAGAGAACTCTGACTCGGACACTGAAGAAGAAATAACTCTTTTGGTCAAATCCTTCGAGCAATTCCTGTAGAAAAGCAGAAAATGATTCAGAAGAGACTCCTCATCATCATCCAGAAGGAAGGAGTAATCGAAGTCAAGTTCCCAAGAATGCTACAATTGTGGGAAACCTGGTCACTACGCCAAGGATTGTAAATCCAAATCAAAGATGGCCAATAATAGTGACAAGGTTAAACCCCAATGCTCCACCTCAGAGAATAGCAAGAACAAGAGGAAGGCGTTTGTCACAAAGTACGTCAGTGACTCAGAAAAAGGGGAGGAATCCTCTAATGATGAGCCAACCGAGAAGCTGAATGTCTGCCTCATGGCAAATATTGAGGTACCTTTTATTTCTGAGCTTGTGAGTAAATTAGAATCTCTTACTGTTGAACATGATCATGAAAAGAATAAGAGACTAATAATTACTCAAATGTGCAAAGATATGGAAAGTCGGACTAAATGTCTTGAATTTACTGTTGCAAGACTTGAAAAAGACATAGCTGACTTTAGGAGTAAAGAGGCTTGGTATCGTGATCTAAGAGCTGAAAATCATTTGCTAAATACTAACCTAACTGGCCTAACTATTAATCTGAAAAGACTCGAGAACGAAATTGAAAAGGAAAAAGAAATAAACCGTAAGTGGCTAAAATCGGGGGAAATAGCCTCTACGTTTAGGATTGATCCGGACAACATCCGAGTTAAATCTGGCCTTGGCTCTGAACCATCAACCTCCACGCAAGCTACTGAGTGTCCCTTGGATTTCACTCCGAAACTAATAAACCTTTATCCTGTTAGTACATCTAAACCGTTGGATGGTTTCATTTCAGGTGGCACCATAGTTTATGACTGTGGAAGAGAGGTTGTTACTGCTAATCCTGAAGTAGTAGCACCCGTACCTAAAGATGAAGAGAAGACTGTTTCAGTTAAAGCCAAAACTGTAGCACCCAGAAAGAAAGGAAAGGATAAGGTTGATGTATCTGGGGCCAAGAGCGCGTCACCCAATCGCAAAGGATTAAGTCATAGGGAACAGAGTAGAAAACCTGTAAAACCTAAGAAACCTGTATCCCCTATTTGTGCTCCACATCATAATGTCTATTCCATCTGTAGATAAATAGGCCATTATCACTATGAATGTTGGAGTCTACCTGATGATTGGCTTTGTAGTTAAGTTTATTTTAATAAAGATCAGTTAATCAAAAGCAAATCTAAATCTAAATCTCAAAGGAGTAACTCTCCCAAGAAAACCCAAATAAAAGAAGCAACTGACACTAATAAAGTAAAGTCAACTTGAAAAGCTAAAGTTCCTAATAAAGCTAAATCCAGATCTGTTGACATTGTAGTTGTTTCTTCTAACCCCTCGAAACAAGTTTGGGCACCAAAAGTGTAAACTGTTGTCTTGCAGGAGCATCTCTGGAATGCATTGCTGGACCACTTGAAGTTAAAGATCAATCAAAGCAAGTGGATCCTTGATAGTGGATGCTCCGGACATATGACAGGTGATCAGTCTCTGCTCGTAGAAGTTGCTGACAAATGAGGCCCATCCATATCAAATTGTGACAACAGTAAAGGTAAGACTGTGAGGTATGACACTTTAACTAACGGCTATATATCAATTACCAAAGTTGCACTAGTCGAAGGTTTGAAGCATAATCTACTAAGTGTCAGTAATTTATGTGACAAAGGATTTACTATTTCCTTTATGTCCAACACCTGCACAGTTAGGGAAAGCTTATCCGGATATATTAAGTTATCTAGATTAAGATATGAGGACATATACTCAGTAGTCTTAAGAAATAATTCTTTTGACCCTGTATGCTTCCTCACTAAAGCAGCAGATGAAGAAAGTTGGCTATAGCACAAGCGTTGCACTCATTTAAATTTTAAGACTTTGTCTAAACTAGCGTCGCTTGACTTGGTAAATGGTCTGGCCAAACATAAATACTCCAGAGACTCTCTCTGTTGAGAATGTCAACTCGGCAAGCAGACCAAACATAGCTTTAAGAGCAAATCAGTTAATTCAATAACTTCTTCATATGGACCTCTGTGGTCCCATTTCAATTGCTTCTCTTGCTGGTGTGAGATATACCCTTGTGGTTATCTATGACTTCACCAGGTATACATGGGTGATGTTCCTGAAATCGAAGGATCAAACCTTTGAACATCTTATAGATCTCTTCAACTGGATAAGAAATTCACAAGGACTGAGCATTAAATGCATCAGGAGTGATTATGTAAACTACAAAAAGCCTTGTATGGATTGAAGCAAGCTCTAAGAGCCTAGTACGACACACTGTCGGAATTCTTGCTCGAACATAATTTCAGAAAAGGGAAGATAGACACCACATTATTCCTACGGAAAGAGAAGGGCATTCTCTGATTATATAGATATACGTGGACGATAACATTTTCGAATCCTCGAATCCGAAGCTTTGTGAAGAGTTTGCGAAGTTGATGACTGGCAAGTTCAAAATGAGCATGATGGGAGAATTATCATACTTCTTTGGAATAGAAGTTAAACAAATGAAGGATGGAATCTTCATAAACCAAGCTAAGTACACACGGGACTTAATCAAGAAGTTCGAAATGCAAAACTTAACTCCCGTGAAAACTCTCATGCCAGTTCGTGCAAAGTTAGATCCTGATCTTAACGAAGAATCAGTAAATATGACTGAATACAGAGGGATGATAGGATCATTACTGTATCTAACAGTAAGTTGCTCGAATATTATGTTTGCAACTTGCATTTGTGCAACATATCAGGCGAATCCCAAAGAGTTATACATGCTTCATGTAAAATGGATATTGCGGTATCTTAAAGGGACAATGAATTTAGGACTCTGGTATCCAAAGGAGTCCAACTTCTCTTTATTCGGATATTCTGATGCTGATTTTGCCGGGTGTCACATCGACAGGAAGAGTACTAGCGGTACTTGTCGGTTTCTTGGAAACAGATTGATTTCATGGTTCAGAAGAAGCGAATTTCGTATCAACCTCTCATCTCGAGGCGGAATATATAGCTGTTGGGAGTTGCTGCGCATAGCTTCTCTGGATTCAAAGTTAACTTACTGATTACGGGTTCAACATGACATCTGTTCTACTATACTGCGACAACACCAGTGCGATTGTCATCAACAACAATCCTGTTATGCACCCAAAGACTAAGCACATTGAAGTTAGGTATCACTTCATCCGAGATCATGTTCTCAAAAAGCACATATCTCTTGAACATGTTGCTACGGATGATCAACTCGCAGACATACTCACCAAGCCCCTACCTAATGCAAGATTTTCTGAACTACTCCTCAAATTAGGTATGCTTGACCTATCTGCATAGTTTCTAATTTATCATTCCAATAGTATTTCTTTTAGAACATGCATCGCGTTTCATGATGAGCGCTAGACACTTACTGTACTTAATGATGATTATCTTTACTCGTGTCATGCATTATGTTCCTGATAATTTTCTCATATTTTCATTATGAGAGGATGCTTGCGTTTAATACAGATGCTCCCTCATCAGTGCCCAGCTTCCATGGGCTACCATTTCGACTTTGTCAGTATATGATAGACTCCCTTTGCGAGCTCACTCTACGAAGTTATCCAACTCAGTAGTGATCTTCGACTCAGTGTCTACCCACTGCTGCATACGGTTGACAACAATGACAACCAAAGGACCATGGGAACAATAAGGGACCTATTGCATCTGACCGAGCTACCAGTTGATAGAGACATGCTTGAAGCTATGATCCTTTTTTGGGAACCAAGGCATCAATGCTTTGATTTTAATGGCATTGTCCTTGTTCCCACTGTTGAGGAGTATAGGATATTCCTTGACATACTAGAAGACCATAGAAGGAAGGTATACCTACCTAAACCAAGAAGAGCATGGCAAAAAGCTTTCACAAACATGATAGAGATTCGAGTTTGGAAGGCACCCTTTTTGATAAACCATGAAGAATGAGAGCTGATGTCATGGGAGACCATTCAGGAAGTGATGTTGACTACTATAAAAGTAGGCTTTCATCGGCTTCTCACTTTGGCCATATATGGGTTGATTTTCTTCACACGGGTCTTGGCACACGTGGATAGGGCAATCATCGATTTAGTACAGCAAGTGGTAGAAGGTTGTGATCCCACTCCAGCCATCCTGGCATAGACTATTTGGTCCCTTTCTTATCTAAGAACCGAGGGCTCAGGACAGTTTATTGGATGCTTACCTCTCTTCTGCACCTGGCTGAAAGGACAATTGCCATGTGTTGTCCCCAAGTTCTCACTAGTATATAAATTGCCTTTCACGACACTATTGGACATTTTACTCAACAAATGAATTCTGCCTAAAGGAGTTGAAGACTGGAAGAAGAAGCTGCAAGATCTAATAGAGGAAAACATTGTTTGGGTTGCTCCCTGTATACCAAGGACGACCATGACATACAGTTGTGGTGAGTATAATTGGGTTCCTTTATTAGACCCTTGGGGAGCTATTGCCTACGCACCGCTGTAGAGTGGAAGATAGCTAAGAGATAATTAAATCATCCCAATATTGTTTGGGATAGAAGACCACAACTTCACATATGGTTGAGCTATGTTGGAGGAAAGGGGAAGGAAGATGCATCAAGCATGGTCTGCACCGCACAAGATTCAACCTAATAACTCAAAACCAGATATTTTCCCAGCATACATACCTTGGACAGCATAGCATAAACCACAATAGAGCTCGATCATGAGAACTATTCTATAAGAGAACCATGAGTTGAGACAACAAGTCCATAGGTTGGAAGCAGCTTTGGAGAGAGCCACGCAGAGGTTACAGTTGAGCGATAAGCAACTGGAGACGGTGCTGAAGCAAAGAGAGGATGCTGGGGATAGACCGCCGCAGAGGAAGAGGCACTGCACTTGAAGACCATATCACCATCTATGAGATGATTAAATAATTGCTCTAGAGCTATGTAGTTTCATGTTATCCTAGTTGTTTAGAGGTTACACGGCATCCATGCATTGTAATTATTTTCTTTTTATGAAGAAAATATGAGTTTGTTTAACTTTGTTCACCTGCATCTATCCATGCATCACATGCGTTCACATAAAAAGTGAAAACAAAAATAAAAAGAAAGTTTGCCCCTTTTTGCCTTTTTCTGTTGAAATATCATTGTTTCATCTAAAATTGGGCACACTTACTATCTTAGATCTAGATGTAAGCACTATCCCATCCGATGGCCGACAAGACTAAAATAGGGTTAGAGCAGAGTTAGCAAGGGATGAGTAACAATCTGCAGGATTTGCAAGGACAGATGAGCCACATGGCAGGGATGATGGCCAAACTAGTTAAAACAAAGTTAGGGGAAGGAATTGTAAATCAGCAACCAAGGCTACAAGTAATGCAACCTCCACCTCACACACAACCTTTGACACAATCTCACTCCGGAACAATTGAACACACCTGATCATGGGGATTTATATCTCTTTTTAGGGTAATTTTGGGTATATTTTCATACTATTTTGCTTTATTCATTGCCCAATTATGCTACATTATCACATTTTCATGCCCTGACCCAAAAAAGAGGATTTCTTGTAGTTTTTTGTGGTATTTTTTGCTATATTTTGATAGGAATCCAAAAATCAAGAAAGAATTCACTAGATTAATAAAAGGAAGGAAGAATCCCAAAGACCTAAAGATCATGATGACCCAATTTCACATTGGTTGGGTGAAGGTTGGGTGAAGCACCTTCACACGATCAAGTTGGGTGAAGCCCATATTTCAGGAATGGATTCCTAGAGCCTCAATGAAGATAATCTATTTCTGGTCGGGTGAAACCCGATGTCATTTGGAGGTGGTTGGTTAAAACTCATTGTGCATATCTAGACTCTCCAAGCATCAGGGAAGAGAACGTTCTTTTAGTCGGGTGAGATTTGAGGTCATTAGATGCTGGTCGGGTGAAGGTCGAGTCAAAGCCCAAATTTTGGCGATGGACTCCTTATTTTTGAAGATCACTTATTTCCTTTTGGATCGAAGTCATTTGATCAAAGTACAAACATCAAATACTCAAGTCAAAGGGAAATTAATTGAAGAAATTCAAATTCAAAAAGGGTGCTTTGCATTTAGACTAAAGTCTTTATAGGAATTAAGAGAGTGTTGAAGGTTATTGTTTAGTCTCTTTTTCAAATTCAAAAATAAAGGAGTTACAATAGATTTAATAGGGCTATTTAGTTGAGGAATTATGGAGGATTTATGTAAAATTCAAAATTTTAAAATATGGCTGGATAGGCTATAAAAAGGGCATCAGATCCTCCATTGTAAATCATCCAATTTTCTACCATAATCTATTTCTACAATTCCATCATCATCTAGAGTAGAAAAAGAGAGATTGAAGAAGGTTTGGGGTTTCACTTGGTTCTTGAAAGCAATTTGTTTGGAAAAGAAGATCAACCTTGTAATTTCTTGGTCAATATATGAAAGCAATCCTTTTGGTATTCTTATTCCATGTATTGTAATTCTATTGTTTTCAATTATACAATAGAAGCTTCAAAACCCTTGATTAGGGTTATGATGGAGTTTGATATAATAAATTAATTTGAAATATTTTAGTTTAATCTTTTTTTTTTTACATTGTGAGTGTTTATTTAATATTTTAGGATAAAATATGAAATGGACTTGATCATTTCATTTTATGATCATAGGTATTTATATGAAGGATTGAAAAATGAAGCATAATTACTGGAAAAGGCAAGATAATCAAACTAGGAGTTGCATAATTTGCAAAAGCCAGTGTAAAACCTAGGATACCACGTTAAGAGTGGGTGTGATGCTAGCTCTAGACTAAACAACCCAAATCTTAATGGGTTACCCATCCCCCATGCTGGGGTGTACACACGAATTATAACACTTGAAAAAGGCTAATTCATGCATTAGAGGTTGGGTATTAAACATTATCACAAGGAAAGAATTAGATTGAACTAAAACATAATCTTGGGAAAAATACATCAAATGAAATCTTAACTCCAATCGCATTTATCAATTGAACTTATCTCTACTTGAAAAAGCGTTTCTCCATCTCTCATATTCCTTTAAAACAAATTATTTAAATTTAGTTCTATTTTTATATTAATCCCATCCAAAAACTCTTTATAAGCTAGTTGAAATTTCTAATTTCTTCATCCTTCCCTTGGGTTCAAGAACTGGACTTAAAATCCACTTTTATTATTTGTCATGATTTGTACACTTGCTGAAGAGCCAACCTTTTATTTGAGGAGATTGAAGAGCCAACTGAAAAGGTGAGTTGTTTTTTTTGTTAGTTGGATTTGTTGTCAACACATATTCTGAGAGAGTTCAGAGGGAGTTCAACACTTGGTTAGTATTGAAGAAGTTAGAGTTGGAAAAGAACCTACTGCACAGATTACTTCAGTTCACTTCGAAACATCATATCTACTTCAATACAGATTCTATTGATCTCAAATTTTGCAGTATTGTTCCAGACAGATGTGGTAGGATATATGTAATTTTTCAGGACATTTGGAGCACAATAAGGCCTTCAAGTATGAAGATATATGTTGACCTGTTGAAGCAAGTGTGGTGCACCTACCAATCATCGTTAAAAAATTCATAACTAATTCTGTACAACTCGGATTAATCTGAAATTTGGATAGCTTGTTTATCACTGATGGAGGAGGCTACAGTTAAAATTTCAGAGAATTTGAAGCACTCTAAGGGGTGCACGTGACAATGCCTGTGACAATGACCATATCACATGCACCTCCAAATGCTTTGAAATTTTTATGCAAGGTAGAGGGCATAATTTGGAGCAACTTTCCCTTCTGTACATCATATTGATAAGGCCATCTTCATGGTCAAATAAATCAAAGTGTGTTTACTCAACATTGATGAGATGGACGGCCAAGATCATTTCATTAAAGAGATGGATGCCCAGCATTAATTGGATAGATTAACGGTCATAATTTAAGATGGAAGAGATCAAGAGTCCACAATCAGCTATGGCATTAGGGCAACCCTAAAGATCTAAGGGTTGAGATTACTTGAAAGGCTTAGATGGAGGGCTAAGTATGTGTGGCTCTTTAACCTAAATATAAAAGGTGTAGAAGGTGAATAAATTTGCAGCGAAGTCATGGAGAAAAAAATTGAAGGCGCTTCTTTGATTCCAAAGATGAAGAACATAAGATTCAAGGCCGGTGAAGCGATTTGAAGCATCTTTGCTGAAGAGAGGTGACATCTAAATGAGCATATTCCTCATACCTAAGTTCTTACACCATTTTTGATTACATCTAATGTATTGAGGCATTGTTGTTGATCTACATGCCTACAGGGGGATTAAAGGAAGAATAGATCCTTTCCCTACCACTCTTGTTGTTGGTGATTTAAACATTAGTGAAATCTGTGTGGTGTGGGTGATTCCCACCATACCAAGGGCATATCCTTCAAATTGAAGGTGAACCTTGTAAAAATCTTTGTGTCTTGGTGTTCTTGCTTGTGATTCATGCTTGATTTATATTGTGCTTGATGCGACTTGAAGTAATTTGTTTTAGAAGACATAAAAGATAAGAGACAAGTGGTAACGTGGATAAACCATAACCGGTTGCGAAGGTTGAAGAAGAAATTTGTAAAAGACTATCATAACCACTGATTCACCCCCCCTCTCAGTGGTGATAGAGGGCTAAGTATGGGTGAGAAGAAAAAATTCTACTCTAAGTCAAACAAAAAAAGCTTCCTGTCTAAAGAAGAGAATGAAAGTAGTGAAGAGGAGTACTTAGATGAAAACTCTTCTGGAAATGAGAGGATGATGACCTTTATGGAAAAAATTGAAAATGAGACAGAAAAACCTAAAGAGAGAAACATAGATGATGATAACATCAGTATAGGAAAAGAAGAAAAAGAAAAAGAAGAAGAAGAAGAAGAGACTCAAATGGAGTATATGCTGAAAAAGGAGCTTAAAGCTTGCCTTAAGGAGAATACCAAACTAGAGAAAGAGATAAAGTCTCTTAGACAAGAAGCCAAGCTGAAAATAAAAAAACATGAGGAGTATTTTCAAAGGGACGCAAAATTGACTAAGATGGTTGAAGAGCTAAAGGTGAAGTTGGCTGAAGCGAATAAGATAAATCAAGATGTGCTTCTGATCCAGTCAGCCAAGGACATTGAAATTGAAAAGCTTCAATCAAAGCTACTAGACTTGGAGAAAAATTTAAAGAAGTACAAGTTTAATTTTAATCACTCTATTGAACTTTCAGGTCTATCATCTAATAAATTCCAGGAGGCAAGGGAAAGGCTTCAACAGTGCCTTGATTATCAAAGACCAACATTCTTAGGCACACAAGGGCTTGGATATGATCAAGGAGAACCCTCATCAAAGAAGCATAATAAGAGTGAAGTGGTCTTGTCAAAGAAGTTAAACCCAAAGAAGACTCACAGAAGATATGGAAGCAAAAGGAATCTAAAAGGGAAGTGGCAATGAAAGAGGTGAAACGATCAAGTACCATACAAAAACCTCTAATCAATGGTGATGAGTACAAAAGGAAATACAATAGCCAAAGACAAAATCAAGGTACGATCAGGTACACATGCTTTGGACATTGTTGGTGCTGTAGTGTCTATGGACATAAAGCAAGAGGATGCTGGTACAATGAAGTTAACTATATAAGAGATAGAATCTATGATTTGAGGGGGAGTTCAACTCAAAGGCAACAACATCAAGCACAAAGGAAGAAAACAGAAGCTAGTGTGAGAAACAGATTTGAAGTGCTTGAGCAAATATGTGGAAGATGTGATCAGGCAGGACATGTAGCAGAAGAATGTAAAGTTATCTTTTCATCCTATCAGCCATATCAAAGTGGTGCGCCAGTAAGGAGCTTTGTGAAGAGAAGACCACAAAATCAGAGAGCTATGCTAGTTGAAGTAGCATTAAAGGCATCGAAGAAAGAAAAAGATTGGATTTTGGACAGTGGCTGCTCAGGACATATGACTGGTGATACAAAGATCTTAAAAGATGTGGAAGCCTATGATGGAGGTTCAGTGACTTTTGGGAATGATGGCTCACTGAAGATTAAGGGTATTGCTTCAGCTACCATAGGTGAAACTAAGATGAAATCAAATGAAGTCTTATTGGTAGATGGTTTGAAGCACAATTTGTTGAGTGTGTCTCAGTTATGTGATGATGGAAATGAAGTAATCTTCAGAAAGAAGGGTTGTGTAGTCAAAAGATTAAAAGATGGTGTTGTGATAGCTAAGGGTGATAGAACAGTTGGAAATTTGTTTCAGGTGGGACGCTCACAAAAGTCATGCTTCATGGGTGCCAAGGAAGAAAATATGTTATGGCACGGAGACTAGGTCATCTTGGACAAAAGAGTATGACCAAGGTGACAAAAGAAGGAGCTATAAGACACATTCCTATCTTACGAAGAGATGGAAGTTCCATATGTAGCACATGCCAAAAGGGAAGAATGGTCAACCTTAGCCATAAAGGAGTGGAGATTCAAACATCAAAGCCACCTGGAGTTAGTACATTCGATATTTGTGGACCCATCAAACCACAATCATCAAGAGGAGACAGGTATTTTATTTCATTCATTGATGATTTCACTCGAATGACTAACATTATGTTTATGAAGCGCAAATCAGAAGCTTTGAAGATGTTCAAGAATTTTAGGAGATTAGTTGAGAAGGAAACAGGTCATTCAATCAAGAGACTCCGAACTGATAATGGAAGGGAGTACACAAGTGGTGCCTTTGAAGAGTATATAGAGAAGCATGGCATTAGACATGAGTACAGTGCACCATACACTCCTCAACAAAATGGAGTTGCTGAAAGGAAGAACAGAAGCATTGTGGAGATAGCGGGACTATGATAGCTGAATATGGGACAGCAAAATATTTTTGGAGAGAAGCTGTATCCACGGTTACACATGTTCAAAATAGGTGTCTATTGCGGTCCAAATCAGATATGACACCATATGAAATGTGGTTCAAGAAGAGGCCAAGTGTGAAGTATTTTAAAGTCTTTGGTAGCCCATGCTTAATTAAAGTTAAAGGGAGACAACTTGGAAAGTTTGATGTGAAAGCTGATGAAGGTATCTTTCTTGGATATTTTTCAAATGGGAAAGGTTACAGGTGTTACAATAAGAGGCGTCAAACAATAGTTGATGCTTATGATGTGAAGGTGTTAGAAAATGAGTTTGATACAAGAGAACAACAAGGTGCGGACTCTGATTGTGATCTTAGTATTAATGAAAATGAAGGCCATAATCAAGAAGATGAAGAAGAAAGAGTTCATGATGATGAACTTGATTCAGCATACACAAGTGATGACGAGAGGCCTCAAACTCAGAAAACTTCATAAAGTGGCTAAACATGTGGATCAACAAAACATTCTTGGAGATCAAGGAGTTGGTGTTCAAACTAGGAGGACTATGAGATCATCAACACATACAGCCTTATTCTCTCAAGTGGAGCCACAACGAGTTGATGAAGCTCTAGATCACAAAGAGTGGATTGAAGCAATAAATGAAGAGCTTGATCAGATTGAGAAGAATGATACATGGGAGCTAGTACCAAGGCCTAAGGACAAGAATGTGATTGGAACAAAATGGGTTTTCAGGAACAAGAGAAATGCGAAAAGAGATATAACCAGGAACAAGGCGAGATTGGTGTGCAAGGGGTATGCACAAGTGGAAGGAGTAGATTTTGAAGAGACATTTGCTCCAGTTGCCCGAATGGAAGCTATCAGAATTCTCCTAGCAGTTGCAGCTCAAAGAAAATACCAAGTCTACCAAATGGATGTAAAATCAGCATTTTTGAATGGAGACTTAGAAGAAGAGGTTTACATTGAGCAACCAGAAGGATTTCTACTTGACAATGATGGCTCAAGTGTTTGTAAACTGAAGAAGGCACTTTATGGTCTCAAACAAGCACCAAGAGCATGGTATTCCAAGCTTGATAATTCTTTGAAGGAGATGGATTTCAGCAAAGGCCAAGTGGACAGCAATCTATATATCAGAAACAAACATGGTAAACATTTAATGGTAATTGTTTATGTTGATGATATAATTTTTGCAGGAAATGATGATGAACTTTGCAAGAAGTTTGCTGATAGAATGAAGAAAAGATTTGAGATGTCAATGCTTGGAGTGTTAAACTTCTTTTTGGGACTTCAAATCACTCAAGGAAAAGATGCCATCTTTCTATCCCAAGAGAAGTACGCAAAAGATCTCCTCAAGAGATTTGGAATGGAAGAAGCCAAAGTAGTGACTACACCCATAGTTACTGGCTCAAAAGTGTCAAAGGATGAGCAAGGCAAATCAGTAAATCAGAAGGAGTTCAGAAGACTCATTGGGAGTTTGTTGTATCTAACAGCTTCAAGGCCAGACATTGTTTATGCAGTCTGTAAAGACTCGTATTTGGGTAGTTTTGAGAGATAGTCATTCTATGGGAATGTAACTATCTGAACGGTAGTGTAGCCGTCGATGTGAGCATTTTGACTGTACTTGGGCCCGATTTTGAGTCGGGGCCCCGTTTGACCCGATTGTTGACTTTTTGGGGTTTATTGGTTGACTTTGCATTTGAGCAGTCATTTGAGTGTGATAATATCTGAACAGTGTTGTGCTCGTTATTTCGAGCGTTTTGACAGTAATTTGACTCAATTTGGAGTTCGTGACCTCGGGAGGTCAATTATTGCGTTTGGGTCAATTATTACTGGGAGGCCAATTATTGGCAACGGTATATATATAATTAAGAACTGCCTTATCTCTTTAATTGTCAATTATTGGTACGTGCATGTTTGAGCAAGAGAGAGAGAGAGAGAGAGAGAGAGAGAAGGTGAAGAGCGTAGAGCTTTTTTGGTGATTTTGGGGCGATTGGAGCTCGTGGATCGCAAATAATCTTCCAGGTAGGTGTCCTTAACTGTCTTATTTCGATCCTATCTTTGAATATGTGATCTGTGGATGTATGAGTGTGTACTTTATGAGGGTTGAGAAGTCAACCATGGAGGTCTAGATTTAGATCTAGATGAATATATGATTTGTGTGTATTTATGATGTTATCGTGCGAATTAGAGGCGTTTAGGACGCGTTTTGAGGTAAATATTGCAGTTTATTGCGTAAAACATATGTTTATGAGCATCTGGGGGTCACTGGGTTGCTTCCAGACGAAGAACAGGCCAAAAACGACGATGAACAGTACCCTGGGCAAGTTTTAGGGTCGACGGACCAGTCAGCAGCTTCATAGTCAGCAGCTATGGAGTCAGCAGCTTAGTTAGTCCGGATCAATAGTCCGGAGTAGTTAGTCCGGATCAGTAGTCCGGATCAGTAGTCCGGAGGAGTTAGTCCAGATCAGTAGTCCGGAGGAGTTAGTCCGGATCAGTTAGTCCGGATCAGTCCGTAGCATCAAATCCGTAGCATCAGTCCGGAGCATCAAATCCGTAGCAGTGAAACAGTGTTTCACAGCAGTGCAACTGCACTGCACTGGACATTTACATTGTAAACCATTAAAGTATTATACTTAAGTTACAATGTAAATAACGAAATACCCACCCATTTGGATTCAAAGAAAAATACTAGAAAAATTAATTCCCACTATTTCAAAATGTGAAAATTGGGATTTAGTGTAAAAATCTCGGAAAAACCCAAAAGTTGGTAGTGGTGAGTTTTTGGAAAGTGGGGTTAGACATCTCAGAAAAATCCCCAAAAATCAGATTATCTTATTTATGATAAGGGAACCCAATGTCGGGACTTTTAATTTCAAGAAAATAGCTGCTATGAGTACTTCCTTCATAAATCAAGGGTTGAAGATTTACTTGTGAAGACTGGCTAAAATTCTAAAGGAAATGTTGAGAATGACATGCCATACTAATGTTAGTATGTTGATGTGAGGTATTGGGGCATGGACTCCGTGACTTGTTTGGGTTCTCACCGTGATGCACCGATGGTGCTATGTGGTTGACGTGGCAGGCATATGCACCGATGGCAGGCCTGTGTGGCGACTGTGGCCGGGCATATTGCGCTGTGGACAGGCTAAGGCCTGAGTTGAGCCATTGAGCTCATGGAGCTAGGGCTGAGTGCCATGAGCTGGGATCCCATGGAGGATCGTGGACAAGTTGTCCTGATGTTTGTTGCAGGCTGAGTCCTGATGATTGTGCACACTACACGGTGCACGAGTACACTGAGCATATAGTATAGACTTATATGTGTTGCATGATGTGGAGTGTTAGGGTCACCTCTCGAGCTTGTCGCTCACCCCTACTTGTTGTTTACCCTTTTCAGGTGTGACCCGAGACTAGTGGAGGACTTTCTTCCAGGAGGACGCCCACTACTCGATGTATGATACGCTTATATTCCGTATTGTTTTATGTGATATCCCGGACATGGGTCCGTGGACAGTTGTATTTGCATACTGTATGATGTGATGTCTGTATGACTGTTTGACTCTTTGTATGCATGATGATATATGGGAAAGTATAGGATTACCCTTGATGTATGACTGTACAGGGTGGCATATTTGAGACAGCACCCGCGGTGTAGTCTCTATTGGTGCTAGTCACCAACCCCTTGACCTTTCGGGTGCGGGCAAGGGGAAGTCATGTACCCGGTTCCGGGTTCCCTGGAATTCGGGGGCGTGACACAGTCACTTTATGTGCACGGTATCAAAGTGATCCTAAGGAATCACATATGCTAGCTGCAAAGTGGATATTGAGATATGTCAATGGTACTATGAACCATGGGCTATATTATGGAAGAAATGACAGCCTTGAACTCTATGGGTTTACAGATGCTGATTGGGCAGGAGATGTGGATGATAGAAGATCTACTTTAGGAGGTGCGTTCTTTCTAGGAACTAAGTGTGTGGCATGGCATAGCAAAAAGCAAAATTCAGTGACCTTGAGCACCACAGAAGCTAAATATATAGCAGCTACTCAAGCTACAACACAAATGATTTGGATGAAGACTCAGCTTGCTGATTTGGATGTCAATGTTCACTTCCCACTGAATCTTGGATGTGATAACCAAAGTGCTATTCAATTAACAAAGAATCCAGTTCAACATTCAAGATCTAAACACATAGACATCAGATACCATTTTATTAAGGAGAGAGTTGAAGAAGGTCAGCTCAAATTGGAATATGTTCCTACCAAAGATCAGTTAGCTGACATTTTTACAAAGTCATTGTCCACAACAACTTTTCACGTTCTAAAGTTGAAATTGGGTGTTCAACCACTGCCTTCCCAACCCTAAGGTATAAATTGTACGTCACTCCTCTATCAGTTCAAAATATTTGATTTGGTTGTCAAAGGGGGAGAGACATACTATGAAGGGGGAGTTATTAAAAATGAGAGTGTGTGAGTTGTAAAGAAAAGTGATGTGACATCAAGTGAACCCGTAGAGGGCGTCCACACTTGTATGATCAAGTGCTTTATACCAGATGTTCATAATTTGAGAGTTGTTTTTGAGAGCTATGTTGCCAACAAAATCCAAAGGGGGAGATTGAAGAGCCAACCTTTTATTTGAAGAGATTGAAGAGCCAACTAAAAAAGGTGAGTTGTTTTTTTGTTAGTTGGATTTGTCGTCAACACATATTCTAAGAGAGTTCAGAGGGAGTTCAACACTTGGTTAGTATTGAAGAAGTTAGAGTTGGAAAAGAACCTACTGCACAGATTATTTCAGTTCACTTCGAAACATCATATCTACTTCAATACAGATTCTATTGATCTCAAATTTTGCAGTATTGTTCCAGACAAATGTGGTAGGATATCTATAAATTTTCAGGACATTTGGAGCACAATAAAGCCTTCAAGTATGAAGATATATGTTGACCCGTTGAAGCAACTGTGGTGCACCTACCAGTCATCGTTAAAAAATTCATAACTAATTCTGTGCAACTCGGCTTGATCTGAACTTTGGATGGTTTGTTTATCACTGATAGAGGAGGCTACAATTAAAATTTCAGAGAATTTGAAGCACTATAAGGGGTGCACGTTACAATGCCTGTGACAATGACCATATCACATACACCTCCAAATGCTTTGAAATTTTTATGCAAGGTAGAGGGCATAATTTGGAGCAACTTTCCCTTCTGAACGTCATATTGATAAGGCCATCTTCATGGTCAAATAAATCAAAGCGTGTTTACTCAACATTGATGAGATGGACGGCCAAGATCATTTCATTAAAGAGCTGGATGCCCAGCATTAATTGGATAGATTAATGGTCATAATTTAAGATGGAAGAGATCAAGAGTCCACAATCAGCTGTGGCATTAGGGCAACCCTAAAGATCTAAGGGTTGAGATTGCTTGAAAGGCTTAGATGGAGGGTTAAGTATGTGCGGCTCTTTAACTTAAATATAAAAGGTGTAGAAGGTGAATAGATTTGCAGCGAAGTCATGGAGAAAAAAATTGAAGGCGCTTCTTTGATTCTAAAGATGAAGAACATAAGATTCAAGGCCGGTGAAGCGATTTGAAGCATCTTTGCTGAAGAGAGGTGACATCTAAATGAGCATATTCCTCATACCTAAGTTCTTACACCATTTTTGATTATATCTAATGTATTGAGGCATTGTTGTTGATCTACATGCCTGTAGGGGGATTAAAGGAAGAATAGATCCTTTCCCTACCACTCTTGTTGTTGGTGATTCAAGCATTAGTGAAATCTGTGTGGTGTGGGTGATTCCCACCATACCAAGGACGTAACCTTCAAATTGAAGGTGAACCTTGTAAAAATCTTTGTCTTGGTGTTCTTGCTTGTGATTCATGCTTGATTTATATTATGCTTGATGCGACTTGAAGTAATTTGTTTTAGAAGACATAAAAGATAAGAGACAAGTGGTAACGTTGATAAACCATAACCGGTTGCAAAGGTTGAAGAAGAAATTTGTAAAAGACTATCATAACCACTGATTCACCCCCCCCCCTCTCAGTGGCGATAGTGATCTTGTGGGATCTTCACTAGCAAATTGGTGATCAAGTTTTTAACGCTATTGCAAGGGAAAGCATCGATAGAATAGGAAATTCTTTTCTAGCTTTAAATTTTATTATACATCTGTGTTTTGGTATATTCTTGGATATTGTGTTATCAAGTGATAACTGCAATGTTTATGAGTCGAAGGTCGAAGAGCATTGACATTCCCTTTGATCCTGAATCAGAGAAATCATTCCGAGCTTGAGTACGCCAACTTAAGGAAGTATTTGAGCAAATGACAGCAAACTCAGACCAAGAACTACCAAGAACACTTGACAGAGAATGGTTGTCCAGATTAGACATATTATTCCATGAAGAAGAGGCAGAATATTTTACTCCGAAAGCCAACCATGGAAGAAGCTTACATGGACAATAGACCTATCCGAGAGTATGTTACTCCCGACGCCAGGCATATACACAATCCAATCGACCCACTTGAGATCACTAGAGCAAACTTCAATTTCTCTGCTCAATTAATCAATCTAGTGACTCAACACAGTTTTTACGGGCTACCCACTAAGGATCCTTATACTCACCTTTCAAGATTTAACCAAATCTTCCGAATGATCAGGAAGCAGGGGGTGCCCGAAGATACAATTCGACTAGAGATGTACCCATGGTCTCTCCGAGACAATGCACTACGATGGCTCAACTCCTTTCCAGCCCATTACTTCAATAACTGGGGGAATTTCACACAGGAATTCTTAGCATAATACTTCCCTTTAGGGAAACTATCAAAGTTAAGGAGTCAAATTATAACTTTCTCTCAAGGAGTGGAAGAAAACGTAGGAGATGCATGGGAACGCTTCAAAAATCTACAAAGGAGGTGCCCAAACCATGGGCTAAACAAAGGGTTCCTACTGGAAATTTTCTTCTATGCCTTGAGCCAGGTAGACCAGAACCTCCTTAATGCAGCAGTTGGAGGAACTCTTATGAAAAAGAGTATTCAAGAGGCCACTATTATTGAAGATATGGCCAAGAATTTCTCCATGGGAATAGGAAGGAGGTGGTTTCCAACAAACTTGAAGCTTATGAAGTAGAAGAGAGCATTTTACTTAATGCAAAAATAAACGCGCTTACTTGCCAAGTAGAGAAGCTAGTAGCCAAGCCTGTGGCAAACATAAGTTCCAACTGTTCAGAGTGCGGAGGAGCACATTCACCAATAAATTGCCCTCTGAACATCTGTTAATCTAGTAATCCAATGGAGAGTAAGGATCAAGCCCTATGTTCCATAATGTAACATATTTGTACTGGGGCTGAATTTGTATATCTGTTGCTGAATTAATGGAGAATGGCACTTATCCTTATCTCTATGTATGTTTTACTGCTTTTACTAACCAAATCAGATTACAGAAGGTTTGGCATATCCATATTGGGGGAGATTGTTGGATCAAACCTAGAATTTGGATGATGCGGATAAAACCCTATGTAATTTGATTTGAGATCTTGTTTGTTTATTCTAAGTTATTGCAAAAGATATAATTCTAATTTAGATCTACACTCGTGAGAGCAAAGCTAAGGACATGATACATAATCCTTATCCGGACCAACGTGAGTGTCGTCAAACACTTGGTAAATAACCAAGTCTTCATACGGAATAAAGATCACTCGTGCGGACCAAACACTTAAAGTTATGGACTAAGGAATCTGCATCTTACACTTAAATAGACTAAGTTAAATAGATGCGGAATAAGAATCTTAGTCTATATCTTGCACGGAGTAAGAGAGAACTATCACGGAATAAAAAAAAAGCTAAGTCTTCCACTCAAGCAGACTAAGGACAAGAAGACACGGAATAAGGAATCTGAGTCTTTCATTCATGCGGAGTAAGGAATGACTTGTGCGGAATAAGGACCCAAGTCCTTTGTTCACACGGACTAAGGACAAGAAGATGCAGAGTAAGGAATCCGAACCTTTTACTCAAGCAGAGTAAGGATGCACTGATACGGAGTAAGCCATCTAGACCTTTTACTCATGTGGAGTAAAGAACTCATGCAGAGTAAGGAAGCGTTGATACGGAGTAAGCCCTCCGAACCTTTCATTCATATGGAGTAAGGAAGCGCTGACGCGGAATAAAGATTCCAATATCAAACTGATACGGAGTAAGCAACCACTGTCACGGAGTAAGGATCTGGACTTCATTAACAAGTAGATCACACAAAGATGTGGACAGATCCTTAAATGCACTTGGGATCATGCAAAGTAATTCAATGTTTAAAGACCCAAGATTTTGAGCACCACATCCGTAGCAATTAAAGCAGAGACATTTCTGAGAAGAATTCAATGCTACATGGTGCTTGGAACATTATGTTCTAAGAATGTTTTCCAAGGGATGTAAATATATATTAAACTTGTATATTTTCTTATAAATGAGCGTACATGTACAAGAGCTCTTAGAGTTTTAATTGGCTAGTGTGTGAGTAATTGTAAAACAGAGTGCAAGAGAGTTTTTCAGTAGATCGAAAAGCTTGTCATAAGCTTTAACTTGTCTTTATTTTGTTATAATTATCTTTGGATGATAATACAGAATACTTTCACTATCTGGTTATCTTCCACACTGATTTTATCATTTAACCAGAAAAGTGTTGTGTCGGAGAATAAGAAGAGTTTTCGATAAGAGCCTATTCACCCCTACCCCCCTCTAGGCTTCCAGGGACCAACAGTTTGGGATTACCTAGGAGGCTTTCTTTGTATTGTAATGTGTGTATGTGATTGAGTTGGTGATGTATCTGCAGCATTACATGAGCACATGCCTACACTAGTTTATCAGTTGGGATGGGTCGGGGAGACATGATCCCTACTGAGCTGTGGTTGCTCACCCCTCCCGTTGTGTTTGTTTTTGTTTATTTTCAGGTGCTTGCAGGAGCTAGGAAGTTCATCAGAGGTGAAAACTTTGTGCGTGTTTATTTGTTTTGTTGGATTATGAAAAGTATGATGTAACCTTCTAGCGGAAAGAACATGTATGTATGTGTGTTTGTATTACGGATTGAAATGAGACTTTTGTAATTGTGTGCTATGTGTGATATGGAATAGGGACAGCACCCATGCTAAAGTCCCTTTCTCAGTGTTATCACCAACCCCTTGTCCCTTCGGGTGCGGGCATGGGGATTTACTAACCGGTTTTTGAGGGTCGAAAATTCAGTGCGTGACATCCTTCCCCATGCGTAATAAACTCTAGAGCTCATCCCTAGTGGCATAGATAATTTCCTTTTAGGTGACCAATCGCACCCCAAGCCGATTGGTGGTAACTCCATAATTTTTATCACCATTCGGATAAAAGGTTGGGAGGAACTGCACCCCAAAAGCGATTTTCCTCCCGGACGGGATCCGGTGATAACAGTATGCTTTCCACTCGGCTCGCTTTTTCTATGTCAAATGAGTTTGAGACGCCTTGCCAGCAGGACACTCATAGTTGTGGAGCATTTGTATGTTATTTCATGATTGCTTTGCTTCAAGCTCGTGCGGAATGGAAATTTGGTTCATCCTTAGACAAGTTTGTTGCGGCTATGCATGAGATGGTAGCTCGTGTTCTGTATTTTTCTAGCATGCCTTATTAGGCCTTTTTAGCTTAGGTTTTTCTTCTCTCTCTCTTTCACTGAGGACAGTGTGTAGTTTTATTGTGGGGGAGTGGTTCTTCTAGTTTTATTTTACTTTTCTTTACTCTTTTGTTTTTCGTTGCATGACTGTTTGTTTGTTTGAAGCTATTTGTTTGCCCTATCCTGTGTTGCCCTACTTTGTTAACTAGATACTCTCCATCGGCGGTTTTTGCTTGCTTCTGCCTGCATGCTTCTTTGGCTTATTGCTTAAGGGTATTCGTTTACTTATCTTTGGAGTTGTGAGTTTCAATTGGTACTGAGAGTTCACCTTGTTTTTATTGTGTGATTATTCCCTGCAATGATGAGCTTATGTTAGTACCATGTGTTGCATTATGGTGATTGGATTGTGGCACGATTGGACAGGCTGGAGTTAGCGACCACCTTGATGTGCCCTTTCTTGATGTTTATTTTTCTTCGTGTTTCTTTTCATATTATTGGTTGGCGACGGAGTTCCTAAGGTCACATTGACCTGTTTTTGTCCTCTCTTGTTTTGTGTCATCCCCACTATCTATGTGTGATTTGTTACGTTAGGGCCATTTTGGTAGTTACCGCTTATGTGTTTGTGTATTCTCCAATGTTATTGTGAAGCCATATAGGCTATTTGGAGATATTTGAGTCATTATTGGCTTGTGGATTCTTTTGGCTGCTAAAGTTAGGCTGTGGATTCCCAGTTTCTTTATTTTGCCACCCTTTGCAAGTTGGGAATGCAAAAAAAAAAAAACAAAAACAAAAACAAAAACAACAAGATAAAACCAAAAACAAAAAAAGACAGCATAGCATGCAATAAAGGGTTGGCTCTTGTTATCCTTTGTCCCGCTTCGCAGTGTTTGTCTGCCTCGTTCTTTGGCATGTATATAGTTAGAGGGTGTGTTTCTATGTTTATGTCTTCGATATCTTTTCAACATCAAAAGAGGACTCACCTCTCTTTGTGGTCTATGGCAATGGTACTTTGGTGGTTTGTTGGTTGAATCCCCATAATTAGATACTAAATATAAGGACTCGTATTTGAGTAACCTTGTAAGTTAATTTATCATTGACGATTATAAAATTTAAAAGACGATGTGATTGTCGACGTGAGCATTTTGGCTGTAAGTGGGCTCAGTTTGGAGTCTGGAGTCTTGCGAAGACATTTTAATATTTTGAGTCTATTATTATTATTATTGTTATTATTGTCATAATAATAATTATTGTTAGAATTATTAAGGTTATTAATATTATTATGATTATTAATAAAATTATTGTGGTTATTATTATTATTATTATTATTATTATTATTTAGTGTCATTATTAAATTTAATATTAGAGAGAATATAAATAGAAGTGGAACTTAGGGCAAAAACTCTACATCCGTAGTGTGTGCATAGAGCCTGACGAGGAAGGAGCAATGGGTTTGAAGCAGTCGTGTTCTACCGATCTCTCGAGATTAAATTCAGTTAGGTGGTTATTGATCTTAGATTATCCTATTGCATGAAACATAGATGGTTAGGAAACATGTAGGTTATATACATGACTACTCGATCGTCTTGCTATTATTTGATTATCTTGTTGTTGGGCGTACTGTGATGCGTGTTGAATTTTCACGATCCATGGAATATGTTTTACATCCGATTAGTACAGCGTTCTCGCCGAACCAGGAGCATTGTACGTGCAATCACCGCGACCACGTGTTTTTGCGGTCGTGGTCGGGCTGGGCGTTAAAGGGGGTGGTCACGGCCGCATTTGGTAGCGACCATGACCGGTGGGGGCTTGTGGTATATATTGACCAATATAATAAAACAAATATTATTATACTCCAACAATATATTATTAGGAGATGTATGCGAGGTGTATGCTAATAATATTAGTACAATACGTGGGAGTTAAACCAACTATAAAATGTTGTAGCCATGTGTAGTATCCATAATTTATAGTATAACATCAGAGTTGTGGGGCAGCAAATTGATTATTGGGAGAGGTGAATGGCAAATAATTTATTGTTAATTTTATTGCTTCTCATTACAACCACTTTTGGATTTTTGTCATGGGCTCGGCTGGTACCTGCTCACCCCATTAATTGGCACAAAAAAAAACAACAAAATTTAGTGTTGATAATATATTATGAAGAGCTGGGTGTGTTGTAGTAGTGTTCTTCTTGTACTATATTCCCAGCCCGATGTCAAGTACGTTGTCCATGTACCCAATAGCATTAATCATTATCAATTATTTTCGATTGGTCTTGGATGTGGGTAGGATTATTTGGGAGCTTAGTACTAGACCTTTTTTTAAAATTTATTAGTTAATTAAAATATTAGTTTGGCATTATAATTATTGTTGCGTCTTAATAATAATAATAATAAACATTTCAAATATTAAATTGTTTGTGGCTTAATATTGTTAGGTTGACATTGTAATATTGTTTGTGACTTAATATTGATAATTTCGCATTATAAATAACGTGGTGCCTTAATATTGATAGTTTGAAATTATAAATATTATTTGTAGTCTAATATTGATAATTTGACATTATAAATATCGTTAGCTTAATAATGATAGTTTGACATTATGAATGGTTGTGGCATGATACTATTTGGTGTGGTGATTTTAAATGTCTGGTAATGTTGTGGTATTAAATATTGATTATTTGGAATTTACTGTTATTGATTTTGTGTGGAATTGGTGGTGGAGCTAGTTGAGTTAATCGTGGGTCTCACATAGGACTGGCAAGAGGCCGCAGGTCCCCTATGTGGCTGGTTAACTCAGGTCCCATATGTGACGAGTTGTCATCAGGGACACTATAGGTCTCACATGTGGCTATCTAGTAGTGATTGGGATCTTTCAAGTTGGATGTGAGAACCCCCCAGATGGTTAGATTGTTCGATGTGTACCCTTACTTTGTTGTAATGTGTATAATGTATGTGATATCATATTTTGTTATTGGATGTAAGCTTACTGTGATAAAGTATGGCACTACACTGGCACACGCATACACTGATCATGTAGACTTAGGATTTTATGTGATAGGATGGTGGAGATGGAGATCACCTACTGGGCATTCGTGCTCACCCTACTTTATTTCTATTTCCTACAGGTGGTAGGGAGTAGCTGGTGGAGCCATAGCAAAGAAAGTCGGGACATCTTTGGTGTAGGATTTATTTTATGGATTTTGTTTATTATTTTATTATTTTATTTCCCGGACTTGGGTCCATGGCAATTGTATGAACTTTATTGGTGGGACTTTTATGCGAGTTACTTTGTGTGTTGGATATTTATGGGAATTGAATACATTGACGTATTTTTCTAATAAATCTTGAATGGAATTCATTAGGAAATATAATTCTACCCTTGTTGTAGTATTGTACAGGATTAGGCCAGACACCAATCCCTCGACCCCTGGGTGTGGGCGTGGGGAAGTCGCGTTCTTAGTTCTGTCATTTTCAGAATTTGGGGGCGTGACAAGTTGGTATCAAAGCGGTCGATTTAGTGGACCTAGCATAGTAGGTGATTAATTGAAACTTTGGAGCTTGGGAGACATTAGGGAGGGTGCCTGATCAACGCAGTCCTTAATGGTGTCCTTAGTTACCCTAGTGTCAGTCAGATCATCTTAGGATGCATTGGGATGGGTGCATACATGACATGACATTGCTTATGCATTATAAACACTAGAATTGGTTGTGCTTGATACTTTGATGATAGTTTGACCTTATAGTTGTGAAATTTCTTGAAATTGCCTGGAATGATTTGCGTAGTTGGTTGTTAGTGACTTATATTGTTTTAGACTAATTTGTATTGTTCTGAGCTAATTTAGGTCTGGCAAGGTATTATGTGTTAGCATATTTTCTTTGTAGGCAAATGCTTGCTAATATTATGATGTCGTGGTAGGAGAAATATTAACCCTACCAATTGTTTGAAGGCTTTGGTAGCCAGTTAACATGATAGGGCAAATGTGCTTGATTTCGGGGAAAATAGACCCCACTGAGATATAATAAGGACTAACTCGGTCATGTTTGTTATGATTGATTGATTGATAGATGTGTATAGATTAGAGGAAATGTCTCATTGATGAATATTTGGACTTGTGAGTTCTATGTGGTGTAGACATATGGGTCAAGAGTGATGGAATGTAATTTGTGATTATTTCTTAAGTAGGGTGTTAGAGCCCTCTTGTTTGTTTGTTTGTTGTGGACCTACGGGTCATGAATGTTTTTTCATTAGGATGTGAATTGGTTGAATCATGCTTGAATAATAACGTCATATTTATTTATTAGCAAGTAGCAACAAACACCAATCATTGTATATGCACACACACAATCGTAAGTTTACACCTTAGATATTTTTAGAGCACACTTCTGACATTCAACTGCCTCGAGCAACAATCTGTTAGATTCTACTAGTATAATGTATGATATATAAAGTATTAGCAAAGGTATTAGATGGTTGAAAAATATGATTTAACAAAAGTAAAGAAAAAGGTAAAACAAAGATAAATGATGAGATAAAATATTCAAGAATAAAATAGTACAATGAATTTAATAATACGATAAAACTAGCCAATGTTATGACTAACAATATATATGGATCATATATAGGGCTTAAATATTATGATAAAACAATGATAGAATCGGTAGATTTAGTAATGGCTCATTTTCGTTTTAAGGCAAGCAAAAGGTTTCAGGTGCCAACCAGTGGGAGAGATAGTGATGATGATATAGTATTTTGGAATAGGGGTGAAGAATTCATTTTCGTCAGATAACATATTCTAATAATTTGTCTTTTCAAAATGTTAGTAAGTAATTAGAAGGTGATGAAACAATCTGAGAATCAAAGGGAGTTATATTTCTTATAACTTTATAAGAGGTTTCGGAAATGGTCTAGGAGGAGCACCACAATAGGAAAGTAAGAATACCCTTTTTTCCCTAGATTTGAATTGTGGAACTTGTTAAACATGTGATGATGTCTTTCAGGTATAGTTAAATGTTGATTTTGTGTTATAAAATTCTTTTTAATGATAATAGGAAAATAAAATAACAAAAAAAGAGCATGTTGATTAATGTGGTTAGTTGTATACTATGAGGTTGATGTGACCTTATTGTATGTCATTGGTTGGTTCACTACTGTTATGAATTGTTGGTTGACGCTGGCGAATGATGTTTGAAATATTCACTTCCTTGTGAAGGTGATTGTATCGATTTTCCAATCGTTGTATGTTAACTTGGTTATATGTTACTAGTTAGTTGAAATGCTATATGGATTTTGGTTGAATGTTAGTGAATGATGTTGAGCATTCTAGGGTATGGCTTTTTTCCTTGGATCGATTGCCATTATAATTGTATTTGTTTGCCAATTAAATATTGATGGGTTGTTAACCTGCTTGTTTTTGAGTCGTTACAAAAAAATTGATATACTTACAACACTAGTAACAATAGTAAAAAAAATAATTGATGACCGACTCCGTGCTAGATATTGTTGTGATTTATGTTGACTCATGTCAATGTAGATTAACCCACTGTATGATTGTTTGATATTCTTCATATGATATGCTGTGCAAATAACATGTGGGCTTTCGTCCTGTTTTGGGGTATAGTTGTGTGATATGACACTATTGGGGGTTAATGAACCTTGTGATGTTTGGAATTATGATGTGTGATTGAGATGTGTATCGTGTTGTGTATCTATGTCTGAGTGTGAGCATGATAGTATTTCCTATTGTTGCCTAGTTCCACTTTGACTGGTTTGTTGTTATTTACATACATTATTATTTTGTGTGGTGACACGTGATGAAACTAGGATGGACCTCGTTTATTGATCATTTGGCTTAATTGATTGGTGGTAACCATGATAATGTGGAACTGGTGGATGATTTATGGTGGGACTAGCGTGGTGAGCTTTCCCTCGGTGATGTTAGTATGACGTATAGTTGTGATAGCCGAGCTTGTTGCTTGTTTGTGGAGCCCTCTTTGTAAGGGGACTCAACTGTGATTCAATGGCATCTTACCCTGTTTGGTGGAGCCTACTTGGGTGTGACCTTCATTTCGTGCATGGGAGGAGATATTCGCATGATGGTTGATATGTTGATGTTGTTTTGTTTTGTGCTTTGTTTGTGATTGTTATATGGTTGATATATTGTTTACAATATGTGATCATGATTTGTGAGGCAATGTTTCCTTGTTGCACTTGTTATGAGCTATTGGTTAATTGGGCGTAGGTTGTTGGACTTTGGTAATATAATGTTTAATTAGGGTAGCGAGTTTATCCTATTAATTTGAGATGATAGTGCTTTGATTGATTTTTGGGCTCTAGTGTTAATCCTTATTGTTTGGGTTCCATTTGATTGGTTAGTTTGGGTAGTGATGTTAGCATTCGTTAGTATAATTTTAAGATGATATGTGGTCGGTTGGGGTGTTGTTTGTACAGTGTTGTTTCATTAACGGTTCGTTTATGATGGTTATATGGCGGGTTAATAAAGAAAATTGGTTTATGGTAGTGGTTCGATATTGGGTATTGGGCATGCAGTGGTTGTGCATGGTGAAATTTGTTGATTTGATTGGTTATTGGATTTTGATAGGTGATCGTATTGACTATGATCCAATGATTTTATGTTGAGGTGTCAGTTTAACTATGTTGATGTGTCCATTTTACTTTGTTATTGTGACCTTGGTTATTCATAGTCTAGAGTTACCACTGGAGTTGGGCAAGTTTATGCTGTGTTCCAAGTAACTTAACTAAGGATGTGTTACCCGAATATCTCAGCCATAATGGATTGGCAAGGGATCATAAATAATTTGCAGAAGGATGATAACCTCCCCTCATTATGTTGAATGGTTAGTGGATGCGTTGTAAGTTTAAGGGACTATGACTCGGTGAATGTATTGTTGCTTCGTACAGGTTAATGGTATGTCTTCAAGCATTGGGCTAGTTCATGGTTGTTAGACCAAACATTACCTCCATAGTACAAATGGTTAATGGCTAAGTGAGTTTTTGGATCCCAACATTGCGACTTGAGCCCTTATCGTTATGAATGTTGGTTGGTTCATCTTTTCAGGGACGAAAAGTCCTAACAGGGAGAGAATGTAAGGATTATCCCGATATCGTGTTATGTGAGTGTTTCTTTTATGCTATTTTGTTTGTTGTATGTTGTTTTATAATTATATTCATTTGTTTATTCGTTGCTTGAGAGCACATGCTAGTTTCGGTCTATGGTAGATATTGTACTAGCACGCTACTTATGGGTTATTGATAGGTGGCAATGATTGTATTTGCGTGGGTGTGAGCTTTGTTAGATATCGAGGTCTATGACATCTTATGGTGATAGTTGTGACATTTGAATCGGTTGTCTTTTCGAGGAAGAAAAGTTTTAAGGTGGGAAGGATGTAAGGACTCGTATTTGAGTGACCTTGTAAGTTGATTTATCATTGAGGATGATAATATTTAAAAAAAACAATGTGATTGTCGACGTGAGCATTTTGGCTGTAAGTGGGCTTAGTTTGGAGTCTGGAGCCCTGCGAAGACATTTTAATATTTTGAGTCTATTATTATTATTGTTATTATTGTCATAATAATAATTATTGTTAGAATTATTAAGGTTATTATTATTATTACGATTATTAATAAAATTATTGTGGTTATTGTTATTATTATTATTTAGTGTCATTATTAAATTTAATATTAGAGAGAATATAAATAGAAGTGGAACTTAGGGCAAAAACCCTACGTCCGTAGTGTGTGCATAGAGCCTAGCGAGGAAGGAGCAGTAGGTTTGAAGCAGTTCTACCGATCTTTCGAGATTAAATTCTGGTAGGTGGTTATTGATCTTACATTATCTTATTGCATGAAACATAGATGGTTAGGAAATGTGTAGGTTATATACATGACTACTCGATCGTCTTGCTATTATTCGATTATCTTGTTGTTGGGCGTACCGTGATGCGTGTTGAATTTTCGCAATCCATGGAACATGTTTTATAGCTGATTAGTGCAGTAGTTCTCGCCGAATCGGGAGCATTGTTTGTGCAGTCACCGCGACCACGTGTTTTTGCGGTCGTGGCTGGGGCTGGGCGTTAAAGGGGGTGGTCACGGCCGCATGTGGTAGCAGCCACAACCTGTGGGGACTTGTGGTATATATTGACCAATATAATAAAACAAATATTATTATGCTCCAACAATATATTATTACGAGATGTATGCGAGGTGTATGCTAATAATATTAGTACAATATAAAACCTATGGGAGTTAAACCAACGATAAAATGTTGTAGCCACGTGTAGTATCAATAATTTATAGTAGAGCATTAGAGTTGTGGAGCAGCAAATTGATTATTAGGAGAGGTGAATGGCAAATAATTTATTGTTAATTTTATTGCTTCTCATTACAACCACTTTTGGCTTTTTGTCATGGGCTCGGCTAGTACCTGCTCACCCCATTAATTGGCACAAAAAAAACAACAAAATTTAGTGTTGATAATATATTATGAAAAGCTGGGTGTGTTGTAATAGTGTTCTTCTTATACTATATTCCTAGCTCGATGTCGAGTACGTTGTCCATGTACCCAATAGCATTAATCATTATCAATTATTTCCGATTGGTCTTGGACGTGGGTAGGATTATTTGGGAGCTTAGTACTACACTTTTTTTAAAATTTATTAGTTAATTAAAATATTAGTTTGGCATTATAATTATTGTTGCGTCTTAATAATAATAATAACAAACATTTCAAATATTAAATTGTTTGTGGCTTAATATTGTTAGGTTGACATTGTAATATTGTTTATGGCTTAATATTGATAATTTCGCATTATAAATAACGTGGTGGTGCCTTAATATTGATAGTTTGAAATTATAAATATTGTTTGTAGCCTAATATTGATAATTTGACATTATAAATATCATTGGCTTAATAATGATAGTTTGACATTATGAATGGTTGTGGCATGATACTATTTGGTGTGGTGATTTTAAATGTCTGGTAATGTTGTGGTATTAAATATTGATTATTTGGAATTTACTGTTATTGATTTTATGTGTGGAATTGGTGGTGGAGTTGGTTGGGTTAATCGTGGGTCCCACATAGGGCTGGCAAGAGGCCGCAGGTCCCCTATGTGGCTGGTTAACTCAGGTCTCATATGTGGCGAGTTATCATCAGGGACACTACAGGTCTCACATATGACTATCTAGTATTGATTGGGATCCTTCGAGTTAGATGTGAGAACCCCCCAGATGGTTCGATTGTTCGATGTGTACCCTTACTTTGTTGTAATGTGTATAATGTATGTGATATCATATTTTGTTATTGGATGTAAGCTTACTGTGATAAAGTATGGCACTACACTCGCACAAACATACACTGATCATGTAGACTTAGGATTTTATATGATAGGTTGGTGGAGATGGAGATCACCTACTGGCATTCGTGCTCACCTTACTTTATTTCTATTTCCTATAGGTGGTAGGGAGTAGTTGGTGGAGCCATAGCGAAACAAGTCGGGACATCTTTGATGTAGGATTTATTTTATGGATTTTGCTTTTTATTTTATTATTTTATTTCCCAGACTTGGATCCATGGCAATTGTATGAACTTTATTGGTGGGACTTTTATGCGAGTTACTTTGTGTGTTGGATATTTATGGGAATTGAATACGTTGACGTATTTTTCTAATAAATCTTGAATGGAATTCATTGGGAAGTATAATTCTACCCTTGTTGTAGTATTGTACAGGATTGGGCCAGACACCAACCCCTCGACCCATGGGGTGTGGGTGTGGGGAAGTCGCGTTCTTAGTTTTGTCATTTTGAGAATTTGGGGGCGTGACTCTAGTTGTATACTTGCGTAAGGTCTGAGCTTTAAGGGAACTTGAGAGTGAGGGTGTGAGCTTACTGTTTGAGTGAGGCAGCCTTGCTTCGTTTGAGTGAACTCCAGAAGTGTAGGTGTTTACTCTTTAGTGGGTAGTTGAGTGGTGCTTTTGGGTGAGGCCAAGTGAAATGCTTATGGTAATTGAGTTTAGGCTACAGTGTGGTGTAGCCTATAACAGTTGTAGCTTATAGCCACTAGTTGAGATTTTCTTTTGTTTTACTTTATTATTTTTACTTGTTTACGAATTCTTTGCATGAGTGCCTGTCTATTTGTTTTCTTTGTGTTTGCTCGGGACAAGCAACATTCTAGTGTGGGGGAATTTGATGAGTGAATTTTATATAGACATTTATGATATATTTGTCTCTTGTTTTAGACATTTTTGATATCTTTTTGTGACCCATGTGGGTTGTTTTTATCTATTGTGGTATTTTATTTTATTGTTGGGTGCTGGGTATCATAGAATTTGGTGAAGCGGGTAATAATATTTCTAAGTCTTGAGACTCGAAGATACGAAGGTATCAGGGTTGTAGAGTCAAAGTTTGAAGAAGAGTAAAACTGTCGCTAGTATGAATGATAAGACTCGTAGACTCGAAGAGTCGAAGAATCATAACTTAAAAGTGACAGAACATAAGTTGACTCGAAGACCTGAAGAATGCAAAAT
The DNA here is from genome assembly GCA_023512835.1 of Taxillus chinensis. NCBI lineage: Eukaryota > Viridiplantae > Streptophyta > Magnoliopsida > Santalales > Loranthaceae > Taxillus > Taxillus chinensis. Next base: position 56,291,833 of record CM042090.1, on the reverse strand, counting down.
TGAAGAGTCCCCAAAGATTCCCTAATAACAATTGACAGAATATAAATTGATAACCTCATAGACACGAATGGTCAAAGAGTTGAAGTCACAAGCAGAATCTGTCAACTACAAAGCGTGTGGAGACTCGCAGACTCGAAGGTCGAAGAACCTAGATCACACAACTACATAGATTGACAAAAGAAATTGTAATTGAGACTTGAAGAGTCATAGACAGTTAATCAAAAGGAATCGTCAGCCCATAAATAAGACCAAGACCCATAGATCTCCAAGGCAGAGTCGTAGCTGAAGAGTCAGAGCCATAAAGTCGAAGACTCGGAGAAACAGAGACTCAGTTTGCAATCATCCAATGACGACAGGCTAAGCATTAGGTAGTGAAAATCGGAGGCTCGTAGAGTTGAAGATCCAGCATAAGTTCGTAGAACAAAGGAACAGAAGGGTCGAAGAACTTCTTAGCCCTCCAAAGCAAACTGAGTGACTTGAAGAAACAGAGTCGAAGACTCGCAACTAAGACAACAGGCATAGGCTATGTATGCTCAATATAAGAGTCACTCAAAGAGTCGCAGGAAGGGATGGAGACTCGAAGAGTCGAAGACTCACTTAACACAGAGTGAACCATTAGACTTAAGCCAACCTGTAATCTATCGTCCTCGGAGACTCGAGGACATAGAGTCGAAGACTCGCAGCTAGTAATAACTCAGTACATTCGTTGAGAAACCACTCTAAGCACCTCAGCAAAGAGTTGTAGACTCGTAGAGTCGATGACTATATTATAGAGTGAGCCTATCTTTAATCCGAAACTACTGGGCTAGAAAACTCAAAGAAAAAGAAAATCAAAGTCGAAGACTCATAGGAGGTAACGCTATTGTAGCCTGAATATCATTGTACACGAAAAAGAGGCTCGACCCAGATCTTAGAGTCAACAGACCTTCGAAGAAAACTCATAACCCTAAGCATCTTACTTAGCGATATCTTCAGCTAGGGTTTGTACAGTAAACATGCACCATCTTGAGCAGTTGAGTGCATTTATTATCACATTAATGACTATTAACCACCATTAACCAGATGAACGGCTATGTTACCGAAAAAAAAAGACATGCTGATTGCATGTGTCGAAAAAAAAAAACAAGAGGAGGTCTTCATGTTTTTTTGAATGGATTGGGTGGCTGAAACCATAATGCAAAAGAAATATATGTGGGCCCAATTTTTTTTAATGCAGCAAGGAGTTACATGGAGAGGAGTCTTCACACACTGTTGGACCCCATTTTGTCTGGGTTGGACATACTAACCCCGTTTGATATACCTTTCTGCTCATGCCATATACCTTGTTGAACAGGTCCACAATGATCACATACTTCCAAGGAATGGTCTACCCCAATCTGCATGAGATAGACCCAATTGACACGGATGGGGGAGTCTAAAATTAATGACTTCTGCTACAAGTCCTTGAAGCGCCCCAAGACCAACACCAGGTGATGGAGGATGAAAATTGGAGACCAACGCACTTGACCGAGCTCAAATCGGACTTAAAATGAAGAAGTTATGGCCAAAACAATTTTCGTCAGAAAAAGTCAAACTTACAAGAAGACGGTCAATGCCCCTGGTCAAAGGGCCCAAAAATGTGACCATGCGAGATTCTCAAAAATGACTATTCAGGCGAATACGAAGCTTCCCAAACAATCTCCCAAAGTTCGTCCGTTTTAGCATTTTTTGGTGGGGGTAAAAAGGTAATTAAAAGTTCAAAAAAAAAAAGATCATCAAAGTCAAATCCGGATCATCGTGGTCAAATCCGGAACATCAAAGTCAAAGGTCAAATCCGAGCCAACACTGATCCGGACTAAGAGCTCCCACTGATGCGGAATAAGGATCTGAGCCAACACTGATCCGGACTAAGAGCTCCCACTGATGCGGAATAAGGATCCAAGCCAACACTGATCCGGACTAAGAGCTCCCACGGATGCGGAGTAAGGATCCGAGCCAGAGCTCCCACTGATGCGGAGTAAGGATCCGAGCCAACTTTGATTCGGACTAAGAGCTCCCACTGATGCGGAATAAGGATCCGAGCCTTCAATGATCCAGACTAATGCCTCCACTGATACGGAGTAAGCTCCAATCATCCGGAATTGCCTTCCATTGATCCGGATCCGAGCCTTTGACCCTACCAATCATTGATTTTCGCTGATTAGCTTGTTCATGGGCATGCTCACTGTAGCTTCACGGGATTAGCTGGGCAGATACTCGTCAATGGCTGTCTGTCACATGCGCGCATTGAATGGCAAAAGGACAAGCAAGGTTGACGGTCCACCCAACATAAATGGCATCTAGTTAATAAAAAGTGGGCTAGAATCTGTAAATGCTGCAATTATGTAGCAGTTCCAAAGGTATTAAAAGAGGTCCTGACACCAAAGAACGGAGGCCCAGAGTCTGCACATCCGGATTACGCCCAAGTTCTTTCCTTTCCCAGCCCCTTTGCTTCGCCCAGCTCTTTCCTTTCCATATTCTCTCTCTTTCCCTGTGAGTTCCTTTTCCAAAAACAAAAAAAAATACAGTCCCCTCTTATACGGGTCTCTCACCCAAAATAAAATTTCTTTCACAGTTCATCCCCCTTCTCTCTATCACGATTTAAATCCTTTTCCATCAATTTCCCTCAACTCCAACGTATTATTGCAGTCTCCAAGATGAATCACAACTGATCTTCATAATTGGCGCTATTGGAATTTTACAATTTGGTGATTTGGCGTTCCCACAGGCGGTTTTCAGCACAGGCAGAATATTTTAAACGTAAGTTCAGGGAGTCCCGAGTTGAAATGCATTCATGCCAAAGTCAGTGTAATTTACATTTGCTGCTGTATTTTTAGCTTATTTGTATTTATATTTGATGTAATTTTAGTGTTTTAATTTCTTTAGCTTCTCTATATTTGATGTAATTCTTAGTATGTTTCATTGCATTTTCCTTGTATTCTTCTGTTGTACGTTGTAATATGTAAAGTATAGTGAAAATACAGAAAAAAAAAGAAAAAGAAAAAGAAAAAGAAAAAGAAAACGAAAAAGAGAGCAAAAAAAAGAGATGAAAAGAAAAAGAAAAAAAAGAGAGGGGGTGGTTTTGTTTTTTTTTTTATGTTATTTTTGTATGTCACAATCACACAACTCACGTTTTATTTTGATATGCATGTATTTTGATATGGTCAATCCTTAAGAGGAACAAACAAAAAAAAAAACACAAAACGTTCTCCACAAAAATGTTTTCCAAAACATTTTCAATAAATAATTTTCAAAATGTCTCCTAAAAAAACAAACAAACAAACAAACAAAAAAACCAACAAAACAAAACAAAAAAAACAAGATTTTTAGGATCCCCTTTAGAGATTTAAAGTAAACCAATTTTAACCATAACTTTGACAAATAACTTAGCATAGACTTCATAGGAAAACAATAATGCCCCAAGGCCCCCAACCGAATCACGGCAATACAAATAAATAGAAAACCTCCTCCTCCTAAATTAGATACCGAAAGGGCGCTGTAGGGGTGCTAATCCTTCCCTACACGTAACCAACTCCCGAACCCTCCTCTGATAACGCAGACCACACATTTAAACTACTCAAAGTAGAGGGTATCCAAGTGTACCCCAAAAACAGTTAGTGGCGACTCTAAATTTCTCACCATTGGTTTAGTTTGAGCTCACCCCAAAAGGGCTCGGACGAAAACCAGTGATGACACACACAAAAAAGGTAGCCCACATGGTTTTAATGATACAAGCAGAGAAAATAGTAGGGATGGCAATGGGGCGGGTTATACCGGGTACCTGCCCCGCCCCGCCCCTAATGGGACGGGTTTGGGATAACTTGTAATCGAGGTTCGGGACGGGTATCTGTGACCCGGTTAGGATTCGGGGGGGGGGTCGGGACGGGATAACCAGTCCCAAACCTGTATATATAAGGTAAAAAAGCGGGTTTAACGGGTACCCGCCCCGCCCCGGCCCTAATGGGACGGGTTTCGGGTCGGCTTAAACGGGTTCGGGTCGGGTTTGGGATAATGGTTTCTTAAACGGGATGGGTTCGGGATAAGGGTGACCCGTCTCAAACCCGCCCCGTTGCCATCCCTAGAAAATAGGCAATAATCAGTTGAAGATTGACATTAATTATCCCATGCAATTTGAAAATTCAAAAAGCCGATCTTTGTATCGGATTTGGAGGGTCCGATCATGGCGTTAATTTTATTAGTTTGGCTTGACTTAGTTTCTGTTTTTTATTTTAAAATTATTATTTTATTTTGATGAAATAATAATTTTAGAAATAAAAATATTGACATAGTTAATTTTGAAAGATTAGATCTTTCTATAATTATCTATATCAGTCTTAAATAAAAAATAATTTTATAATTAGATAATTGTTGTTCATAATTAAATTATTTTAATTTTTAAATGGGAGATAATTTTAATGGATAATTGTTATTTATTAAAATTATTCAGGCTGCATGCAAGACGAAGACAATAAAAATTAACCAAAAAGAAAAAGATAAAGAGCCTGCAAGAATGTCTTGTTTTTTGCTTTATTTTTCTTTGTAGGATGGATCCTTTGGTATTATGGTCGTAGTTTATTTAATGGTTGTTTTATGAATTGCGCATCACATGATCACATGCCATATATGATTAGGAGCACCGTCTATGTATTATGTTTCATGCATCATTTTTATTGAAGGGTTAAATAAAAATATTAAAACCCAAATTTATAAATAAAAAAAAATATTGAGTGTGAGAAGGTTTTATTGGGAATAAGACCCGTGGTCTCTATTATTAAATAACTAAGGTATATGTCTTAACATATCTACAAAGAGATTTTATGTACTAGGCTAAAGTTATTTTCCTAAAAGGATATTTTACTTATTATTTAAACCGGCTAATAGACACCCCGCCAAAGCTAGGCAATTCAAAAGGTTTAGGTAATAAGACATGAAATAATGGTTAAACACTCAACACGATCTCTTGCATTAATATTCCAAAGAGGCGTTGTTGCAAGGGATGTGGACTAAATATAAATAAAAATTGAATTGGTTGAATATGCGATATTTAGGAAAGCCAAATCAATTTAGTGGGTCCCGACAAAGTAAGGAAAAAGTTTATTCACCCGGAGGTTTACTGATTCTGGATATTTTGTTATTCATAGTAAGAGTATTGATTTATAGTTTTATCAATACTTGTGCATTCATGCATTCATTAATGGATATGTATTTTACTAAATTTAGTTATAATGCATGCCGTTCTAAAACATTTTTTATATTCTATATTTTTCAGAAAAATATCTTTTAACCCGCTAGTTGTTTTATTGAGCCAAAACAAATTGATCGGTGAAAATTTCAATGATTGGAAGTGTAATCTGAATATTGTGTTAACTTCTGAAAAGCACAAGTTTGTGCTATCAAAGCCTTGTCCACCTGAACCTCCAGCTAATGCTTCGAAAATTAGAAAGGATGCCTATGATAGGTGGATTGCATCCGATGATATGACGTGTTGTTACATGTTGGCATCCATGTCCAATGTGTTGCAACAACAACATCAAGGGAAGTGAACCGCCAAGGATATCATGGATTTTTTACAGGTCAAGTTTGGGGTGATCTCAATTCGTGTGCGGTTTAAGGCCATGAGAGCTATTATGAATAGTCGCATGAAAGTGGGAACTCCTATCAGGGATCATCTCTTAGAAATCATGGATCATTTTAATAAGGCCGAGATCCATGGAGCTAGTATAGATCAACAGACTCAGGTTGGTATGATACTAGAGACTCTCCCTGATAGCTTTATTTATTTTAAGACAAATTATGTCTTAAATAAAATGGATCTAAATCTCACCGCTCTTATGACTGAATTTTGAACCTATGAGGGAATGATTAAGTCTAAGAAAGGTGGGGTGAACATGGTTGTTGATGGTTCTTCTCTTAAGAAGAAGAAGAAGCTAAGTGACAAGAAGAAGATATCTTTAAAAGCCAAAAAGAAGGTGAACAAGAAAGAGAAGACTCCTAAAGCTGGAAAGTGTTTCCATTGCGACAAAGAAGGGCACTGGAAGAGGAACCGTAAAGAGTACCTCCAAACAATAAAGCCAAAGGAAGGTATTGTACTTGTCCTTGAAGCTGGTTTAGTGGAAAAATCAAATAATCTTTGGATTATAGATTCTGGTGCCACTAACAATGTTTGTACTTCTTCTTTCAGAGTTGGCACTAAGGATTCAGTTTCAGCAATGGTAGTGGGAGTGCTAAAGTTATATATTAGAAGTAAATTTATTTTGTTAAAAGATTATTTTTATGTACCTGAGTTAAACAGGAATTTGATTTCAGTTTCTTCTTTGGTTGAACATGGTTATTCTATTAGTTTTGCTGAAAATGTTTTAGTTTATAAGAATAATATTTTGATATGTTCTGGCATAAAGGAAAACAATCTTTACAAAATTACTCCTAGCATTCATACATTGTTGAACATTGAAATAATTGATAATGAACTAATTCCAAAACGAGTTAAGTTAGATATAAATGAAACATATCTATGGCACATGAGACTTGGACATATTAACCAAACTAGGATTCAAAGGTTAGTAAAGGATTGACTTTTGAATGGTTTAGAGGTTACTCTTTTACCCACCTGTGAATTATGTTTGGAGGGTAAAATGACCAAGAGGTCTTTTCCTTCGAAAGGACATTGTGTTACTGATCTCCTAAAGCTAGTACATACAGATGTTTGTGGACCATTTAATGTACAAGCAAGAGGAGGTTATGGGTATTTCGTCACTTTCATTGATGATTTCTTCAAATATGGATATGTTTACCTAATACACCTTAAGTCGGAGACTTTTGAAAAGTTCAAAGAATTTCGGACTAAGATGGAAAAACAATTAGGTAAACCTATCAAGATGCTTCGATCGTATCGAGGTAAAGAGAACCTGGATAATGAATTTAGGTCATATCTAACTAATAATGGGATATTGTTTCACCTCTCTGCACTGGCACACTACAAGAAAATCTTTGTTGTAGAGAGAAAGAATAGGATGATGCTTGACATAATGAGATCAATGTTAAGTAGTTCATTATTGCCCAAATCATTTTGGGGGTATGTCTTACATACGTCTGTTTACTTGATAAATAGGGTTCCTTCTAAATCCGTACCTAAGACACCATTCGAATTATGGATGGGCCATAAACCAATTTTAAGGCATATCTTAATTTGGGGGGTGTAGGGCCCATGTCAAAAGGGTTAAGGTGGATAAGTTGCATGCACACATTGAGTTGTGCATTTTGTAGGATATCCAAAAGAAACGAAAGGTGGTTTATTTTATAGTCAGAAAGATGACAAAGTGTTTGTATCAACAAATGCTAAATATCTTGAAGATGACTATATTAAAAATCACAAATCAGATAATCAAATAGAGTTGGATGAGATACCAGCTGATGAGATCAGTGGCCTAACTCAAGATCAACATGATGAGATCATTATTGATCAACCAGTCATAGGAAATGAAATCACACCATTTGAACAACATCCAGTTATTTTGCATTGCAGTGGGAGGGTTGTTAGACAACCAGACCATTACATGGGAGTTGGAGATGCTCTGGTAGTTATCTCTAATGATCATAAAGATGATCCCTCGACCCTAAGTGATGCAATGAATGATGTAGGTTCCAAAGCATGGCAACAAGTAATGAATACTAAAATAAATTTATTGTATTCAAACCAAGTTTGGGAACTTGTGGATTTGCCCGAAGGGGTGAAACCAATTGGATGCAAATGGATTTATAAAAAGAAAAGGCACTAATGTAAAAGTAGAGACTTTTAAATCTAAGTTGGTAGCCAAGGGCTACACCTAGAAAGAAGGTATCAATTATGAGGAAACCTTCTCTCTAGTGGCTATGCTTAAATCTATTCACATCCTTCTATCTATAGCTAAGCATTTCAATTACGAGATTTGGCAAATGGATGTGAAAACGACATTCTTGAATGGTCGTTTGGAGGAGAGTATTTATATGATACAACCTGAAGGATTCATTGCTAAAGGGCAACAACATAAAGTATGCAAGTTGTAGAGATCCATTTATGGACTCAAGCAAGCCTCTAGGTCTTGGAACATTAGATTTGGCGAGGTGGTCGAATCATTTGATTTCAAGCAGACCATAGATGAGCCATGCGTCTATAGCAAGATAAAGGATAGAAAAGTGGTCTTCCTTATTCTTTATGTTGATGATATTCTTATCATTGGGAATGATATAGTATCATTGGAATCGATCAAATAGTGGTTGACTAAACAATTCTAGATGAAAGACTTGGGAGAAGCAAGCTATGTTCTTGGAATCCGTATTTACCGTGATAGGAATAATAAGATGATTGCATTATCCCAAGCCTTGTACATAGATAAAATACTTGAGAAGTATTGTATGTAAAATTCCAAAAAGGGTTAATAACCCATGAGAAGTGGAATTATGTTGTCTAAGGAAATGTCTCCTTAGACACAAGCAGATATTTATAGCATGTGAAAGATATCCTATGCTTTGGCAGTTAGTAGTCTAACATATGCTATGTTATGTATGAGACTGTATATTTGTTATACGACGGGAATTTTTAGCAAATATTAATAGAACCCGAAATCGGAGGACAACCCGGTTGATCCTTTTACATAGACTCTTCCTTCTAGAGTTTTTGATGGATACCTTGAGAGGTTGGGAATTCAGGATATGACATGGTTGCTTTAATGCAAGTGGGAGATTGTTGGGACAGTGCTATATAAAACAATGTGTAATCCTAATTATGTAAAGATTATTTCTGATTAATTGAAATATATTTTGTTTAAGTATTATTAGATTGCATTATTCTACTTTCTTATGTGGTTGGGCATCATAACATCCAATTACTCATCAAAGTCTATTACTGGGTATGTGTGGGACACATACAATAGATCCACTAATTAGACTAAGTATAAAATTGGTTTACAATCAATGAATGAAGTTTGGGATGCTCTATTTTGATAAGATTGTGGTACAAACTATTTCCATAGTAGGAGTAATCTAATCTAGGATTATTGTAAAGAGTTTACAAATAATAGTGCCATTATGTAATTATACATATTGAACAAGACCATGATAGAATAAGTTCTTCAACTAATATATGTTACATTATATGAAGAACTTTAGATTCTATCACTAGATGACTGATTTATAAATTGATCTTAATCCAGACCGATTGATTAACTCATGTCTATACTTTATGTCTTTTGACTTATTAATGAGTGACAGGCTTAGTGCTTCAAATACCTCGATATTTTGGAGATATAATATTATAGATAGTGGGAGCGTCAAGTCAGGTGCGTGAAATCCACTGCTTCACTATACGAAGAGTAATGATATTCCCATGTTGTTTAATTCGGGATTCTTGGGTGAATCAAGCACTTGTAATTATATTGGATATAATTTATTATAAATCCTAATTCATGATTGGATTATATATAGGTCGCTCATTAGAGAATTAATGGTAACACATGGATAAAGATATAATTAGAGAGGTTGAATGAAATCTATTGATACTTGTCTCTCATTATGAATATTATAGTAGAGGATCATATCACATGGAAATTAGTTATATCGATGGACAAATCATTTGTTATGGATTCTTTTAATTATATCTTGCTTAATCTTATAGTGCGATTTTAGTCCCTGATCGTAGCTCGGACTAAAACTAATAAATAATAATTTAATTGATTAATGAGATTAATTAATTAAATATTATTTATTGGAGCTTCGATTAAGTGGGTCCATTTGGTCCCTCTTGCTAGCACCGTTTATTTTTGTATGAAATACTAGATCGTTGTGAGATAATTCTATGGCTGTGTTTAAAAGCTAATTAATTAACGTGTGTAAATATATATTTAAGAGTTAAATATATATTACATAGTTATTTATTTAATTAGATTAAATAAATAATAATAAATATTTTATTCATTTAATATGATTAAATAAAAAAATATTATTTATTTATTTGATGAATAAATAATATTATATATTTATTTAATTAGTTTTGTTGTGTAATAATCATATTATTTAAAGAGTTTAAATAATAGGTATTATTTAACTAAAGGAGCGTATGTCTAATAGCACAAGGGTAACTCTAAATCTATAAATAGATGCATAGCCTCCTAGGTTAAAACATGCGTGTGTGCAATCGTTAACAGACAAGAGAAAGAGAGACAGGTGACGGCTAACCCTAGCAGAGGTTGCGTTCTTGTTCCTTGATCCAAGGGTGCCACAGCCCTGTGTTCTTTAAGAAGGTGAATAGCAGAGAAGGCTACTTGGTGATATAATCTAGGAGGCTACAAAGACGATCAAAGACAGGTCGTGAGTTCGTTCTTAGAGGGGAAAGAAGAGGGTTCTTACTTTTCCGATCTTCAGGTTGGTTTCTTCTTTTCACTCTTCGCAGAATTAAATTAATTGATTCATGTTTAAATCTTGGTGTTTGTTTACTGGAATAAATTTTTAAAAAATCCATTTCTGCTGCGGTTAATCGTTAACCCTATTCCAGTATTCCAACAATGAGATGTTTTTAAAATCCAAACTGATGTAAACGAGTACTTGGGTGAAGCTTGTGAAGCCGAGAACAATAATTTTGATCTTTTGGGTTGGTGGAAAAATAGTTCTTCTAGGTTTCGAGTCCTCTCCCAAGTGGCATGAGATATTTTAGTAATACATGTGTTTCTCGTGGCTCTCGAGTTTGGATTTTGCACAAGTGGTCATGTTGTTGACTCTTTTTAGGAGTTCTTTATCTCCCCACTTATGGTAGAGGCTATAATATGTGCATAGAATCGGCTTCAAGATTTATCTACTCCTATTAACCTTCAAGCTTCGATGAGTGGGATTGAGGAAATTGATAAGGTCAATCCAAGTATTTGTTTAGTAAATGAATTCTATTCATATACTCTTAAGATCATTATTATTAAGCTTAAATTTATATTTATATTTATTTACACTTGTTTTTTTGGTTATTCCTTACATGTTTACTTTTAGATGAGACGGAAGAATCAATTATTAATGATTACTGAATATTTTTTGGGTAGTCAGTCTACTGTGATGTCTATTAGAGGCTTTACAACAACACTTTCACATGCCATAGCTATTTCTTGCCAGGTAATTATAGCTAAATAAAGGCTTTGTACAAAACATGTAAATTAATTTCACACACAACACATAGGTGATCTATATGTATAGTACAGTGTACATAGTATTGAATTATGTTGGAAATATAGGATTTGATGAAGCTGCCACAAATAGTCTAAGTCCGGAGACTCGAAGAACCGACGGTTGTATGGTCGGAGAGTCGAAGTTCGTAGAAGTGAAACTGTCACAGGACGTATTGGCAAGAGACTCGTAGACTCGTAGAGTCTGGAGACTCAAGAACATTACGACTCGTAGATCCAGGGTCGAAGGTCGTAGAGTCATGGTACGGAAAAGAAAGTGTTACTGTAAGAGTCAATGAAGTTCGGAGACTCGTAGAGTCGAAGCAGTGTTAAGAATAGTAACTAACGCTAAATGACTCGTAGACTCGTAGACTCGTAGAGTCCCCACAAACACTTCAACTAACAGATCTTTCAATTACCACTTAACTCGAAGACTCGTAGAGTCGTAGGGTTGAAACCTTCGAACACTGTTAAGAAAACAGGACTCGCAGACTCGTAGATCGGAAGTCATAAGGTCAAAGCCATTGAACACAGTTAAGAAAACTGGACTCGTAGACTCGTAGGTTGAAGGTCGAAGAATCGACGCTGTAAAGACTGGCAAACAAATGAAACTGTAACTCAAGAGTCGTAGAGTCGTAGAGTCGTAGACTCGTAGACTCAAGGGACACAGTCACTATAGAGAAATTGGCATACTTCCAGACTCAGAGATCGATGGCAGAGAGTTGGAGCTAAAGGGTCGTAGTTATAAAGGAACTCAGTTTTTGAACCTCTGTGAAAGACTAAGGAAGAAAAGCGAAGTTGAAGACTCGTAGAGTCGAAGATTTTCAGACCACCTAGTCAAATATAGTAAACTGAGATACCCGAAGGTTGTAGACCCGTAGAGCTAGAGTCGTAGACTCGTAGCTCCAATAACGAGTAGATCACCGTAATCGAAGAAGTCACTCTAAGCGCTATTCGAAGAGTCGCAGACTCATAGAGTCATAGACACGCAGAGTCGTAGACTTTAGTTAATAGAGTGACACTAAAAGGCAAATCCAACTTAACCTCCAGCCTCGAAGACTCGAAGATGTGAGTCGTAGACTCGCAGAAACACCATAAAGCCTGAAGCAAGACTTCGCAACTTTCTACAGGTGCTAGCTGAAATCTTCGAGTCTCCGAACCTACGAGGCATCCACCTCCGAGGCAAACTTACAACCCTAAACACAGCCACTTAGCGATATTGTCGGCTAGGGTTTGTATAGTAAGCCTGCGCCGTCCCGAGCAGTTGAGCGCATTTAATGACGCATTAATTGCTGCCAACTACTATCCACAGATGAACGGCCAAGATCGACTGCCTGGCAAAAATGCAGTATGGGCATCTGATCTGTAAATCAGAGCAGATCAACCCATCCCCTGACATTCTGCATTTTCAGTGGCGGGAAGCCAGTCTGTCGGGATGGACATCATGGCACACGAGCACTTTAATCTTAAAGATATATCTCTCACGCACTTAACAACAAAATTGTGAGTTTAATCTCTCTCTCAAAAGAAGGAAACACACAGTACACAAGAAAATGGCTCTGACACACTTGATATAAACAATCCTTTACAGAACCAAAAAAAAAAAAGAGAGTTCCAACAATGAAAGAGAAAGACTCTGAGAGAAAAATAGAAAAAGTGTTGTGTGCCGCGTTGAACCAAGAACAAGAGTAATCCATCTGATTATTCAAGAACCTCTTGTTCACCAAAGATCTAGCACTTCCATTAAGTCTAATCTCTGTGTTGTTTTCCACACGTCGATCTATCATAAACCATCACTTTCACAACTGAGATCTGTTGAGAAAAGAGCATTTACTCTTATCTCAGTTTTGTCTGATAGTTCATCATCACTCACGTTATCGCTCACAATACTACTGTCGTCTTCTCCATAAATACTTCCATCATAGTCATCTGCAGAGGAATCCAAAACCAGCTAACAGTCTAGCTTCCGCACGCAACAAAAGTCTATTCACCCCCCCTCTAAACTCACTTTGGGACCTACAATTGGTATCAAAGCAGATTCTACTACTCTGTAGAGATCCCTACTAGCTGACATGTATTCCAGCAGTGCAGCTCCAGATCCCGAGCAAGCTTCAGTTCCTGTTGAGGAAGTTGAAGCAAGTCGTGTTCCAGAGGAAGGAGCGACGAGAGACCAGGAGCAGGAAGAACCGAGTACCAGCAGCAACAAGAAAGAATAAGAAGACTTCTATGATGTTCTACCTGGCTCATCCTCCCAAGTACCTATGTGCACACCTGCGCGCTTTTCAAAATGGAAAGCAAGGATGAGAGCTCACCTAGACATGCTCGATGCTTATCTTTGGGAAACAATAAAGAACGGACCTTTCACACCAAAGAGTATGCAAAGAGGTCGACTAATGACGAAAGATCCGGATAGTTGGTCTGAGGTGGAGCAGAGGAAAGTAAAGCTCAGCTTCAAGGCAAAAGCCATACTTTTCTCTGCACTCGATGATGACATGTTCACAGATGTGCAAGATCTTGAGACTGCTAAAGAGGTATGGGACAAGCTCTGTCTCATATACGAAGGAGATGAACAAATACAGGACAACAAGATCTCCATGCTCAAACAAGAGTATGAAGCCTTCAGATGTGAACCGAAGGAGTCATTGGACGATATCTACAAACGGTTCACGCTTCGATTCAACGGATGAAGACGTATAACGTTGAGATCTCTCAAAAGGACAAAAATGACAAATTTTTGAGATCTCTACCCTTGAGACTGCTGATAAAGACATCAGCCATCTGTCAGCTGAAGGAATGGAAGACTTATGCCTTGGAAGCACTATATGGGGACCTCAAGACGTTTGAGATGCAAAAAGAAGAGCTTGAGGCATTTGAGAATCCTTCCAAGAAAAAGGAGAAGTCTATTGCTTTTAAGGCTGCCATCTTGAACCACGGGAACCATCTTGAAGAGGAAGAAGATGAAGCTGATACACTTGGCTCAGATAGTGCTTCAGATGAAGAAGTGGCATTTCTGATCAAGAAACTGGTGAAGAGAAGGAGGAACTACAGAAGGAAAGCAAGGCTGTCTTCCTCATCTTTCTCTAAGGGAAAAGATAAGGACAAGTTGCAATGCTATCATTGCAACAAGCCCGGCCATTTCATTGATCGTTATAAGTGAAGAGGGAGAAAAAGGAGGCAATGAAGCGGAAGAAGAAGACCAAAGGCTCCTCAAGGGAAAGGATGACAAGAGGAAGAAGGCTCTTGTCACTAACAAGTTTAACGGTGAAGCGAGGAGGAAGAAGAATCGTCGGATGAGGAGAAGAAGGAAAAAGGTCTCATCTGCTTCATGGCTGACCATTCACCTCCCCTCAAGGTAAGAACTTATGAACAGCTCTATATTGAATATGAAGATACCTATAGAGCTCTTAAAGAAATGCAGGAACAATTTCTTCCTATGAAAGCTGACAAAGAAAGATACTATTCTAAACTGGAACGGCTTTCATGTGAATATAGAGACTCTATAGATGATTATGAAAGAACAGAGAGAAGATTAGGAGCTGAAGTGAGTGGGATGAGAAGCACACACGATGATCTTTTGGACAAAGCTGGTCAACTAAAAATGGCTAATAAAGACATCGATAGGCTTGAAAAGGAACTAGCTGAAACCAAAGCAGAACTAGAAAAGGAAAGACTAATCAGTCAAAAGTGGCAAGACTCTGCTTGAGATTGCTGCCCACTTTAGGACTACTCCGGATGTTAAAGGTCTAGCCTTAGGTCTAGGTTTCTCTTGAAGACCAAATAGCCAAGGCCCGGACCTACCCCTGTACGGACCAAGTGTCTTGCTGGCTTTGTTCCTGCTGGCAGTGTGCTCGTTGATTGTGGAAAGGAGGTATCTATGGCTGTTACTAGTTCACCCAAGCCAGTAACACCCGAATTCAAAGACCTGGGTACCATTGCATCTAAGGACAGTGATGCAGTAGTTGCAATGAAAGAACCGAAAGCTGAACCTTTGATCAACCTGTCCTCTACATCCCAATGCAAGGGTAAGGGTGTAGTTATCTCGAGAGACAAAACCAAGTAGAAACACGACTACTTTTGAGATCGGTTTATCCAAGCAAGGCTGCTGCATTCCAACCTAAGTTTGCCTCTAATGGAAGAGTTAAGAATGGTCTAGGATTTGTGAGAAAACCTAGGAAACCTCTTAACACTTCGGAAAAACCCTTGAGATAGGATGTTCAACCGAAATCTGTCACATGCCCCATCTGCTATGAAGTTGGACACCTCTCCTATCAGTGCAGATTCTACTCTGAGTATCTTAGGAAGGAGATTGCCACTGAAATCAGGGTAAATCTTAAACAGCTTAATTTCACTAACAATCTGCAATGCCACAACAACTTTGATAGGAAGAA
Organism: Taxillus chinensis; assembly: GCA_023512835.1. Lineage (NCBI taxonomy): Eukaryota > Viridiplantae > Streptophyta > Magnoliopsida > Santalales > Loranthaceae > Taxillus > Taxillus chinensis. The sequence goes on along the minus strand of CM042090.1, from coordinate 56,276,250 downwards.
ACATACCCAGGCACACACAAAGCTATTCCTTCAAAAGACTTAAAAATCAAACCTGTGAAGAAAACTGTCAAACCTGTGCCTATTAAAGCTGCCAAAGATAACAATAAGGAAGGAAAATGTGCTGAAGATCTAAAGGCTAATCCTACTAATAACTCTAATGAAGGATCACCAAGAGTAGCATGGAAAGTTAAATCTGCCCCTTCTTATTGGAAACTTAAATTGCAACTTGCAGCTTTCACTTACCCAAAGCCCAATCTTAATTGGGCCCCCAAGACTTAGTTGCTCTATGTGCAGGAAGAGGTACCTGAAGCTAAAAGTAGCTACCGGAAACAAAAGATCAATTCCAGCCAGTGGTATCTTGAAGATTGTCGCTTCCGTGCACATGATGGATGATGCCTCTCTATTGAGTGAGGTAAGGGAGGTTGCAGCTTCATCTATCACTTTCGGGGGACAATAAAAAGGGTAAGATTGTTGGTAAGGGTACTCTCTCTAATGGTTCTATGTCCATTCGTAATGTATCTGTTGTCCAAGGTCTTAAACATAACTTTGTTGAGCATAAGTCAATTGTGTGACAAAGGTTATCAAGTGTTGTTCACTAAACACACCTGCATTATGGATTCCCTCTCCAAACAAGTGAAGCTAAATGGACATAGACAAGGCAATGTCTACAAGTTGGTCTTTGGCAATGCTCAACTCGATGAACCAATTTGTTTTTTGTCCAAAGCTTCACCTGATATTAGTTGGTTGTGGCATAAGAGATTTGGCTATTTAAACTTTAAAACTATGTCTAAACTGGCATCTCTGGAATTAGTTGAGGGCTTACCCAAGCATGTTTATGAGAAAGAACACCCTTACAGGGGACTGTCAACTGGGTAAGCATGTTAAACATTCTTTTAAGAGTATAGATAAAACCTCAATCACACAATTACTTGAACTTGCACATGGATCTATGTGGACCAATAAATGTGTCTTCCTTATCTAGTGCACGATACTTTCTTACAAGTAGTAGATGACTATACCAGGATACACATGGGTCATGTTTCTCAAAAACAAAACTGAAACTTTTGAGAATCTTGTTGAACTCTTCAATTGGGTCACTAATGTTAAAAGTCTCTCTATTAAGTACATTCGTAGCGATCATGGCAAGGAATTTGAATTTTCTGATATGTTAGAGTTTTGTACCTGAACATGGTATTCAACACAATTTCTCAAGACTAAGAACTCCACAACAAAATGGAGTAGTTGAAAGAAAGAATCGAACATTAGTTGAAGCGGCTAGAACCATGTTGACAGGAGCTCGGTTCCCAAAATCCCTATGGGCTAAAGCTGCCACTTGCTTGTTATGTACAAAACAGAACTCTAATTAGCAAACGAGCCATGAAAACACCCTATGAGTTATGGAAGGGAAGGAGACCAAACATTGGTCACCTAAGGATCTTCGGGTGCACTTGCTACATTCTGAACAATGGCAAGGATTACTTGAACAAGTTTGATGCCAAATCGGATGATGGATATCTTGTTGGATACTCCATGACTAGCAAGGCTTATCGTGTATTTAATAGAAGAACCAAAGTTGTTGAAGAGTCTAGTCATGTTTCTTTTGATGAGACTAACCATGGAATGCAGAAAGGAGATCCAAATGTAAATGAAATGTAGGACATTATCATTGTAGAAGATCAGGACACATATAAGCCCACGACAACAAAAACTATGGAAGATGTACCTAAACCTGATGAACAAAGAGCTGAACCAGTTGCTGCGGAACCAAGTCAAAAATCAACAGAAAATCATGACTCTAACATTCAACCTGTTCAGACTCTACCACTTCTACCAGCCCAAGAACCTGACATTGAGCAATTAGGCATTCATCATGAAGAAAGAGAAGACCTTCCAAAGGCAAGAAGAAAGTTAAAAGACCATCCTTCTGAACTGATAATTGGAGATCCTGTTGCACGAGTTAAAACAAGGGTTGCCACACTTCATGAAAACCTATATATGTGTTTCCTATCACAAGTGGAGCCAAAATCAGTAAATGACGCAGTTCTGGATCACCATTGGATTGATGCAATGCAAGAAGAATTAAATCAGTTCAAAAGACAGGAAGTATGGGAGTTGGTCAACAGGCCCAAATCACAGCAAGTCATTGGCGTGAAATGGATTTACAGAAACAAACTTGATGCTGATGGTGTTGTAATCAGAAACAAGGCCAGACTAGTTGCAAAAGGATACGAGACAAGAAGAAGGAATCGACTATGATGAAACCTTTGCACCGGTTGCTGGGACTGGAGGCCATTCGCATGTTCTTAGCATACGCAGCATTCAAGGACTTCAAAGTTTATCAGATGGATGTCAAGAGTGCTTTCTTGAATGGAGACCTCCAAGAAGAAGTCTATGTTGAACAACCACCCAGATTTCTAGAGCCAAACCAAGAGCACAGGGTATACAAACTGAAAAAGGCTCTTTATGGACTAAAACAAGCTCCCGAGCTTGGTATGAAACACTTGTCAAAATTTCGATCAAAAACAAGTTCGAAAAAGGTAAGATTGACCCCACACTATTTCTCAAGGAAGGAAAAGGATCACCCTTGATAGTCCAAATCTATGTGGATGACATCATATTCGGATCAAGGGAGAAAAAGCAATGTGAAGACTTCTCTCATCTAATGAAAAGTGAATATGAAATGAGTATGATGGGAGAACTCTCATTCTTCCTTGGATTGGAGGTCAAGCAGTTAGAGGATGGGATCTTTATCAGTTAAACCAAATACACAAAGGAGATTCCCGAAGAAGTTTAAGATGACCGATGTGACACACATGAGAACTCCCATTCCTACAAACGCCAAACTGGATATGGATGAAAGCAGGCAAGGAGGTGGATATTTTGGAATACGAAGCATGATTGGATCCTTGCTGTATCTGACAGTAAGCAGACCTGACATAATGTTTGCAACATGCATCTGTTCCAGATACCAAGCTAACCCCAAGGAATCCCACTTGTCTCATGTCAAGAGGATCATGCGGTATTTGAAGGGAACTGAGAATTTGGGACTATGGTATCCAAAAGAGTCTGACTTTAAACTGAGAGGATATTCAGATGCAGACTTTGCCGGATGCAGGATTGATAGAAAGAGCACAAGTGGAACATGCCAACTCTTAGGCAACGGGACTTGTATCCTGGTTTAGCAAGAAACAGAATTCGGTTTCAACCTCCACAATTGAAGTTGAATATATTCTTTGCAGAAGCTGTTGTGCTCAATTGCTCTGGATGGCCAGTCAACTATCAGATTATGGTTTTGATCTGAAGGCCGTTCCTCAATATTGTGACAATACAAGTGCCATTGCAATTTCAAACAATCCTGTTATGCATCCCAAAACCAAGCACACTGAGGTCAAACATCACTTTATACGTGATCATGTGCTAAAGAAAGACATTTCCCTGGAGTATATATCCACTAATGACCAGCTTGCCGACATATTCACCAAACCTCTGCAAGAATCCAGGTTCGATGAACTTCGATAAAACTTGGCATGTTGGATTTAAATTCATAAGACTCACCGCATGTCTTGTGTTTCATTTCAACCTAATTATCTATGCGATTAACATAAGTATGACACTGTTAATAACTGATGATGTCTTCATGAAAATTAGTAATGACTACATGTGATTCATGCATATCTGCTGTTAGAAAGTGAGAAATCACATGGATGAAACTCGCTACCTCTGAACCTGGTTCACGTCAGTTGGGCAACCTGTCATAAACTCTCAAGTCTTGAGTGAAATGAGTGCAATTTCCCTTATTTTCATCAGAAGATATTCCCATTACATGTTATTTTATTCTGAGAGAATATCACCTGTGTGGCATTGCATTCATTAACTAGCAGGAACTGTTGTATCTCATGGTGTTGTTGGCCTGCACGGAAAGGATCCTCAATGATTTAATGCTCAAAGGATGACTGAGACTGTAGTATTTGAGAATCATAAAAAGCCTATTACTCAAGAAGAGCCACTACCTTTTACTGAAAAAGGCAAGGTGAAAAAGGAAAAATGATAATAGACAATAGATTGAATGCCTATCTTAGGGGGAGTCCTCACTGTTCCCAGATTGTGTCTCTATTATAGCAATAGTTGGAGATCAAAATGTATGATCATGTGATTCAAAAAGATACTGTGTTGAGCTCTGTCCTTGTAAAAAGACTCATGTAAAGCACCAAAACATTGTGCTCCACAAAAGAAAAGAGACAACTCACACAGACCAGCTGAATGATCAAACTCCAAACTCTACTTGTACTTTGTTGTGTTGTAAATCTTACAATGATAGAGTGTGTGTACGATTCTCAATAGGGCCATCCTGTCTCTCAAGTCATCTATCTTGAACTAAAAATCATTCTTGGATCGGGGTTGTGGTAAGATTCGGTTGACCATGAGCTTACTTATACATGTATAATTCTAGTTCCTGAATCAAGCTCACATGTTGATCCGAGGGTGAGAGGGTGAGGCCTCCGCTGAGTGAGTTTTGCTGAAAAGTGAGAAGACTCAGATTTTATGACATGGTTGTTAAAATGGATAAATCATGGTTTACTAGATGCTATGTTAACATAGTGATCACTTTCTGACACAAGATGCTGTATGATGATATACTTAATCATTTCTAAGGTAATTGGAGACTTCAATGGTAATGATACAATTGCCATACAGGTAAATCAGACATTCGGTTGAAATAAACCAAGCTTTGGACATGTGATCTCAATTCCACTCACAACACTGTTCATCATGAATAATATCGTGTGAATTGTCATATGCATCTCATGTGTGTTGTTAAGTGTTGAAAAGTCCAGAGAAATCCACCGCTCGTTGCATTCACGGTCGACCTCAAAGCAACTACATTCAAGAAGTGCGGGATAAGAAGTGCATATCATGTGCTGCCTCGAAGCTTTGAGGGTCGTAGCCTCGAAGCATCCAGCTTCGTAGTGTCGCAGTTCAAAAGATCGTAGCGAGACGGAGTCTGTCACTTACTATTCAAGCCTCGTAGACATGTCAGCACGTCACTGTGCACTTAAAATGGAACCTACACACCGACATAAGGGGTGACGTGTACCTATCGCTTGAATCTTCCAACGGGTGGATCCGGGAGATAAAGAGACGGGTCAGAGAAAAGAACGCGGACCTGAAGACGAACCGACAAAGTCTGTGACTTCTACGGTACGCTTCTCACCTCATATATAATTTAGAGATGGAGACGGAGCCCAAAGGTATGTTCGTCGTTTTCACACTCGAACCCTAACCCTAGATCTCTCTCTCTCTCTTCGACTGTCTCTTTCTCTCTTCCTCTTTCCTTTGACCACCTTCGAAGCTTACAATCACTCTCTACAAGTGTCTCTTTTTTCTCTCTACAAGCTCAATGGCCAGAACCAAGCTCATCGATGGCAGACAACCTACACAACATCGTCCCGGGATTCATCATAGACTGGGAAGCCATAGGCGACGCCAGAGTCAGCTGGCTGGACGAATTCAAAAATCGCCTTGATGAAACCGGTGTTGCATCTGTTTGCTCAGGGATGCAAAACTTGCTGATAGAAGATGTTGCAAAATTTTACGAGACTATGGTACTCACTGGAGCCGACCTTGTGGGAACTGTACAAGGAGTGGAGATTCAAGTTTCTGTCGAAACACTCCGAAATGCACTCTCACTCCCAAAAGGTACCTTTGATCCTCTTCCCAATCTTTCTAGAGAAGAGTGTAAGTCTTTCCTTGGATACTCCGATCCCGGAAAGCAAGGTCGGGGAGCCCTGAAGATGGGTTTCTCCGGGTCGGCACCTGGCGACTCTGATAGTCACTGGACAGTGCCTACTATGCAAGAAGACGGCTCATGACTTTGCAAGTCATGAGCAGATGAAGATCATGTGTAGTGTTCTACAAAGCAGACGAGTAGCTGGGGAACACAAATACACTCCATGATTAAAACCAAGAAAGGACACTTTGGACTTATTCTCACCAAAGTCCTTAGGTTTCTACACCCCGAAGTATTCTGCAACAGGCCCTCAGTGCCACTGCCGACCAAATACATATTCAAAAGTATTTATGAGGATGGTTGGCTGGAGATCAAGTCATTGAGAAGGACTGAGTCAAGTGCAAGAAGTCGTGCAGAAGACACAGCCAGCTCTGTACGAGCCCCAGCTCGCATGCCACGACAACCAGTTCGTGTCTCACCGACTTCCAGGAACTCCTTTGCATCCGCAGCATCAATACATATAACTGAAGTGGTGGAGAATATTGCAAGAACTCATCTCCCCACAGAGTCTACACCTGAAGAGGCCCCTACTGTCAAACTACCCCAGGATACTGCAGAAGTAAGAGAACCTGCAGTTGGAGGGCAGACTCCAGCACAAGAAACCCCAGAGGATAGGGGCACTACACCTGTACTGTTGAGCACTCTTGGAGAGTCTGAGATGGAAGAATATTATATGGAGTATTCCAAGGCTCATATGACTCCCATTGATTTGCGAAACGTATGGATTGCCTTTGGAAAGCAGATGGTAGATAGAGACCATCTGATTAATTAGTTGGTTGATCAGGGTCTAGTAAGACGAGACCCAGTGGAAGTTGTATCAATGGTTGCCCCATCTCCCATCATGGTGGACTCACCTACCACAGCAGGTCGTGATGATGAGCTGGTACCAACTTCGGTGGATGAAGAAGTAGACGAAGAAGAAAATCTTGATGCTGCAGCTAGTGACTCCGAGGCAGGAGCTGTCCCACAGGTTCCTGAGACTGTGGAAGGGACTGGGATGGCCACACCATCTGTGTATGTCGTTCATCAGGTGGCCACTCAGTTAAGTGAGGTGTTCGCAGCCAATATCCCAATGGCTATTCCAGTACCAGCTGCGTCTCACTCACATTCTCTGTCGGCTGAAGAAGTAGATATTCTGGCTAGCAAGGTCATCGAGAAACTGATGTCCTCTAGCATCTTCAAAGCTTCAGTCTCTCAGGCATTTGAGGAATGATTGGCTTCTATGGAGTCCAGCATGGAAGAGGTACGAACGCAAGTTGAATCATCAGATCGTACCCTCGACAAGGTGCAGCAAGGAATGACATCACTCACGAGTGCAACCACTGATGGATTTAGACATATAGAAGAGCACTGTGAAGACCTCAAGGGAGCTTACCAGAGACAATATAAAGGCCTCAGTATAACTCTCTATCAGAATGTCATCGTCTTGCAAGTGGTGAGATATCCCTCCCAGTCAAAAGCACTCTCCCATAACCATCAGATCGTTCTGCACCTGAACCAGTTGAAACTCCATAGCCAGCCGCACCTCCTCTAAGTCACTCACAACCTCATTCTACTGCTACTTACACACGGGGGAGAAAGCGGGCACACAGAACTATGGTCATCTCAGACTCTGATGATGATGATGATGATGTTCCAATTGCAACCCGCATGAAGAAACAGACTACTGCTCCCTGCCAACCATCCTCTTCCACTCAGCCAGGTCCTTCAACATCACATCCTAGTACGGCTGAGTATACCATGCCTGCCTCACCTGTCAATCCAACCGCTACCACTACTGAACAACCTCTAGCCCCACCTCGCATTGTGACTACTGGAGGCACCTCAGTTGAATTGGCTGCTTTCAACACCTACATTGCTGGGGATACCACCGCGAGGACCTGCGGCTATGAAGCCTTCTTCACTGGACCTGATCTTTGTTGCCTACTTCATGACGGTGAAGAAATGAATAACCTGGAGATGACTCAGTTCATCTTCACCCAGAAGTCCTTTCTCGCAAATCTACCTCTTCACATCCGCCGCGATACCAAGGTGGAACTCTGTTTGCCGATCATGCAGGCTCAGGTGCTCGATGATGCAGCTATGCTCAAGATTATACAAGGTCGCAGATATGAGCATTCCTTCCTTCCCTGGGACGAGGTAGACCATGTGCTGATTCCGTACTTGTCCACATCCCAGCACTGGTTTCTTCTCGACATCGACTTCAAGAACCAAAGGATTGTCATCTTCGACTCCAAACCCAGTGCACCCCCTATTTCCACTGGACGTGAACAACTTCGTGAGTTCAATCGGCACAACCCGTGTCAAGCACCTTAGGGGACTTCACATGGGTGTGGCGGATATCCTCTCACCAAACCAGGGTTAACATGCCAAGGGGCATGCAAGGCGTCCCAAACCATGCACACAAACCATGATAACCTCTCATTTTATTTCATTTCAAAGACTAAATGTTTATTACATTCGCATCCTGACTACCAACGGGTTTCGAGCTCTCGTGCCCAAATTTGATCGTGTGACCAGTCGAGCGGCCTCGTTACACTTGACTCCTGCTCAACTCCTACGCGAGCAAGCTGCTGTTTTTCTATTTACACAGAGTGTCTTGTACTCTGAATTTAACCCCTAACTATCCTATACTCTAATTATATGTACACTGTATCTCTTGCTTTTCACATGTCTATGTACTTATTGTTTTGACGGTTATCTTTTCTGTATGTCTTTGCTATCTTTGTATGCTATTCTGTGCCTTATTCCCTAGCTCCCCTCGTTTTATGTTCTGGTGCTTGTTCCTCACCCCAGAAAGGGGGAGTATTCATCTCAGGGGGAGCCAGCTCGTAGGGGGAGTTCTCTTTGTCAGGAGCCAGCAAATGCCGCTTTCCGGCCTACGAGGGAGTATTCATTTCTAGCTAACCCTTTGCACACTCCTTCAAATTCTTTATAGGCAAAGACATCTTCTAATTAATCTAAATCTGCCCATAAAACTTGTAGTCTCAGACTTCATACAAATACATGTCGTCAGCTTACATTAAATAGGGGGAGATTGTTGGAAATATAGGATTTGATGAAGCTGCCACAAATAGTCTAAGTCCGGAGACTCGAAGAACCGACGGTCGCAGGGTCGGAGAGTCGAAGTTCGTAGAAGTGAAACTGTCATAGGACGTATTGGCAAGAGACTCGTAGACTCGAAGAGTCTGGAGACTCAAGGCGAAATAGTGACAGAACATTGCGACTCGTTGATCCAGGGTCGAAGGTCGTAGAGTCATGGTACGGAAAAGAAAGTGTTACTGTAAGCGTCAACGAAGTTCGGAGACTCGTAGAGTTGAAGCAGTGTTAAGAACAATAACCAACACTAAATAACTCGTAGACTCGTAGAGTCCCCCACAAACACTTCAACTAACAGATCTTTCAATTGCCACTTAACTCAAAGACTCGTAGAGTCGTAGGGTTGAAACCTTCGAACACTGTTAAGAAAATAGGACTCGCAGACTCGTAAATCGGAAGTCATAAGGTCAAAGCCGTTGAACACGGTAGAAAACTGGACTCGTAGACTCGTAGGTTGAAGGTCGAAGAATCAACGCTGTAAAGACTGGCAAACAAATGAAGTTGTAACTCAAGAGTCATAGAGTCGTAGACTCGTAGACTCAAGGGACACAGTCACTATAGAGAAATTGCCTTACTTCCAGACTCAGAGATCAATGGCGGAGAGTTGGAGCCAAAGGGTCGTAGCTATAAAGGAACTCAGTTTATGAACCTCGTGAAAGGCTAAGGAAGAAAAGCGAAGTTGAAGACTCGTAGAGTCGAAGATTTTCAGACCACCTAGTCAAATATAGTAAACTGAGAGACCCGAAGGTCGTAGACCCGTAGAGCTAGAGTCGTAGGCTCGTAGCTCCAATAACAGGTAGATCAGCTGTAATCAAAGAAGTCACTCTAAGCGTTATTCGGAGAGTCACAAACTCGTAGAGTCGTAGACACGCAAAGTCGTAGATTTTAGTTAACAGAGTGACACTAAAAGGCTAATCCAACTTAACCTCCCGCCTCGAAAACTCCAGCCTCGAAGACTCGAAGATGTGAGTCGTAGACTCGCAGAAACACCATAAAGCCTGAAGCAAGACTTCGCAACTTTCTACAGGTGCTAGCTGAAATCTTTGAGTCTCCTAACCTACGAGGCATCCACCTCTTAGGCGAACTTACAACCCTAAACACAGCCACTTAGCGATATTGTCGGCTAGGGTTTGTACAGTAAGCCTGCACCATCCCGAGCAGTTGAGCACATTTAATGACGCATTAATTGCTGCCAACTACCATCCACAAATGAACGGCCAAGATCGACTGCATGCCAAAAATGCAGTATGGGCATCTGATCTGTAAATCAGAGCAGATCAACCCATCCCCTGACATTCCGCATTTTCGGTGGCGGGAAGCCAGTCTGTCGGGATGGACATCATAGCGCACGAGCACTTTAATCTTAAAAATATATCTCTCACGCACTTAATGACAGAATTGTGAGTTTAATCTCTCTCTCAAAAGAAGGAAACACACAATACACAAGAAAATGGCTCTAACACACTTGATATAAACAATCCTTTACGGAACCAAAAAAAAAGGGTGTTCCAACAACGAGAGAGTAGGACTCTAAGAGAAAGATAGTAGAAGTGTTGTGCGCCGCATTGAACCAAGAACAAGAGTAATCCATTTGATTATTCAAGAACCTCTTGTTCACCAAAGATCTAGCACTTCCATTAAGTCTAATCTTTGTGTTGTTTTCCACACGTCGATCTATCATAAACCATCACTTTCATAACTGAGATCTGTTGAGAAAAGAGCATTTACTCTTATCTCAATTTTGTCTGATAGTTCATCATCACTCACGTTATCGCTCACAATACTACTGTCGTCTTCTCCATAAATACTTCCATCATAGTCATCTGCAGAGGAATCCAAAACCAGCTAACAGTCTAGCTTCCGCACGCAACGAAAGTCTATTCACCACCCCTCTAGACTCACTTTGGGACCTACAAATTACCATATCTGAATTAAGAGTCATCTATTATGTGAACTACTATTTCGTTAACTAGTAACAGTTTTAAGAGCTTTGGCCTTAAATATTTTCAGCATTCACTTGAAAAGATTATGCAGAATAAACAAATGTAGCAGTAACTATGTTATATTCCACGGGGTATGGGAATCATTAGTAAGATTCAGGGAGTGATTATCCTACTTTTCACTGGTGGATGCCATTTATTTCAATCATTTGCATTTAATTGGTGTCTATCTCATGTGTTGAGAATATAATATTGTTAATTATTCATTATTTTCATGCCCTTTAATTATAGCATAAAAACATGAGTTCTGGTTTGTGTGTTCTTCAATTATCTCCTACTCTAAATTTTGCTTTCATACATTCTCTAGTTTCACGCAATTTACTCTCATACAATCATCATGGGTTATGTACATGTCAAGACATTAGGTGGAGATGTTGAATTGGGAAGGGAAGTAGGAATCATAGCTAGTATGACTACCTCTTATACTGGGCATTCTTAAAGGTGGACAACATCTCTTCTTATACCTGGCGGTCCTAAAGGTGGGCAACATCTTTTCTTGGTTCTTATGGTTGGGCATTGTATAACATCTCTTCTTAGTTCTTACATGGGCACTAGGCAGTGTTGGACCTTATTTTTTTCGAGTTGGACACATTCTATCAAATTTGATTTCTTTCATATTATCTCTGTCTACTGTAGAGTTTTGTATTTCAAAGATCTGTTTTAATTGTTTTGTTTGAAAAATTTATGCATACTCAGAAAATATAACAAAGATCTAAAGTTCATCTAAATGAAAGAAGGATAGTTGCAATGATTAATCAAGAGCATTGTAAGATAACATCAAATCAACATAAGTGAATACAAGATTAAGGTAGAATATCCAAAGAGTGAGTTCACCTTATTGTAATATGTGAGATTGTATTGGTTGAAAAAAAGAGAGAAAATTGAGAGAGACATAAAAGGTTGTAGCTTTACTCTAATTAATAGTTGCAACTACTATAATGGATTGTCTCGGTGTAGATTATAGCTTTACCACCATATCTTTTCTTGTTTTACCATACTCGTTGTAGTTTAATTTATTTGAACAAACAAAGCAACTAAAATCAACAAAGCATCAACATGTGACAAGAACCCATACCCTAGAGCTTGTGAGTGAAATCTTTTATAAATAAGTATAGGCCTATTTTCAAAATAATTTTAAGCCCAAATTTATATCCACATAGGGAATGGAATGGACCCAGGCATGCCTGGGCCCCAAGCCGGGCCTCAGGCCCATTTCGACCATAGCAAGTAACCCACTTTTCGTGAACGGATGGTTCATTAATGATTTTCTTCATTTTTGTTTACCCAACCTTGCTTATACCAAGCAAAGCGCTTACGGATAAATAAATAAATAAATCGCCCAACCACAACTCGTCACATGAACAACGCAACACACACTTATTCAATTTCGGTCCAATGGCAAGATATAACCTATTTTTTTCCTCGTAGGAAGCTCCGCACCTAGGGATGGCAATTGTACTGCCCCGCCCGATCGGGTTTTACCCGCCCCGATAGAACTTAGGGTCGGGACCGGATATTGCTCGACCCTGCCTGATATAAGTTTAGGGTTTTGGTATATAAAGGATATTAAACATAATTATTTAGGTTTTTTTCCTTACCTCACAAATTAACACACTGTCTCCTTTCACCTTGGTCGAACGAGAGTCGCGCGACGAAGACCAATCGCGACTTCTCCATCCCTTCGCCCTTCCTCTCGATCGTAGTCGTCTCTCGATCGATCAACAACAAGAGCCTTGTCGCTGTCTTAAACCCAGGAGGCCGGTATCTAAACTAAACCTCAAGCAAGCCTTGTCGCCGATATGCCCAAAACCAGGGGCCCGTCGCCGCCGTCTAAAATCAGCCGTGTCCCTAGATCGTTCCGTAGATTGTTCCCGCCCCCGTTGCCATAGATCCGTAGAACCACCGGCCGTCCAAAGTCTCCAACGTTGTGTTCTCCCAAGAAGTGCTCCCGTCGTCCAAGACTCCAGGCATCAACAATCGGATTGCAGGACTTTCCCGCCAGCCCTCCGAGCTCTTTCCGGCCGCCACTCTCTCTACCGAGTCCCAATCTCCCACTTCCCCGTAACAATATAGATCTATATGATTCATATGTCTTACCTTTGATATAGATCTGTATAACTATGATAAAATATTGATATGTATTTTGGATAAAATATAGATCTGTATGATTGGGATTTTTTTCAGTGCATGTGAATCGTGATTCATGGATTTATGGCTATGCTTGCTATGTAATTAGAGAATGCAGTATGCTTGAAATAACGTTGCTGGAATTTTGATTATTGCTATGTGATCTGTAAGATTGGGATTTTTTAGATTAACGTTGCTAGAATTTTGATTAGCATTGGTGCCTTGATGGTCAGTTGTTTGTTTGCTGGAATTTTCATATGCTTTTGTTAACTTCAATTATTAACTTTTTAATTGTAAACGTTCATCATTAACTTGTTGTGATAGGTGTTTGTTGTTAATTATTTTTTAATATATACATAATGCACCATGAAATTGTTTTTTTGATACTTTAGTTCATGTACGATCATTGCTATATTTTAATATTTATTTTGTAGCTGACATTGACTTAATTTTTCTAAGGGAAAACAAATGTCTACAAATGAAATTATTGGTAGCTCAAATCCTTATTCTTCTTCTACACCTATTGATAGTAGTGAAGCTCATTTGATGGTAGATGGGGATAATGGAACTCCATGTACAAGTTCAAAAAGAAAAAATATCGAAATAAATGTTAAAACTGAAAATGAAGAGGATGATGTCTCAGGCAAGTTGAAATCAAGTGTGTGGACTCATTTTAAGAAAAGGAAAGTTGGTGGTGTATTCAAGGCATTTTGTAATTATTTGTAATGACCCGTATTTTGGATGTGAGGAGTTAGTCCGTTTTGCCTTTTTAGGTGGAAATTGTTAGGTTTCAGGGAGTTTTCTTTCCACACACTTTGGCTTAATCATCTGGTATGTTGATGAGCAAGCAAGAGGCAAAGTTTGAGCCCAATTGGGAGTGCACGTGAGAATGCACGTGAGAATGCTTTTCACGTGCAGTGAGATTTTTGCATGGGAGCCTTCCTGATGTTGTTCCAAGTCTTGTGGTGAAATTATAGAGCATTTGGAGGTGCCCGTGAGAATGCACGTGAGAATGCTTCCTCACGTGCAGCCTCCATTACCTTTGTTTTGTTGTTTTGATCCTCTTTTGCTAAAGGACCATGGTGAAATTAGGAGTGCTTTGCCCTGTGTGGTTGCAAAAAGGTTGTAGTCTGTAATCAAAACTACGTCGTTTTGATGCTGGGATTCATTTAATCAAAACTACGTCGTTTTGAGGTTTTAGTTGTCTATATAAAGAGGTCAAGACCCCCCCCCCCCTGTTTTAGGTTTGGGGTTCTCTTGACCACTGCACGGCCGTCGGAGGAGAGAGAGAGAGAGAGAGCTAGAGAGAGGGAAGGAAGGAGAGGCCGCTGGTTTCCGCCAGGAGCGTCTTGCGTGGGGAGGACAACGTCCAGCGTGGAAGCAAGAGCAGGAGGACGTTTTCAAGGTAGGGATTCTGTTCTTCCTAAGTCCTCCTCTGTCCTAGGGTTCTAGGCAGAATATGAGTTATACCCGTTATATTATTTATATGTAAATTCATATAGGTGTGATCTCCTATATGAATGTTGGCCTTCAATGGCGTGTTGTTTGGATATATGTAAATATGCCTGCAAGTGTTTGACATAATGCCTGTGAGGCCGTGCATGTTATGTGTTTGAGGTAATGCCTGTGAGGTTGTGCATGTTATGTGTTTGAGGTAATGCCCGTGTGAGGTCGTGCATGTTATGTGTTTGAAATTATGCCAATGAAGTTGTACATATTATGTGTGAGATTGTATACGTGTGGTCGGGTTTATGAGCTGGTGAATATATGCATGCTAAGTGTTCGATGTTATCCTGTGTGACTAAGCATACTAAGTGGTTGATGATATGCCTGTATGGCCATGTGTCTGCGTGTTTGCTTGTACACCGGTGGCTGTGGAAGCCCGGGACTGTTTTGTGGAACCCGGTGGCTGTGGAAGCCCGGGACTGTTTTTTGTGGAACCCGGTGGTTGTGGAAGCCCGGGATCATTTTGTGGAACCCGGTGGTTGTGGAAGCCCGGGACTGTTTTGTGGAACCCGGTGGCTGTGGAAGCCCGGGACTGGTTCTTGAAACCCGGTGGTGTGGAAGCCCTGGAGTGTTTATGTACCGGTCCATGTATAATTGTGTTTGCTGTTATAGCCTGTAATTATATCTGGTGGAATAATTGTATCACGACACAGCACTTGTACACAAGCCATGTAGATAATAGGTGCATGGGATGGGTTGGGGAGGCATGATCCCTACTGAGCTGTGGTTGCTCACCCCTCCTACCATGTTGTTTTCTTTACAGGAACCTACAGGCGTTAGGTGGGACCCCAAGGTGGAAGACCTTATGTACCTTATTGTTTATGTTATTATTATGGGAACTGATGTAACCCCAATGGGGATGGATGGAAAAGAGGACTTTGTAATAAAGACTGATTTGGTTTGTGGACTGCTTGATGGACTTTACTTTTCTTGAGTGTGTTGTGAATGTTTAAATTGTTAAATTGATTTGTATCCTAACCCCTTTGCCCTCCGTGTGGGAAAAAGGGGAGTCACGTACCGGTTTCCTCGGGTTGGAAATCCGGGGCGTGACAATATGGTATCAGAGCATGGTCTAGTTGGCCTAGGGTAGTGGGCGGACTTGGTTATCTTGAGTCCTTTGGAGGAGCCTGGAGGGACATGCCTGATCAACATGGTCCTCTTTGAGCCTCCAAGGTGTACTTGGGGTAGTCCAGTCTTGTGGTAGGATTTGCATGCATTGGCATTAGGGCACTAGTTGCATTGGTTGTTGTATGTGAAGGTGTGGATACCTGTGAAAGTTTTAATTGTGATAAAAGAAAAATATGAATAATGTGATAAGGTGAGAACTGTGCAACTCTGATTTTATTTGAAGTGCCTTGAGCATGACTACAAGGAAAGGTCCTTGTTTAACTGAACTGTGTGCTTATGGAATGGATGCTTGTGCAATGTGGTTTAATGAGAATCGAAATGTGTGCGGTGTGTGTAATTGCATGGATAAAAGGTTTGAACATGATAAAATTTCAATTGTGCAACTCTGAAATTTTGTGATGGTTCGAGCATGAAAACATGGAAAAGAATTTGTGGTATTGAAACCGAGTACTTGCGAACGTGAAGATTGTGAAATGTGAACTGTTAATAAAATAAAATAATAATAATCAAGAAATAAATAAATAAATAAATACATTAAATTAAATATGTAATAATGTTAGTGTTCTGTGAAGGATTGAGCATGTGTTAAGCCGATGGAGTGTAAATTTGTTTGGCATGGTGTGCAATAAACAAGGTTATGAGCAATGTGGTGGAGTGTAAATTTGTATAGTCTGTGAGATTTGTTTGGTAAATTTGTAAATTTGTGTGGTAATAATGCGTGCATATAGCTTAATTTGCTTAGTCGGTAGTGGTCTTGCGATTGTTGGGATCATTTAGTGTTAATCTGGAGCACTATCTTTTCGCTTAACCAATGTTTCTGGAAACTATAAGCCGTGCGACTATTGAGGTAACAGAGGAGGCCGCGACCCAGGTTGGGCAAGTGAGAGAGAGCTGCAGGCTGAAGGTGATAGACAAATCACGGCAGAGGCTGGTGTTTTGAGCTCGATTATTACAGAGGTGAGGGATGCGATTCGACAACTGATCAGGAGCGAGGTACGCCGAGAGCTGTCAGCCCTCAACACCCCCCGTTTGAGTCCTATTTCTCAAAAGATTGCGCTTGTTGTGGACAACCGGGGCATTGGAACAGAGAGTGTGCCAAGGAGCGATCCGGTGTCGCCTCTGTGGAAAAGTAGGACGTCTTCGTACGGTCTGTTTTAGTAGGACCGGAAGTGATGCTAGGGGATTGGCTCGGCGAGCTAGGGGTAAAGCTCAACGCCGAGTCCCGATTTGGAGGCAAGGAGGACTACCCAGGTGAGGCCAGTGGAAAAGCAAGACAGAACTTCATTGGTGGTATCGTGCCCCTTTGGTGGGTTGTCGGTTGAGTCTCGTACTAGTTATGTGAGGCAGGGTGGACTTTATCATGTCCCGTTTGAGTTAGCATTTCGAATGGATGTGGTTGGTGACCTGTTAGGGAATAATTAAGTAAAAAGAGTAAATATAGATTTATAACGCTAGAAGAATAATAAGTAATTAATGAGTATCTGGGTGTTGATTTTATAAGTGAGTGATATTCAATTTTGGCACATGTGGATAATCAAAGTAACCAAATCTTGTAGGCAACCCTTCTTCTAGTGGGAGGGAATTTAGACTGGCTAGCTAGTAGAGCTTGAGGTGTGAGGTGATGACTTGTGAGGTATTGTGTGACACCTCCTTGGCAACCTTGATTAATAGAAACATATTCTTCAGCAGATAAAGGTGTGTGTTGGAGTACTGCTTAAAAGGGATATTCCTATGGTTACCTTTCTTTTCCAAGCGTTGTGGTTGAGTGGTCGTTGCAAGTTCTGGTTAATAACTATATGGGTGTTCTGGGTTCTCAGATGGTCAAGCAGTGGCCATGTTTGTCGAGTGTGAAAGACCATGAGTGATGTTCTTAGAACATGTTGTGAAATGGGGATGCACACGTGTAAAATGTGAAGTGTTCTGGAGCTCAACTATCGGCTATGAGTGGGTTTTGAGGGTTATGCCCGGTGCATCAACTTGGTAAAAAGAGGTAAGCAAGTGAGATTTGGCAGGCCTTGTTCGGGCTATCTTTCTCTAGGGACTAAGGGTGTGCTTTTGCGTGCTAGGGCCATTCCTTCGGTTCGTATCTTGTGGGAGTAGGCTTAGAGGAGGAGAGAAGGTGTAAGGCTGGTACGTTCTACTCGTCAGGTGTCTTGTGTTCCGTTGCTTGTGTTGCAAATGTGCTGGAAATTTGGTATTGTGTTGTTGTATGTATTGCATTCGTGGTAAAGGTATACAACGAGTCACTACATGTGGGTGTTGTGACATGTGCGTAGAGAAGGATGAGGTGTAGTGTATTAGAATATTAAATGTGGTGTGAGGATGAAGGAGAGTGTTCTAGGTGATGTTGTGTATGTTATACCTTGTCTAGTGCGATGGCCTGCTAAGCTAAATATTAAAGTGTTGTTGTGCTTGGAAAAAGGTTGTTTGATGCCCGAGTTGAGTCGGTTGTGACATTTTTGCTTGGACGGGGTGTTAGTGCTACTCCTTGAGGAGAGATTTATGTCGGACAGATGTCACAAAGGTGTATGTTTTAGAGAAGGTGGTGGTAGACGGATGACCTCCGTCTGTACTCCCTGGAAACCTTTCATGTGCGGTATAACGGGGTAAGTGAGATGGTTCATGCCATCAAGGTGTTGGGGTGTTTGGGAGTAACGTGGAACTCCCGAATCGGGAGTTTGCATGTCTTGTTTCTTATGCCTACCCGGAGGAATTGTAGTGACCACATGAACCGAGGTTAAAGCCTGAGTATTTCTTGGCCCATTTGAGTGTTTCATTGGTGTGTAGGAATAGAACGTGATGGTTGGTATGGCGGAAATGGTGGGAGATTCCCTTGTGACTGTGAGTGGTGACACGAGAGGATTCCGTTGTTGTCATGTTGCAGGTAGGAGAGTTTTCCATGGTGGAGAGAACTATGTTGTTGGTACCTACCCATCGTCAAAGGATTCCTATCGCATGGAATGTCCAGCCGATCGAGTAAGGCGTTATCACTTGGGTTGTAACGAAGCCTCGGTTCGTGAAGGCCGTGTGGGACCTTGGTGGATCCCTATCTCGACCGAAGTCGAGAGGTGTTATTTGTGTGGCGTTCTGGTTCATGGGATTCTTTGGTAGATTCTCACCGTTGGTGACTGGTGTTAGCCCGATCGTAGTTTTTAGTCTTGCCGTGGTTGTGTCTGGCACTGAATTTGTCATCCCTGGGCTCCATTGGGCATCATGTTGATCGTAACCAAATGGAAACTTCATCCTAGTATAGTTGTGTCCTGGATTGTCAGTTGTGGCAAGCCATCATTGGTCCTGGTTGGGTTTTAATGTGGCTTACTAGCAGATGTATTCTTCGGATCCCTAAGCCTGTTCTACGTTCGCGTGAGGGGATTAGCTGTGATGCTAGTCTTCTTGTGGTGATATCAAATGTGGCACCGTGATTGTGGTTTACATCATGCTCTTATCCCGTTTATTTGTTTTTCATTGTGGCCTCCTGGTGCTTCTTTGTAAGGGTGAGGTCTACATCTGGGGTGTCGCGGGTTCTTGTTGGGGTACCGTTAATTGGGGAGTGTTGGTTCTATTGTGACGCGCGTAGGCTAATGGTGTTGGCCTTGTTCGGTTGTTGGGGTCTTAGCGAATTTGTGGGAGGTTTCTCGACCTCACTTGTTGTCCGACTTGCTCACATGAGTTGTTGTCAGCGCGCTACTTAACTACGCTCTAGTTCTTGATATGCTCTTGCGTGTTACGCTAGTGTTGGCTAAATGGAGGTACTCATTTGGAGCGTCCTAACAATGTTAGTATTTGTTAATGCATTTTGTATTGCTTTGATCTCATTGTGGTGTTTGCAATTGGGTTTCTCTTTTCGAGGACGAAAAGTCCAAAGGTGGGAAGGTTGTGAGGGAACTTCCAACGGATGTGTTTGTATGGTGTTGGCGGATGGGCAGTGGAACATTAAATGTGCAGTAGTGTTTGTGCTGTGAGTTGATCTGTGACCGAGGTGATTTGTTAAACGTGTTGGGGATGGGAGTATATGTCTCACACCGTCGTGCCATGTAATTACTTCGACACGTGTTATGTGTGTTTTTGTGTGATATCTCCAGTCGCAGGTATGTGGATGGTTGTGGGCAAGGTGCATCAGCTTGTGCGTTATGCAAGGTGTGTTGTCTTTTCGAGGACGACATGTCCTGCGAAGGAGACATGGGAACGTAAGTCCGTGATGCGTGAGCAGTACCCAGACTTGTTCGAGGACGAACAATCTTAAGCGTGGGAGGTGGCTGTTGGCCAAGGGTGTGATGTGTTTTGTGTTTTCTTGTGATGTGTTTTCTTGTATTAGTTGATGTATTTGTATTGTCTTTTAAAGACATGTGTTCTTATTTGTGATGTGCCTTGAGATGTGTATTCGTGCCATGTGGACATGTGTTATGTGCATTATTGTGGTTATGGATTATGGTGGTACTGTTATGTGCCGTTGTGCTGTGCGTGGTGTATGACCCATTTGGGTGTGGTGGCTTGCCGGGTGGCAATTTCTGGTGTGTTTTCTTTGTATGTCATTTCTTTTCGAGGACGAAAAGTCTTAAGGGGGAGAGGATGTAATGACCCGTATTTTGGATGTGAGGAGTTAGTCCGTTTTGCCTTTTTAGGTGGAAATTGTTAGGTTTCAGGGAGTTTTCTTTCCACACACTTTGGCTTAATCATCTGGTATGTTGATGAGCAAGCAAGAGGCAAAGTTTGAGCCCAATTGGGAGTGCACGTGAGAATGCACGTGAGAATGCTTTTCACGTGCAGTGAGATTTTTGCATGGGAGCCTTCCTGATGTTGTTCCAAGTCTTGTGGTGAAATTATAGAGCATTTGGAGGTGCCCGTGAGAATGCACGTGAGAATGCTTCCTCACGTGCAGCCTCCATTACCTTTGTTTTGTTGTTTTGATCCTCTTTTGCTAAAGGACCATGGTGAAATTAGGAGTGCTTTGCCCTGTGTGGTTGCAAAAAGGTTGTAGTCTGTAATCAAAACTACGTCGTTTTGATGCTGGGATTCATTTAATCAAAACTACGTCGTTTTGAGGTTTTAGTTGTCTATATAAAGAGGTCAAGACCCCCCCCCTGTTTTAGGTTTAGGGTTCTCTTCAGCCACTGCAGCCGTCGTAGAGAGAGAGAGAGAGAGAGAGCTAGAGAGAGGGAAGGAAGGAGAGCTGCTGGTTGCTGCCGGAGCGTCTTGCGTGGGGAGGACAACGTCTAGCGTGGAAGCAAGAGCAGGAGGACGTTTTCAAGGTAGGGATTCTGTTCTTCCTAAGTCCTCCTCTGTCCTAGGGTTCTAGGCGAGAATATGAGTTATACCCGTTATATTATTTATATGTAAATTCATATAGGTGTGATCTCCTATATGAATGTTGGCCTTCAATGGCGTGTTGTTTGGATATATGTAAATATGCCTGCAAGTGTTTGACATAATGCCTGTGAGGCTGTGCATGTTATGTGTTTGAGGTAATGCCTGTGAGGCTGTGCATGTTATGTGTTTGAGGTAATGCATGTGAGGCTGTGCATGTTATGTGTTTGAAATTATGCCAATGAAGCTGTACATATTATGTGTGAGATTGTATCTGTGTGGCTGGGTTTATGAGCTGGTGAATATATGCATGCTAAGTGTTCGATGTTATTCCTGTGTGACTAAGCATACTAAGTGGTTGATGATATGCCTGTATGGCCATGTGTCTTGCGTGTTTGCTTGTACACCCGGTGGCGTGGAAGCCCGGGACTGTTTGTGGAACCCGGTGGTTGTGGAGCCCGGGATTTTTGTGGAACCCGGTGGGTGTGGAAGCCCGGGACTGTTTTGTGGAACCCGGTGGCCGTGGAAGCCGGGACTGTTTTATGGAACCCGGTGGTCGTGGAAGCCCGGGACGTTCTTGAAACCCGGTGGTTGTGGAAGCCCGGGAGTGTTTATGTACCGGTCCATGTATAATTGTGTTTCTTTGTTATAGCCTGTAATTATATCTGGTGGAATAATTGTATCACGACACAGCACTTGTACACAAGCCATGTAGATAATAGGTGCATGGGATGGGTTGGGGAGGCATGATCCCTACTGAGCTGTGGTTGCTCACCCCTCCTACCATGTTGTTTTCTTTACAGGAACCTACAGGCGTTAGGTGGGACCCCAAGGTGGAAGACCTTATGTACCTTATTGTTTATGTTATTATTATGGGAACTGATGTAACCCCAATGGGGATGGATGGAAAAGAGGACTTTGTAATAAAGACTGATTTGGTTTGTGGACTGCTTGATGGACTTTACTTTTCTTGAGTGTGTTGTGAATGTTTAAATTGTTAAATTGATTTGTATCCTAACCCCTTTGCCCTCCGTGTGGGAAAAAGGGGAGTCACGTACCGGTTTCCTCGGGTTGGAAATCCGGGGCGTGACATTATTGTTCAAGGGAACTTGGTGGTGAAAGTAAAAATGGGACTAGACATTTGCATAATCACTACAAAAGATGTCCTAGGAGAACAATGACAGACATTAAACAACAAATCTTGGTGCAAGAACAAAAAAAAAAAAGAACAACTAGTTTGAGTCCTTATCATTTTGATCAAGATGTATCTAGAAAGGAGCTTGCGAAAATGATTATCTTGCATGAGTATCCCCTTTAAGTCGAACATACTGGTTTTAGAAGTTATTCATCTTCTCTTCAACCAATGTTTAAAATGATTTCAAGAAACACTATAAAAAGAGATATTTTCAGCATTTATGACATTGAAATGGTCAAATCAATGCAACAAATAGATAAAAATCGAAGCAGAATTTCAATTACAAATGATATGTGGACTTCAACCAATAGAAAGCGAGGATTTCGTAACAACACATTTTATTGATGATATGTGGAGATTACAAAATCAGGTTATGAGGTAATTTTATATTAAAAAGTATTTGCTTAGTTTTCTTATTTTTCTTATTTTTTAGCTTTGTCTTAGCTTATTGGCATATTAACGGTTCTTATTTACATTTTTTTATGTTAGATTTATTTATGTGCCATCTCCACATACAAAAGAGGTTCTTTCTAAAGTTCTTTTAGATGTTATGTTGGAGTGGAACATTGATAGAAAGTTGTGCACTATGACCATGGACAATTGTAGTACCAATGATGCAGTTATAAATATTCTCTTAGATAGGCTTCATCGTAGTTCACTTATTATGCATGGGCCTATGGTACATATGGGTTGTGCTGCACATATTCTTAATTTGATTGTACATGATGGATTGAGTGTCATTGGACTGTGCATTGAGAAAGTTCATGACAGTGTGGTGTTTTGGACGGCTTCAACAAAGAGAAGGCAAAAGTTTGAACAAACCAGACAACAATTGCATATTGAATGTACCAAAGAACTAGTCCTTGATTATAAGACTCGTTGGAACTCAACATATCTTATGCTTTCTGTTGCTATTGAATATCAGGATGTTTTCTTTCGTTTGAAACAAAGGGAGTCAACTTATAATTGCATGCCAAGTGAAGAGGATTCGGAGATGGCAAGTGATATATGTAAGAGATTGTTAGTGTTTTATAAGGTGACAGAGATATTTTCAGGTACTTCATATCCCACTACTAATCTTTTCTTTCCTAAGGTTTGTGAGATAAAAATAGCATTGAATTCATGGTTCACAAGCACAAATGATATGATTAGAGGCATGGCATTTAGAATGTTTGAGAAGTTTGATAGCTATTGGAATGTTATTCATGGGATTATAGCTGTGGCAACCATTTTAGACCCAAGATATAAGATTGCATTGTTGGAATATTATTTTCCTATTATTTATAGTGATCAAGCCGGAGATGAAATTCAAAGGATTAGAGATATTTGCTATGAAATACTTCATGACTATAATTCTGGGCGATTTGGTAAGGAAGTTGCAACAACTCTACAAGTGAGGATGTGATGGCAATTGATGACTCCCTTATTAATTTTGATAATTTTGTTAGTCAGAAAAAGAAAGGTGGGAATACAAAATTGGAGTTGGACCATTACCTTGAGGATGATCTTATGCCACGAACTTTAGATTTTGATATTTTGAAATGGTGGAAAGCTAATGGGCCTAAGTATCCTACTTTGGAACGAATTGCAAGGAATATCCTAGCTATTCCAATTTTAACAGTTGCTTGAGTCGGCATTTAGTACAAGTGGAAGGTTGTTAAGTCCACATCGAAGTAGAATTCATGCAAAAAAGCGTGGAAGTATTAATGTGTGCTCAAAATTGGTTATGGGCAGAAATTAAAGGTAATTAAATTATGAAACTAGTTTTTTTAAATGATTAATGTTGTATTTATAAATTTTCTTGACTTTGTTTGAATTGATTTTTTTTAGTCACATCATCTATAAAACAAGAAGATATGGATATTCAAAACATCTTAAATGATTATGATGAAGACGACGAAGGTTGGGTCAATAGCATGGAAGAGAGCGATATGACCTAAAGATTGGAGGTATATGTAAGGATTTTTAAATTATACACACTTTTAATATGTGGTTCTTATTTACAATTAAAGAACTAGTGGGTGGGACGTTTCATAGTTTATGAATGTTGTATATTATGATAGAATTCTAATGAGTTTATGAATGTTGTATATTAGAGAAGCTGCAGTGTTGCCCCTCTTCGCTGGATTTTTTACAATTAGGAGCTTAAAGGCCATATGTAGTTTTTGATTCAAGTTAGGAGCTTAAAGGCCACATGAATTTTTAGATTGCTTTGAATTGTCACTTCTAAATCATGATTTTCACATAGAATTAGATATTGATTTTCACATAGAACCAGAAATGACTTTGGATTTAATGATGGCTGCAAATTATCTCTATACCTGATGCAGTGATGCTTGCTTTTATTGGGTGGTCTTAAGATGCACGCATACAACGTACTAGCTTTCTCTTGTCATGCAGTGAACTCACTTCAATTGCAGCGTACTAGCTTTCTTTTTATTGGGTGGTCTTGTTGCTGTAAACTCACTTCAATGCCCAGGACGATCATGCTACTATGATTGTCATCAATGTCCCTATTTATAATGGACGTGCCTATTTATCAATGTCCCTATGTAAACTCACTTCAATGCCCAGAACTCTCTTTAATCGCAGCTTCAATTGTTTGTGTTTCTGATGCATCTTAGCATATGAATGTGCCTATTTATAATTATAACTATTTGTTATGATTATATTTTTTAATAATTATTTGTTTGAATTGTTTTTGTTTTGTAGGCACATTATTTACAAAAACAAGAAGATATGGACATTCAAAATGAAAGTTGGATCAATTGAAGAAATGAATGTGCCTTTTGTATTTTGTTTGTTTTAGTGGTTGGAGACTGGATGTTTAAATCTACCCTTCATTTTATTATTTTGTATTTGATTTTTATTAATGGTTTGTATGAATTATTGTTTCATTTGAGTTTTTGGATGGCTAGTATTAATGTTTTGATGGCTGGTTTGTTTATTTTCTATAAATGTTATATGTTACATATTTCATTCAATTGGAATAATAATTGTTAAATTGGGTCGGGTCAATAATTTATGATCGGGTTCGGATGGGGCGGGGCGGGGTGGGGTTCTATAATCAGAATTTCGGGGCGGGCTCGGGGCACGGTAACTTGTCCCGACATCAGGATAGGGCGGGTTCAGGTATTTATCTTATATGTTCGGGTCGGGATTGGGTCACTCACTACCCGATCCCGATTCGCCTCATTGCCATCCCTACGCACTGCCTATATTTATTTGGGCATTCAACCATCAAACTATTTCCTTGAATAATTATTTGGGCTTTCATAAAAATAGCTTTTCATTTTATTTTAAAATATTATTTATTAAAGAATAAGTTTATATGTAAATGAACGGATGGGACACTTATACGATGTCGAATTTGTGTGGTTCAGTATTATCATCTGCGCTTCTGCTCTTATCGCTGTCGTCTTCTCTGATTTCGATCTCTGCATCTGAACCCTATCTCTCAGAAGCCACAACATCATCGAAAATGGCGATGGTCGGGGGCGTGCACGATTCCCTTTCGTCCGAGAACAGCGTTGAGATCGAGAGCCTCGGTCGCTTCGCTGTGGACCATCACAACAAGAAAGAGGTCTGGGTCTACTCGCGTTTTCCTAGTTTCTGTCCGCCGTTGATTGTTAGCTGTTACTTTTTTTTTCTCCTTTTGGCGTTTTGTACGCCTACAGATTGTGAAGTGTCCTATGTTTGATGTTGCGCGGTCGCGATGCGTTTTAAGTTCCTAGCAAGAAACAAACAATTTATGTAGTCTGTCAGGATTGACTTTGCAGTGGACATGCATAGTAGTAGTTAATTGGTAGCCAAACACCAGATGATGGAGATATTTTTTTGAACAAATTTCTTCTGAGAAAAATATGGGAACTTGGCTGTGTCCTCTTCATCTTATTGGACGTGTGCGGGCTCGCGCGCGCTTGTGTTTTAACTCCTGGGCTCTGTTTTGTGACGCTGATTTTTTCTGAAGATTAGTGTCTCTTCGGGTGTTCATTTGCGGATTTTATTTATTTATTTATTGTGCTTGTTGCATTATGTAAAAATTGGTCTACATAAAATATTTTCCTTGTCAATTGGGTTTATTTTTATGAAGCATGGCTTGTGCCTTTGATTATACCTCGCTCAAATTGTTTTCTCGTGAAATTATTATCTCTGTTAATTTTTTTTTGCAAAGGCTCAATTTAGCTGTAACGCAGTTTAACTGTGAAATATTTAGGCCAAGCTATGTGGTAGAAGGCTAATGTGGTTGAGTTGGTAGTGTCTTGGGTAAGTATTACTTTGATTTTATATTATTGCCTGCTGAAGGTCTAGGATGATATCCTGCCTGGTTCCTTATCCTGTAAGAGGAATGGTGCTTTGTTGGGGATATCTTGATTCATGAGAAATTGAGTGTGGCATTAGCCAGCTTTATTACGTGTCTGGTATCAAGGAACTGGAGTGCTTGTAAATTGGTTTGGTTGAATTTAAGAATCTAGGCTTGTCTCCTCAAGTGGATGGACAATAACAATAAAGATTTAATTTTCTTAGATGTTTTTAAGGATAGACATTGATTTTTATATTTTTTTGGTGCAATGTCTTGCTCTTCTTTTTTATATATATACAAAAATAAACAAAAAAACTAATTTATGCTGTTTCTTTATTGGTTGGATAATTTATGCTGAATATTTGTATACCATCTGTTTATCTTGAAGAATGCATTGCTTGAGTTTACGAGAGTGGTGAAAGCACAAGAGCAAGTGGTGGCTGGTACTTTGTATCATTTGATTGTTGAGGCTGTTGATGCGGGTGAGAAAAAGTTATACAATGCTAAGATTTGGGTGAAGCCATGGTTGAATTTCAAGGAAGTACAGGAATTCAAGCAAGCTGATGATGTCCCTTCATTCACGCCATCTGACCTTGGGGTCAAGAAAGGTGATAATTACAAAATCTCTGTATTTTGCCATTTATTTTCACTTGATTGACTGTCTAGTGTCTATATTGTGTTTTCAGTCGATAAAATTTAATGTGAATACGTGTTAGTTTGATGTGTTATGTGTTTGCTTCCCTTTCTCACTGAAACTTGGATGTTATGTATTTTGATGTTAGATTTAATATGTGGGATACAGTATTAAAGGAATACTTTTGAATTAGGTGATTTTAAAATATGAGTTTAAAATCCCTCTGTGAATGATAACTCTGAGCTTTTGAGCAATTATGGTGGGATGGGAAATACAGTTGGTCAAGGATTTTTACATTGTCATAATGTCTATTGTATGCATAATGAAGTTCAATATCGTTATTAGTCTGTGTTTAGGCATAAATAACGTAAGTAGGCTGTAATATGTTTGAAAGCTGTGGATATTGTATCATCATCAAAGTAACTCTGATTTGGGGGCACTTTTAAATAGATGGTCATGGGTTGGGATGGCAGACATTGTCGGTGCAAGATCCTGTAGTCCAGGATGCTGCAAATCATGCTGTTAAGACTATCCAGCAGAGGTCCAACTCGTTGTTTCCGTACAAACTTGAAGAAATCCTTCATGTGAAGGCTGAGGTCTGCCAAATTTGTTTTATTTCATTATTGAGCTGCCTCCCCTTTTTTATGAAGTCGAGGAGGATGCATTGTGTGGCATTGCACCCATAGACATCTTTGATTCGATTGATTTACCCATATTCGACCTAAAACAGGAACATATGTAGTGTAGAATAAGTTTTGTTATTTAATCTTTAGTTTTTCTGGGTTTGTAGGGTTTCCTGCTAATGATTTTATTAAGCTTCCCTGTTATATGTAGGTATTAAAAAAACGAGCTTTTCTGGTCTTTCTTGGATGTCCTGGGTCCTTCTATGACTAGTCAGTGTTTCTTTTTATTTGGTGCCCTCATGAAGATGGATTGATTTTTGAATAAACCCAGAATTTTGAATGCAATACTCCTTTTTCTTTTGTTTCTTTGAGAAACAAGCCTATGCCTAATTCCGATTTATTTGTTGTTATTAATTTGGAAAAGGCGGAAATGTTCCTTGTATTTTGTTTGTGCTGTTGAGGTGATGGGTGCACACTAATTGTTGTTTTTAAATGTGGGTTGTAACAGGTGATTGAAGGATGTGCCAAGTTTGATATGCTGCTGAAGCTGAAAAGGCAAGAGCTATCTGAACAGCTGAAAGTTGTAGTGCATAAAAATAACGAAGGCGCGTTCCATCTGAATCTGATGGAAAAGCACCACGCCTAACTCCATAAGTAGACTCCCTAAAAACGCCTATTACGTGTTTGCAGTACGAAATTATGACAGCTTGTGTTCTATA
The DNA here is from genome assembly GCA_023512835.1 of Taxillus chinensis. NCBI lineage: Eukaryota > Viridiplantae > Streptophyta > Magnoliopsida > Santalales > Loranthaceae > Taxillus > Taxillus chinensis. Next base: position 56,247,824 of record CM042090.1, on the reverse strand, counting down.
TGCGTATTATGATGTACTATGAGGATGCATGCAAGTGACTTGTTTTCCAAGCCCACATCAATAATTAAAACAATTGTAACGTGCTGGTGATGAATCATGCACAGATGTTATTCTCGGTTTCACTATTTTCAGTCGTCAAATGACAGGTATTACTGATTTTAATTTTCGGTAGTTTACAAGTAAAAGACAATAAAAATCATATGCAATTCATTCTCGATTCTGTGTCCCCCTTCAGGCTTAAAATGGTATGGGGTGTAAAATCATTTTCGTTGTACGCGATTTGGGTGGGAGGGTGCCTATTCCTGTAATACTGGCTTTCTATATTAAACTTTTAGTGTCGAAGAGTAGGTCATAAACTAAGTACAATTACAATTTGTTGAGTCTAGTCTATTATTTGTTGACACTTAAATTACTCCAATAAATAAATGAATACTTCAAATTAACTTTGTAAGCGAAAGTATTATATTAATTTACCTTATACTAATTAATGATTGCTTACTGTAATTTACACAATACCATCAACAAATAACAGAATCCAAAAATATCCAAACAATTGGCAACAATTAATTTATTTCATAAATATACTAACAAAGTAATCATTCATTGCCTAAATATTCGTTCATATGAAAGGCTTGAGAATATAATGATAAAGAAAAACTGCATACGAAAATATTATTTGTGAAATAATAAAATTTTTCTTTCACTCAGCCAAATGAGAGGCCTCCAGAAATGAGCACTAGTCATTTACACTTCATATTGCATTACATTATCATAAGATGTTCCTCCATTTGACACTTGAGAAGAACTATATTTACTTGCGTACATGAATTTAAAGATGAGTGATTGAGTGCCTCTAGCGGCACGCAATATATTCAATTAGAACGATGCAAAGCAAAAGCTACAGTTCTGCACTTCCAAGTCATACCTTGGACGAATCTACTGTTGTTAGCGAGTCATGACAGCTGAAAATTTTAAAATGTAATAAGAAATAAGATCAGACATGCGCTTAATACGCACAAATGCAAGATGCATTTCTGTTATGCTCTTAATGAGTTGGGTACTTCGGTGATTAATAATCCAAAGATCTCGTACACTTTATTTACTTCTTTCTCCTACGTTGCTAAAAGCTTCCTACAGCTATGCCCCTACCACCTGATCCCCTGGATTTGGGGAAATGGTCAGTGAACCTAGGTGAAAAGCCCTTACTTCTTCTGCATAGGTTAGTTACTCTTCATCATAATCTTCCTCATCCTCGTCTACCCTTGAATTGAGGCGTGCAAGCTGAAGTGGGTCAATTATTCGGCTTATGTCAGAAGCTGACCAACCAGGATACTCTTCAGGTTTAGCATCAGATACAGGGGCAGATGAAATATTGCTGCTCACAACTGATGAGGCATTATGGACTGAAGCTGATGAGGCAGCATCGCCTGCAGTTGATGCAATATTATGGACTGCAGCTGCTGGGATTTCATTCTCACCCACATCAGCATTAAGATCGAAGTAACGAACTAATGTATTGGCGCCATCAATTGCTAAGGCATCCTCCTTTGGAGACTCTTTCAGTACTGTGTCATCATTTATTTGCCCTGCTGGGTTTTGATTATCCTTGCTATCATGTTGAACAGAAATGCAGGGCTTGAACTCAGTTTCCTGTCGCACAGCCTCTCTATCAACCAGACGAGGTCGTCCACGGCCTCTTCCTCTCCCCCTGCCTCTCCCCCTGCCACTGCTGCTGGCATGAATCATCTCATTCTGCATGTGAAAAAATCAACACTTCCATCAGTAAGTAGTTTCTTTGCTCTCAAATAAGCCTAATCATTTCATTCCAGCTCACGTGCTATAAAAGATAATTGAGTACAAGTTACTTTGACTTAACGACAAAACAATTTCCTCTGCCTCTGGCCAAAGTGAGAAAAAGAAAAGTGTTCACAAATACTACTTTTTGCGATATAACTGTCCAGTCTAACGTAGAAACAACAAAGGAGAAGCATTCCAAAGAACAATACAACACCATATCCAAAGACCACATACTCAAACATAAGAAGCACGCATCGACACGCAATACAAAATGTGGGAAGTAAATCGATACAGAAGGCCAGAAATGAGGGCAGAAAATGTGCATGCCCAAAACTATCTAGTAAGACAATGGTAGGAACTACCAGCCATATCAGTATTCTTTCTTAGTTTAGCAGCAATATTCTATTTTAAAATAAAGAAAATTACTGTTGGGGCCCCTAATGTTAGTAAATAGGTCAATTTGGCCTATAATCTTTGAATCACACTATGGTCTTCGAAGTATCCAACTGTGTCCATTTTGCCCAATCCTAGACCATGGCATGAATTGTGGACAAAAGGCCCCTTTACTGCATCACCCATGGGTAGCATTAAAAGAGTATGCAAGGGAGCCTTCAGAATCCACAGCAAATGCATGGAACTATGCCAACCAAGACATCAGGGTCCAGGAAAGGCTATTCTTTGCAAAATAAACAAGTTTAATCAACTCCAGGAAGGCTAATGCAACTGGCCCTACATGAGTTTATTGTAAATGACCGAGTTGTAGCCTTAAAGTAACCAAGCATAAGTGGGTCTTTGATCTTTGAAATCATGATCTTTCCTAAATAAATTTATTTAAAAAAGAATAGAAGACATAAGGAAAATTTTGGGCTTAAGAACTGGAAAAGAACTGGCAGGCGTTTATGCAAGCAATAAAAGTTGAGAATATTTTTCAACTTTTAGCTAGTGTTGACACACACTATATTGAGCACACGTGTGTGTGCACGCATTAAGATTGTGTTCTTATGTAGCTGGAAAACATGCACATGGCACGTTTACCCATCTTACCATTTTGCTTCTCTTTGCCTCTTCGTCACTATCATGGCATTCATCACCTACCACTTTCCTGTAGAACGAATATGTCAAAAAATGCACACATATCAAAATAATCTGGATATATAAAGAGGTGCAAAGTTGGAAGAAATATAGAAGAACACCAAAAATTCCTAACCTTCGTTTTGGCAACGTTCGATCATCACCAGCAGCATCAGAATGAACATAATCTGGAACCTTGCTCACAATATCCCTCAGAAAATCAAACACGTTGTAGCTCTGTACACAATGCTTTCTGGAATTAAGGAACATATTTTAGTTTGACCAAATTAAAATATACTAAACAAAATACAGAAAAAAAGCAGCATGAATTTTTCTGCGTTTTCATGAAAAGTGAACTACATACAAGTAAACACACTCAAAAAATGCATGCTTTATTTTTTTTTGTATAAAACTACTCAAAATTCAAAGTCCAAATGTATGACTATTTTCCATGTAGAAATCTCATTCAGCATCTGTATTCAGGCCAATGAGGTTTGACCCATCTAGAGTTAGCTCAGAGTGCATCTCCCTCACGATACCAAAATCCTCGGAATGATAACCACATTATTGGTAATTGCACTAGTTCAACCATATACTTGTGTTTGTTTTAGTAATTCAAACTACATACTACATTTTAGTTCATAATCAGAGATGGTGTCATATTTGGAAGTAAGTAAAACTTTTTCATTTGATGACATTCTCTTTTTTTCAAAAACTAAATTAAAAAGACTAGATTATTCAGGAAAATATAAGCAGAGATGGTGACATGCCTTAAATGTGTCAAAGAAAGCAACTCACACTGCTATCAAAAACAAATATTCAAAATGCTCAAAGAAACAAAACAATTTTTTTGGTTCCTTAATCTCAGAATCAGAACTGGATAATTTTTTTAAAAAAATTACATTATTATGTGTTTAATATCCTGTAAAAACAGATAATAAGCTATATTATCATATTGAGAGAACTACATGAAATATATCATTGATTATATGCATTTTTCCAAAATTAGTTCAAATCAGAATTGGTAATGCACATTGTTTTTTCAGAATAAAGAGCATCGAATAAAACAGACTTTTGAGGATTATGAGAATTGAGAAGCCTCACAGATGCAATGAATTCATAGTCTTGGCTCCTCTCCGAAGAGTTATATCATATGTACGGTCACAGAGATCTTGTAAAAATAACTCCAATGCTTTTGCTGCATTTATATTTATGAAGGGCATAAGAAAAAAAATACCTTAAAATACTAAAGCATCCTATAATGTAAAATCCACTCACAAACTAAAACAGGAACTGCCATTGCTATCTTCCCAACATCCTCATCTGCTTGCATGATCTTCTTAATCCGCGCCTGCACAATTAATGGTTTCTATATTTAAACACAATTTTGTTTCAAAGGGTTAATCCATTGTGATGCAAATTTAAAAGGAAAATTCTATATGACATCCTCCCTGCTATTGGATTGATATGAAAAATAAATTTTAAAAATAATTAATATCAATCCAACAACAATGAGAATACTCCGATGCAAATTTCCAGCACTACCTACCTTCACGGGGCATTGCCCAATTTGAAAACAAAGAGAATCAACTTCTTGGTTTTTCAATACAGAGACGTACTAAGGATGAAAGTCTTACGTAGGTTTAACAAAACCTTCTACATAGATTAATGGGAGCAATTGAAGCACTTAGAAAAAAGGTATTTGGTGCACTAAATTAACAACAGGGAGTGAGCTACAAATAAACAATTCCAATATAGAAACTTTAGACGAGGCTTCAAGATGGCCTAAAGTCAACGATGTGAAATAAATTTAATACGTTTATAACAAACCCGTGTTAAATTACTGAAGATCAAATACGAACCCCTTAAAAAATACAACTTTCGCATAAGCCGGATCCAATACACAGACAGCTCCATACTCACATGACGACCACGCATCAATAGAATACCTCACTTACATATTAGTAAACAAGTAATCAAACATCAACCCTTTCGAAACCGTCAATAATGAGAATAAAATTCGTTCTTAACCCCAATGTTTCGAAACCCTAAGCGAAGTCCGAGGAAATCAAAACCAATACGTCATATCCGTATATATACTAAAACACCGAAAAGCACCTATCAAATGATTCCAATTTCCCATATCAAATCCATGAAACGAAAAAATAATCAACAGCAAAAATACCCACAAAGACCAACAAATTAGAAGACGATATAATCACAATCCACTACATAAATGAAAGAGCCCTAAACGCAACATCAACCAAATTGGGGAATTTTAAGGGCATAGAAAGAGAATCTACCGCGGGGAATCGGGTGTCCAGCTTCTTCTTCATGGCTTCAGGCTCTGCGAAACCAATCTACAAAGAAGAAAACATCGGAAAACAACCAGATCCTTAAATCGAAATCTCAGATCTGGACGAACACTTCACACAGATTTGGTCGCCCTAGAATATCGATAAATACAAAAAAGCAAAAAAGAAAATATATCCTTTTTCAAAAAAAAAATCCTGCTAGAACGACAGCACTGTCATAGGAATCCCTAGACGGAAGTCAAAGTAACTGCTGTCATTTGGTATAATTAGGAAATCAACTGATTTTCATCGGTTGATGTGTTACACTTTCATTGGGTAGGCAAGTCGCAATTACTATCTTTACTTTCTTAAGAATAACGTAGTCCAGTCAAAACCTGTACATCTCGGCTGACTGCTGAAGTTAGTTTTGCATTAATTTTTTTTTTTAATGTTGTCCTTCGGCAAACTAGAAAGAACATTCACATTTGTCATAATTAATTTTTTTTCGTTATAATTTTTAAAAAATAATTATAAATTTATAAAAAAATATATTCTTAGCAAATTTTCTAAAATTAATATAGAGATGGATAATGAATAGTAATTTTATATTTTAGAATTTATTATTTATTTCTAAATACTTTTTTATAGTTTTTTAATATATATTTTTACATATGCAAACTTCTAATTGATTGAAAAGAAAAAAATAGTAAATAAATAATAAAAAATATTATTTAAATGAATAGATATGGAAATGAAAAATAAAATTTGGAAAATTTAAAATAAATAAATAAATTATAAAGAATAAGTATATTATTTATCCCTAAAATAGGAATAGAAAAGTCAAATCTAATCTGGATGCACTTACAAGGCGCTCGAAATCTTTTTATTAAAATAATATAAATAAGGTTATATTTTTTAAAATAACTTTTTCTAGTTGTTAAAAAAGTCAAACTCATTTGACATATATTCAAATTGTAGGATGTTTGGTACGAGTTTGGGTTTTTTTTGTTTCAAATCTTTGTTGGAGTTAGAACTTTTCTAAATTTTGAAAATATATTATGTTTTTTAGAATTGTTGGGAAACATATGATTTGGTGAAGCTGTCACAAATTTTTCTAAGTCTGGCGACTTGAAGATCCGAAGGTACAAGAGTCAAAGAGTCGAAGTTCAAAGAAGAGAAAACTGTCACTACGCGAACTATAAACGACTCGAAGACTCATAGAGTCGAAGAAGCCGTAATTATAGAGTGACAAGAAACTAAGCGACTCGAAAACTCGAAAATCATAAAATTAAAGAGTCAATGAAAATGCCCTAACGAAAATTGAAAGACCATAATTTGACCTAAGACTTGGAGACTCCAAGAGTCGAAGAGTTAAAAACACACAATCACAGATTCTGTCAACTAACAAACATTCAAAGACTCGAAGACTCAAAGGACGAAGAGTCAAGAGAATAGAACTACAAGAACTAACAAATGAATTGTAACTGAGATTCGAAGACTCAAAGAGTTTTAGACTCGGAGAGTCGAAGAGTTAAAAATAGTTAATTCGTGTAAATTGTCAACCAATAAATAAAACCAAGACTCGTAGACTTGAAAGGCAAGAGTGAAAGCCGAAGAGTTGGAGCTGTAGAGCGAAGACTTGGAGAGACGGATACTCAGCTTGTAACTTGCTGTGACCGGCTAAGTATTGTACACAGAGAATTGTAGACTCGCAGAGTCAAAGATCCAACATACGTTCGTAGACTCAAAGAATAGAAAGGTTGAAGAACGTCTTAGCCACATTAAGCAAACTGAGTGACTCGAAGGCCTAGAGTCGAAGACTTGTACCCAGAACAGCAAGTAGAGGTCAATCAAATTCTTCACGATTACCACTCTAAGCGTCGAAGCAAAGAGTCGAAGACTCGTAGAGTCGAAGACTCAAAAATCACAGAGTGATTTTCATGACTTAACCAGACCTGAAACATGCCACCCACGGAGACTCGAAGAAACCAAGAGTCAAAGACTCGCAGAATCTAACGTCGTCGAAGTCAGAAGCATAATTGCATACAACCATAGGCTCGACCCAAATCTTTGAGTTCCCAAATCTTCGAGTCACTAGATCTTCAAGTCATCTACCTTCAAGGCAAACTCACAACACTTAGCATGAACACTTACCGATATTATCAGCTATGGTTTGTGTAGTTTGACCGCGATGTTCTGAATAGTTAAGCGCATTTATTGTTGCATTAATAACTGTCAGCCACCATCAGCAGATAAACGACTGAGATCAAAAGAATGAGTATGGACATGCAAATACGTAGCATGGGTAGCGGATCTGTAGGATACAGACAGATTAGCCCATCTCCTGTCCTTTCGCATTTTAATGACAGGAAGTCAGTCTTTCGGAATGGACAATATCGCACACATGCACTTGCAACTTTAAATTAATATCTCACATGGTTAAAAGTATTAATCTATCAACTCTCACAGAAAGCGAGGACTTGGAACTCATAAATTAATATATAGAATTTTGACATGCATTTAAGAAATAACTTTGGAGAATCAACTGAAGAGTTCCAGCACTAGAGAGAGAAACAGCAAGAAAATACTTCCAAGTGTTGTGCGCATGAAGAACAAATAATCTTCTGGTCCTGTATGCTTCCTCACTAAAGCATCAACTAAAGAAAGTTGGTTATGGCACAAACATTGCGCGCACTTAAATTTTAAGACTGTCTAAATTAGCATCGCTTTCCATACCATAATTCGTAAGGTGTGTAGTTTGTTCTTGGCCTCAATGTTACTCTGTTTAGTAAAAATAAATTGTGAAGAATTATCTAACACATCTTGTTCAAAGATCCAACATAACTATCTTGTTAATCTTTGCGTTGTTCATCCACAATCAACAACGTATCCTAAGAATATTCCAAACGGTGTTTATCTTTCCATATTAACATCTGTTAGAATATTCACATTGAATCTGAGGTTTGTTTGTCACACCCCGGATTTCTCAACACCGAGGAACCGGTTAGTGATGCCCCATGCCTTGCACCCAGGAGGACATCTTTTAGAAATCCATTTAGAAATACAGACTTCACATCCATTTGATAAACTTTGAATTTCTTGTGCTGCTAATGCAAGAAATATCCTTATTGTTTCTAGCCTTGCCACTGGTGTAAATGTTTCATCCACATCAATACCTTCAATTTGAGAGTACCCTTTGCATACCAGTCTTGTCTTGTTCCTGACGACCTTGCCATCCTCATTCAGTTTATTTTTGAATACTCATTTTGTTCTGATGACATTTTTGTTCTTTGGTCTAGGAACCAGCTCTCATGTCTTATTCTTCTCAATCTGATTCAGCTCCTCATTCGTTGCAGTGATCCAAACTTTATCTTCTATTGTTTCTCCAACAAACTTTGGTTCTATTTGAGAGAGTAATGCAGTAGCTCTTGTAAATTTTTTCTTGGTGGTTACACCTGCTTTGGGATCACCAAGGATCTGATCCTTGTTATGCACACTGGACCATGTCCTCCTGGTTTTCTTACTCAACTCTTTTCCAGGATTGGACTCTGCCTTCTTATTTTCATCAAATTTCTCTAAGTCTGTGTTTTTCTTCTTCTTTTCCTTTTCATGCTCAGATTAATCTTCTTTATGAGGTTCCTCTTCATCAAATTCTAGGTCCTCATATTCATTCACATCCTTCTTCCAGTTCTCATTAACTTTAACTTCACTAGAAGTTATGACCTTTCCAAGTCTTGGAAGAAATACTTTATAGCCATTTGTCTGATATGAATACCCAAAAAAAGTTCCTTCATCAAATTTGGCATGAAATTTTCCTCTTCCTTGCTCTTTTATCTTGATAAAGCAAGGGCTTCCAAAGATTCTGAAGTACTTGGCTATTGACTTCTTTCCACACCATAATTCATAAGGTGTGCAGTCTGTTTTTGGCCTTAGGGTTACTCTGTTCAGTAGATGTACTGCTATTCTTGTTGCCTCTGTCCAAAACCTTGCATGGAGATTAGCTTCTAGCATTAAGGTTCTGTCCATTTCAATGACAGCCCTATTTTTTCTGTCAACAACTCCATTTTGTTATGGAGTTCTTGCTGCTGATAGTTGATACTGAATCCCATGTTTATTCAAATACCTCTCAAAGGCTTCATTTGTAAACTCAGTACCCTGATCAGATCTTAAGATTTTGATTCTTCGACCACAATCATTTTTAGCCATTCTCCTGTACTTCTTGAAGCACTCCAAAGCTTCTGTCTGGTGTTTTCAATACATAACACAAGTTCTTCTGGTGAAATCATCCACAAACAAGATGAAATATTTTTCACCATTGAGTCCCTCATTCCTCATAGGTCACACAAGTCAGTATGTACAATATCTGGAGCTGCTTTTAAGCTATACGTCTTTACATTGTAATGAAATCTGGTCTGTTTTCCATGTAAACATGCTGAGCAGACATGCTCTCTTTCTTTTTTGATGTCTGAGATGTCTCTAATGGCCTTTTAGTTTACAAGCCTCCTCATGTTCTTTTGATTGAGATGTCCTAGTCTTCTATGCCAGAGTTCATTCTCTTTAACCTTAGTTATATGACAGATATGGATCTTGTTTTCATCAATCAGATATAAGTCCCCATATGTCCTTCTCCTAGCCGCTACTGTGTTGTCATTTTCTTTTTTAACTTGACAACTAGTTTTGGTAAAGGTCACTTCATGACCTGCATCACACAGCTGACTAACGGATACCAGATTATATTTCAATCCTTCAATATGCAGGACATCCTTCAGTTTGTTCTTTCCCCATTTGGCAGATTCTTGTCCCTTAATCTTCAGAGAGATATCATAGCCAAATCTTACCTTGCCAAATTTTTGTTTGTTTACATCTGACTGCTTCTTTAGGTCACCAGTTATGTGACCTGAACAGCCACTATTAAGGATCCACTGTTTGTCCTTGATGTCAACTTTCAGTGCAATCTCAGCAATATGAGCAACTTCCTTCCCCTTAACCATGTAGACTTATTTTACTTTAGACATGAAGTGCTCTTCTTGTTTTACTTTAGACTTGAAGCACTCCCCCCTGAGGCTTAGGCTTCACAGTCTTCTGAGATACTGTTTCTTTTCTTTTCTCTTGAACCTGTTAGAAATATAGGATTTGATGAAGCTGCCAAAATATAGCCAAAAGTCTGGAGACTCGAATAACCGAAGGTCGTAGGGTCGAAGAGTCGAAATTCGTAAAAGTGAAACTGTCATAGGACGTATTGGCAAGAGACTCGTAGACTCGTAGAGTCTGGAGACTCAAGGCGAAACAGTGACAGAACATTGCGACTCGTAGATCCAGGGTCGAAGGTCGTAGAGTCACAGTACGGAAAAGAGAGTATTACTGTAAGTATTAAGGGTGGGCAACGGATACCCGCCCCTGCTACCCTGTCCGCTATCCGTTCCGCCCCCGCTATACGGGGCGGGTTACCCCGCCTAGGCAAGAGCGGGGTGCGGTATTTAAACTTGAGACCCCGCCCCAGGCGGGGGCGGAGAGCGGTAATAGGTAGCGGGGTACCCCGCCCTGCCTAATTTTAATAATATTTATTTATAATTTTATAATATTTTAAATATTATTATTTAACTATTATTTATGATTTTTAATATTTTTGAATAATATTTATTATTATAAAATTAAATTATTTTTAATAATTTTGTGGTTAAAAATGATATAGAAATTTGATTTAAGCCGAAATTATTGATATGGACAGATCCAATAAAAAACGATAACAAGATGCAGGCAAATCGAACCTCATTCGAAGACACATTAAAGAACGGTATATCGTGTCACACCTATATATAGAACGTGATACAATCTTAAAATTTAATATAATGTCTAAGCAAGAACAAGAGACGGTAATAGGTTGATTCTGCCCCCGATAGGATCCAAATTACTTCTATCAAATGCTTCGTGGAGCCTCTAAAAGGCAAGATTGTCTTAAGAGAAAAATCAATAAAAGCTGGTAGCGGGGTGCGGGTGGATGAAGCCTCCCCCCGCTTACCCCGCCATAGGACAGGGTACCCCGCCCCGCCTACACATGGGGCGGGGTATGGTTTTAAAATTTTATTACCCGCCTAGGCGGGGGCGGGGTACGGTAATAGGTAGACCCCACCCCCGCTATGGCGGGTAGCACCCCTAGTAAGTATCAATAAGCTCGGAGACTCGTAGAGTCGAAGAAGTGTTAAGAATAGTAACCAAATCTAAATGACTCGTACACTCATAGAGTCCCCATAAATACTTAAGTCAATTAACAGAACTTGAATTATCACTAGACTTGAAGACTCGTAGAGTCGTAGGGTCAAAACCTTCTGACACTGTTAAGAAAATAGGACTCGTAGACTCGTAGATCGAAAGTCGCAGAGTCGAAGCCTTCGAATAGTGTAAAGAAAACCGGACTCGTACACTCGTAGATTGAAAGTGGAAGAGTCGAAGCCATCGAACACGGTTAAGCAATTGGACTCGTAGACTCATAGGTTGAAGGTCGAAGAGTCAATGTTATAAAGACTGGCAAACAAATGAAACTGTAACTCAAGGGTCGTAGACTCGTAGACTCAAGGGACACAGTCACTATAGAGAAATTGCCATACTTCCAGACTCGGAGATCGATGACGGAGAGTTGTAGCTAAAGGGTCATAGCTATACGGGAACTCAGTTTATGAGCCTCTGTGAAAGACTAAGGAAGAAAAGTGAAGTTGAAGACTCATAGAGTCGAAGATCTTCAGACCACTTAGTAAAATATAGTAAACTGAGAGACCCGAAGGTCGTAGACCCGCAGAACTAGAGTCGTAGACTCATAGCTACAATAACAGGTAGATTAGCTGAACTCGAAGAAGTCACACTAAGCGCCATTCGAAGAGTCGCAGACTTGCAGAGTCGTAGATTTCGGTTAATAGAGTGACATAAAAGACTAATCCAACCTAAGCTCCTGCCTTGGAGACTCGAAGATATGAGTCGTAGACTCGCAGAAACGCTGTAAAGCCTGAAGCAAACTTTCGCCACTTTCAACGGGCTTTAACTGAAATTTTCGAGTCACCGAACCTACAAGGCATCTACCTCCGAGGCAAACTTACCCTAAATACAGTCACTTAGCGATATTGTCAGCTAGGGTTTATACAGCAAGTCTGCGCCGTCCCGAGCAGTTGAGCGCATTAATGACGCATTAATTGCTGCCAACTACCATCCTCGGATGAACGGCCAAGATCAACTGCATGCCAAATAAGCAGTATGGGCATCTGATCTGTAAATCAAAGCAGAAAAACCCATCTCCTGACATTCTGCATTTTCAGTGGCAAGAAGTTAGTTTGTCGGGATGGACATCATGGCGCACGAGCACTTTAATCTTAAAAATATATCTTTCACGCACTTAACGACAAAATCAAGAGTTTAGCCTCTCTCTAAAAAGAAGGAAACACACACAACACAAGACATTGGTTCTGACGAACTTAGGGAAAAAGAATCTCTTTCAGAACTAAGAAGAGTGTTCCAACACGAGAGAAAAAGACAAAGAGAGAACTGAGAGAGATGCTGTCATGATGCTGTAAAGCCTGAAGCAAACTTTCGCCACTTTCAACGGGCTCTAACTGAAATCTTCGAGTCATCGAACCTATGAGGCATCTACCTCCGAGGCAAACTTATAACCCTAAACACAGTCACTTAGCGATATTGTCAGCTAAGGTTTGTACAGGAAGTTTGTGCCGCCCCGAGCAGTTGAGCGCATTAATGACGCATTAATTGCTGCCAACTACCATCCTCGGATGAACGGCCAAGATCAACTGCATGCCAAATACGCAGTATGGGCATCTGATCTGTAAATCAAAGCAGATCAACCCATCCCCTGACATTCCGCATTTTCAGTGGCGAGAAGTCAGTCTGTCGGGATGGACATCATGGCGCACGAGCACTTTAATCTTAAAAATATATCTTTCACGCACTTAACGACAAAATCAAGAGTTTAACCTCTCTCTAAAAAGAAAGAAACACACACAACACAAGACATTGGTTCTGACGAACTTAGGGAAAAAGAATCTCTTTCAGAACTAAGAAGAGTGTTCCAACACGAGAGAAAAAGACAAAGAGAGAACTGAGACAAGTGCTGTGCGCCGTGTTGAATCGAGAACAAGAGCAATCCATTCGTTTATTCAAAAATCTTGTTATTCATCAAAGATCTAGTACTTCCATTAAGTCTTGATCTTTGTGTTGTCTGTTATCCACACTTCGATCTATCAAAAGCCTTCTCTTTCACAACTAAGATCTGAAGAGAAAAGAACATTTACTCTTATTTCAGTTTTGTCTGATAGTTCATCATCACTCACGCTATCCTCAATACTACTGTCATCCTCTCCATAAATACTTCCATCATAGTCATCTGAAGAGGAATCCAAAACCAGCTAATAGTCTAGCTTCCGCACGCGATGAAAGCCTATTCACCCCCCCTCTAGACTCACTTTGGGACGTATAATTGGTATCAGAGCAGTTCTACAACTCCGTAGAGATCCTTAATGGCCGACATGGATTCCAGTAGTGCAGCACCTGCTCCCGAGCAAGCTCCAGTTCCTGTTGAGGAACTTGAAGCCAGTCGTGCTCCAGAGGAAGGAGCGACTGGAGACCAGGAGCCGGAAGAACCGAGTACCAGCAGCAATAAGAAAGAACAAGAAGATTTCTATGATGTCTTGCCTGGCTCATCCTCCCAAGTACCTATGTGCACACCCGCACGTTTTTCCAAATGGAAAGCGAGAATGAGAGCACACCTAGACATGCTCGACACCTATCTCTGGGAAACAATAAAGAACGGACCTTTCACTCCAAAGAGTATGCAGAGAGGTCGGCTAATGATGAACAGATAGTTGGTCTAAGGTGGAGCAGAGGAAAGTAAAGCTCGGCTTCAAAGGCAAAAGCCATACTTTTCTCTACACTTGATGATGACATGTTCACGGATGTGCAGGATCTTGAGACTGCTAAAGAGGTATGGGACAAGCTCTGTCTCATCTACGAAGGAGATGAGCAAATACAGGACAACAAGATCTCCATGCTCAAATAAGAGTATGAAGCCTTCAGATGTGAATCGAAGTAGTCATTGGACAGTATCTATAAATGGTTCACAGGTCTGATTCAACAGATGAAGACTTACAACATTGAGATCTCTCAGAAGGACAAAAATGACAAATTTATGAGATCTCTTCCCTTGAGACTGATGATAAAGACATCAGCCATCCGTCAGCTGAAGGAATGGAAGACTTGCGCCTTGGAAGCATTATATGGGGACCTCAAGACGTTTGAAATTCAAAAAGAAGAGCTTGAGGCATTTGAGAACCCTTCCAAGAAAAAGGAGAAGTCTGTTGCCTTTAAGGCTGCTGCTGTACCACGAGAGGCATCTTCAGAAGAGGAAAAAGATAAAGCAGATGAACTTGGCTCAGAGAGTGCCTCAGATGAAGAAGTGGCATTTCTGATCAAGAAACTGCTGAAGAGAAGGGGGAACTGCAGAAGGAAAGCAAGGCAGCCATCCTCATCTTTTTCTAAGGGAAAAGATAAGGACAAGTTGCAATGCTATCACTGCAACAAGCCCGGCCACTTCGTTGCTGACTGTTATAAGCTGAAGAGGGAGAAAAAGGAGGCAGCTGAGCAGAAGAAGAAGACCAAAGGCTCCTCAAGCAGAAAGGATGACAAGAGGAAGAAGACGCTTGTCACTAACAAGTTTAACAGTGAAACTAAGGAGGAAGAAGAATCATCAGTTGAGGAGAAGAAGGAAAAAGGTCTCATCTACTTCATGGCAAACCATTCACCTCCCCTCAAGGTAAGAACTTATGAACAACTCTACATTGATTATGAAGATACCTATAGAGCTCTTAAAGAAATAGAGGAACAATTTCTTCCTATGAAAGCTGACAAAGAAAGATACTATTCTAAACTAGAACGGCTTTCATGTGAATATAGAGACTTTATAGATGATTATGAAAGAACAGAGAGAAGATTAAGGGCTAAAGTGAGTGAGATGAGAAGCACACATGATGATCTTTTGGACAAAGCTGGTCAACTAAAAATGGCTAATAAAGACATCGATAGGCTTGAAAAGGAACTAGCTGAAACCAAAGCAGAACTGGAAAAGGAAAGACAAATCCGTCAAAAGTGGCAAGACTCTACTGAGATTGCAGCCCACTTTAGGACTACTCCAGATGTTAAAGGTCTAACCTTAGGTCTAGGTTTCTCAGAAGACCAAATAGCCAAGGCCCAGACCTACCCTGTTCAGACCAAGTGTCTTGCTAGCTTTGTTCCTACTGGCAGTGTGCTCGTTGATTGTGGAAAGGAGGTATCAATGGCTGTTGCTAGTTCACCCAAACTAGTGACACCCGAACTCAAAGATCTGGGTACTATTACATCTCAGGACAGTGATGCAGTAGTTGCTAAGAAAGAACTGAAAGCTGAACCCTCAGTCAACCTGTCCTCTATATCCTAATGCAAGGGTAAGGGTGTAGTTATCTCAGAGACAAAACCAAGTAGACACACTACTAAATTTGAGACTGGTTCATCCAGCAAGGCTGCAGCAGCCTTCCAGCCTAAGTTTGTCTCTGATGAAAGAGTTAAGAACGGTCTAGGATATGTGAGAAAACCTAGGAAACCTCTTAACACTCCAGCAAAACTCTTGAGACAGAGTGTTCAACCTAAACATGTAACGTGCCCCATCTGCTGTGAAGTTGGACACCTCTCCTATCAGTGCAGATTCTACCCTGAGTATCTTATGAAGGAGATTGCCACAGAAATCAGGGTAAACCTTAAACAGCTTAATATCACTAAAAATCTGCAGTGCAACAGCATCTCTGATAGGAAGAAACTCACCAGGCACACACAGGCTACCCATTCAAAAGACTTAAAGACCAAGCCTGTAAAGAAAGCTGTCAAACCTGTGCCTATTAAAGCTACCAAAGATAACAATAAGAAAGGAAAACATGCTGAAAATCTGAAGATTAACCCTACAAATGAATCTAATGAAGGATCACCAAGATTAGCATGGAAAGTTAAATCTGCCCCTTCTTATTGGAAACCTAAATTGTCAACTGTAGCTTTCACTTACCCAAAGCCCAATCTTAATTGGGCCCCCAAGACTTAGTTGCTCGTTGTGCAGGAACAAGTACCTGAAGCTGAAAACAGCCACCGAAAACAAAAGATTAATTCCAGCCAGTGGTATCTTGATAGTGCTTGTTCTGTGCACATGATAGATGATGCCTCTCTATTGAATAAGGTAAGAGAGGTTACAGCTTCATCTGTCACTTTCGGGGACAATAAAAAGGGTAAGATTGTTGGTAAGGGTACTCTCTCTAATGGTTCTGTGTCCATTCAGAATGTATCTGTTATTCAAGGTCTTAAACATAACCTGTTGAGCATAAGTCAATTGTGTGACAAGGGTTATGAAGTTTTGTTCACTAAACACCTGCACAGTTATGGACCCTGTCTCCAAAGAGGTGAAACTAAATGGGCATAGACAAGGTAATGTCTACAAGTTGGTCTTTGGTAATGCTCAATCTGATGAACCAATTTGTTTTCTGTCCAAAGCTTCACCTAACATTAGTTGGTTGTGGCATAAGAGATTTGGCCATTTAAACTTTAAGACTATGTCTAAACTGGCATCTCTGGATTTGGTTGAGGGCTTACCCAAGCATGTTTATGAGAAAGAACACCCGTGTAGGGATTGTCAGCTGGGTAAGCAGGTTAAACATTCTTTTAAGAGTATAGATAAAACCTCAATCATACAACCACTCGAACTTCTGCACATGGACCTATGTGGACCAATAAATGTGTCTTCCTTATCTGGTGCACGATACTTTCATGCAGTAGTATATGACTATACTAGATACACATGGGTCATGTTTCTCAAAAACAAAATTGAAACATTTGAGAATCTTGTTGAACTCTTCAACTAGGTCACAAATGTTAAGAGTCTCTCTATTAAGTACATTCGTAGCGATCATGGTAAGGAATTTGAATTTTATGATATGTTAGAGTTTTGTACTGAACATGGTATCCAACATAATTTCTCAGCACCAAGAACTCCACAACAAAATGGAGTAGCTGAAAGAAAGAATTGAACATTAGTTGAAGCAGCTAGAACCATGTTGACAGGAGCTCAGTTCCCAAAATCCCTATGGGCTGAAGCTGTTGCCACTGCTTGTTATGTATAAAATAGAACTCTAATTAACAAACGAGCCATGAAAACACCCTATGAGTTATGGAAGGGAAGGAGACCAAACATTGGTCACCTAAGGATCTTCGGGTGTACTTGCTACATTCTGAACAATGGCAAGGATTACTTGAATAAGTTTGATGCCAAATCAGATGATGGATATCTTGTTGGATATTCCATGACTAGTAAGGCTTATCGTGTATTTAATAGAAGAACCAAAGTTGTTGAAGAGTCTATTCATGTTTCTTTTGATGAGACTAACCATGGAATGTAGAAAGGAGACACAAATGTAAATGAAGTGCAGGACATTGTCATTATAGAAGACAAGACACAGATAATCCCACTACAATAGAGACAAGGGAAGATGCACCCGAACCTGATGAACACAAAGCTGAACCGAAAAATCAGCAGAAAACCATGAATTTAATCTGTATATGTGCTTCCTATCACAAGTGGAGCCAAAATCAGTTAACGATGCAGTTCAAGATCACCATTGGACTGATGCAATGCAAGAAGAATTAAATCAGTTCAAAAGACAGAAAGTATGGGAGTTGGTCAACAGGCCCAGATCACAGCAAGTCATTGGCGTGAAATGGATTTTCAGAAACAAACTTGATGCTGATGGTGTTGTAATCAGAAACAAGGCCTGACTGGTTGCAAAAGGGTACAGACAAAAAGAAAGAATCGACTATGATGAAACCTTTACACCAGTTGCTAGACTGGAGACCATTCGCATGTTCTTAGCATATGCAGCATTCAAGGACTTCAAAGTTTATCAGATGGATGTCAAGAGTGTTTTCTTGAATGGAGACCTCCAAGAAGAAGTCTATGTTGAACAACCACCCGGATTTCTAGAGCCAAACCAAGAGCACAAGGTATACAAACTGAAAAAGGCTCTTTATGGACTAAAACAAGCTCCCAGAGCGTGGTATGAAACATTGTTAGAGTTTCTGATCAAAAATAAGTTCAGAAAAGGTAAAATTGACCCCACACTGTTTCTCAAGGAAGGAAAAGGATCACCATTGATAGTCCAAATCTATGTGGATGACATCATATTCGGATCAAGGGACAAAAAGCAATGTGAAGACTTCTCCCATCTAATGAAAAGTGAATATGAAATGAGTATGATGGGAGAACTCTCATTCTTCCTTGGATTGGAGGTCAAGCAGTTGGAGGATGGGATCTTTATCGGTCAAACCAAATACACAAAGGAGATTCTGAAGAAGTTTAAGATGACTGATGTGACACACATGAAAAGTCCCATTCCTATAAATGCCAAACTGGATATGGATGAAGAAGGCAAGAAGGTGGATATCTCAGAATACAGAAGCATGATTGGATCCTTGCTGTACCTGACAGCAAGCAGACCTAACATACTGTTTGCAACATGTATCTGTGCCAGATACCAAGCTAATCCCAAGGAATCCCACTTGTCACATGTCAAGAGGATTATGCGGTATCTGAAGGGAACTGAGAATTTGGGACTATGGTATCCAAAAGAGTCTGATTTTAAACTAAGAGGATATTCAGATACAGACTTTGCCGGATGCAGGATTGATAGAAAGAGCACAAGTGGAACATGCCAACTTTTAGGCAACAGACTTGTATCCTGGTTTAGCAAGAAACAGAATTCAGTTTCAACCTCCACAACTGAAGCTGAATATATTACTGCGGGAAGCTGTTGTGCTCAATTGCTTTGGATGGCCAGTCAACTATCAGATTATGGGTTTGACCTGAAGGCCGTTCCTCTATATTGTGACAATACAAGTGCCATTGCAATTTCCAACAATCCTGTTATGCATCCCAAAACCAAGCACATTGAGGTCAGACATCACTTCATACGTGATCATGTGTTAAAGAAAGACATTTCTCTGGAGTACATATCCACTGATGATCAGCTTGCCGACATATTCACCAAACCACTGCAAGAAGCCAGGTTCAATCAACTTCTGACAAAACTTGGCATGTTAGATTTAAATTCATAAGTCTCACAACATGTCTTGTGGTTCATTTCTACCTAATTACCTGTGCATGAACATAAGTATGACACTGTTAATTACCGTTTACGTCTCCTTGAAAATTAGTAATGGCTAAGTGTGATTCATGCATATCTACTGTGGGAAAGTGAGAAATCACATGGATGAAACTTGCCACCTCTGAACTTGGTTCAAGTCTTTTGTGCAACCTGTCATGAATCCTCAAGTCTTGAGTGAAATGAGTGCAATTCCCCTTATGTTTAAATCAGAAGATATTCCCACTACTTGTTATTTTATTCTAAGTGAATATCACCTGTGTGGTATTGCATTCATTAACTAGCAGGAACTGTTGTATCTCATGGTACTGTTGGCTTGCACAGAAAGGATCCTCAATGATTTAATGCTCAAAGGATGACTGAGACTGTAGTATTTGATAATCATAAAAAGCCTATTACTTAAGAAGAGCCACTACCCTTCACTAGAAAAAGGCAAAGGCTAGACAATAGATTGACTGCCTATCTTAGGGGGAGTCCTCACTATTTTCCCAGTTTGTGTCTCTGTTAGAGTAATAGCTGGAGTTAAAATTGTATTGTCATATAATTCAAAAAGATATTGTGTTGAGCTCTGTCCTTGTAATAAGGCTCATGAATAAGCATTGAAAATTGGTGCTCTATTAAAGAAAAGAGACAACTCACACAGACAATCTGAATGATCAAACTCCAAACTCTACCTACAATGTGTTGTAAATTAGACAAGGATAGAGTGTGTGTTCTGATTCTCAATTGGGCCATCTTGTCTCTCAAGTCATCTATGCTGAACTGAAAATCATTGTTGGATCAGGGTTGTGGTAAGATTCGGTTGACCATGAGCTTACCAAACAGTGTAATTCTAGTTCCTGAATCAAGCTCACATGCTGATCTGAGAGTGAGAGGGTGAGGACTTCACTGAGTGAGTTTTTCTAAATATGTAAGGAGACTCAGAATTCATAACTGGGTTGTTACAATTGATAAATCATGGTTTACTGGTTGCTATGTTAACATAGTGATCATTTTCTCACACAAGATGTAGTGTGGTGAAGTACTTAGTCATTTCTAAGGTAAATGGAGAGTTGAATGGTAGTGATGCAGTAGGCATACATATAAACCAGGTATTACAGATGAAAGAAATCAAGTTCTGGATATGTAATTTCAATTCCACTCACAATACTGTTCATCATGAATAATATTCGTGAATTGTCATATGCATCTCATGTGTATTGTTAAGTGTTGAAAAAAGTCCAGGAGAAATCCACCGCTCACCGAATTCGCGATCGACCGCGAAGCAAACTGCATCGAAGAACTGCGGGATCGAAGACTGTTGCGTCGAAGCCTCGAGGGTCGTAGCCTCGAAGCATCCTAACGCAGCTTCGTAGAGTCGTAGGCCAAAGTATCGAAGCGAGACGGAGTCTGTCACTTACTTTTCAAGCATCGCAGACACATCAGCACGTCACTGTGCACTTAAAATGGGAGTTACACCTACTTAAGGGGTGACGTGGATTCATTGCTTGAATATTCCATCGGGTGGATCCGAATAATCAAATGATGGGTCAGAGAAAAGAACACGGACCATGAGGACGAACCGACAGAGTGAGTGACTTCTACGATACACTTCTCAACTCACATATAAGTCACTGATAGAGACGGAGCTCAAAGGTAAGTTCGTCGTTTTCAAACTCGAACCCTAACCCTAGAACTCTCTCTTTCTCTCTCTCTCTCTCTTCGATTCTATCTCTTTCTCTCTCCCCTGACCAACTTCGAACCTTACAATCTCTCTCTACGAGTGTCTCTTTCTCTCTCTACAAGCTCAATGGCAGGACCAAGCTCATCGATGGCCGACGACCTACGCAACATCGTCCCGGGATTCATCATCGACTGGGAAGCCATAGGCGACGCCAAAGTCAGCTGGCTGGACGAGTTTAGAAACCGCCTTGATGAAACCGGTATTGCATCCGTTTGCTCAGGGATGCAAGACTTACTAATAGAAGATGTCTCAGAATTGTACAAGACCATGGCATTCGCTGGAGACGACCTGGTGGGAAATGTACACGGAGTGGAGATTCGTATCTCTGCCGAAACAATCCGAGATGCACTTCCACTCCCAAAAGGTACCTTTGATCCTCTTCCCAGTCTTTCCAGAGAAGAGTGTAAGTGCATCTCGGATTGTTTCCCAAAAGGTACCTTTGATCCTCGATGAAACCGGTATTGCATCCGTCTGCTCAGGGATGCAAGACTTACTGATAGAAGATGTCTCGAAATTGTACGAGACCATGGCATTCGTTGGAGATGACCTGGTGGGAACTGTACACGGAGTGGAGATTCGTATCTCTGCCGAAACAATCCGAGATGCACTTCCACTCCCAAAAGGTACCTTTGATCCTCTTCCCAGTCTTTCCAGAGAAGAGTGTAAGTGCATCTCGGATTTTTGACAGGGCTCCCCGACCTTGCTTTCCGGGATTGGAGTACCCAAGAAAAGACTTACACTCTTCTCTGGAAAGACTGGGAAGAGGATCAAAGGTACCTTTTGGGAGTGGAAGTGCATCTCGGATTGTTTCGGCAGAGATACGAATCTCTACTCCGTGTACATTTCCCACCAGGTCGTCTCTAGCGAATGCCATGGTCTTGTACAATTCTGAGACATCTTCTATCAGTAAGTCTTGCATCCCTGAGCAGACGGATGCAATACCGGTTTCATCGAGGCAGTTTCTAGCTGACTTTGGCGTCGCCTATGGCTTCCCAGTCGATGATGAATCCCGGGACGATGTTGCGTAGGTCGTCGGCCATCGATGAGCTTGGTCCTACCATTGAGCTTGTAGAGAGAGAAAGAGACACTCGTAGAGAGAGATTGTAAGGTTCGAAGTTGGTCAGGGGAGAGAGAAAGAGAGAAAGAGATAGAATCGAAGAGAGAGAGAGAGAGAAAGAGAGAGTTCTAGGGTTAGGGTTCGAGTTTGAAAACAACGAACTTACCTTTGAGCTCCGTCTCTATCAGTGACTTATATGTGAGTTGAGAAGTGTATCGTAGAAGTCACTCACTCTGTCGGTTCGTCCTCATGGTCCGCGTTCTTTTCTCTGACCCATCATTTGATTATTCGGATCCACCCAATGGAATATTCAAGCAATGAATCCACGTCACCCCTTAAGTAGGTGTAACTCCCATTTTAAGTGCACAGTGACGTGCTGATGTGTCTGCGATGCTTGAAAAGTAAGTGATAGACTCCATCTCGCTTCGATACTTTGGCCTACGACTCTACGAAGCTGCGTTAGGATGCTTCGAGGCTACGACCCTCGAGGCTTCGACGCAACAGTCTTCGATCCCGCAGTTCTTCGATGCAGTTTGCTTCGCGGTCGACTGCGAATTCAGTGAGCGGTGGATTTCTCTGGACTTTTTCAACACTTAACAATACACATGAGATGCATATGACAATTCACAGAATATTATTCATGATGAACAGTGTTGTGAGTGGAATTGAAATTACATATCCAGAACTTGATTTCTTTCATCTGTAATACCTGGTTTATATGTATGCCTACTGCATCACTACCATTCAACTCTCCATTTACCTTAGAAATGACTAAGTACTTCACCACACTACATCTTGTGTGAGAAAATGATCACTATGTTAACATAGCAACCAGTAAACCATGATTTATCAATTGTAACAACCCAGTCATGAATTCTGAGTCTCCTTACATATTTAGCAAAACTCACTCAGTGAAGTCCTCACCCTCTCACTCTCGGATCAGCATGTGAGCTTGATTCAGGAACTAGAATTACACTGTTTGGTAAGCTCATGGTCAACCGAATCTTACCACAACCCTGATCCAATAATGATTTTCAGTTCAGCATAGATGACTTGAGAGACAAGATGGCCCTATTGAAAATCAGAACACACACTCTATCCTTGGAGTTTGATCATTCAGATTGTCTGCGTGAGTTGTCTCTTTTCTTTAGTAGAGCACCAATTTTCAATGCTTATTGATGAGCCTTATTACAAGGACAGAGCTCAACACAATATCTTTTTGAATTATATGACCATACAATTTTAACTCCAGCTATTACTCTAACAGAGACACAAACTGGGAGAATAGTGAGGACTCCCCCTAAGATAGGCAGTCAATCTATTGTCTAGCCTTTGCCTTTTTCACCTTGCCTTTTTCTAGTGAAGGGTAGTGGCTCTTCTTAAGTAATAGGCTTTTTATGATTATCAAATACTACAGTCTCAGTCATCCTTTGAGCATTAAATCATTGAGGATCCTTTCTGTGCAAGCCAACAGTACCATGAGATACAACAGTTCCTACTAGTTATTGAATGCAATACCACACAGGTGATATTCACTCAGAATAAAATAACAAGTAGTGGGAATATCTTCTGATTTAAACATAAGGGGAATTGCACTCATTTCACTCAAGACTTGAGGATTCATGACAAGTTGCACAAAAGACTTGAACCAGGTTCAGAGGTGGCAAGTTTCATCCATGTGATTTCTCACTTTCCCGCAGTAGATATGCATGAATCACACTTAGCCATTACTAATTTTCAAGGAGACATAAACGGTAATTAACAGTGTCATACTTATGTTCATGCACAGGTAATTAGGTATAAATGAACCACAAGACATGCTGTGAGACTTATGAATTTAAATCTAACATGCCAAGTTTTGTCAGAAGTTGATTGAACCTGGCTTCTTGCAGTGGTTTGGTGAATATGTCGGCAAGCTGATCATCAGTGGATATGTACTCCATAAAAATGTCTTTCTTTAGCACATGATCACGTATGAAGTGATGTCTGACCCCAATGTGCTTGGTTTTGGGATGCATAACAGGATTGTTGGAAATTGCAATGGCACTTGTATTGTCACAATACAGAGGAACGGCCTTCAGGTCAAACCCATAATCTGATAGTTGACTGGCCATCCAAAGCAATTGAGCACAACAGCTTCCTGCAGCAATATATTCAGCTTCAGTTGTGGAGGTTGAAACTGAATTCTGTTTCTTGCTAAACCAGGATACAAGTCTGTTGCCTAAAAGTTGGCATGTTCCACTTGTGCTCTTTCTATCAATCCTGCATCCGGCAAAGTCTGCATCTGAATATCCTCTCAGTTTGAAATCAGACTCTTTTGGATACCATAGTCCTAAATTCTCAGTTCCCTTCAGATACCGCATAATCCTCTTGACATGTGACAAGTGGGATTCCTTGGGATTAGCTTGGTATCTGGCACAGATGCATGTTGCAAACATTATATCAGGTCTGCTTGCTGTCAGGTATAGCAAGGATCCAATCATGCTTCTGTATTCTCAGATATTCACATTGCTTTTTGTCCCTTGATCCGAATATGATGTCATCCACATAGATTTGGACTATCAAGGGTGATCCTTTTCCTTCACTGGGAAACAGTGTGGGGTCAATTTTACCTTTTCTGAACTTATTTTTGATCAGAAACTCTGATAATGTTTCATACCACGCTTTGGGAGCTTGTTTTAGTCCATAAAAAGCCTTTTTCAGTTTGTATACCTTGTGCTCTTGGTTTGGCTCTAGAAATCTGGGTGGTTGTTCAACATAGACTTCTTCTTGGAGGTCTCTATTCAAGAAAGCACTCTTGACATCCATCTGATAAACTTTGAAGTCCTTGAATGCTGCATATGCTAAGAACATGCGAATGGCCTCCAATCTAGCAACTGGTGCAAATGTTTCATCATAGTCGATTCTTTCTTCTTGTCTGTACCCTTTTGTAACCAGTCTGGCCTTGTTTATGATTACAACACCATCAGCATCAAGTTTCTTTCTGAAAATCTATTTCATGCCAATGACTTGCTGTGATCTGGGCCTGTTGACCAACTCCCATACTTTCTGTCTTTTGAACTGATTTAATTCTTCTTGCATTGCATCAATCCAATGGTGATCCTGAACTGCATCGTCAACTGATTTTGGATCCACTTGTGATAGGAAGCACATATACAGAATAAATTCATGGTTTTCTGCTAATTTTTGACTTGGTTCCTCAGCAACCGGTTCAGCTCTGTGTTCATCAGGTTCAGGTGCGTCTTCCCTTGTCTCTGTTGTAGTGGGATTATCTGTGTCTTGGTCTTCTATAATGACAATGTCCTGCACTTCATTTACATTTGTGCCTCCTTTCTGCATTCCATGGTTAGTCTCATCAAAAGAAACATGAATAGACTCTTCAACAACTTTGGTTCTTCTATTAAATACACGATAAGCCTTGCTAGTCATGGAATATCCAACAAGATATCCATCATCTGATTTGGGATCAAACTTATTCAAGTAATCCTTGCCATTGTTCAGAATGTAGCAAGTACACCCGAAGATCCTTAGGTGACCAATGTTTGGTCTCCTTCCCTTCCATAACTCATAGGGTGTTTTCATGGCTCGTTTGTTAATTAGAGTTCTGTTTTGTACATAACAAGCAGTGGCAACAGCTTCAGCCCATAGGGATTTTGGGAACTGAGCTCCTGTCAACATGGTTCTAGCTGCTTCAACTAATGTTCGATTCTTTCTTTCAGCTACTCCATTTTGTTGTGGTTTTATCTATACTCTTAAAAGAATGTTTAACCTGCTTACCCAACTGACAATCCCTACACGGGTGTTCTTTCTCATAAACATGCTTGGGTAAGCCCTCAACCAAATCCAGAGATGCCAGTTTAGACATAGTCTTAAAGTTTAAATGGCCAAATCTCTTATGCCACAACCAACTAATGTCAGGTGAAGCTTTGGACAGAAAACAAATTGGTTCATCAGATTGAGCATTACCAAAGACCAACTTTTAGACATTACCTTGTCTATGCCCATTTAGTTTCACCTCTTTGGAGACAGGGTCCATAATTGTGCAGGTGTGTTTAGTGAACAAAACTTCATAACCATTGTCACACAATTGACTTATGCTCAACAGGTTATGTTTAAGACCTTGAACAACAGATACATTCTGAATGGACACAGAACCATTAGAGAGAGTACCCTTACCAACAATCTTACCCTTTTTATTGTCCCCGAAAGTGACAGATGAAGCTGTAACCTCTCTTACCTCATTCAATAGAGAGGCATCATCTGTCATGTGCACAGAACAGGCAATATCAAGATACCACTGGCTGGAATTAATCTTTTGTTTCCGGTGGCTGCTTTCAGCTTCAGGTACCTGTTCCTGCACAACGAGCAACTAAGTCTTGGGGGCCCAACTGCACTGATAGGAGAGGTGTCCAACTTCACAGCAGATGGGGCACGTTACATGTTTAGGTTGAACACTCTGTCTCAAGGGTTTTGCTGGAGTGTTAAGAGGTTTCCTAGGTTTTCTCACATATCCTAGAGCGTTCTTAACTCTTTTATCAGAGACAAACTTAGGCTGGAAGGCAGTAGCCTTGCTGGATGAACCAGTCTCAAATTTAGTAGTGTGTCTACTTGGTTTTGTCTCTGAGATAACTACACCCTTACCCTTGCATTGGGATATAGAGGATAGGTTGACTGAGGGTTCAGCTTTCAGTTCTTTCTTAGCAACTACTGCATCACTATCCTAAGATGCAATAGTACCCAAATCTTTGAGTTCGGGTGTCACTGGTTTGGGTGAACTAGCAACAGCCATTGATACCTCCTTTCCACAATCAACGAGCACACTGCCAGCAGGAACAAAGCTAGCAAGACACTTGGTCTGAACAGGGTAGGTCTGGGCCTTGGCTATTTGGTCTTCTGAAAAACCTAGACCTAAGGCTAGACTTTTAACATCTGGAGTAGTCCTAAAGTGGGCTACATTCTCAGCAGAGTCTTGCCACTTTTGATGGATTTGTCTTTCCTTTTCCAGTTCTGCTTTGGTTTTAGCTAGTTCTTTTTCAAGCCTATTGATGTCTTTATTAGCCATTTTTAGTTGACCAGCTTTGTCCAAAAGATCATCGTGTGTGCTTCTCATCTCACTCACTTCAGCCCTTAATCTTCTCTCTGTTATTTCATAATCATCTATAGAGTCTCTAT
Organism: Taxillus chinensis; assembly: GCA_023512835.1. Classification (NCBI taxonomy): domain Eukaryota; kingdom Viridiplantae; phylum Streptophyta; class Magnoliopsida; order Santalales; family Loranthaceae; genus Taxillus; species Taxillus chinensis. The sequence goes on along the minus strand of CM042090.1, from coordinate 56,220,488 downwards.
ATTCACATGAAAGCCGTTCCAGTTTAGAATAATATCTTTCTTTGTCAGCTTTCATAGGAAGAAATTGTTCCTCCATTTCTTTAGGAGCTCTATAGGTATCTTCATAATCAATGTAGAGCTATTCATAAGTTCTTACCTTGAGGGGAGGTGAATGGTCAGCCATGAAGCAGATAAGACCTTTTTCCTAATTCTCCTCATCTGATGATTCTTCTTCCTCCTCAGTTTCACTGTTAAACTTGTTAATGACAAGCGCCTTCTTCCTCTTGTCATCCTTTCTGCTTGAGGAGCCTTTGGTCTTCTTCTTCTGCTCAGCTGCCTCCTTTTTCTCCCTCTTCAGCTTATAACAGTCAGCAGTGAAGTGGCCGGGCTTGTTGCAGTGATAGCATTGCAACTTGTCCTTTTCTTTTCCCTTAGAAAAAGATGAGGATGACTGCCTTGCTTTCCTTCTGTAGTTCCCCCTTCTCTTCAGCAGTTTCTTGATCAGAAATGCCACTTCTTCATCTGAGGCACTCTCTGAGCCAAGTTCATCTGGTTCATCTTCTTCCTCTTCTGAAGATGCCTCCCGTGGTTCAGCAGTAGCCTTAAAGGTAACAGACTTCTCCTTTTTCTTGGAAGGGTTCTCAAATGCCTCAAGCTCTTCTTTTTGAATTTCAAATGTCTTGAGGTCCCCATATAATGCTTCCAAGGCACAAGTCTTCCTTTCCTTCAGCTGACGGATGGCTGATGTCTTTATCAGCAGTCTCAAGGGAAGAGATCTCAGAAATTTGTCATTTTTGTCCTTCTGAAAGATCTCAACGTTGTAAGTCTTCATCCGTTGAATCAGACCTGTGAACCGTTTATAGATACTGTCCAATGACTCCTTCGGTTCACATCTGAAGGCTTCATACTCTTGTTTGAGCATGGAGATCTTGTTGTCCTGTATTTGCTCATCTCCTTCGTAGATGAGATAGAGCTTGTCCCATACCTCTTTAGCAGTCTCAAGATCCTGCACATTCGTGAACATGTCATCATCAAGTGTAGAGAAAAGTACGGCTTTTGCCTTAAAGCCGAGCTTTACTTTCCTCTGCTCCACCATAGACCAACTATCTGGGTCTTTCGTCATTAGCCGACCTCTCTGCATACTCTTTGGAGTGAAAGGTCCATTCTTTATTGTTTCCCAGAGATAGGTGTCGAGCATGTCTAGGTGTGCTCTCATTCTCGCTTTCCATTTGGAAAGACGTGCGGGTGTGCACATAGGTACTTGGGAGGATGAGTCAGGCAAGACATCATAGAAGTCTTCTTGTTCTTTCCTATTGCTACTGGTACTCGATTCTTCTAGCTCCTGGTCTCCAGTCGCTCCTTCCTCTGGAGCACGATTGGCTTCAAGTTCCTCAAAAGGAACTGGAGCTTGCTCGGGAGCAGGTGCTGCACTGCTGGAATCCATGTTGGCCATTAAGGATCTCTACGGAGTTGTAGAACTGCTCTGATACCAATTGTAGGTCCCAAAGTGAGTCTAGAGGGGGGGTGAATAGACTTTCGCCGCGTGCGGAAGCTAGACTATTAGCTGGTTTTGGATTCCTTTACAGATGACTATGATGGAAGTATTGATAGAGAGGATGACAGTAGTATTGAGGATAGCGTGAGTGATGATGAACTATCAGACAAAACTGAAATAAGAGTAAATGCTCTTTTCTCTTCAGATCTCAGTTGTGAAAGAGAAGGCTTATGATAGATCGAAGTGTGGATAATAGACAACAAAAAGATCAAGACTTAATGGAAGTGCTAGATCTTTGATGAATAACAAGATTCGTGAATAAACGAATGGATTGCTCTTGTTCTCGATTCAACACGGCGCACAGCACTTGTCTCAGTTCTCTCTTTGTCTTTTCCTCTCATGTTGGAACACTCTTCTTAGTTCTGAAAGAGATTCTTTTTCCCTAAGTTCGTCAGAACCAATGTCTTGTGTTGTGTGTGTTTCCTTGTTTTTAGAGAGAGGTTAAACTCTTGATTTTGTCGTTAAGTGCGTGAAAGATATATTTTTAAGATTAAAGTGCTCATGCGCCATGATGTCCATCCTGACAGACTGACTTTCCGCCACTGAAAATGCGGAATGTCAGGGGATGGGTTGATCTGCTTTGATTTACAGATCAGATGCCCATACTGCGTATTTGGCATGCAGTTGATCTTGGCCATTCATCCGAGGATGGTAGTTAGCAGCAATTAATGCGCTCAATTGCTCAGGACGGCGCAGACATGCTGTACAAACCCTAGATGACAATATCGCTAAGTGACAGTATTTAGGGTTGTAAGTTTTCCTCGGAGGTAGATGCCTCGTAGGTTCGGTGACTCGAAGATTTTAGTTAGAGCCCGTTGAAAGTGGCGAAAGTTTGCTTCAGGCTTTACAGCGTTTCTGCGAGTCTACGACTCATATCTTCGAGTCTCCAAGGCAGGAGCTTAGGTTGGATTAGTCTCTTGTGTCACTCTATTAACTGAAATCTATGACTCTGCGAGTCTGCGACTCTTCGAATGACGCTTAGTGTGACTTCTTTGAGTTCAGCTAATCTACCTGTTATTGTAGCTACGAGTCTACGACTCTAATTCTGCGAGTCTACAACCTTCGGGTCTCTCAATTTACTATATTTGACTAAGTGGTTTGAAGATCTTTGACTCTATGAGTCTTCAACTTCGCTTTTCTTCCTTAGACTTTCATAGAGGCTCATAAACTGAGTTCCTGTATAGCTACGACCCTTTAGCTACAACTCTCCGCCATCGATCTCCAAGTCTAGAAGTATTGGAATTTCTCTATAGTGACTGTGTCCCTTGAGTCTACGAGTCTACGACCCTTGAGTTATAGTTTCATTTGTTTGCGAGTCTTTATAGCATCGACTCTTCGACCTTTAACCTACGAGTCTACGAGTCCAGTTGCTTAACCGTGTTCGACAGCTTCGACTCTACGACTTTCAATCTACGAGTCTACGAGTCCGGTTTTCTTTACACTATTCAAAGGTTCGACTCTGCGACTTTCGATCTATGAGTCTACGAGTCCTATTTTCTTAACAGTGTCAGAAGGTTTTGACCCTACGACTCTATGAGTCTTCGAGTCTAGTGATAATTCAAGTTCTGTTAATTGACTTAAGTATTTATGGGGACTCTACGAGTCTACGAGTCATTTAGCTTTGGTTACTGTTCTTAACACTTCTTCGACTCTACGAGTCTCCGAGCTTAATGTTCTGTCACTGTTTCGCCTTGAGTCTCCAGACTCTACGAGTCTTCGAGTCTCTTGCCAATACGTCCTATGACAATTTCACTTCTATGAATTTCGACTCTTCGACCCTACGACCTTCAGTTCTTCGAGTCTCCAGACTTAGACTATATTTTGGCAGCTTCGTCAAATCCTATATTTCCAACAAAGTCATTTCTCGAGAAGCTCCCTCTCCACATTCGCAGAGATACCAGGGTGGAACTCTGTTTGCTGATCATGCAGGCTCAGCTGATCGATGATGCAGCGATGCTCGAAATTATACAAGGTCGCAGATATGAGAACTCCTTCCGTCCCTGGGATGAAATAAACCATGTGCTAATTCCCTACTTGTCAACATCCCCACACTGGTTTCTTCTCGACATTGACTTCAAGAACCAAAGGATAGTCATCTTCGACTCCAAACCCAGTACCTTACTACTCTATCGACGTGAACAACTGCGTGAATTCAATCGCACTCTCACCAGTGTCATGCAGGGCTATTCGCATGGGTGTGGTGGTTATCATCTCTCCAAACCGATGGACATCATGCGAGTCAAGCAAGGCGTTCCTGCTCAGGATGATGCTCACAGCTGCGGCTTTTATGTTTGCCATTACATCCGCATCCTGACTACCAACGGGTTCCCAGCTCTCGTGCCTGAATTTGATCGTGTGAGCAGTCGAGCAGCCTCGTTACACTTGACTCCTGCTCAACTCCTGCGCGAGCAAGCTGCTATTTTTCTATTTACACAGAGTGTCTTGTACTCTGAATTTAACCCATAACTGTCCTATACTCTAATTCCCTGTACACTGCATTTCTTGCTTTTCACTTTTCTGTGTACTTACTGTTTGTCAGTTATCTTTTCTGTATGTCTTTGCTATACTGCCTACTGTTCTATGCTTTATTCCCTTGCTCCCATACGGCTTATGTTCTGGTGCTTGTTCCTCACCCCAGAAAGGGGGAGTGTTTCTCTCAGGGGGAGCAAGCTCGTAGGGGGAGTTATCTCTGACAGGAGCCAGCTAACGCAGCTTTCATGCCTACGGGGGAGAGGAGTGTGTCTCTTTGAACTTTTGAACTCCTTCAAATTCTTTATAGGCAAAGACATCTTCTGATTAATCTAAAACTGCCCATCAAATTCATAGTCTTAGACTTCACACAATTACCTGTTGTCAGCTTACATTAAATAGGGGGAGATTGTTGGAAATATAGGATTTGATGAAGCTGCCAAAATATAGTCTAAGTCTGGAGACTCGAAGAACCGAAGGTCGTAGGGTCGAAGAGTCAAAATTCATAGAAGTGAAATTGTCATAGGACGTATTGGCAAGAGACTCGTAGACTCGTAGAGTCTGGAGACTCAAAGCGAAACAGTGACAGAACATTGCGACTCGTAGATCCAGGGTCGAAGGTCGTAGAGTCACAGTACGGAAAAGAGAGTGTTACTGTAAGTATCAATAAGCTCGGAGACTCGTAGAGTCGAAGAAGTGTTAAGAACAGTAACCAAAGCTAAATGACTCGTAGACTCGTAGAGTCCCCATAAATACTTAAGTCAATTAACAGAACTTGAATTATCACTAGACTCGAAGACTCGTAGAGTCGTAGGGTCAAAACCTTTTGACACTGTTAAGAAAATAGGACTCGTAGACTCGTAGATCGAAAGTCGCAGAGTCGAAGCCTTCAAATAGTGTAAAGAAAATCGGACTCGTAGACTCATAGATTGAAAGTCGTAGAGTCGAAGCCGTCAAACACGGTTAAGCAACTGGACTCGTAGACTCGTAGGTTGAAGGTCGAAGAGTCGATGCTATAAAGACTGCCAAACAAATGAAACTGTAACTCAAGGGTCATAGTGTCGTAGACTCGTAGACTCAAGGGACACAGTCACTATAGAGAAATTGCCATACTTCCAGACTCGGAGATCGATGGCGGAGAGTTGTAGCTAAAGGGTAGTAGCTATACAGGAACTCAGTTTATGAGCCTCTGTGAAAGACTAAGGAAGAAAAGCGAAGTTGAAGACTCGTAGAGTCGAAGATCTTCAGATCACTTAGTCAAATATAGTAAACTGAGAGACCCGAAGGTCGTAGACCCACAGAACTAGAGTCGTAGACTCATAGCTACAACAACAGGTAGGTTAGCTGAACTCGAAGAAGTCGCACTAAGAGCCATTCGAAGAGTCGCAGACTCGCAGAGTCATAGATTTCAGTTAATAGAGTGACACAAAAGACTAATCCAACCTGAGCTCCTGCCTTGGAGACTCGAAGATATGAGTCATAGACTCACAGAAATGCTGTAAAGCCTGAAGCAAACTTTCGCCACTTTCAACGGGCTCTAACTGAAATCTTCGAGTCATCGAACCTATGAGGCATCTACCTCCGAGGCAAACTTATAACCCTAAACACAGTCACTTAGCGATGTTGTCAGCTAGGGTTTGTACAGGAAGTTTGTGCCGCCCCGAGCAGTTGAGCGCATTAATGACGCATTAATTGCTGCCAACTACCATCCTCGGATGAACGGCCAAGATCAACTGCATGCCAAATACGCAGTATGGGCATCTGATCTGTAAATCAAAGCAGATCAACCCATCCCCTGACATTCCGCATTTTCAGTGGCGGGAAGTCAGTCTGTCGGGATGGACATCATGGCGCACGAGCACTTTAATCTTAAAAATATATCTTTCACGCACTTAACGACAAAATCAAGAGTTTAACCTCTCTCTAAAAAGAAAGAAACACACACAACACAAGACATTGGTTCTGACGAACTTAGGGAAAAAGAATCTCTTTCAGAACTAAGAAGAGTGTTCCAACACGAGAGAAAAAGACAAAGAGAGAACTGAGACAAGTGTTGTGTGCCGTGTTGAATCAAGAACAAGAGCAATCCATTCGTTTATTCACGAATCTTGTTATTCATCAAAGATCTAGCACTTCCATTAAGTCTTGATCTTTGTGTTGTCTGTTATCCACACTGCGATCTATCATAAGCCTTCTCTTTCACAACTGAGATCTGAAGTGGAAAGAGCATTTACTCTTATTTCAGTTTTGTTTGATAGTTCATCATCACTCACGCTATCCTCAATACTACTGTCATCCTCTCCATAAATACTTCCATCATAGTCATCTGTAGAGGAATCCAAAACCAGCTAATAGTCTAGCTTCCGCACGCGACGAAAGTCTATTCACCCCCCCTCTAGACTCACTTTGGGACCTACAGAACCTTCACAGTGTTCTTCTTATTCTGCTCAGCAATAAGTACACTTGTTGCACTGTGACATGCACTACCACACTTATCATAAACTTTCAAGTCTGCAAGTACAGCAAACTTGTTGTTCGTAATAATGGGCTTTGGCTTCCACCAGCATGAAGTCTCATCATGTCCTTGTTTTTGATAGTAAGTGCAGAAACTTCTGACTGGTTTCTTTCTTTTAGACTTGTATAAGTTCTTTTTAGATGTCTTTAATTCAGTTTTAGAAGCTTGTACTGGATACCTCCACTTACAAAATTTGGCCATGTGACCCCATACTGTATAGTAATAGCAGTAACCCTGAAACCTAGTTTTGCTAAACTTTTGCACATCTGGAATCTTCTTTAAAACACCCTTGGCCTTAATGGTTGGCTTCACAGGTTTACCTTTTGTACTGAGGGCCACCCGCACACTTATAGAAATGACATTTGCATTAGATTTCTTCACATTGTTGGAATGCTCAGATCTCTGAATGCATTTGTTCACTCTAGTAGTCTTGGACTCATTTAGATGTCTCTCCATCTTCTCATCATTTACACCACCCTTGGTGGTACTCTTCCCTTTCTTGTAGTTTTGGGTCACGATAGTGGTATTCTTCAGGTTGTCACGTTCACCACCTAGAATGATAAGCTTCTTTGCCGCCTGTGATGTAGTGATCTCCTTCCTATCCGCCTGCAGTGTTACCCTCGTTTTTTGAGCTACCTGTGGTGTGATGAGTTATGTGATTTGGGAGCTTCCAGAGGTTGAGGCTTGAGTGACCTTTCTTTTGAGATTTTCAGTTGAAGGCCTACTAGTTCTTCTTCAAGCCTTTGGATTGTGGTGTCTCTGGTGGTGAGTTCTGTGGTAATGTCATCACAAATCTTGATTTGCTCCTCTACTTTAAGCTTTAGGCTGACAATTTCCCCACAAAACTTCTATGAGTCCTCCAACACGTTGTCCTTCTCTCCTTTGACTTCTTCAAGCTCTCTCTTGGCTTGCTTGAGCTCTCCCTTGAGTTACTTAATCCTACAACCTCTTTTGCGGATCTCTTCTGTTGCAAGCTCGAGCTCTTCCTCTAGTACTTCTTCTTCTTCATCTGAGGCAATGTTATCATTGTTTACCTCTATCTTGGCAACATAGGCGCAATCTGATAAGCATTCATTCTCATCATCAGATTCAGAAATCCGGCTCATGTAATTCTTATGTCAGTCTTTCTTCTTCTGTGGAGCTGCTGGTCTCTTTGTGGAATTGCTTCTTCGGGATTATGTATTCTTCCACCTTGTGTCCTTTGCATCTGAGGCCTCATCATTCGAATCATCTTTCACCTTGCATTGAGATGCAAAGTGCTCCTGCTTTCCATATTTAAAGCATGAGGGAAAGTCCTCCTTTCCCTTTTCCTCCAGTTTGCTTTCCTGCTCCACCTCTTCTAAATTTTCTGGTGAAGTAGGCCACAACCTTATCTTCACCTTTTTCACTATCACTGTCCTCCTGATCTTCGGAGGGCTCAACTTCTTTCTTTTTTTTTTAAATTTTTTATAGCCTTGAAGGCTACTTCCTTTGTTTTCTTTGTTGTAGGCGTGGATGTTAATGTTGATCACTCTTCATAAGAGTGCAGCTTCATTTCAAATGCAGTCAGACTGCACTGCAGCTCCTGCAATGTCATTGTCTCCAGGTCTCTACTATTTTCTAGAACCTCTACCCTTCGAATGAATCTTTTAGGTAAAACTATCAGCACCTTCTTTACAATGACAAAGTTCTTCTTATTTTTGCCATGACTATTCATGTCATTGACAATCTTAGTCAGCCGTACGAAGAACTCTTGTATACTCTCATACTCCTCCATTTTGAGAGCTTCATATTTCTGAGTATACAATTGCAACTTGGTCTCTTTAAGTTTGCCATCTCCTTGATAGACACTTTCAAGTCTATCTCATAATTCTTTTGCCACTCTACAGTCCATAACCTTTACGTACTCAAAGTCTGTGAGTGCTGATGTAATGACACTCAAAGCTCTACCGTTCAACTCATAGGTTCTTCTCTCTCATCTTCTGTGGGTTCTCTATTGTTGGCAGGTTCTATATATCTATCTTTGATTACCCGCTCAACGCTCATACCCATAGACATAAATACCATCTCTATCCTAGCTTTCTACATCTTATAATTCATGCCATAAAAATGGGCACTTTCTTTGCATATATAGTTGGAACTGGTACTCAGTCCACTGATGGGAATCTCCATTTATATATATATACGACAATGAATTCTTGCTTGGTCACTAAGTTGTTAAGCCACAGATCTCAGCAACACAAATATATCGATTTGTGAGATCACTTCTTCACATAGTGATAGATCTGTCTTCAGTGAGAACTTAGCTCTGATACCAATTGATATTCCCAAGATCCAAGCAAGATCGTGTGGGTATTTGTGTGTATACAGAGAGGGGGGTGAATCTGTATACTTAAAACTAATTCTTTTAGTTTTAGGAGTAGTTTACTTCTCAGAGATATTCTTGCAGATGTGATTATTGTTTGGGTGGTATTTCAGTATCTTGTGCAAGATCAAGTCAATAGTAGTTATGTATGGGAAGTAAAAGATAAAGACACAGTTTACGTGGTTTGAACAATGTGATCTACTCTACGGTGGTGAGGGTGTACCTACACTGAGTCCAATCCATTGTACGCTTTTAATACAATTGAGTCTTGCCCTTATTACAATATGATCAACTCTCTTTTCTTTTAAATACAAATATAGAAACTAGTATTACTTCAGTACTCACTCAATATGATGAACTATCTAGTGCAATCTGCTCCTCCGTATTCAACGGTTTGCACTTCTTAACCTTCAGCCACTCCTTTGCCAAACTCACTATTTGTTCATTGAATGTATGAGGAACGCAACCTGATTAACTCATTGTTATCTTGCTCTCAACCTTCCTCACTCTTTGTGTTAGCAATACGAACTGCTCTACGTCTCTCTTGTATCTCCTCTGATACGTTTCTTGTATTCTATAATATTCTGATGCTTGTTTGATGTATGACATCTTTCTTGCTTTTATAGGACGACCGTTGCATGAAACCCTTTTGCTAGGGTTGAGCATGTTCCACCTTCTGATCTCCATCGTTGAAACATGTTAATCTAGCCTCGGATAACGTCTGTGTGCATTCTGATACTTAGTGTGCTCAGATATGTTGCCCGAATAACTTACTTAAACGACGACCTTGTCTGCGTTTCACTTCTTTGATTAGCTACAGCCTCGAAGATAATTGCTTTGTAGCCTCACTGATTCTCCATGTAGTGTATGTGCTACGATCTTCGAGCCTTTACCTTCAACTCTTCGAGTCAGAGCTTTCGAGCCTACGAGTCAGACCAACTCCAACGTAGAAAGCTCTGAGTCTTCGAATCTAGGTTAGAATTAGCGACCAATTGACTTCTTACTCTACAAGTCTATGAGTCTCCAATTTCAAGCCAGTGACAGCCACATCCTAACTTCGACCCTACCAGTCTGTTCACATCAACGGGTTTCTGATCTCAGCAACGAGTTTTCCAATCTTCGACCCTACGAGCTTCGACTCTACGACACTGCCACTCTACACCCGATGGGTCTTCGAGTCTGCAACTCTTCGAGTCTCTAAGACATTGCTCTTCATTTGATTGCACTTTGGGTCTTCGAATCTTTGACCCTGTGGATCTACGAGTCTGTGACCCTACGTACCTTTGAGTCAGTGGTGCTTCGAGCCTGAGGATCTTTGACTCTACTATAGGTCCCAAAGTGAGTCTAGAGGGGGGGGGGGTGAATAGACTTTCTTCTTCGTGCGTGGAAGTTAGACTGTTTGCTGGTATGTGTTACTTCTAAGGACAACTACGCTGGAAGTATTTGTGGAGAAGATAACAGAAGTAATTTGTGTGATAATGTGAGTTATGAACTATCAAACAAATCTGAGATGTAGTAAATGCTCCTTGTTCACAGATCTCAATTGTGTAAGGAATGGTCTGTGATAGTTTTGATTGTGGAAACCAACACTAAGGTTAGACTATATAATCATGCTGAATCTTGGGTGAACAAGAGTATGTGTTGGATCACAAAGTTTGATCTTGATCTTGGTTCAACACGGTGCACAACACTTGGAAGTTCTTTTCCCTCAGAGTCTCTCTCTGTAGCATTGGAACTCTTGCTTGAATTCTGCAAAAGATCAATTTCTTAATGTGTGTCAGAATCCTTTTTCTTGTGTTTTGTGTATTCCACGCTTTCAGAGAAAAAGACTAACTCCACATTTTGTCGTTAAGTGTGAGAGAGAGAGAGAGATATTTTAAGTTTAGATTGCTGTGCGTGGTCGATCTTGGCCGTTCATCCGTGGAAAGTGGTTGATTGCAATTAATGCGGCATTAATTGCACTCCAACTGCTCGAGATGGTGCAAGCTTAATGTACAAACCCTAGCTGAAGATATCGCTAAGTGAATATGCTTAGGGTTGTAAGTATGCCTTGAAGGTGGGTGCCTCGTAGGTTTGGTGACTCAAAGGTTTCAGTTAAAGCCTGTTGAAGTTGCGGAAGTTTACTTCAGGCTTTACAGTGTTGATAGCTGCGAGTCTACGACTAACATATCTTCGAGTTTTCGAGGCTAGAGTTCAAGTTAGATTAAGTCTGTTGTGTCACTCTCTTAACTGTAAATCTGCAACTCTGCGAGTCTACGACTCTATGAGTTTTCGACTATCCTAATGGCTTTAGAGTGACTTCTTCAAAGTGCTCCTAATCTACCCGTTGTTATAGCTGCGAGTCTACGACCCTAGCTCTGTGGGTCTACGACCTTCGGCCATAACTCTCTGTCTTCATGATCTTCGAGTCTGTGATATGTTTGACAAGTTACTTAAATTACCTATATCCCTTGAGTCTACGACTCTACGACTCTCAAGTTACAGTTTCATTTTAGTTGGTCAGTCTTTTCGGCTTCGGCTTTTCGACCTTCAACCTACGAGTCTGTGAGTCCTATTTTCTTAACAGTGTTTTAAGGCTTCAACTCTACGACCCTTAAGTCTACGAGTCTAGCGGTACTTTAAGTTCTGTTAAGTGACATGAGCGCTCTAGGGACTCTACAGTTCTACGGGCTTCGAGTCTTCTAGATATTTAAGTTTGGTTACTGTTCTTTAAAATTCTTCGACTCTACGAGTCTCTGAATTTGATTGTCGTTTACAGTAAATGCTCTCTTTTCCGCACTGTGACTCTACGACCTTTGACCTTGGATTTACGAGTCGCAATGTGTTCTATCACAAATATGCTTCGCGTCTCCATACCCTACGAGTCTATGAGCCTCTCGCCCAGATGTCCTGTGACAGATTTACTTCTACTAACTTTGACCCTATGACCCTCTGAATCTACGAGTCTTAAGACTTAAACTGTATGTTGGCAGCTTCATCAAATCCTATAAATCCAACATCTACATATCGTTGAGTCTACGGATCTTCGACCCTTTGAGTCAGTGCTACTTCGAGTCTGAGGATTTTCGTCTCTACATATCTTCGAGTCTACGGATTGTTGACCTTGAGCAGATTAACAATGTACATAGGTAGACTCCCTCTACGAGCTTACTCTAAGAGATCGCTCTACGAAGTTATCCAACCAAGTACGGATCTTTGGCCCTACGACTACTTGCTTCTGCATACTATCGACAACAATGACAACCAAAAAGACCATGAGAACAATAGCTGTAATTGCAGCACCTACTTACCCCAAGCCCAATCAATATTGGGACCCCAACACTTTGTTTCTTGTTGTGTAGGAACAGGTGGATGAAGCTGGAAGCAACCACAGGAAACAAAAGATCAATTCAAGCCAGTGGTACCTTGACAGTGCTTGTTCCATGCACATGATAGATGATGCTTCTCTGTTGACCGAAGTAAAGGAAGTTGTATCTTCATCTGTCACATTTAAAGACAACAAAAATGGTAAGATTATTGGTAAGAGTACTCTCTCTAATAGATCTGTTTCAATTCATAATGTGTCTGTTGCCCAAGGTCTGAAACATAACATGTTGAGCATAAGTCAATTGTGTGACAAAGGTTATGAAATGTTATTTACTAAGCACGCCTGCACTGTTATGGATTTTGTCTCCAAAGAGGTGAATCTAAGCGGGCATAGACAAGGCAATGTATATAATTTAGTCTTTGGTAATGCTCAATCTAATGAACCAATTTGCTTCTTGTTTAAAGCTTCACCTGATATTAGCTGGTTGTGGCACAAGAGATTCGTTCATTTAAGTTTTAAGACTATGTCTAAACTCGTTTCTCTTAATCTGGTTGAGGGCTTGCCTAAGCATGTGTATGAAAAAGAACACCCTTGTAGGGATTGTCAGCTTGGTAATTAGGTGAAACATTCTTTTAAGACTGTGGATAAAAACTCAATCATACAACCACTAGAGCTTTTGCATATGGACCTCTGTGGTCCAATCAATGTGTCTTCCCTATTTGGTGCAAAATACTTCCTTGCAGTTGTAGATGATTACACCAGATACACATAAGTTATGTTTCTCGAAAACAAAATCAAAATATTTAAAAATTTAGTTGAACTCTTTAATTGGATATCTAATGTCAAAAGTCTCTCTATTAAATACATTAGAAGCGATCATGGCAAGGAATTTGAATTTTCTGATATGTTAGAGTTCTGTGCTGAGCATGATATCTAGCATAATTTCTCGACTCCAAGAACTCCACAGCAAAATGGTGTAGCTTAAAGAAAGAATCAGACTTCGGTTGAAGCAACTAGAACCATGCTAGTAGGAGCTCAATTCCCAAAATCCCTATGGGATGAAGCTATTGCCATTGCATGTTATGTGCAAAATAGAACTCTAATCAATAAATGAGCCATGAAAACACTCTATGAGTTATAGAAGGGAAGAAGACCAAATATTGGTTACCTAAAGATCTTCAGGTGTACTTGCTACATTCTGAACAATGGCAAGGATCACTTGATTAAGTTTGATGCCAAGTCAGATGATGGATATCTTGTTGGATACTCCATGAATACCAAGGCTTATCATGTATTTAATAGTAGAACTAAAATAGTTGAAGAGTCTATTATGTTTCTTTCGATGAAACTAGCCATGGTATGCAAATAGGAGACAAAAGTGTAAATGATATGTCGGATACTATAGTTGTTGATGACCCGGACACAGACAAACAGACAGCAGAACCAAGAGAACAAGTGCTTGAACCTGAAGAGACTCATGCTGAACAAACTGCTGAAAAACAAATTTAAGAACCAGCAGAAGATTAGAACAATCAATATCAACTTGTTCAATCTCAGCCACATCTACTTACTCAGGAACCTAACATTGAGGAACTGGCCGTTCAACATAAAGAAAGAGAAGAACTTCCAAAGGTAAAAAGGAGACTAAAGGACCACCCCTCAAAACTGATAATAGGAGATCCTGATGCACGTGTTAAAACAAGAGCTACCACTTCATGTCACGCCCCGGATTTCCAACCCGAGGAAACCGGTACGTGACTCCCCATTCACCCACACGGAGGGCAATGGGGTTGGATTACCGGATGCCACACAAGCAAGTCTAACAATTACAATAAATCAAATAAGCCACATCTTTATTTAATTCCAAAACATCAAAGGTTCACAAAACAACCAAGTCCCTGATTACAGTTCAATCCCTTAGTACATTCCCCTCCCTGGGGTTACATAAATCATAAAAGTACATTACTGAAATGAACAATAAAGTGGAGAGGGTCTTCCACCTTGGTGTATCCACCTAACGCCTGTAAGTCCCTGGAAAACAAACAAACACAGTAGGAGGGGTGAGCAACCACAGCTCAGTAGGGATCATGTCTCCCCAACCCATCCCATGTTCCTAGCATCTACATGCCATGTGTACAAGTGCAGTGTTGTGTTACAATAATTTCAACAAACATAATAAAAACCACATCAACAATTACAACCTTCCACTGCCACAGGCTAACACTTTATCCACAAGTGATTTAACCGCCTCTTCAGGCCAAGTGATTTAACCGCCTCTTCAGGCCAAGTGATTTAACCGCCTCTTCAGGCCAAGTGATTTAACCGCCTCTTCAGGCCACTGGTTTAACCGCCTCTCAGGCAAAGTTGTTTAACCGCCTCTTCAGGCCAGATACCACAGTCAAGCACACCACACACCATGGTCACTCAAGCATACAACCAAACACTTGGTGTGCACCCGTTCACAAGCGCACAAACCCAGCCATTCAGGCCATAGAGCAAACATCCAGCATACATACATACACTAAACCACAAGTCCAGTCACCCGGACATATTACCAAACACATAATGGGCATACACACACAGCTAAGTTCACACAGGCATTTCATCAAACATGTAGCAGGCATGTCATACAGGCATTTTATCAAACACTTTTCATGCATCACACAAACACCAGAAACACCAAAATCGCCATTGAAGGCCAACATTCATATAGGAGGTCACACCTATATGAATTTACATATAAATAATATAACAGATATAACTCATATTCTGCCCTAGGACCCTAGGACAGAGGAGGATTTAGGAAGAACAGAATCCCTACCTTAAAACAGATCTTCCTTGCTCCCCCGCTAAACGCCGTCCTCCCCACGCAAGATGCTCCAGGCAAAGAACCAAGAACTCCCCTTCCTTCTCTCTCTCTAGCTCTCTCTCTCTCTACGACGGCCGCAAAGACCAAGAGAACCCTAAACCTAAAACAGAGAGCTTCTCCTCCTTATATAGACAACACAACATCAAAATGACGTAGTTTTGATTAAGTGAATCCCAGCATCAAAACGACGTAGTTTTGATCACACAAGTTAGCACCTTTCCGCACCCATATAGGCCAAAATACTCAGAATTTCAACATGGTCCTTTGGAGAAAGTTCATTAGAATGACAAAACCAAGGGAACCATGCAAAAATATGCCTGCACGCCAATTTGCACGTGAATTCCCCAATTCACGTGCAACTCCATATGCACTCCAAATGCTCTCAAACTTCACCCCTAGCCTCCTTGCATCATTTAGAAGACAACCACACTTGCACGTGAATTGGACCCATATCACGTGCACCTCACATACATGTCCATTTGGCCTGAAACTTCTGTGGTAGATAGAGGACATCATTCTAAGCATCTTTCCTTTTGCACGTGAATTCATTGAAGTCCATTTACTAGGTCAAAATCTAGAAAAACTCCACTCAGAAGGTAAAACTGACTAACTCAAGGTACGGGTCCTTACACTTCAAATGAAAATCTTTACATGTGTTTTCTATCTCAAGTGGAACCAAAATTAGTGGAAGATGCTGTTCAGGATAACTATTAGATTGATGTTATGCAAGAAGAATTAAATTAATTCAAGAGACAAAGAGTATGGGAGTTAGTCAACAAGCCTAGATCATGACAAGTCATTGGCGTGAAATTGTTCTTCAGAAACAAGCTGGATGCTGATGGCATTGTGATCAGAAACAAGGCTAGACTAGTGGCAAAGGGATATAGATAAGAAGAAGGGATTGAATATGATGAGACCTTTACACCAGTTACTAGATTGGAGGCCATCTGAATGTTCTCGGCATATGCAGCATTCAAAGACTTCAAAGTTTACCAAATGGATATCAAGAGTGCATTCTTGAATGGAGATCTCCAAGAAGAAGTATATGTTGAACAACCCCCTGGATTTCTAGAGCCAAATCAAGAGCACAAAGAGTACAAGCTGAAAAAGGCTCTATATGGACTAAAACAAACACCTTGAGCTTGGTATGAAACCCTGTTAGAGTTCTTAATTAATAACAAGTTAAGGAAAGACAAGATTGACCCAACCCTATTTCTCATGGAAAGAAAAGGATCACCATTGATTGTACATGTTCGACCCCATTTTGTCCGGGTTGGATACTTTTGTCAAATTTATTTTTCAATGTTGTCTCGGTATGTGGAAATTTTGCAGAACGATGAAGTTATGACCATTGAGTCGCAAATGCCCAATTTCAAGAAATTATTTGAAAGGCCTCCAAATGCCAAAGAGCTAGTCCTGGGTGATAGAAGATTAAATTCGAGGATCAACACATCGACCGTGCTCAATTCTGAGGTCAAACGAAGAAAATATGGTCAAAACAGCGTTCGGACCGCCAACAGCAGTCAAAACGCTAATTGACCTTCAAAACGGCAATCTGGATCATGCCATGAACCTCATTTTCCTATTCTACTCATCATTCTGAGAATTTTGATATATATATTGCACATTTTCGCTCCTGGAGCATTTTCAAAAAAATCAAAAAAATAGATGTTTTCCAGTGATAAAATAGTTTCAGGACGTGCAGTATATGTTTGGCACGAAAATAAAATCATTTTAAAATAAAAATGACGCGGGGACACTTGTCACGACTCTCTGAGTCCAAAAATAATTGTTTTGAGATTTTTTGAAATTTGGGTCGACTTACTGATTCCAAAAACCTAAAGACATCAGTTAAAAAAAATATCGAGTAGAAAAAAAAACCCTAGCTACCACCCTCTCTTTTCCATCCTATCCCAGTCCACCTGGCATCGCTTGATTGGTGAAAAAAAACCAAAACAAAAAAACAAAACAAAACAAAAAATAAAAAAACAAAACAAAATAAAAAACAGGTCAACTACTCTTATCTCTCTCTCCCGTCTCTCTCACGCGACGCGCAGCGCAGCAACAGCATTGCAGTCTGTCTTCTCCTCCACGCCCGGCCACTGCATCAGAGGTCCCCTGCACGTCTGGCCATGCCTGTCAGCCACAGGCCACGCCACGCCTCGCTCGACCATGACCTGTTCTACCGAGCCAAGGCGCCCCACCCAAGCCGGATGAGGGACCACGCCGAACCCATCACCAAAGCGATTTTCGCCGGCAAAATTGAGCCCCAAACCTTAAAACCCATCCTCTATATAATCCTAGGAACTGATCTATTGTGCACGGGCTCTCCCTTATCCAACAAAAATTGAAAAAAAAGTACCCCTCTTCTTCCTCCTCCTCCGTCAAACCCAAGAGAGCCCTTGCTCCCCTTGCCCGGAGTTCCCTCCGCTGGCCATTGCAGAGCACAGCCCGTTTGTCATCTCGTCCCCTCCTTTCTTCCCATCTTCATCTCCTTTTAACTCCAACAAAAACCTTTCCCTTTGGTCGGAACCCACTCTACGGACGGCCGAGGTACACCATCCATCCTCATCTGAACTAGAGAATGCCAAACTGTTTTTATTTCCATCATTGTTATCATTCCCACAGCCCCCACTGGGTTTCAAGAAGCTAAAGAGGGCGAGTAAAGGAAGGTTTGGAACTCAGGACATCACAACATTTGTCGGGGTTCAAAGCCAAAACGTCCAGGCCATATACAAGAAGGAATTTTCACGTCAGAAAAGAAGGAATTTTCTCTCTTGATTGGTTGGTTTCTCTCCCCCTTGTCTGCCTTTTGATGCTTGTTCTCTGGTAGTAAATTTTTTTTATGTTGTGAGTGCTGGTCGTGTGGCATCTTAGTTTGAGTTTTAGGCTAGTCAAGGTGTTTGTTGTTTACTGTTGATCATGTTGTTTGTATAACACTTTGTTGTCCTCTGTATGCGTTGTCTTTACTCTATTGTAATTGTTCTTTTGTTCTTCGGAACAAGTACAACATCCATGGTCTGTTAGCTTAAAACTCCTCTAATGTGAGCTAAAAAAAATGTAATTTGGTCTTATGTCCATGATCCATTTCCTTTATGCTTGAATGTTAAAAAAAAACCTTTGTTCATGTTTAGTTTTGGTTTGTCCAGTTTTCCTTTGAGTAAATCTGGTTTTCAAAACAATAACAAAAAAGGGCTCTGGTTAGCTTGCTATGTCTGCTCGTTTTTGTTCTGGTTCATTTCTAAAAAACAAACAAACAAACAAACAAACAAACCAAAAAAGAAAAGAAGAAAAATCCATTTCTAGTTCCGATGGTTTCTTGGCATGTTTTTTTTGTTTGTTTCGGTGTGCTTAGTTGCTTCCACCTCCATTTATTTCTTTTGTTTTTTTGCTGGGTCTGCTCTCTCTCTCCCCGATGCTTATCTGGTTACGTCTGTTGGGCAATCTAGTTGGATGAGTTTCATTGTCGATGATGGCCTAAGTACACGTCCTGGCTGATGGTCCCTTGGAGCCTAAAGGGGGGGGGGTGAATAGGCTCTTATTCGAACTCTTTCTTTTCTCTCAAGACACAAAGACTTATCTAGTTTAAGTGATAATATCACTGCGGAAGATAACCAGATAGTGGAAGTATTTTGTTTTATTATCACAAAGTGATTACAACAAAATAGAAGCAAACACTCTCTTACACTCTGTTTACAACTTTGAATTCACACACTAGCCAAGTGCCTTTTCTATTTTTGCACTTCTTCGCTCTAGCTCACTTTTTTTTTACAAGAAGTATAAGTATGAATATTTATACAAAACATTCCTAAGAGACAACCTTGGAACTTGAAGTTCCGGAATGCGTTCCGCACTAACTATCCCTTGGTAATCTATCTGCCTTGACTGCTGCGGATTGTGGAGCTCAAGATCTTGGATTCGAAGAGTATAAGTGTCTTTGTGAGTTCCGAGATACAATTAAGGTTGTGTCCACATATCCGGATGATCCACGTGTAAGATTCTTCTTGTTCTAAATGCATTCTTCTTACATCGGGACAAAGCACGAGCTGATAACTTTAAATGCGGTTTCATTGGAGCAGTGTCTTCTTGGTCCGGTGTAATTTTCCTTACTCCGTAGTTAATGAAGCTCGGAACCTTACTCCGTGTCGGTGGTTGCTTATTCCGTATCTATTCAGTACTAGAATCCTTAGTCCGTGTCAGCGCTTCCTTACTCCGCATGTAAGTTCCTTACTCCGTATGTAAGTTTCTTACTCCGTATGTAAGTTCCTTACTCCGTGTGTAAGTTCCTTACTCCGTGTGTAAGTTCCTTACTCCGTGTGTAAGTTCCTTACTCCGTATGTAAGTTCCTTACTCCGTATGTAAGTTCCTTACTCCGTGTGTAAGTTCCTTACTCCGTATGTAAGTTCCTTACTCCGCATCTATTTTCCTTACTCCGCACTTATTTTCCTTACTCCGCACTTATTTTCCTTACTCCGCACTTATTGTTACTTGGTTATTTACCAAGTGTTTGACGACACTAACTCTTGTCCGGATCAGGATTATGTATCCTGTCCTTAGCTTTGCTCTCACGAGTGCATCTTTGGATTAGTGACATACCTTCGCAATGATCAAATAAACACAAAAGATCTCGGATCAAATTACATAAGGCTTTAACGGCATTATCCAAATTGGGTTTGATCCAACAATCTCCCCCAATTATGGATATGCCTAAACCCTTTGTAATCTGATCCGGTAAGCGATGCAAACGAATATCATACAGAATATACACCACAACCAATTTCATTGATCAGCAACTAAATACAAATCAGCCTTAATACAGATTTTTCACTAAGGTACATAAGGCTTACTATACTTGAAGATCATAGTTGCTGCCTTCTCTCTTAGCTCCATTGTCTCTGCCGCATCGTAAAGGTGGAGTGTTGGCTCCAATGTTTGTCCACAGTTAAGAACGATTTGATGAAATGACAAACAAAGGCTCCGCAGCCTATCTCCATCCGGGCTGTTGTGGCACTTGCTTCTTGCCCCGGAATGTCGCCTTGAGTTTCTCAAGAGAGCGCAGGGGTGTGATACCCAACTCTTCATATAGTCCGGCTTTCTTCACGGCTTCGATTAGTCTCGAGACACAGAGGTTCCCATTGATTCTTCCTAACAAAGTGCTCCACAATCTGATGAGAATCAATGAGAATCATCTGCTTGGATTGAATCATGAAGACAACCATCATGAAGTGTGGCGACATGATCCGGCACGGAATGAGGATGGTTGAGAGAGTTTTCCATGGCTTGCTATCTTGGCCAGTTCCGTCGATGTAAGTCTGAATTAACTCCACACCTGGGAAGATAGCCCTCATTCCAACATGGCAGAACTTCAAACAAGTGCCCATCTTCGTAAAGAGATGGAAACAGCCTCATCTCCATCTTAGCACCCTCGAGAAGTTGTCAATGTCTTCTCGTAGTAAAGAGTCCTTTCTCCGAACAAAGAGTCCGAATGTCGGCCGGAGAGAAAGGATACATTTCGAAAGACATCTTCTCTCGACAGAAGACGCAAAGATAGGCTTTCATTGCCTTGCGCAAGCTTCCATCCGCATCGAGGGGGTCAAACTCCGCATAGGATGGGAGGAAGGTATTAGGCTGCGGATGAGGAGGATGGAGGAGGAGCCGGAGGTGCAAGAGAGGAGCTTGGTTGAGAGAAGCGGCTTCGTTTGGGAATTTGAACTCCCTGAAGCATCGAAGTGGCAGGCCGCTTCTCGGTCCGGGATGATGGTTGTGGGGCGGAAGGAGTAGACGGATCGGATGACACTTTCTCCCCCGGTTTGGCGGATCGCCGGGAAGCAACGGGAGGACGAGCCATCGTATGCGCCAGATCCGCGAAGGAAGTAGAGAGTGAATGAACGGAGGTGGCGACAAGATCCATTTTCTGCTCAATGGAAGTGGAGGGAGTCGGTGAGGGCGGAGAGTAGTTGGGCGCCGAGGGCATCAACTTTGGCGGCGATGGCGGAAATTTGGGCGCTTTGAGCGTGAGCATGGCGGTCCACCTGAGCGGAAAGCACAAGCATCGGAGTGGACCGTGCCAAAAGAGGCACGCCCAAGGGCTAACTCTGGAGCTTTGGAGGACTCCCCCGCATGAACAGGAGCGGGAGTGCGGTGGGCAGAGGAGTCCGCAGGAGTAAAGAAGCAGCAGCAGGAGCATCCGGAGCATCGAGGCATCCGGAGCTTCGGAGGCATCCCGGAGCATTGGAGGCATCCGGAGCAAGAGACCCGCTTTGACCGGACAAGTCAACTACGGGAATCGCGGCGGCAAGAGAAGAGGGCCCAGCCTTAGCGGTAGAGGGACTTCGGGTAGCAGGGACCGGGCCGGAGGGTGTAGGGAACGACACATCGGGGAATGGCGGCCCGGCGTAAGAAAGCCGTGGTCCGGATTCCGGATGATCATAGTCTCCGGGGATTGGGTATTGCGGGTGTAAAATACCCGGAGATCGGTGTCGGGAATGGAAGAGGTGTGGGCTAGGCTGAAACGGAGCCAGGAGGTCCGTTAAGGTGACGGCGGAGAGATGGTCAAGGTAATCTCGGGGTTGAGGTAGAGGAGGCAAGGGGGCTTCGGGGAGAAGCACCGGGACATCGGCGGTGGCGGCGGCAACAGCGGTATCAACCGCAGCAGCTATAGCGGATGTGGAGGGAGTGGGGACATCGCCAGAGAGGGGGCCGAGGAAACAGCTCTCGACGCACCGCGCCGAGAGGGCCCCGCAACCTCGGACGGTTCAGCACGGACGCTTGGCTGGGAAGCCCGTGAGTGGGAGGGCGCAGCCTACGGACCGAATCCGGGAGGATCGGTGTCTGAAACCGACCTCGGGGGGCTTGGGCGTCGGAGGGGTCACCAACAGAGCCGCCTTGTTGTTCCGCGGCAGGGAGAGTGCGGAGAGCTACGGTGGGTCGGCGGGCGATCATGTTTCCATCCGGCGTAAGGTGACGAAGATAAAGAGCCGAGGGAAACGAGACAAGATCAACTTAGGCGAAATGGTCCGGACGAAGATGCCGAAAGACAATGCCGAGGATGCGCCCATAGGAATGGTTTTTGTGACCATCCAGCAGCAAGCGAAATAAGAACATCCCCCAATCCATTGGAAGACCTTCAAAGACGCCGTACATGGCCAGGTAGAAGATCATACGGAACCGAGTCCAGGGGCGATGTGCGAGCCAGGCAGGCATCGACTTAGAATAGTCGCCATACATCGATAGCGACCCTGGAAGGATTTCACCTTGTATTCCTTCCCCTTGTTCGTGCACCCCATAGAAGCCGCCATCGGATCGGCATCCGGACGCCGTGGTTCACCAAGAGGAAGGTGGAGAGCAGCGCGGAGAACAGCCGGAGTGATGACGATGGATTCACCGCGGACATAAGAGGTTATGGAATCTTTGGTGCGGCGAATCCGTTGGTAATACTCAAGAATGTCATCGATAAGAAGATCGATGGGATTGGAGACCAGGGTTGAGTATGTGCGAGGCTTCAAGAAGAGGGCGAAGCTGGAGAAACCAATCCGGAGGATCGGAAACAGCATTCCAATCAACTAGATGGCCAGGAGTAACGCCGGAAAGAAAGATTCTGGGTGCCATGGCAAATTTGATGGGAAGGAAAAGAGGAAAGGTGAGGTCTTGACAGTAGAAGGAGCAACGAGAGGGTTAGGGATTTGAAATGAGCAATACTCGTGCTTGGCAGGAATGATCGGAACATATAAGACCGAGTCCGCAAATGTCGGCGGGTCTAGGAATGTGGGAGTGAGGTGGGGACCCGCGCGACATGCCGATGTCATTTGTCTGGATATCGAGGCGTCTCCGAATAAAACGATGTCGTGGAGACCGCATGACCAAGTAGAGATTACAACTGGTTGCCATCCAGGAGAAGTGTGTGTGCAACCCGAGATATGCATTTAATGAATCATCATTATTCCTCCTCAAAAGCATGCGACATATGAGTATACGTGGATTGTCACAATTGAACAAAGTCGGAGTCCGGAGGAAAGAGCCGACACTCATCCGGAGTTAATAATATTCGTGAAAGAGTATCCGGATGAATAATAGACCTTGTCCGTCGTAAACGAGTTTGGTGAGAATGTAGAGTAGATTCCTTTGCGATCAATAAGTCAAAGAGAAGAGAAGTACCACAACACTTCAAATCCGAGACTATGGACTGGATTTATCAATATGGTTGCAAAGAAAATCTGAACCTTGTAGCTAAATAAAGATATACTGAAAATACAAAAGCTTAACAGGCAAGGATTAGTACGGATTAGAGAAGATAATCAGTGAAAAACAACATAATCCGAACTAATAAGAAACAGAACTCATGCATGGCTAAGAATGTAGTAGACGTACGCAACGTGAAAGTGATCAATATTACTGAATCGGGGCATATGTCGGATAGCAATACACAGGTTCATATAGGTCAACATAAGCGAAACCGTCTTGCTCGAACAGCGTAGCTAAGATTAATTAAAGGTCAAATGATTTGGCTTCATTAGGATTCATGAGTGTGAGATGAAAAGGTGAACACATGTCAAAAGAATGCAGATGATTAATCGATTAAAATGCATGGTTGAAGGAAGAACATACATCCACACATGCCACTTTTCCGATTTAAAACAAGATGTCCAATCAGATCCGGAAGTAATAGCGTAGAGAAGGGAGAATCCGAGACATATTAGGGGTTCATTGCTGCTCCCCGTAGATCATTTAATCCTCTCAATGAAAAGCTCCCCCTCGGATAGGAAATCAAGGAAAAAGGTCATGAGACATATACGGGGGGTATTCCTGAATAAAATATAAAGCATTTTCTCCCCCGTAGATTGTGCAATCCTCTCGGTTGACCGTTCCAATTTGTAGTTCAGCACCGTCTATCTTATTAGAAGACTATACTTCAAAGCTGATCAGAATGCGTTTGTGTATTCATCCACCAGGCATTCCAAGCTAGCCCATTTCACTCCTTCAACTATGCACGTTAATGGAGTAATCTAAATGAACATGCTTTGATCATGTGGTGATTAATGGATATGAAGATCATGAATCCGGATCGAGGTAAATCATATAAACTGTAATTATGTTAGCTTTAAACGACTTCAGTGGGAAACGCAAGCATCCTCCCATTATGAGGTTGAGATTAACATCGAAACATGGAACCGTGGAGTCGGTAAGTATGATCAGCAATGCGGTCTTTCTACTACTTTCAGGTAAACATACAATGCATGGTTTGTGAGAGAATATCTTGTTGTGAAATTTAAATGAGAAACTATGCAGAGAAGTCGAGCATACCTAGTTGGAAGAGTAGTTCGGAAAACCTCGCATCAGGAGAGGCTTTGTAAATATGTCTGCTAATTGATCTTCGGTGGCAACATGTTCCAGTGAAATATGCTTTTTAAGAACATGATCGCGTATGAAGTGATACCTGACCTCAATGTGCTTCGTCTTAGGATGCATGACAGGATTGTTCTTGATGGCAATTGCACTAGTGTTGTCACGGTAAAGTGGAATAGAGGACATGTTGAATCCGTAGTCGGTAAGTTGACTTTGCATCCAAAGTAGTGTCGCAACAACTTCCAAAGAACGATATATTCCGCCTCAGCGATAGAGGTTGATACGGAATTCGCTTCTTACCGAACCATGAGATCAATCTATTTCCAAGAAACCGACACGTACCGCTTGTGCTTTTCCTGTCGATGCGACATCCAATGAAGTCGGCATCGAGTACCCCGATAAGGTGAAGTTGGACTCCTTTGAGTACCGAGTCCCAAATTCATCGTCCCTTTGAGATACCTTAAGATCCGTTTTACATGTAGCATATGTGACTCCTTGGGATTCGCCGATATCGTGCACAAATGCAAGTTGCAAACATAATGTCCGGGCGACTTGTCGTAAGATAGAGCAAGGATCCGATCATCCCTCGTAGTCGAGTCACATTTACCGATATGCCGTCCATATCCGGATCTAACTTGGCACTCGACAGGCATTGGAGTTTTGACGGAGATGAACCTTCCATACCAAACTTCTTAATAAGATCGCGAGTGTACTTAGCCTTGATTGATAAAGATTCCTTCCTTTAATTGTTTGACTTCAATTCCAAGGAAGTAGGATAGTTCTCCCATCATGCTCATTTCAAACTTGCCCGTCATCAACTTAGCAAACTCTTCACAAAGCTTCGGATTTGTTGATCCGAAAATGATATCGTCCACGTATATTTGTACGATCGAGTGTGTCCTTTCTCTTGTCGTAGAAATAGGGTGGTATCTATCTTCCCTTTTTGGAAGTTATGAGCAAGTAGGAATTCGACAGTGTGTCGCACTGGCTCTGGGAGCTTGCTTCAAACCATATAGAGCTTTTGAAGTTTGTAGACAAGATGTCCTGCCTTAGGTTCAATGAGCCAGGAGGTTGTTCAACATACACCTCCTCTTGAAGGTCTCCATTCAGGAATGCGCTCTTGACGTCCATTTGATAAACTATGAAGTTTTCATATGAAGCATACGCCGTAAACATTCGGATTGCCTCAAGTCTTGCGACCGGAGCAAAGGTTTCATCATAATCTATTCCCTCTTCTTGACGATATCCTTTGGCTACCAGTCGGCTTTGTTCCGGATTACTATTCCATCCGTATCAAGTTTGTTCCGGAACACCCATTTAACGCCAATGACTTGCCGAGACTTAGGCCTTGGTACTAAGGTCCACACATTATTTCTCTTAAATTGATTCAGTTCTTCTTGCATGGCTTCTATCCAGTTTGAATCCTGAAGAGCTTCATCTACCACCTTTGGTTCTATTTGAGATAGAAAGCATGAGTGAAGACTCATGTTTGAGGTGGCTGCTCTTGTTCTTACACCAACAAGTAGGATCACCAATCACTTGATCCGAGGGGTGGTTTCGAGTCCATCTATAATTCTGTGCGTGTGTTGGTTGTCCTTGAACAATTTGAAGCTCTTCCAGATTGGGTGGTTCGATTGTATCAACTGGTTGGGCTTAGTCCGGAGTAGATGTTTCCGTATTTAGAGGTACGGATGAACTGATTGGTTCTTCAACACTGTTTCTTTCAGGTGTTAACTAGTCCGGACAGACTTGAAGGTGCTCCGGAATTTTGTGTATCTCAGAGGAGTTTGTCCGGAGCTAAGTGGTAGTCCGGAGTTAAGTGGTAGTCCGGAGCTAAGTGGTAGTCCGGAGCTAAGTGGTAGTCCGGAGTTAAGTGGTAGTCCGGAGCTAAGTGGTAGTCCGGAGCTAAGTGGTAGTCCGGAGTCCGAGTCATCCGTAGCATCATCCACAAAATTCCGTTGTGTTTCGCGGATGCCACGTGGTTGGTCAGGATACCGGTCAGGATGTGTGGCAGGAATATTCATAAACTTTGAGTAATCGACGTTCTGTTTATGACCGGATTAGAATTTGAAGGACCGACTTTTGACCAATCGAGATTAGCTTCATCAAAGGTTACATGGATAGATTCTTCAACTTTAGAAAGTTTTCTATTGAAGACCCGATAAGCCTTGCTATGAAGTGAGTACCCGACAAAAATCCCATCATCAGATTTTGGTTCAAATTTATTTCGGGTCTCTTTGCCATTGATCGATATATAGCAAGTACATCCGAAGGCTCGAAATGTGAAATTGAAGGTTTTCGACCTCTCCACATCTCATAGGGTGTTTTCATGGTAGATTTATTTATTAGAGTTCCGTTTCGAACATAGCAGGACAGTGGACACAGCTTCAGCCCATAGATCGAGAGGAAGCATTGCCCCCGCTAACATGGATCTACCAGCTTCAACTAAAGTTCGATTCTTGCGCTCGACTACCCCATTTTGTTGTGGGGTTTGGGGCGCAGAAAGTCATGTTGTATGCCCTGTTCGGAACAATATGATCTCATTTCGGAAAAATCAAATTCTGTACCATGATCACTCCTGATGCATTTAATGCTCGGTCCTTGTGAGTTGCTTATCCAGTTGAAGAGATCTACAAGATGTTCAAAAGTTTGATCCTTTGATTTCAGGAACATCACCCATGTGTATCTTGGTGAAATCATCGATAACCACAAGGGTATATCTCGCACCAGCTAGTGATGAAACAAGATATAGGACCACATAGGTCCATATGAAGAAGTTGCAAAGGAGCGATTATTGAGTTAACCGATTTGCTCTTAAAGCTGTGTTTGGTCTGTTTACCAAGTTGGCATTCTCCGACAGAGAGTGTCTCTGGAGAACTTGAGTTTGGGTAGACCAGTGACAAGATCAAGTGATGCTAATTTAGACAAAGTCTTAAAGTTCAAATGTGCGCATCGCTTGTGCCATAACCAACTATCTTCATCTGTTGCTTTCGTGAGGAAACATACAGGGTCGAAGAATTATTTCTTAAGACCACTGAGTATATGTCCCCATCTCTTGATCCGGATAACTTAACATCTCCTGGATAAGTTTTCTCTTCTTGTACAGGTGTTGGACAAAAAGGAAACAAGAAATCCTTTGTCACATAGTTTATCGACACTTAGCAAATTATGCTTTAAACCTTCGACTAGTGCAACTTTAGTGATTGATACACACCGTTAGTTAAAGTGCCATACCCGACAGTCTTACCTTTTGTCGTTGTCGCCATATGAGACGGATGGACCTTGTTTATCATTAACTTCTACAAGTAGAGTCTGGTCACCCGTCATATGTCCTGGAGCATCCACTATCAAGGATCCACTTGCTTTGATTTATCTTTAACTTCAAGTGATCCGGCAATTCATTCCAGAGATGCCCTGAAAGACAACAATTTACACTTTTGGTGCCCAAACTTGTTTCAGGCGGTTAGAGTGAGCAAGCAGATTGTCAACATTTACGGATTTGATTTTGTTAGGACTCTTAGCTTTCCAAGTTGACATTAACTTGTTAGTTTCAACTGCTTCTTTTATTTGGGATTTCTTGGGAGAGACACTCCTTTTAGATTTAGATTTTGTTTTGCTCGAAGAACCCCTTTTATAAAACTGATCTTTATTTGATTGAAATTGATTACAAAGCCAGCTATCGGATAGACTCCAACATTCATAGTGATAATGACCCATTTCCTACGGATGGAACAGACACTATAATGTGAAGTACAAACAGGGGATACAGGTCTCTTAGATTTTACAGATTTTTCTACTGTTCCACGTGGCCTAATCCATTACGTTTGGGTGACGCGCTCTTGGCCCTAAATGCGTCGGCCTTAGCCTTGTCTTTCTTTTTGGGTGCTACAGTTTTGGCTTTAATCGCAGCAGCCTTCCCTTCATCTTTAGTTACGGGTGCTCCGCTTCGGGAAGTGCAGAATGACCTCGGTTCCACGATCATAAACTATGGTGCCACCCGAAATGAAACCATCCAACGGTTTAGATGTACTAACAGGATATAAGTTGGTTAGTTTAGGAGTGAAATCCGGAGGACACTCGGTGGCTTTAGCTATGGAGGTTGATGGTTCAGAACCTAGACCAGGTTTGACTCGAATGTCGTCAGGATCGGTCCTAAAGGTAGAGGCTATTTCCCCGGATTTTAGCCACTTACGATTTATTTCTTTTTCCCTGTTCCAATTCATTTTCGAGTCTTTTAACTATAACTTTTAGGCCTGAGAGATTGGTATTTAAGAGATGATTTTCAGCTCTTAGATCATGATACCAAGCTTCCTTTCCCCTGAAGTCGGCGACGTCCTTTTCGAGTCTATTAATGGTAAATTCGAGACGTTTATTCCGACTTTCCATATCTTTGTACATTTGAGTTATTATTAGTCTCTCATTCTTTTCATGATCACATGCAATAGTAAGAGATTCTAATTTACTCAGAGCTCAGAGATAGAAGGTACCTCAGATTTGCCATGAGGCGGACGTTCGGCTTAATGGTCGGCTCATCATCCGAGGATTCCTCCTCTTCTTCCGAGCCACTCATGTATTTTGTCACGAGCGCCTTTCTCTTGCTCTTGCCGTTATCCGAGGTGGAGCGGCGAGAATTTACCTTGTCACTTTTCTCGGCCACCTTTGCTTTGGACCTGCATTCCTTGGCCCAGGTGACCAGGTTTTCCCACAGTTGAAACATTCCTGGGAACTAGACTCGGGTCGCTCCTTCCGTTGGAACGATGATGATGAGCGTCTTCGACCCCTTTTCTCGCTTTTCCGTAGGAATCGCTCAAAGGATTTGACAAGAAGGGCTATCTCCTCCTCCTCGTCGAATCGGAATTGTCGGATACGTCCGTATCATCATTCCTCAAGTATGTTTAGACATTCGTAGCTTTGAGAGCTACCCCCTTTTCTTTCCGAGCTATTTTTTCATCTCTCGTCGAGTACTTAAACCTGACTTCGTGAGTCCGCAGCTCTCCATATAGTTCTTCAAGGGGAACATACTCGCGTTTTTGTCCGATTGCATCCTGGAGTTGTTTGGAGTAGTAGCGATCCGGCAAGGAGCGAAAGAACTTGTCATTGATCTGGGATTGAGAGTAATGCTCATTGACAGTCTTCGGTTCAAGTATGAGCTTGCCGAATCTCCGATAGATGCTTTCAAGTGATTCGCCTGGTTTATGATTAAAACTCTCAAAGTTCTGCCTGAGAGTACGAGATCACATTCTGCATCTGGGACCGACTCCCCTCATAGAGGATTGTCGGTTGTCCCAAACAGACTTTTCTTTGTCGTGCAGCCCTGGACGTCCGTGGAAAGCTTCGGAATCCAAGGACGATGTAACATAAGCCGAGCCTTTTCACTAGCGCACCGCCAGGCTCTTTCATCGTTGGTAAGTTCAAGATCGGTCTTTGGCCTCCTTACGCCATGTTCTCCGATAGTCATCGGAATTGGAATCTCCCGATGAAGACATGGCCACATAAGATGATCATGGCAAACCATAAACATCTTCATGCGAGCTTTCCACCGGGAGAAAAGCTCAGGTGTGAATTTGGGCGGTTTCGTTAGAGTAAACCCGTAACTCCGTGGTTGAGAAGCGGTGGCAGCAGCAGGTTGTGGTGGATCGACATTTTCACCGTCGCTTCGATTCGGGATGGGCTCCTGTGCACCTCCGGAGTTAAGGCGAGTGTTGAAAAGCATACTGCTTTCTTCGGCCATTTCTGAGATTGAAAGAGTGGGATCTCTACTTAGAACGAAGTAGAACTTGCTTTGATACCACTTGATGGTCCCTTGGAGCCTAAAGGGGGGGGGGGGGGTGAATAGGCTCTTATTCGAACTCTTTCTTTTCTCTCAAGACACAAAGACTTATCTAGTTTAAGTGATAATATCATCAGGAAGATAACCAGGATAGTGGAAGTATTTTGTTTTATTATCACAAAGTGATTACAACAAAATAGAAGCAAACACTCTCTTACACTCGTTTACAACTTTGAATTCACACACTAGCCAAGTGCCTTTTCTATTTTTGCACTTCTTCGCTCTAGCTCACTTTTTTTTACAAGAAGTATAAGTATGAATATTTATACAAAACATTCCTAAGAGACAACCTTGGAACTTGAAGTTCCGGAATGCGTTCCGCACTAACTATCCCTTGGTAATCTATCCGCCTTGATTGCTGCGGATTGTGGAGCTCAAGATCTTGGATTCGAAGAGTATAAGTGTCTTTGTGAGTTCCGAGATACAATTAAGGTTGTGTCCACATATCCGGATGATCCACGTGTAAGATTCTTCTTGTTCTAAATGCATTCTTCTTACATCGGGACAGCACGAGCTGATAACTTTAAATGCGGTTTCATTGGAGCAGTGTCTTCTTGGTCCGGTGTAATTTTCCTTACTCCGTAGTTAATGAAGCTCGGAACCTTACTCCGTGTCAGTGGTTGCTTATTCCGTATCTATTCAGTACTAGAATCCTTAGTCCGTGTCGCCACTTCCTTACTCCGCATGTAAGTTCCTTACTCCGTATGTAAGTTTCTTACTCCGTATGTAAGTTCCTTACTCCGTGTGTAAGTTCCTTACTCCGTGTGTAAGTTCCTTACTCCGTGTGTAAGTTCCTTACTCCGTATGTAAGTTCCTTACTCCGTATGTAAGTTCCTTACTCCGTGTGTAAGTTCCTTACTCCGTATGTAAGTTCCTTACTCCGCATCTATTTTCCTTACTCCGCACTTATTTTCCTTACTCCGCACTTATTTTCCTTACTCCGCACTTATTGTTACTTGGTTATTTACCAAGTGTTTGACGACACTAACTCTTGTCCGGATCAGGATTATGTATCCTGTCCTTAGCTTTGCTCTCACGAGTGCATCTTTGGATTAGTGACATACCTTCTGCAATGATCAAATAAACACAAAAGATCTCAGATCAAATTACATAAGGCTTTAACGGCATTATCCAAATTCTGGGTTTGATCCAACACTGGCATCATGACGTTTTGGTTTATTTTCTGTTTTGTGAAGTGGGGTGTTATAGATTTGTTATTGGTAATGTTAATTTCATTTATTTTTCGCAGGTCATAGGAAATTTTGTTAGTTCTAGGCTTGTAGGAAATTTGTTAGTTCAGGGCTTGCAGAAAATTTGTTAGCTTTGGGCATGTCAGCTATTGTAATATGTAATTCAAACCAATCATAGTGAAAACAAAAAAAAGAGTGAAAAAAAAAGAGTGAGTTTTTTTTTTTATTTTGTGGATGTCATGATCACGCACAATACATTTATGTTTACTCTATTTGTTTATAATTCTTTTATTTATTTATATATAAAAATATAAAAAGTTTTCCAAAAACAATAAAAGTGTTCTAAGTCAAATAACGTGTTTTCTTAAAAAAAAAAAATAAACAAAAAAACAAAAAAACAAACAAAGACAATAAAATAAAAAAACTTTTTTAGAATAGTTTTTCTTTCTTTTAATCAAAAAATGTGTTTTAGGAAAGAAAAAACAAACAAACAAAAACAAAACAAAAAAAACAAAACAAAACAAAATTTCTCAAAAAACAAAAAGAATCTATTTTCTTTTAAAAAAACTTTTGGGATTTTTAAACATTTTCCTTTTAGTTCTTGAAACACTTGATTTTCAAAATACTTGAATTTTGTAACACTTAGTATTTACAAGCACTTGTTTTTTTTTTTATGATGCATGGGCTATTCCTTTTGCTTCCTCATTTCTTATCTACTTTTACCCTAGCATCATTGTGCACATTTAGTTTTTTTTTAAAAACATATTAGCATTTAAACTTAGAAATAAAATCGTTTACTTTTCCCTAGGCCTTTTTGATAACTTAAACATTGACAAAACAATAGGATTAGTTGGATGTTCTATTCAACTTCAATAAAAAAATAAAAAACAAAAAAAATAAAAAATAAAAATGCTAAGACTCCCTTTTAGATGCTTAGGACAAATTGAATTTAATTTCACTTCAACAAACAACTCAAAAAAATTAAAAAAGAAAGGAAAAAGGAAAAAGTTGACTTTTAGGCCATTTGCAAATTCAACATCACCTCTAGATTAGTTAAATTTAAGAAAGCAATTAAAAGAAGTTCAAAACCTTCAAATCTTAAGATAGGTACTGAAAAGGCATTGTGGGGGTGCTAGTCCTTCTTCACGCGTAACCAACTCCCGAGCCCATCCCCAAGTGACATATATAATTTCTTTTTAGGTGACCAATTGCAACCCAAAAACGGTTGGTGGTGACTCTAATTTTTCATCACCATTTGATGAAGGTTGGGGGAAATCGCACCCCAAAAGCGGTTTCCCTCTCAGACGAAATCCGGTGATGACAGCTGGCGACTCTGCTGGGGATAGTTAGAGAGTTAGGCTTAGAATTAAGATTAGGAGGTTTATTCTTTGTTTTAAATTATTTTTATTCTTTCATTCTTTATTCATTTTGTCTTTAGTTGATTTATTTACTGCGCTTAATCGTTGTTGTATGATAGTTTTGATTTACGCGCTTTGATACCATGATAGTCTAGGTTAGCGAGGTTTATTAGAGTGCCTTGTGCGTTGATCATTATCTGCAAAGGGACCCCGAACTCCTCACTCAAGCTTGAGGTCCTTTTAAGGCAAGTCCTTTTAAGGCCCCCCTTTGGTAAATCCCATGGTGTATGCAGCCCTCTAGAGAGAAAGCTTGGAGACCAATGAATAAGATAGGGTGAGAAATCATGGCTCCTTAGGGGCACACCGACCCACATGTTGTTTGTCCATTTTAGCTTTCCTTTTGAAGAATAGGTTCATCATATCATATTGTTTTGTTACTGTATTTTTTATATTATCTTATAAATATTCGTGTTGTTCTTTTTACTAACTTTGTCTTATATCTTTATTTATATTGCTTTTACTAACCTTGTTTTTATGTGAATTGTATCATTATTGTTTTTTTACTAATCATGTCTTATTCTGTCATACACTCTAGGACACATAACCTTGACATTCATTCCCTTCCTCATGTATTTTTTCGGTCACATAGACCACCTCAATGCTATATGTTTAGGTGTTCATTCAAGAAACCACCATTCAATTTAGGTGTGCGATATTTAGTTCTCATTAGTCCATGGGTATTGGGTGCCCATATTGGGTTACTCAGATACATATTCATTCATGCTTTTCACATATGTATATCCTCATTCATATAATAGTAACACTTATGACTCATGTCATGTTTCTGTCACATCATGTAGATCCATGCATGCATGCCAATAAATAAAGAAAGAAAATCAAAAAAAAAATCAAAAAAAAAATCGAAAAACAAAAGTAGAAAACAAAAAGAAACCATCAATAAATCATGTCATAATCACATCATCCATGCATGCATGTCAAAAAGAAAAGAAAAAAATAAAAAAATCATCATCAGTCAATCATGTCATTGTAAATCCATGCCTGTATTCATGCCAAACAAAAAGTAAAAATAAAAAAGAAAAGAATAGAAAATCAAAAAAATCCAAAAAACCAAAGAAACAAAGAAACAAAGCAAGAAAAAAAAAACAAAGCGAAAAAAAAATCACTAATCATGTCATTCAGGCATACATTCAAAAAAAAGAAAAAAAAAGGCCAAATAAAAAAAAGTCAAATAAAAAATAAGATGGGGAGCTTATCATTTTGATGATTCATTAGAACCAATCAGAAGCAAGTAACAATCTTGGTCCATGGCAGAGAATACAGAGGCAAGACTGGTCAGCTTGGAACAGAACCAACAAGAAGCGTGCAGAAATCTCCAAGATTTGCAAGGGCAAATGGACCGTCTGGCAGAAATGATGTCGAGATTAGTCAGAAACCTAGGACAAGGAGTCCCAAATCAACAACAAGGCCAGGAATCATTGCAACCACCGACTCTCATACAAATGCAGACACCAATTTATAACCTTACTCCCGCACATTGAGGTATCCCAAATCAAGTCCATTTTACGTTACCGACTGTGGGGCATGAGATGGGGGTACCGAAGTCCCCAGCACCTAAGGAAGATATTGAATCCCCTGCGATAATGCGACTTGAATAGAGACTGGAAGCAATTGAGAAGACCGAAGCTTATGGCCTGATTAACCCAGATGAGCTGTGTTTGGTCCCTGGTATAGTCTTCCCTCCAAAATTCAAGATGCCTGAATTTGAGAAATTCAATGGTACCCAAGGTCCAAAATTTCATTTGATCATGTATTGTACGAAGATGGCTGCTCATGTAAGGAATGACAAACTTTTGATACACTGTTTCCAAGTGAATCGAACTGGGGGATCCCTTCGATGGTACTTTCAGCTCGAGAAAAGTTGCATCAAGACGTGGTAGGCTCTTGCCATTGCTTTTCTTAATCAATACAAGTATGTTTCCGAGCTAGTCCCAGATAGGCTAACATTGCAAGAAATGGAAAAGAGGCCAAGTGAAAACTTTAAAGACTATGCGAGGCGCTGGAGGGAGATATCAATGTAAGTCCAACCACCGTTGACAAAAAGGGAGCTTACCACATTATTCATTAATACCATGAAAGGGACTTATTATGAAAAGCTGGTAGGGAATGTGACCATCAGTTTTGCGGACCGAGTAGCCTCGGGAGAAAGAATAAAAAGTGGTATTAAGCAAGGGAAAATATGTGAGGATGAGGCAGAAGAATCCAGAAAACTATTACATGCGGCTGAAGAGGAAAATACATGTTCAAGTGATCAGAAGACTAGCTATGAAGTACCACAATTGACAGCTCATATTACACCAATGATTCAGAATCAGGGCAAGCCAGGAAGAAGAGAAATTGATCCAATCCCGATGATGTATGTCGAGTTGTACCCCAAATTACTGGGGGTAGGTTTGGTAGCTCCCATACCACCGAAAGAGATAAGTCTTCCATACCCAGCATGGTACGACTCAGGAGCCCGATGTAAGTATCATTCTGGAGGAATTGGTCATAATATCGAGAGATGTATGACATTCAAGAGAGCAGTTCAGGCTTTGAGACAAACAAACCGCCTGAGCTTTTCAAATGATGGATCACCTATGTTTGAGTAATACCATGTAGTCCTATTGTTGTGTGAATCATGAAGGTTTTTTGTTTTTCTTAAAATTTCTCCAAGGCCCCTTTATAATAAATGCTTTTTCAAAATCCATTTTCAACATTGCATTCATGCAATGGTTGTCATTTTCTTGTCCACTTTCATGGTGTGTGTATTAAAGCCTAACAGGGGCATATGAAACAATGGAAGTTTGAACTACTGGCTTGAGCACGGGGAAGAAGTTGAAGACTACGAAGATCAGGAAATTGCAATTTTGGGTAACTCCATTCCCATTGGGAGGGACGCTATCAAGGAGCTAGATTGTTAGGTAAAGTTCCTTCTGTCAAGAAAATGGATATAACTCTTCTTTGAACTACTTGAGAAAACATTTGATTATTTAAAGTGAGGAGAGGCCATCTTTTGTACTATATCATAATAATACCCTTGTTATCCCCTTTGAGCCTGCAATGAAATTTCCTTTCAAATTACCCGATCCATAGTTCACCCCACACTGGGGCAGTTCTTTAAAGCCAAATCTCTTAAGAGAGGCAGTTCAATACATATGTTGGGGCAGTTAATGCCTTATAGAGTCCCTCATTGGGACAACTCATGTCAAATTGGGGCACCCTTTAGTGAGATAGAAAAAGAAAAAGAAAAAACAGAGAGAAAAAATTCAACAAGGGCATTTTGAAAAAAAAAAAGGGAAAAAGAAAAAGAAAAAAAGAAAAAACAATCATGGAAAAGGGGGGCCTTTTTAATCAAACCCATACTAGGGCAGTTCAGGAAGGAATAAATCAACCCTCAAGGCAGTTTTCAAGAAAAAATCAGTCTCGTGAGTCTCATGACAGAGATAGAGCCCTATACTGGGGCAATTTAGTCCATCCCTCATAAAAAAACATAAAAAAACAAAAAAGAAATCAAAAAGATCAGCTTCTAGAGAGTTCAGTCTGAACTATGGAACAAATGCAACCTAGAATAGGTTTGAGCCTATTATATCCCTTTCTTGATAAACCCTTAAACCTCAAGCCTTCATTATAGTCCTAGAAAAGTCCTCTCTGATTGAATGATCAAAGTTATTTTTCAAGTACTCAAATGAGAGTGGCCACTTTCGATGCAAAAGGCGGACTTGGTGAAAACCCAAAAGGACATCAAGGGTAAAATACAAAGCCATCTACAAGACAGAAGAGGCAATGAATCTATATAAGGTGAGCATAGTGAAAACCCAAAAGGGCATCGCGAGTAAAATTCAAAGCCAAGAAAGCGACAAGTGTTCAAGTGCACTAGATCAAGTCGAAGCCTAAACAACAACCTTTGACGGTGGAACCCGAAGCCATCAAAGCAAGAAGTGTTCAAACACTCCATACCAATGCAAAGCTCCAAACAACAACTTCTGGAGATAGAGTCCTTTGAGCTACAAGATCAAAGCAAAACTTCAAACAGTAACCTCTCAAAGTAACTCCCGACACTGCGAGACATCCATCCTCACTCTCAAAAACCTCAAAACCATTAGGTATCAACATTTCCAAACCATAAGGATAAAAACCCCAAAGCTTCAAGGTTATTGTCCAATCTCAACCTCGAGAACCTTCAAAGTCATGAAGCGCCACTACTCCTAACCTAAGCATGACTCTCAAAACCAGCAAATACCAAGATCTTTAACCCATAAACAGGAAAATTCTCGAAGCCATTGAGTACCAACATTTCCAATCTCCAAGGATAAAACCCCAAGCTTCAAAATCATCCAATCCAGTCCTGGAAACCTTCAAAACCACAGAGTGCTAATGCCTCTAGCCCCAAAATCATTGAGCAAATACCCCCAAAATCTGCAGATTGGACCCTCAAACCATCAAGCACCATTACCTAGTCAAATCTAGTCAAGTTCAAGTCAACTTCGTGGAACATACCCCTAGAGGCTCGTACCACTGCCATGAGAGGACGACAAGCTATGATTGCATTGCATAATCATGTTTTGAAAATTGTTTTAAATCATCTATGAAAACTCATTTTTGAAATTCAAAAATCTTTTGTATGTAAAATGTTTATCCCCAGCAAGGTCTCTCATGATATTACTCAGTAGAGGTGCTCTGTCTTCCAGGAAGATAGTGCTCAAGTCAAGCTCTTCAACTCAATGAAGCTAAGTCAATCAAACTCCCCAGCCAAAAAAAAAAGAGTTCCTCAGCATGATTGGGATAACTCAACAATTTCTCAATAATGTCAAGATATTCTCCCCAGCAAAGCAAAGTTGAGAACCAGTAGTAGTGGATCTCCAGTGAGTTAAGCTCCCCCACCAAAACAAAAAAAAACAAAAAAAAAACTTCATGCATATCATCAAACATCCTACATCCATACATGTATCCTATGCATTTCTCTTGTACAGGTTTCATGAGCAACTCTTCGACGCTTTAAAGCATTTGCATAAGCCCTACGAGCCTTTGAGACAATCAAGGTTCCCCAAGCTTTTCTCCAAAGTCTTGTAAGCCTCACAAACCACTTTTCAAGAAGTCGAGTCTTAAAACTCATTTATCATGATATTGGTGTGTTTCCATTATCATCAATCTACCGTGATACTGGTGTGTTCCTTTATCACTTGCATATATAATATTGGATTGTTTCCTCTATCATTCCTTTGTCATGATACTGGTGTGTTCCTTTATCACTTGTAGATATGATATTGGATTGTTTCCTTTATCATTCCTTTGGTGTGATACTGGTGTGTTCTTTTATCACATGCAGATATGATATTGGATTGTTTCCTCTATCATTCCTTTGGCGTGATACTGGTGTGTTCCTTTATCACTTGCATATATGATATTGGATTATTTCCTCTATCATTTCTTTGTCGTGATACTGGTATGTTCCTTTATCACTTGCATATATGATTTTGGATTGTTTCCTCTATCATTGCCTTTTCATTCCAAGTTTTCAATTCCTGTTAGTCTCAAGGGTTTTTATTCACTGTTTTAAACCTCAACGGCTTTTTCATTCAAAGTTTTCAATTCCTGTTACTTTCAAGGATTTTTATTCCCTGTTTTTAAACCTTAAGGGCCTTTTCATTCCAAGGTTTCAATTTCCTGTTAATCTCAAGGATTTTTCATTCTAGTTAAACCTCAAGGGTCTTTCCATATCGAGTTTTTAAATTCCTGTTAATCTCAAGGATTTTTCATTCCCCATTTTTAAACCTCAAGGGCCTTTCCATTTTGCGTTTTTAACTTCCTGTTAAACTTCAAGGGCTTTTCATTTCATGTTTTAAATTTCTATTAACCTCAAGGGCTTTTCATTTTAATCCAAGTTTTTAACTCTTTGCCAACCTCAAGGGCTTTCCATTTTATGTTTTAAATTTCTGTTCGCTTCAAGAGCTTTTCACTCCATGTTTTAAATTGCTACTAACCTCTAGGGCTTTTTTTTAAAAAATTTTTGTTTACCTCAAGAGCCTCTCCATTTCCAAGTGTTTGCATTTTTTCGCCTCAAAGTTTTTCAACTCAAAATTCCTATTTTTCTCCAACTTCAATCCCAATCTTTTGTCGACCTGTTTTGTTCCAAACCCAGTGATGCCTCGCTTCTAACAGCAACCTCCCCCGGTAATAGGTAAGCCAAGTAAGCAGTCCAACCCGTCCAAAACAAGTCCGTCCTATCTTTGTGCACCATTTGTACACAAATGATACACAAAGAGGGGTAGCTATTCGACCCCATTTTTTCCGGGTTGGATACTTTTGTCAAATTCATTTTTCAATGTTGTCTCAGTTTGTGGAAATTTTGCAGAATGACGGAGTTATAACCGTTGAGCCGCAAATGCCCGATTTCAAGAAATTATTTGAAAGGCCTCCAAATGCTAAAAAGCTAGTCTTAGGTGATAGAGGATTAAATTCAAGGATCAACGCCATCGACCGTGCTCAATTCTGAGGTCAAACGAAGAAAATATGGTCAAAACAGCGTTCGGATTGCCAACGGTAGTCAAAACACTAATTGACCTTCAAAACGGCAATCTGGATCAGGCCATGAACCTCATTTTCCTATTCTACTCATCATTCTGAGAATTTTGATATATATATTGCACATTTTCGCTCCTGGAGCATTTTCAAAAAAATCAAAAAAATAGATGTTTTCTAGTGATAAAATAGTTTCAGGACACGCAGTACATGCTTGGCATGAAAATAAAATCATTTTAAAATAAAAATGACATGGGGACACTCGCCACGATGCCCCGAGTCCAAAAATAATTGTTTTGAGATTTTTTGAAATCTGAGTCGACTTACTGATTCCAAAAACCTAAAGACATCAGTTAAAAAAATATCATGTAGAAAAAAAAACCCTAGCCGCCACCCTCTCTTTTGCATCCTATCCCAGTCCACCTGGCATCACTTGATTGGTGAAAAAAACAAAAAAAAAAACAAAAAAAAACACATCAAAATAAAAAACAGGTCAACTACTCTTATCTCTCTCTCTCCCGTCTCTTTCACACGACGCGCAGCGCAGCAGCAGCAATGCAGTCTGTCTTCTCCTCCACGCCCGGCCACTGCATCAGAGGTCCCCTGCACATCCGGCCATGCCTGTCAGCCATAGGCCACGCCACGCCTCGCTTGCCCATGACCTATTCTACTGAGCCAAGGCGCCCCACCCAAGCCGGATGAGGGACCACGCCGAACCGATCACCAAAGTGATTTTCGGTGGGCAAATCGAGCCCCAAACCCTAAAATCCATCCTCTATATAATCCTGGGAACTGATCTATTGCACACGGGCTGTCCCTTATCCAACGAAAATTCAAAAAAAAGTACCCCTCTTCTTCCTCCTCCTCCGTCAAACCCAAGAGAGCCCTCGCTCCCCTTGCCCGGAGTTCCCTCCACTGGCCACTGCAGAGCACAGCCCATCTGTCATCTCATCCCCTCCTTTCTTCCCATCTTCATCTCCTTTTAACTCCAACAAAAACCTTTCCCTTTGGTCGGAACCCACTCTACTGACGGCCGAGGTACACCATCCATCCTCATTTGAACCATAGAATGCCGAACCGTTTTTATTTCCATCATTGTTATCGTTCCCACAGCCTCCACGGGGTTTCAAGAAGCTGAAGAGGGCGAGTAAAGGAAGGCTTGGAACTTAGGACATCACAACAATTGCCGGGGTTCAAAGCCAAAACCTCCAGGCCATATACAAGAAGGAATTTTCACGTCAGAAAAGAAGGAATTCTCTCTCTTGATTGGTTGGTTTCTCTCTCCCTTGTCTGCCTTTTGATGCTTGTTCTCTGGTAGTAATTTTTTTTTTATGTTGTGAGTGCTGGTCGTGTGGCATCTTAGTTTGAGTTTTAGGCTAGTCAGGGTGTTTGTTGTTCACTACTGATCATGTTGTTTGTATAACACTCTGCTGTCCTCTGTATGCGTTGTCTTTACTCTATTGTAATTGTTCTTTTGTTCTTCGGAACAAGTACAACGTCCATGGTTTGTTAGCTTAAAACTCCTCTGATGTGAGCTAAAAAAAATGTAATTTGGTCTTATGTCCATGATCAGTTTCCTTTATGCTTGAATGTTAAAAAAACCTTTGTTCATGTTTAGTTTTGGTTTGTCTAGTTTTCCTTTGAGTAAATCTGGTTTTCAAAACAGTAACAAAAAAAGGGCTCTGGTTAGCTTGCTATGTTTGCTCGTTTTTGTTCTGATTCATTTCTAAAAAAAACAAACAAACAAACCAAAAAAGAAAAGAAGAAAAATCCATTTCTAGTTCTGATGGTTTCTTGGCATGTTTTTTTTGTTTGTTTCGGTGTGCTTAGTTGCTTCCACCTCCATTTATTTCTTTTGTTTTTTTGTGTGGTTCTCTCTCTCTCTCTCTCTCTCTCTCTCTCTCTCTCT
This sequence comes from Taxillus chinensis, assembly GCA_023512835.1. Lineage (NCBI taxonomy): Eukaryota > Viridiplantae > Streptophyta > Magnoliopsida > Santalales > Loranthaceae > Taxillus > Taxillus chinensis. The sequence continues at coordinate 56,179,242 of CM042090.1, read as the reverse complement.
CTCTCTCTCTCTCTCTCTCTCTCTCTCCGATGCTTATCTGGTTACATCTGTTGGGCAATCTGGTTATATGAGTTTTGTTGTCGATGATGGCCTAAGTACACGTCCTGGCATCATGACATTTTGGTTTATTTTTTGTTTTGTGAAGTGGGGTGTTATAGATTTGTTATTGGTAATGTTAATTTCATTTATTTTTAGCAGGTCATAGGAAATTTTGTTAGTTCTGGGCTTGTTGGAAACTTTGTTAGTTCTGGGCTTGCAGAAAATTTGTTAGCTTTGGGCATGTCAGCTATTGTAATATGTAATTCAAACCAATCATAGTGAAAACAAAAAAAAAGAGTGAGTTTTTTTATTTTGTGAATGTCATGATCACGCACAGCACATTTATGTTTACTTTATTTATTTATAATTCTTTTATTTATTTATATATAAAAATAAAAAAAAGTTTTCCAAAAACAATAAAAGTGTTCTAAGTCAAACAACGTGTTTTCTTAAAAAAAATAAATAAACAAAAAAAACAAAGGCAATAAAACAAAAAACCTTTTTAGAATAGTCTTTCTTTCTTTTAATAATAAAATGTGTTTTAAGAAAAAAAAACAAACAAAACAAAAACAAAAAAAAAAAAAAACAAAAAAAAAACAAAATTTCTCAAAAAACAAAAAACAAAAAACAAAAAGAATCTATTTTCTTTTAAAAAAACTTTTGGGATTTTTAAACATTTGCCTTTTAGTTCTTGAAACACTTGATTTTCAAAATACTTGAGTTTTGTAACACTTAGGATTTACAAGCACTTGTTTTTTTTATGATGCATGGGCTATTCCTTTTGCTTCCTCATTTCTTATAAGCTTTTACCCTAGCATCGTTGTGCACATTTAGTTTTTGTTTTAAAACATATTAGCATTTAAACTTAGAAATAAAATCGTTTACTTTTCCTTAGGCCTTTTTGATAACTTAAACATTGACAAAACAATAGGATTAATTGGATGTTCTATTCAACTTCAATAAAAAAAACAAAAAACAAAAAAACAAAAAACAAAAAAAATAAAAAACAAAATTGCTAAGACTCCCTTTTAGATGCTTAGGATAAATTCAATTTAATTTCATTTCAACAAACAACTCAAAAAAATTTGAAAAAAGAAAAACGGAAAAAAGGAAAAAGTAGACTTTTAGGCCATTTGCAAATTCAACATCACGTCTAGATTAGTTAAATTTAAGAAAGCAATTAAAAGAAGTTTGAAACCTCCAAATCTTAAGATAGATACCAAAAGGGCGTTGTGGGGGTGCTAGTCCTTCTCCACGCGTAACCAACTCCCGAGCCCATCCCCAAGCGACATATATAATTACTTTTTAGGTGACCAATCGTACCCCAAAAACGGTTGGTGGTGAATTTAATTTTTCATCACCATTCGGATGAAGGTTGGGGGAAATCGCACCCCAAAAGCGGTTTCCCTCCCAGACGAAATCCGGTGATGACAGTACAGATATATGTTGATGACGTCATATTTGGATCAAGGGACAAGAAACAATGTGAAGAATTCTCCCAGCTGATGAAAAGTGAATATGAGTATGATGGGAGAACTCTCATTCTTCCTCAGGTAGGAGGTGAAGTAGTTGAAGGATGGTATTTTTATTAGTCAAAACAAATACACTAAGGAGATTCTGAAAAAATTCAAAATGACTGATGCTTCTCACATGAAAACACCCATTCCTACTAATGCCAAACTGGATATGGATGAAGCAGGCAAAGAGGTAGATATAACAGAGTATAGTAGCATGATTGGCTCCTTGCATCTATGCAAGGTACCAAGCAAATCCCAAGGAATCTCACATGTTACATGTCAAGAGGATAATGCGGTACCTTAAGGAAACTAAAAATCTGGGGCTTTGGTATCCAAAGGAGTGTGACATTAAACTAAGAGCATATTCAGATGCAGACTTTGCCGACTGCAGGATTGATAGGAAAAACACAAGTGGAACATGCCAACTTCTTGGCAATAGACTTGTATCCTGGTTTAGCAAGAAACAAAATTCAGTTTCAACCTCTACAGCTGAAGCTAAATACATTGTCGCAAGCTCAACTGCTATGGATGGCTAGTCAATTATTAGACTATGGATTTAATCTCAAGGATGTGCCACTATACTGTGACAACATGTAGGTCCCAAAGTCAGTCTAGAGGGGGGGGGGGTGAATAGACTTTCTTCGTTTGCGGAAGCTAGACTGTTAGCTGGTTTTCGATCCTTCTATGGATAACTATGATGGAAGTATTTATGGAGAAGATGACAGTAATATTGTGAGCAATAACGTGAGTGATGATGAACTATTAGACAAAACTGAGATAAGAGTAAATGCTCTTTTCCCAACAGATCTCAGTCGTGAAAGTGATGGTTTATGATAGATCGACGTGCGGAAAACAACACAGAGATTAGACTTAATGGAAGTGCTAGATCTTTGATGAACAAGAGGTTCTTGAATAATCAGATGGATTACTCTTGTTCTTGGTTCAACGCGGCGCACAGTACTTGGAAAGATTTTCTCCGAGTCTCGCTTTCTTGCGGTGGAACTCAATTGTTTTGGTTCTGCAAAGGATTATTTATTTCAAGTGTGTCAGAACCATTGTCCTGTGTTCTGTGTGTTTCCTTCTTTTGAGAGAGAGATTAAACTCTTGATTTTGTCGTTAAGTGTGTGAGAGATATATTTTTAAGGTCAAAGTGCTCGTGCGCCGTGTCATCCATCCCGACAGACTGACTTCCCACCACTAAAAATGCGGAATATCAGGGGATGGGTTGATCTGCTCTGATTTGCAGATCAGATGCCCATACTACGTATTTGGCATGCAGTCAATCTTGGTTGTTCATCCGTGGATGGTAGTTGGCAGCAATTAAAGTGTCATTAAATGCGCTTAACTGCTTGGGACGGCGCAAGCTTGCTGTACAAACCCTAGCTGACGCTATCGCTAAGTTCTAAGTGACTATGTTTAGGGTTGTAAGTTTGCCTCGGAGGTAGATGCCTCGTAGGTGTGACTCGAAGTTTTCAGTGAGAACCTGTTGGAAGTGGCGAAAGTTTGCTTCAGGCTTTACAGTGCTTCTGCGAGTCTACGACTCATATCTTCGAGTCTCCGAGGCTAGAGCTTAGGTTGGATTAGTCTTTTGTGTCACTCTTATTAACTGAAGTCTACGACTCTACGAGTTTGCAACTCTTCGAATGGCGCTTAGAGTGACTTCTTCGTAGTCTGCCCAATCTACCGGTTGTTATCGCTACGAGTCGCCGACCCTAGCTCTACGGGTCTACTACCTTCGAGTCTCCCAGTTTACTATATTTGACTAAGTGGCTCTGAAAATCTTCAACTCTACTAGTCTTAAACTTTGCTTTTCTTCCTTAGTCTTTCGCAGATGCTCATACACTGAGTCTCCGTATGGCTATGACCCTTCAGCTATAACTCTCAGCCTTCGATCTTCGAGTTTGTAAGTTTGGTAATTTCTTTAGAATAACTGTATCTCTTGAGTCTACGACTCTACGACTCTACGACCCTTGAGTTACAGTTTCATTTGTTTACCAGTCTTTATAGCATCGACTCTTCGACCTTCAACCTACGAGTCTACGAGTCCTGTTTTCTTAACAGTGTTCGAAGGCTTAGACTCTATGACTTTCAACCTATGAGTCTACGAGTCCTGTTTTCTTAATAGTGTTCGAAGGCTTCGACTCTACGACTCTACGAGCCTAGTGGCAGTTTAAGTTCTGTTAATGGACTTAAGTGTTTTCAGGGACTCTACAATTCTACGGGCTGCGAGTCTGCGAGTCATTTAGCATTGGTTACTGTTCTTTAGAATTCTTCGACTCTACGAGTCTCCGAACTTGTCGATGCTTGCAATAACGCCCTCTTTTCCATACTATGACTCTACGACCTTCGACCCTAGATCTACGAGTCACAATGTTCTATCACTATTTCGCCTTGAGTCTCCAGACCCTACGAGTCTACGAGTCTCTTGCCAATACGTCCTATAACAGTTTTACTTCTACGAACTCGACTCTTCGACCCTACGACCTTCGGTTCTTCGAGTCTCCAGACTTAGACTATATTTTGGCAGCTTCATCAAATCCTATATTCCCAATAATCTCCCCCTATTTAATGTAAGATAACAACGGGAGAAAACATGAAGTCTGAGACTACGAGTTTGATGGACAGTTTTAAGTTGAAAGAAGATATCTTTGCATAGGAAAAATTTGGAGGAAATCAAAATTATGAAAATGCACACTCCTCTCCCCCGTAAGCATGAAGCTGCATTAGCTGGCTCCTGTCAAAGATAACTCCCCTTACGACCGTGCTCCCCCTGAGATATACTCCCCCTTTCTGGGGTAAGGAACAAGCACTAGAACACAAATCTCATGGGAGCAATGTAATAAAGTATAGAACAGCAGACAGCAGAGCAAAGACATACAGAAAAAGTAACTGACAGAAGGTAAGTACACAGAAAAGGGAAAAACAAGAAAAGCAGTGTACAAGGAAATAGAGTACAAGACAGTTACGGTTTAAAGTCAGAATATTTTACACTTTGCGTAAACAGAAATACAGTGGCTTGCTCTCGTAGAATTTGAGCAGGAGTCAGATGTAACGAGGCGGCTCAACTGCTTACCCGATCAAATTCAGGCACGAGGACAGAGAAGCCAGTGGTGGTCAGGATGCGAATATAGTGGCACACATAGAAGCCACAGCTATGAGCATCATCCTGGGCAGGAACTCCTTGCTTGACTCGAGTGATCTCTATTGGTTTTGAAAGAGGATATCCACCGCACCCATGCGAATATCCCTGCATGACTCTTGTGAGGGTGCGATTGAAGTCTCGAAGTTGTTCCCACCTATGGAGTAATAAAGTGGCAGGCTTTGAGTCAAATATGACTATCCTCTGGTTCTTGAAATCTAGATCGAGGAGAAACCAGTGACGGGAAGTTGATAGGTAGGGGATGAGCACATGGTCGACCTCATCCCATGGACGGAAGGAGTTCTCATATTGCCGACCCTGAATAAGCTCAATTAATGAGGCATCATCAAGGAGCTGAGCTTGCATGATAGGCAAACAGAGTTCCACGCGGGTATCGCGACGAATGTGGAGAGGAAGCTTCACCAGATAAGACTTTTGGGCAAAGATGAATTGTGACATCTCAATATTATCCATTTCTTCACCGTCGTGCAATAACTGACATAAGTCTGGACTAGTTAAGAAGGCTTTGTAGCCACACATCCACGCAGTGGTATCCCCAGCAACATAGGCATTGAAAGCAGCAAGTTCAGCTGAGGTGCCTCCAGTTGTCATTCTTGTCCTTCTGAGAGATCTCAACATTATAAGTCTTCATCCGTTGAATTAGACCTGTGAACCTTTTGTAGATACTGTCCAATGACTCCTTTGGTTCACATCTAAAGGCTTCATACTCTTACTTGAGCATGGAGATCTTGTTGTCCTGTATTTGCTCGTCTCCCTTGTAGATGAGACAGAGCTTGTCCCATACCTCTTTAGCAGTCTCAAGATCCTGCACATCCGTGAACATGTCATCGTTGAGTGTAGAGAAAAGTATTGCTTTTGCCTTGAAGCCGAGCTTTACTTTCCTATGCTCCACCTTAGACCAACTGTCTGGGTCTTTTGTCATTAACCGACCTCTCTGCATAATCTTTGGGGTGAAAGGTCTGTTCTTTATTGTTTCCCAGAGATACGTGTCGAGCATGTCTAGGTGTGCTCTCATTCTCGCTTTCCATTTGGAAAAACGTGCAGGTGTGCATATAGGTACTTGGGAGGATGAGCTAGGCAGAACGTCGTAGAAGCCTTCTTGTTCTTTCTTGTTGCTGCTGGTACTCGGTTCTTCATGCTCCTGGTCTACAGTCGCTCCTTCTTCTGGAGCACGACTGGCTTCAAGTTCCTCAATAGGAACTGGAGCTTGCTCGGGAGCTGGAGCTGCACTGCTAGAATCCATATCGGCAATTTAGGGATCTCTACAGAGTTGTAGAACTGCTCTGATACCAATTGTAGATCCCAAAGTGAGTCTAGAGGGGGGGGGGGGTGACTAGACTTTCTTCGTTTGTAGAAGCTAGACTGTTAGCTGGTTTTCGATCCTTTTATGGATAACTATGATGGAAGTATTTATGGAGAAGACGACAGTAATATTGTGAGCGATAACGTGAGTGATGATGAACTATCAGACAAAACTGAGATAAGAGTAAATGCTCTTTTCTCAACAGATCTCAGTCGTGAAAGTGATGGTTTATGATAGATCGACGTGTGGAAAACAACACAGAGATTAAACTTAATGGAAGTGCTAGATCTTTGATGAACAAGAGGTTCTTGAATAATCAGATGGATTACTCTTGTTCTTGGTTCAACGCGGCGGACAGTACTTGGAAGGATTCTCTCCGAGTCTCACTCTCTTGTGTTGGAACTCAATTGTTTTGGTTCTGCAAAGGATTATTTATTTCAAGTGTTTCAGAACCATTGTCTTGTGTTCTGTGTGTTTCCTTCTTTTGAGAGAGTGATTAAACTCTCGATTTGTCGTTAAGTGTGTGAGAGATACATTTTTAAGGTCAAAGTGCTCATGTGCCGTGTTGTCCATCCCGACAGACTGACTTCCCGCCACTGAAAATGTGGAATATCAGGGGATGGGTTGATCTGCTCTGATTTGCAGATCAGATGCTCATACTGCGTATTTGGCATGTAGTCGATCTTGGCCTTTCATCCGTGGATGGTAGTTGGTAGCAATTAATGTGTCATTTAATGCGCTCAACTGCTCGGGATGACGCAGGCTTGCTGTACAAACCCTAGCTGACGCTATCGCTAAGTGACTATGTTTAGGGTTGTAAGTCTGCCTCGGAGGTAGATGCCTCGTAGGTTTGGTGACTCGAAGATTTCAGTTAGAACCTGTTGGAAGTGGCGAAAGTTTGCTTCAGGCTTTACAGTGCTTCTGCGAGTCTATGACTCATATCTTCGAGTCTCCGAGGCTAGAGCTCAGGTTGGATTAGTCTTTTGTGTCACTCTTATTAACTGAAGTCTACAACTTTGTGAGTCTACGACTCTACGAGTTTGCAACTCTTCGAATGGCGCTTAGGGTGACTTCTTCGTAGTCCACCCAATCTACCTGTTGTTATCGTTATGAGTCTCCGACCCTAGCTCTGCAGATCTACTACCTTCGGGTCTCTCAGTTTACTATATTTGACTAAGTGGCTCTAAAAATCTTCAACTCTACGAGTCTTAAACTTTGCTTTTGTTCCTTAGTCTTTCGCAGATGCTCATACACTGAGTCTCCATATGGCTACGACCCTTTAGCTATAACTCTCAACCTTCGATCTCCGAGTCTATAAGTTTGGTAATTTCTTTAGAATAAGTGTATCTCTTGAGTCTACGACTCTACGACTCTACAACCCTTGAGTTACGGTTTCATTTGTTTACCAGTCTTTATAGCATCGACTCTTCGACCTTCAACCTACGAGTCTACGAGTCCTGTTTTCTTAACAGTGTTTGAAGGCTTCAACTCTACGACTCTACGAGTCTTCGAGTCTAGTGGCAGTTTAAGTTCTGTTAATTGACTTAAATGTTTTCAGGGACTCAACAGCTCTACGGGATGCGAGTCTACGAGTCATTTAGCATTGGTTACTATTCTTTAGAATTCTTCGACTCTACGAGTCTCCGAACTTGTCGATGCTTGCAATAATGCTCTCTTTTCCGTACTATGACTCTACGACCTTCGACCCTAGATCTACGAGTCGCAATGTTCTATCACTATTTCGCCTTGAGTCTCCAGACCCTACAAGTCTACGAGTCTCTTGCCAATATGTCCTATGACAGTTTTACTTCTACGAACTCGACTCTTCGACCCTACGACCTTTGGTTCTTCGAGTCTCCAGACTTAGACTATATTTTGGCAGCTTCATCAAATCCTATATTCCCAACACAATACAAGTGTCATAGCAATCTCTAACAATCCTGTCATGCACCCTAAAACCAAGCACATTTAAGTAAGACATCACTTCATTCGAGTTCATGTGCTGAAGAAGGACATTCCCCTAGAGTATGTATATATCCACTGATGACCAGCTTGCTAACATATTCACCAAACCACTGCATGAAGCCAGATTCAATGAACTTCTGACAAAACTTGGCATGCTAGATTAAACTTCTTAAATTTATTGATAGCATGTCTTGTGTTTCTCTTCAAGTCTATACCTATACAGTAGCATCAGTATGAGACTTATATTGGTTATTTAGCTTTCCCATGATACTTAGGAATGCCTAAGTCTGATTCATAATTTCTTACTACGAGTAATTGATAAATCACATTAATGAGGCTTGCTACCTTTAAACCTTAGCATAAGTCATGTGTGCTAATCTGTCATGGTTCTTTATAAGTCACAAGAGTAAAATGTGTGCAATTCCATCTGTTCTTCATATTCATGATATTCACTCTTGAGTGTATATCTCTTGTGTGGTATTGCATTCATCAACTAGCAGGAACTGTTGTATCTCATGGTATCGTTGGTTGCACGGAAAGGATCCGCAATGATTCAATGCTCTGAAGATGACTGAGACATTAGCATAAGAGAATCATTAAAAGTCTATTACTTACAAAAGAGTCATTACCTTCCAATAGAAAAAGGCAAGCTACAAAATGGCACAGTGTGAAAAGAAAACAAAGAATGTTAGATGTGTATATCAAAGGGGAGTCCTCACTATTCCCTTAAATTGGTTGAGGGAATAGTGATATAATGGTCAGAAAAGTAATAGTTGGAGCATTGTATCAATGTATCAAAAGAAAATCTGTGTTGAGCTATCTGTAAAAAAAGATCATGAAGAAGCCATCATCAATTGTGCTTTACAAAAGAAAATGACAACTTAAACATAAAAATGAACGATCTTGCTCCAAACTCTATGTACTTGATGTAAATTAGATGATAGAGTGTGTTCTGATTCTCTTTAGGGCCATCTTGTCTCTCATGTCATCTATGGTGAACAAAAAATCATTGCAGGATCATAGTTTGTGGTAAGATTCAGACGACCATGAGTATATTGAACAGTGTAGTCCTAATTCCTAAATCAAACTCAGATGCTGATACGAGTGTGAGAGGGTGAGGCCTCCACTGAGTGAGTTTTGCTGATACTTGTGAGTTGTGACTTATGAACCCATGATTGAATTACTACACATGTCAAGCAATGGTTTACTGGATGATATATTAACACTGTGATCAATATCATGTATAAAGAATCGTGTGATGATGCCTTACACATTACTAAGTTGAATGGAAAGCCAATGTCCATGAAACGGTCTTTATACATGTAAACCAGGTAATTGAGTTGAAGAATCCAAGTAGCCATGTGCTTAATTAAATTACAGGTTACAACACTGTTCATTATGCATGATTTTATGTGATATATCATATGCTTTACAATCGTGTTGATAAGTAATGTAAAGGTTCAGTGAAATTTATGCAAGTCGCTGAACGCCAACTCAACCATAAAATCAACTACATCAAAGAACTACTACTTCAAAGATTGCTACCTCAGAGATCCGAAGCTCAGAGAGTCAAAGCCTCAACTATGTGCAGCTTCAAAGAAACATAGTCCCGTGGGTCGAAGATTTGGCTTTCAGCGGACCACTTACTCAAGCTTCAAAGACATGTAAGCATGTCACTGTGCACTTAAATCCAAAATCCACTGACACAGTGGTGACATGCACTTATAACTTGAGTACATCAATGGGTGGATCCGAAAGATGAAAAGTCAGATCATAACAGAGAAAGACGGGGATCTTGAAGACGAATCGTCACCTCACATGTGGCTTCTTTAGTATGCTTTCCTCCATCATATAAAAGCCGTATCTAGTGATAAAGACTATGTCACGCCCTAGATTTCCAACCTGAGGAAACCGGTTCGTGACTCCCCTTTACCCACCCGGTGGGCAAGGGGTTGGGATAAAATAACTCTACACAGGGCTCAAACTCCCACTATAGATATTCAGAAAGACCAAACCATGTATCTTTATTCAAATTAAAACATAATAATCAATTACAAACCAGACAATAGGTGTTTACAAACCAAACATGCCTTTATTATAATTAAATTTTCCCTTACAATATCTCCCCACTGGGGTTACAAAGGTCCCACAAAAATAACCACAAAATAATATTAATCAAAGCAATAAAGCAGAACCGTCTTCCACCTTGGTGTTCCCATCTAACACATGTAGGTTCCTGAAAAGTAAACAAAACACAACGGGAGGGGTGAGCAACCACAACTCAGTAGGGATCATGTCTCCCCAACCCATCCCATGCTCCTAACATCTACATGTTAACGTGCACAAGTGCAGTGTCATGGCAATACTATACAGACAGGCCACAATCAACATTTATACACAAACAAGCCACATCAACAGGTACAACCATTGCCACAGCCACACAGGCTCCATAACCAGCCATGGGCTTCCACAACCATCGGGCTCCATAACCAGCCACGGCCTTCCACAGCCACCGGGCTCCTTAACTAGCCTCGAAGGCTCCAGCCACACAGGCTCCAATCTTAGCCACACAAGCATACAATCAAACACATAGCATACATCTCAGCCACTCAGGCATACAATCAAACACATAGCATACATCACAGCCACATATGCATACAATCAAACACATAGCATACGTCAGAGCCACATAGGCATATAATCAAACACATAGCATGCATCTTAGCCATACAGGCATATAATCACTCACATAGTATGCATCTCGATCAACAATCATTATATCAAGTATATTCCCCCCCCCCTCGGAAACCCCAAGGTTTCCCACGTAAGCCTACAGCGGAACGAAGCCTAACGAACCACAGACATCCCAACGGCCTCTAAGACCCACTGCCACGCAACGAACCCCGAGAGTTCACACCAAACAAAATATGCCATTGAAGGCCAACATCCATATAGGAGATCACACCTATATGGATTTACACACACACACACACACACGCATATATATATATATATATATATATATATATATATATATATATATATATATTATAACAATAACGACAATACTCTATAAATCAACCACCACAAGGCCTAACCCTGGAATGGGTACTAGAAGAGACAGAACCCCTACCTCAGAAGGATCCTTCATGCTCTTACTTCCACGCCAAATGCCGTCCAACCACAGGAACCACCACAGCAGCCACGATCAGAAGCTCTCTCTCCCAATTTCCCTCTCTCTATCTCTGCGACACGGCATGTGAGATGAACCCTAAAACCCCAATATAAGAGGTCTCCACCTCCTTATATAGACACCACAACATCAAAATGATATAGTTTTGATAAAACATGCTAAAACCTTCCCGCATCCACACAGGACAAAATACCCACAATTCGAACATGGTCTTTTAGGAAAAGATGATCAACATAACAAAATGAAGAAGATGATGCAAAAATATGGCTGCACGTAACAAAGGCCATTGTCATGTGCAAGCTCCAAATGCCCTAGGATTTTGCCACAAGCTTTAGAATAACTTCTGGAGGGCTCCCATGCAAAAACACCACTGCCCGTGACAAACCATTGTCACGTGCACCCCCTAAAGGTTCCCTCTTGGGCTCATCTCTTACCTCAAGCTTGCCCATCACCATATAAAGTGTTCAAGCCAATGTGTGTGGGAATAAAACTCCCTAAAACCCAATAATTGCCACCCCAAAAGGCAAAACTATGACTAACTCCTCACATCCCAAAACACGGGTCATTACAGACTAAGTATGTTCATTTCTACCTTTACCTTCGAACCCTAACCCTAGCTCTCTCTCTCTCTCTCTCTCTCTCTCTCTCTCTCTCTCTCTCCTCTGACCACCTTCGAACTTTACCCTTACATCTTCGAGCCTCTTTTTCCCTCTCTAACTTCATGGCATGACCAAGCTCATCAATGGTGGAAGGACTCAACCTAATCACTCCTAGTTTCACAGTGGACTAGGAACCAGTGGAAGAATCTAGAGTCAGCTAGATGGATAATTTCAGAAATTGCCTTAATGAGTCCAGCATGACATCCATCTACACAGGGATGGATGAGATTTCGATGGATGACATCTTGGACTTTTACGAGACGGTGGAGGCTGTTGGGAGCGAGCTAGTGGCTACTGTACATGAAGTGGAGATCTATATATCTGTCGATACTCTTCGTGAAGCTCTCCAACTCCCAATAGGTGAATTCTTTCCTCTTCCTTCCCTTTCAAGAGATGCATATAAAGACGCTCTAGGGTACTCAGACCAAGGAAGGAAAAGATAGGGAGCCCTAAAGATCGGGTTCTCTGGATAGGTACTGACTGCCGTCATGCTGACCAAATAGTGCATGATGTGCAAGAAGTCAACTTATGACTCCATCAGTCATGAGCAAATGAAGATCAAATATAGTGTAGTAAGCAAGAGAATATTAGACTAGGGAGCTACGCTATATAATATGCTCAAGTCACGGAAGGATCAAAGGTGCTTTGGTCTCATCCTCATCAAAGTTCTACGGCACCTCCATCCCTCTGTGTTCACACTCAACCCACAGTAAAGTTGCCAGCCAAGTACATTTTCAAGAGCATGTATGAAGATGGGCGGTTGGAGACTAAATCGGTGAAGAGGCCTGGGTCCAGTGTTCGAAGTCTTGAAGAGGAAACAGCCAGCTCTATTAGGGCCCCAACCCGTATTCCATGACAACCGGCACTAGTCCCTCAAGCTTCTAGAGTCTCCTCTGCCTCCGCAGTGATGGCTCACATAGCAGAGGTTATGGAGAAGCTTGCTGAAACTATACTCCCAACTGACCCAACGCCAAAGGAGGCTCAACCCATTGAGCTACCAGTGATACTGCAGATGAAGGAGAGCTTGCAGCTAGAGGGTAGACTTAGGTGCAGGATGCCCAAGAAGTTAGGGCAAAAGAACCTATTCTATTAAGCTCTCTCGGGGAGTTCGAACTTGAAGACTTTTATATGGAGTATGCAAAGGCCCACATGACTCCCAAAGCACTATGGAAGGCTTGGATTGCTTTTGTCAAATAGATGGTAGATCGGGACAACCTGATCATCTGACTTGTTGAGCAGGGTCTAGTGAAGAAAGACCCTGTGGAGGTAGTAGCTGTAGTGGCACCATCACCCATCTTGGTAGAAGAACAAGTTCAATCACCACGCCGAGATGCAGAGATGGCTGCCTCAGCGGAGGATGAAGCAGTTGCTGCTGAAGATGCAAATGATGCAGACCAGATTGATCATGCTGATGATGATGAGGATGTATCACATGGCTCTGGACATTTTGCAGTACCTGAAGTAGCTGCTCAAATTCCCCCAAAATATCATGAAGTAGCTACTCAAGTGCGTGAGGACTCGGCTGCTCAGATTCCAACAGCTATCCCCCTCGCAGCTCAGATTCCAATGGCCATAGCTTCTCCGTACGCATGAACAAGTGTCCAACTATTGCTCCATCATCTTCATCTCAACCAGCTTCCCAACCTGCCTCTTCCTCTCAACAGCTGAAAGCCACTAATGGTGCTAGCCCTAACATACATGCAGAATTTAACCTTTATGTGGCTGGCAACCCTTCTATGCGGACATATGGGTATGAAACCCAATTTTCAAGTGCTGATCTTTCTCGTCTACTCGAAGACAAAGAAGAGATGGACTCAATAGATATAAGTCACTTTATCTTGACTCAAAAATCTTTTTTGGCACTCCGTCCACTCACAGCCCGCCAAGACTACACGATGGAGCTATGCCTGCCCATTATGGCAAATCAAGTACTTTATGATAAAAATCTATACGAGTTCATCCAAGGATGCAAGTACACGCCTACTCTAAGGGCATGGAATGAAGTCGATCTTATCCTAATCCTGTTCCTGACTAGCTCTCCTCAATGGTTTCTCATTCAGATCGACCTCACACAACAGCACATCTTCATTTTTGATTCCCTTCCGTCCACCTCCATTAAGATTCAGAGGGAACAGCTTCGGACCTTCAATGCTAAGCTCACTCGAGTGCTTCAGTCCACCAGGTTCTTATGTGGTGGGCATTCTCTAATGAAACCGATGGGTATCTCCAGGGTAACGGATGGTGTTCCCTCTTAGGATGATGACAACAGTTGTGGCTTCTTTGTCAGTCACTTCATCCACATCTTGACCACCACCGATCTGCATGCTTTGGCGCCTGAATTTCAAAGACTGTGCACCTATGCTGCCTCTCTCCACATGACGCCTGCACAATATCTTCACCAGCAGAATACTCTTTTTATTTATACTCAGAGTGTTGAGTATACCAGTTAATCTTATTTTACACTTTTTCTTATGTTTGTACACCTATCTAAACATTTCCCAATTTTTTATGTGTACTTACCTATTTCATCTTTGCATTTCTACCTATCCCTTCTTGCTGTTTATCTTTTGCTCCCAAGTGTTCTGGTGCTTGTTCTTTACCCTAGAAAGGGGGAGTATTCTCAGGAGGAGCTATATTATGTGAGGGAAGGCTGAGTAATTGCATGTTATAGGGGGAGGAGGGTATCCAATCCAAAAACCATGTAGATCCCCTACAATTTAACAAATACAAGGACTCTAATTTGACTTGCTCAAACCATACTGGTCCACTTAGAGTCCCAGACTTCAAGTCTTAAATGCATTGTTAGCTTGCATCAAATAGGGGGAGATTGTTGGGAAACATGATTTGGTGAAGTTGCCACAAATTTCTTTAAATATGTTAAGGATAAAGGAGGCAGACTATAGAAGAAAAAACAAAACAGTGATTATAATATAACATAAACATATAATCAATTAAATCAAACATACTTATTATTTTGATAAGTGTAAGTTTGGTGACTCGAAGATCTGAAGGTACAAGGGTGGAAGAGTTGAAGTTCGAAGAAGAGAAAATTGTCACTGCGCGAACTATAAATGACTCAAAGACTCGTAGAGTCGAAGAAGCCGTATGATGAGACCTGCCCATGTTAGCCTATACCCGTGCAGCCTGTCCGTGTCAGCTTGTGCCCGCGTGGTGTGCCCATATGGAGCTGTTGCCCGCGAGGTGTGATACACGCATCACCACATGTACATATCATGTTGCACAAGACATATTCCACCATTGGGACTCTTCTTATATTTACTTTCCTTATCATATTAGAAGTCTTTCCTTTTTATTACTTTTATTTATTTAATTCATATTAGGATATTTTGATATTTTACTTTAGTTTCCTAATTGTATTAGGTTTTCAATTCCTAGTTACTAGCTTGCCTATAAATAGGTCTTGTATTTGGACATAATAAATTATCGAATTAGGCTTTTATCAATTATAAACTCTCATATCGGAGGTTTATTCTTATTTCGGCTTTTTTAGTTTAATACTTGAATTGCTTGAGCTAGGGTTTGGGTAAATTCTGTTATCCTTCTCTAGATTGTTGTTGGATCCTAATCAAGGTCCTCAACACCGTAATTATAGAGTGACAGGAAACTAAGTGACTCGAAGATCATAAAATTAAAGAGTTAATGTGATATTCCCAATATCCAAGCAAGATCGTCTGGGTATACGGGTTTGTATACAGAGAGGGGGTGAATTTGTATACTTAAAATACTTTCGTTTTAGTATTAAGAGTAATATGATACTCAGAGATATTCTACAGATGAAGTTCTTATTTGGGTGGTATTTCAGTGTCTTATGCAAGATCAGCTTAATAGCAGGTATGTATGGGAAGTAAAAGACAAAGACACATGGTTTACGTGGTTCGATCAATGTGATCTACTCCACGGTGGTGAGGGTGTACCTACACTGAGTCCAATCTATTATACGTGTTTAATACAATAGGGTTTAGCTCATGTCACAATAGGATTAACTCTCTTTGCTCACACCAAATGGACATAAAACCCAGGGAAAACAACAAAACAAGACAACATAAGGAGGCAGAAACATGGGGAAAAATACAACAACCATAAACTAAGACAGAAAATGCAGAAATAGACCCATCCAAGCAAGGAATAATATCACAAACATAGTGTCATCACCGGCTTTCATCCGGGAGGGAAACCGCTTTTGGGGTGCAGTTCCCCCCAGCCTTCATCCGAATGGTGATAAAAAATACAGAGTCGCCACCAATCGTTTTTGGGTGCGATTGATCACCTAAAAGGAAATTAATTTATGCTGCTAGCTCGGGAGTTGGTTATGCGTGGGGAAGGACTAGCACCCCCACGATGCCCTTTCGGTACCTATCTTAGTGTTGGACCCCATTTTGTCCGGGTTGGACATACTAACCCCATTTGATATACCTTTCTGCCCATGCCATATACCTTGTTGAACAGATCCACAATTATCCCATACTTCCAAGGAATGGTTCGAAATGGTTTACCCTAATTTGCACGAGATAGATACAATTGACACGGACGGGGGAGTCCAAAATTAATGACTTCTGCTACAAGTCTTTGAAGCACCCCAAGACCAACACCAGGTGATAGAGGATGAAAATTGGAGACTAACGCACTTGACCGAGCTCAAATCGGACTTAAAATGAAGAAGTTATGGCCACAACAACTTTCGTTGGAAAAAGTCAAATTTGCCAAAAGACGGTCAATGCCCCTGGTCAAATCGCCCGAGAAGGTGATCATGCAAAACTCTCCAAAATGTCTATGTAGGCAAATACGGGTCTTCCCAAACAATCCCTAAAAGGTCGTCCATTTTTGCATTGTGGGTAAGGGTAAAAAGGAAATTAAAAGTTAAAAAAACAAAAAACAAAAAAAAAACAAAAAAAACTTTGAGGTTGACCGTTGACCGTTGACCATTGACCTGCCGACACTCCGACCTTCGACTCGCAACCTCGACCCATTGACCTTCGAAGCCTCGAAGCCCCGCTGCCGACACTCCGACCTACGACTCACCCCTTCAGACTTTCGAACCATGTGAAGATGCAACGCCTCGAGACTTACGACGCCAGGACTTACGATGCCAGGACTTGCGATGCCTTGACCTACAAACCTCCGACCTTCGACCCTTGACCCTCGAAGCCCCGTTGTCGACACTCCGACCTTCAACCCGACCTTCGGCCCTTCAACCCTCTAACTCTCGAAGCCTCGAAGCCCCGCTGCCGACACTCCGTCCTTCGACCCTTCGACCCGTTGACCGTTGACCTTCGACCTTCGACCCTTCGACCCTGGACACGCGAAGCCTATAAACCTTTGACCTGCCGACACTTCGACCTTCGACCCGTTGACCGTTGACCTTCGACCTGCCGACACTTTGACCCATTGACCATTGACTTTCGCCCCACCGAAATTTCGACCCACCGAAGCTTCGACCCTGCCGACACTTCGACTTGCCGACACTTTGAGCCTCTGACCCCTTGACCGTCGCTAATGGCTTTTCTCGCTGGCTTCATTTTTCTCTCGCTGGTTGTTCACGAGACCTGTTTTATGCGCTAGCCATCTGACAAAGAATTATTTTTGAATACCTGTCGGTCACATGTGCTAAACGAAGACATTAAAAAAGGCAATCATGAGTTGCAAGTTGCCAGACCACCCGACAGATCACACAAAACCTGGACAAAAATAAGGAAATCAATAATACAACATTAAATGCTGCAATTAATGACAGTCCAGCCAAAAAATTTCTGCAGCCCTTTAAGATGCAGTCGTCCGTCCCTTAAAAAAAAGAAGAGAAGAGAGAAAAAGAGAGAGCCATCATCGTGAAAAAAAACACACAGAGAGAGCCATCATCGTGGGAAAAGAAACCTGCAAACCAGAGAGAGCAAAAAACAGAGAGAGCAAAAAAAAAAAAGAAAGACAAAAAAGGGAAAGAGATCACTCGTCCACCCAGAAAAAGGAAGAGAGAAATCCAAAACCCAGAAAAAAGAGAGAGGTAACGCAAAGAAAAACAAAATGCCTCCCTGACTGCCATCCTCTCTCAGATTCATCCTAAAAAAATGCCCTGTCTTTCTGTCATTCTGCAATCAAACATCACCCCTGCATCCCCTTTCCCTCCTATCTTGTTCGAGTTCCTTTTTTCAGCAAAAAAAACACAAAAACAACTCCAACTTCAGCCCTCTCTTTCTCTCACGCCTACTTCAGCCCTCCTATCTCCAAATACCAGGAAAGCCTCTTCACAAGTCCCATTGCCAGATCTGTTGGTTCTAATTCGAGCAAGTGACTATCAGCGCCGGTGGGAGCTCAAACAGAAGATTGGTGTTGTAAGCCCCAAAGTCGGGTCAGCTCTTATTTCTTCATTACTTTTCAGCTTATTTACATTGATATTTGATGTAATTCTTAATATTTCCTTGTATTTCTTTTTCTTTTTTCTTTTATTTGTTACGTTGTGTTTCCTTTGTATTTTCCTTTCCTTTGTATATGTGTATGTTGTAATATGTAAAGTATAGCAAACCAAAAAAACAACAAAGAAAGAAAAAGAGAGAGAGCAAAGGGAGAAGATGAAAAAAAAAAAAGAAAAAGAAAAAAAGAGTGATTTTATTTTTCTTTTGTGGATGCCATAATCACACACTCCACGTATTTTTTTTATTTTCATGCATATGTTCCTGACTTTGCTTTAAGATTTTGGGTTTGCAAAAAAAAAAAAAAAAAAAAAGGAAAGAAAGAAAGGTTTCCAAAAAAAAAAAAAAACAAACAAACAAAAAACGTTTTCATGTTTTAAAAAAAAGAGAGGAAGAAAACCAAAATTAGTACTTCAATTTCCAAAACCAAAAAAGGACAAAACAAAAAAATAAAATAAAACAAAACAAAACCAAAAAAACAAAACAAGGCAAAAAACAAAACGTTTCTACAAAATACAAAAACAAAAAAATGTGTATGTTTTTTAACCCAAACCAAAAAAAAAAAAGGGAAAATAAAAACATTTTTTAGGACTTCAATTTCCAAGAACAAAACCAAAAACCAGCATCAACCTGTAGGATCTCATTCTTCACTTCAAACAAAAACCCAAAACTTTTAGGATTCCCTTTAGGGATTTAGGGTAAATCAATTTTAACCATAACTTTAACAAATAACTTAGCCAAATAAAAATCATAGACTCTTTAGGAAACTTAACCCAGTCATGGCAGTACAAACAAAAATAAAAACCTCCTCCTCCTAAATTAGATACCGAAAGGGCGTTGTAGGGGTGCTAATCCTTCCCTACACGTAACCAACTCCCGAACCCTTCTCTGATAACGTAGACCACACACTTTAAACTACTCAAAATAGAGGGTATCCAACTGTACCCCAAAAACAGTTGGTGGTAACTCTAAATTTCTCACCGTTGGTTTAGTTTGAGCTCACCCCAAACGGGCCCGGACGAAAACCAGTGATGACAGCTGGCGACTCTACTGGGGATTTAAGAATGAACACTTTAGAGAGTTAGGTCTAGAACTAGGATTAGGAGGTTATCTTTAATTATACTGTTGTATATATTTAACTGTTGTGCTAAGTTGTTTTTTTTAGATATTTATTTCTTGTTTATTGGTCTTGTTTACTGTGATTTATTTATACGCTTTAACTACCATGATAGTTGTGATTTACTGCTTTCAATACTTGTTGCATTCATGCATAACCCTATACCTGAGTTTAGCACAATTTAGGTTAGCGAGGTTTAGTACGGTCCCAGCGCGTTGATCATTATCCGCAATGGGGCCTCGAACTCCTCACTCAAGCTTGAGGTTCTTTTAAGGCACGTCCTTTTAAGATCCCCCTCCGGTAAATCCCATGGTGTACGGAGCCCTCTAGTGAGGAAGTTTGGGAACCAACGAATAAGATAGGTGTAGCAATAGAAGCCTATCAGGGGCATTGACCCACATTTTGTTTGCTCATTCCATGCCATCCTAACCTTTGTTTTGTAGGGTAGTCCTTAAGTCATCCCCTGCACATATTAGCTATTTTTTTATTGTTGGTTTATTCTTTATCCTGTCTAACCGCCTTGATATCTATTAACCTGTCATCCTAACCTGTCATCATGCATAACACGACATTCATATAGGCATGGCAACTTTCAGTCATCTCCTAGAAAGCCCTCAGGACAAGGAGGCTGTCACAGTGGTGGCCCAAGCATATGGAGACATTCAACTTCGCCTTGGAGATTTTCCGCCAGGAGAAGCCCACAAGGCAGAACATGTTATCATAGAAGATCAACTGGACTACACTAAGGAGGTACAGACAATATGGAGGCAGTTGTCAGACGAAACGAAAAGCATATACATACAACAATTTGAGGATTTGCTTCATGTGACCGAGCTACTGGCCGATAAGGATATGCTTGGGACAGCCATATATTTCTGAAAGTCTCGACGGTGGTGCTTTGACTTCAACGGCATAGATCTTGTTGCCACGATAGAAGAATACAGAAGATTATTGGATATCCCCGTGGAAAACAAAATGAAGATTTATCTACCGGAGCCCAGAAGGTCATGTCGAAGGGCCTTTGCTAAGATTATGGGAAAGCCAGTATGGGACTCACCGGTGGTCACAACCTATGGTGGGCGAGAATATCTTCCATGGGCAACAATCAAAGAAATAATACAGACTGCAACAGAAGCAGCGGCACACAAACTGCTTACACTAGCTATATATGGGCTAGTTATTTTCCCGAGGATACCGGCCCACATCGATGGGGCAATTGTAGATTTGGTCCAGCAGGTGCTCAAAGGATGTGACCCTACTCCTGCTATCTTAAATGAAACCATCCGATCTCTTACTTACCTGAGGAGTAAAGGCTCGGGACAGTTCATGGGGTGCTTACCTCTCCTGTGTACCTGGTTGCAAGGTCATTTCCCCTGTAGTGTTCATCGTTTTCCTGCTGTTTATCAAGTACCAGCCACAACACTACTAGATATTCTGCTCAGCAAGTGGAGCCTACCAAAAGACTTTGAAAGCTGGAAAAAGAAATTGGAGAACCTCACAAAAGCTGACATTACCTGGACTGCTCCTTGGATGCCGATGGTCTCCATGACATATAGCTGCGGGGACTACAATTGGGTTCCACTTTTAGGTCCTTGGGGAGGAACTGCATATGCACCACTGCAGGTGGGAAGACAAGTGGGGCGTCATCAGATTATTCCCGTGCTCTTTGGCATGGAAGAGTGTGACTTCACTTACAATGAGAACCATGCTCACGAAGAAGGCAAGAAGATGTATCAAGCATGGTCCACACCACACAAGATCCAACCCAACAGCTCAAAACCTGGTGTTTACCCCGCATACATATCTTGGAGGGCACAACACAAGCCACAGCTAACTTCAGACATGAAGGCTATCCTCTAGGAGAATTAGACTTTAAGGCAGCAGATCCAGAGGCTAGAAGCATCTCTAGAAGGAGCTCTTCAAAGGCTGCAGCTGAGGGAAAAACAGATCGAGACGATAATGAAGCAGATGGAGGAAGCAGGTGAACGACCACCCCAGAGAAAGAGGCGCCATGCTCCTTAGGAGATGACTGGAAGAATGCCTTAAGATCATGTAGTGATAGCTTTCATTTTACATGGCATTTCAGCATTGTATGTTTGTATTGAGTGTTTGTATTGTGTGTTTTGTTTGCAATAAAGCTATTTGTTTCTTTAACCCTCTGCATAGACATTCATGCATACATGCATATCAAATGAAAAATCAAATAAAAATTCCCTTGTACCCAGGTGGGTAGCAGCCTCCCTCCAGGATTGCGCACTCTTGCAATCTCAGATCCCGGCGCAATCAAATACCACAACCGCAGCCAATGGCAGAAGAAATAGAGAATAGACTCATGGGGTTGGAACAGTCACAACAAACCCTACAAGGGCAAATGTCTGCAATAATGGAAATGCTCACAAAATTGACTGAAGAAAGAGGAAGAATTCCGATGGGGGGAACTACCAATCACCATCAAGAGTAGGGACAAGAGGCCGTTCAGTCACCCAACCTGGCTCCAAGCCAGGCGCCCACATACCATCCTGCTATGGCACAACCTCCAACCACAAATCAAACTCATTTCACTATGCCCGCACCAGGAAATATAAGGGAAGCGGTGGGTTCCCCAGCTCCTCAGGAAAATATGGAGTCTCCCGCTCTACGCCGACTCGAGGAAATATTGAAAGCCGTAGAAGGCATTGACAGCTATGGCATGACCAGCCCACAAGACTTATGCTTAGTCCCTAGAGTGGTGCTACCGCCAAAATTCAAAATGCCAGAGTTTGAAAAGTTCAACGGGACCCAATGTCCGAGGACACATCTGGTCATGTATTGTCAAAAGATGGCTGCTTATGCTAGTGAAGACAAGCTCCTCATGCATTGTTTCTAGGAAAGCCTAACCGGGGCATCCCTTTGCTGGTACTTTCAACTGAATGGAAACCGCATTAAGACATGGAAGGAATTAGCTACTTCCTTCTTGGCACAATACAAACATGTCACCGAGCTGGCACTGGATCGATTAACCCTGCAGTCCATGGAAAAGGGATTCGAGGAGAATTTCAAAGATTATGCACGAAGATGGAGAGAGGCCGCTGTGGAGGTTCAACCTCCTCTTACCGAAAGAGAACTCACCTATCTTTTTATCAACACACTAAAAGGCGTATACTACGAGAAGTTGATAGGCAACATCTCCAACAGCTTTTCAGACTTGGTTGCATCCGGAGAACGTGTAGAGAGTGGAATTAAAGGAGGAAAGCTAAAGGGTGATGCAGCTGAGGCATCAAAACGGTTTCAACCACCAGCAAAAAAGAACGAAAATGAAACGAACCTGGTATACCTATCGCACCCGCTGATACATCCAACATTCTACCAAGCACCAGGGTACTATAGAGGGTCACCAGTAGCTGCCTATGCTGCACCTGCACCACCTCCCCAATTCATGCCATACTTGCCACAGGTAGGGGCTGCATTTCCATACCCAATGACACCAAATCCGTTTCAACCAAGAGCGCCTTACGCAGAGTAACCAAAGCTAGCCACTCAGGAAGAATCAGGTGCCTCATTCCAAGGACAGGGGCAATCAAGAGCCCCGACCCAGCAAGTAGGAGCAAATCAGGCTTCTCGTCGACCACGACAAGAGTTTAACCCGATTCCAATGACATATGCCGAATTATATCCCAAGCTTTTAGAAGCAAGGATGGTAACTCCTATACCCTTGGGAGAAAGAAGATCTCCTCCCCCGGCCTGGTACAAGTCGGATGCCAGGTGTGAATATCACGCAGGTGGAGCTAGACATGATATCGAGAATTGTATAACATTCAAAAGGAAGGTTTAGGCATTGAAGGATGCAAAGTGGCTGGATTTTTCCGCACTGACTGGGACACCAAATGTGAACAAGAAACCACTTCGGAACATTCCCATGACGTGGCCAGTATCACAACAGAAGGACGGCTAGAGAAAGTTTCACAAATACAAATGGAGAAAAGCTACTTGTTTAACCTGCTACAGGAATATGGATATATACGTGCTCCCAACGCATTGAAGACAGAGAAGGGGACAGAGTTGGAGAAACAATGCCTTTATCACAAAATGTCATGGGGGCATGACATCGAACACTCATCGAACACTGTAGCGAGTTTGCTAGCATGGTACAAAGGCTCATGGACCAAAGGATGATCGAATTCTCTAGAGGAGGAACGGATAACCAAAGCCACATGATCCAAGGAGATGATCCACACAAATCGCCATGGGTGCCAACACCCCTTGTCTTAAATGTTAAGGCTCCGGAGATCCTGCTACTGCCACATGGAATCAAGCCTCTCACTATCCATGCCTCAAATCCCGTGCCAGACAAGGGGGAGAGAACCGAAATCCCACAACTATCGCATGGAATTGTACCTCTCACCATAGGTGTTCCTGCTCCTTTCCCCTATAAAATCGATAAAGCAGTCCCATGGAATTACAATTGTGAAGTAGTCCAGGGAGCCACCACAGCGGAAAAGAAGACCAGGAGCGGTCGGGCTTATGCCCCTGATATGATTGTCAAAGCAAGGAAAGAAAAGGTTGTTGAACAAGACATTGAGCCAACACTGGAGGCAACGAGGAAAGGAACGCCAATCACTGAAGAAGAGACCATGGAATTTTTAAAACTCATGAAACAAAGCGAGTATAATATTGTGGATCAACTAAGCCGACAACCGGCTCGCATCTCTTTGCTCTCATTAATGATGGATTCCCAACCTCACCAGGAAGCACTGCTGAAAGTTCTAAGCCAGGCCTACGTTCCACTGACTGTCTCAGTGGCAAATGTTGATGGAATCGCCAGTAACCTCATCATGAACAACGTCATTGGCTTTGGAGATGACGAGCTACCCCAAGAAGGAAAGGGGCACATAAAAGCTCTGCACATTACAGTCAAATGTAAGGAGCATACCATAGCCCGAGTACTCATTGACAACGGCCCTGCCTTGAACATTATGCCCTTGCATATACTGCGGCAACTCCCAATCGACGCATCCTATATGCGTCCTTACACGATGAAAGTACGAGCATTCGATGGAGGAAAGCGTGACATGGTAGGAACTCTAGATGTTCCACTCATGATTGGGCCAACTACTTTTACAGTGGATTTTCAGGTGATGGACATCACACCGTATTACAGCTGTTTGTTGGGAAGACCCTGGATCCACGTGGCAAGAGCGGTGCCATCAAGTCTCCACCAGAAGATGAAATTTGTAATGGGGGACGAGCTCATCTGCATCTCTGGAGAGACAAGTTTCCTCATCACCAAACCGGCATCAGTTCCTTATATTGAGAGCAACGAAGATGTGCCAGAATGCTCCTATCGGGCTTTTGAGATGGTGAATGTCGCTTCGCCCTGGACCATCGTCTTTCGAAGGCAAAAAAATGGTTGCAGCCACTATGATCAAACAAGGGGTACAAATCGGGGCAAGGATTAGGCCTGACAGCTCAAGGGATTCGAAAACCCCGATCATCCGAGAAAATACCGAAATGTTTGGGCTAGGCTACGTCCCTACAAAAGCCGATGACAGAGGGAAACTATCAAGAAGAGGGAAGTCGAATGGAAAGATTACGAAAAGGCCAAGACAAGAAGAAAGGAGAAGCTTTCCCCCTTTGAATGTTACATTCCGGAGTGGAGGGTTTATCCATAAGAGCCAACCTGAGCCCAAGACGGGGACTGTAGCCGTATTGGACACAAATGAGCCTGCACCAAGCGAGATGGTTCAGTTAGTGCGAGAGGATCCCAACCAGCCATTGAACAATTGGACCAGCCTGGACCTCCCCATAATGTAATGCTTACGGGTGTTGGGATTTAATGTATTCTATTTTAAATGTACTTTGAAGCTGTGAACATTTGTTTTTCCTTAAACCTTCCAATAAAATGTGTTTTTCAAAATCTTTCATGATGCATTCCATTCATAACATATGCATATCATATTTGGTTACCAACTTGTCATTCTCTTATAAGCAGGTATCACAATGTCAATGAAAACATAGTATGCGAAGGCGAAACGAGATGCCAAAGGTTTGACCAAAGTCCAAACTAGGAGCAGCCCATGTTTGAAGCTGACGAGAATGAGATAGAGGAGACACCCGAACTACCAGGGGAGATTATATGCCTATTGGAAAGGGAAGACCGTTTGTCCATTCCAAGTAAAGACCCAGTAGAAACAGTGAATTTGGGGACGGTTGCCGAACCAAGAGAATTGAGGATGGGATCCTTAATAGTTACCAACATCAAGAAGCAATTAATTGAGCTGTTAAAGAGCTACATAGATATTTTTGCATGGTCGTATCAAGATATGCCAGGATTAGACACGGACATAGTGCAGCATCACATACCAGTGAGGCCGGAATGCAAGCCAGTTCAGCAGAAATTGAGAAGAATGAGACCAAAGATGATACTGAAGATTAAAGAAGAAGTCAAAAAGCAATGGGATGCAGGTTTCCTAAGTGTCTCCCATTATCCAGAATGGGTGGCCAATGTTGTACCAGTACCGAAGAAAGGAGGCAAAGTACGCATGTGTGTCGACTATAGAGATCTGAACTGGGCCAATCCGAAGGATAACTTCCCACTTCCTCACATTGATACGCTAGTGGATAATATAGCAAAACACGCCCTGTTCTCATTCATGGATGGTTTCTCGGGCTATAATCAAATTCGTATGACCCCCGAACACAAAGAGAGGACCACATTCACGACACTTTGGGGCACTTTCTGCTATAATGTGATGCTTTTTGGTCTGAGAAACACAGGGGCAACCTATCAGCGAGCCATGGTGACCCTATTTCACGACATGATGCATAAGGAAGTCGAAGTATATGTGGACAACATGATAGCCAAATCACGAAGCACTAAAGATCATATCGAAGTACTCTGCAAGCTCTTCAACAGGCTACGGAAATATCAACTGAAATTGAATCCCGAAAAGTGCACTTTCGGAGCCATGTCGTGAAAACTGTTGGGTTTCATTGTGAGCCAAAAAGGAGTTGAAATCGATCCAGATAAAGTTCGAGCTATCCAAGCGATGCCGCCACCACGGACCATCAAGGAGGTTAGAGGATTCCTAGGGCGATCGAATTACATTGCCCGATTTATTTCCCAGTGATGACCACATGTGAACCCATTTTCAAGACTTTACGAAAGAACAACCCAGAAATTTGGAATGACAAATGTCAAGAAGCTTTTGACAAGATCAAACAATATCTGTCTAATCCACCTATTTTGGTCCCACCAATACCGGATAGACCTCTGATCTTATACTTGACCGTTCAGGAGTCAGCGATGGGTTGTGTCTTGGGGCAACACGATTCTACAGGCAAGAAGGAGCAGGCCATTTATTATCTAAGCAAGAAGTTCACCATTAATGAAGAAAACTACACACCCTTGGAGAAGACGTGTTGTGCTCTTGTCTGGATAACAAGAGGATTGAGGCACTACACTCTTTATCATACCACATGGCTGATTTCAAGGCATGATCCGCTCAAATATCTCTTAGAAAAACCATCCATTTCTGGGAGAATCACCAAATGGCAGCTGATCCTATCGGAGTATGATATCATCTACGTGCTACAAAAAGCTATAAAAGGGAGCGCAATAGTTGATTACTTGCCAGACAGAGCACTAGAAGACTACGAGCCTATGACTATTGGCTTCCCAGATGAGCACATCAACATCATTTCGGCCGAAGTATCAGACATATGGACGATGTGGTTCGATGGAGCCTAGAGTCTCTTAGGTCACGGTATTGGGGCCATCCTGATATCCCCAAAAGGCGAACATTTCCCCATGGCGGCAAAGCTAACCTTCCCTTGTACAAACAATGTAGCAGAATATGAGGCTTGTGTGATGGGACTTCAAGAAGCCGTTAACCAAGGAATCAAAAAATTACGAGTATTCGGCGGTTCGGCACTCATCATTTTTCAAGTAAGGGGTGAATAGGAGACTCGAAACCACAAATTAATCCCGTATTGGAAGCACGTTACGGAGTTAGCCAAGCAATTTGAAGACATCACGTTTGAGCATATGCCCAGGGAATACAATCAGATCCCTGATGCGTTGGCCACTCTAGCCTCCCTCCTTCAACTAGACACAAAGTTGGAAGTCCAGTCTTTCAATATCCGTATACAAGATGCTCCTTGCACATTGCATGGCCATTCAAGGAAATATCGAAGAAAAACCTTGGTTTGATGACGTCAAACAGTATTTGCTTAAGCAAGAATACCCAGCAGAGGCCTCTGAATTTGATAAAAGAAATATCCGAAGGTCAGCGTCCAACTACTATTTTGATGGTCCCATTCTGTATAAAAGAAACCATGACATGGTATTATTGCGGTGTGTGGGAAAAGAAGAATCAACACAAATAATGAAAGAAGTGCACGAAGGGGAATGTGGTTCATATGCAAATGGACATGCATTAACAAGACAAATCATGCGAACGGGCTATTATTGGGTCACCATGGAAAAGGATTGCATTGAATATGTGCGCAAATGCCTTAAGTGTCAAATTTATGGCGATAAAATCCAAGTACCGCCGTCCAAACTACACGTGATGGTTTCCCTGTGGCCGTTCTCGCTTTGGGGCATTGACATTATCGGACCAATATCTCCAAAAGCTTCTAATGGTCATCGTTTCATTTTGGTAGCCATTGATTACTTCACCAAGTGGGTAGAAGCAGCATCATATGCTAATGTCACACAGGCTGTGGTACTTTGATTTATACGGAACAACATCATATGCCGATATGGGCTTCCCGAGCAGATCATAACGGACAATGCTGCCAATTTGAACAGCCGGATGATAGGGAGGTTGTGTGAAACATACAAAATTCAACACCGCAACTCGACCCTCTATCACCCAAAGATGAATGGAGCAGTCGAGGCAGCCAACAAGAACAACAAGAACATTACCAGAAAGATGACTGAAACGTACAAAGATTGGCATAAGAAGCTACCTTACGCTTTGCATGCTTATCGTACCTCAGTGCCTACATCAACTGGGGCAACTCCATTTTCTTTGGTCTATGGCATGGAAGCAGTTTTACCGGTCGAAGTGGAGATACCTTCCCTCTGAGTACTTAAGGATACTCATCTCGAAGAAGCAGAATGGGTCCAAAGTCGTTATGAGCAGTTGAATTTAATTGAAGGCAAGCGCTTGGCAGCAGTTTGCAGAGGACAGCTATATCAACAGAGAATGATGAACAGTTACAATAAAAAGGTGAAGCCCAGGATCTTTGAAGAGGGTGATCTTGTCCTCAAAAAGATTTTGCCAATTCAACATGACCATAGAGGCAAGTGGACTCCCAATTATGAAGGCCCATATGTTGTGAAAAAAGCATTCTCGGGAGGTGCATTGATCCTTGCCAAAATGGACGGAGATGAGCTTCCTAATCCAGTGAATAGCGACGCCGTCAAAAAGTTTTATGCTTAATTCTCATACCTCCCAACAATTCCTGTAATGAGCGGACTTGGTGAAAACCCGAAAGGGCACCAAGGGTAAAATACAAAGCTCCAACAAAAGACAAAAAAAAAGGGGGTAGACTTGGTGAAAACCTGAAAGGGCACAAAGGGTAAAATACAAAGCCAACAATAAATCTTGAAGGGTGAAATCAATCAGTCAGAATCTGAAAGGACCAGGACCACAACAAATAGGGTCCTTTGCACACAGTAAAGACAACATCATCCAAAAACAGCGGCTGCAAACAGTGGAAGACTTGGTCAAACCTGCGGCACATTCGAATCAAATTTGTACATTATACTTTTAAAGACTTGTGATTCTGTTTATCAGATTATAACAATAGGACACTTTTTATGATATAAATATGTTTTGTGGAATTAAACCAGCAAAAATCCCTTTTTATCTCTTTAATCATGTTACATGGTCTTCATTTCGCATTTAATTAGAATATCTTGAATCCCCAGTAGGCTCTTTTAGCATTGCCTTATGAGTAAGGAAAAGCTCAAAATCCCCAAACAAGTTAATTCCCCAACTCAGAGTACCCATATCTCCATGGGATATCACTATCCCCAGAGAAGACGTAAAGTCAAGCTCCTCAATATGGCGAAGCTCAATTTAACAGACCCTTCATGCACAAACGGGAGTTCCCCAGCAAAGACAGAACGGACTCCCCAGCCAAAGAGAACATTGTTCCTCGACACGTTGAATGTTAGCCAACTCCTCCAACAGCATTGAGATAAATCTCTAGCCCTGGCCAAACCCTCAGTGATACATCACATTGCATTCGATGCACACATCGCATTGCATCATATTTCACCACAAGTTGAGGTTTATGTATCCCCGCATACATCACATTGCATTCCATGCATCATTTGCATACATTCAGCATACTCTGTAATTTCAGGAATATTGCCGCCTTTGAAGATCCTAGGAGCTCATACCCAGCAAGCTTCTCACCAAGCTATCCTAGCTTTCTTTGTTCACCTGTACAACTCTTTCTTTGCAATTTCCCCAGGCTCTAAACGCATCCATTCGGCACTTGACAAACTTTTTCCCCTTTTGGGTCACCTCGTAGAGCGATCTCCTTGAGTGAACTCGTAGAGGGAGCCCAAATTGGGTTACTTCCCAAATTCACCAATTCCTTAAGGCATTTCCCCAAATATCAATTGATGTCTCCAACAGGTCTTTTCAGCTTAAGGCTATCATTGCTATGGGCTTTCCATTTTCAATTCGAGCCTATCATTGCTGTGGGCCTTTCAATTTCCAGTTCAAGCCTATCATTGCTGTGGGCTTTCCATTTTCAATTCGAGCCTATCGTTGCTGTGGGCCTTTCAATTTTCAGTTCAAGCCTATCATTGCTGTGGGCTTTCCATTTTCAATTCGAGCCTATCATTGCTGTGGGCCTTTCAATTTTCAATTCAAGCCTATCGTTGTTGTGGGCTTTCTATTTTCAGTTCAAGCCTATCGTTGCTGTGGGCTTTCCATCGTCAATTCAAGCCTATCGTTGCTGTGGGCTTTCCATCTTCAATTCAAGCTTATCGTTGCTGTAGGCTTTCTATTTTCAATTCAAGCCTATCGTTGCTGTGGGCTTTCCATTTTTTTTTTAGTTTAAGTATAACGTTGCCGTAGGCTTTTCCTTTTTTAATTTAAGCCTATTGTTGCTATGGGCTTTCCGTTTTCAATTCAAGCCTATCGTTGCTGTGGGCTTTTCATTTTTAATTCAAGCCTAACGTTGCCGTGGGCTTTCCTTCTTTTCCGTTCACGCCTATCGTTGCGGTAGGCTTTCAAGTTTCAGTCCAAGCCTATCTTTGTTGTAGGCTTTCCTTTTCCAGTATCTTTGCATCATGGGCGGTAATCCTACGGCCTCTGCAACACCTTCTACACCCAGCCAATACTCTCCTTCTGCTTTAAAACCAGGTGAGTCAGGTAAGTGATCCGACCCGTCCAAAATGACTCCCTTTTAATCTTTGTACACTGTTTGTACACAAACAATGCACAAAGAGGGGTAGCTGTTGGACCCCATTTTGTCCGGGTTGGACATACTAACCCCATTTGATATAACTTTCTGCCATGCCATATACTTTGTTGAACAGGTCCACAATGATCCCATACTTCCAGGGAATGGTTCGAAATGGTTTACCCCAATTTGCACGAGATGGATACAATTGACATGGACGGGGGAGTCCAAAATTAATGACTTCTGCTACAAGTCTTTAAAGCACCCCAAGACCAACACCAGGTGATAGAGGATGAAAATTGGAGACTAACGCACTTGACCGAGCTCAAATCGGACTTAAAATAAAGAAGTTATGGCCACAACAACTTTCGTTGGAAAAAGTCAAATTTGCCAAAAGATGGTCAATGCCCCTGGTCAAATCGCCCGAAAAGGTGATCATGCGAAACTCTCCAAAATGTCTATGTAGGCGAATACGGGTCTTCCCAAACAATCCCTAAAAGGTCGTCCATTTTTGCATTGCGGGTAAGGGTAAAAAGGTAATTAAAAGTTAAAAAAACAAAAAAAAACTTCGAGGTTGACCATTGACCGTTGACCTGCCGACACTCCGACCTTCGACTTGCCACCTCGACCCATTGACCTTCGAAGCCCTCGAAGCCCCGAAGCATCGAAGCCCCGAAGCCTCGAAGCCTCGAAGCCTCAAAGCCCCGCTGCCGACACTCCAACCTACGACTCGCCCCTTCAGACTTTCGAACCCTGTGAAGATGCGACGCCTCGAGACTTACGACGCCAGGACTTACAATGCCAGGACTTGCGACGCCTTGACCTGTGAACCTCCGACCTTCAACCCTTGACCCTCGAAGCCCCGCTGCCGACACTCCGACCTTCGACCTGACCTTCGGCCCTTCAACCCTCTAACTCTCGAAGCCTCGAAGCCCCGCTGCCGACACTCCGACCTTCAACCCTTCGACCCATTGACTGTTGACCTTCGACCTTCGACCCTTCGACCCTGGACACGCGAAGCCTATAAACCTTTGACCTGCCAACACTTCGACCTTCGACCCGTTGACCGTTGACCTTCGACCTGCCGACACTTCGACCCGTTGACCGTTGACTTTCGCCCCACCGAAATGTCGACCCACCGAAGCTTTGACCCTTATGACACTTCGACCTGCCGACACTTCGAGCCTCTGACCCCTTGACCGTCACTGATGGCTTTTCTCGCTGGCTTCATTTTTCTCTCGCTGGTTGTTCACAAGACCTGTTTTATGCGCTGGCCATCTGACAAAGTATTATTTTTGAATACCTGTTGGTCACATGTGCTAAATGAAGACATTAAAAAAGGCAATCACGAGCTGCAAGTCGCCAGACCACCCGACAGATCGCACAAAACCTGGACAAAAATAAGGAAATCAATAATACAACATTAAATGTCGTAATTAATGATAAGACGACCAAAAAATTTCTGTGACCCTTTAAGATGCGGTCGTCCGTCCCTTAAAAAAAAAAAGAGGAGAAGAGAGAAAAAGAGAGAGCCATCATCGTGAAAAAAAACACACAGAGAGAGCCATCATCGTGGGAAAAGAAACCCGCAAACCAGAGAGAGCAAAAAAACGAGAGAGCAAAAAAAAAAGAAAGACAGAAAAGGGAAAGAAATCACTCGTCCACCCAGAAAAAAGAAGAGAGAAATCCAAAACCCAGAAAAAAGAGAGAGGTAACGCAAAGAAAAAAAAAACGCCTCCCTGACTGCCATCCTCTCTCAGATTCATCCTAAAAAAAACGCCTAGTCTTTCTGCTATTCTGCAAGCAAACATCACCCTTGCATCCCCTTTGCCTCCTATCTCGTTCTAGTTCCTTTTTTTAGTAAAAAAAAAAACACAAAAACAACTCCAACTTCAGCCCTCTCTTTCTCTCACGCCCACTTCAGCCCTCCTATCTCCAAATACCAGGAAAGCCTCTTCACAAGTCCCGTTGCTAGATCTGTTGGTTCTAATTCGAGCAAGTGACTATCAGCGCTGGCGGGAGCTCAAACAGAAGATTGGTGTTGTAAGCCCCAAAGTCGGGTCAGCTCTTATTTCTTCATTACTTTTCAGCTTATTTACATTGATATTTGATGTAATTCTTAATATTTCCGTGTATTTCTTTTTCTTTTTTCTTTTATTTGTTGCATTGTATTTCTTTTGTATTTCCCTTTCCTTTGTATATGTGTATGTTGTAATATGTGAAGTATAGCAAACAAAAAAAACAACAAAGAAAGAAAAAGAGAGAGAGCAAAGGGAGAAGATGAAAAAAAAAGAAGAAAAAGAAAAAAAGAATGATTTTATTTTTCTTTTGTGGATGCCATAATCACACACTCCGCGTTTTTTTTTATTTTCATGCATATGTTCCTGACTTTGCTTTAAGATTTTGGGTTTGCAAAAAAAAAAAAAAAAAGAGGAAAGAAAGAAAGGTTTCCAAAAAAAAAAAACAAAACAAAAACAAACAAAAAACGTTTTCATGTTTTAAAAAAAAAGAAGAAGAAAACCAAAATTAGTACTTCAATTTCCAAAACCAAAAAAGGACAAAACAAAAAAAATAAAATAAAACAAAACAAAACCAAAAAAACAAAACAAGGCAAAAAACAAAACGTTTCTATAAAATACAAAAACAAAAAAATGTGTATGTTTTTTAACCCAAACCAAAAAAAGGGAAAATAAAAACATTTTTTAGGACTTCAATTTCCAAGAGCAAAAGCAAAAACCAACATCAACCTGTAGGATCTCATTCTTCACTTCAAACAAAAACCCAAAACTTTTAGGATTCCCTTTAGGGATTTAGGGTAAATCAATTTTAACCATAACTTTAACAAATAACTTAGCCAAATAAAAATCATAGACTCTTTAGGAAACTTAACTTGATCATGGCAAAGACAAACAAAAATAAAAACCCCCCCTCCTCCTAAATTAGATATCGAAAGGGCGCTGTAGGGGTGCTAATCCTTCCCTACACGTAACTAACTCCCGAACCCTTCTCTGATAACGCAGACCACACACTTTAAACTACTCAAAATAGAGGGTATCCAACTGTACCCCAAAAACAGTTGGTGGCGACTCTAAATTTCTCACTATTGGTTTAGTTTGAGCTCACCCCAAACGGGCCCGGACGAAAACCAGTGATGACCCTTAGGATTGGAGATTTCTAATTTGTTTTAACCGTTTGCCTAAAATTGATCGATTTAAAGGTGAGGTGAAATTTGCATTTGTCCCAAAAGTCTTCTCTTTTTATTTTTCTAAGTTATTTGTTGAAGTGGAATTAAATCTAATTTGTCCTAAGCATCTAAAGGGAATCCTAACTTCTTCTTCCTTATTTATTTATTTATTTAAATCATTTGTTGAAGTTGAAATTTAAACTCAATTTATTCATAAATCTCTAAAAGGGATTCTATGGTTGGTTAACGTCTAAGTTATCTAAAAAAAGTTTAGCGGAAGGAAAATAATTTTATGTCTAAGTTATATGCTAATATTAAAATAAATATGCAATGACGTTGAGAGTGAAAAACCAATGAGTAATGAAAAAGGAAAACTTAATGCTAAAAGCCCATGCAAAAACAAAACTTAAGTTAAAATAGTTTTTTTTAAAGAAAACATTTTTTAGAAAAGTTTTTCTTTTTGAAACGTTTCTAACAAAAAGAAGATTTTTTGTTTTTTTGCGTTTTGTTGTTTTGAAAAGGAAGTTTTTTTTAAAAACATTTTTTTACTTAAATGAAAATTTTTATTTAAACAAAGGAAAAGTTTTTTTTGTTTGAAAAGACTTTTTCTGTTTTTTCTCTTTTTTCTCTAGAAAATATTTTTTTATTTGAGAAATGGCTTTTTTTTGTGGAAAAACAATATGAAACAAATAAACAAAAATGTGTTTTGTGTGATTGTAACATGCATAAAAAAAAAAAGAAAAGCTCACTTTTTTTTCTTTTTTTTGTTTCTTTACTTTTTCTTTATTTTTATTTTTTTTTTTTGATTTACAAGTCACATGTTACAATGGTGTTTATACAACCTCTAATTACAGGCCCAAAGCTAACGAATTGTCCTATGGCCCAAAATGCGAAAAGATATACAACTAGTATTATTTGTACATGATTAAACGGAATTACAGTAGCCTGGGCTATCAATAGTTGGGAACTCATCCATCCAACGCCAAGCATGCCAAACAAACAACAACAAATAAAATAGAAGTATGAGAGAAAAAAATGGTAATTCAATAAGCGAACCGAAATAGACCCAACATGCAACAGTAAAATGTAACCCAGCAGTAGCTAAAAAAACGTGAAGAAATGAAAGAAAAAAACAACGAATAACCCCAATTCAACGTGACCCAGCAACAAATGGAAATAAATCCACCTAACTCAGCAAGAGAACAAATGAACAATTGCAACCCAAGCAATGATTCTGATGAACAAGGAATTGGGCAGACAGAAACCAGTAGACAATCATGGATTAGAAAACCAGTAGGTCCTAGAGACCAAAGAAAAGAAAAAAAACGTGAGATAAAACCAACACACAAAAAGGAAATAAACAAATCACATGTGGAAAACATCAACCAAAGGAAAATGTTTTTTTTCTTTTACCAGGACAATCATGGGTTACGTCTTTCAGCTGCTCGGAGTCACAGAAAAGGTAGTAAATCCTTAAGTCCTTGGGCCGGACTTTGACAACGCCCTGGATGGCCGGACTGCAATGGCACACTGGACCAACGGTGAGAGCTTCAGTCGACTTGAATGGTAATGGTAGGGGTGGAACACGAGCCACGTGAATGTAGGTTTTTCCTTCTGGATTTTTCCAAGAACCATGAAGAGAGGATAAGGAAGGAGGAGGGTGCGTGTTTTTTTTTTAAAAGTGAAAGGGAGAGTTCGGCCGATTGAGATTTTGGAAAAGGGAAGGGACAATTGTTTTTTTGGATTGCTTCCGAGCCAAGAAGGAAAGTGAGAGAGGTCGACCGGGTTTTGGGTTTCTCGAAGAAAAAGACTGATTTATGAGAAGATGGAGAGAGAGAGAGAGAGAGAGAGAGAGAGAGAGAGGTGTGGTACTCGATCGGATTTTTCGGAGCCAAAGAGAGATGAGCTGAGAAGAGGAGATGGAGGAACCGAGAGAGAGAGAGAGAGAGACCGAGAGGATTGGGTTTTGGTGTGCGTCCAAGAGGGCTGGGATGGAGAGAGAGAGACAAGGTCTGGATTTTTCAGGGGGATTAAGCCGAGAGAGGGGATGGTGATTTCTTCCAGGGAGCTTAACCAGAGGGAGAGCCGAGTTTTTTTTAGGACGGAGGAGGAGAGGGAAAGGAGAGGTGGTGCTGGTTTTTCCGACGAGATGGAGAGTATCTTTTAGCGAGAAGAAGATGGGAGAAGGAGGCTATTGAAAATATAGGATTTGATGAAGCTTCCAAAATACAGTCTAAGTCTGGAGACTCGAAGATCCGAAGGTCGTAGGGTCGAAGAGTCGAAGTTCGGAGAAATAGACCTACCACAGGACATATTGGCGAGAGGCTCGTAGACTCGTAGGGTTTGGAGACTCGAAGTAAAAATATGACAGAACATGCTGCGACTCGTAGATCCAGGGTCGAAGGTCATAGAGTCGAAGTGCGAAAAAGAGAGACTTACTGCAAGCGTAAATAAATTCAGAGACTCGTAGAATCAAAGAATTCTAAAGAACAGTAACCAACTTTAAATGACTCGAAGACTCAAAGCCCATAGAAATGTAGAGTCCCTAAGAGTGCCTAAGTCAATTAACAGAACAGAAAGTAGACTCGTAAACTCTAGGGTCGTAGAGTGGAACCTTAGAACACTGTTAAGAAAATAGGACTCGCAGACTCGTAGGTAGAAGATCGAAGAGTCGAAGCCAAAAAGACTGACCAACTAAAATGAAACTGTAACTCAATAGTCGTAGAGTCGTAGACTCAAGGGATACAGGTAATTTAAGGAACTTGTCAGACACATCACAAACTCGAAGATCATGAAAGCAGAAAGTAATAGCTGAAGGGTCGTAGCCGTAGAGTCAGAGACTCGTAGAATACAGAAACTCAGTACATGAGCAAATGCGAAAGGCTAAGGAAGAAATGTAAAGTCTAAGACTCGTAGAGTCGAAGGTTTTGAAGGTCGAAGACTCGCAGAGTCAAAGAGCCTCTTAGTCAAGTAAAATAAGATGAGAAACCCAAAGATCGTAGACCCACAAAGCTAGGGTCGTAGACTCGCAGCTGTAACAACGGGTAGATTAGGCACACTTTGAAGAAGTCACTCTAAGAGCTATTAGGATAGTCGCAGACTTACAGTTAATAGAGTGACACAACAGACTTAATCTAACTCGAACTCTAGCCTCGGAGACTCGAAGATATGTGAGTCATAGATTCGCAGATATCAACACTGTAAAGCCTGAAGTAAACTTCCGCAACCTCAATAGGCTCTAACTGAAACCTTCGAGTCATCAAACCTACGAGGCACCCACCTTCAAGGCATACTTAAAACCCTAAGCATATTCACTTAGCTATATCTTTAGCTAGGGTTTGTACAGTAAGGCTATGCTGTCTCGAGCAGCTGGAGTGCAGTTAATGCCACATTAATTGCAATCAACCACTTTCCACGGATAAACAACCAAGATCGACTGCGCAAGTATGGGCATGCAACTACGCAGCATGGGCAACAAATCTGCAAATCATAGTAGATCAACCCATCCCCTGACATCCCGCATATCCAGTGGCAGGAAGTTAGTCTGTCGGATAGACAACTAGGCGCACAACAATCTAAACTTAAAATGTATATCTCTCTCACACTTAACGACAAAAAGTGGAGTTAGTCTCTTTCTCTGAAAGCGTGGAATACACAGAATACAAGAAAAAGGATTCTTACACACATTAAGATATAGATCTTTTGCAGAATTCAAAAAGAGTGTTCCAACGCTAGAGAGAGAGACTTAGAGAGAGAAAAAGAACTTCCAAGTGCTGTGCGCCGCGTTGAACCAAGATCAAGATCAAACGTTGTGATCCATCATATACACTTGTTCACCCAAGATTCAGCACGATTATCTAGTCTACCCTCAGTGTTGTTTTCCACAAATCAAAACTATCACGGACCATTCCTTACACAACTGAGATCTGTGAACAAGGAGCATTTACTACATCTTAGATTTGTCTGATAGTTCATAACTCACATTATCACTCAAATTACTACTATCATCTTCTCCATAAATACTTCCAGCATAGTTATCCTTAGAAGTACTACTAGCAGCAAACAGTTTAGCTTCTGCACACGAAGAAAGTCTATTCACCCCCCCCCCTTCTAGACTCACTTTGGGACCTACAGAGGTGGTGATGGTTTTTTGATGATGAATCAGAGAACCAGCAAAACCAAGAGCGGAGGAGAGTATCTGGATTTTTTTTTCCAGAAAGAGAGAGAGCCTATGGCTGAACAACTGGGCTTATATAGGCGAGAGAGGTTAGGGTTATGGCTGTTCGGTTGGCTGGGGGCTTGGAAGCAGTCATGGGTTAACAACGTGGTTTGATCCGAGAGAGAGGAGGCAACCACGGTTCGAAACATGGTTTGGTTTGGCGAGGAGAGTTGGAGCCGGTATGGGACTCCGGTAGGCATGAGGTGGTCCTCCGGGATCACGATGTCTGTGGGCGCGGCTGTAGCAAAGAAGACAAACGGGGAAGAGAGAGAGAAAGGAAGAAGACGAAGTAGTTGGTGGAAGGGATAAGGATAACGCGTAAATTTTTTGTTTTCTTTTTCTTTTTATTTTGTTTTTTTGTTTTTTAAAACCAGTCACATTGTGACACGTGGTGAGACAGGCAGGAAAACACAAGAAAAAAGTGTTGGATCAAACCTAGAATTTGGATGATGCGAATCAAACCCTATGTAATTTGATTTTAAGATGTTTCATGTTTATTTTAAGTCTGTGCAGAAGATAAAACTTTAATCCGGACCTACTCCTGTAAGAGCAAAGCAAAGGACGATACATAATCCTGATCCGGATTATCATGAGTGTCGTCAAACACTTGGTAAATAACCAAGTCTTCATCCGAAGTAAGGACTCTCTGTACGGACTAATCACTTGACAAAACGACTAAGGAATCCGCGCTTTTATTGTTGATTGGACTAAGTCATTTTATGCGGAATGAGAATCCGAGTCTACACCTCATACGGAGTAAGAGAGATTTATTGCAAAGAAAAAAATTAAGTCTTTCACTCCAGCTGTCTAAGGAAAAGAAGATACGGACTAAGGAATTCGAGTCTTTCATTCGAGCGGAGTGAGAAATGACTGATGCGGAGTAAGGACAACTGATGCGGAATAAGGAATCCAAATCATTACTCAAGCGGAGTAAGGAAGCGCTGATGCAGAATAAGGATTCCGCATATCTACCTCATGCGGAGTAAGGAAGCGCTGACACGGAATAAGGATTTTAGGACTTCATGTACACGGAGTAAGCAATAACTGACACGGAGTAAGCAATAACTGACACGGAGTAAGGATCCGAGCCTCGTTGATATGGAGTAAGGAAATCTACACCGGACTAAAAAGACGCTACTTCAACTTATCCATACCGCATTTATGATATCAGCTCACTATGTTCCGATGTAAGACAAACTCATTGAAGATCTAAACTGTCCTACATGTGGAGCACTCGGAGATGTGGATGCAGTCCCAAATGCAATTGGAATCAAGCGAAGTAATTCAATTCACTTATGCTTCCAATATTTCGAGCTCCAAATCCGAAGTAGTTATAGCAGAAGTATTTTCCGACAAGAACTTAATGTTTACATAGTGCTCAGAAAATACAGTTCCAAGTTAGATTCCTAGGATGTCTATATATATCTGTAGTGCTGTACATTCAAAAAGCGTACATATAAAGGAAGAACTGATACGCGCGTGAAGTAGGCTGTTGTACAAGAGCTCATAGAGATTATCAATGCCAGTGTGTGTAACTGTAAAACTGAGTGCTATTGTAATCAGCTGCAATTGTTGCTTATTTTGTTGTAATTATCATCAGATAATAAAGCAAAATACTTCCACTATCTGGTTATCTTCCGCACTGATTTTATATCTTTTAACCAGATTGTGCTATACCTGTGAGAGCAAAAGAGTTTTGA
Organism: Taxillus chinensis; assembly: GCA_023512835.1. Lineage (NCBI taxonomy): Eukaryota > Viridiplantae > Streptophyta > Magnoliopsida > Santalales > Loranthaceae > Taxillus > Taxillus chinensis. The sequence continues at coordinate 56,139,352 of CM042090.1, read as the reverse complement.
TTTGAGCCTATTCACCCCCTCTAGGCTCCTAGGGACCAACAAGTGGTATCAGAGCAAGTTCTATTCGTTCTAACTAGAGATCTCACTCTTTCACTCTTACCAATGCCCGAAGAAAGCAGCATGCTATTCAACACTCACCTTAACTCCGGAGGAGCACAAGAGCCCCTTCCAAATCGAAGCACCAGTGAAAATGTTGATCCACCTCAACCTGCTACTACCGCTGCTCCACGACCACGAAGTTTTGGATTCACTCTGACAAAGCCACCCAAATTCACACCAGAGCTTTTCTCCCAGTGGAAAGCTCACATGAGAATGTTCATGGTCTGCCATGATCATCTCATGTGGCCATGTCTTCATCAGGAGATACCCACTCCGATGACTATCGGAGAACATGGAGTTAGAAGACCAAAGACTGATGCCGAACTCACTAATGATAAAAGAGCCTGGCAGTGTGCCAACAAAAAGGCTCTGGCATATGTTACATCATCTTTGGATTCCGAGGCTTTCACGGACGTCCAGGGCAACATGACAGCAAAAGTTGTCTGGGATAAACTGACAATCCTCTATGAGGGAAGTCAGTCCCAAATGCAGAACGTTATCTGTACTCTCAGACAGAACTTTGAGAGTTTCAATCATAAACCGGGCGAATCACTCGAGAGCATCTATCGGAGATTCGGCAAGCTTATCTTGGAGCTGAAAACTGTCAATGAGCATTATTCTCAATCTCAGATCAATGACAAGTTCTTTTGCTCCTTGCCGGATCGCTAGTACTCCAAACAACTCAAGATTCAATCCGACAAGAACTGGCAGTATGTTCCCCTTGAAGAACTATATGGAGAGCTGTGGACTCACGAAGTCAGGTTTAAATAATCTGACCAAGATGAGAAAATAGCTCGGAAAGAAAAGGGGGTAGCTCTCAAAGCTATGTAATGTCTCAGCATACTGAGGAATGATGATACGAATGAGTCCGAGAATTCTGACTCTTACGAGGAGGAGGAAATAGCTCTCCTTGTCAAATCCTTTGAGCGATTCCTACGGAAAAGCAGAAAAGGATTCAGGAGACGCTCCTCATCATCTTTCTGAAGGAAGGAGCGACCGGAGTCTAGTTCCCAGGAATGCTACAACTGTGGGAAAACCAGTCACTGGGCCAAGGACTATAGATCGAAATCTAAAGTGGCTAAGAAAAGTGACAAGGTAACTCCTCGCCGCTCCACCTCAGACAACAAAGACAATAGCAAGAACAAGAGGAAGGCGTTCGTCACAAAATATGTCAGTGGCTCAGAAGAAGAGGAGGAATCCTCGGATGATGAGCCAACTTCTAAACCAAACATTTGCCTCATGGCAAATACTGAGGTACCTTCAATCTCTGAGTTCATGAGTAAATTAGAATCTCTTATTACTGAACGTGATTATGAAAAGAATGATAGACGAATAATTACTCAAATGTACAAAGATATGGAAAGTCAGAATAAACATCTTGAATTTACTATTACTAGACTTGAAAAGGACATAGCTGACTTCAGAGGAAAAGAGGCTTGGTATCATGATCTAAGAGCTAAAAACCATCTGCTAAATACCAACCTATCAGGCCTAAAAGTTATTGTGAAAAGACTCGAGAATGAACTTGAACAGGAAAAGGAAATAAATCGTAAGTGGCTAAAATCCGGGAAAATAGTGTCTACATTTAGGACTGATCCGAATAACATTCGAGTCAAACCTGGCCTAGGATCCGAACCACAACTTCCAATGCTCAAGCTACTGAGTGTCCTCCGGAGTTCACTCTGAAACTAACCAACTTATATCCTATTAGTACATCTAAACCGTTGGATGGTTTCATTTCAGGTGGCACCATAGTTTATAACTGTGGAAGTGAGGCTGTTACTGCACTTCCTGTAGCAGTAGCACCCGTACATAATGATGAAGGGAAGGCTGCTGCAGTTCAAGCCAAAATTGTAGCACCCAAAAAGAAAGGAAAGGCAAAGGCTGACGCATCTAGGGCCAAGAGCGCGTCACCTAAACGCAATGGACTAGGCCATAGGGAACAGAGTAGAAAGTCTGTAAAATCTAAGAGACCTGTATCCCCTGTTTGTACTCCGCATTATAGTGTTTGTTGCATCTGTAGGGAAATAGGTCATTATCACTATGAATGTTGGAGTTTATCTGATAACTGGCTTTGTAATCAAGTTCGTACCAATAAAGATCAGTTCAACAAAAAGGGTTCTTCGAGCAAAACACAATCTAAATCTCAAGGGAGTATCTCTCCCAAGAAAACCCAAGTAAAAGAATCAGCTGAAACTAACAAACTAAAGTCAACCTGGAAAGCTAAAAGTCCTAGCAAAGTTAAATCCGGAACTATTGACCCTACTGCTGTTCTTTCTAACCACCCAAAATAAGTTTGGGCACCAAAAGTGTAATCTGTTGTTCTGCAGGGGCATCTCTAGAACTCATTGCCGGACCACTTGAAATCAAAGATCAATCAAAGCAAGTGGATCCTCGATAGTGGATGCTCTGGACATATGACGGGTGATCAGACTCTGCTTGTTGAAGTCAATGACAAACGAGGACCATCCGTATCATATGGGGATAACAGCAAAGGTAAGACTGTCAGGTATGGCACTTTAACCAACGGCTGTGTATCAATTACTAAGGTTGCACTAGTCGAAGGTTTGAAGCATAATCTGTCGAGTGTTAGTAATTTATGTGAGTGTTAGTAATTTATGTGACAAAGGTTTCACTGTTTCCTTTTTGTCCAACACCTGCATAGTCAGAGATAACTTATTCGGAGATATTAAATTATCCGGATCAAGAGATGGGGACATATACTCTGTGGTCTTAAGAAATAATTCTTCTGACCCTGTATGCTTCCTCACTACAACATCAAATGAAGATAGTTGGCTATGGCACAAGCGTTGCGCTCATTTAAATTTTAAGACTCTGTCTAAATTAGCATCGCTCGATTTGGTTACTGGTATGCCTAAACATAAATACTCCAGAGACTCTCTGTCGAGAATGTCAACTTGGCAAACAGACCAAACATAGTTTTAAGAGCAAATCAGTTAATTCATTAACTGCTCCTCTACAACTTCTTCATATGGATCTCTGCGGTCCCATTTCTGTAGCTTCACTTGCCAGTGCGAGATATACCCTTGTGGTTATCAATGAGTTCACCAGATACACATGAGTGATGTTCCTGAAATCTAAGGATCAAACATTTGAGCATCTTGTAGATCTTTTCAACCGGATAAGCAACTCACAAGGACTGAGCATTAAATGCATCGGGAGTGATCATGGTACAGAATTTGATTTTTCGGATATGAGGTCATATTGTTCTGAAAAGGGCATTCAGCATGACTTCTCTGCACCCAGAACTCCACAATAAAATGGGGTAGCTGAGTGCAAGAATCGCACTTTAGTCGAAGCTGGCAGATCTATGTTAGCAGGGGCAAAGCTTCCTCTCAGTCTATGGGCTGAAGCTGTGTCCACTGCCTGCTATGTTCAAAATAGAACTCTAATAAATAAATCTACCATGAAAACACCCTATGAGATGTGGAGAGGACGAAAGCCTTCAATTTCACATTTCAAAGCTTTTGGGTGTACTTGCTATATATTAAACAACGGCAAAGAACCCTGGAATAAATTTGAACCAAAATCTGATGATGGGATCTTTGTTGGGTACTCATTACATAGCAAGGCTTATCGGGTCTTCAATAGAAACTTTTGAAAGTTGAAGAATCTATCCATGTGACTTTTGATGAAGCTAACCTGGATTGGTCAAAAGTTGGTGCTTCAAGTTCAAATGTGCAGGATCAGGATGACAACATCGACTATTCAAAGTTTATGAATGTTCCTGTTACACGTACTGACCAACCACGTGGCACTAGTGAAGCACAAAGAAATGATATGGATGATGCTATGGATGAATCGGACTGTGGACTTCCATTTAACTCCGGACATACTCCTACGGATATCCAAAATTCCGGAGTACCTTCAAGTCCCTCCGGACTAGTTAACATTGAAAGCAACAGTGTCGAAGAACCACCTAGTTCTTCTGAACCTGCTAATACGGAAACATCTAGTCCGGAAGAAGCTCAACCGACGAATGTACCTGAACCACCCAATCTGGCAGAGCTTCAAATTATTCAAGATCAACCATCACATGCACAAAATTACAGGTGGACTCGAAACCACTCTTCAGAACAAGTGATTGGTGATCCTACTGTTGGTGTAAGAACAAGAGCAGTCACCTCCAACATTTGTCTTTACTCATGTTTTCTATCTCAAATAGAACCAAAGGTGGTAGATGAAGCTCTTCAGGATTCGAACTGGATAGAAACTATGCAAGAAGAGCTGAATCAATTTAAGTGAAATGATGTGTGGACTCTAGTACCAAGGCCTAAGTCTCAGCAAGTCATTGGGGTTAAATGGGTGTTCCGGAACAAGCTTGATACAGATGGAATAGTAATCCGGAACAAAGCTAGACTAGTAGCCAAAGGATATCGTCAAGAAGAAGGAATAGACTATGACGAGACCTTTGCTCCGGTAGCAAGACTTGAGGCAATTAGAATGTTTCTGGCGTATGCTTCATATGAAAACTTCATAGTTTATCAAATGGACGTCAAAAGCACATTTCTGAATGGATATCTTCAAGAGGAGGTGTACGTTGAACAACCTCCCGGTTTCATTGTACCTAAGGCAGGACATCAAGTCTACAAGCTTCGGAAAGTTTGTATGGTTTGAAGCAAGCTCCAAGAGCCTAGTACGATACACTATAAGAATTCCTAATTGCTCACAACTTCCGAAAATGGAAGATAGACACCACTTTATTCCTACAACAAGAGAAAGGATATACTCTGATCGTACAGATATATGTGGATGATATCATTTTCGGATCATCAAATCCGAAACTTTGTGAAGAATTTGCAAAGTTGATGACTGGCAAGTTTGAGATGAGTATGATGGGAGAACTGTCCTACTTCCTTGGAATAGAAGTCAAACAATTGAAGGAAGGGATCTTCATCAACCAAGCTAAGTACACACGTGACTTAATTAAGAAGTTTGGTATGGAAGGTTCATCTCCCGTCAAGACTCCAATGCCAGTCAGTGGCAAGTTAGACCCTGATTTGGACGGCAAATCAGTAAATGTGACTGAATACAGAGGGATGATAGGATCCTTGCTGTATCTTACAGCAAGTCGCCCGGACATTATGTTTGCAACCTGCATCTATGCAAGATATCAGGCGAATCCCAAAGAGTCACATATGCTTCATGTCAAATGGATATTAAGGTATCTTAAAGGGACTGTGAATTTGGGACTCTGGTACCCAAAGGAGTCCAACTTCACCTTATCCAGATATTCTGATGCTGGTTTTGCTGGGTGTCGCATCGACAGGAAAAGCACAAGTGGTACATGTCAGTTTCTTGGAAATAGATTAATTTCATGGTTCAGTAAGAAGCAGAATTCCGTATCAACCTCTACTGCTGAGGCGGAATATATAGCCGCTGGGAGTTGTTACGCATAGGTTCTCTGGATGCAAAGTCAACTTACTGACTATGGTTTTAACATGACATCTATTCCACTGTAGTGTGACAACACCACTGCAATCGCTATCAGCAACAATCCTATCATACACCCAAAGACGAAGCGCATTGAGGTCAGGTATCACTTCATTCGCGACCATGTTCTCAAAAAGCATATATCTATGGAACATGTTGCTACTGAAGATCAACTGGCAGACATATTTACAAAGCCCCTACCTGATGCAAGCCTGGAAGGTTTTCTGAATTTACTCTTCCGATTAGGTATGCTTGACTTTTCTGCATAGCTTCACTTAAATCACTCAACAGTATATCTTCTTTCAAAACATGCATTGTGCTTTTATTGAAAGTAATAGATTCATACCGAACTTAATTTTTGATCATACTTACTGCTTAACGTGTCCTATGCATCTGATAAATACCAAAGTTTTTCTTTAGGGGAGGATGCTTGCATTTCCCGACTGAAGTCATTTAGGCAACATGATTAAAACTTATATGAATAATCTTTTTAGGATTTCATGATCTTGATTCTCATTCTCCACCACATGACAAATGCCGGTTCATTTAGATTGCTCTATTATCATGTATAGTTGAAGAAATGAAATGGGTTAGCTCGGAATGTCTGGTGGATGTATATGCGATCATGATCGATCAGCTTCTGAAGTGTAGTTTTCTAAAAGGGTAGACAACGCTAACTTTCTCTAAGCAGGAAACGTCAACCGAGAGGATCGCACGATCTATAGGGGAGAAAATGCTTCATTGATCAATTTAGTAATGCCCCTCGTATATGTCTCATGACCTCTTTCCTGGCTATCTATTTAAGGGGGAGTCTTTCACTGAGAGGATCGCATGCTCTAAGGGGGAGCAAAAGCTTCTTTTTATTACCTCTGTAATGACCCCTTTTATGTCTCGGATGCTCCTTCCTCTAAACTTTCACTTCCGCATCTGACTGGACATGCAATGATGAATCAGAATTGTGGCATGGCTGGATGTCTTTCTTTCCTCAACTGTGCATTTTAATCGGATAATCATCTGCCTACTTTTGACATGTGTTCATATCCCCAGTTTCACTCATGAATCATAACTTGGGAAAATCATATGATTTTTAATTTATCTTAGCTATCACTGTTAGTATGAAGGTTTCGCTATGTTGACCTACATGGACTTATGTGTTTATCAGTTGTTATATGCATTTTCTTCAGTAATTTGATCATAATTCACATGTATGTGTCTTGTTACTATTCTTACATATGCATAAGTTCTGTCTCTTTTTAGTTCGGATTATGATGTTCTCACTTAGACTATTTGATCCATATCCGTACTAACTCAACCTGTTAGTCTACTGTTTCTTTAGTTTATTTTTCAAGCTACAGGTTCAAATTCTCTTTGCACTTCATTGCTCTATCTTGTTTTGATGTCTCGGATTTGAAGTGTTGTGGTACTTCTTATTTCCTCGACACCAAGACAGCAAAGGAATCATTCTTTATCAGCACTTAACTTCTACGGACAGTCAGTCTATCATCAGGATATAGTTCACACGGACAATATCAAGCCCAGATGAGAGTCGGTTTAATTCCTCCTGACTCTTGGAATTCTCAATTCGCGATAAACCAAGTGATTATCTTAGATCGCATTTTGTTGAGGAGGAATAATGATGGTTCATTAAATGCACGTCTCGAGCCCGGTAATTTGTCTTTTCAAAATTCGGCAGTATGAATACAGCTGTCATTATTGAATGGTTAGCACGGCTGCCACGTCATTAGTTTACTTGACGGCGCTAATACATCAAGTCTAATGACATCGGATTGTCAGGCGGATCACTGCTCATCTCGCTTAAACCCGAGACCTGCTGGCTTCCACGGAATGGGTCCTATTTATATTGAACTCTCACGCGAGCGCAAGGCTATTGCTTTCACTACTCAGAATCCTAAACCCTCGTTGTTCTCTATTCACCAAAGACCTCCCCTTCCTTCTCCTTCAATCTTCCAATTCCAATGGCATCTCCTGCTCTCTACGGCGTTGTTCCTGGCCATCTTGTCGACTAGGCTGGCATTTCCGACCCTCCTGCCTGGCTCTACGAGGTTCGCTCCTTGCTAGCCTCCAGTGTCTCCTCGACATTGTCTTTGCCCCGGCTGATCTTCTCATCTCAGACGTCCGATCTTTCTATGAGCACTTTGAATCCAGTGACCAGTCAATTGTCTCTGGTATCCGAGGTCAACCCATTAAGATCACTCCTCAAGTGATCTATGACGTCTTCCATTTCCCAAGTGGCAGTGATTACCGGCCGAGTGCTTAAATCATGGCTACTGCCATGAGATGTCCCTCCAAAGTGAAGGAATACAAGCTGAAGTCTTTTCAAGGCCCCTATCGCTGTATGGCCACCATACTCAGTCGATGCTTACTGGCTCACTCTACGGCTCTTGACTCAGTCCTGTACGATTTGCTCCTGGCGATCTATGTGGTCTTTGAGCAATTGCCTCTAGACTGGGGCGATTTTCTTTTTCGGGTTATGTGGAACGGCAAATGGAATTCATCTTTCGGATGGATTCTCTCACAACTTTTCAGACATCTACGCCTCGCGCACTTCCAGGACCAGTTGACGATTTCCTTCCCGCAGAATTTTTACTTTTGTCATCTCACCTCCGATGGGACGCTCACTGTCCGCCGTCCTCCTGTCTCTCGTGCACGCGTTGTTGTATCGGAACATCAAGATAGTTTCATTGGTGACCCCGCCCCCAGCTTGGGTCACGAGGTTAGCTCCACCCACCGGTCTTCACGCATCCGGTCCGTTGCTGCTCCGGCACGCTCCGCAGCTTCGCAAGCACGCGCGTTCGTCTTGCTCCTTCGATGCCAGAGGCCCTCTCGGCCCGCTTCCCCATGAGACTGTTTCTTCAGCCACTCCTGCTAATGCCCCTGCTGTTATCCCTTATGCTACTGCTGCTGATGCTGCTACTGGTGCTCCCGCACCTACCTCTCTAGTTACTGCTGCCGTTGCTGCTGTCATCGCTAACATGCCTACCTCTCCTACAGCTGCCTCTCCAGCACGCATTGTTGACCCTTAAGACTACCTCGACCATCTTCCCACCGACATTCTGACTGACTGCTGGCTCTGTTTTAGTCTAGCTCACACTGCCAACATCCCTGAATCTGCTCTCCGGGTTTATTACACCAAACATACCCAAACCCCAGAAGCTATGATTATTTGGAACTCTGAACATGGTTTTCTAACGTCGTCTCTGCTTCAGGCCGCACCTCCAACTGCTGCTGCCTCTTCCGGACTTGCTCACGATGCATGGACTCCTATCCCTGCTGAGGCTGGTCCCTCCTCTCCTGCGGACATTCCCCTCATTGACCTCTCTGGTCAAAGTGGCTCTGCTACACCTGCTACTGCTGTTGTTCCCTCATCGTTCTCTCCACCTGCTGACTCCTCTGCCCTGCGCACTCCTGCACCTCTACATGCGGGGGAGTCCTCAAAGGCTCCTGCCTCTGGCCTTGGGCGTACCTCATTTGCCACGATCCTGTCTGAAGCCGCGGTCTCTGCTCAGCTAGATCATATTGCGGAGGGCAATCGCTCCCGGGCCCAGGTCATTGCTGATAAAGTTGATGAAATCAGGACCCAGATCCTCTCCGCTCTCTCCAACTCCTCTCTCTCACTGGATCGGAAGCTGGACCTTATTGCCCAATCTCTTTCGGGCCTATCCACTTCTGTCCGGGATCTGACTCAGGTTGTGGGTCGTCCCTCTCGCCCTCCTCACCGATCTGCCAAACAGGGGGAGAATGCCCGATCTGATCCATCCCTTTCCACTACTTCTCTTGATACTATGGACGTTCCCAGCCGAAAACCTACACTAACCCTTCCTCCGGGCCTCCCGATTCCCAAACGCAGCCGTTTCTCTGGACCATCCAGTGCTGTTCCAGCTCTTTCTAACCATCGCAACTCCTCCACTGCAGCACCCTCCTTATCTGCTCAGGCTCCGCAAGTCACGTTTCTCCCATCATACACGGAATTAGACCCATATGATACAGATGGGCGTGTACATGATGCCATGTTAGCATATGCGAGTGATGCTCCCTCTACCCCAAAAAGGTTTTTGTCATCTCTGTCCCCTCTCTCCCCCGAAGACATAAGCACCCTACTGTCGGAGAAAGGACAGTTCTCCACTGAGGACATTGACAACTTCACCTTGGCGGTGAAGGAAGAGATGAGGTTGTTCCCCACCTTGTACCAAGAAAAGCATCTGATCGATATCCTACCTTGTTGGCTTGATCACTACCTTCCTGAAATGGACTTCCTTTAGACCCTCATCAATAGAACAGCTGAACACAGCAAGCCATGGAAAGATCTTACAACTATTCTCATTCCATACAGGATCAGCACTCCTCATCACATGCTCGCAGTCTTCTCCATCAAGGACAGGAGAGTTGTTCTGCATGACTCTCATCAGGTTATGGGACACCAGATGAGAAGAAGCCAACTTGGACCACTGCTCCGTACTCTGTCAAATGCTGTCAGACAGAGTGGACTCTTCGAATCAATTGGCCAACCTCCTCTGCCTCCCAATGCTCTTCTCAATTCGACAATTCTGAGCAAAGGAGAAGTTCCCCAACAACTTAACGGAGAAAGCTATGGAGCCTATGTCTGCTACTTTATTAGGCACCTTTTGAAGTATGATCCTAACTGGAATTATTTTTTTCTGTGCACTAAAGAACAGCCTTAGCGGCTAAGGGAGCAAGCAGTGTAATGACCCGTGTGTAAGAGGTTAACCACAAACACCTTGGATGTTGGTGCACAAGTTTGAGGTAAGAGATGAGCCCAAGAGGGGACTTTTGGGAGGTGCATGTGACAAGTGATAACGTGCATTTATGCCCTAGGAAGATGCTATGCATATACATGCGGTTTTAAGCTGTTTTGGCAGATCTTGGAGCTCACTTTTGATATGGTAGATGGCCTCAAACAATTGGTGTGCAAGAACAAAAGTTGCTTAGAATGAGGTCCTCTACCTACCACAGAAATTTCAGAGCATTTGGAGCTGCACGTGAATTCACCCATTTCACGTGCAAGCATATTTTTGCTTCTCAGGCCTCTACAAGATGCAAAGGGGCTTGGGGTAAAGTTTGAGTGCTTTTGGAGCTGCACACCAATTGAGGAATTGGCGTTCAAATTGGCGTGCAGACATGTTTTTGCATGGTTACCTTAGTTTTGTTATTCTAATCATCTTTTCCCAAACGACCATGTTGGAATTATGGATATTTTGTCGAGTATGGATGCGAAAAGGTTGCAACTTGTGTAATCAAAACTACGTCGTTTTGATGCTGGGATTCACTTAATCAAAACTACGTCATTTTGATGCTGGGATTCACTTAATCAAAACTACGTCGTTTTGATGCTGGGATTCACTTGATCAAAACTACGTCGTTTTGATGTTGTGTTGTCTATATAAGGATGAAGAGCCCTCTGTTTTAGGTTTAGGGTTTGTTGCTCCACCAGCCATCGCAGAGAGAGAGAGAGAGAGGGGGGGAGCTGCTGGCTTGCTGCCGGAGCATCTTGCGTGGGGAGGACGGCGTCTAGCGTGGGAGCAAGAGCAGGAGGACGTTTCCAAGGTAGGGGTTCTGTCTCACCTGATCTGTTCTGGGGTTAGGCCCTGTGTAGAGGATTTATAGAGCTTCTACTGTTATTGTTATACTATCTATATGTAAATTCATATAGGTGTGACCTCCTATATGAATGTTGGCCTTCAAGGGCAGTATGGGTTGAGATTAGGCCTTGTGTGGCATTGCACACTAAGTGTTTGATATTATGCCTGGTGAGGCCATGCATGTTATGCGATTGATGTTATGCCAGCGTGGTTATGCCTGAATGGTGTTTGATGTAATGTCCGTGAGGATATGCATGCTAGGTGTTTGATGTTATACCAGGGTGGACATGCATGTTAAGTGTTTGTTGTTATGCTTGAATAATCGAGATATATGTTAAATGTTTGTTGTTGTCTGTGGAGCCTAAGAAGCCTGAGAGGCTAAGGCAATGCTTGTGTACTCGTGGAGCCTGAGAGGCTGAGTTGATGTCGTGAGATCGACCGTGGAGCCCGAGAGGCCGAGTTAATGTCGTGAGACCGATCGTGGAAACTATGCCTGAGAGGCGGTTAAATCATTGGCCCGAAGAGGCGGTTAAATCACTTGTGGCTTGTGTGGTAGAGAATTGTAACTACCTGGTGTGGTTTGTTATTGTCTGTTGAAATGATTGTAACACGACACTGCACTTGTACACATGGCATGTAGATGCTAGGAGCATGGGATGGGTTGGGGAGACTTGATCCCTACTGAGCTGTGGATGCTCACCCCTCCTACTGTGGTGTGTTTTCTTGCAGGAACCTACGGGTGTTAGGTGGGAACACCAAGGTGGAAGAGTTCTGTTTTGTGGCTTTATTTTGTGTTATTTGCATTATGTAATTTTGTTGAGGCATTGTAACCCCAGCAGGGAGGTATTGTAATGAAGTTTGAAACATAATAAAGGCATATGGTTTCAATTAAATAATTGTGTGATTTTGGTTTCTGAAGTGTATGTTGTGTTCTACCCCTTTATCCAAACCCGGGTAAAGGGAGGGTCACGTTCCGGTCTCCTCGGGTTGGAAAATCGGGGCGTGACAGGCAGCAACTAAAATCTTCAAGTACAGTAAGCCTTACAATTCTTAGTATAACTTTTGTACTAAGGCTTACTTTGTATTATGGTTGCTGACATAGTGGAAATTTCTTCTGTTTATCCTTATCTCTGTGTATATCTTGCTGCCTAACCGGATCAGATTACAAAGGGTTTGGCATATCCATATTGGGGGAGATTGTTGGATCAAACCTAGAATTTGGATGATGTGGATCAAACCCTATGTAATTTGATTTTAAGATGTTTCATGTTTATTCTAAGTCTGTGCAGAAGATAAAACTTTAATCCGGACCTACTCCTGTAAGAGCAAAGCAAAGGACAGGATATACAATCCTGATCCGGATTATCATGAGTGTCATCAAACACTTGGTAAATAACTAAGTCTTCATCCGAAGTAAGGACTCTCCGTATGGACTAATCACTTAACAAAAACGACTAAGGAATCCGCGCTTTTATTGTTGATTGGACTAAGTCATTTTATGCGGAATGAGAATCCGAGTCTACACCTCATACGGAGTAAGAGAGATTTATTGCAGAGAAAGAATTAAGTCTTTCACTCCAGCTGTCTAAGGAAAAGAAGATACGGACTAAGGAATCTGAGTCTTTCATTTGAGCGGAGTAAGAAATGACTGATGCGGAGTAAGGACAATTGATGCGGAATAAGGAATCCGAATCATTACTCAAGCGAAGTAAGGAACTCACGCGGAGTAAGGAAACGCTGATGCGGAATAAGGATTCTGCATATGTACCTCATGCGGAGTAAGGAAGCGTTGACACGGAATAAGGATTTCAGGACTTCATGTACACGGAGTAAGCAATAACTGAAATGGAGTAAGGATCCGAGCCTCATTGATACGGAGTAAGGAAATCTACACTGGACTAAAAAGACGCTACTTCACCTTATCCATACCGCATTTATGATATCAACTCGCTGTGTTCCGATGTAAGACAAACTCATTGAAGATCTAAACTGTCCTACACGTGGAGCACTCGGAGATGTGGATGCAGTCCCAAATGCAATTGGAATCAAGCGAAGTAATTCAATTCACTTATGCTTCCAATATTTCGAGCTCCAAATCCGAAGTAGTTATAGCAGAAGCATTTTTCGAGAAGAACTTAATGTTTACACAGTGCTCGGAAAATACAGTTCCAAGTTAGATTCCTAGGATGTCTATATATATCTGTAGTGCTGTACATTCAAAAAGCGTACATATAAAGGAAGAACTGATACGCTCGTGAAGTAGGTTATTGTACAAGAGCTCATAGAGATTATCAACGCCAGTGTGCGTAACTGTAAAACTGAGTGCTATTGTAATCAGCTGTATTTGCTGCTTATTTTGTTGTAATTATCGTAAGATAATAAAGCAAAACACTTCTACTATCTGGTTATCTTCCACACTGATTTTACATCTTTTAACCAGATTGTGCTATACCTGTGAGAGCAAAAGAGTTTTGATTTGAGCCTATTCACCCCCTCTAGGCTCCTAAGGACCAACAAAAAGAAAATGATTTTTGTTTTTTTAGTTTTTGACAGGTGTCCTTCGGTTTTTGGGATCGGCAGGGCAAACCGAATTTCAAAACGTTTCGAAAAAATTGTTTTTGGACTCGGGACATGATAACGAGCGACCCCATGTCAATTTTATTTAAAAACGATCTCGTTTTTATGGTAAGCCTGTACCGATGTTATTTATTACCAAAAAATGATTTTTTTAATCTAAAAGGCTCCAAAAACAAATATGTACAATATATATGTCAAAATTTTTAGAATGATGAGTAAAATAGGAAAATGAGGTTCGTGACCTGATCCGGAGTGCCATTTGAAAAGTCAATTACTGTTTTAACCTTCAATGGTAGCCTGAACGCTGTTTTGACCATATCTTCTTCATTTCACCTCAAAATTGAGCGCGGTCGATGGCGTTAACCCTCGAATTTAATTTTCTATCACCCAGGACGGACTCTTTGGAATTTGGAGGCCTTTCTTGAATAATGTCTTGAAATCGGGCATTTGCGGCTCAACGGTCACGACTCCGTCGTTCTGCAAAATTTCAACAAACTGAAGCGGCATAGAAGGAAATTTGAACTTGATAAAATGTGTCTAACCCGAACAAAATAGGGTCCAACAGCTGCCCCTCTTTGTGTATCATTTGTGTTCAAATGGTGTACGAAGATAAGATGGACTTGTTTTGGACGGGTTGGATCACTTACCTGGCTTACGTGTTGCCAAGGGATAGTTCTCATTGGGAATCGAGATCCTGGCCGGAACTTGGGATTTTCAGGAATAAAAGCCTAGATGCTTAGTGGATTGGGAATTAAAAAAGACATGAGGTAATAGAGAATGAAAAACCTAAAGGGTTGATTTGGATTTGAAAAGACATAAAATTAAAAGCCTAATAATAACTGTAAAGGGCTAGAACATGAGAGACATCGCAGAGGCAGGAGGATTACTTTCCTACAATGCGTTGCAGAGGCCGGAGGATTAGTGCCTATGATGCAAGGATACTGAAAATTAAAAGCCTAGAGTTGGCGGAAACGTAAAAGGCTAGGACCTAAGAGACTTTATAGAGGTAGGAGGATTACTTGCCTACAATGCATTGCAGAGGTCGGAGGATTACCACCTATGATGCAAAGATACTAAAAATTAAAAGCCTAGAGCTGACGGAAATGTAAAAGGCTAGAACCTGAGAGACTTCGCAGAGGCAGAATGATTACTTGCCTACAATGCATTGCAGAGGTCGGAGGATTACCGCCTACGATGCAAAGATACTGAAAATTAAAGGCCTAGAGCTGACAAAAATATAAAATGCTAGAACCTAAGAGACTTGTTGGAAATAATGATTGGTATTTGATGGAGATGCTTTAGGGGATTAGTGAGCTTAGGGGACCTTAATTGGTTAATGGCTTCTAATGTTTGAGGCTTTTGAAAACAACTCACAGAACCTGAACAAGAGAAATGCACATGATGCAGAATGCATGAAATTCTTTTCTAGACTTAGTGGGGAGCTTAACCCGCTGGGTATTCACTGTTGTTTGTGATGGACTTCACCTTGCTGGGGAAATATCACAACACTGTTGAGAAGTTGTTTTGCTGGGGATCATTCCAGTCATGCTGGGGAACTCTGTTTCTTCTTTAACTGAGGAGTTTGTTTGACTTAGCGTCACTGAGTTGAAGAGCTTAACTTGAGCACAGTTTTTTGGATGACAGAACACCTTTGCTGAGTAATATCATGAGAGATCCTGCTAGGGATAAACATTTTATGTACAAAAGATGTTCTTTTTTTTTTTAAAACAAGTTTTCAAAGATGATTTTGTTTAAAAATAATTTCCAAAACATGGTTATGCAATGCATTCATAACTTGTCATCCTCTCGTGGCAGTGGTACGAGACTCTAGGGACATAATCCACAAAGTTGACTTGAACTTGACTAGCTTGGACTAGGTAATGGTTCTTGATGGCTTGAGGGTTTGATTTGTAGATCTTGGGGGTACTTGCTCAATGGTTTTGGGGCTAGAGGCATTAGCACTCTGTGGTTTTGAAGGTTTCCAGGACTGGATTGGATGGTCTTGGTATTCGCTGGCGTCGAGGGTCATGCTGAGGTTAGGAGTATTGGCCTTCCATGATTTTGAAGGTCCTCAAGGTTGAGATTGGATAATAGCCTTGAAGCTTTGGGGTTTTCATCCTCATGGTTTGGAAAGTTTAGTACTTCATGGTTTTAGGGTTTTTGAGATTGAGGGTTTTTTTTTTTGAGATTGAAGTTGAAGGGTCTCGCAGTTTTGGGATTTTATCCTTGGATTGGCCGTGTTAGTATGCAATGGTTTTGGGCTTTACCTTGAGAGGTTACCTCCCGAAGCTTTGCCTTGATCTTGTGGCTCAAAGGAATCTATCTCCGAAAGTTGCTGTTTGGAGCTTTGCATTGATCTGAACTCTTCTTGCTTTCGTGGCCTCTGGTTCCACTATCAAAGTTTGGTGCTTAGGCTTCGACTTGATCTCGTGCATTTGAATACTTGCTGCTTTCTTGGCTTTGCATTTTACTCGCAGTGCCCTTTCGGGTTTTCACTACGCCCGCATTATACGGATTCTATTGCCCCTTCTATCTTATAGATGGCTTTGTATTTTACCCTTGATGCCCTTTTGGGTTTTCACCAAGTCCGCCTTTTGTATTAAAAGTTTCCACTCTCATTTGAGTACTTGAAAAATAACTTTGATCATTCAATCAGAGAGGACTTTTCTAGGACTGTAACGAAGGCTTGAAGTTTAAGGGTTTATCAAGAAAGGGAGATAATAGGTTCAAACCTAATCTAGGTTGGATATGATCCATAGTTCAGATTGAACTCTCAAAGGCTGATTCTTTCGACTCTTTGTTTTATCTCTCTTTTTTTTTCTTTTTCTTTCCTTTTGTTTTTAAGGGATGGACTAAATTTCCCCAATGTAGGGTTCTATCCCTGTCAAGAGACTCATAAGATTATTTTTTTTAAAACTACCCCAAGGGTTAATTTATTCCTTCGAACTTGTCTAGCATGGGAGTTTGATTTAAAATGCTTTCTTTTCTTTTTTCTTTGTTGTTGTTTTTTCTTTTCTTTTCACATGCCCCAAAATACCCTCATTGAGTTTTCTTCCCTGTTTCTTTTCTTTTCCTTTCTTCTTTCTCACCAAAGGTTGCCCTAGTTTGACATGAGTTATCCCAATGAGAGACTCTATAAGGCATTGACCGCCCTAGTATATGTACGGAACTGCCTCTCTTAAGGGATTTGGCTTTGAAAAACTGCCCCAGTGTGGGGTAAACTATGGATCGGGTAATTTGAAAAGAAATTTCATTATAGGCTCAAAGGTGGTAGCAAGGGTATTATTACGAGATAGTACAAAAGATGGTCTCTCCTCACTTTAAATGATCAATTGTTTTCTCAAGTAGTTCAAAGAAGAGTTATATCCATTTTCTTGATAGAAGGAACTTTACCTAACAGTCAATCAATCCCTTTGCGAATGTCCCTCTCGGTGGGAATGGAGCTCCCCAAAATTGCTTTTCTTGAACTTCCCGATCTCTTGTGCTGAGCTCTTAGAACGCTAAGTTTCTTGGACCCTTCTCAGGCTTAGGTTATTGGTTCAATCTCCCTTGTTTCATATGCCCCTGTTAAACTTGATACACATACCATGAGAGTGGATAAGAAAATGACAACCATTGCATGAATATGATGTTGAAAATGGATTTTGAAAAAGCATTTATTATAAAGGGGCCTTGGAGAAATTTTAAGAAAAACAAAATAGCTTCATGATTCACACAACAACAGGACTACATGGTGTTACTCGAGCATAGGTGATCCATCATTTGAAAAGCTCAGGTGGTTTATTCTTCTCAAAGCTTGAACTGCTCTCTTGAATGTCATACATCTCTCGATATTATGACCAATTCCTCTAGAATGATACTCACATTGGGCTCCCAGGATGTACCATGCGGTGTATGGAAGACTTATCTCTTTCGGTGATATGGGAGCTACTAAACCTACCCCTAACAATTTGGGGTACAACTCAGCATACATCATCGGGATTGGCTCAATTTCTCTTCTTCCTGGCTTGCCTTGATTCCGAATCATTGGTGTAATATGAGCCATCAATTGTGGTACTTCACGCCTAGTTTTCTCGATTGCTCGAACATGTATTTTCCTCTTCAGCTGCATGTAATAGCTTTCTAGATTCTTCTGCCTTATCCTCACAAATCTTCCCTTGCTTAATACCACTTTCTATTCTTTCTCTCGAGGCCACTAGGTCAGCAAAATTGATGGTCATATTCCCCACTAGCTTTTCATAATAAGTCCCTTTCATGGTATTAATGAATAATGTGGTAAGTTTCCTTTCTGTTAACGGTGGTTGGACCTCCGTTACTATCTCCCTCCTGCGCCTAGCATAATCTCTGAAGCTTTCAGTTGACTTCTGTTCTAGTTCTTCTAATGTCAGCCTATTAGGAGCCAACTCTATAATATGCTTGTATTGATGTGACTTTTCTAGATCTTGCCATGTATTGATGTGACTTTTCTAGCACTGCAAATACCATTGAAGTGGTCCTCCAGTTAGACTCTCTTGAAAGCAATGCGTCAAAAGTTTATCATTATGCACATATGCTTCCATTTTCCCGCAGTACATTGTGAGATGGAATTTTGGACATTGGGTGCCGCTAAATTTTTCGAATTCGGGCATCTTGAATTGTGGAGGGAAGATTATCCCAGAAACCAGGCACAATTCATCTAGACTGATCAAGCCATAAGCCTTAGTCTTCTCAACTGCTTTCAATCTTTCCTCAAGTTGCGCTATCGTAAGCGATTCAATATCTTCTTTAGGTGCGGGGGACATCTGTACATCTGTCTCATGCCCCAAAGCCAGTGATGTAAAATGGACTTGATTTGGGATACCTCGATGTGCGAGAGTAGGGTCATGAACTGGTGTTTGCATTTGTGTGAGAGTCAGTGGTTGCAATGCTTCCTGGCCTTGTTGTTGATTTGGGACCCCTTGTCTTAGGTTGCTGACTAATCTCGACATCATTTCTGTCAGACGGTCCATTTGCCTTTACAAATCTCAGAGATTTCTGCACACTTCTTGTTGGTTCTGTTCCAAGCTGACCAGTCTTGCCTTTGTATTCTCTGCCATGCACCAAGATTGTTGCTTGCTTCTAATTGGTTCTGATGAATCAGCAAAATGATAAGCTCCCCATCTTAATTTTAATTTGATCTTTTTTTTATGAATATATGCACGAATGACATGATTAATGATTTTTTTTGCTTTGTTTTTTTTGCTTTGTTTCGTTTTTTCTTTGGTTTTTTGGCTTCTTTTTTTTTGGATTTTCTTTTCTTTCTTTTCTTTCTTTCTATTTTTGTTTGGCATACATGCATGCATGGATCTACATGACATGATTGACTAATGATGAATTTTTGTTTTTTTGTTTTTTTTTGTTTTTTTACTTTTTTTTTGTATGGCATAAATACAGGCATGGATTTACAATGACATGATTAACTGATGATGATTTTTTGGTTTTTTTATTTTCTTTTTTTGACATGCATGCATGGATGATATGATTATGACATGATTTATTGATGGTTTTTTTGTTTTCTATTTTTCCTTTTGTTTTGTTTTGTTTTGTGTTTTTTTTGATTTTCTTTCTTTATTTATTGGCATGCATGCATGGATCTACATGATGTGACAGAAACATGACATGAGTCATAAGTGTTACTATTATATGAATGAGAATGTACATATGTGAAAAGCATGAATAAAGATATATCGGAGTAACTCGACATGGGCACCCATGGACTAGTGAGGACTAATGTCGCCTACACCTAAATTGAATGGTAAATTCTTGAATGGACACCTAACCTTACAGTGTTGAGGTGGTCTACGTGACCAAAAGAACATATGAAGAAGGGAATGAAAAATAAATCTTAGGTGGACTTATGATGAATGTCACAGTCATGTGTCCTAGAGTGTATGATTAATATGAAGAATAAGACATGGTTAGAAAAAAAATGTATAGAACAAAGTTAGTAAAAAGACAGCACAAATAATAGTATAAAAAAAGGCAGTAACAAAATAACATGATTTGATGTGGATGAATCTATCCTTCAAAAGGAAGGCTAAAATGAGCAAACAACATGTGGATCGGTGTGCCCCTAATGAGCCATGATTTCTTACCCTTTCTTATTCGTTGGTCCCCAAGCTTCCTCTCTAGAGGGCTCCGTACACCATGGGATTTACCGGAGGGGGGCCTTAAAAGGACATGCCTTAAAAGGACCTCAAGCTTGAGTGAGGAGTCTGGGGTCCCTTTGCGGATAATGATCAACGCATAGGGCACCCTAATAAACCTCGCTAACCTAGACTGTGATAAAATCCGGGTATAGGGTTTATGCATGAATGCAGCAATTATGAAAAGCAGTAAAACATAACTATCATGACATCAATGCGCGTAAATCAAAACTATCATGCATCGGCGATTAAACAAAATAAATAAATCGGTTAAATGAAAAATAAAAAATAAAAGAATAAAAACAATTTAAAACAAAGAATAAACCTCCTAATCTTAATCGTAGGCCTAATTTTCTAACTGTCCCCAGTGGAGTTGCCAATTGTCATCAGCGGATTTCATCTAGAAGGGAAACCGCTTTTGGGGTGTGGTTCCCTCCAACCTTCATTCGAATGGTGATAAAAAAATAGGGAGTCGCCACCAACCGTTTTTGGGTGCGATTGGTTACCTAAAAGGAAATTAATTTATGCTGCTAGGGATGGGCTCGGGAGTTGGTTACGCGTGGGGAAGGACTAGCACCCCCACAATGCCCTTTCGGTACCTATCTTAGGATTAGAGATTTCTAATTTGTTTAACTGTTTGCCTAAATTAACTAATTTAAAGGTAAGGTGAAATTTGCATTTGTCCCAAGAGTCTACTTTTTTTATTTTCCTAAGTTATTTGTTGAAGTGGAATTAAATCCAATTTGTCCTAAGCATCTAAAGGGAGTCCTAACTTCTTCTTCCTTTTTTTTTATTTATTTAAATCATTTGTTGAAGTTGAAATTTAAACTCAATTTATTCATAAATCTCTAAAAGGGATTCTATGATTGGTCAACGTCTAAGTTATCTAAAAAACGTTTAGCGGAAGGAAAACAATTTTATGTCTAAGTTATATGCTAATATTAAAATAAATATGCAATGACGTTGAGAGTAAAAAACCAATGAGTAATGAAAAAGGAAAACCTAATGCCAAAAGCCCATGCAAAAACAAAACTCAAGTTAAAATAGTTTTTTTTTTAAGAAAAGATTTTTTCTTGAAAAGTTTCTAACAAAAAGAAGATTTTTTTTTTTGTGTTTTGTTGTTTTGAAAAGGAAGATTTTTTTTAAAAACATTTCTTTTACTTAAATGAAAATTTTTATTTAAACAAAGGAAAAGTTTTTTTTTGTTTGAAAAGACTTTTTCTGTTTTTTCTCTTTTTTCTCTAGAAAACATTTTTTAAATTTGAGAAATGGCTTTTTTTGTGGAAAAACAATATGAAACAAATAAACAAAAATGTGTTTTATGTGATTGTGACATGCATAAAAAACAAAAAAGCTCACTTTTTTTCTTCTCTCACTTTTTTTCTCTCTTTTTTTGTTTCTTTTTTTCTTTTTTTCTTTTTTTTCTTTGATTTACAAGTTACATGTTACAATGGTGTTTATACAACCTCTAATCACAGGCCCAAAGCTAACAAATTGTCCTACGGCCCAAAATCGGAAAAGATATACAACTAGTATTATTTGTACACGATTAAACGGAATTATAGTAGCTTGGGCTATCAATAGTCGGGAACTTATCCATCCAACGCCAAGCATGCCAACGAATAGCCCCAATTCAACATGACCCAACAACAAATGGAACTAAATCCACCTAACTCAGCACGAGAACATATGAACAATTGCAACCCAAGCAATGATTCTGATGAACAAGGAATTGGGCAGACAGAAACCAACAGACAATCGTGGATTAGAAAACCAGTAGGTCCTAGAGACCAAAGAAAAGAAAAAAATGTGAGATAAAACCAACACACAAAAAGGAAACAAACAGATCACATGCGGAAAACATCAACCAAAGGAAAATGTTTTTTTTCTTTTACCAGGACCCAAAACGCCCAAACACATATCACAACCTAGACAAAAACGAAGCAGTTCGCATATCTATATGAAAACCAAATGCAGATGAGTAAAACCAAAGGAAACCAACTCTGATCATGCATGTTGGTCCCTTGGAGCCTAGAAGGGGGGGGGGGGTGAATAGGCTCTTATCAAAACTTCTTCTCTGACTCTTTTGCACAATACCTATCCTGGTTGAGAGATAGAATCAATGCGAAAAGTAACCAGATAGTGGAAGTATTGTTTATTATCAAAAAGATAAGTACAACACAATGGAAGCAGATTAAAGTTTGAAGAGCTTTCTGATCTACTTAACAACTCTCTAACACTCTGATTACAAAGTACTCACACACTAGCCTCTTTTATCTACTTGAGCTCTAGTATATTTTCACATAATTTTACAAGGTTTACATGACATATATATATAGTACATCCTTGAGAAACAATCTTGGAACTTGTTTTTCCGAACTATGTGCACAATTACTGTTCCTCGGAATCGTCTTCGTCTTAAGTGCTGCAGATATGGAGCTCAATGTCTTGGGTTTGCAAAGCATAAGTGTGTTTGTGAGTTCCCAAGTTCAGTGTAAGTTGTGTCCACATATCCGGATGATCCACGTGTAAGATGCTTTAGGTTCTTCATGAGTTTGTCTTATATTGGGAAATAGCGAGCCGATAACATTGAATACGAAGAGATAAGTTGAAGTAGTGTCATCTTAAATCCGGTGTAAGGTTCCTTACTCCGTATGAATGATAAGGTCGAAGTGCTTACTCCGCATCAGTGCTTCCTTACTCTGCATGAGTTAAAGGAACGGAAGGCTTACTCCGTATCAGCGCTTCCTTACTCCGCAAGAGTAACAGGTTCGGATTCCTTACTCAATATCAAATTTCCTTATTCCGTGCGAAATAAAAACTCGAGTCTTTATTCCGTATAAGTCGTTCCTTACTCCGTATGTATAGAATGCTCCGGATTTCTTACTCCGTGATTCTTTTCCTTAGTCCGTTTGAGTGGAAGACTTAGCCTTTTTACTCCGTAATAACTGTGACTTTCTCCCTGCGCCTTATGGACTAGGATTCTTACTCCACATCTATTGACTTAGTCCATTTTAAAGTATTAGATGCAAATTCCTTAGTCCATAGCTTTAACTCATTAGTCCGCACGTATGATCCTTATTTCGTATGAAGTAAAGACTTGGTTATGTACCAAGTTTTCTACGACACATACTCTCATCCGGATCAGGATTATGTATCCCGTCCTTAGCTTTCATCTCACGAGTGTAGGTCCGGATTAAGTTCATATCATCTGCAATTAATTAACATGAAACACAACAAAAGTCTCAAATCAAGTTACATAGGGTTCTATTCACATCATCCAAATTCTAGGCTTGATCCAACAATCTCCCCTAATTATGGATATGCCAAAACCCTTTGTAATCTGATCTGGTAAGTACAGCAAAAAGATAGCATACAGAATAGAAACCACATCCATTTTCATTACGCAGCAACATAGTACAAGTCAACCTTTATACAGAATTTCTTTAAGGTACATAAGGCTTACTATACTTGAAGATCATAGTTGCTACTTTCTCCCTTAGCTCCATTGTTTGTTACGTTGTGTAGGCTTGGATGCTGTTCTAGCTTTTATCCACCTTGATAATAGATTTGATGAAGAAACAGACAAAGGCTCCACAGCTTTCTCCATCAGGCTGTTGTGGCACTAGCTTCTTGCCCTGGATCGTCACCTTCAGCTTTTCAGTTGGACCTAACGGAGTCAGGCCCCTATCTTTATACAGCCCAGATTGCCTTACTACTTCTGTCAGTCGTAGACACAATGGCTCCCATTGATGTCTTCTAACATTGTGCTCCACGACTTTATGAGAGTCAATTAGAATCAACTGCCTGGATGGAATCATAAAGACAACCAGCATGAAGTGCGGCGTCATAACCTGGCACGGAATGAGGATAGATGAGAGTGTTTTCCAGGGTATGCTATCCTCAACAGTTCCGTTAATGAAGGTCTGAATGTGGGCTATATCCGGAAGATACCCTTCATTCCAACATGGCAAGACATCAAACATGTGTCTGTCCTTGTATAGGGACAAAAATAGCCTCATCTCCATCTTAAATGCCCGAGAGAAGTTGTCTATGTCTTCTGTTGTGAGCAGACCCTTCTGAGAACGAATAGTCTTAATGTCTTGAGGAGAGAAGGGGTAAAATTCGGATAGACATCTTCGCTCGATATTCAACGCAGCATACTTAGTCATAGCATTAAAGACACTTCCATCCTCATCAAGAGGATCAAGATCCGCGTATGATGGGAGGAAGGTGTCAGCCACTGCAAATGGAGAGGTCGAAGGAAGAGCTGCACCGGAAGAGCTGGGCTGAGAGAAGCGGCTGCGTTTTGGGATTGAAACTCCCGGAAGCAGGGAAGATGTAGATCGCTTTTCAGCCCGAGTTGAGGAAGGATCAGATGACACTTTCTCCCCCGTTTTGGCAGATCGTCGAGGTACGGGAGGAGGACGAGCCATCGTGTGTGCCAAGTCTGTGAAAGATGTTGATAAGGAATGAACGGATGAGGCCACGAGATCCATCTTCTGTTTAATGGAGGTGGAGGAGTTAGTCAGGGCAGAGAGGAGTTGGGCGCCGAGAGCATCAACCTTGGCGGCGATGGCGGAAATTTGGGTGCTTTGGGCTTAGGCGTGACGGTCTAGCTGGGTGGAGAGCACAGCATTAGAATGGACCATGCCAAACAAGGCACGGCCAAGCGCCAACTCCGGAGCTTTGGAGGACTCCCCCGCAGGAATGGCTGTAGGAGTGCGCTGGGCAGAGGAGTCAGCAAGAGTAGAAGGAGCATCAGCAGCAGGGGTATCCGGACCACCAGAGGTATCTGGAGCATCAGAGCCACTTTGACTTGAAAGGTCAACAACGGGGACGTCGGCGGCAGAAGGAACAGGCCAGGCGGTGATAGGAGAGGGCACGCGTTCGCCCGGGACCGGTCCGGAGGTAACAGCAAAAGGAACGTCCGGAATGTGGGCCGGCATGAGGAAACCATGGTCCAGGCTCCAGATGATCATAGCCTCTGGGTTTGGGTGTGTTTGGCATAAAACACCAGACGTCATTGTCGTGGATAGAGGCAGTGCAGGCAAGGCTAAAACGGAACCAGAGGTCCGTTAAGGTGTCGGCGGAGAGATGGTCCAGATAGTCACGAGGTTGAGGTAAGGGAGGTAATGGTGCTTCCGGAGAGGAAGGAGGGACATCAGCCATTGCCGCCGTAGCAACAACAATAGCAACAGCGGGTGAGTCAGGTGCGGGGACATCAGTGGGAGAAGGTGCTGGAGAGGCAGCCGGATGAGGAATGGATTGAAAGGGCCCTGCAACCTCGGACGGTTCAGGGCGGACGCTGTTCTGGGAAGCTCGAGAGATGGATGGGGCAGCAACGGATCGAATCCGAGAGGACCGGTGAGCCAAGCTGACTTCGGGGGCATGGCTATCGGCTGGGTCACCAACCAAACTGCCTTGTTGTTCCGAGGCTAGAAGAAGGCGGAGAGCAACAAACGGACGGCGGGCGGTCATGCTTCCATCAGGCATAAGATGGCGAAGATAGTATGCCTGAGGGAGAGGGATGGCATCATATCTGGCGAAATGAGCCGGATGCTGATGCCGAAAAACAATGCTGAGAATCTGCCCGAAAGATTAGTTCTTGGGGCCATTCTTCAGCAGCCGGAACAAAAATGTCCCCCAGTCCATTGGAAGACCTTCGAAAACGTCGTACATGGCCAACAGAAGGTCATATGGAACGAAGTCGAGAAAGGAGGTTCAAGCCAGAAGACATCGGCTGAGAATGATCACCATACATCGATAACGACCGTGGAAGGACTTCACCTTGTATTCCTTCCCTTTATATGTGTAACCCATAGAAGCTGCCATGGTTTCTGGTTCCGGACGGTGTGGTTCACCGGTGGGTAGGTTGAGTGCGTCACGAAGGACGTCGGGGGTGATGATGATTGATTCACCCCGAACATGGAAAAGGATGGAGTCGGTGGTGCAGCGGATGCGCTGATAATACTCGATGATGTCGGCGATGAGTAGATCAGCGAGGTAGGAAACCAGATCCAAAATGTGGGAGGCTTCTAGAAGAGGACGTAGGTCCAGGAACCAAGCCGGAGGATCGACAACTGTAGGCCAATTAACCAGATGGCCGGGATTTATGCCAGAGAGAGAGAGCTTGGGTGCCATTCCGATTGAGAGGAGGAAGGAAAGGAGGTCTTAGTGATTGGAAGAGCGACGAGGGTTTAGGGTTTTGGAAATGTACACTCATGCTGCAGGATGAGCCAGTATATATAAGACCGAGTCCGTGAGTGCTGGCGGATCTTGGGATTAAGCGAGAAGAATAGTAATCCGCCTGACAAGCTGATGTCATTTATCTTGAGATATGAGCGCCTCCGAATATAAACATGACGTGGAGGCCGCAGACTCAAGTAAATAGGACAGCTGTATGCCTTCTTCCGGAAAATGCCTTGTCTCGAGACTTGCAATTAAAATAGCCCATCATTATGTCTCCTCAGAAACACGCGATAAGACTTGAGTATTTCAAGAGTCCGAAGGAGATGAACCAACGATCATCTGGAGGAATGAGTAATCCGTAAAAGTAGATCCGGATGAGCAACAGAGTGTGAGAGAGAGAGAGTGATTCCTTTGCTAGGTAAAGTCGAAGAAGATGAAGTACCACAACTGTTGGTCCCTAGTAGCCTAGAAGGGGGGTGAATAAGCTAAAATCAAAAACTCTTTACTCTGGCAGGTACAACACAATCTAGTTAAAAGATATAGAATCAGTACGGAAGATAACCACATAGTGAAAGTATTTTGCTTTATTATCTGATGATAATTACAACAAAATAAGCGACAATTAGAGCCGATTACAATAGCACTCGGTTTCTGATTACACACAGCGTTTATAATCTCTTTGAGCTCTTGTATATTACAACCTCTCTAGCTCACGCACCTTTATAAATATACACAGTTTTGTATTTATAGACATTCCTATGAATCTATCTTGGAACCGTATATCCCGAGCACCGTGTAACATTAAGTTCTTCTTGGAAAATACTTCGCTTTTAACCGCTACGGATGTGGAGTTCGAAATATTAGAAGTATAAGTGTAATGAATTACTTTGCTTGATTCTAATTGCATTTGAGACTGCGTCCACATCTCTGAGTGTTCCACGTGTAAGACAGTTTAGATCTTCAATGAGTTTGTCTTTCATCGGGATACAAACAGCCGACCATTAAATGCGGCTTGGAAAAGGTGAAGCGGCGTCTTCTTAGTCAATAGTAAGGTTCCTTACTCCGTATCAACGAAGTTCAGATCCTTACTCCGTGTCGAGTTGCTTACTCCGTATCGAGATGATCCTGGAATCCTTGTTCCGGGTAAGCGTTTCCTTACTCCGCATAGAGTAGGTATGGAATGCTTACTCCATATTAGCGATTGGTTCGGATTCCTTACTCCGCGTTAGCTTCCCTTACTCCGCAACGGTTGTCCTTATTCCGCATCAATGACAGACTCGGATTTCATAGTCCGTGTCTTTATTTCTTTGGTGGAGAGATAACTTCGATTCATTCTCCGCAACAAGTCTCTCTTACTCCGTGCGAGTTGTAGACTCGGAATCTTACTCCGCATCACTTGACATGGTCTAGTTGAAAGTTAGACGCGGGTTCCTTGGTCGTTTTGTCAAGTGATTACTCTTCACGAAGGATCCTTACTCCGGATGATACCTTGGTTATGTACCAAGTGAATGACAACACTCACGATGATCCGGATCAGAATTATGTATCCTGTCCTTAACTTTTGTCCTTACGAGAGTAGGTCCGGATTAAAGTTTTATCTTCTGCACAGACTAAGAATAAACATGGAATATCTCAAATCAAATTACATAGGGTTTGATCCGCATCATCCAAATTCTGGGTTTGATCCAACAATAACACTTCACAGTCGAGACTTCAAGAAAGATATGTCAGTGAAAATGCAAAGCAAATCGGAACCTGTAGCTGCATGAGGATAAACTAAAAAGAACACAGAGCTTTCACAGGTTGAGATTAGTACGGATGTAAACAAATATTTAAAGGTAACAAAATCCAAAAACTAATGAACAAGGAGAACGCATTGAAAATAAATGCTAGACACATACAAACGAATGACTGAATAAATGATGCAAAAAAATAAGCATATGTCTGATTAGAAACTCATACGTTCTTATTGGTCAACATAGTGAGACCGTCTTGCTGAACATTGGAGCCAAAATAAATGAACATTATGTGAGTTACTCGAAGTAAGATTCATGGATGAGAATGGAAGAAAGAACACATGGCAGATGCTATCACTTGATTATCCGATTAAGATGCCCAGTTAAAGAAAGAAAAACATCCAAACAGGCCACAAAGCTGATTCATCAATGTATGTCCGCTCAGATCCGGAAGTGAGAAGTAAGAGGAAGGAGCATCCGAGACATATCGGGGGTTATTACTGAGATAATAAAGAAAGCGTTGGCTCCCCCGTAGATTGTGCAATCCTCTTAGTGATGAACTCCCCTTCAAATAGACAGTCGGGAAAAAGGTCATGAGACATATAAGAGGGGTATTACTTGAATAATTCATAAGCATTTTCTCCCCCTTAGATCTTTCAATCCTCTCAATGACATTTCCAGCTAAAGGATTTAGATTGAGAGAATAATACTGTCTATCCTTTGAGAACTTCACTTCAGAAGCTGAACAGACTTTCACTGTGATTTCATCCATAAGCATTCCGATCCAACCCATTTCATTTCTTCAATTAGACATGTTAATTGGGCAATCAATATGAAAAAGCATTGAACATGAGGTGGTACATGAAAAATTGAACCATGAAATCCAAAGAAGAGAGAGCTCATATAGTGTTGATTATGTTGTCTTAACAACTTTAGTCGGGAAACACAAGCATCCTCCCAATTGAAGGTGTGGGAAGAGAATTAGAACAAATGCATATGACTAGCAATCATGATCAGCATGAAGTACAGTAGATGTCTAACTCTCATTGAGAATCAAAATGCATGTTCTGAAGAAAATACTATTGGAGAGAAAGATTAGAAACTATGCAGACAGGTCAAGCATACCTAATTTGAGGAGTGATGGTCCCTTGGAGCCTAAAGGGGGGGGGTGAATAGGCTCTTATTCGAACTCTTTCTTTTCTCTCAAGACACAAAGACTTATCTAGTTTAAGTGATAATATCACTGCGGAAGATAACCAGATAGTGGAAGTATTTTGTTTTATTATCACAAAGTGATTACAACAAAATAGAAGCAAACACTCTCTTACACTCTGTTTACAACTTTGAATTCACACACTAGCCAAGTGCCTTTTCTATTTTTGCACTTCTTTGCTCTAGCTCACTATGTATTTTACAAGAAGTATAAGTATGAATATTTATACAAAACATTCCTAAGAGACAACCTTGGAACTTGAAGTTCCGGAATGCGTTCCGCACTAACTATCCCTTGGTAATCTATCTGCCTTGACTGCTGCGGATTGTGGAGCTCAAGATCTTGGATTCGAAGAGTATAAGTGTCTTTGTGAGTTCCGAGATACAATTAAGGTTGTGTCCACATATCCGGATGATCCACGTGTAAGATTCTTCTTGTTCTAAATGCATTCTTCTTACATCGGGACAGCACGAGCTGATAACTTTAAATGCGGTTTCATTGGAGCAAGTGTCTTCTTGGTCCGGTGTAATTTTCCTTACTCCGTAGTTAATGAAGCTCGGAACCTTACTCCGTGTCGGTGGTTGCTTATTCCGTATCTATTCAAGTACTAGAATCCTTAGTCCGTGTCAGTGCTTCCTTACTCCGCATGTAAGTTCCTTACTCCGTATGTAAGTTTCTTACTCCGTATGTAAGTTCCTTACTCCGTGTGTAAGTTCCTTACTCCGTATGTAAGTTCCTTACTCCGTATGTAAGTTCCTTACTCCGTGTGTAAGTTCCTTACTCCGTATGTAAGTTCCTTACTCCGTATGTAAGTTCCTTACTCCTGGGCGAGTAATAAGTCCGGATTCCTTACTCCGCATCTATTTTCCTTACTCCGCACTTATTTTCCTTACTCCGCACTTATTGTTACTTGGTTATTTACCAAGTGTTTGACGACACTAACTCTTGTCCGGATCAGGATTATGTATCCTGTCCTTAGCTTTGCTCTCACGAGTGCATCTTTGGATTAGTGACATACCTTCGCAATGATCAAATAAACACAAAAGATCTCGAGATCAAATTACATAAGGCTTTAACGGCATTATCCAAATTTGGGTTTGATCCAACAATCTCCCCCAATTATGGATATGCCTAAACCCTTTGTAATCTGATCTGGTAAGCGATGCAAACGAATATCATACGAATATACACCACAACCAATTTCATTGATCAGCAACTAAATACAAATCAGCCTTAATACTGATTTTTCACTAAGGTACATAAGGCTTACTATACTTGAAGATCATAGTTGCTGCCTTCTCTCTTAGCTCCATTGTCTGTCGCATCGTAAAGGTGGAGTGTTGGCTCCAATGTTTGTCCACAGTTAAGAACGATTTGATGAAATGACAAACAAAGGCTCCGCAGCCTATCTCCATCCGGTTGTTGTGGCACTTGCTTCTTGCCCCGGAATGTCGCCTTGAGTTTCTCAAGAGAGCGCAGGGGGTGTGATACCCAACTCTTCATATAGTCCGGCTTTCTTCACGGCTTCGATTAGTCCGAGACACAGAGGTTCCCATTGATTCTTCCTAACGAAGTGCTCCACAATCCGATGAGAATCAATGAGAATCATCTGCTTGGATTGAATCATGAAGACAGCCATCATGAAGTGTGGCGACATGATCCGATACGGAATGAGGATGGTTGAGAGAGTTTTCCATGGCTTGCTATCTTCACAGTTCCGTCGATGTAAGTCTGAATTAACTCCACACCTGGGAAGATAGCCCTCATTCCAACATGGCAGAACTTCAAACAAGTGCCCATCTTCGTAAAGAGATGGAAACGGCCTCATCTCCATCTTAGCGGCCCTCGAGAAGTTGTCAATGTCTTCCGTAGTAAAGAGTCCTTTCTCCGAACAAAGAGTCCGAATGTCGGCCGGAGAGAAAGGATACATTTCAGAAAGACATCTTCTCTCGCAGAAGACGCAAGATAGGCTTTCATTGCCTTGCAAGCTTCCATCCGCATCGAGAGGGGTCAAACTCCGCATAGGATGGGAGGAAGGTATTAGCTGCGGATGAGGAGGATGGAGGAGGAGCTGGAGGTGCAGTAGAGGAGCTTGGTTGAGAGAAGCGGCTTCGTTTGGGAATTTGAACTCCCTGAAGCACCGAAGTGGCAGGCCGCTTCTCGGTCCGGGATGATGGTTGTGGGGCGAAGGAGTAGACGGATCAGATGACACTTTCTCCCCGGTTTGGCGGATCGCCGGGAAGCAACGGGAGGACGAGCCATCGTATGCGCCAGATCCGCGAAGGAAGTAGAGAGTGAATGAACGGAGGTGGCGACAAGATCCATTTTCTGCTCAATGGAAGTGGAGGAGTCGGTGAGGGCGGAGAGTAGTTGGGCGCCGAGGGCATCAACTTTGGCAGCGATGGCGGAAATTTGGGCGCTTTGAGCGTGAGCATGGCGGTCCAAGCTGAGCGGAAAGCACAAGATCGGAGTGGACCGTGCCAAAAGAGGCACGCCCAAGGGCTAACTCTGGAGCTTTGGAGGACTCCCCCGCATGAACAGGAGCGGGAGTGCGGTGGCGAGGAGTCCGCAGGAGTAGAAGCGACAGCAGGAGCATCCGGAGCATCGAGGCATCCGGAGCTTCGGAGGCATCCGGAGCATTGGAGGCATCCGGAGCAAGAGACCCGCTTTGACCGGACAAGTCAACTACGGGAATCGCGGCGGCGAGGAGAAGAGGGCCCGGCCTTAGCGGTAGAGGGACTTCGGGTAGCAGGGACCGGGCCGGAGGGTGTAGGGAACGACACATCGGGAATGGCGCCCGGCGTAAGAAAGCCGTGGTCCGGATTCCGGATGATCATAGTCTCCGGGGATTGGGTATTGCGGGTGTAAAATACCCGGAGATCGGTGTCGGGAATGGAAGAGGTGTGGGCTAGGCCGAAACGGAGCCGAGAGGTCCGTTAAGGTGACGGCGGAGAGATGGTCAAGGTAATCTCGGGGTTGAGGTAGAGGAGGCAAGGGGGGCTTCGGGAGAAGCGGCGGGACATCGGCGGTGGCGGCAAGCAACAGCGGTATCAACCGCAGCAGCTATAGCGGATGTGGAGGGAGTGGGGACATCGCAGCAGAGGGGGCCGAGGAAACGACTCTCGACGCACCGCGCTGAGAGGGCCCCGCAACCTCGGACGGTTCAGCACGGACGCTTGGCCGGGAAGCTCGTGAGTGGGAGGGCGCAGCCTACGGACCGAATCCGGGAGGATCGGTGTACGAACCGACCTCGGGGGCTTGGCCGTCGGAGGGGTCACCAACAGAGCTGCCTTGTTGTTCCGCGGCAAGGAGAGTGCGGAGAGCTACGGTGGGTCGGCGGGCAGTCATGTTTCCATCCGGCGTAAGGTGACGAAGATAAAGAGCCGAGGGAAACGAGACAAGCATCAACTTGGGCGAAATGGTCCGGACGAAGATGCCGGAAGACAATGCGAGGATGCGCCCATAGGAATGGTTTTTGTGACCATCGTAGCAAGCGAAATAAGAACATCCCCCAATCCATTGGAAGACCTTCAAAGACGCCGTACATGGCCAGGTAGAAGATCATACGGACCGAGTCCAGGGGCGATGTGCGAGCCAGTAGGCATCGACTTAGAATAGTCGCCATACATCGATAGCGACCCCTGGAAGGATTTCACCTTGTATTCCTTCCCCTTGTTCGTGCACCCCATAGAAGCCGCCATCGGATCGGCATCCGGACGCTGTGGTTCACCAAGAGGAAGGTGGAGAGCAGCGCGGAGAACGACGGAGTGATGACGATGGATTCACCGCGGACATAAGAGGTTATGGAATCTTTGGTGCAGCGAATCCGTTGGTAATACTCAAGAATGTCATCGATAAGAAGATCGATGGGATTGGAGACCAGGTTGAGTATGTGCGAGGCTTCAAGAAGAGGGCGAAGCTGGAGAAACCAATCCGGAGGATCGAAACAGCATTCCAATCAACTAGATGGCCAGGAGTAACGCCGGAAAGAAAGATTCGGGTGCCATGGCAGATTTGATGGGAAGGAAAAGAGGAAAGGTGAGGTCTTGACGTAGAGAAGGAGCAACGAGAGGGTTAGGGATTTGAAATGAGCAATACTCGTGCTTCGCAGGAATGATCGTAACATATAAGACCGAGTCCGCAAATGTCGCGGGTCTAGGAATGTGGGAGTGAGGTGGGGACCCGCGCGACATGCCGATGTCATTTGTCTGGATATCGAGGCGTCTCCGAATAAAACGATGTCGTGGAGACCGCATGACCAAGTAGAGATTACAACTGGTTGCCATCTAGAGAAGTGTGTGTGCAACCCGAGATATGCATTTAATGAATCATCATTATTCCTCCTCAAAAGCATGCGACATATGAGTATACGTGGATTGTCACAATTGAACAAAGTCAGGAGTCCGGAGGAAAGAGCCGACACTCATCCGGAGTTAATAATATTCGTGAAAGAGTATCCGGATGAATAATAGACCTTGTCCGTCGTAAACAGAGTTTGGTGAGAATGTAGAGTAGATTCCTTTGCATCAATAAGTCAAAGAGAAGAGAAGTACCACAACACTTCAAATCCGAGACTATGGACTGGATTTATCAATATGGTTGCAAAGAAAATCTGAACTCGTAGCTAAATAAAGATATACCGAAAATACAAAAGCTTAACAGGCAAGGATTAGTACGGATTAGAGAAGATAATCAGTGAAAAACAACATAATCCGAACTAATAAGAAACAGAACTCATGCATGGCTAAGAATGTAGTAGACGTACGCAACGTGAAAGTGATCAATATTACCGAATCAGGGCATATGTCGATAGCAATACACAAAGTTCATATAGGTCAACATAGCGAAACCGTCTTTTGCCGAACAGGCGTAGCTAAGATTAATTAAAGGTCAAATGATTTGGCTTCATTAGGATTCATGAGTGTGAGATGAAAAGGTGAACACATGTCAAAAGAATGCAGATGATTAATCGATTAAAATGCATGGTTGAAGGAAGAACATACATCCACACATGCCACTTTTCCGATTTAAAACAGCATGTCTAGTCGATCCGGAAGTAATAGCGTAGAGAAGGGAGAATCCGAGACATATTAGGGGTTCATTGCTGCTCCCCCCGTAGATCATTTAATCCTCTCAATGAAAAGCTCCCCCTCAGATAGACAATCAAGGAAAAAGGTCATGAGACATATACGGGGGTATTATTGAATAAAATATAAAGCATTTTCTCCCCGTAGATTGTGCAATCCTCTCGGTTGACCGTTCCAATTTGTAGTTCAGCACGTCTATCTTATTAGAAGACTATACTTCAGAAGCTGATCGAATGCGTTTGTGTATTCATCCACCAGGCATTCCAAGCTAGCCCATTTCACTCCTTCAACTATGCACGTTAATGGAGTAATCTAAATGAACATGCTTTGATCATGTGGTGATTAATGGATATGAAGATCATGAATCCGATCGAGGTAAATCATATAAACCGTAATTATGTTAGCTTTAAACGACTTCAGTCGGGAAACGCAAGCATCCTCCCATTATGAGGTTGAGATTAACATCGGAAACATGGAACCAGTGGAGTCGGTAAGTATGATCAGCAATGCAGTCTTTCTACTACTTTCGGTAAACATACAATGCATGGTTTGTGAGAGAATATCCTGTTGTGAAATTTAAATGAGAAACTATGCAGAGAAGTCGAGCATACCTAGTTGGAAGAGTAGTTCAGAAAACCTCGCATCGAGGGAGAGGCTTTGTAAATATGTCTGCTAATTGATCTTCAGGTGGCAACATGTTCCAGTGAAATATGCTTTTTAAGAACATGATCGCGTATGAAGTGATACCTGACCTCAATGTGCTTCGTCTTAGGATGCATGACAGGATTGTTGCTGATGGCAATTGCACTGTTGTTGTCAAGTAAAGTGGAATAGAGGACATGTTGAATCCGTAGTCGAAGAAGTTGACTTTGCATCCAAAGTAGCCGTGCGCAACAACTTCCCAAGAGCGATATATTCCGCCTCAGGTAGAGGTTGATACGAATTCTGCTTCTTCGAACCATGAGATCAATCTATTTCCAAGAAACCGACACGTACCGCTTGTGCTTTTCTGTCGATGCGACATCCAGCGAAGTCGGCATCGAGTACCCTCGATAAGGTGAAGTTGGACTCCTTTGAGTACCCGAGTCCCAAATTCATCGTCCCTTTGAGATACCTTAAGATCCGTTTTACATGTAGCATATGTGACTCCTTGGGATTCGCCTGATATCGTGCACAAATGCAAGTTGCAAACATAATGTCCGGGCGACTTGTCAGAAGATAGAGCAAGGATCCGATCATCCCTCCGTAGTCGGTCACATTCTACCGATATGCCGTCCATATCCGGATCTAACTTGGCACCGACGGCATTGGAGTTTTGACGGGAGATGAACCTTCCATACCAAACTTCTTAATAAGATCGCGAGTGTACTTAGCCTGATTGATAAAGATTCCTTCCTTTAATTGTTTGACTTCAATTCCAAGGAAGTAGGATAGTTCTCCCATCATGCTCATTTCAAACTTGCCTGTCATCAACTTAGCAAACTCTTCACAAAGCTTCGGATTTGTTGATCCGAAAATGATATCGTCCACGTATATTTGTACGATCGAGTGTGTCCTTTCTCTTGTCGTAGAAATAGGGTGGTATCTATCTTCCCTTTTTGGAAGTTATGAGCAAGTAGGAATTCCGACAAGTGTGTCGTACCAGGCTCGGGAGCTTGCTTCAAACCATATAGAGCTTTCTGAAGTTTGTAGACAAGATGTCCCGCCTTAGGTTCAATGAAGCCGGGAGGTTGTTCAACATACACCTCCTCTTGAAGGTCTCCATTCAGGAATGCGCTCTTGACGTCCATTTGATAAACTATGAAGTTTTCATATGAGGCATACGCGTAAACATTCGGATTGCCTCAAGTCTTGCGACCGGAGCAAAGGTTTCATCATAATCTATTCCCTCTTCTTGACGATATCCTTTGGCTACCACTGGCTTTGTTCCGGATTACTATTCCATCCGTATCAAGTTTGTTCCTGAACACCCATTTAACGCCAATGACTTGGTTGAGACTTAGGCCTTGGTACTAAGGTCCACACATTATTTCTCTTAAATTGATTCAGCTTCTTCTTGCATGGCTTCTATCCAGTTTGAATCCTGAAGAGCTTCATCTACCACCTTTGGTTCTATTTGAGATAGAAAGCATGAGTGAAGACTCATGTTTGAGGTGGCTGCTCTTGTTCTTACACCAACAGTAGGATCACCAATCACTTGATCCGAGGGATGGTTTCGAGTCCATCTATAATTCGTGCGTGTGTTGGTTGTCCTTGAACAATTTGAAGCTCTTCCAGATTGGGTGGTTCAGTTGTATCAACTGGTTGGGCTTCGTCCGGAGTAGATGTTTCCGTATTTAGAGGTACGGATGAAATCGATTGGTTCTTCAACACTCGTTTCTTTCGGTGTTAACTAGTCCGGACGGACTTGAAGGTGCTCCGGAATTTTGTGTATCTCACAGGAGTTTGTCCGGAGCTAAGTGGTAGTCCGGAGTTAAGTGGTAGTCCGGAGCTAAGTGGTAGTCCGGAGCTAAGTGGTAGTCCGGAGTTAAGTGGTAGTCCGGAGCTAAGTGGTAGTCCGGAGCTAAGTGGTAGTCCGGAGTCCGAGTCATCCGTAGC
Organism: Taxillus chinensis; assembly: GCA_023512835.1. NCBI lineage: Eukaryota > Viridiplantae > Streptophyta > Magnoliopsida > Santalales > Loranthaceae > Taxillus > Taxillus chinensis. The sequence continues at coordinate 56,102,614 of CM042090.1, read as the reverse complement.
ATCATCCACAAAATTCCGTTGTGTTTCGCGGATGCCACGTGGTTGGTCGGGATACCGGTCAGGATGTGTGGCAGGAATATTCATAAACTTTGAGTAATCGACGTTTCGTTTATGACTGCCAGATTAGAATTTGAAGGACCGACTTTTGACCAATCGAGATTAGCTTCATCAAAGGTTACATGGATAGATTCTTCAACTTTAGAAAGTTTTCTATTGAAGACCCGATAAGCCTTGCTATGAAGTGAGTACCCGACAAAAATCCCATCATCGGATTTTGGTTCAAATTTATTTCGGGTCTCTTTGCCATTGATCAAGTATATAGCAAGTACATCCGAAGGCTCGAAATGTGAAATTGAAGGTTTTCGACCTCTCCACATCTCATAGGGTGTTTTCATGGTAGATTTATTTATTAGAGTTCCGTTCCGAACAAAGCGGCGGTGGACACAGCTTCAGCCCATAGGCGAGAGGAAGCATTGCCCCCGCTAACATGGATCTACCAGCTTAACTAAAGTTCGATTCTTGCGCTCAGCTACCCCATTTTGTTGTGGGGTTCAGGGCAAGAAAAGTCATGTTGTATGCCCTGTTCAAGAACAATATGATCTCATTTCGGAAAAATCAAATTACGTACCATGATCACTCCTAATGCATTTAATGCTCGGTCCTTGTGAGTTGCTTATCCAGTTGAAGAGATCTACAAGATGTTCAAAAGTTTGATCCTTTGATTTCAGGAACATCACCCATGTGTATCTGGTGAAATCATCGATAACCACAAGGGTATATCTCGCCTGACTAGTGATGAAACAGATATAGGACCACATAGGTCCATATGAAGAAGTTGCAGAGGAGCAGTTATTGAGTTAACCGATTTGCTCTTAAAGCCGTGTTTGGTCCGTTTACCAAGTTGGCATTCTCGACAGAGAGTGTCTCTGGAGAACTTGAGTTTGGGTAGACCAGTGACAAGATCAAGTGATGCTAATTTAGACAAAGTCTTAAAGTTCAAATGTGCGCATCGCTTGTGCCATAACCAACTATCTTCATCTGTTGCTTTCGTGAGGAAACATACAAGGGTCGAAGAATTATTTCTTAAGACCACTGAGTATATGTCCCCATCTCTTGATCCGGATAACTTAACATCTCCTGGATAAGTTTTCTCTTCTTGTACAGGTGTTGGACAAAAAGGAAACAAGTAAATCCTTTGTCACATAGTTTACCGACACTTAGCAAATTATGCTTTAAACCTTCGACTAGTGCAACTTTAGTGATTGATACACAGCCGTTAGTTAAAGTGCCATACCCGACGGTCTTACCTTTTTTGTTGTCGCCATATGAGACGGATGGACCTTGTTTATCATTAACTTCTACAAGTAGAGTCTGGTCACCCGTCATATGTCCGGAGCATCCACTATCAAGGATCCACTTGCTTTGATTTATCTTTAACTTCAAGTGATCCGGCAATTCATTCCAGAGATGCTCCTGAAAGACAACAATTTACACTTTTGGTGCCCAAACTTGTTTCGGGCGGTTAGAGTGAAAGCAGTATTGTCAACATTTACGGATTTGATTTTGTTAGGACTCTTAGCTTTCCAAGTTGACATTAACTTGTTAGTTTCAATTGCTTCTTTTATTTGGGATTTCTTGGGAGAGACACTCCTTTTAGATTTAGATTTTGTTTTGCTCGAAGAACCCCTTTTATAAAACTGATCTTTATTTGATTGAAATTGATTACAAAGCCAGCTATCGGATAGACTCCAACATTCATAGTGATAATGACCCATTTCCTACAGGATGGAACAGACACTATAATGTGAAGTACAAACAGGGGATACAGGTCTCTTAGATTTTACTGATTTTCTACTGTTCCACGTGGCCTAATCCATTACGTTTGGGTGACGCGCTCTTGGCCCTAAATGCGTCGGCCTTAGCCTTGTCTTTCTTTTTGGGTCTGCTGATTTTGGCTTTAATCGCAGCAGCCTTCCCTTCATCTTTAGTTACGGGTGCTACCGCTTCGGGAAGTGCAAGAATGACCTCGGGCCCACGATCATAAACTATGGTGCCACCTGAAATGAAACCATCCAACGGTTTAGATGTACTAACAGGATATAAGTTGGTTAGTTTAGGAGTGAAATCCGGAGGACACTCGGTGGCTTTAGCTATGGAGGTTGATGGTTGAACCTAGACCAGGTTTGACTCGAATGTCGTCAGGATCAGTCCTAAAGGTAGAGGCTATTTCCCGGATTTTAGCCACTTACGATTTATTTCTTTTTCCTGTTCCAATTCATTTTCGAGTCTTTTAACTATAACTTTTAGGCCTGAGAGATTGGTATTTAAGAGATGATTTTCAGCTCTTAGATCATGATACCAAGCTTCCTTTCCCCCGAAGTCGGCGACGTCCTTTTCGAGTCTATTAATGGTAAATTCGAGACGTTTATTCCGACTTTCCATATCTTTGTACATTTGAGTTATTATTAGTCTCTCATTCTTTTCATGATCACATGCAATAGTAAGAGATTCTAATTTACTCAGGAGCTCGAGATAGAAGGTACCTCAAGTATTTGCCATGAGGCGGACGTTCGGCTTAATGGTCGGCTCATCATCCGAGGATTCCTCCTCTTCTTCCGAGCCACTCATGTATTTTGTCACGAGCGCCTTTCTCTTGCTCTTGCGTGTTATCCGAGGTGGAGCGGTGAGAATTTACCTTGTCACTTTTCTCGGCCACCTTTGCTTTGGACCGCATTCCTTGGCCCGGTGACCGGTTTTCCCACGGTTGAAACATTCCTGGGAACTAGACTCGGGTCGCTCCTTCCGTTGGAACGATGATGATGAGCGTCTTTCGACCCCTTTTCGCTTTTCCGTAGGAATCGCTCAAAGGATTTGACAAGAAGGGCTATCTCCTCCTCCTCGTCGAATCGAATTGTCGGATACGTCCGTATCATCATTCCTCAGTATGTTTAGACATTCGGTAGCTTTGAGAGCTACCCCCTTTTCTTTCCGAGCTATTTTTTCATCTCTCGTCGAGTACTTAAACCCGACTTCGTGAGTCCGCAGCTCTCCATATAGTTCTTCAAGGGGAACATACCGCGCTTTTTTCGATTGCATCTGGAGTTGTTTGGAGTAGTAGCGATCCGGCAAGGAGCGAAAGAACTTGTCATTGATCCGGGATTGAGAGTAATGCTCATTGACAGTCTTCGTTCAAGTATGAGCTTGCCGAATCTCCGATAGATGCTTTCAAGTGATTCGCCCGGTTTATGATTAAAACTCTCAAAGTTACGTCTGGAGAGTACAGATCACATTCTCGGATCCTGGGACCGACTCCCCTCATAGAGGATTGTCGGTTTGTCCCAAACAGCTTTTCTTTGTCGTGCAGCCCTGGACGTCCGTGGAAAGCTTCGGAATCCAAGGACGATGTAACATAAGCCGAGCCTTTTCACTAGCGCCATTGCCAGGCTCTTTCATCGTTGGTAAGTTCAAGATCGTCTTTGGCCTCCTTACGCCATGTTCTCCGATAGTCATCGGAATTGGAATCTCCTGATGAAGACATGGCCACATAAGATGATCATGGCAAACCATAAACATCTTCATGCGAGCTTTCCACTGGGAGAAAAGCTCAGGTGTGAATTTGGGCGGTTTCGTTAGAGTAAACCCGGAACTCCGTGGTTGAGAAGCAGTGGCGGCAGCAGGTTGTGGTGGATCGACATTTTCACACTACCGCTTCGATTCGGGATGGGCTCCTGTGCACCTCCGGAGTTAAGGCGAGTGTTGAAAAGCATACCGCTTTCTTCGGCCATTTCGAGATTGAAAGAGTGGGATCTCTACTTAGAACGAAGTAGAACTTGCTCGATACCACTTGATGGTCCCTTGGAGCCTAAAGGGGGGGGGTGAATAAAGCTCTTATTCGAACTCTTTCTTTTCTCTCAAGACACAAAGACTTATCTAGTTTAAGTGATAATATCACTGCGGAAGATAACCAGATAGTGGAAGTATTTTGTTTTATTATCACAAAGTGATTACAACAAAATAGAAGCAAACACTCTCTTACACTCTGTTTACAACTTTGAATTCACACACTAGCCAAGTGCCTTTTCTATTTTTGCACTTCTTTGCTCTAGCTCACTATGTATTTTACAAGAAGTATAAGTATGAATATTTATACAAAACATTCCTAAGAGACAACCTTGGAACTTGAAGTTCCGGAATGCGTTCCGCACTAACTATCCCTTGGTAATCTATCTGCCTTGACTGCTGCGGATTGTGGAGCTCAAGATCTTGGATTCGAAGAGTATAAGTGTCTTTGTGAGTTCCGAGATACAATTAAGGTTGTGTCCACATATCCGGATGATCCACGTGTAAGATTCTTCTTGTTCTAAATGCATTCTTCTTACATCGGGACAGCACGAGCTGATAACTTTAAATGCGGTTTCATTGGAGCAGTGTCTTCTTGGTCCGGTGTAATTTTCCTTACTCCGTAGTTAATGAAGCTCGGAACCTTACTCCGTGTCAGTGGTTGCTTATTCCGTATCTATTCAGTACTAGAATCCTTAGTCCGTGTCAGCGCTTCCTTACTCCGCATGTAAGTTCCTTACTCCGTATGTAAGTTTCTTACTCCGTATGTAAGTTCCTTACTCCGTGTGTAAGTTCCTTACTCCGTATGTAAGTTCCTTACTCCGTATGTAAGTTCCTTACTCCGTGTGTAAGTTCCTTACTCCGTATGTAAGTTCCTTACTCCGTATGTAAGTTCCTTACTCCGGGCGAGTAATAAGTCCGGATTCCTTACTCCGCATCTATTTTCCTTACTCCGCACTTATTTTCCTTACTCCGCACTTATTTTCCTTACTCCGCACTTATTGTTACTTGGTTATTTACCAAGTGTTTGACGACACTAACTCTTGTCCGGATCAGGATTATGTATCCTGTCCTTAGCTTTGCTCTCACGAGTGCATCTTTGGATTAGTGACATACCTTCTGCAATGATCAAATAAACACAAAAGATCTCAGATCAAATTACATAAGGCTTTAACGGCATTATCCAAATTCTGGGTTTGATCCAACAAGGAGTAGTTCAGAAAATCTTGCATCTGGTAGGGGCTTGGTGAAATATCCACAAGTTGATCATCCGTAGCAACATGTTCTAGAGATATATGATGTTTAAGAACATGATCTCGGATGAAGTGATACCTGACTTCAATGTGCTTAGTCTTTGGGTGCATAACTGAAGTGTTGCTGATAACAATTGCACTGGTATTGTCGCAGTATAATGGAAGAGATATCATATTGAACCCATAGTTAGTGAGTTGACTTTGCATCCAAAGTAGCTGTGCGTAGCAACTTCCAGTAGCTATATATTCCGCTTTAGCAGTAGAAGTTGATACGGAATTTTGCTTCTTACTGAACCATGATATCAATATGCTTCCGAGCAACTGACAAGTACCGCTAGTGCTTTTCCTGTCAATGCGACATCCGGTAAAATCAGCATCTGAATATCCGGATAAAGAGAAGTTGGACTCCTTTGGGTATCACAATCCTAAATTCGTTGTCCCTTTTAAATATTGTAATATCCGTTTCACATGGAGCATGTGTGACTCTTTGGGATTCGCTTGATATCTTGCGCAAATGCAAGTTGCAAACATTATGTTCAGGCAACTTGCTGTGAGATACAGCAATGAACCAATCATCCCTCTGTATTCAGTCACATTTACTGATTCTCCGTCATGATTAGGATCAAGTTTGGCACTCACTGCATGGGAGTATTCACAGGAGAAGAGTTTTGCATCCCAAACTTCTTGATTAAGTCCCGTGTGTACTTTGCTTGGTTGATGAAGATTCCATCCTTCATTTGTTTAACTTCTATCCCAAGGAAATACGTTAATTCTCCCATCATGCTCATTTCAAACTCGCCAGTCCTCAACTTCACAAATTCTTCATGAAGCTTCGGATTTGATGATCCGAAAATGATGTCATCCACATAGATTTGTACGATTATAGAATGATCTTTCTCTTTTCGTAAAAATAGAGTGGTATCTATCTTCCCTTTTCTGAAATTGTGGTCAAGCAAGAATTCTGACAGTGTGTCGTACCAGGCCCTTGGAGCTTGCTTCAATCCGTACAAAGCTTTTTGTAGCTTATAAACCATATGTTCAACCTTGTGTTCAACGAAGCCCGGAGGTTGTTCTACATAAACCTCCTCTTGAAGATCTCCATTCAGAAATGCGCTTTTAACATCCATTTGATAAACTTTAAAGTTTTTATATGAAGCATATGCCAAGAACATACGGATCACCTCAAGTCGAGTTACAGGAGCAAAGGTCTCGTCATAGTCAATGCCTTCTTCTTGACGGTATCCTTTGGCTACGAGTCTGGCTTTGTTCCGGATTACTGTTCCATCAGTATCTAATTTGTTTCGGAACACCCATTTAACTCTAATGACTTGTTGTGACCTTAGCCTAGGTACTAAAGTCTACACTTCATTCCTCTTAAACTGATTAAGCTCTTCTTGCATAGCATCTATCCAATTTGAGTCTTGGAAGGCTTCTTCCACAACCTTAGGCTCTATCTGTGATAAGAAACATGAGTAGAGACATAGATTGGAAGTGGCTGCCCTCGTCCTTACTCCAATAGTAGGATCACCAATCACTCGATCTGATGCGTGGTTCTTAGTCCACCTATAGTTTTACGCAAGTGGTGGTGAATAGTGACTGATTTGAAGCTCTGCCAGATCGGGTGGATCTTGTACATTAGCTAATTGAGCTTCTTCCGCACCTGATAAATCCGTATGATGAACAAGTCCGGAAGTGCTTGGAAGTACTTCAGCACTGTTGCTTTCAGTACGAATAGGTCCGGATGGACTAGAAGGCTCTCCGGAGTTATGGATTTTCGTAACAGGTTCTCCGGAGTTAAGTGGAAGTCCTGAGTCCGAGTCTTCTGAAGCATCATCAGTCGCATTTCTTGCTTCACCGGTACTAAGTGATTCATCAGGTATTGCAGCAGGTACATGTCTGAAATGAGAATAGTCAATTGAGTCCGTGTGATCCTGCACAATTGGATTTGAAGATCCTACACTTGACCAGTCAAGGTTAGATTCATCAAAGTTAACATGGATAGATTCTTCAACCATTAAGCATTTTCTGTTGAAAATATGATAAGCCTTGCTGTGCAACGAGTAACCGACAAAGATCCCATCATCAGATTTTGGTTCAAATTTACTCTGGGCCTCTTTGCCGTTGTTTAACACATAACAAGCACACCCAAAAGCTTTGAAATGAGAGATTAATGGATTCCTGCCTCTCCACATATCATATGGTATTTTCATGGTAACCTTATTGATAAAAGTTCTGTTCTGAACATAGCATGCAGTAGACATAGCTTCAGCCCATAGACTGAGAGGAAGTTTTGCCCCTGCCAACATGGTGGATCTACCAGCTTTGACTAAAGTGCAATTCTTATGCTCAGCAACTCCATTTTGTTGTGGAGTCCTAGGCGCAGAGAAGTCATGCCGAATCCCTTTTTCAGAACAATAGGATCTCATATCTGAAAAATCAAACTCAGTACCATGATCACTCTTGATGCACTTAATGCTCAGTCCTTGTAAATTGTTTATCCAGTTGAAGAGATCAACAAGATGTTCAAAAGTTTCATCTTTTGATTTAAGGAACATTACCCATGTGTCATCATTGGTTTTCGTCCGGGCCTGTTTGGGGTGAGCTCAAACTAAACCAACGGTGAGAAATTTTAGAGTCGCCACCAACTGTTTTTGGGGTACAGCTGGATACCCTCTACTTTGAGTAGTTTAAATGTGTGGTCTGCGTTATCAGAGAAGGGTTCGGGAGTTGGTTACGTGTAGGGAAGGATTAGCACCCCTACAGCGCCCTTTTGTACTGCCACAACTGGGTTAGATTTCCTAAAAAGTCTATGGTTTTTATTTAGCTAAGTTATTTATTAAAGTCATGATTAAAATGGGTTTACCCTAAATTTATAAAGGGAATCCTAAAAAAGTTTTAGGTTTTTGTTTGAAGTAGAGAATGAGATCTTAGGGGTTTGTTTTGGTTTTTGGTTTTATTTTGGAAATTAAAATATGCTTTTTGTTTTTTTGTTTTTTTACATGGAATTGGAAATCCTAAAAATGGAAATACGTTTTGACTTGAAAACATTTTTTGTTTTTTGTTTTTGTTTTTTGTTTGTTTTGAAAACGTTTTCTCTTTTTTTGCTTCTTTTTGCAAGGATAAAACTATGAACTAACACAATAACATATAAAGTGATGTGTGTGATTGTGACATCCATAAATCAAATAACAACCCACTCTTTTTTCTTTCTTTTCTTTTTCTTCATGCCTCCCTTTACTCTCTCTCTTTTTCTTTCTTTCTTTGTTTTTTTTTTTTTTGCTATACTTTACATATTACAACATACACATATACAAAAGAAAGGGAAATACAAGGAAAATACAACGCATACCAATAAAAGAAAAAGAAATACAAGGAAATACTAAGAATTACATCACATATCAATATAAATAAGCTGAAAAGTAATGAATAAATAAAGATAGAACCGACTTTGGGGCTTGCAACACCAGTCTTCTGTTTGAGCTCCTGTCAGTGCCAATAGTCACTTGCCCGAATTAGAACCAACAAATCTGGCAGTGAGATTTGTGAGGAGGATTTCCTGGTATTTGGAGATTGGAGTGATGTATTGTTTTTGGGTTTGAGATTTTTGGTGACTGGGAATAAGGAAAGTGGCCGTAAGAAATAGGAAAATGAAGAAGAATTGTTTTTTTTTTGTCCTTTTTTTTTGGTTTGATGAAAAACGTAAGAGGAAGGGGGGCGGAACGGGTTGGTTGTTTGTTTGTTTTTTTTTTTTTTTGCTGGGAGAAAGAGAGCTATAACGAGAAACAAGGAAAGAGGAGTTGGAAAAGATGAGCGATTTTGATTTTGGGACAAGGAGAGTGTTGGGCGAAAATCTAGGTGTTCCTCTTTTAGGATTAGGGAGCTGGGCGTGAAGATGGCATCAGAGTTTTCTGGTTTTTTCTCTCTGCCGAACTCTGGTTTTTTTCTCTCTACCGAACTCTTTTTTTTTTTTTGACGAACTCTCCTTTTTTCTGGGTAAAAAACTCTCTCTGTTTTTCTCTTTTCTGTGTGCCAATCCCCCTTTTTCGTTAGAGAGGATGCTAGTTTTAAAGAGATTTGGTTGCATCTCATTAATTGCTGCATTTAATGCTTGGTCAGGTGTATTATTAATTCCAGCATTTTTTATTTCCAGATTCTATGCGTTGTCGGGTGGTCTGGCGACCTGTGCAGCTCATGTTTGTCCTTTTTTAATTTTTCATTTAGCACCTGTGACCGACAGGCGTTGAAAAATGATTCTGTCGATTGCCAGCTCATTAAAATATGTCCCGTGAGTAGCCAACGAGAATGCCAGCGAGAGAGTCAGCGAAAGAAGCCAAACAGCGAAGGTCAACGGGTCAAAGGGTCGAAGTGTCGGCAGGGTCGAAAGTCAACGGTCAACGGGTCGAAGTGTCGGCAAGTTGGAGTGTTGACAAGCTTACAGGCTTCGAGGCTTCGCGTCTTCGAGGCTTCGAGTCTTCGGGGCTTCGAGGCTTCGAGTCTTCAAGGCTTCGAGTCTTCGAAGCTTCGACCTGCCGACACTTCGAGGCTACGAGTCACTTCGAGGTTAATTACCTTTTTACCCCCATCAAAAATGCCAAAATGGGTGAACTTTGGGAGATTGTTTGGGAAGACCTATATTTGCCTAAATAGATGTTTTGGAGAATTTCGCATAGTCACTTTTCTGGGCAGTTTGACCAGGGACAGTGACCGTCTTTTGGCAAGTTTGACTTTTTTCAATGAAAATTGTTTTGACCATAACTTCTTTGTTTTTCATCGGAATTGAGCTCAGCCAAGTGCGTTATTCTCCAAATTTCCTCCTCTATCCCCTGGTATTGGTCTTGGGGTATTGTTCAACAAGGTATATGGCATGGGCAAAAAGGTATATACATCGAATGGGGTTAGTATGTCCAACCCGGACAAAATGGGGTCCAATAGTTGCCCCTCTTTGTGCACTGTTTGTATACAAACAGCGTACAAAGATAAAAGGGAGTCATTTTAGACTGGTTGGAGCACTTACCTGACTTACCTAGCACAGAGGAAGAGGAGAATGCGACGGTTGGGTCTGTCCCCAAGAGGCAAAAGGGGCTTCACAGGCCGGTGGACTTGGATAATACTTTGATGAGGCATCTAAGGCCGCCTACGATGTAAAGATACTGGGGATTGAAAGCCTACAACAATGACAGGCTTGAACTAAAAAATAGAAAACCCACAGCAATGATAGGCTTGAACTGAAAAAGAAAGCCTATGACAACAATAGACTTGGTTGAAAATGAAAAGCCCACAGTAATGATAGGCCTGAACTGAAAAAATGAAAAGCCCACAGCAATGATAGGCTTGAATTGAAGATAGAAAGCCCACAGCAATGATAGGCTTGAACTGAAAAATAGAAGAGGCCTACAGCAATGATAGGCGTAAACTGAAAGTTAAAAGGCCCACAGCAACGATAGGCTTGAATTGAAAATGGAAAGGCCCACAACAACGATAGGCTTAAACTGAAAATAGAAAGCCCACAGCAACGATAGGCTTGAACTGAAAAGGGAAAGGCCCACAACAAAAATAGGCTTAAACTGAAAAATGGAAAAGCCCCACAGCAATGATAGGCATAAACTGAAAATTAAAAGGCCCACAGCAACGATGGGCTTGAATTAAAAATGGAAAGGCCCACAACAACGATAGGCTTAAACTGAAAATTGAAAGGCCCATCGCAACGATAGGCTTGAATTGAAAATGGAAAGCCCACAGCAACGATAGGCTTGAATTGAAAATTGAAAGGCCCACAGCGACGGTAGGCGTGAACTAAAAATGGAAAGCCCACGACAACGATAGGCTTGAATTGAAAATGGAAAGCCCACAGCAACGATAGGCTTGAATTGAAAATGGAAAGCCCATAGCAACGATAGGCTTGAATTGACAATTGAAAGGCCCACAGCAATGATAGGCTTACACTAGAGAGACTTGTTGGAGACATCAATTGGTATTTGAGGGAAATGCTTTGGGGAATTGGTGAGCTTGTGAAGTAACCCAATCTGGGCTCCCTCTACGAGTTCACTCAAGGAGATCGCTCTACGAGGTGACCCAAAAAGGGAAAAAGTTTGTTCACGTGCCAAAAGGACGCATTTAGAGCTTGGGGAAATTGCAAAGAAAGATTTGTACAGTTGAACAAACAAAGCTAGGATAGCTTGATGAGAAGCTTGCTGAGTATGAGCTCTTAGGATCTTCAGAGGCAATGATGTTCCTAAAATGTGGAATGCAAATAACACATGGAAAGCAAATAATGCATGGAATGCAATATGGTGTATGCAGGGATGCATAGTGAAATGAATGACTCAATATGGACTGGGGGTTTATCTCCATGCTGTTGGAGAGTTTGGATGACATTCAACTTGTTGGGGAACAATTTTCTCTCTGGATGGGGAGTCCGCACTATCTTTGCTGGGGAACTCCCTTTTATGGATGAAGGGTCTGTTTAGTTTAGCTTCGCCGCATTGAGGAGCTTGACTTGACAACTTCTCTGGGGATAGTGATATTTTGTGGAGATATGGGTATTCTGAGTTGGGGGACTTAATTTGCTTGGGGATTTTGAGCTTGACCCTATCCATAAGGCAATGCCAAAGGAGTCTACTGGGGATTTAAGATATTCTACTTAAATGTGAAATGATGCTGATAGAGATGAAAAACGGGATTTTGCTAGTTTGATTTCACAAAACATATTTATATCATAAAAAGTGGCCTATTGCTATAATCTAATAAACAGAACTACAAGTCGTTAAAAAGCATAATATACAAATTTGATTCGAGTGTGCCTTAGGTTTGACCAACTCTTCCACCGTTTACAGCTGTTGTCTTTGGGTGACGTTGTTTCCACTGTTTACAAAGAACCCTGTTTTAAGTGGACCTGATCCTTGGGTTCTAACTACTTTCACCCTTCAGGATTTGTTGTTGGCTTTGTATTTTACCCTTGGTACCCTTTTGGGTTTTTACCAAGTCCGCCTTTGCTTGCTTCTTTGTCTTTTGTTGGAGCTTTGTATTTTACCCTTGGTGCCCTTTCGGGTTTTCACCAAGTCCGCTCATTGCAGGAATGAGAATCTTGTTGAGAGGTATGAGAATTAAGCATAGAACTTTTTCACCGCATCGCTATTCACCGGGTTAGGGAGCTCATCCCCATCCATATGGGCCTTCATAATTGGGAGTCCACTTGCCTCTATGGTCATGTTGAATTGGTAAAATCTTCTTGAGGACGAGGTCACCCGCTTGAAAGCTTCTGGGCCTCACCTTTTTATTGTAGTTGTTCATCATTCTCTGTTGATATAGCTATCCTCTGCAAACAGCTGCCAAGCGTTTGCCCTCAATTAAATTCAACTGCTCATAATGACTTTGGGCCCATTCTGCTTCTTCGAGCTGAGTATCCTTGACTACTCGGAGGGAAGGTATCTCCACTTTGACAGGTAGAACTGCTTCCATGCTGTAGACCAAAGAAAATGGAGTTGCCCAGTTGATGTACGCACTGAGGTACGATAAGCATGCAAAGCATATGGTAGCTTCTCATGCCAATCTCTGTATATCTCAGTCATCTTTCTGATAATGTTCTTGATGTTCTTATTGGCCGCTTCAACTGCTCCATTCATTTTGGGGCAATAGGGAGTCGAGTTGCGGTGTTGGATTTTGTATGTTTCGCACAACTTACCCATCATTTGACTATTCAAATTGGCAGCATTGTCTGTTATGATCTGCTCAGGAAGTCCATAGCGACATATAATGTTGCTCCGCAGAAATTTGAGCACCACAGCTTGTGTGACATTAGCATATGACGCTGCTTCTACCCACTTGGTAAAATAATCGATGGCCACCAAGATGAAGCGGTGACCATTGGATGCTTTTGGCAAGATTGGTCTGATAATGTCGATGCCCCAAAGCGAAAATAGCCACGGGGAAGCCATCACATGCAATCTGGATGGAGGTACTTGGATCTTATCGCCATAAATTTGACACTTGAGGCATTTGCGCACATATTCAATGCAATCTTTTTCTATAGTGACCCAATAATAGCCCATTCGCATAATTTGTCTTGTTAATGCATGTCCATTCGCATGTGAACTGCATTCTCCTTTGTGCACTTCTTTCATTATCTGTTTCGACTCTTCTTTTGCCACACACCGCAATAACACCATGTCATGGTTTCTCTTATATAGAACGGGACCATCAAGGTAGTAGTTGGATGCCGACCTTCGAATATTCCTTTTATCAGACTCAAAGGCCTCTGCTGGGTATTCTTGCTTAAGCAAATACTGTTTGATGTCATCATACCAAGGTCTTTCTTTCGTATTTCCTTCAATGGCCATGCAATGTGCAGGAGCATCTTGTATACGGATATCAAAAGACTGGACTTCTAACGTTGTGTCTAGTCGAAGGAGGGAGGCTAAAGTGGCCAGTGCATCAGGAAGCTAATTGTATTCCCTAGGCATATGATCGAACGTGATGTCTTCGAATTGCTCGGCTAACTCTGTAACATACTCCCGATAGGGGATTAGTTTGTGGTTTCGAGTCTCCCATTCACCCCTTACTTGAAAAATGATGAGTGCCGAATCACCAAACACTTGTAATTTTTTGATTCCTTTGTTAATTGCTTCTTGAAGTCCCATCACACAAGCCTCATATTCTGCTACATTGTTTGTACAAGGGAAGGTTAGCTTTGCCGCCATGGGGAAATGTTCTCCTTTTGGGGAGATCAGGATGGCCCCAACACCATGACCTAAGAGACTGGAGGCTCCGTCAAACCACATCGTCCATATGTCTGATAGGACCAAGTAATCTTCTAGTGCTCTGTCTGCCAAGTAATCAGCTATTGCACTCCCTTTGATGGCTTTTTGAGGCATATAGATAATATCATATTCTGATAGGACCAATTGCCATTTGGCAATTCTTCCAGAGATGGATGGCTTTTCCAAGAGATATTTGAGTGGATCATGCCTCGAAATCAGCCATGTGGTATGATAAAGAGTGTATTGCTTCAATCGTCTTGTTATCCAAACAAGGGCACAGCATGTCTTTTCCAATGGTGTGTAATTCGTTTCATTGATGGTGAACTTCTTGCTCAGATAATAAATGGCCTGCTCCTTCTTGCCTGTAGAATCATGTTGCCCCAAGACACAACCCATTGAGGACCCTTGGACAGTCAAATATAAGATCAAAGGTCTGCGCTGCATCTGGTGGGACCAAAACAGGTGGATTGGAAAGATATTGTTTGATCCTATCAAAAGCTTCTTTACATTTGTCATTCCAAATTTCTGGATTGTTCTTCCGTAAAGTCTTGAAAAATTGGTTCACATGTGGCTGTTAATTGTGAAATGAATCAAGCAATGTAATTCAATCGCCCGAGGAATCCTCTGACCTCCTTGATGGTTCGGGGTGGGGGCATCTCCCGGATAGCTCGAACCTTGTCTGGATCAATTTCCACTGCTTTTTGGCTCACAATGAAACTTAACAGTTTTCCCAACATGGCTCCAAAAGTGCACTTTTTCGGGTTCAATTTGAGTTGATATTTCCGTAGTCTATTAAAAAAGCTTACGGAGTACTTCGATGTGATCTTCGGTGCTCCGCGATTTAGCTATCATATCATCCACATAGACCTCGACTTCTTTATGCATCATGTCTTGGAATAGGGTCACCATGGCTCATTGATAGGTTGCCCCTACGTTCTTCAGACCAAAAGGCATCACATTATAACAGAATGTGCCCCAAAGTGTCGTAAACGTGGTCCTCTCCTTGTGTTCGGGGGCCATGCGAATCTGATTGTACCCTGAGAAACCATCCATGAATGAGAATAGAGCGTGTTTTGTTGTATTATCCACCAAGGTATCAATATGAGGAAGCAGGAAGTTATCTTTCGGACTGGCCCAGTTCAGATCTCTATAGTCGACACACATGCGGACTTTGCCTCCTTTCTTCGGTACTGGTACAACATTGGCCACCCATTCTGGATAGTGGGAGACACTTAGGAAACCTGCATCCCATTGCTTTTTAACTTCTTCTTTAATCTTCAATAGCATCTTTGGTCTCATTCGTCGCAATTTCTGCTGTACTGGCTTGCACTCTGGCTTCACTGGTATGTGATGCTGCACTATGTCCATGTCTAATCCCGGCATGTCTTGATAGGACCATGCAAAAACATCTATGTAGCTCCTTAACAACTCGATTAATTGTTTCTTGATGTCGGCAGCTATCAAAGACCCTACCCTCAATTCTCTTGGTTCGGCTATCATCCCCAAATTCACTGTTTCTACTGGGTCTTCACTTGGAATGGATAAGCAATCATCCCTTTCCAATAGGCGTATGATCTCTCCCGATAGCTCGGGTGTCTCCTCTGCCTCATTCTCATCAGCTTCAAACACTGGCTACTCCCAGTTTGGACTTTGGTCAAACCTTAGGCATCTCGTTTCACTTTCGCATACAATGTTTTCATTGACATCGTGATACCTGCTTATAAGAGAATTACAAGTTGGTAACCAAATATGATATGCATATGTTATGAATGGAATGCACCGTGAATGATTTGAAGAAAAGTACATTTTATTGAAAAGCTTTTTGATAAAAATAAATGTTCACCGCTTCAAGAGACGTTAAAATAGAATACATTAAATCCAGTGACCCCATGAGCATTACATTATGGGGAGGTCCAGGCTGGTCCAATTGTTCAATGGATGGTTGGGATCCTCTCGCACTAACTAAACTATCTCACTTGGTGCATGCTCGTTTGTGTCCAATGCAGCTACAGTCCCCGTCTTGGGCTCAGGTTGGCTCTTATGGATAAACCCTCCAGTCTAGAATGTAACATTTAGGGGGGGAAAGCTCCTCCTTTCTTCTTGTACTGGCCTTTTCTGCAATCTTGCCATTCTGACTTCCCTCTTCTTGATAGCTTCCCTCCATCTGTCAGCTTTTGTAGGGATGTAGCCTAGCCCAAACTTCTCGGTATTTTCTCTAATGGTCAATGGTTTCTGGATTCCTTGAGCCTTTGGGCCTAATCCTTGCCCTGGTTTGTACCCTTGCTTGATCATGGTGGCTGCAACCATTCTTGTAGCCTTCGAGAGATAATTTATTGGGGCAGAAGTGACATTCACTATCTCGAATGCCCAATAAGAGCATTCTCGTATATCTTCGTTGTTCTCAACATAAGGAACCGATGCTGGCTTGGTGACTAGGAAACTTGTTTCCACAGAGATGCAAACAAGTTGGTCTCCCATTGCAAATTTCATCTTTTGGTGGAGGCTTGACGGCACTGCCTCTGCCATGTGGATCCAGGGTCTTCCCAACAAACAGCTATAATATGGCGTGATGTCCATCACCTGAAATTCCACCGTAAAAGTCACTGGCCCAATTAGGAGTGGAATGTCCAGAGTTCCCACCACATCACGTTTGCCTCCATCGAATGCTCGTACCTTCATTGTACAAGGGCACATATAAGATGCGTCGACCGGCAGTTGTTGCAATATATGTAAGGGCATAATGTTCAAGGCAGAGCCATTATCGATAAGTACTCGAGCTATGGTGTGCTCCTTTCATTTGACTGTGATGTGCAGATCCTTTATATGCCCCTTTCCTTCCTGGGGTAGCTCGTCATCTCCAAAGCTGATGACGTTGTTCATAATGAGATTACTAGTGAGTTCATCCACATTCGCCACCAGGATGGTTGGAGGGACATAGGCTTGGCTTAGAACCTTCATGAGTGCTTCTCGGTGGGGTTGGGAATCCATCATTAATGAGAGCAATGAGATGCGAGCCGGTTGTCAACTCAACTGGTCCACAATGTTATACTCGCTCTGCTTCATGAGTTTCAGAAATTCTGTTGTCTCTTCTTCAGTGACTGGTGTTCCTTTTTTTGTTACCACCAGTGTTGGCTCAATGTCTGGTTCGATAACTTTTTCTTTCCTTGCTTTGTCAAACATATCAGGGGCATAAGCACGACCACTTCGGGTTTTCTTTTCTGTTGCAGTGGCTCCCTGAACTACCTCTCAGTTGTAGTTCCATGGGACCGAATTATCTATCTTGTAGGGGAAAGGGGTAGGGACACATAGGGTGAGAGGTGTAATTCCATGAGGCAATAGTGGGATTTCTGGAGTCTTAACATTCAAGACAAGGGGGGTTGGCACCCACGATGGTTTGTATGACATGTCCCATTGGATCATGTGGCTTTGACTGTCTGTCTCTTCCCTAGAGAATTTGATTATCCTTTGGTCCATGAGTTTTTGCACCACCTCGGAAAACTCACTACATTTTGCGATGTCATGTCCCCGCGGCATCTTGTGATAAGGACATTGTTTTTCCCCATTTGTTCCCTTTCCTGCCTCTGGCGTGTCTTTAGCAAGTATATAGCCATGCTCCTGTAGCAGGGTAAACAAATATGTTTTCTCCATTTGCACTTGGGAGACCTTCTCCATCCGTCCTTCATTCTCAATACTAGTAACATTGTTGGAGTCTTCTGGGAGAGGATTGCCATTCACATTTGGCGTCCCATTCAGTGCAGAAAAGTCTTGCCACTTCGCATCCTTCAATGCCTGAACCTTCCTCTTGAATGTTATACAATTTTCGATATCATGTCCAGCTCCACCTGCATGATATTCACATCTGGCATCTGGCTTGTACCAGGCCGGGGGAGGAGTCTTTATTTCTCCCAAGGGTATTGGGGTTACCATCCTTGCCTCTAAGAGCTTGGGGTATCATTCTACATAAGTCATTGGAATTGGGTCAAACTCTTGTCATGGTCGACAAGAAGCCTGATTCACTCCTGCTTGCTGGATCTGGACCCTCGGTTGCCCCTGTCCTTGGAATGAGGCTCCTAGTCCTTCCTGAGTTGCTGACCTTGGTTGCTCTGGGTATGGCACTCTCGGTTGAAATGAGTTAGGTACCATTGAATATGGAAATGGAACCCCTCTTTGCGGCAAGTATGGCATGAATTGGGGAGGTGGTGCAGGTGTAGCGTAGGCGGCGACCAGCAATCCTTGGTAATACCCTGGTGCTTGGTAGAATGTCGGTTGCATCACCTGGTTCGATTGATACATGAGGTTGCTCTCACCTTCTTTCTTCTTAGGCTGTAGTTGAGACCTTTTTGATGCCTCTGCCACATCACCCTTTAGTTTTCCTCCTTTAATTCCACTTTCTACACGTTCATCGGATGCGACCAAGTCTGCAAACCTACTAGAGACGTTCCCAATTAACTTCTCGTAGTAGACGCCTTTCAGTGTGTTGATAAAAAGAGTAGTGAGTTCTCTTTCTGTAAGGGGAGGTTGGACCTCTACGGCAGTCTCTCTCCATCTTCGTGGATAATCCTTGAAGCTTTCATCGGATCCCTTTTCCAAGGACTGCAGGGTTAGCCGATCCAGTGCCAGTTCGGTGA
This sequence comes from Taxillus chinensis, assembly GCA_023512835.1. Classification (NCBI taxonomy): domain Eukaryota; kingdom Viridiplantae; phylum Streptophyta; class Magnoliopsida; order Santalales; family Loranthaceae; genus Taxillus; species Taxillus chinensis. Next base: position 56,084,137 of record CM042090.1, on the reverse strand, counting down.
CATGTTTGTATTGTGCCAAGAAGGAGGTAGCCAATTCCTTCCATATCTTGATGCGGTTTCCATTTAGCTGAAAGTACCAGCGAAGGGATGCCCCAGTTAGACTTTCTTGGAAACAATGCATGAGGAGCTTGTCTTCACCAGCATAAGCAGCCATCTTTTGACAATACATGGCCAAATGTGTCTTTGGACACCGGGTCTCGTTGAACCTCTCGAATTCTGGCATCTTGAATTTTGGTGGCAGCACCACTCCTGGCACTAAGCATAAGTCTTGTGGGCTAGTTATACCATAGTTGTCAGTGCCCTCTACGCTTTCAATCTTTCCTCTAGATGTCTCAGAGCGGGAGACTCCATGTTTTCCTGGGGAACTGGGGATGCCACTACTTCCATTACATTACCCGGTGCTGGCATAGTGAAGTGAGTTTGATTTTGTAATGACCCGTGTGTAACCCGTGTGTAAGAAGTTAACCACAAACACCTTGGATGTTGGTGTACAAGTTTGAGGTAAGAGATGAGCCTAAGAGGGGACTTTTGGGAGGTGCATGTGACAAGTGATAACGTACATTTATGCCCTAGGAAGATGCTATGCATATACATGCGGTTTTAAGCTGTTTTGGCAGATCTTGGAGCTCATTTTTGATATAATAGATGGCCTTAAACAATCAGCGTGCAAGAACAAAAGTTGCTTAGAATGAGGTCCTCTACCTACCACAAAAATTTCAGAGCATTTGGAGCTGCACGTGAATTCACCCATTTCACGTGCAAGCATATTTTTGCTTCTTAGACCTCTACAAGATGCAAGGAGGCTTGGGGTGAAGTTTGAGTACATTTGGAGCTGCACGCCAATTGGGGAATTCAATTTTAAATTGGCGTGCAGGCATATTTTTGCATGGTTACCTTAGTTTTGTTATTCTAATCATCTTTTCCCAAAGGACCATGTTGGAATTATGGATATTTTGTCGAGTATGGATGCGGAAAAGTTGTAATTTGTGTAATCAAAACTACGTCGTTTTGATGTTGTGTTGTCTATATAAGGATGAAGAGCCCTCTGTTTTAGGTTTAGGGTTTGTTGCTCCACCAACCGTCGCAGAGAGAGAGAGAGAGAGAGAGAGAGAGAGAGAGAGAGAGAGAGAGAGAGAGAGAGAGAAAGGGAAGGAGAGCTGCTGGCTTGCTGCCGGAGCGTCTTGCGTGGGGAGGATGGCGTCTAGCACGGGAGCAAGAGCAGGAGGACGTTTCCAAGGTAGGGGTTCTGTCTTATCTGATCTGTTCCGGGGTTAGGCCCTGTGTAGAGGATTTATAGAGCTTCTGTTGTTATTGTTATACTATTTATATGTAAATTCATATAGGTGTGACCTCCTATATGAATGTTGGCCTTCAGTGGAAAGTATGGGTTGAGATTAGGCCTGTGTGGCACTGCACACTAAGTGTTTGATATTATGCATGTGAGGCCATGCATGTTATGCGATTGATGTTATGCCAGTGTGGTTATGCCTGAATGGTGTTTGATGTAATGTCTGTGAGGATATGCATGCTAGGTGTTTGATGTTATACCAGGGTGGACATGCATGTTAAGTATTTGTTGTTATGCCTGAATAACTGAGATATGTGTTAAATGTTTGTTGTTGTCTGTGGAGCCTAAGAAGCCTGAGAGGCTGAGGCAATGCTTGTGTACCTGTGGAGCCTGAGAGGCTGAGTTGATGTCAGTGAGACTGACTGTGGAGCTTGAGAGGCTGAGTTAATGTCAGTGAGACTGACTGTGGAAACTATGCCTGAGAGGCGGTTAAAACATTGGCCTGAAGAGGCGGTTAAATCACTTGTGGTTTGTGTGGTGGATAATTGTGACTACTGATGTGGTTTGTTATTGACTGTTGGAATTATTGTAACACGACACTGCACTTGTACACATGGCATGTAGATGCTAGGAGCATGGGATAGGTTGGCATGGTGTGTTTTCTTGCAGGAACCTACAGGCGTTAGGTGGGAACACCAAGGAGGAAGAGTTCTACTTTGTGGCTTTGTTTTATGTTATTGCGTTATGTAATTTTATTGAGGCATTGTAACCCCAGCAGGGAGATATTGTAATGAAGTTTGCAACGTAATAAAGGCATATGGTTTCAATTAAATAATTGTGTGATTTTGGTTTCTGAAGTGTATGTTGTGTTCCACCCCTTTATCCAAACCCGGGTAAAGGGAGGGTCATGTTCCAGTCTCCTCGGGTTGGAAAACCGGGGCGTGACAGATTTGGGGTTGGAGGTTGTGCTATAGCAGGATGGTATGTGGGTGCTTGGCTTGGAGCCAGGTTGGGCGACTGAACGGCCTCCTGTCACTGTTCTTGATGATGATTTCTGATTTCCCCGGCCGGAATTCTTCCTCTTTCTTGATCAACTTTGTGAGCATTTCCATTATGGCGGACATTTGCCCTTGTAAGGCTTGTTGTGGACTGTTCCAAACCCATGAGTCTATTCTCTGTTTGCCTCGCCATTGGCCGTGGTTGTGGTATTTGATTACGTCGAGATCCGAGATTGTAAGAGTGCGCAATCCTGGAGAAATTTCGCTACCGACCTGGGTGTAGGGTAATTTTTACTTGATTTTTAATTTTGATATGCATGTATGCATGAATTACTATGCGAAGAGTTAGAGAAGCAAATAACTTTATTTCAAACATTTTCAAACAAGCATGCGAAATGCCATGCGGATGAGAGCTATGGCTACATGATCTTAAGGCACACTTCAAGTCATCTCCTAAGTAGCACGGCGCCTTTTCCCTCTAAGGTGGTCGCTTGCCCGCTTCCTCCCTCTCGCTTCAATATGGTCTCGACCTGTTTTTCCCTCAACCTGCAACCGCTACTGAGCTCCTTCTAGAGATGCTTCCAGCCTTTGGATCTGCTGCCTGAGATTTTGATTCTCCTGGAGGATAGCCTTCATGTCTGAAGTTAGCTGTGGCTTGTGTTGTGCCCTCCAAGATATGTATGCAGGATAAACACCAGGTTTTGGGCTGTTGGGTTGGATCTTGTGTGGGGTGGACCATGCCTGATACATCTGTTTTCCTTTTTCTGCAAGCATGGTTCTGTTGTAGGTGAAGTCACAATTTTCCATGCCAAATAGCACAGGGATAATCTGATGGTGCCCAACTTGTCTTCCACCCTGTAGTGGTGCATATGCAGTTCCTCCCCAAGGACCTAGGAGTGGGACCCAATTGTAGTCCCCGTAGCAATATGTCATGGAGACCACCGGCGTCCAAGGAGTAGTCCAGGTAATGTCGACTCGTGAGGTTCTCTAACTTCCTTTTCCAGCTTTCAAAGTTTTTAGGTAGGTTCCACTTGCCGAGCAAAATATCTAGTAGTGTTGTGGCTGGTACCTAATGAACAAGCAGAAAACGATGAACACTACAGGGGAAATGACCTTGCAACCAGGTACATAGGAGAGGTAGGCACCCCATGAACTGTCCCGAGCCTTTACTCCTCAAATAAGTAAGAGATCGAATGGTTTCGGCCAAGATAGCAGGAGTAGGGTCACATCCTTTGAGCACCTCCTGGACCAAATCTACAATTACTCCATCGATGTGGGCCAGTATCCTCGGAAAAATGACTAGCCCATATAAAGCTAGTGTAAGCAGTTTGTGTGCCCCTGCTTCTGTTGCGGTCTGTATCATTTCTTTGATTGTTTCCCATGGAAGATATTCCCGCCCACCATAGGTTGTGGCTGCCGGTGAGTCCCATACTGGCTTTCCCATTATCTCAGCAAAGGCCCTTCGACATGATCTTCTAGGCTCCGGTAGATAGATCTTCATTTTGTTTTCTACGAGGATATCCAATAATCTTTTGTATTCTTCTATTGTGGGAACAAGATCTATGCCATTGAAGTCAAAGCACCGCCGTCGAGGCTCCCAGAAATATATGGCTGCCCCAAGCATATCCTTATTGGCCAGTAGCTCGGTTACATGGAGCAAATCCCAAAACTGTTGTATATATATGCTTTTCCTTTCGTCTGACCACTGCCTCCATATGGCCTGTACCTCCTTGGTGTAGTCCAGCTGATCTTCTATGATAACATGTTCTGCTTTGTGGGCTTCTTCTGGTGGAAAATCTCCAAGGTGAAGTTGGATGTCCCCAGATGCTTGGGCCACCACTGTGAAGCCTCTTTATCCTGAAGGCTTTTTAGGAGATGACTAAAAGTTGTCATGCCTATATGAATGTTGTGTTATGCATGATGACAGGTTAGGATGGCAGTTAAAACAAATCAGGGCAAATAGATAGGATAAAGAATAGACCAATAGTAAGGCAAATAAGATGTGCAGGGGATGACTTATGGACTAACCTACAAAACAAAGGTTAGCATGGCATGGAATGAGCAAACAACATGTGGGTCAATGCCCCTGATGGGCTTCTATTGCTACACCTATCTTATTCATTGGTTCCCAAACTTCCTCAATAGAGGCCTCCATACACCATGGGATTTACCGGAGGGGGGTCTTAAAAGGACGTGCCTTAAAAGAACCTCAAGCTTGAGTGAGGAGTCCGAGGCCCCATTGCGGATAATGATCAACGCGCTGGGGACCGTACTAAACCTCGCTAACCTAGATTGTGATAAACCCGGGTATAGGGTTATGCATGGATGCAACGAGTAGGGAAAGCAGTAAATCACAACTATCATGTTAGTTAAAGCATATAAATAAATCAAAAATAAATGACAACTATAATGGCAGTTTAAACAAGTAAATTACAATTACATTTAGAAAGAAAACAACTTATCACGACAGTTAAATATATGCAACAGTACAATTAAAATACCCTCCTAATCCTAGTTCTAGACCTGACTCTCTAAAGTGTGTAAATCCCTGTAAGGACCCGTACCTTGAGTTAGTCAGTTTTGCCTCCTGAGTAGAGTTTTTCTAGATTTTGACCTAGTAAATGGACTCCAATGAATTCACGTGCAAAAGGAAAGATGCTTAGAATGGTGTCCTCTATCTACCACAGAAGTTTCAGGCCAAATGGACATGTATGTGAGGTGCACGTGATATGGGTCCAATTCACGTGCAAGTGTGGTTGTCTTCTAAATGATGCAAGGAGGCTAGGGGTGAAGTTTGAGAGCATTTGGAGTGCATATGGAGTTGCACGTGAATTGGGGAATTCACGTGCAAATTGGCGTGCAGGCATATTTTTGCATGGTTCCCTTGGTTTTGACATTCTAAGGAACTTTCTCCAAAGGACCATGTTGAAATTCTGAGTATTTTGGCCTATATGGGTGCGGAAAGGTGCTAACTTGTGTGATCAAAACTACGTCGTTTTGATGCTGGGATTCACTTAATCAAAACTACGTCGTTTTGATGTTGTGTTGTCTATATAAGGAGGAGAAGTCTCTGTTTTAGGTTTAGGGTTCACTTCACTGCTGCAGCCGTCGTAGAGAGAGAGAGAGCTAGAGAGAGAGAAGGAAGGGGAGTTGCTGGTTGCTGCCGGAGCATCTTGCGTGGAGAGGACGGCGTTTAGCGCGGGAGCAAGGAAGATCTGTTGTAAGGTAGGGAATTCTGTTCTTCCTAAATCCTCCTCTGTCCTAGGGTCCTAGGGCAGAATATGATTTAACTTGTGTTTGATAAAATGCCTGTATGACATGCCTGCTACATGTTTGATGAAATGCCTGTGTGAACTTAGCTGTGTATATGCCCATTAAGTGTTTGGTAATATGTCCGGGTGACTGGACTTGTGGTTTAGTGTATGTATGTATCTTTGGATGTTTGCTCTATGGCCCGAATGGTTGGATTTGTGCGCTTGTGAACGGGTGCACACCAAGTGTTTGGTTGTATGCTTGAGTGACCATGTGTGTTGTGTGCTTGACTATGGTATCTTGCCTGAAGAGGCGGTTAAATCACTTGGCCTGAAGAGGCGGTTAAATCACTTGGCCTGAAGAGGCGGTTAAATCACCTGGCCTGAAGAGGCGGTTAAATAACTTGGCCTGAAGAGGCGGTTAAATCACTTGTGGTTAAAGTGTTAGCCTGTGTGGCAGTGGAAGATTGTAAATTGTTGATGTGGTTGTTATTATGTCTATTGAAATTATTGTATCACGACACCGCACTTGTACACATGGCATGTAGATGCTAGGAACATGGGATGGGTTGGGGAGACATGATCCCCTCGAGCCGTGGTTGCTCACCCCTCCTACTTGTGTTTGTTTGTTTTCCAGGGACTTACAGGCGTTAGGTGGATACACCAAGGTGGAAGACCCTCTCCATTTTATTGTTCATTTCAGTAATGTACTTTTATGATTTATGTAACCCCCAGGGGAGGGGAATGTACTAAGGGATTGAACCGTAATCGGGGACTTGGTTGTTTTGTGAACCTTTGATGTTTTGGAATTAAATAAAGATGTGGCTTATTTGATTTATTGTAATTGTTAGACTTGCTTGTGTGGCATCCAGTAATCCAACCCCATTGCCCTCCGTGTGGGTGAATGGGGAGTCACGTACCGGTTTCCTCGGGTTGGGAATCCGGGGCGTGACAATATGGTATCAGAGCATGGTCTAGTTGGCCTAGGGTAGTGGGTGGACTTGGTTATCCTAAGTCCTTTGGAGGAGCCTGGAGGGACATGCCTGATCAACATGGTCCTCTTTGAGCCTCCAAGGTGTACTTAGGGTAGTCCAGTCTTGTGATAGGATTTGCATGCATTGGCATTAGGGCACTAGTTGCATTTCGTTGTGAATGTATGCTAAACTGTGGATAAGATCACATGATTAAGTGAAATGTGCAACTCTGATTTGTTTGGCAATGTGTACTTGGACGTGAATTTGTGAAATGTGATTGATGCAATGTATGTGTGTAATGTCATGTGTTAGTGAAATTGATCAAGTGGGGTAGAGGTAGTGACGCGATAGATTATAAAAATTTGTTTTGACGTTGTGCTTCTTACTTCGTGTAGTAAGAATGCCGCCGAGAAGAGTGACACGTGCGTCGGGGCAATGGCCGATGAGTCATCTGCCCATGAGGGTCGGGTGCGGGGCCATCCGTTGGGGGGCATGCGTTGTTCTGGCACAGCTACAAGAAGGCATCCGGCCGGAGGTACGAGAGCTACGGGAGGGACTCCGGCGGGACGTTCGGGAGGAGGTGCGCCGTGAGATGGCAGCACAACAGGTGGTGCCACCACCACCACCCGGTAGGAGGGCTGCCTCGTGAGCGTGAGAGTTCGCCGGGTGGTGTACCGACCCGTGCGAGAGGATGACGTGGTGACACGGTTCCGAAAGGAACAACCTCCGCGATTTAAGGGGGGAGAAGATCCTGTGGTAGTCGAGCGGTGGTTGAGGCAGATTGAGCATGTGTTCTCCTTTCTCCTGCCCCGGGAGGAGGATAAGGTGCGGCCGGCATTCGGCAGCTGGAGGGGGACGCTTTGGAGTGGTGGACGAGTGTTCAGGGGAGCCGTGCGGTGCCACTCATGTTTTGGGAGGAGTTCTTGCAACTCTTCCATGATGAGTTCTTCCCGGAATCGGTGAGATGGCGTAAGAGGGAAGAATTTGGCAGCTTAAAGCAGGGGATCCAAGACGGTACCCGAGTATGAGCGGGAGTTCCGGAGATTGAGTAGGTTTGCTCCTGAGACCGTGGAAAAGGAGGACCTGAAGGCCCACAAGTTCACTCGGGTCTTAGGCCAGCCCTTAGGGAGAGGGTGGCGATTCTACGCTTGAGGACCTATCTGAGGGTGTGGAGACGGCCCGTATAGGCGAGAGAGAGCCGGAAGGTGGGAGGCAGGCCCATCGGGGGCGCCGGTTGCGAGTGGGCCTGATCGAGATGCAGGGTCCAAGAGGCTCAAGACGGAGGAGAGGGATAGCGGTTCTTTTCGCGATCGGGGTCGGACATCCGTGAACCCTGGGAGGTTCACCTTTGGCGGCGGAAGACAGGGTGGTCCATCTGGGAGTCTACCGAGTAGATGCCACTGCTGTGGAGAGCAGGGTCACTTCAAAGGGGAGTGCCCCAAGAAGGATTGGCGATGCAACAACTGTGGATGAGAGGGACATTTGCGCCGGGTTTGCAGGAGTGGCAACAGGGGAACAGGGGGCGCGGCATCCAGCGTGAGGAGTGATGCTAGCTTCCGTGCACCAGCTGAGAGACCAGCTCGTCAGTGGCAGGCCAGCCAGGCAGGATCTAGTCAGACCCGACCCCAGGGGAGGCCGGAGCGGCAGCAGACCGAGGCTGGAGGCAACCTTAGCGGGAAGCGTCCAGTGAGTGAGCCGACAAGTGGCACGGGCCAAGGAAGGGTGTTTGCCTTGGAGGCGACATACCAAGGAGGAGGCCGAGCTACCGCCCCACCAGCGAGGGTGGAGCACGGACCATCGGTGGTTAGAGGTACCCTCTTGATCTCCCGTACATTAGCTTCGTTCTTTTCGATACGGGTGCATCATGTTCGTTTGTTGCCGAGCTTGTAATAGACGGCTTGGGGTTAGCTTGTGTGGAGGCCGCGAGGCCCCTAGTTGTGGAGTCTCCAGGTGGGAGGCATGATTGAGGTACGGCGAGTGTGTCGTGGGCGTGTGTTAACCATAGGCGAGGTGGAGCCGAGTTTTTGACTTGCATGTGATGCCTTTGAGAACGTTTGACCCGATCTTGGGTATGGATTGGCTTATGGCTTTCCAGGCCAAGATAGATTGTTATCGGCGGCGTGTGACCTTCGTGACACCTGCGGGGACCTCTTGCACCCTGCAGGGGGAGTGGGATTGTGAGGCGAGTCGGGCCGGGCCGGTGTTGGACCGGTGGGGTGCCATTACCCACAGGTTAGCAGCCCGACCTTTCTGAGGAGGGTAAGGTGGAAAGGAGGGTGTGGCCCGCTGTTGTGGACCAATTTCGGGATGTTTTTCCTGAGCGGTTGAGGAGTTTGCCACCTAAGAGGAGTGTGGAGTTCACCATTGAGTTGGTGCCGGGGACGGGTCCGATTTCCCAAGTAGCGTATCGTATGGGACACCCGAGTGAGGAGGCTGCAGAGGCAAATCGAGGAGTTGGGGGACCAAGGGTATATCGGACCAAGTACCTCACCTTGGGGTGCCCCGGTGCTCTTTGCTAAGAAGGCCGATGGCACGCTTCGTCTCGCATCGACTACAGGAAGCCGAATTCGGTGGATTGTGAAGAACAAGTACCCGTTGCCTCGGATAGATGACCTGTTTGACCGGTTGAGTGGGGCCCAGTGGTTTTCCAAAATAGATTTACGATCGGGGTATCACCCAGCTCGGGGTTAGGGAGGAGGACATCCCTAAGACGGCTTTTCGGTGCAAGGTATGGGCATTATGAGTGGGTAGTGATGCCTTTCGGGCTCACTAATGCGCCAGCGGTGTTCATGCATTTGATGAACCAAGTCTTTGCCCCATACTTAGACTCGTTCGTGGTGGTGTTTATCGACGATATCTTGGTGTATTCCAAGACCGAGAGAGAGCATGTGGAGCACTTGGCAACAAGTGTTGCAAACCTTGAGGGACCAAGCACTGTTTGCTAAGTTTAGCAAGTGTGAGTTTTGGGCATAGGAGGTTCACTTTCTTGGCCATGTGGTGTCAGCTGAGGGAGTTAGGGTGGACCCAGCCAAGATTGAGGCCAACCAACGTTTTTGAGATCCGTAGTTTTCTTGGTTTGGCGGGGTACTATCGTCGTTTTGTAGAGGGGTTCTCCCGTTTGGCGGCTCCTATGACGGCGTTGACTAGGAAAGGAGTGAAATTTGAGTGGACGGACAAGTGCCAGCAGGCGTTTGAGACTCTCAAAACCCGTTTGACCACTGCACCTGTGTTGAGGTTGCCTAGGGAGGATATTCCGTATGAGGTGTCTTGTGATGCGTCCAGGGTTGGTTTGGGGTGTGTGCTTATGCAGGAGCACGGTGTGGTAGCTTATGGGTCAAGGCATTTGAAGCCTCATGAGCAGAATTATCCTACTCATGACCTTGAGTTAGCGGTCGTTATCTTCGCCCTGAAGAGTTGGCAGCACTACCTCTTGGGGGAAAAGTTTGTGGTGTTCTCGGATCACAAGAGCCTTGGTACATCTTTACTCGAAGGACTTGAATTTGAGGCAAAGGAGATGGGTGGAGTATCTGCAGACCTTTGATTTTACTCTTGCCTATACCCCGGGCAAGGGTAATGTTGTGGGCGATGCTTTGAGCAGAAAAGGGAAAGCTGAGGTGGCCGTGAGAGAGTGGAAGGCGATGGAGCAATTGGCGACGTTGCGGCTGCTGTTGTTCGTGATGGTGGGACAGCCCTGAGTCCTTTGGTGGTAGTGCTGAGTTGTACCGGCGCGTCCAGGAGGAACAGTGGGTGACATTGAGTGCGAGGTTCTCCGTGCCCGTATTGAAGCCGGGGAGCTATCCTGGGGACTGGACAGAGGGTCCCGAGCATGAGTTGTTGTTTCGGGGGCGGTTGGTAGTAGCTTCTTCCCTCGGGGATGAGGTGATGAGGGAGTTTCACCAATCTAGAGTCGTTGTGCATCCAGGGGGTACGAAGATGTACCATGCGCTTCGGGGGCATTTTTGGTGGCCTGGGATGAAACGCGATGTAGCTGCCTTTGTTTCGCGGTGCCTCACGTGTCGGCAGGTGAAGGCCGAGCATCGCCGGCCGGCGGGCATGTTACGACCCTTGCCCATAGCAGAGTGGAAGTGGGACCATATCGCGATGGATTTTGTGACTGGTCTTCCACCCACCACTGGGAGGAAGGATATGATTTGGGTGATTGTGGATCGACTCACAAAGTCGGCCCATTTCCTGGCTGTTCGCGAGCGGGACTCTATTGGGACCTTGAGTCAGCTGTACATGAACGAGATTGTGAGACTGCATGGCGTACCCTCATCGGTTGTCTCAGACCGGGATTCGAGGTTCACTTCCCGTTTTTGGGCCGGTTTGCAGGAGGCTATGGGGACCAAGCTTCACTTGAGTACAGCCTTTCACCCTGAGACTGACGGTCAGACTGAGCGGACGAATCAGACCATGGAGGACATGTTGAGGGCTTGTGTGCTAGATTTTGGGGGTTCGTGGGCAACTCACCTTCCTTTGGTGGAGTTTGCCTACAACAACGCTTATCAGGCATCCATTGGGATGGCTCCTTTTGAGGCGTTGTATGGACGGCCGTGTCGATCCCCTTTGTGTTGGACCGAGGTGGGGGAGACAGCTCTCTTGGGGCCACGGTTGGTTCAAGAGGCTACCGAGAAGGTCAAGTTGATTCGTCGGCGTTTGTTGTCGGCTCGAGTCGGCAGAAATCTTATGCGGATCGGCGACGGTGACCTTTGGAGTTTTTCGTTGGTGATCATGTGTTCCTTCGTGTCTCTCCACGTCGTGGACATCGACGGTTTGGGCGAGGTTCCAAGCTATCTCCGCGGTTTATTGGTCCTTTTGAGATTCCCGGATCGTGTAGGGCTTGTGGCCTACCGGTTAGCGTTACCACCGCGACCGAGTCGAGTGCACAACGTGTTTCACGTGTCCCGATTGCGGAAGTATCACCCTGACCCCACTCATGTGATTGATTGGGGGACGTTGGACATTGAGGATGACATGTCCGTCATTGAGGCCCCTATCCGGTATGCTCGATCGGCGAGAGAAGCTATTGCGTGGTCGTGCTATTCCTTTGGTTCGCGTGCTGTGGCAACACCGTGGCATTGAGGAGGAGACATGGGAACGTGAGTCCGTGATGCGGGAGCAGCACCCAGACTTGTTCGAGGATGAACAATCTTAAGCGTGGGAGGTGGCTGTTGGCCAAGGGATAGTGATGTGTTTTCTTGTGATGTGTTTTCTTGTTTTCTTTTAAAGACATGTGCTTAATTGTGATGTGCTTTGAGATGTGTATTCGTGCCATGCGGACATGTGTTATGTGCATTATTGTGGTTATGGATTATGGTGGTACTGTTATGTGCTGTTGTGCTGTGTGTGGTGTATGACCCATTTGGGTGTTGTGGCTCGCCGTGTGGCAAATGGGTAGCTTGTGTTTATTTTCCTCTTATGTCATTTCTTTTCGAGGACGAAAAGTCTTAAGGGGGAGAGGATGTAAGGACCCGTACCTTGAGTTAGTCGGTTTGCCTCCTGAGTAGAGTTTTTCTAGATTTTGACCTAGTAAATGGACTCCAATGAATTCACGTGCAAAAGGAAAGATGCTTAGAATGGTGTCCTCTATCTACCACAGAAGTTTCAGGCCAAATGGACATGTATGTGAGGTGCACGTGATATGGGTCCAATTCACGTGCAAGTGTGGTTGTCTTAAATGATGCAAGGAGGCTAGGGGTGAAGTTTGAGAGCATTTGGAGTGCATATGGAGTTGCACGTGAATTGGGGAATTCACGTGCAAATTGGCGTGCCAGGCATATTTTTGCATGGTTCCCTTGGTTTTGACATTCTAAGGAACTTTCTCCAAGGACCATGTTGAAATTTCGAGTATTTTGGCCTATATGGGTGCGGAAAGGTGCTAACTTGTGTGATCAAAACTACGTCGTTTTGATCGCTGGGATTCACTTAATCAAAACTACGTCGTTTTGATGTTGTGTTGTCTATATAAGGAGGAGAAGCTCTCTGTTTTAGGTTTAGGGTTCACTTCATTTCTTTGCCGTGTCGTAGAGAGAGAGCTAGAGAGAGAGAGAAGGAAGGGGGAGTTCTTGGTTCTTTCTAGGAGCATCTTGCGTGGAGAGGACGGCGTTTAGCGCGGGAGCAAGGAAGATCTGTTGTAAGGTAGGGAATTTGTTCTTCCTAAATCCTCCTCTGTCCTAGGGTCCTAGGCGGAATATGAGTTATATCTCGTTATATTATTTATATGTAAATTCATATAGGTGTGACCTCCTATATGAATGTTGGCCTTCAATGGCGATTTTGGTGTTTCGGTGTTTGGGTGATGCATGAAAAGTGTTTGATAAAATGCCTGTATGACATGCCTGCTACATGTTTGATGAAATGCCTGTGTGAACTTAAGCTGTGTATATGCCCATTAAGTGTTTGGTAATATGTCCGAGTGACTGGACTTGTGGTTTAGTGTATGTATGTATCGCTGGATGTTTGCTCTATGGCCTGAATGGTTGGATTTGTGCGCTTGTGAACGGGTGCACACCAAGTGTTTGGTTGTATGCTTGAGTGACCATGTGTGTTGTGTGCTTGACTGTGGTATCTTGCCTGAAGAGGCGGTTAAATCACTTGGCCCGAAGAGGCGGTTAAATCACTTGGCCTGAAGAGGCGGTTAAATCACTTGGCCTGAAGAGGCGGTTAAATAACTTGGCCCGAAGAGGCGGTTAAATCACTTGTGGTTAAAGTGTTAGCCTGTGTGGCGGTGGAAGATTGTAAATTGTTGATGTGGTTGTTATTATGTCTATTGAAATTATTGTATCACGACACCGCACTTGTACACATGGCATGTAGATGCTAGGAACATGGGATGGGTTGGGGAGACATGATCCCTACCGAGCCGTGGTTGCTCACCCCTCCTCTGTGTTTGTTTGTTTTCCGGGGACTTACGGCGTTAGGTGGATACACCAAGGTGGAAGACCCTCTCCATTTTATTGTTCATTTCAGGAATGTACTTTTATGATTTATGTAACCCCGGGGAGGGGAATGTACTAAGGGATTGAATCGTAATCGGGGACTTGGTTGTTTTGTGAACCTTTGATGTTTTGGAATTAAATAAAGATGTGGCTTATTTGATTTATTGTAATTGTTAGACTTGCTTGTGTGGCATCCAGTAATCCAACCCCATTGCCCTCCGTGTGGGTGAATGGGGAGTCACGTACCGGTTTCCTCGGGTTGGAAATCCGGGGCGTGACAATCCCCAGCAGAGTCGCCAGCTATCATCACTGGTTTTCGTCCGGGCCCGTTTGGGGTGAGCTCAAACTAAACCAATGGTGAGAAATTTTAGAGTCACCACCAACTGTTTTTGGGGTACAGCTGGATACCCTCTACTTTGAGTAGTTTAAAGGTGTGGTCTGCGTTATCAGAGAAGGGTTCGGGAGTTGATTACGTGTAGGGAAGGATTAGCACCCCTACAGCGCCCTTTCGGTATCTATTTTCGGAGGAGGAGGTTTTCTATTTTATTTGCACTGTCACAACTGGGTTAGGTTTCCTAAAAAGCCTATGGTTTTTATTTAGCTAAGTTATTTATTAAAGTCATGATTAAAATGGATTTACCCTAAATTTCTAAAGGGAATCCTAAAAAAGTTTTGGGTTTTTTGTTTGAAGTAGAGAATGAGATCTTAGGGGTTTGTTTTGGTTTTTGGTTTTATTTTGGAAATTAAAATATGCTTTTTGTTTTTTTGTTTTGTAATGACCCGTGTTTTGGGTAGAACAAGCTGGAACGAAAATGAACAATACCCTGGGCGAACGCTTGGGTCGAAAGGTGGAAGACCCGAAGATTTGGGTCGTAGGGTCGAAGACCGAGGGTCGAAGTTCGAAGGTTTGAGGGTCGAAAGTTAGATCTTCGAGACATATCTTCGAGGCCGCGTTTCCAGCTAATCTTCGAAGGAGTGTTTCTACGAGTCTTCGTGGCTTGGTTGTTAGAGAGTGTAATGAGCTCAAGTGGGAGCGTGTAGAGGCTGCGTGTGACAATGACCATGTTCGGATTGTGGGTATTTTGTCCTGTGTGGAAGCGGAGTGGTTAGTTCATGTTTTATTTATCAAAACTACGTCGTTTTGATGGTGTGTTTCATTTATCAAAACTACGTCGTTTTGATGGTGGGATTTCATTTATCAAAACTACGTCGTTTTGATAAGTGAGGTCTATATAAAGAGGAGCTCTCTTTATTTTAGGTTTAGGGTTTTTGTTGTCATTTTGCCGCGGCCGTCACAGAGAGAGAGAGAGAGGGAGATTGAGAGAGAGAGCTCCAGTTCGTGGTTGTCGTTGTCATTCCCGTGGTTGGACGGCATTAAGCGTGGAGGCAAGAGCGTGGAGGATCTTTGAGTTAGGGGTTCTGTCTTTCCTAGTCTGTTCCGGGGTTAGGCCCTGTGGATATTTTGTAAAGTTTCCATTGTTATTGCTATAATACTTATATGTAAATTCATATAGGTGTGATCTCCTATATGAATGTTGGCTTTCAATGGCATTTTGGTGTGATTCTGATGTTGGGTGGGTAGTGCATGTTAAATGTTTGATAAAATGCCTATGTGAATATGTTTGTATGAATATGCCCAGGTATGTGTTTGATAATATGCCGGTATGGCTAGAATTGTGAGTTGGTAAAGGTGTGCATGCCAAGTGTTTGTTTTTATGCCTGAGTGGTTGGGTTTGTACATTTGTGAATGTGTGCCTACTAAGTGTTTGGTTTTATGCCTGAGTGGTTATGTATATTGTGTTTTGTGAAACCCGGTGGCTGTGGAAGCCCGGGACTGTTTTGTGAAACCCAGTGGGTGTGGAAGCCCAGGGACTATTGTGAAACCCGGTGGGCTGTGGAAGCCCGGGACTGTTTTGTGAAACCCGGTGGCTGTGGAAGCCCGGGACTGCTCTTGGAAACCCGGTGGCTGTGGAAGCCCGGGACTGTTCATGTCTTTGCTTGTGTGGTTGTGGAAATAATTGTATTTGCTTGATATAGCTTGCCATTATATTTGTTGAAATAATTGTATCACGACACCGCACTTGTACACATGGCATGTAGATGCTAGGAGCATGGGATGGGTTGGGAGACATGATCCCTCCGAGCCTGGTGGTTGCTCACCCCTCCTCTTGTGTTTGGTTTTTCTACGGGGACCTACAGGCGTTAGGCGGGAACACCCAAGTTGGAGGCAGTTCTGTTTTGTGGCTTTGTTTATTATTATTTGAGTTTCGCTGTTTTTGTGTAAGCTTTGTAACCCCAGTGGGAGGATATTGTAATGAGGAGTTTTACGTAATAAAAGCATGTTTGGGCACTCTTGTATGTTTGGACTTAATAAAAATATGGTTTTTGTCTCTCTAAATATAAAATGTGAAGTGTATGGTATCCTGTGTGAGCATGTTGTATTCTATCCCCTTTATCCAAACTCGGGTAAAGGGAAGGTCACGTTCCGGTCTCCTCGGGTTGGAAATCTGGGGCGTGACATGTTTTTTCTTACATGCAATTAGAAATCCTAAAAATGGAAATCCGTTTTGACTTGAAAACATTTTTTTGTTTTTTTTTTGTTTTTTTTTTGTTTTTTGTTTTTGGTTTTGAAAACGTTTTCTCTTTTTTTGCTTCTTTTTGCAAGGATAAAACTATGAACTAACACAATAACATATAAAGTGATGTGTATGATTGTGACATCCATAAATCAAATAACAACCCACTCTTTTTCTTTCTTTTCTTTTTCTTCATGCCTCCCTTTGCTCTCTCTCTTTTTCTTTCTTTCTTTGTTTTTTTTGCTATACTTTACATATTACAACATACACATATACAAAAGAAAGGAAAATACAAAGAAAATACAACGCATACCAATAAAAGAAAAAGAAATACAAGGAAATACTAAGAATTACATCACATATCAATATAAATAAGCTGAAAAGTAATGAATAAATAAAGATAGAACCGACTTTGGGGCTTGCAACACCAGTCATCTATTTAAGCTCCTGTCAGCGCCGATAGTCACTTGCCCGAATTAGAACCAACAAATCTGGTAGTGAGATTTGTGAGGAGGATTTCCTGGTATTTGGAGATTGGAGTGATGTATTTTTTTGGGTTTGAGATTTTTGGTGACTGGGAATAAGGAAAGTGGCCGTAAGAAATAGGAAAATGAAGAAGAATTGTTTTTTTTTTTTTGTCCTTTTTTTTGTTTTGATGAAAAACGTAAGAGGAAGGGGGCAGAACTGGGTTGTTTGTTTGTGTTTTTTTTTATAGAGAAAGAGAGCTATAACGAGAAAGAAGGAAAGAGGAGTTGGAAAGGATGGGCGATTTTGATTTTGGGATGGGGGGAGTGTTAGGCGAAAATCTGGGTGTTCCTCTTTTGGGATTAGGGAGCTGGGCGTGAAGATGGAAGTAGAGTTTTTTGGTTTTTTCTCTCTGTCGAACTCTGGTTTTTTTCTCTCTACCGAACTCTGGTTTTTTACTCTTTGCTGAACTCTCTTTTTTTATTGAACAAACTCTCCTTTTTTTCTGGGTAAAAATCTCTCTCTGTTTTTCTCTTTTCTGTGTGCCAATCCCCTTTTTTCGTTGGAGAGGATGATAGTTTTAAAGAGATTTGGTTGCATCTCATTAATTGCTGCATTTAATGCTTAGTCGGGTGTAATATTAATTCCAACGTTTTTTATTTCCAGATTCTATGCGTTGTTGGGTGGTCTGGCGACCAGTGCAGCTCGTGTTTGTCCTTTTTTAATTTTTCATTTAGCACCTGTGACCGACAGGCGTTGAAAAATGATTTCGTCGAATGGCCAGGTCATTAAAATGTGTCCCGTGAGTAGCCAGCAAGAATGCCAGCGAGAGAGTCAGCGAAAGAAGCCAAACAGCGAAGGTCAACAGGTCAAAGGGTCAAAGTGTCGGCAGGGTCGAAGGTCAATGGTTAACGTGTCGAAGTGTCGGCAAGTCGGAGTGTCGGCAGGCTTAAAAGCTTCGAGGCTTCAAGTCTTTGAGGCTTCGAGGCTTCGAGTCTTCGGGGCTTCGAGGCTTTGAGTCTTCGGGGCTTCGAGGCTTCGAGGCTTCAAGTCTTCGGGGCTTCGAGTCTTCGGGGCTTCGAGGCTTCGAGTCTTCGAGGCTTCGAGGCTTCAAGTCTTCGAGGTTTCGTGGCTTCGAGTCTTCGAGGCTTCGACTTCAAGGCTTCGAGTCTTCGAAGCTTCGACCTGCCGACACTTCGAGGCTACGAGTCACTTCGAGGTTAATTACCTTTTTACCCCCACCAAAAATGCTAAAATGGGTAAACTTTGGGAGATTGTTTGGGAAGACCTGTATTTGCCTAAATAGATGTTTTGGAGAATTTCGAATAGTCACTTTTCTGGGCAGTTTGACCAGGGCCATTGACCGTCTTTTGACAAGTTTGACTTTTTTCAATGAAAATTATTTTGGCCATAACTTCTTCGTTTTTCATCGGAATTGAGCTCAGTCAAGTGCGTTATTCTTCAAATTTCCTCCTCTATCCCCTGGTATTGGTCTTGGGTACGGTTCAACAAGGTATATAGCATGGGCAAAAAGGTATATACATCAAATGGGGATAGTATGTCCAACTCGGACAAAATGGGGTCCAACACCATGTATACCTGGTGAAATCATCGATTGCCACGAGGGTATATCTCGCACCAGCCAGAGAAGTAATAGAAATGGGACCACAAAGGTCCATATGAAGAAGTTGCAGCGGAGCGATTATTGAGTTAACCGATTTGCTCTTAAAGGCTGTGTTTAGTACGCTTGCCGAGTTGGCATTCTCTACAGATGGAGTCTCTGGAGAATTTATGTTTGGGAAAACCATTTACTAAGTCAAGCAATGCTAATTTAGACAAGGTCTTAAAATTTAAATGTGCGCAACGCTTGTGCCATAACTAACTTTCTTCATCTGATGCTTTAGTGAGGAAGCATACAGGGTCAAAAGAATTATTTCTTAAGACCACTGAGTATATGTCCCCATCTCTTAATCCGGATAACTTAACAATTCTAGATAAGTTCTCCCTAACTGTGCAGGTGTTGGACAAAAAGGAAACAGTAAATCCTTTGTCACATAAATTACTGACACTCAATAGATTATGCTTCAAACCTTCGACTAGTGCAACTTTGGTGATTGATACACAGTCATTTGTTAAAGTGTCATACCCCACAGTCTTACCTTTGCTGTTGTCCCCATATGATACAAATGGGCCTCATTTGTCAGTAACATCAACGAGCAGAGACTGATCACCCATCATATGTCCGGAGCATCCACTATCAAGGATCCATTTGCTTTGATTGATCTTTAACTTCAAGTGATCCAGCAATGCAACCCAGAGATGCTCCTGTAAGACAACAGTTTACACTTTTGGTGCCCAAACTTGTTTCGGGCGGTTAGGAGAAACAACGATGGTGTTAACGATTCTGGATTTAACTTTGTTAGGAATTTTAGCTTTCCAGGTTGACTTTATTTTTTTAGGTTCAGCTGCTTCTTTTACTTGGGTTTTCTTGGGAGAGACACTCCTTTGAGATTTAGATTTTGATTTGCTCGAAGAACCCTTTTTGATAAACCGATCTTTATTAATATGAATTTGATTACAAAGCCAGCTATCAGATAAGCTCCAGCATTCATAGTGATAATGACCTATTTCTTTACAAATGGAACAAACACTATGATGCAGAGTGGTAACAGGGGATACAGGTTTCTCAGGTTTTACAGATTTTCTACTCTGTTCCCTATGGCCTAATCCTTTGCGATTGGGTGACGCGCTCTTAGCCCTAGATGCGCCATCCTTAGCCTTTCCTTTCTTTCTGGGTGCTACAGTTTCAGCTTTAACTGCAGCAACCTTCCCTTCATCGTTAGATACGGGTGCTATTGCTTCAGGAACAGCAGTAACAGCCTCAGTTCCACAATCATAGACTATGGTGCCACTTGAAATGAAACCATCCAACGGTTTAGATGTACTAATAGGGTAAAGGTTGGTTAGTTTCAGAATGAAATCCGGAGAACATTCAATAGTTTGTATGGAGGTCAATGGTTAGGAGCCTAGGCCAGGTTTGACTCGGATGTTATCTGGATCAGTCCTAAATGTAGAGGCTATTTTCCCGAATTTTAGCCACTTACGATTTATTTCCTTTTCTTGTTCCAGTTCATTTTTGAGACTTTTCACAATAACTTTTAGGCCAGTTAGGTTGGTATTTAGCAAATGATTTTCAGCTCTTAGATCATGATACCAAGCCTCTTTACCCCTGAAGTCAGTTATGTCCTTTTCTAGTCTAGCAACAGTAATTTCAAGACGTTTGTTCTGCCTTTCCATATCTTTGTACATTTGAGTAATTATTAGTCTCTCATTCTTTTCATGATCACGTTCAGCAATAAGAGATTCTAATTTACTCATGAGCTCAGAGATCGAAGGTACCTCAGTATTTGCCATAAAGCAGACGTTCGGCTTAGGAGTTGGCTCATCATTCGAGGATTCCTCTGTAAGGACCCGTATTTGAGGGGTCTTAGAGATAGCCTTGAGTTAGAGACCTTATTTTAACAAATGAATATCAGCACAATGATGTGCTCGTCAAATGGTGAATTTTGACTGTACTTGGACTAAATTTGGGATTTGAGGCCCTGAGGGGTATTTTTGGGATTTCACAAATAATTTTATATTCCCTTTTAAATTACCTGGGTTTGTATTTTGAGCTTTGGGCCTCCCTTCAAGGGAAAAACCCAATATGAGAGAGAGTGGGCTGTTTTGCCTTTCTTCTTGGGTTTACTTAACCATTGGGCTGCACTTGGTCTTGGGCTTCTATTAAAAACAAAATAAAAAGAAATAAAATAGGAAAAAAAAAAGGAGAAACCAAACCCTATTGATTGTTGGTAGCCGAGAGAGAGAGAGAGAGGGGATCTGAAATTCCGGCCAAGGGAAAGGGGCCTGATGCCTGAGGAAGAGAAAGAGAAGACGATCCGGAGGCTGGAAGGGAGATTTCCGGGAATCAAGGATCTTTTCTGGTGGCTGGAAGCTAATTCCTGGAAAAATTCTTTTTCTGCAATACAAGGTAGGGATTTCAAGTTTTTCTCTAATTGCCGTCTCTCTCTTACAGATTTCTAGAATAAAATTTATGTGATGATCTAGGATGTTGAGAAGGGACCTTTTATATATATATTGAGTTTCTAAATTCTACCTTGAGCCTATGGAAGATCTGGGGTTTTTGTCTGAGTTTTTCTAAATTTTTGAATTTCTGTGTGAGATTATTTATACTTTTGGGTTAGGGGTCATTTGTATACCCATTGTCTTGGGATTATGTAGATGAAAAGTTTTGGGAAAACCCTGTATTTGGCTTGGCTAAGGCCTCTTGGTATTGGGAAATCAAATGAGAGTGAGGCCGAGTTGGATTTAGACCCGGTTTATGGGGTTAGAACCTCAATAACTTCTAAACTAAGACGAATTTGAGGTTGGTTCTTTAGGGAAAAATGATTAGAATGATAAAAGGGAGGTTTTGGAACCTGCATGTGAGAAAGCCCTTTTCACTTGCAGATTCATTCTTGCTCCAAATAGCCCCAAATTTTAGGTGGAGCTTCCTTAGAGGCATATGAGTTGAAATACCTCTGCACGTGAAAATGACCTTTTCACGTGCAACCTTGTTTTTGGCTAAAAATCGACCCTGAACCTTCTGGGATGGTTAGAATGATGTTTGGAGTTAATTTACCTCTGCACGTGACAATAGGTTGTCACATGCAGCTTGTTTTGGGCTCCCCTTGAGGTGGATAAGCTTCCTTTGAAAGGTTGTTGATGTTCCAGACTATGAGAGTGAGAAATGAGTGGACTTTAGGGACCATGAGGGGTTAGGTGATGTTATGTGTAATGATTTGATTGTTCTGAGACTATCTGTTGTTTTACATTCTGAGTTGAGTTTTTGTATGCTAAATGAGTTACATGTTTGTACTGTGTTTGTTGGGTTATGTTTATTGAGTTGTATATGTTGAAATGTGTATGCTGAGAACCCCAGAAACGCGTGGAGTTGAGATAAGAACCCCAGAAACGCGGGGAATTGAACTGAGTATGGGACAGTCATTATACTGTACCCCTTGAGATGAGGTTCACATTTGCCTGGTGTGGCATGTCACGTCGCCGTGGTGGCGGGGTGTCCTCTCGCCCTCTGTGCGAGCAGAGGTATGAGGCGTGTTTCCTGGGTGATGATTATTGTTTTAGCTTAGGTCACTACACGAGCACATGCATCCACTTGACATGCATAGTTTTAGAGTGGGACGGGATTGGGGAGACTTGATCCCCTGCGAGCCGTGGTGTGCTCACCCCTCCTATGAACTGTTCTTTGCAGGACCTAGCAGGCGATAGGCGGAAGAGCTGAGTGGTAGGCCGCTGGGGCAGTATGACCTTATATATATATATATATATATATATATATATACATTTGGTTATTTCGTTGTATTTGAGATTCTGTTTGCTTGAACTGTGTACCCTAGTTTTATTATTGGGAGCTTGTTCCCTAGTGGGTTGTAAAAGAGCTTGAAACCTTTGAGCAATGTAATTGATGTTTTGGGTTGTGAATACCGTATGTATGTATATTGTGGTGGTGTGGTTGGCATGGAAACAGGTACATGCCCCTTGGCATGTTGACATGTGATACAGGGATAGGACAGCACCCGCGGTAGGTGTCCTCACTTTGGTGTTTACACCGAACCCTTGACCCTTCAGGTGCGGGCATGGGCAGTCATTACCCATTTCCAAAGGGGAAGGAAATTTGGGGCGTGACATCCTCCTCTTCTTCCGAGCCACTGACGTACTTTGTGATGAATGCCTTCCTCTTGTTCTTGCTGTTGTCTGAGGTGGAGCGGCGAGGAGTAACCTTGTCACTTTTCTCGGCCACTTTAGATTTGGATTTACGATCCTTGGCCCCGGTGACCGGGTTTCCCACGGTTATAGCATTCCTGGGAACCGGACTCCGATCGCTCCCTCCTTCGGAATGATGTTGAAGAGCCTCTTCTGAATCCTTTCCTGCTTTTCCGCAGGAATCACTCGAAAGATTTGACAAGAAGAGCTATTTCCTCTTCAGCGTCAGAGTCAGAATTTTCTAATTCTTCCGTATCATCATCCCTCAGTATGTTGGAACATTCTGTAGCTTTGAAAGCTACCCACTTTTCTTTCCGAGCTATTTTCTCATCTCGGTCAGAGTATTTAAACCTGACCTCATGAGTCCGTAGCTCTCCATATAGTTCTTCAAGGGGAACATACTGCCAGTTTTTGTCGCCTTGCATCTGGAGCTGCTTGGAGTAGTAGTAATCCGGCAGTGAGCGAAAAACTTTTCATTAATTTGATATTGAGAATAGTGCTCATTGACAGTTTTTAGCTCAAGGATGAGCTTGCCGAATCTCCGATAGATACTCTCGAGGGATTTGCCAGGTTTGTGATTGAAACTCTCAAAGTTCTGTCTGAGAGTACAGATGACGTTCTGCATTTGGGACTGACTTCCCTCATAGGGGATTGTCAGTTTATCCCAGACAGCTTTTGCTGTCGTGCAGCCCTGGACGTCTGTGAAAGCTTTGGAGTCCAAAGAAGATGTAACATATGCCAGAGCCTTTTCGTTAGCACATTGCCAGGCTCTTTCATCATTGGTGAGTTCAGCATCTGTCTTTGGCCTTCTAACTCCATGTTCTCCAATAGTCCTTGGAGTGGGTATCTCCGGATGAAGACATGGCCACATGAGATTATCATGGCAGACCATGAACATTCTCATGCGAGCTTTCCACTGGGAGAAAAGCTCCAGTGTGAACTTTGGCGGTTTACTCAGAGTGAAACCAGAACTCTGTGATTGAGGAGCAGCGGCAGCAGCAGGTTAGGTTGGATCGATATTTTCACTGCTACTTCGATTAGGGAGGGGCTCTTGTGCACCTCCGAAGTTAAGGCGAGTATTGAATAGCATACTGCTTTCTTCGGCCATTGATGAGAGAGAGAAGGAGTGGGATCTCTACTTTGAACAGATAGAATTTGCTCTGATACCACTTGTTGGTCCCTTGAGCCTAAGAGGGGGGGGGGTGAATAGGCTCTTATCAAAACTTCTTCTCTAACTCTTTTACACAATACCTATCTGGTTGAGAGATAGAATCAATGCAGAAACTAACCAGATAGTGGAAGTATTGTTTATTATCAAAAAGATAAGTACAACACAATGGAAGCAGATTAAAGCTTGAAGAGCTTTTTGATCTACTTAACAACTCTCTAACACTCTGATTACAAAGTACTCACACACTAGCCTCTTTTATCTACTTGAGCTCTAGTATATTTTCACATAATTTTACAAGGTTTACATGACATATATATATAGTACATCCTTGAGAAACAATCTTGTACTACAAGAAATCAAGCCTTTAGTAAGACATAAAATGTGTTACCATAAGATACTGTAACACTTTTTGGGGCGTTAGGTCTGCTTAGCTTATGAAAAGTCCCCCACCTTTCGGTAACACTTTTTAATGTGTTACAATTTTATGTTATAATAGATCATACAGTAACACATGTTAGTGTCTTATGAAACATTTTCGTAAGTTTTTTTTAAGCTTACCATAGCACTCTTTACATAACACTTTTTATTGTGTTACAATTATGTGTTGTCGAAGATTATACAATATGATTTTTTTTGTGTTACGAAAGTGACTAACATACCATAAGCTAAGCGGACCTAACACACCAAAAAGGCTTACAATTAATAACACAAAAATATGGTAAGCCTTCTCAAATGCTTACAATTATTGATTACAATTTCATAAATACTTGTGTATTATAAAAACAACCAATATTCAAAAAAACCAAACTATCCAAATTATTATTAACATCTGTCACAATATTCGAAAGTATTACAATCCAAAATAACCAACATGTCCAAAATATTTTATAACATCTATCTCTTAAGGTCTAGCCTGGTGCACCATCGAGCATTTAAGTCCCGACCTCGAAATCATTAAAGTAATAAGTAGAAGTCATTTATAAACTTTAAAGAAGCAATGCAACTAGATTGGAAAGATCCATGCCTTTTCATATCTACAATCTCAAGACACATATCGACAAGAACTTTTCATATATCCAATGGCCCAAACTCTTTCAAGACCATAATTTAAAGTGTTCTCAAACTTGTCAAACATTTTGACTAAATATTTTAAATCATTGGAATATCAGACATAATAGAGAAAATTAGTATGCTGATCTTCTTCCAAACCAGTAAAAAAGTACAAGGAAAAGTGCTTAGTGGCATGAATTGACATTTAAACTTACCTATAGGTGGTTGCATGCCTTTCTTGTTGAGACCAATATCCTACCGAATTGTAACATTGTCTTTGCTTTGAGATTCTTTCATCATCTAACATAATAAAGTAATGATGTGAATAAAATAAAATTAAAAAATACAAAAATGATTGTCTTGATGATCTTTTGCCCGAAAATGGATATATCAAAACATCAATGAATAAATTAGAAGAAGGACAAGTAAAACCCAAAAAAACTGGACAACAAAAGGTTCCAGATAAAACAAAGTTGAAAATGCATTTACAGGCAGAACAGATAAGGAAGCTATGATGTTTACTTTATCATAGTCAGCTTCAAGCATGATGAGTAGTGCAAATACATTTTGATACTGTAATAGGAACATCAATGAGTTATTTCATATCAGACATGATTAAAAGTACAACTTCATCACTAGTTATATTCAACCAAAAACTAGAGCTGCAACACCTAATTATGGTAATATTCAAACATTGCTCCATATAACCCAGCACCTGGTATGCATCTTCATACTTCAAGACCACTTGCTGAGGTTCATCGTCCACACCAGGCTTCTCCAGATCTTCTAATGATGCATCAGGATTTGACTTCCAAAGTTCTTCTACTTTATTTATTTGTTGTGCACTGGATCGGGGGCCCCTGAATCGCTCCTATTTAGATGGGACCTGCAAAGAGAAACTAATTAGCAAATTCAGGAAAAAAAAATATCACTTTACAAAAACATAATATACCTACATATGCTAACCTTAACCAGCCATTGCAGAAAACATCTATCATCAATAAGCGGACACCACTGACTCAGGTCCCAGTTCATGTCCTTCAACGCATTGACACTCAAGAAAGGCTCCCTACAAAGGAGAACAACAACACTCTCTGTCTTGGCATAAATAAATCCAAGAAGGAATACATTTCGGTTACCACAATTGTAGCATTCAAGAATTGTTTCTCCCAGAGGACTGTCTTTATGGAGACAAACTTCCTTATGTTTTGCTCGAACCTACAATATAGCCAGCAAATTAAACTCTTTAGCAAAAAAGCGTATAGAAAAAAAAACTTAGTGTGTTCGCTTGCCATTGAAAAAACTACTAAAGATGCTTGCATCTTTAGAAGAAAGGGAAAAAGAACTAAATTTTTATCCATCTCTATAAGAAGTAATTAGCAAAATATTGAAAAAAAAATTAAAATCATCATTTACAAGATCAATGTAGCCAAAGAGAAATAAAAAAGATGATAAACCTCAGCAGTGTGATCATTAGAACTAGTGATCAGATATGGTTTGTCACCACTTGTGAAATAATCAACACAATTTACTCCTTTTGAATGGGAATCAAGTGTAAAAATAGTAGACCATGAACAAAGAAACACCAATCAATTTAATCCCATCAAATGATGTTCAAAATTGTATTAAAATAATACATTTCATGGTGGAATAGCATACATCACCAGACATGAATAGGAAACCATGCTTTGTGATAGGTATGATTAGGGAGTGGAGAAAGTGTGATAGATAATAGACTAATAGCGTCTTTGAAAATTGAGTGAACATCTACATATTCAAAGCATTTAGGTGTAACTAGTCTAACAAAGTATCAAGCATCCAGCCTATTTCCTTAAGTTTAGTTGGTTGGGTTTTGTCCTCATTTATCCTCTAAAATGAGGACAAAAATGATGCATGAACTTCAAGATAAACTCATTCAAGTGCTTTTAAGGAAAAAAAATGCCACCAACCTCTAAGCAATCAATCACAGCAAGTTGTTACTGCTCGGCAAAATTCTGAACTTATCTTTATCAATCGTCTAAGGGCTTCAATTTCCATGTATTTTAGATTATGATTGTCACTCTGTGCCTCACATAAAAATAAATAAGGTATTATCATGAGGAAAAACATGTTATAGCATCTAAGCACAAAAATGCTAGGTTATCTGAAGACATGAAGGTCATAAAACAATGCTATAACTGTAGCATAGACAAACCTTCAAAAATTTAGAGATAACTTTTGCTGCAGTTTCTAGTATCTTTGGGTTAGGGTATACAGAGGAAGCACAACATATGCCCTCATAAAGCACAGCATTCCCTATATTACTTGCAGAATTACACTTCCCGAATATGTCACCAATAACAGTATACACGTTTTCACTTGCCTGCTTATCACCACTGCCCAGCAATGCAAGTATTTTAAGCAATTTGATCTGAATTATAAATTTAAATTGTTTAGTAATCATAACGTGGTAACAAAAACCAAACGAAGGAAGATTTTTAAGACCGCTTATGAAACAAGTTTTTTAACCTCACCCACAATAAATCTTCACCATTTAGAAAGAAACAACCAGTATCTATCTATCTATATCTATTTCACACAAGAATATAGAAATATTAACAAAAAAATTATGCAAGTCAATTATCTTACAATCAATAATGAGGGTATCACATTCAAGATCCAACATAATCACACAAGATTTAATTTTCACAATAGTCTCAAGGATCAAAGTCCTCTTATTATATAATCTGCTAGACATGTCAGATATTCTTCAAATGATGACATAATTATCTGGAAAATCTCCTACGGTTATTAGAAGGAAAAAAAAAACAAAAGCTCAACCAAACAACAAACAAAAAATCAATCAACAAATAAAAAATTCCATCTTAAAAATTCAGTCAACAAATCAAACATAACATAAACGTTCGGAGCAACACATCACAAAGATCAACGAAGCGTGGGAAAATGCAAAGCAAAACCAAAAAACAAAACAATATAGTTAGGGCTTACATTAACAACAGGGAGAAGTTCATCAAAACGAAAGAGAGTAGATTGAGCTGATTACCGGCTTCCAGCAATTGCTCCTCAAGACCTCTACAGTAGATGACAACATTTGTTGCTCTCCCTATCTCTTTAACTTCAGATCCCTAATAGCCTAGACATCCTCGTTTACTCCGGCGCCAGAGACTGATGAGATTCTCTAACTCGGCTAGGTTTCGGTAGAGGAGCCAGTAGGGGATTTTTTTTGGCACCATAGTTGCAGATCTGAGTATTGGAGCCCCAACGTCAGTCGCATATGGCATATCAGAGGTCGGCATCGCTGCAAAGCTGCTGATGTCCGACGAGGTGAGGAAGGAGAGGATAAAGGATCGGGTGGGTCTGACGATAGAGAAAGAGAGAGAGCGAATAATACGCAAAGGTTTTTTTATGTGAAAGAGAGATACAAGCGGGTGCGAGCGGGGATTCACTAAATTATCCCGCCTACTATTGCCGCCGCATTTTCTTAAAAAAATTCATATTACGGAAACACTTTTTCAATACAGTTATTGTTTGATGTTACCGTAGGCCTAATTTCTTGTAGTGTTGGAACTTGTTGTTCCAGACTATGTGCACAATTACTGTTCCTCGGAATCCTCTTCGTCTTAAGCGCTGCAGATGTGGAGCTCAATGTCTTGGGTTTGCAAAGCATAAGTATGTTTGTGAGTTCCCAAGTTCAGTGTAAGTTGTGTCCACATATTCGGATGATCCATGTGTAAGATGCTTTAGGTTCTTCAACGAGTTTGTCTTACATCGGGAAATAGCGAGCCGGTGATATTAAATATGAAGAGATAAGTTGAAGTAGCATCATCTTAAATCCGATGTAAGGTTCCTTACTCCACATTAAACTAAGCTCGGATCCTTACTCCGCAGCAATGATTGCTTACTCCGTATCAATTTAGAACTAGAATCCGTATTTCATGTAAGCGCTTCCTTACTCCGTATGAATGATAAGGTCGGAGTGCTTACTCCACATCAGGGCTTCCTTACTCCGCATCTAGTTTCCTTACTCTTCATGAGTTAAAGTAACGGAAGGCTTACTCCGTATCAGCGCTTCCTTACTCCGCAAGAGTAATAAGTTCGAATTCCTTACTCAGTATCAAATTTCCTTACTTCGTGCGAAATAAAGACTCGGGTCCTTATTCTGCATAAGTTGTTCCTTACTCCGTATGTATAGAATGCTCCGGATTTCTTACTCCGTGATTCTTTTCCTTAGTCTGTTTGAGTGGAAGACTTAGCCTTTTTACTCCGTAATAACTGTGACTTTCTCCATGTGCCTTATGGACTAGGATTCTTACTCTGCATCTATTTACTTATTCCATTTTAAAGTATTAGATGCAAGCTGGAACGAAGATGAACAATACCCTAGGCGAATTTTTGGGTCGAAAGGTGGAAAACTCAAAGATTTGGGTCGTAGGGTCAAAGACCGAGGGTCGAAGTTCGAAGGTTTGAGGGTCGAAGGTTTAATCTTCGAGACAGATCTTCGAGGCCACGTTTCCAGCGAGTCTTCGAGGGAGTGTTTCTACGACTCTTCGAGGCTTGGTTGTTAGAGAGTGTAATGAGCTCAAGTGGGAGCGTGTAGAGGCTACATGTGACAATGACCACGTTCGGATTGTGGGTATTTTGTCCTGTGTGGAAGCGGAGTGGTTAGTTCATGTTTCATTTATCAAAACTACATCGTTTTGATGGTGTGTTTCATTTATCAAAACTACGTCATTTTGATGGTGGGATTTCATTTATCAAAACTATATCGTTTTGATGGTGGGATTTCATTTATCAAAACTACATCATTTTGATAAATGAGGTCTATATAAGGAGGAGCTCTCTTTGTCTTAGGTTTAGGGTTTTTGTTGTCAACCGCCGCAGCCGTCGCAGAGAGAGAGAGAGAGAGAGAGAGAGAGAGAGAGAGAGAGAGAGAGAGAGAGAGAGAGAGAGGGAGGGAAAGAGAGAGAGTTCTTGAGCGCTGCTACTAGGGTGACTCGCGTAGGTGGATGGCATCTAGCGTGGGAGCATGAAGGATCCTTGAGGTAGGGGTTCTGTTCCTCCTCGAACCTATCCCAGGGTTTTGGCCTCGTGATAGGCAGTCTATTGTATATTCTGGATATATATATATATATATATCCATATAGGTGTGATCTCCTATATGGATGTTGGCCTTCAATGTCATATTTTGCTTGGATATTTGTATATATGCCCGTGAGGCTGGGGATTATGCATGCTAAGTGTTTGTTTTTATGTCTGTGTGACTAAGTTTGAGAGCCTGTGAATGTGTGCACGCTATGTGTTCGATGTTATACCTATGAGACTATGCAAATCATGTGTTTGATGTTATGCCTATGTAGCTTTGTGTGTTGTGTGTTTGTTGGAACCCGGTAGCTGTGGACGACCGGGACGTACTATTTTTGTTAGCCTATGTGGCTATGGAAATGTTGGCCTGTGTGGCGCCTGAGAGGTTGTGGAAATGTTTGGAACTGTAAATATGTTGGCCTGTATGGCACCTGAGAGGCTGTGGTAATGTTTGTAACTATGTTGGCCTGTGTGGCACCTGAGAGGCTGTGGATATGTGAGCTTGTGTGGCTGTGGCAATGGTTGTACCTGTTCTGTGACTTGTGGATTGATACTTAACTGTGGAATATAACCTACTTTTATCTTGTCACTACACTGCACATGCACACGTTCTCATGTAGATGCTAGGAACATGGGATGGGTTGGGGAGACATGATCCCTACTGAGTTGTGGTTGCTCACCCCTCCTACTGTGATGTGTTTTCTTTCAGGAACCTACAGGCATTAGGTGGAAACACCAACGTGGAAGATGGCTCTGTTTTGTGGCTTGTTTAATGTTATTTGTAGTATGTGATTTTTGTGAGACCTTGTAACCTTGATGGGGAGATATTGTAAAGGATTTTATTGTAATAAAGATTTGTTTGGTTTGTGAATGTTACATGTATCTTAATTTTATTAAATGGTGTCATGTGTGGGAATGTTGTACCCTACCCCTTTATCCTCCTTATGGGTAAAGGGGAGTCACGAACCGGTTTCCTCGGGTTGAAAATCCGGGGCGTGACAGTATGGTATCAGAGCATGGTCTAGTTGGCCTAGGGTAATGGGCGGGTCTGGTTGTCTTGAGTCCTTTGGAGGAGCCTGGAGGGACGTGCCTGATCAACACGGTCCTCTTGGAGCCTCTAAGGTGTACTTGGGGTAGTCCAGACCTGAGGTAGGATTTGCATTTATTGGCATTAGGGCACTAGTTGCATTTGTTGTTTATGTTTGCTAAACTGAAAAAAAAACGTGAATAGCGTGATAAAGTGTGAAATGTGCAACTCTGAATTTTCTTGGAATGCCTTGAGCATGACTACAATGTGGATTGATGCAATGTATGTGTGTAATGCCTTGTGATAGTAGTATTGATAAGTGGGGTAGAGATAGTGACACGCGATAGATTCGAATTCGTTTTGACGTTTGTGTTCCTTACTTCGTGTAGTAAGAATGCCACCGAGGAGAGTGATGTGCGTCCGGGGCAGTGGCTGATGAGTCATCTGCCCATGAGGGTCTGGTGCGGGGCAGCCCACTGGAGGACATGCGTTGTTATTGGCACAACTGCGAGAGGGTATCCGACTGGAAGTCCAAGAGCTGAGGGAGGGTATCCGGCAAGAGGTTCGGGAGGAGGTGCGCCGTGAGATGGTAGCACAGCAGGTGGTGCCACCACCACCACCACCAGTGGGGGAGTCACCTCATGAGCGTGAAAGTTTGCGTGGTGGCGTACCGATTCGTGCAGAGAAAGATGTAGTGACAAGGTTCCGAAAGGAACAACCTCTAAGGTTCAAGGGAGAAGTGGACCCCGTGGTGGCTGAGCATTGGTTGAGGCAGATCAAGCATGTGTTTTCCTTTCTCCAACCCCGGGAGGAGGATAAGGTCAGACTGGCCATTCGGCAACTGGAGGCGAATGCCTTGGAGTGGTGGCAGAGTGTCGCGGGAAGCCGTGAAGTGCAGTTCATGTTGTGGGATGAGTTCCTATAACTCTTCCATGATGAGTTCTTCCCCGAGTCATTGAGGTGGCAAAAGAGGGAGGAATTCGGCAGCCTGAGGCAGGGGTCGAAGACAGTGCCCGAGTATGAGCGGGAGTTTCGGAGCCTGAGTAGGTTTGCTCCCGAGACCATGGCTAAGGAAGACCTGAAGGCCCACAAGTTCACTTTAGGCCTTAGGCCCGCCCTTAGGCAGAGGGTGGCGATCTTGCGTTTGAGGACCTATACTGAGGTTGTTGAGACAGCTCGTATAGCTAAGAGGGAGCTAGATGATGGGAGGCAGGCCCAACATGGCCGCCAGTTACAGGGTGGGTCTGATCGAGAATTCGGGTCCAAGAGGCCCAAGACTAAGGAGAGGGATAGTAGTTCCTTCCTCAGCCGGGGTCAACCATCTGTGAACCCAGGGAGGTTCACCTTTGGCGGCAGTAGGCAGAGAGGTTTAGCAGGAGGTCTCCCCAGCAGTTGTCATTGCTATGAGGAGCAAGGCCACTTCAAGAGGGATTGTCCTAAGAAGGACTGGCGATGCAATAGTTGTGGACGAGAGGGCCATCTGAGCCGGGTTTGCCGGAGTGGCAATAGGGGAGTTAGAGGCATGGCATCCAGCACAAGGAGTGATGCCAGTTTCCGTGCACCAATAGAGAGACCAGCTCGTCAGTGGCAGGCTAGTCAGGCAGGATCGAACCAGGCCCGACCTCAGGGGAGGCCGGAGTGGCAGCGGACTGAAGCTGGAGGTAGCCATGGCGGGTAGCGTCCAGTGAGTGAGCCGACAAGTGGCACGGGCCAAGGGAGGGTGTTTGCGCTGGATGCGACGTATCAGGAGGAGGCTGAGTTACCACCTCCACCGGCGAAGGGTGGAGGAGGACCTTCAGTGGTTAGAGGTACCCTTTTGATCTCTCGTACGCTTGTTTCTGCTCTTTTTGATACGGGTGCATCCTGTTTTTTTGTTGCTAAACTTCTTGTTGATGGACTGGGATTAGTATGTGTTGAAGCAGCGAGACCCCTAGTTGTTGAGTCTTTGGTGGGAGGTATGATTGAGGTGAGGCGTGTTTGCCGTGACTGCGTGTTAAGGAGATGTGGAGCTTAGTTTTAATTTGTATGTGATGCCATTGAGGACGTTTGATCTGATCTTGGGTATGGATTGGCTTATGGCTTTCCAGGCCAAGATAGATTGTTATCGGCGTCGGGTAACATTCGTGTCACCTGCGGGGGTTTCTTGCACCCTGCAGGGGGAGTAAGATCGTGAGGCGAGTCGGGATGGACCGATGTTGGACCAATGGGGTGCCATTACCCACAGGTTGGCAGCCCTAACCTTCGCCGAGGAAGGCAAAGTGGGAAAGAGAGTGTGGCCAGCAGTTGTTGACCAATTTCAGGATGTCTTTCCTGAGGAGTTGAGAAGTCTACCACCTAAAAGGAGTGTGGAGTTCACCATTGAGTTGGTATCGGGGACTGGTCCGATTTCCCAAGTGGCTTATCGTATGGGACCAGCTGAGTTGAGGGAGCTCCAGAAGCAGATAGAGGAGTTGGCGGGCCAGGGGTATATCAGGCCGAGTACCTCACCTTGGGGTGCTCCAGTGCTCTTTGCAAAGAAGGCGGATGATACGCTTCATCTTTGCATTGACTATAGGAAGCTTAATTTGGTGACTGTGAAGAACAAGTATACGTTGCCTCGGATAGATGACCTGTTTGACCAGTTGTGTGGGGCCCAATAGTTTTCCAAGATAGATTTGCGATCAGGGTATCACCAGTTAAGGGTTAGAGAGGAGGACATCCCTAAGACTGCTTTTCGGTGTAGGTATGGGCACAATGAGTGGGTAGTGATGCCTTTCAGGCTCACTAATGCACCAGCGGTATTCATGCACTTGATGAACTAGGTCTTTGCTTCATACTTGGAGTCTTTTGTTGTGGTGTTTATAGATGACATCTTGGTGTATTCCAAGACTGAGATGGAACATGTGGAACATTTGGAAACAGTGTTGCAAACTTTGAGGACCAGCGGTTGTTTGCTAAGTTTAGCAAATGTGAGTTTTGGATCCAGGAGGTTCGTTTTCTTGGCCATGTGGTGTCAGCTAAGGGTGTGAGGGTGGACCTAGCCAAGATTGAGGGTGTGTCATCGTGGGAGAGGCCAACCAATGTCTTCGAGATTCGTAGTTTCCTTGCCTTGGCGGGGTACTACCGTCATTTTGTGGAGGGATTCTCCCGTTTGGCAGCTCCTATGATGGCGTTAACCTAGAAGGGAGTGAAGTTTGAGTGGACTGACACGTGTCAGCAGGCGTTTGAGGCTCTCAAAACCCGTTTGACCACTGCACCGGTGTTAAGGTTACCTAGGGAAGATGTCCCATATGAGGTATATTGTGATGCGTCCAGGGTTGGTTTGGGGTGTGTGCTTATGCAGGAGCACAGTGTTGTAGCTTATGGGTCGAGGCAATTGAAACCTCATGAGTAGAATTACCCGACCAATGATCTTGAGTTGGCGGCTGTCATCTTTGCTCTGAAGAGTTGGCAGCATTATCTCTTGTGGGAAAAGTTTGTGGTGTTCTCAGATCACAAGAGCCTTCAGTATATTTTTACTCAGAAGGACTTGAATCTGAGGCAGAGGAGATGGGTGGAGTATTTGCAGACCTTTGACTTTACTCTTGCCTATACCCCGGGCAAGGGCAATGTCGTGGTTGATGCTTTGAGCAGAAAAGGGAAGGCTGAGGTGGCTGTGAGAGAGTGGAAGCTGATGGAGCAGTTGGCAATGTTGCAGCTACAGCCTATTGTTTATGATGGGAGGACAGTGCTGAGTCCTATTGTTGTTGTGCCTGAGTTGTACCAGCGAGTCCGGGAGGGACAGTTGGGCGATATTGAGTATGAGGTTCTCCGTGCCCGTATTGAGGCTAGTGAGCTATCTGAGGACAAGACGGAGGGTCTTGAGCATGAGTTGTCTTTTCAGGGGCGGCTAGTAGTGGCTTCTTCTCTCAGAGATGAGGTGATGAGAGAGTTTCATCAGTCTAGAGTTGCTGTGCATCCTGGGGGTACGAAGATGTACCATGCACTTCAGGGGCATTTTTGGTGGCCTGGGATGAAGCGTGATGTGGTAGCATTTGTTGCAAGGTGCCTTACTTGTCAACAAGTGAAAGCGAAGCATTAGCGACCAGCAGGTATGTTGCAACCGTTGCCAATAGCCGGGTGGAAGTGGGACCACATAGCAATGGACTTTGTGACTGGTCTTCCACCTACCACTGGGAGGAAAGACATGCTTTGGGTAATTGTTGATCGACTGACCAAGTCAGCCCATTTTCTTTCCGTTCAAGAGCGGGATTCCATCGGGGCCTTGAGTCAGCTATATGTGAACGAGATTGTGAGACTGCATGGAGTATCATCATCGATTGTGTCTGATAGAGATTCGCAGTTCACTTCCCGTTTGTGGGCAAGCTTGCAGGAGGCTATGGGGACGAAACTGCACTTAAGTACAGCCTTTCACCCTGAAACTGACGGTTAGACAGAGAGGACGAATCAGACACTAGAGGACATGCTGAGGGCTTGTGTGCTAGATTTTGGGGGTTTGTGGGCAACTCACCTTCCTTTAGTGGAGTTTGCCTGCAACAATAGTTATCAGGCATCCATTGGGATGGCTCCTTTTAAGGCATTGTATGGCAGGCCGTGTCGATCACCTTTGTGTTGGACTGAGGTAGGAGAGGCAGCTCTCTTGGGACCACAGGTGGTTCAAGAGGCTACTGAGAAGGTCAAGTTGATTCGTCAGCGCTTGTTATCGGCCCAGAGTCGCCAGAAGTCTTACGCAGATCAGCAGCGGTGACCATTGGAGTTTTCTGTGGGAGATCATGTGTTTCTTCGTGTTTCTCCACGTCGTGGACATCGACGGTTTGGGAGAGGTTCCAAGCTATCTCCGCGGTTTATCGGTCCTTTTGAGGTTATGGCTCGTGTGGGGCCCATGGCCTACCGATTAGCATTGCCACCGCGATTGAGTCGGGTGCACAATGTGTTCCATGTGTCCCAGTTGAGGAAGTATCATCCTGACCCCACTCATGTGATCGATTGGGGGACATTGGATATTGAGGATGACATGTCCGTTGTTGAGGCCCCTATCCATATCCTAGATCGGCGGGAGAAGCTTTTGCATGGCCGTGCTATCCCTTTGGTTCGCATGCTGTGGCAGCACCGTGGCATTGAGGAGGAGACATGGGAACGTGAGTCCATGATGCGTGAGCAGCACCTAGAGTTGTTCGAGGACGAACAATCTTAAGGGTGGGAGGCGGCTGTAATGATGTGCTTTCTTGTGTTGGTTGTTTATGATTTGGTGTATTTGTATTGTTTGTATTGGTTGTTTATGATTTGGTGTATTTGTATTGTCTTTTAGACATGTGTTTATATTTGAGATATGTTTTTGAGATTGAGACTTGTGTTTGTGATATGCAAGTATGTGGCATATGCATTGTGATGTTTGTGGTTATGTATATGCATTGTGATACATGTGGTTATGATTGTGGTGGTGCTTTGTGAGCTTGCGGATGTATGTCCTGTTATGCTGTGTTTATTATTCCTCGCGGTCCTAGTGGCATGTAGTTTCTTTTCGAGGACGAAAAGTCTTAAGGGGGAGAGGATGTAATGACCCGTGTTTTGGAAAGAACAAGCTAGAACGAAGATGAATAATACCCTGGGCGAATGCTTGGGTCGAAAGGTGGAAGACTCGAAGATTTGGGTCGTAGGGTCGAAGACCGAAGGTCGAAGTTCGAAGGTTTGAGGGTCGAAGGTTTAATCTTCAAGACAGATCTTCGAGGTCGCATTTCCAGCGAGTCTTCGAGGGAGTGTTTCTACGAGTCTTCGAGGCTTGGTTGTTAGAGAGTGTAATGAGCTCAAGTGGGAGCCTGTAGAGGCTATATGTGACAATGACCACGTTCGGATTGTGGGTATTTTGTCCTGTGTGGAAGCGGAGTGGTTAGTTCATTTTTCATTTATCAAAACTACGTCGTTTTGATGGTGGGATTTCATTTATCAAAACTACGTCGTTTTGATGGCGGAATTTCATTTATCAAAACTACGTTGTTTTGATGGCGGGATTTCATTTATCAAAACTACGTCGTTTTGATAAGTGAGGTCTATATAAGGAGGAGCTCTCTTTATTTTAGGTTTAGGGTTTTTGTTGTCAACCGCCGTAGCCGTCACACACACACACACACACACACACACACACAGAGAGAGAGAGAGAGAGAGAGAGAGAGAGAGAGAGAGAGAGGAAAGGAGAGAGACTTCTTGAGCGCTACTGCTAGGGTGACTCGCGTGGGTGGACAGCATCTAGCGTGGGAGCGTGAAGGATCCTTGAGGTAGGGGTTCTATTCCTCCTTGAACCTATCCCAGGGTTTTGGCCTTATGATAGGCAGTCTGTTGTATATTCTGGATATATATATATATATATATATAAATCCATATAGGTGTGATCTCCTATATGGATGTTGGCCTTCAATGGCGTATTTTGCTTGGATATTTGTATATATGCCCTTGAGGCTGGGGATTATGCATGCTAAGTGTTTGTTTTTATGTCTGTGTAACTAAGTTTGAGAGCCCATGAATGTGTGCATGCTATGTGTTCGATGTTATACCTGTGAGACTATACGAATCATGTGTTTGATGTTATGCCTATGTGGCTTTGTGTGTTGTGTGTTTGTTGGAACCCGGTGGTTGTGGAAGCCCGGGACTGTTTATGTTAGCCTGTGTGGCTATGGAAATGTTGGCCTGTGTGGCGCCTGAGAGGTTGTGGAAATGTTTGGAACTATAAATATGTTGTCCTGTGTGGCGCCTGAGAGGCTGTGGTAATGTTTGTAACTATGGAAATGTTGGCCTGTGTGGCGCCTGAGAGGCTGTGGATATGTGAGCCTGTGTGGCTGTGGCAATGGTTGTACCTGTTCTGTGACTTGTGGATTGATACTTAACTGTGGAATATAACCTACTTTTATCTTGTCACTACACTGCACATGCGCACGTTCTCATGTAGATGCTAGGAACATGGGATAGGTTGGGGAGACATGATCCCTACTAAGCTGTGGTTGCTCACCCCTCCTACTGTGTTGTGTTTTCTTTCAGGAACCTATAGGCGTTAGGTGGAAACACCAAGGTGGAAGACGGTTCTGTTTTGTGGCTTGTTTAATGTTATTTGTAGTATGTGATTTTTGTGAGACCTTGTAACCCCGATAGGGAGATATTGTAAAGGATTTTATTGTAATAAAGATTTGTTTGGTTTGTGAAGGTTACATGTATCTTAATTTTATTAAATGGTGTCCTGTGTGGGAATGTTGTACCCTACCCCTTTATCCTCCTTGTGGGTAAAGGGGAGTCACAAACCGGTTTCCTCGGGTTGGAAATCCGGGGCGTGACATCCTTAGTCCGTAGCTTTAACTCATTAGTCTGCACGTTTGATCCTTGTTTCGTATGAAGTAAAGACTTGGTTATGTACCAAGTTTTTTACGACGCACACTCTCATCCGGATCAGGATTATGTATCTCATCCTTAGCTTTCATCTCACGAGTGTAGGTTCGGATTAAGTTCATATCATCTGCAATTACTTAACATGAAACACAACAAAAGTCTCAGATCAAGTTACATAGGGTTCTGTTCGCATCATCCAAATTATGGGCTTGATCTAACAATGCATTATTGCCGCAGAACAGATTACAAAATACTTCTATAAATGGAACAATCAAACCCAGATAACAAGTCGGTACACAATCCATGTTACAGAAGAGAAGAACTCCAAACTGAGTCTTTCAACAGAGGACTATGAAATCATCATCCAGTATGCAAATGAAACCAAGACCGTTTATGTATGAGTAAAATAGTGTGAATATACCAAAACAATTTCGATAGAGAGAAGAGACAATGTGCATTACCAAGCCAAAGGGATATGTGACGACAGCGTCTGAAGGGGTTGTCTCCCAGGTTACATCTTTCAGCTGCTTGGAGTCGCACAAAAGGCAGTAAATCCTTAAATCCTTGGGCCGGACTTTGACAACGCCCTAGATGGCCGTGTCACGCCCCGGATTTCCAACCCGAGGAAACCGGTACGTGACTCCCCATTCACCCACACGGAGGGCAATGGGGTTGGATTACTGGATGCCACACAAGCAAGTCTAACAATTGCAATAAATCAAATAAGCCACATCTTTATTTAATTCCAAAACATCAAAGGTTCACAAAACAACCAAGTCCCTGATTACAGTTCAATCCCTTAGTACATTCCCCTCCTTGGGGTTACATAAATCATAAAAGTACATTACTGAAATGAACAATAAAGTGGAGAGGGTCTTCCACCTTGGTGTATCCACCTAACGCCCGTAAGTCCCCGGAAAAGAAGCAAACACGGTAGGAGGGGTGAGCAACCACGGCTCGGTAGGGATCAAGTCTCCCCAACCCATCCCATGTTCCTAGCATCTACATGCCATGTGTACAAGTGCGGTGTTATGTTACAATAATTTCAACAAACATAATAAAAACCACATCAACAATTACAACCTTCCCTTGCCACAGGCTAACACTTTATCCACAAGTGATTTAACCGCCTCTTCAGGCCAAGTGATTTAACCGCCTCTTCAGGCCAAGTGATTTAACCGCCTCTTCAGGCCAAGTGATTTAACCGCCTCTTCAGGCCACTGGTTTAACCGCCTCTCAGGCAAAGTTGTTTAACCGCCTCTTCAGGCCGAGATACCACAGTCAAGCACACCACACACCATGGTCACTCAAGCATACAACCAAACACTTGGTGTACACCCGTTCACAAGCGCACAAACCCAGCCATTCAGGCCATAGAGCAAACATCCAAAGATACATACATACACTAAACCACAAGTCCAGTCACCCGGACATAATACCAAACACATAA
The DNA here is from genome assembly GCA_023512835.1 of Taxillus chinensis. NCBI lineage: Eukaryota > Viridiplantae > Streptophyta > Magnoliopsida > Santalales > Loranthaceae > Taxillus > Taxillus chinensis. The sequence continues at coordinate 56,044,694 of CM042090.1, read as the reverse complement.
TGGGCATACACACACGACTAAGTTCACACAGGCATTTCATCAAACATGTAGCGGGCATGTCATACAGGCATTTTATCAAACACTTTTCATGCATCACACAAACACCGAAACACCAAAATCGCCATTGAAGGCCAACATTCATATAGGAGGTCACACCTATATGAATTTACATATAAATAATATAACGGATATAACTCATATTCTGCCTTAGGACCCTAGGACAGAGGAGGACTTAGGAAGAACGGAATCCCTACCTTAAAACAGATCTTCCTTGCTCCCGCGCTAAACGCCGTCCTCCCCACGCTAGATGCTCCCAAGAAGAACCACGAACTCCCCTTCCTTCTCTCTCTCTAGCTCTCTCTCTCTCTCTACGACGGGCCGCAGCAGTGAAGAGAACCCTAAACCTAAAACAGAGAGCTTCTCCTCCTTATATAGACAACACAACATCAAAACGACGTAGTTTTGATTAAGTGAATCCCAGGCATCAAAACGACGTAGTTTTGATCACACAAGTTAGCACCTTTCCGCACCAATATAGGCCAAAATACTCAGAATTTCAACATGGTCCTTTGGAGAAAGTTCATTAGAATGACAAAACCAAGGGAACCATGCAAAAATATGCTTGCACGCCAATTTGCACGTGAATTCCCCAATTCACGTGCAACTCCATATGCACTCCAAATGCTCTCAAACTTCACCCCTAGCCTCCTTGCATCATTTAGAAGACAACTACACTTGCACGTGAATTGGACCCATATCACGTGCACCTCACATACATGTCCATTTGGCCTGAAACTTCTGTGGTAGATAGAGGACATCATTCTAAGCATCCTTCCTTTTGCACGTGAATTCATTGGAGTCCATTTACTAGGTCAAAATCTAGAAAAACTCTACTCAGGAGGCAAAACTGACTAACTCAAGGTACGGGTCCTTACATCCTCTCCCCCTTAAGACTTTTCGTCCTCGAAAAGAAATGACATAAGAGGAAAACAAACACAAGCTACCCATTTGCCACACGGCGAGCCACAACACCCTAATGGGTCATACACCACACACAGCACAACAGCACATAACAGTACCACCATAATCCATAACCACAATAATGCACACAACACGTCCGCATGGCACGAATACACATCTCAAAGCACATCACAATTAAGCACATGTCTTTAAAAGACAATACAAATACATCAACTAATACAAGAAAACACATCACAAGAAAACACAACACTATCCCTTGGCCAACAGCCACCTCCCACGCTTAAGATTGTTCGTCCTCAAACAAGTCTGGGTGCTGCTCACGCATCACGGACTCACGTTCCCATGTCTCCTCCTCAATACCACGGTGTTGCCACAGCACGCGAACCAAAGGAATAGCACGACCACGCAATAGCTTCTCTCGCCGATCCAGGATACGGATAGGGGCCTCAATGACGGACATGTCATCCTCAATGTCCAACTTCCCCCAATCAATCACATGAGTGGGGTCAGGGTGATACTTCCGTAATTGGGACACGTGAAACACGTTGTGCACTCGACTCAGCCGCGGTGGTAACGCTAACCGGTAGGCCACAGGCCCTACACGATCCAGAATCTCAAAAGGACCAATAAACCGCGGAGATAGCTTGGAACCTCGCCCAAACCGTCGATGTCCACGACGTGGAGAGACACGAAGGAACACATGATCACCAACAGAAAACTCCAAAGGTCGCCGTCGCTGATCCGCATAAGATTTTCGCCGACTCGAGCTAACAACAAACGCCGACGAATCAACTTGACCTTCTCGGTAGCCTCTTGAACCAAGCTGCGGTCCCAAGAGAGCTGTCTCCCCCACCTCGGTCCAACACAAAGGGGATCGACACGGCCGTCCATACAACGCCTCAAAAGGAGCCATCCCAATGGATGCCTGATAAGCGTTGTTGTAGGCAAACTCCACCAAAGGAAGGTGAGTTGCCCACGAACCCCCAAAATCTAGCACACAAGCCCTCAACATGTCCTCCATGGTCCGATTCGTCCGCTCGCCCGACCGTCGGTCTCAGGGTGAAAGGCTGTACTCGGGTGAAGCTTGGTCCCCATAGCCTCCTGCAAACCTGCCCGGAAACGGGAAGTGAACCTCGAATCCCGGTCTGAGACAACCGATGAGGGTACGCCATGCAGTCTCACAATCTCGTTCATGTACGGTGACTCAAGGTCCCAATAGAGTCCCGCTCGCGAACAGCCAGGAAATGGGCCGACTTTGTGAGTCGATCCACAATTACCCAAATCATATCCTTCCTCCCGGTGGTGGGTGGAAGACCAGTCCACAAAATCCATCGCTATATGGTCCCACTTCCACTCCGCTATGGGCAAGGGCCGTAACATGCCCGCCGGCCGCCGATGCTCGGCCTTCACCGCCGACATGTGAGGCACCGCGAAACAAAGGCAGCCACATCGCGTTTCATCCCCAGGCCACCAAAAATGTGCCCGAAGCGCATGATACATCTTCGTACCCCCCTGGATGCACAACAACTCTGGGCCGGTGAAACGCCCTCATCACCTCATCCCCGAGGGAAGAAGCCACTACCAACCGCCCCTGAAATGACAACTCATGCTCGGGACCCTCGTCCCGGTCCCCGGATAGCTCCCCGGCCTCAATACGGGCATGGAGAACCTCGCACTCAATGTCGCCCACTGTTCCTCCCGGACGCGCTGGTACAACTCGAGCACTACCACCAAAGGACTCGGGACTGTCCCACCATCACGAACAACAGGCTGCGCCGCAACGTCGCCAATCGCTCCATCGGCTTCCACTCTCTCACGGCCACCTCGGCTTTCCCTTTTCTGCTCAACGCATCGGCCACAACATTACCCTTGCCCGGGGTATAGGCAAGAGTAAAGTCAAAGGTCCGCAAATACTCCACCCATCTCCTTTGCCTCAAATTCAAGTCCTTCGAGTAAAGATGTCTGAAGGCTCTTGTGATCCGAGAACACCACAAACTTTTCCCCCCAAGAGGTAGTCTGCCAACTCTTCAGGCGAAGATAACGCCCGCTAACTCAAGGTCATGAGTAGGATAATTCTGCTCATGAGGCTTCAGCTGCCTTGACCCATAAGCTACCACACTGTACTCCTGCATAAGCACACACCCCAAACCAACCCTGGACGCATCACAGTACACTTCATATGGAATATCCTCCCGAGGTAACCTCAACACCGGTGCAGGTGGTCAAACGGGTTTTGAGAGTCTCAAACGCCCGCGGCACTTGTCCGTCCACTCAAATTTCACTCCTTTCCTAGTCAACGCCGTCATAGGAGCCGCCAAACGGGAGAACCCCTCGACAAAACGACGATAGTACCCCGCCAAGCCAAGAAAACTACGGATCTCAAAACGTTGGTTGGCCTCGCCCACGATGCCACGGCCTCAATCTTGGCTGGGTCCACCCTAACTCCCTCAGTGACACCACATGGCCAAGAAAGTGAACCTCCTGCGGCCAAAACTCACACTTGCTAAACATAGCGAACGATTCTGGTCCCTCAAGGTTTGCAACACTTGTTGCCAAGTGCTCCACATGCTCCCTCTCGGTCTTGGAATACACCAAGATATCATCGATAAACACCACCACGAACGAGTCTAAGTATGGGGCAAAGACTTGGTTCATCAAATGCATGAACACTGCTGGCACATTAGTGAGCCCGAAAGGCATCACTACCCACTCATAATGCCCATACCGCACCGAAAAGCCGTCTTAGGGATGTCCTCCTCCCTAACCCCGAGCTGGTGATACCCCGACCGTAAATCTATCTTGGAAAACCACTGGGCCCCACTCAATTGGTCAAATAGGTCATCTATCCGAGGCAACGGGTACTTGTTCTTCACGATCACTCGAATCCGGCTTTCTGTAGTCGATGCAAGAGACGAAGCGTGCCATCGGCCTTCTTAGCAAAGAGCACGGGGCACCCCAAGGTGAGGTACTCGGTCCGATATACCCCTGACCCACCAACTCCTCGATTTGCCTCCGAAGCTCCCTCAACTCGCTGGCCCCATACGATACGCTACTTGGGAAATCGGACCCGTCCCCAGCACCAACTCAATGGTGAACTCCACACTCCTCTTGGGTGGCAAACTCCTCAACTGCTCAGGAAAAACATCCCTGAAATTGGTCCACAACAGCGGGCCACACCCTCTTTTCCACCTTACCCTCCTCGGCCAAAGGTCGGGCCGCTAACCTGTGGGTAATGGCACCCCACCGGTCCAACACGGCCCGGCCCGACTCGCCTCACAATCCCACTCCCCCTGCAGGGTGCAAGAGGTCCCTGCAGGTGTCACGAAGGTCACACGCCGCCGATAACAATCTATCTTGGCCTGGAAAGCCATAAGCCAATCCATACCCAAGATCAGGTCAAACGTTCTCAAAGGCATCACATGCAAGTCAAAACTCGGCTCCACCTCGCCTATGGTTAACACACAATCACGACACACTCGCCGTACCTCAATCATGCCTCCTACCGGAGACTCCACAACTAGGGGCCTCGCGGCCTCCACACAAGCTAACCCCAAGCCGTCTATTACAAGCTCAAGAACAAACGAACATGATGCACCCGTATCGAAAAGAACGAAGCTAATGTACGGGAGATCAAGAGGGTACCTCTAACCACCGATGGTCCTGCTCCACCCTCTCGGTGGTGGGGGTGGTAGCTCGGCCTCCTCCTGGTATGTCGCCTCCAGCCGCAAACACCCTCCCTTGGCCCGTGCCACTGGTCGGCTCACTCCACCGGACGCTTCCCGCTAAGGTTGCCTCCGGCCTCGGTCTCGTTGCCCGCTCCGGCCTCCCCGGGGTCGGGTCCGACTAGATCTGCCTGGCCGGCCCGCCACCGACGAGCCGGTCTCTCGGCCGGTGCACGGAAGCTAGCATCACTCCTCACGCCGGATGCCGCACCCCCTATTCCCCTGTTGCCACTCCTGCAAACCCGGCACAAATGACCCTCTCGTCCACGGTTGTTGCATCGCCGTCCTTCTTGGGGCACTCCCCTTTGAAGTGACCCCTGCTCTCCACAGCGGTGGCATCCGCTCGGTAGACTCCCCAGGATGGACCACCCTGTCTTCCGCCGCTAAAGGTGAACCTCCCGGGGGTTCACGGATGTCCGACCCCGACCGCGAAAAGAAGCTGCTATCCCTCTCCTCCGTCTTGAGCCTCTTGGACCCTGCATCTCGATCGGGCCCACTCTGCAACCGGCGCCCCTGATGGGCCCGCCTCCCACCATCCAGCTCTCTCTCGGCTATACGGGCCGTCTCCACGGCCTCCAGCATAGGTCCTCAAGCGTAGAATCGCCACCCTCTCCCTAAGGGCTGGCCTAAGACCCGAGTGAACTTGTGGGCCTTCCGGTCCTCCTTTGCCCTGTCTCGGGGGCAAACCTACTCAAGCTTCGGAACTCCCGCTCATACTCGGGCACCGTCTTTGATCCTTGCTTCAGGCTGCCAAATTCCTCCCTCTTCGCCATCTCACCGATTCGGGAAGAACTCATCATGGAAGAGTTGCAAGAATTCCTCCCAAAACATGAGTTGCACTACACGGCTCCCCGCTACACTCGTCCACCACTCCAAAGCATCCCCCCTCCAGTGCCGAATTGCCGGTCGCACCTTATCCTCCTCCCGGGGCAGGAGAAAGGAGAACACATGCTCAATCTGCCTCAACCACCGCTCTCGCCTACCACAGGATCTTCTTCCCCCCTTAAATCGCGGAGGTTGTTCCTTTCGGAACCGTGTCACCACGTCATCCTCTGCACGGGTCGGTACACCACCCAGCGAACTCTCACGCTCACGAGGCGGCTCTCCTACCGGTGGTGGTGGTGGCACCACCTGTTGTCTTTGCCATCTCACGGCGCACCTCCTCCCGAACGTCCTGCCGGAGTCCCTCCCGTAGCTTTCGTACCTCCAGCCGGATGCCTTCTTGTAGCCGTGCCAGGTAACAACGCATGCCCTCCAACGGATGGCCCCGCACCCGGACCCTCATGGGCAGATGACTCATCGCCCATCGCCCCGGACGCACGTGTCACTCTCCTCGGTGGCATTCTTACTACATGAAGTAAGATGCACAAACGTCGAACGCGTTTGACTACTAACAAGTTGACCACCTCTACCCCATTATCAAGTCAAGCCGTACATGGCATTACACACATTTTAACCATTGCATCAATCAATATTGCATACAAGACATATCCACATTGTAGTCATACCCAAGGCATTCCAAGAATATTCGAGTTGCACAGTTCACACATGATCATGTTATGCACATCCTTCACACATGACAACAAATGCAACTAGTGCCCTAATGCCAATGCATGCAAATCCTACCACAAGACCGGACTACCCTAAGTACACCTTGGAGGCTCAAAGAGGACCATGTTGATCAGGCATGTCCCTCCAGGCTCCTCCAAAGGACTCAAGATAACCAAGTCCGCCCCACTACCCTAGGCCAACTAGACCATGCTCGATACCATATTGTCACGCCCGGATTTCCAACCTGAGGAAATCGGTACGTGACTCCCCATTCACCCACACGGAGGGCAATGGGGTTGGATTCTTGGATGCCACACAAGCAAGTCTAACAATTGCAATAAATCAAATAAGCCACATCTTTATTTAATTCCAAAACATCAAAGGTTCACAAAACAACCAAGTCCCTGATTACGGTTCAATCCCTTAGTACATTCCCCTCCTTGGGGTTACATAAATCATAAAAGTACATTACCGAAATGAACAATAAAGTGGAGAGGGTCTTCCACCTTGGTGTATCCACCTAACGCCTGTAAGTCCCTGGAAAAGAAGCAAACACAGTAGGAGGGGTGAGCAACCACAGCTCAGTAGGGATCAAGTCTCCCCAACCCATCCCATGTTCCTAGCATCTACATGCCATGTGTACAAGTGCAGTGTTGTGTTACAATAATTTCAACAAACATAATAAAAACCACATCAACAATTACAACCTTCCATCGCCACAGGCTAACACTTTATCCACAAGTGATTTAACCGCCTCTTCAGGCCAAGTGATTTAACCGCCTCTTCAGGCCAAGTGATTTAACCGCCTCTTCAGGCCAAGTGATTTAACCGCCTCTTCAGGCCACTGGTTTAACCGCCTCTCAGGCAAAGTTGTTTAACCGCCTCTTCAGGCCAGATACCACAGTCAAGCACACCACACACCATGGTCACTCAAGCATACAACCAAACACTTGGTGTACACCCGTTCACAAGCGCACAAACCCAGCCATTCAGGCCATAGAGCAAACATCCAGCATACATACATACACTAAACCACAAGTCCAGTCACCCGGACATAATACCAAACACATAATGGGCATACACACACAGCTAAGTTCACACAGGCATTTCATCAAACATGTAGCAGGCATGTCATACAGGCATTTTATCAAACACTTTTCATGCATCACACAAACACCAGAAATACCAAAATCGCCATTGAAGGCCAACATTCATATAGGAGGTCACACCTATATGAATTTACATATAAATAATATAACGAGATATAACTCATATTCCGCCCTAGGACCCTAGGACGAGAGGAGGACTTAGGAAGAACAGAATCCCTACCTTAAAACGGATCTTCCTTGCTCCTGGCTAAACGCCGTCCTCCCCACGCTAGATGCTCCCGAAGACAACCAAGAACTCCCCTTCCTTCTCTCTCTCTAGCTCTCTCTCTCTCTCTCTCTACGACGGCTGCAGCAGCTGGAGAGAACCCTAAACCTAAAACAGAGAGCTTCTCCTCCTTATATAGACAACACAACATCAAAACGACGTAGTTTTGATTAAGTGAATCCCAGCATCAAAACGACGTAGTTTTGATCACACAAGTTAGCACCTTTCCGCACCCATATAGGCCAAAATACTCAGAATTTCAACATGGTCCTTTGGAGAAAGTTCATTAGAATGACAAAACCAAGGGAACCATGCAAAAATATGCTTGCACGCCAATTTGCACGTGAATTCCCCAATTCACGTGCAACTCCATATGCACTCCAAATGCTCTCAAACTTCACCCCTAGCCTCCTTGCATCATTTAGAAGACAACTACACTTGCACGTGAATTGGACCCATATCACGTGCACCTCACATACATGTCCATTTGGCCTGAAACTTCTGTGGTAGATAGAGGACATCATTCTAAGCATCCTTCCTTTTGCACGTGAATTCATTGGAGTCCATTTACTAGGTCAAAATCTAGAAAAACTCTACTCAGGAGGCAAAACTGACTAACTCAAGGTACGGGTCCTTACAAGCCGGACTGCAATGGCACGTTGTTCAAACGGTGAGAGCTCTAGTCGACTTGAACGGTAATGGTAGGGGTGGAACACGAGCCGCGTGAATGTAAGTTTTTCCTTCTGGATTTTTCCAAGAACCGTGAAGAGAGGAGAAGGAAGGAGGAGGGTGTGTGTGTTTTTTTTTTTTAAAGTGAAGGGGAGAGTTCGGCCGATTGAGATTTTGGAAAAGGGAAGGGACGGCTATTTTTTTGGATTCCTTCTGAGCCAAGAAGGAAAGTGAGAGAGGTCGATCGGGTTCTGGGTTTCTCAAAGAAAAAGACTGATTTCTGAGAAGATGAGGAGATAGAGAGAGGTGTTGTACTTACTTGGATTTTTCGAAGCCAGAGAGAGATGAGCTGAGAAGAGGAGATGGAGGAACCGAGAGAGAGAGAGAGACCGAGAGGATTGGGTTTTGGTGTGCGTCCAAGAGGGTCGGGATGGAGAGAGAGAGACGAGGTCTGGATTTTTCGGGGGGATTAAGCCGAGAGAGGGGATGGTGATTTCTTCTAGGGACCTTAACCAGAGGGAGAGCCGAGTTTTTTAGGGACGGAGGAGTAGAGGGAAAGGAGAGGTGGTGTTGGTTTTCCTGACGATGATGGGGAGTATCTTTTGGCGAGAAAGAGATGGGAGAAGGAGGCGGTGATGGTTTTTTGATGATGGATCGGAGAACCAGCAAAACCAAGAGCGGAGGAGTGTCTGGATTTTTTTTTTGGCCAGAAAGAGAGAGAGCCTATGGATGAACAACTGGGCTTATATAGGCGAGAGAGGTTAGGGTTATGGCTGTCCGGTTGGCTGGCGGCTTGGAAGCGGTCATGGGTTAACAGCGAGGTTTGATCCGAGAGAGAGGAGGCAACCACGGTTCGGACCATGGTTTAGTTTGGCGAGGAGAGCTGGTGCCGGTATGGGACTCCGGTGGGCACGAGGTGGTCCTCCGGGATCACGGCGTCTGTGGCACGGCTACAGCGAAGAAGACGAATGGGGAAGGGAGAGAGAAAGGAAGAAGACGAAGTAGTTGGTGGAAGGGATAAGGATGACGCGTAAATTTTTGTTTTCTTTTTATTTTTATTTTGTCTTTTTATTTTGTTTTTTTTAAAACGAGTCACATTGTGACATGTGGTGAGACAGGCGGGAAAACACAAGAAAAAAGAAAATGAATTTTGTTTTTTGAGTTTTTGACAGGTGTTCTTCAGTTTTTGGGATCGGCAGAGCAAACCGAATTTCAAAACGTCTCAAAAAATTATTTTTGGACTCGGGACGTCATGACGAGCGACCCCATGTCAATTTTATTTAAAAACGATCTCGTTTTTACAGCATGCCTGTACCGATGCTATTTATTACCGAAAAATGATTTTTTTAATCTAAAACGCTCCAAAAACAAATATATACAATATATATGTTAAAATTCTTAGAACGATGAGTAAAATAGAAAAATGAGGTTCATGACCTGATCCGGAGTGTCGTTTGAAAAGTCAATTACCGTTTTAACCTTCGATGGCAGCCCAAACGCTGTTTTGACCATATCTTCTTCATTTGACCTCAGAATTGAGCGCGGTCAATGGCGTTGACCCTCAAATTTGATTTTTTATCGCCCAGGACCGGCTCTTTGGAATTTGGAGGCCTTTCTTGAATAATGTCTTGAAATCGGGCATTTACGGCTCAACGGTCATGACTCCGTCGTTCTGCGAAATTTCAACAAACTGAAGCAGCATAAAAGGAAATTCGAACTTGATAAAATTGTCTAACCCGAACAAAATAAGGTCCAACACATAGAAAGGAAGAATTAGTGATCAATAATAAGATAGCATATGAACCATTGAGTCACACAGAAAATAAAGTTAAGAGTTAATCCTTTTCAAAATCAAACAACCTTTGAAAACAATCAAACACATGTTGGAAACAATCTTTATGGCAAAGCCAAAAATTCTATCACATATCCAACCAAAAGAAACAAACCAGAACAGTCACTATTTTGAGAAATACGACTCAGGCTTTTACACGTTTTGAAAACCATCAAAGCACTCACATGTTTGGGAAAGCCAGATCAAAGTATTCATGCATATTTTTGGAACTAAATGAACACAACTCATGTCACACGTTATGATAGAGCATGCAAATGGAGAACCAAACAAACACGCAAACGGAACATTACTTGCATTCATACAAGACACGCATTCACCATCTTGAGAGAACTCACAAATAGAAGGAAGCGAGATTGCAAATGCACATAGAAATAAAAATAAAAAAACAAACAAGGACTGCAACTTTATTGTCAGTTAGGCCAATACACAAAATATTGGCATCAATATACACAGATTCTACCTTCATACAGACATACAAATACATGGTTCAACAATCCCAGACGAAGAGTGCCATTAAAGAACATCACAGAGAGCCAAGGCATTAAAAACATTACCGAAATTCTTCCTTATCTACGCGACAGCCGTTCTCTTGCGTACGAACTCGGTGCTCTCTACGCCTTCTGGTGTCTTCAGCGCCTCCTTGATGCCTCCGTCAAACTATCGTGACGTAGTGGAACGGTCTCGGGGATCCTCCGCCTCTTTCCTGGTGATCATGGGACAAACAGCAGATGGATGCACCAACGGCAGCATCGATTGAGTCCAGCTCCACAGTGACTGGCGAGTGGTGTGCTGGCCAAGGGGAACAAAAGGAGGGATCTGGAGGTTAGGGAAAAAGGGGCGGCTATTTTTTGGTCGGGCGTGGATTTTTTTGGAATAAAAGAAGTAGGGAAAAGGTGTGTGATGCTGGTTTTTTTTTGGATTTTCAGGGAACTAAGAAGAGGAGATGAGGAAACAATGGTTGTGGTGATGGGGCCGGCCAGAGATGATTTTCGGGGGGAAGAAGAACTAGAGGAGCCGAGAGGAGCCCCCAAGGTTTTTTTGGTTCGATTTCTTCGGAGAAGAAGAGAGACCAGCCTGTGGACGAGCAACTGGATTTATATAGGCTAGCGAGGCTAGGGTTGAGCCGGGGAGTGAGGCTACGGCGTTGAATCGGCCATGGGTTAGAGGTGGGGTTTGGTTTGAGAGAGAGGGGAGAACCATGGTTCAAAGATAGGTAGAAATGATGAGAGAATCGGGCGACCATGGTTAGGTTGGCTAGCTGGAAGAGAGAGATGAAGTGCCGGCATGGCAACGCCGGTGGTCCTCCGAGATCCAGGGGTTCGTGGCGTGGCTTTGAGGATGTAGACGAGAGAGGAGGGAAGGAGAGAGGAGGAAGACGACACTGGAGCAGGTAGAAGAGATAAGGTTGCGCGATATTTTGTGGCTGTAATTATTTTGTTGGTTTTTTTTTGTTTTTTGTTTTTTGTTTTGTTTTACTTAATTTCAACCAATTAAGGGCTAACACATGGCTTGGAGTGGGCGGGAAAAAGAGAGAAAAAACATAAAATTATTTTTCTTTTATTTTTTTTAATTGATGTCTTTCGGTTTTTGGGATTGGTAAGACGACTCAGACTTCAAAACATCTCAAAAAAATTATTTTTAGACTCGGGGCGTCATGACAAACGACCCTGTGTCAAATTTTTTTAAAAACGATCTTGTTTTTATGGCAAGCCTGTACCGATGTTATTTATGTCAAAAATTCTCAGAACGATGAGTAGGATGAGAATATGAGGTTCGTGACCCGATCTAGAGTGCCATTTGGAAAGTCAATTACCGTTTTGACCAACACTGACAGCCTGAATGCTATTTTGACCAAATCTTTTTCGTTTGACCTCAGAATTGAGGGCGGTCGAGGGCATTGAGCTAGGAAACACATCTATTGCCCAAAAAGAATGTTCCACCTGATGTGGACTTTCTATCATCTCTGCAACCTGCCCGATCAGCATCACTGTAAGCAACCAACGTTAAATCTATATTTTCTGAATACCAAAGCTCATAATCACTGGTCCCCTTCACATATCTCAGAATTCTCTTCACTGCAATCATGTGTGACTCTTTTGGATTAGCTTGATATCATGGCACAAGACAAACTGCATGCATGATGTCTAGTCGTGTGACTGTCAAGTATAATAAACTACCAATCATGCTCCTATAAAGCTTTTGTTCCACACTTAGACCCTCTCCATCCTTAGAAATCTGACAACCTACCTCCATAGGGGTAGAAATAGGCTACAATCTGACATACAAACTTTTGCAACATATCTCTGATATACTTTGCTTGAGAGATGAATACACCATTCTTCCTCTGTTCCACTTGCAAACCCAAAAAGTATGATAGCTCTCCTATCATAAACATCTCAAATTTTGCTTGCATCAATTCTGAAAACTTCTTGCACAAATCTTCACTGTCACCGGCAAAGATTATTGTTAGACCCCATTTTTTCTGGGTTGGACATACTAACCCTGTTTGATATACCTTTTTGCCCCTGCCATCTACCTTGTTGAACAGGTCCACAATGATCCCATACTTCCAAGGAATGGTCTACTCCAATCTGCATGAGATGGACATAATTGACATGGATGGGGGAGTCCAAAATTAATGACTTCTACTACAAGTCCTTGAAGCGCCCCAAGACCAACACCAGGTGATGGAGGATGAAAATTGGAGACCAACGCACTCGACCGAGCTCAAATCGGACTTAAAATGAAGAAGTTATGGCCAAAACAATTTTCGTCAGAAAAAGTTAAGCTTACAAAAAGACGGTCAATGCCCCTAGTCAAAGGGCCCAAAAATGTGACCATGCGAGATTCTCAAAAATGACTATTCAAGCGAATACGGAGCTTCCCAAACAATCTCCCAAAGTTCATCCGTTTTAGCATTTTTGGTGGGGGGTAAAAAGGTAATTAAAAAAAAAAGATCATCAAAGTCAAATCCGGATCATCGTGGTCAAATCCGGAACATCAAAGTCAAAGGTCAAATCCGAGCCAACATTGATCCGGACTAAGAGCTCCCACTGATGCGGAATAAGGATCTGAGCCAACACTGATCCGGACTAAGAGCTCCCACTGATGCGGAATAAGGATCCGAGCCAACACTGATCCGGACTAAGAGTTCCCGCTGATACGGAGTAAGGATCCGAGCCAACACTGATCCAGACTAAGAGCTCCCACTGATGCGGAATAAGGATCCAAGCCAACACTGATCCGGACTAAGAGCTCCCACTGATGCGGAGTAAGAATCCGAGCCAACACTGATCCGGACTAAGAGCTCCCACTGATGCGGAGTAAGGATCCGAGCCAACTTTGATTCGGACTAAGAGCTCCCACTTGTCACGGACCGAGGCTTATCCTAGCATACTTAGGCCATTTTGGGGTATTTCCCCTTTGTAAAGTGTTGTACTTAGCTTATAGAGTAAGTTGTAGAGATTTTAGATTTCGGTCATATATTATAGAGTAAGTTGTAGGGGAGTGATGTTGTAAAGCTTTCAAGCAATCAATACAATCGTTTGTTGCCTTCGTTTAAATCGATCTTCCGCTAAGCGCTTCCCTACACAATTGCTTTACAACGGATCGATGGGTTCCGATCCAAATGCGACGAGTTAGGCTGACCTAGCGTTCCTTCGTACGGGTGGGAACTAGGTGCCGCACGGGTTAAGCTGCCATAAAGGCTGACCCCGTGACAAGTGGTATCAGAGCCGAACCGGCCCGTATCCTGAAGACTCGCCGAGCACTCTCGCGAGCAGCGTGATCCCAAGGTGGGAGCTCACAGAGGTGAGTCGACCGATAGTGTCTTGCACGTCTCGCGTCCATAGAGTTGGAGTATCCTAGAGTGTGATACAGAGTTGGGCAAGGGAGTACGAAGGAGCGCGTCGGAGCGATCTTGGAAGCCTCCTATCCTTTGGACATTGGGCGAGTGGGCGAGCATCTTGGTAAAGGTGTTGCAACCTGCGGGAAGCGATGTCCAAGCTGTTGACATTGGGCGAGTGGGAGGGCGTCGAGGTAACGATGCCATCGCCTGCGGGGAAGCGATGTCGACAAGCGCAACGAGGACGTTGCGAGGATTGGGTGGAGGAGAATGTCACGACCCGAGCAGCGTGGTGCTGGCGGGACGTTTCTTAGTAGCACGATTCAGGAATGGATTCGTGCTACGTAAAGGAGAGGGGTTGGTTGAAGCATAGATGGTGCACAGCGGAAGGTTCCAGGCAGTTCGTGGAGGAAAACGGATGGAACCCCTTCGGAGTTCAGACGTGCCGACCCGGTTGAATGCGGGGAGCACGCCGCTAGTCGAGGACTTGACGTTGAAGAAGGGATTTGGCCATCCTTACACAAACTGGTCGGGAACTGGAGCCGTTCTCCTGATGAGCCCAGTGGCAGGGCGAAACCAGTCTACGTACGCCTCAACCCTTAAAGGCTAAACTTAGCGGACCGTGGATAGAGAAGCTAATTGCTGCAATGGGTTGAGAGGCGCAGGAAATCTAATCCCGTGACACACTGATGCGGAGTAAGGATCCGAGCCAACACTGATCCGGACTAAGAGCTCCGACTGATGCGGAGTAAGGATCCGAGCCAGCTTTGATTCGGACTAAGAGCTCCCACTGATGTGGAATAAGGATCTGAGCCTTCATTGATCCGGACTAATGCCTCCACTGATACGGAGTAAGCTCCAATCATCCGGAATTGCCTTCCATTGATCCGGATCCGAGCCTTTGACCCTACCAATCATTGATTTTCGTTGATTAGCTTGTTCACGGGCATGCTCACTGTAGCTTCACGAGATTAGCTGGGCAGATACTTGTCAACGGTTGTCTGTCACATGTGCACATTTAATGGCAAAGGACAAGCAAGGTTGACGGTCCACCCAACATAAATGGCATCTAGTTAATAAAAAAGTGGGCTAGCATCCGTAAATGCTGCAATTATGTAGCAGTTCCAAAGGTATTAAAAGAGGTCCTGACACCAAAGAATAGGGAGCCCAGAGTCTGCATATCCGGATTACGCCCAAGTTCTTTCCCAACCCCTTTGCTTCGCCCAGCTCTTTCCTTTCCATATTCTCTCTCTTTCCCTGCGAGTTCCTTTTCCAAAAAACAAAAAAATACAGTCCCCTCTTATACGGGTCTCTCCCCCAAAATAAAATTTCTCTCACAGTTCCTCTCCCTTCTCTCTATCACGATTTAAATCCTTTTCCATCAATTTCCCTCAACTCCAACGTATTATTGCAGTCTCCAAGATTAATCACAACTGATCTTCATAATTGGCGCTGCTGGAATTTTGCAATTTGGTGATTTGCCATTCCCACAGGCGGTTTTCAGCACAGGCAGAATATTTTAAACGTAAGTTTAGGGAGTCCCGAGTTGAAACGCATTCAAGCCAAAGTCAGTGTAATTTACATTTCGTCGTTGTATTTTTAGCTTATTTGTATTTATATTTGATGTAATTTTAGTGTTTTAATTTCTTTAGCTTCTCTATATTTGATGTAATTCTTAGTATGTTTCGTTGCATTTTCCTTGTATTCTTCTGTTGTACGTTGTAATATGTAAAGTATAGTGAAAAAAAGAAAAAGGAAAAGAAAACGAAAAAGAGAGCAAAAAAGAGATGAAAAGAAAAAGAAAAAAAGAGAGGGGGTGGTTTTTTTTTTTTTTTTTTTTTGATATTTTTGTATGTCACAATCACACAACTCACATTTTATTTTTATATGCATGTATTTTGATATGGTCAATCCTTAAGAGGAACAAGCAAAACAAAACAAAACAAAAAAACACAAAACGTTTTCCACAAAATTGTTTTCCAAAACGTTTTCAATAAATAATTTTCAAAATGTTTTCAAAAATGTCTCCTAAAAAACAAACAAACAAACAAATAAAAAAAACCAACAAACAAAAAAAACGTTTTGCAATAAAATGTTTTCAAAATCTCTTTAATAACATGTTTTGAAAATATTTTAATAAAATGTTTTCCAAAATGTCTTCCAAAAAAAAAGATTTTTAGGATCCCCTTTAGAGATTTAAAGTAAACCAATTTTAACCATAACTTTGACAAATAACTTAGCATAGACTTTATAGGAAAACAATAATGCCCCAACTGAATCACGACAATACAAATAAATAGAAAACCTCCTCCTCCTAAATTAGATACCGAAAGGGCGCTGTAGGGGTACTAATCCTTCCCTACACGTAACCAACTCCCGAACCCTCCTCTGATAACGCAGACCACACATTTAAATTACTCAAAGTAGAGGGTATCCAACTGTACCCCAAAAACAGTTGGTGGCGACTCTAAATTTCTCACCATTGGTTTAGTTTGAGCTCACCCCAAAAGGGCCCGGACGAAAACCAGTGATGACAGCTAGCGACTCTGCTGGGGACAATGAACACTTTAGAGAGTTAGATCTAGAACTAGGATTAGGAGGTTATATTTAATTGTACTGTTGTATATATTTAACTGTCATGCTAAATTGTTTTTTTAGATATAATTGTGATTTACTTATTTTTTATACAGTTGTCGTTTAAACTGTGATTTATTTATATGCTTTAATTACCATGATAGTTGTGATTTACTGCTTTCCATACTTGTTGCATTCATGCATAACCCTATACCCGGGTTTAGCACAATTTAGGTTAGCGAGGTTCAGTACGATCCCCAGCGCGTTGATCATTATCCGCAATGGGGCCTCGGACTCCTCACTCAAGCTTGAGGTTCTTTTAAGGCACGTCCTTTTAAGATCCCCCTCCGGTAAATCCCATGGTGTATGGAGCCCTCTGTTGAGGAAGTTTGGGAACCAACGAATAATATAGTTGTAGCAATAGAAGCTCATCAGGGGCATCGACCCACACTTTGTTTGCTCATTCCATGCTAACCCTTGTTTTGCAGGATAGTCCTTAAGTCATTCCCTGCACATATTAGCTGTTTTTTTTACTATTGCTTTATTCTTTTTCCTGTCTAACTACCTTGATATATATTAACCTGTCATCCTAACCTGTCACCATGCATAACACAATATTCATATAGGCATGACAACTTTCAGTCATCTCCTAAAAAGCCCTCAGGACAAGGAGGCTGTCGCAGTGGTGGCCTAAGCATCTGGAGACATTCAACTTCGCCTTGGAGACTTTCCACCGGGGGAACCCACAAGGCATAACATGTTATCATAGAAGATCAGTTGGACTACACTAAGGAGGTGCAGACAATATGGAGGCAGTGGTCAGATGAAAGGAAAAGCATATACATGCAACAGTTTGGGGATTTGCTCCATGTGACCGAGCTACTAGCCAATACAGATATGCTTGGGGCAGCCATATATTTCTGGGAGCCTCGACGGCGGTGCTTTGACTTCAACGGCATAGATCTGGTTCCCACAATAGAAGAATACAGAAGATTATTGGACATCCCCGTGGAAAACAAAATGAAGATCTATCTACCTGAGCCCAGAAGGTCATGTCGAAGGGCCTTTGCTGAGATTATGGGAAAGCCAGTATGGGACTTACCGGCGGTCACAACCTATGGTGGGTGAGAATATCTTCCATGGGCAACAATCAAAGAAATAATACAGATTGCAACAGAAGCAGAGGCACACAAACTGCTTACACTAGCTATATATGGGCTAGTCATTTTCCCGAGGATACCAGCCCACATCGATGGGGCAATTGTAGATTTGGTCCAGCAGGTGCTCAAAGGATGTGACCCTACTCCTGCTATCTTGGCCGAAACCATCTGATCTCTTACTTACCTGAGGAGTAAAGGCTCGGGACAGTTCATGGGGTGCCTACCTCTCCTGTGTACCTGGTTGCAAGGTCATTTCCCCTGTAGTGTTCATCGTTTCCCTGCTGTTTATCAAGTACCAGCCACAACACTACTAGATATCTGCTCAGCAAGTGGAGCCTACCAAAAGACTTTGAAAGCCGGAAAAAGAAGTTGGAGAACCTCACAGAAGCTGACATTACCTGGACTGCTCCTTGGATGCCGGTGGTCTCCATGACATATAGCTACGGGGACTACAATTGGGTTCCACTTTTAGGTCCCTGGGGAGGAACTGCATATGCACCCCTGCAGGTGGGAAGACAAGTGGGGCGTTATCAGATTATTCCCGTGCTCTTTGGTATGGAAGAGTGTGACTTCACTTACAGCAGAACCATGCTCACAGAAGAAGGCAAGAAGATGTATCAAGCATGGGCCACACCATACAAGATCCAACCCAACAGTTCAAAACCTGGTGTTTACCCAGCATACATATCTTGGAGGGCACAACACAAGCCATAGCTAACCCGGACATGAAGGCTATCCTCCAGGAGAATCGGACTTTAAGGCAGCAGATCCAGAGGCTAGAAGCATCTCTAGAAGGAGCTCTTCAAAGGCTGCAGCTGAGGGAAAAACAGATCGCGACCATAATGAAGCAGAGGGAGGAAGCAGGTGAACGACCACCCCAGAGAAAGAGGCGCCGTGCTCCTTAGGAGATGACTGGAAGAATGCCTTAAGATCATGTAGTGATAGCTTTTATTTTACATGGCATTTCAGCATTGTATGTTTGTATTGAGTGTTTGTATTGTGTGCAATAAAGTTGTTTGTTTCCTTAACCCTCTGCATAGACATTCATGCATACATGCATATTAAATGAAAAATCAAATAAAAATTCCCTTGTACCCAGGTGGGTAGCAGCCTCCCTCCAGGATTGCGCACTCTTACAATCTCAGATCCCGACACAACCAAATACCTCAACCGCAGCCAATGGCAGAAGAAACAGAAAACAGATTCATGGGGTTGGAACAGTCACAACAAACCCTACAGGGGCAAATGTCTGCAATAATGGAAATGCTCACAAAATTGACTGAAGAAAGAGGAAGACTTCCAACAGG
The DNA here is from genome assembly GCA_023512835.1 of Taxillus chinensis. Classification (NCBI taxonomy): domain Eukaryota; kingdom Viridiplantae; phylum Streptophyta; class Magnoliopsida; order Santalales; family Loranthaceae; genus Taxillus; species Taxillus chinensis. The sequence continues at coordinate 56,025,660 of CM042090.1, read as the reverse complement.
GGGAACTACCAATCACCATCAAGAGCAGGGACAGGAGGCCGTTCAGTCACCCAACCTGGCTCCAAGCCAAGCGCCCACATACCATCCTGCTATGGCACAATCTCCAACCCCAAATCAAACTCATTTCACTATGCCTACACCGGGAAATGTAATGGAAGCGGTGGGTTCCCCAGCTCCTCAGGAAAATATAGAGTCTCCCGCTCTACGCCGACTCAAGGAAAGATTGAAAGCCGTAGAAAGCATTGACAGCTATGGCATGACCAACCCACAAGACTTATGCTTAGTCCCTGGAGTGGTGCTACCGCCAAAATTCAAAATGCCAGAGTTTGAAAAGTTCAACGGGACCCGATGTCCGAGGACACATCTGGCCATGTACTGTCAAAAGATGGCTGCTTATGATGGTGAAGACAAGCTCCTCATGCATTGTTTCCAAGAAAGCCTAACCGGGGCATCCCTTCGCTGGTACTTTCAACTGAATGGAAACCGCATTAAGACAAAAGCCCAAAATTGCTCAGTTTCATTACAGAATGTGACAGGAATGGCCATAATAGTTTTTATGCATATTTATGAGGGTAGAATGATACTTTGACTTGTTACGACACATGTTAGGGTTTCCTTACCCTATTATAGCCACCCATGAGAGAGAGAGAGAGAGAGAGAGAGAGAGAGAGAGAGAAAATGAGGGCAACCTTATATATGGGTTAGGGTTTCTTTGAGAGAAGGGGGTTGGCACTTCTACACACTATCTCACTCCACCATAGAAGAAGATGACTACTAGAAGGACCCATAGTTGGGATAGCCTTTCAGATAGTTTATATTTGATGTTGATGACATCATCTTGAGTATGTGACCATTAATACAGTCGTTTTGACTCTTGAGTATGTGACCATTAATACAGTCGTTTTGACTATATTTGGGCCCGATTTGGAGTCTAGAAGCCTTTAGGGGCCATATAGTAATTTTTTGGAGTTAAATTAAAGACTAATTAATGAAATATAATATTTAAAAGGGCTTTTTAACAACTTGAGAGGGGGGCACAAATTTTAATTAAAAATAGGTCTTTGGGGTTTTATTATTTCATCATAACTCTTTTTGGAGAGCCCTAGCCGTCTTAGCTGTCAAGGGTGTGTGTTCTTGGTGTTTTTCACATTCTTCATTGTTCTTCACTGATTCCTGGCTATTCTTGCTAGGTTAATCCTTTCTGGAGGCAAAAGGTAGATGGATCTATCTCTTCTGATTTACTCCTTGCTCTATCTATGCTAGGGGTTTATTAGAATTAGAATCTAAACACATATTGCATGAAACTGAGATATGAATTAAAAAAGAGATTTAATCTGAAAAATTGTGCTATATTTGGTGTTTGATTATTCTTTGTTGGAATATCCTTATAATATGTTCGTGTGAGGTCTAAATGGGTTATTTAGATCCTAAAGGTTTGTTGTAAAGAGCAAAATTTGGCGTCTGATGAGATTGGCCACAACCGATGTATTTTTCGCCGCGGCTGACTAATGAAGGGAGGACCAGCTGTGGCCGATCCAGGGCCTGCAGGGCTGGCTAGGCTAATTTAGTCTTTTTCTTGTGTGGTTTGCTTGTTCTGCTCTCTGTTTGAGCTCTTGTTGTTTGTTGGAGCTTTGGGATGTTTCTCTATACCAATTTAGTGGGCTTTGAGCCACATTTGATGATAAATATTGACCTGGTATGAATTGTCTCATGAATCTTGTTTTGAACTATTACTGATTATCTATAAATCTTATTTGATTTTATTTGATGTATTTTTGTGGGTTATTGATTTGTTTAGGCATCTAATGCCTCTGAAAACATTAGCTAAGGTTAGATGTCATGTTTTGGATATAGGCTTTATGAGTCGTAGGCCTTGGCTCTTGGTTTTGGATACCACAACATTCGGTGGAAACAAGCAACACTAGTTGAGACTGGTTATCACTGTCCACTATCGAACTTTGGCCCCCAAGTGCCAAAGGCTGTAATAGTTAGATTTTCTGTTTGATTATACCTGTGAGCTATTCTATGTTCATATTCAACTATTATATTTGATATTCATGGATTGTTAAACTACTGTATTTGATATATGTGAGTTGTGTTGTTTGGGGCACTACAATTGGCACATGAACACTTTGAGCATGTAGAATCCTCGGTATGGTTGGGCTATGGGGTTGGTGAAGAGTTGTAGTTCACCTACTGGGCAATTATGTTCACCCCTACATAGTTGAACTATTTTTCAGGTATCGATCAGGACTAGCCGAAGGAAGTTCAAGATTACCTACTTTACATTTTGATGTAAAGACTTGACTTATGTATTGTTTGGTATTGCCTTTTGTTTATTTTTCGGACATGGGTCATCTGTGAACCTTGCATGTAATTATATTTATTATTATTGATGACATGTTGATTTAGAACATTTATTATTGCATATTTGTCATTGGAAATGTACAAAATATATGCGTGGTATGTGTGTACATGGTAGCTTGAGACAACACTCGCGGCGAATATCTATTGGTGATTGTCACCAACCCGTTGACCCATCGGGTGTGGGCATGAGGTAGTCGCATTTTCGCTTTCGAGTCTCCTAGAATTGGGGATGTAACAGCCACATGGTTAAAGTTGAGAGCACATATGGCTTATAGCCAAGGATGGGCATTGCACATCATGTAGACATCAAATATCCACAAAACAAATCGCATATTTATTAATAGTTCAAAACTCTTTTACATCATTCTCCACATGGGGTTACATCAGTTTCCTTAGAACAACTCAATATAAAATGAAAGCAAACAACAAAACAATAACTCAGAGTCTGCACCTTGATTTCCATCTAACGCCTATAGGTACCTAAAAAGAAACAACTATATAACAGGAGTGAACAATCACAATTCAGTAGGGATCATATCTCCCCAAAACATCCTATGCTCATAACTTCTACATGATAATGTTAATAAGTGCAGTATCGTGGCAATGTATCAACATTCCATAATTAGCATTTCAACCTCACATGGTACTCATAATGTAAACATAACATGAACAAACCATAACCTCAGCCACATAGGAACCTCAACCTCAGCCACACAGGCTATCACAACCTCAGTCGCACAGGTTATCACAACCTTAGCCACACAGGCTACCACTACCTCAGCCATATAGGCTACCACAGCCAGTCACACAAACTTTTGCCCTTAGCTACACAGGCCCCACATCATAATTTCATACAATATAATTTAAAACACAATATCATAAATTAACCTATTCATTCATACAATGAGAACACTCTATAGGCCATGTTTTACCATACAATATACAATTCAGAATAATATGCCTCAACCCATAAAGACACATATGTATTACACCGGCCTCAATTTAGAGTAATTAAAAACTATGTGAAGCATCATAATACTTACTCCTAACAAGTCCTCATAAGATCCCCCATGAAGATCTACCGCGAAACTAACACAAAAGAACATACACACGAGATAGACAGTAACTCCCAGCCATAGTGGACACCCCAGTGCCCTAAAATCCCCGTAAGGGGCACTACCCCTTTGACCCTTGCTCGTTGACTGGGTAGCAAGACCCCTGCTGAGATGTTGCGCCCTTACACTCCTACTAACGTTGTGATCAAGAGTTCTTGCACAAAACAATATACCATATCTATAACCTCTACCTCCTTCCTAGGCTAACTCCTAATGTCCTCAAATATGGACCATTACAAGTATGGTGCTACAATTCATCCTTCTACACTTTAAGTTAGGGTTTCATGTTGTATGACAAGTATATCGTGAATTGATTATATTATTCTCGAGATTGATATAATTTGATTTAGATTTTTATTTACTTCTTTTAATTAATTAATCGAGCTTTCTTTATGCATGATTGTTAACGATTATAAGAGAAATCTATCTTGTATGAATCATCATCTGCATGAGTCATGTGCCATTTGGGTTTGATTGATTATGACTAATAGATCAATCAAATCTCATATATTATATTGTTACCGGCCATAAAGTAATTGAAAAAAGTGAATGAAATTAATTAGATAAGTGAAGCAAAGAGATGAATTAGGTGAAACCAATTCTTAAAAAATCCATACCCTTATTCTCAACTCTCCCATCATTAGTTCAAGTTTAGTTAATTTTTTTATTTAATTATAACTTAAATTGGATTTCTAGATAAAATAAAAATTATATATTTGGTATTTGTCATGATAGATTCATAGGCATACTTGTGGGTTCAATATCAGTAGTCTTAATTCAATATACTTTTATTACTTGATACAATTAGTACACTTGTCATATAATATAGTTGATATATAAAATTATTGTCAATGTTTTTTTTTAGAAAAAAAAGTAAAATAATTTTAGGTGAAAAGGAAAAAAGTAAAAAAAAATTACAATTTTTTTTAATTAAAATAAAAATATTGTCATATAAAATATTATTTTTGTCCTTATATATAATTATATAATTTTATATGTTATACGGAAAAAAATAATTTTATACTTTTTAATAGTTTTTAACTTGTTATCTAACCCCAAACATATCTAATTTATGTATAAAGCAAGGAGTCCGAAATTTACTGGAAAATATGTTTAGATTTCCACCGTATAAATTTTGGTAATTTTGATATTAAGTTAATATTTATTTTAAAAATTAATCATTAGATTGAATATTCATATGTATCATTTTTATAAAATCTTAAAATGATCTTGATGGTTAATTTGTGTATAAATTAAATTAAATTAAATTTATTTTAACTTATTTAAATTTAAATTTTTTAAATTTAATTTACACACAAATTAACCATTAAATTAATCTAATAATTAATTTTTAAAGGTAAAAATTTAAATTTATTTTCCACTAAATTCAAACTGTGTGGGCCACTGTGAGGTCTTATATTATGGCAAGCACAAAAAGCGTCGTGGAGAGTTGGGCGCGCGCGGAAAAGAGATGGTCCATCTTTCAGTAAATCGGCGAATTAAGGCAACTCATTGCTTCCCTCCTTGCTTAACCTTTCTGCTGCTCCTCTCTCTTTTCTCTCCTATTTTCTATCCCCTCTCGCCATTTCCCCCACGCGCACACGCTTTCTCTAAAACAACTACTCGCCACCATTCTCGTCAATTCAATCACCCAATTTCTTTTCATTTTCGTTTACTCACACCTCTCTCTCTCTCTCTCTCCCTCTTTCTTCCCCTCTTCTGAATTTGCAATTTTTGTGATCTCCTCGATTCTGATACAAGCCTTCCTGATCCACTCGCCTCAGATTCGTCAATGGAGGATGCAAACGAGTATCCTCATTTTCCGGCGAAAATCTGGTTCCAGTAATCGAACTTAGGGTTTCATTTCATCTCAATTCCGTAGGAAACTCGAGCTCGGTTGTTCATATGATTTGATTTGAGATGTTACACACATACATTTTTGACTTTGATTGTTTATCTGGGCCTTCGATTTTGTGGGGTTACGAGGTTTCCCAGCTCAATTATCGTGTGATTTGCTTCTGAGGCTCCCAAGAACATCGTCCCCGTTGTTTTCCCGAGGTCAGTTGCTTCAGATTTCGTTATAATTTTTAAATATATTTCTACATTTCCATTGTATGTATGTATATATGTATATATCTGTTTCCGTATGAAGAGCGGCTGTGGTTTTATCTTTCCTGCAAATTCATTTTTTGAAATAGTTGGCTTGTCAAGTGATTTTGCTCTAAAAGTTCATTATTACTCCTCTTTAGATTTTTTATTTTAAAATTTTAAAGTTCATGGTTATATTGTAACTATTTTTATAACGTACATCTGCTGTAATTCAACATCACGTTGAAGTTTTTTTTTTATTATGCAAATTGTAAATTTTATTTCATTCTGAACATATAAGAAAAGATTTAGCAGTCATTATTTTTACTTTTTTTTTAAAGTTACATAAAAGGCACAGGAGCTGGGGATGGTGGGACCAAACAAACTAATATTCCACTGCACGTCAGATTGAGGATTTGAACCTAAGACCTCTACAATGGGAGAGCAAAGAATTTGTTTTTTCTTTGTTTTACAATCTTGAGTGGGATGTTCTTCTTTTATTATTTAGACGGTCATATTGTTGTTTGAATTCTAGTAATAGTAACTGGGTTGTAACTTCGTGAAGCACTAACTGTATTGTGTTTGTTATTATTATTATTTACTATCTGCCATCCATTTCTAATTCCTTTGTTTAGTTTTGGATTTCTAACTTTTATTGTGGCCTATTTGCTTTGCGTGTCCTTTGTTTGTGCACGCTATTCCAGGCTGTGGTTGTGCGTCTAATTGAATGGTTTGCTACTCTTGGTGGGAATTGGTGTGAAGGCATAGTTGTAGTGATGATTCAGTCAACAAATGACAGTGAAGATGGAATGCTTTCCATTGATCAAATCGAATCACCATTGGGTGATGAAGGTCATTTTGGAGGTACAGGATGGGGAAGAATGCTCCTAAAGAAAGGGCCATGGACGTCCGCAGAAGATGCCATTTTGGTGGACTATGTCAAAAAACATGGAGAGGGGAACTGGAATGCTGTTCAGAAGCACTCAGGATTGTTCCGCTGTGGAAAAAGTTGTCGCCTAAGATGGGCTAACCACTTAAGGCCAAACTTGAAGAAGGGTTCATTCACTTTAGACGAAGAGAAGCTAATTATTGAACTCCATGCTACGATGGGAAACAAATGGGCACGCATGGCTGCACACGTGAGTATTAATTTACTAAATTTAGCCTATCGAGCTTATTTTTCTGGTTATTAATGGATTATAATATAAGGATACACCATTTTTAAAATTTATGGGTCATTGCAACTATAGCCCAAGCCCCAAATAAAGCAAAAAAAAAACATGTAACTATATAAATAACAAGCATAAAAATATTAAAAAATAGAGTAAGAGGATGTAAATAAAATTTATTGCAGTTTGGTCCATTTTGATGCCTAGTCCACTTCTTCAAGATGATTGCTTGAAGCCTGTTAAAATAGAAGGTTGACTAGGTTGTGAGTTTTCACTTGTTATGGTTTGTCTCGAATTAGGCTTCAAGTCATGAATTGCTATATATTGTAATCCATCCCAATGAATAAAGCGTGTGTGAAATATATTTTTCTCTAATATTCAACACAGTATCAGTGTCTAGTTTTCCCTAAAACCTTCAATAACTCCAGGTACCCTAACCAGCTCCTCCCTCCTGACTCCACTGGCACCACTGCTGCTGTCCTACCACTCCCCTCCCCCTCTCCCTGCAACGCCATGACTTGACCCTTATTCTTGGCGCCACAGTCATCTCCTCTGTTCCCTTGATGCCCCTCCAAACCCATGGCCTGCCTGTGTCACCAACCTAGTTGCCACCTCCGAAGGAGGGCCTCTGCAATGCTAATTTTTTTTGCCTAATCCAGTGTAGTGTTAACCTATGAGTGCACTAGATAGAAGTTTAGAAGGTTACGAGTTTTGAAGAGGTAGTGTGGAGCAATGTAGACATTGTTGAAGTATCAGAAAGGTTCTGAAAAGATTGGATATATGGTGGCCTAGGAGTACTCATATTGATGATCACATGTTTGTTCTCTCTCTTTTTTTTTTGATTTCATGTTTCAGATCCCAAATATGTGGGATTATGGGTTAGTTATTTAACTTACTTTTCCTCATTTTAAGAAGTCACCTTTATAAACAAGACTTTGATTTGTCATGTCTGAACTACCAAAATTAGATGACTTCGACAGGATAAAATAAATTTATTCAGGGTTTCAAATATCTAGCTGAAATAAATTTCCTTATGGGATGAATAAATTGTTTTTATGAACAGTGCATAAGACTAGCGTTGTCAAAAGCGAGCGCCTGAGCGCTTAAGCACACTAGGCGCAGCGCTGGGGGACTCCATCGCGTCAAGGGGGTAAGGCGAGGCAACTTCACGGAAGCGTGTGCCTTGTCGTGCTTCCTGCGCTTTTGGGCGATGCGAGAAGCACTCGCCCCGTGCGCATCTTTCACCATTAAAAAAAGTGTCTTAATAAAAGAAGATAAAATATTTACGCTACTTCAATGCGACTTCATTGACGACTTCCATTGACGTCCTTTACCTCTGCTCCACGCTCGATGACGATGATGGGCGAACTTTGCTCCACGATTGGCGATGAATGGCGAACTTTGCTCCACGATCGGCAATGACAGGCGACCTCTGGCTCTGCTCTACCGACGATGACCTGCTCCACGATTGGCGACGACGACCTGATCCACGATCGGTGACGACGACCTGCTCCAAGATTGGCCACGATGCGATCGACCCTTTGCTCCATGCGATCGTTCGACGACTTGCTCCACGTGATCAACGACTGCATTGCCTGGTCTGTCCGTAAGAATTTATTAAATATTTAAATTATGTTTAATAAATTGTGTAGTGTTAAACTGTTAATGATTGAAGCTTGTCGTCCATGTGGTCACTATGTTATTAAATGGTAGCCGGGGTTGGAGAACCCTTCAGATTGACTAGGAAGCAAGCCAAGTCAACTCAAGAAAGGTTAAACTTAAGCATTGATTGTTCTAAAGGCTCTACAGACCATGACTTGAAAGAGGAAGATGGAGATTCAGAAGAATACAACTCTGATAATGAAGAGATTGATGATAGTAGTTGTAGTGAGGATGATTTGTTGACATTTTATTTGATAGATTTATGATATTAGTTGTAATGAGAATAATTTGTAAACATTTTGTTTGATGAATTGTTGTTTATAAATAATATATATGTTTCTTCTATAACATGCGCTTCGCTTCACTAGAGCGAGCACTTTTTTTGCGCTTTGCGCTTAAAGCGATAGGGTACCCCTAGCGCCGTAAGTGTGCCTAGCGCTTTTGATTACCTTGCATAAGACTCTTCTGGCTGAAGTAAAATCATAGTTGCATTTACTAGCAAATTTTGGATAAAAATGCAACCATTGTATAAAAATGGCATTGCTGTTTTTTGACCATTGCTTTATTATTTTTATTTGTATGTTTTGGCACTTCATGATTTAGGATTGCTTTGGCATGTTATTAAAACACAGACATTGGGAAGTGTGGAAATTAAACTAAAGTAATATATTCTATCATAAGTTAGGTTCTTGTTGCCTATTTACATTTTTATGCTTCATGGCAGTTTTCTGCCCCAATAAGAATCTAAGCTTCTAAGCTTATTTGCTGGAGTATTTTCTATTTACTGTTGGAATATTTTGTGTTGGACCTAGCCCAAAGGGATCAAGCAATCTCCTATTTTATATCCTCATAATAATAAGACAACACTAGGTTTGGCTGTTAACCGAGTTTTGTTTTCTCCAAGAAGCCGAGCTTGGTTAAGTCACCTGAAAGTTTGGAGTAGGAAGATTTTTGGGGAGGCGTTGGTGAAGCACCAGGGTCTTCTCAATGCCTTTAACTGGTTGGACAGGCATGCGTTTAGCTTTGGGCTGTCCGAAGCTGAGAGGGTTGAACAGAGCTGATGTCAGGCAGATTTCGTTTCCATTCTCTTGGACGAGGAGGCTTCTTGGCAGAAAATATCTAGAGCTTTGTGGCTGAAGGAATGTGATTGAAACACTGGCTTTCTTCATGATGATGGCTAGGTTATCCTTTGTGGTTGTTGATGGCTAGGTTATCAAGGAAACATCATATATTGTAATTACAGAAAGAATGAAGAGAATTTGTTATATTTTGATTGAAAAATTATTGCATATATATACACATCCTAGTCCTACTTTATTTGGGAATAAATCTATTAGAGGAATGTAAATTTCCTACAATTGGCTAATCAGTACAGGAAATATAACAATATAGCTAGAGAATATTAACTATTTATAGTTTTCCTTTTCATAACACTCCTCAAGTTGAGCATAAATATTAATTATTCTCAACTTGTTACACAAATATTCTACCCTATTAGAAAGGCAATTAATACGTATACTATATGTGATTTATATAATATTATATAAACATGGGAGTCGTACTTGAGTAATATACGATATATATATTTTCAATACTATTCTCTCTCTCTCTTAACATGGTATCAGAGCCATCATTTTAACATAAGAGTCTTTGATGACAAAGATGGTTAGCATCGACGTTTCTTGGACGGCGATTGACAATCGACGTTGAGGGCGGAACACACACTTGCGACGGTGGAACCTATGCTCTCTTTGCAATAGACGATTGACCACGCCACGCTCTCTTTGTCGATGTTTGACAACAGACCCACACTTATTCTGCATCAGACGACGACGGTCATCCTTTGCATTTACATCTGACAACGATGATCGGTGACCCATGCTTTCTTTACGTTTGGCGATGAAGGTCTGCCTCTCTGCGATGATTGGCCACTCCGCATCTGTGACGACGATTGGCCTTTGCGTTATTGACGACAATCTCTGGTAACAACGCTCGGTGATGACGCATTGCTTTGCATCGTTCTAGGTCGGCTTTCTATTTTTTTTCTACCACTTATTAGATTTAGATAATGTTTTTGCCTTGCCATTCGGTGGTGACGCATCTCTTTGCATCGTTCAGTGATGATCGCTAGGGTTGAGCAGAAATACCGACAAATTAATTTAACCCGATAAATCAATCGATCGAAAATCAAATAAACCGAAAATTGAATAAATCAATATTTATTTGGGTGGGTTGACTAACCTCTCAATTCAATCGAAAATCGAATAAACCGATTAGATAAATAGTGCAACCTGCTCAAACCAACCGACGAACACTTTTGGATGAGAAGTTTTTTATGATATGGTAAGAAATATAAAAATTTTATGAATTAGAAGTGTAAATCTATTGATTGCAAATTTTCTAGGTTTAATTCAAAAGTATTTTTAATAATAACAATTTATTTGATTTAGTTTGTTGAGATTAAATATTAGATTATGTATTCTAGTTTATATGTTTGGGAATTTAACGTGAGAAATTGGCAATGCTAGAGTTGAGCAGGAAAACTGTTAACTTGATTTAACTCGACAAGCCGACCGACCAAAAACTGAATAAACCGAAAACCAAATAAACCGATTTAGGGGTTAAGCAATTCTATTAACCCGACTGAAAACCAAAAATTCAATTTAACAAAGTGATGTAACTCGCCCAAACCAACCGCCGACGATCACCCCTAACGATTTCAATGATGATAGATTGGCTTCTTCTGGTCGGCTTAGCCTCATATATATATATATATATATATATATATATATATATTATCTTGTATCTTGTTACACCTGTTAAGCATGTGCATGTACGGTGGTTTGGATTGATGCATTTCGTGACTACTGCTGGGTGATACTTGTTATTGGTTGATGTTACATTCTGCGTGATACATTGGGAGATCATTTGTTGCTGCTGCTTTAAGTTCGCACTGATTGTGGGCCTTGATTGTGTTTTTTTCTGAACATATATATACATGCCCTATGGGCTTCTTATGTGATTGTTGCTGTTGATGCATAATTCGATGATTGATTGGGTGAAGATTATTGTTCCCTATTAGTCTGTTGCTTTTGATACATAATCTGTGATTGATTGGTTGATAATTGAATTGATGATTGGTTGATGATTGAACTAGTGACGACTATAATATATATATTCCGATCTTGGTCCTTTGTATGTGGAGATGGACATTGGCCTATTCTGTTGCTGCTTGCATTGCATTATGATGACACATGTAGCATATGCTGGCATTGCTGATTCCCTTGAACCAATTACTTTATCCTGTGCTGATTATGAGTTCTTGGTTGGTTCTACTCGAATGGCTACATCTTTGGTACATATTGCTACATTGGCATTTCAACTATCAGGTAGTCCTTTTTTACTTACTTCCAAGCCTGATACATGGGTCATAGACTATGGAGCCACTCACCATATGATTAATAATTTTAAACTCTTATTATCTTTTCAATTTATGGCTCCCACCTCATCTTATTTAGTTATCTTTGCTGATGGTTTCTCAAACCTCTATCACCTGGAACAAGGACTATACACCTAAGTCCATCTCTTTCCCTTCCAACTATTCTGCATTTATCTTACTCACCATACAACTTATTATCTATTAGCTTTTTGATTAAGGCTCTCAATTGTTCTATAACCTTTTTATCTTCTGGTTGTATTTTTCAGAATCTGAAGACTAGTCGGACAATTGGTGGGAAAACTGAAGTAAATGGTCTTTATTACTTCGATCACACTATTCATTCTGATTCTGCTGCCACTATAGTTGCTTATCGTTCCTTTGATCACTTCTGGTTGCACTGTTGCTTAGGACATCCTTTTCTCAGTAAGCTTCAGTTTGTCACCTTCTGTTGATTCTGTTGAGTCTTTTTCGTGTGAAACTTTTGAGTTAGGTAAACACTATCGTGTCTCTTTTCATTCCCGTCAAATAAATCGAGTGATTAAATCTTTTGAATTGGTTCACTTTGATGTACGAGGACCCTTTCCTATATCAACTTTTTTCGGTTTCAAGTATTTTGTCACATTTATGGATAATTATTCTTGCATGGCTTGGTTATTTTTAATGAAAAATCGTACTGAAGTTTTCCCTAGTTTTTAGTAGTTCTGTTATGAAATTCAAAATCAGTTTCGGGTTTCTATTAAATACTTGCAATCTGATAATGCTAAGTAGTATCTGAGTACCTCTTTTGGGTTTTAGCCCTTTCTTGTCTCTCATGGTATTGTGTATCAAATTTCTTGTTCTTATACTCTTAAACAAAATGGAGTTACTGAATGAAAGAATCATCATTTACTTAATGTATCCTGGTATTTGCTTTTGTATATTCAACTTCTTAAATCTTTGTGAGGTTTTGTAGTTCTTAGAGCTTGTTATTTGATTAACCGTATTCCCTTGTCTGTCCTCCTTGCCTCCATTCTTTATTTTGATGTTCTTCTTTCTTCTCTTTCACTTTGTGTCTTTGGTTGTGTTTGTTTTGTGCATTGTTTTGGACCTGACTGTGATAAGTTGGATTCCTGTTCTGTTAAATGTGTTTTCATTGGCTATTCTCGTACTTAGACAGGATATCAGTGTTATGACCCCTCGACTGGTCGTATTTATGTCTCCGCTGATGTCACTCTTCACGAGGATGAATCCTATTATGCTTCTTCCACACATAGTCAACGTGCTCCTCTAGTTATTTCGTCTCTCGTTCTTCTAGTTGTCTCCTTTCCTGAGTCGGCTTCGATCAATCCTGGTCTCCCACCTTGTGACTGATTCACTAGACACATATCATCGCCAGCCTCTGGATCATGACCTTCCTATTATTCAACGTAAAGGTACTCGTTTTTGTGTTAGTCGCTCTCTTGACAGTTTTGTTTCTTATACTGGTAATGTCTGCTCTCGGTATCCTATGTCTCACTTTGTCTCCACCGTCAAGTTATCACCTTGTTTCTTATCTTTTGTTTTCTTTGTTTCGTCTTTGGTTGTGCCTCACAGTGTTGGTGAAGTTCTTGATCATCTTGGGTGGCACCAAGTCATGAACGATGAGATGCAGGCTATTCGTACTAATGCCACATGGGATCTCATTTGGTTACCCGCTAATAAACATGTTGTTGGGTGTCGATGGGTTTTCACTGTGAAGGTCCATCGTGATGGTTCCCTTGAACGTTTGAAGGCTTACTGGTGGCTAAGGGATACACTCAGGTCTATAGTGTTGACTATAAAGATATTTATTCTCCTGTTATCAAGATTTCGTCCATCCGGGTGTTTATTTCCTTAGTTGTTTATTATGGTTGGACCCTCCATCAACTTGTTGTCAAAAATGCCTTTCTCCACAATGGCTTTGCTGAACAACCACCTAGTTTTGTTGCTTAGGGGGAGAATCTGTTATGTCGTCCTCAAAAGACTCTATATGGGTTAAAACAGTCTCCACGGGCTTGATTTGGCCAATTTAGTATTGCTCTTATTCGTTTTGGCTTTTGGCAACGTTAGGTTGATCATTCTGTGTTTAACTCTTTTTTCGCTGCCAGTTGTGTTCTCATGGTTGTATATGTTGATATTGTTATTACGGGTAGTGACAAGGAAGACATTTAACATTTGAAATATTTTCTCCAAGTTGAGTTTTGCACCAAGGATCTAGGTTGTTTGCGCTATTTCTTGGGAATAGAAGTGTCATACTCTGATTCCTTTATTTCTTTGTCGTAACGAAAGTATGTGCTGGATATACTTGATGTGGTTGGGTACTTAAGAGTCAAACTTGTTGCTTCTCCTATGGATTCGATTGTCTGATTGGATTTAGAATATGATGATTTATTACATAATTCTGCTCAATATCGAAGATTAGTTGGTAAGTTAAATTATTTGATAGTTATCAGACTTGATATTTTCTTTACTGTAAGCAACGTAAGCCAGTTTATGATTGCTCCTTGCACTGCCTATTGGACTACAGTATTACAAATTGTATTACAAATTGTCAATTTGGAGCATCAGGATGAGGTCTTCTGTTTACCAAGAAGGATAAACTTGACATTTATAATTATTCTGATGCTGATTGGGCAGAATATACGATTGATAGAAGATCTATTCCTGGTTATTGTGTGTTTTTTATTGAAAATCTTGTCGCATGAAAAAGTAAGAAATAACATGTGGTATCAAGATCTGGTGCAAAAGTTAAGTACAGAGTAATGACACATGTAGCAGGTGAATTAACATTGTTAATAATATTGATATTAGAAATTAGCTTATCATCTTCACGCACCTCAGTATTACATTGTGATAGTTAATCTGCTATTTACATCGCTTCTAATCCGATGTTCCATAAACGGATGAACATTAAAGTTGATTGTCATTTTGTATGTGAGAAGGTGCAGAACAATAAAATTGAGCTCACGTACATCTAAACTGATCAATTTGCCGATTTTTTTACCAAGTTTTTAGGGGATACTCGTATATATTAACTTTGTAATAAGTTGGGACTATTTGACATATATGCTTCAACTTGAGAGAGAGTATTAGGACATTAATACATATACTATATGACTTACATAATATTATATAAATATGAGAGTCGTACCTGAGTAATATACAATATATATTATCAATGCCATTCTCTCTCTCTCAACAAACCCCATACCCATTCACAGCCTCGGTAAAGATATCTCCCAGCTGTTCTATTTTTACAAACCCCGTAGCAACCAAACCTTGGTTGATTTTTTCATGAACAAAACGACAGTGAATCTCAATATGTATGGTTTGTTAAAAAAAAAGAAAAACTAGATTGGAGGCAATATGAAAAGCTAGCACATCATAATTTAGCCAGAACTAAAACTGTAAGACTTACTTCTGAGAGAACTTGATACATTCGTATTATATCACACATAAACTTAGCCATAGCCCTATATTCTGATTCTGTTTCCTCTAACAAAGACACAATAAGTTGAAGTAGATTTCTGATCTTAGTTAGACCCGGTCCAGTCAACATTTGAAAAACATTCGATCCTTGTATGACCATGATTGCCATATAGGATTCCTCGCTCAGGTGCACCTTTTAATAGCATAAAATATGCACTACAACTTTCTAATAATCAATTGTTGGAGAAGATATATATTTTCTTGCCACACTAACTAACATAATAAATAATATCCAGACGAGGCACATAAAGATAATTCAGTTTTCTATTTTTCTTAGGATCTTGGAAAAGGTTTCCCTCCTTTGTACGCTGGTCGTTAGGAATCATTGGAGTGTTAGACAGCTTATTTCAGCTATTAAAATCCAGTATATATTTTCACTGAGATAGGAAAATCTCTTTCTTACTCCTTGTCACCTCAGCACTTAGGAAATACTAAAATACCCCTAAATCCTTCGAATGAAATTAACATGAAAAAAAGATTTAAGGGATGAAATACTGCTAGTAATGATAATGTCACTCATATAAACCATTAATAGGACAATACCAGCTGTAGATTGTTTGTAGAAAATAGAATGATCTGACTTGCTCTTTTTCATGCCAAACTGCTTAATCTTGACTCAAAATTTCAAACTAAGTTTGAAGACTTTGCTTTAAATCATACGTTACATAGATGGCTTATTTTCCCTTAACCCCCCCCCCCCCAGTAACAAAGGCAGGTGATTACTGCATATAAGAACCATTTTTGATAACTAATAGATGGAGAGGCCAATCATAAGTAGTTGCCATAGCGATGACTAACTGGATAGATGTAAGTTCACCAATAAGAGAAAAATGTCAGAATAATCAGTACCATATTTCAAAGTATATCCTTTACAACAAGTTGAGCTTTCAACGACAAATATCAAGGTTACCGTATATTGCAAATACCTACTACGATTTTTTTTTTTCTGTTCAGTGAATCTACCAAAGTCCAAATTTCATTTTCCTCCAGCTAGAATCGGATGGGGCTTGTTGAACTATCTTTGGAATCTCAAGTAAGTTAAGAGAATCAACAAATGAGCAAGAAGCAAGAGATAGTTTGTTATAGAAAACACAAGAGCAATAGGTAATTCTAAATCACTAGTAGGAGGATCTCATGGGTTCAGACTAGGTTCAAGGGGCAAGATTGTCAAGAATAAACTTTGTGATGGAATCTACATTGTGCAACAATGGCGGAGGTGGAATTTGAGCAAAATTTGAACTGATGATATCATATGTTTTTTTTATAAGTAAGAAAATTTTATTAAAAAAAATTGTACACAAAAAGTTCGCGGAGAGCAGAAATATAATAACATGCTCAAAATGAGCAACCATTAACAAAATCACCAATGGAAGAAAAATGGTACAAACAAACATCCACTCTCTCAAACGGCGTAAAAAAGTAAGAAAAAGCTTGGAAGCAGGCTACTCTTGATCATCAAATACACATGCATTCCACTCTCGCCAAAGACTCCAAAGAAGGCAATGAGAGATAATTCACCAAACCATTGAATGCCACCCCACGCCCTTTATCCAACACGCAAATAACGCACCAAGAGACGATGTTATCATCCAATGAAGGCCAAACAAGCCCATGATCATATCCTAAAGTCCCTTAGCATACAAACAGTGAAGGAAAAGATAATTCATGGACTTCGTTGAAGCCTTGCGCATGCAAAACTGGCTAACAAGAGCGAAATCCCAGCGCTGCAAATTATCAACAATAAGAATCTTGCCAAGCACTGCAGTCCAAGCAAAAAGGTAATTCTAGACGGAACCTGCGCCTTCCACACACTTTGCCAGGGAAAGCTCCAAGGCCGGGAAGGTATAAGAAGAGAGTAAAAACTCTCGACTTGGTACCCATGCTCTCGATTGGGTCGCCAACACAGCGTATCCACCGCAAGCCATGCAGGGGAAACGAAATACAACATGTCAAAGGATGAGGAGAAAGCTTTTAATTCCCAATCCCGAGCAGCAAGTTGAAACAATACCTCCCACTGCATGGTAGTATCCCGAAGATAATGAACGTCAACCACAAAAGCAGCAAGAGAGCATGTAGGCTGATACAACTCTGAATAAACGAACTTTAGGGGAGATTTATCACACCAAACATCATCCTAAAAGCGAATAGAAGTACTATCCTTCAACTCAAACACTACAAGCTGAGAGAAAGAGTCTCACTGCGTGAAAATGAATTTCCATAACTCCATGCCATGTGGTCTGTGAGGCATCAAGGAGATCCAACCTCCTATGGCAACCCCGTACTTTACTGCAATCACACCTCCTGACACAGGCCCCTCTACTCCACCCCAAACCGCCACAACCATTTTCCAAGAAGAGAAGCATTAAACCTGCATAACTTTTTAATGGTCAAATTGCCTTGAGAAAGAGGGCGAGACACTATCCTAGTTAACTAAATGAATTTTAGGCACATCCACATTAGATCGCCAAAGAAAATTCCTTTGGATTTGCTCGAGCTGAGAAGCCCCAACCACATGAAGAGGGAATAGAGAAAGGTAATAGGTTGGCAAGTTCGAAAGGTTGCTCCTAACCAAAATGAGTTGACCCCCCTTGGAGAGGTAAATGTGCTTTCACTCGGCCAAACGACGCTTCATCTTCTCAATAATCAAGTTTCAAATTGTGGTAGCTTTAAAGGATGGCCCCGAAGGAAACCCAAATGCAAGAGGGGCAATTGTGCAGTTTAGCACCCTAAGATATCGATTTGCTCCCACAAATGAGGCATAACCCCAACTGAAACCAAAACGGATTTGCTGAGATTAATCCTCAACCCCAAAATAGCCTCAAATATCTTTATCTTAGGGTATGTGGAAAATATGTCCCTGATCCGCCTGATCTGCCTCAAACAAGGATGAAGCGTATGTGGAAAATATGCCCTTGATCCGCCTCACAAAACACAAGAGTATCGTCAGCAAAAAGAAGGTGAGAAACTGCAAGTAAACCCCTATCCGAACAACCCACCAACAATCCAAAAAGAAGTCCAGCTGAAGACGCCTTGCCCACCATGCGACTAAAAGCCCTCCATAGTAATGACAAATAGCATATGAGATAACAGGTTCCTTTGTTGGAGACTCCGAGAAGTCGAAAAGAACCCAAATGGGTTGCCATTAACAAAAACCAAAAAACGTGCAGTGGAGGTACAAAAGGAGATCTATCACTGCCACTTAGCCAAGTATCCACAGCGTTGAAGAACATAAAGAAGGAACCCCTAATGAACATGATCATGAGTCTTCTCCAAGTCCATCTTACATAGAACAACCGAAAAAGCATCCTTGACCCGATTATCAAGGCACTTGTTCGCAATGAGAATAGATTCCAAAATCTGCTGACTAAGCACAAAGGCACTTTGAGAGGATGTTAAGTGTTTGTCACGAACGCTCACAAAAACATTTATAATTATTGAACTTAACCTATATATATAGGGCAAGCACGGTCGATCCCACAGAGATAGTGCTGCTTCTCGAGTCACGGGTACATCTAAGAGTTCTCCATGCACATCAATAACCCAGTCTTAATCTCTATATGAGTGGAGATTTGTTCTGAATATTGAAATCTAGGATTCATAAAATAAGCAGCTGCATGCAAAGGGCGATGTAATTGGAAATCCCATTTGTTGTCAATAATCTTTCAAATCTCACTATATGCTCCATATTCATCCCCTAATTTTTTGGCTATCTCCTCTTTAGCTGCATCCATTGTTCCATAAATAAATCCCATTCCAGGGATCTTCTCTGAATCTGCCAATCTCAACACACTAATAAGAGGTCTAGTTGTCTTCAATGCATAAGACATATTAGACCAAAAATTCTCATCCCTCACATTGATCTTTTTCAATTCTTTTCCTTCTACTTTATTCGCCCACGAACTTTCTCTCCATTCCTGTGAAGTTAACATCTGCTCCAAAGGTTTACGCAATTCATACAAACTTTGTAATGTCAAGTACGCTGTAGCAAACCTAGTAGGAGCAGGCCGAATTAAGTCTTTTTTTGTGAACTTCCTCATCAATGCCAATATCCACCCATGATTATAAATAAACTGGGTCACCTATTAAGAAACAAACAATTCAGTAATGAAAGTTTAATTAAATAAATAATGTCGTAAAGAAATAAATATACCTTCTTTGCTTTTCTCAACGCCATTTTATGTTGGGGTAGTTCTCCAATTTTCTTAAGAATCAAATCCAAGCAATGTGCAGCACATGGTGTCCACCATAATTTTGTCCTTTTCTTCGTTAACATTTGTCCAGCTTTTTTATAGTTAGAGGCATTATCAGTTACTAGTTGAACAACAAAATCCTCTCCAATCTCTTCAACTACATCATTCAATATTTGAAATATCATCTTTGCATCTTTCACTGCATCATTAACATCAATAGAACGCAAGAAAATTGTTCCACGTGGATTATTGACAAGAATGTTGATCAACTGTTGCCCCCTTGTATCTTTCTAACCATCTGATAATATGGACACTCCTGTTTGCACCCATGTCTTCTTCACTTTATTCACAAAAGTTTGAGTATTTTCTTCCTCATTTTTTAAAATGGTAGTCTTCAACTCATAACTGCTAGGTACTTTCAAACCAATTCCATAACGGCCGATTGCCCGACACATGCTAATAAATGATGGACTATCAATAACATTAAAAGCAAGAGCATTATCAAAGAAACATCGACCAATCTCCGCACACACATCCTCATGTAATTCCTTATTAGTAAGTCTTTTTTTAGGTTCACTTTTATCCATATCATTGATCTCCTCAACATCATCCTCTAAAATCCCCAAGAATCTATCCATAGGTCCCCTATTCATTCTTTGAGTAACACCATCACTACTTGAACTTCTCAGAGACCCACTGTTCAATGTTGCGCACCTGTCAATAATCTCCTCTTTAGCTAGTTGATTTAATTTTTTTGACTTCTCCGAATCATCAATTTTTTTTTTCATTTCATCTCTAACTTCTGGTTGAACTTTTGGACATGGGGCAACATTACTCCTTTTACCTGCAAGATGTTCCTTCAATCTAAATACACCTCCTCTTATTTCCTTTTCACAAAATTTGCATCGAATATACTTATATTCTTTTTTTTTTTTTTATCTTTCTCAATTTCAATCCCATACTTCCAAGCTGGATCTTTTCTTTGATTGCTTGCCATTACACCACAAATGAAAGTATGCTCAATGATCAACAACAATAAACAACACTGCAGTTTGAATAATTAAACATAAAAACTAATATTAATGTTATTAATATATAACATAATGTTAATTAAATAAAAACAATTAGAAAAATATATATTAAGTATAATATATACTCACAGCCACACAGACAGTTGATGAGAGAAGTGACAGGATCGGGCGAGTGGGAAAGACAGACGCGACACGAGGCACGGTGAGGCTGCGTCGACGGGAGGCAAGCTCGGCGAGGCTTGGAAAGGCTGTGTCGAGCTCGGCGAGACTGCGTCGACGCGAGGCTCGGCTCGGCGAAGCTTGGCGAGGATGCGTCGACCGAGGCTCGGCTTGGCGAGGCTACGTCGAGGCACGGCGCGGCGAGGGACAGATCGTCGATGACGATCGCAGCAATCGTCGGTCGAGGCGGTTGCGTCGGGTACTGAGGTAGGGCTGCGTCGCAAGTGAAATGGTACATTTTTTATAGGTTGTTTTTTTTTATTTAAAAAAACAAAGTCGCCTGCCTCACCCCGTATCGTCTGTGAGGTGGGCGTACAGATGGTGAGGTGGCCGCCTCACCCGCCCAGAACGGCCGGCGAGTGTTCGCCGGCTCAGAGCGGCCGCCTCCGTACGGTTAACTGTTGAGGCGCCGAGGCGCCGTACAGAGGCGGCGCCTCTGTACGTATTTTCGAACCATGACCTCAAGTATGGGGTTTGGATAACAGCGATGAGTCTTTCATTGAATATGCCCTATATAAACTATGCACCTTGTTATGGTTAAATACCCAACTCTCTAATGCATTGATCATTCTCTTTCGAGTGATATGGCCGCGTGCCACCCTAGTATAGGAGACTGGTGACCTTTTAGGTTTAAGAGTCGTTGAGCCTCAAACTAGCTCCTCACTAGCTCTAGCTCAGCTTCCTAGAGGGGACTTAGGCTCTCGCAACTTAAGTTTACCCTAGTTAGGTTATGCGGTATCTCCGGATAATTACTTCATGTTTCAGTCTTTTGCAATTAATCTTAAGGTCATGTACTAGGTGATCAACTCTAATCTAAGCACTAAGCAATTACACTTCCAATTAACCCATAAGAATTCATATAAAGAAATAAACAAATAATTAACCAACACATTAAATCTAAACACCAATTTATATAAATGAAAATTGTACAAAACAATTACAAGAACAAGCTTAAGGTTAGGGTTACAAAAAGAGAAAACAAAACCAAATCTAACAGAAACCCTAGGTCGTCACTCTAAGAGCTGTGCCTTCCTTTCCAACGTCGTGGTCTCCTCCTTGCTACTAGAGTCCCAAGCTTGGACGTCGAAACCATAGACAGCCCTTGCCTCGCCTCTCTTGCTCCACCACGATCTCTTCCTCCTTGAGATGTTGAGCTGTATATGGGAGGCTGAAGATTGGTCCATTAGAGCCCTAGTAGTCCTTATATATGGCTGTTATTTTTCTTCCTCCCTTTCCCTTGCTTATTAGGGTCAGAAATACTATTTGTCCCTGCACAATATGTATTTACACTAAAAATGAGCTTCGGGCATAACCGGGTCGAAGGTTGGACGTGTTGAAGTGTTTTTCGATGCCTGTTCAAGACTTGCTTGAGCTCTGCTCGATGCTTGCTTGAGACTGCTCGAGGCAGAATCTCGAGCAGAGGCCCAAGTAGAGAGGGTTGAGTAAAAGCCTAGATGGCTCTCTAGATGGTTGCTCGAGACTCCCTGCTCGATCCTCTAGCATCGAGCAGTGTCTCGAGCATCTTTTTCTCTCTGAAATGTAGCTCAAGCCCTTGCTCGAGGCTCTTGCTCAAAGCACCCCTCATGTGCTCAATGCTCTTGTGTCGAGCAAAACTCCAGAATTGTTCAGCTTCTCTAATGCTCTGCAGTATCTTTGGGATTTACTATAAAGTGATGCAAAACATTTCAAAATCTTCAGAAATACTACAAACGACTGTTAGAGCATAAAAATAAGAAATTCAACACAAATAAGGTTAAAACATATATAAGTATGGTAAAACACACCTTAAAACAGCTACTAATTAGGGGTCATTTTGACTCCTAATAGAGGGAGAAATAATCTTCCCCAAAACAGGCTTTAACCTGATAGCAAGGATTTTATACATGCTTCCACTAAATTAATAGGCTAAAAATCTTTTAGGTCATTTGCTCCTATTTGCTTAGGGATAAGAGTTACTAAAGTAGCATTAAGATTCATCTCAAATAGACAATGCTCTTGGAATTCAGCACACACACCAATGACATCAAACTGCACAACATCCCAACAACACTAAAAGAATGCCAAGGGGAACCCATTTAGACCTAGGGCCTTATCTCCTTTGCAACCCTAAACCATAGACTCCACCTGCTCCTCAAACAGACACTCAAGCCGCTTGACATTCTCCTTTGAAGTGACATCAAATTGGATCCCATCAAGAAGAGGATGAGGGTGATCCGCTTCCCTAAAAAGAGATCCATAAAACCCACAATGTGGTCCCAAATCTCCTCGTGACACGTTGAGGAAATTTTATCAATGTGCAATTTGCTCATGGTGTTAGCATTCCTGTGAGAGTTAGCCATATAATGAAAGAACTTGGAGTTCTTATCCTCCTCCTAAAGCCACAAGGATCGACATTTCTGCTGCCAAGAAATCTCATCCATTAGAAGTAGCCAACACAACCTTGTTCCTCCTTCGATAAAGGCTGGAGCAAGGCCACTTGATCAAGGACAGTCATATCCGCCATCAAAGTATGCTTTCAAACATTGTCCAAAAACAGTATCATTCCAAAATTTTAAATCCCCCTTCAACAACTTTAACTTGGAGGTAAGGACATAACTCAGAGTTCACTCCACCCGATATGACTCCCCACCAATACTCAACCTGGTCCACAAAACTCTCAGCTAACAACCACATGTTCTCGTATTGGAAAGGTTGTTGACATTGTGGCAAAGGACCACAATCCTATAGAATCGGAAAATGATCAGGACACCACCAACTCAACCTCGACTGACAGAGATACACATACTACCCGACCCAATCCATAGAAAGGAAAAACCGATCAAACTGAGAAAAGGATGGCTCAATGCATTTATTAGACCATGTGAACACCCACTAACCAGCGGAAGATCAACCAAGCCTAAGGCATTAATAAACTTAGAGAACCTAACAATTGGAAAGGATCTTCAATTAATTAATTGTCATATATTTATAATTATGTGATTTCGTAGATAGGTTTATTTCCTAATTTAGGTAATCATAATTGTGTTTATATGTGTATGTAATCCTTCATCTCTTAAGAATCATGAGAAAAGAATTATTTTCTCTGTTATTTTAACTTAGTATCAGAGCTAGCCTAACCCTAATTAGAAGCTACCGCCGTCACACTTCAAAAGCTTTAGCTCTTCCATGCGTGGACGTTGTTTTCTTCTCTAGCCAATGCCGTTGTTTGACATGACGTCGCCATACGTTATGCTGTTGCTCATTGCGCTTGTCGTGTTGAGCGTCGTTGCTACTCGAGGAAAGAGTCTTCGTTGCTGCATGTTGTGTCGAGCTCTGTCTGCCATTGCCATTATCTGTCGTCTTCTCTGCCTTTGACCCCATTGTCGCTAGTGGCACCGTCCTACGCCACCGACGGACGAGTTATCGGCAGAGGCAGCGATCGAGCGCTCGTCTTGTTGCTATTGCCGTCTCTGCCAGCCAATGCTGCCGTTGTTGGACTTCATCTCTATTGCTGATTGTCGCCGAACACTCCTGCTGCACCAACTTAGCTCAATGCTGTTGGTCAGGGAGCATGCGTTTTGGCTTCTAGTAATTTCTCCAATTACTGGGACGGGAGTGTCTCCTTTTCACCTATATTTCTTTTTGTCATCGGTTTTACTTGCTCTTAATATCTCTAATAATCTTCTTTCCATTAGCCAAATTATCAAACGTTTTAATTGTTCTGTAACTCTTTTTTTTTTCTACTCTTTGTGTGTTTTAGGACAATCTTACGAAGATGACGATTGACATTGGTAGAGAGAGAGGAAGCTTGTACTATTGTGAAGAGTCGAGAGCATCGAAATCTAAGCCTGCTCAAGGATTTCAAATAAGGTGTGAGATACTTTACTCCGAAAAAATATTTTTATGTCATTATCGTTTAGGGCACTCTTTTTTTGTCAATCTAGAATGATTATTTTTTCAAATATTTAAAATATCTCTGCTTCTAGTTGAAAATGTGGATAATGCGTTTATGCTAAAAATCATCGTGTTTCATTTAAAATCAGTGTCAATAAAAGTCATATTCATTTTTCTTGTGTCCACACTGGCGTTCAGGGTCTTTTTTTAACTCTACTTTAGGACATAAGTATTTTGTGTCTTTTATTGATGACTTTAGTAGGGTAATTTTGATATATTTGATGAAATCTAAAAGTGATGTTATTCATGTCATTTCTTAATTCTGTCAATGATTGTTTTCCAGTTTCATACCCCAATTCAAGTGTTTCATTCGGACTACGATCGTGTGTAAATCAATCTCTGTTGGGCTTTTTTAACCAATATAGTATCCTCCATCAGATTATATGTGTCTATATACCACAATAGAATGACATAGCAAAATGTAAAAACTGACATCTCTTTTAGGTGGCTCGAGCTTTATGCTTTACTATGAAAGTCACTTAACTTTTTTGGGTAGATGCTGTCATTACTGTTGTTTATCTTATCAATTAAATCCTTGCTCGTATCATTAACTATCAAATTCCGTTGAGGGTGTTGTCTTGCATCCACAACATCCCTTTAGCTCTTAACATTTGCCTTAAGGTTTTTGGTTGTGTGCTTTGTTCTTGTGGATCAATAAACTTGTCCCTCATGCTCTCAACTATGTGTTTTTAGGTTACTCTAATTCTCTCAAAAGGGTTATAAATGTTTTCATCCTCCTATGGGTAAATACTATGTGTCTATGTATGTTTAATTTTGTGAGCAATTATTCTATTTTTTTGGTGATGTTTATGTTTTCTCTCTTGAGGGGGAGTTTCATAGTAAGGAAGAGGAACAACTATGGTTGGATGAAAAGGTGTGATTTTAGGGGAGAAGGAGGATTCTACTATTGTAGGTAAGGGGGAGTCCTTAGCCCCTAGTCTCAGTGATGGGGAGTCTTTTGTTTCTCCAAATTCTGATCTTGTAGTAGTTGAATTAGTAAAATTGAGAGGCCAAATTAGTCAAGGGTTACACTCAGACTATTGGATTAACTACCAAAAAACTTTTGCTCCTGTGGCTAAGATGAGTACCGTTAGTTATTTTATCTCTTACGCCTAACTTGGACTAGTCATTACGGCAGTTTGATGTGAAGAATGCCTTCTTTCATGATGATTTGATGGAAGATGTGTATATGTATCCTCCTCTTAGTTTTACACCAAAAGAATCAAATGTATGCAAGCTGAAGAAGATATTATATGGTTTGAAACAGTCACTAAGGGCTTGGTTTGGCTGATTGAGCCATTCAATGCAGGGATATGGTTTGGCGGTCTCTGGTGACCATATTCGTTCTATAAAAGAGATGGTGATGATATTACCTTGTTACTTGTTTATGTTGATGATATGATTGTTACATGTAATAATATATTTGAGATAGAAAAGCTTCGTTGTCATTTGACATAGTTTGAGATAAAAGACTTGGGAGCTTTAAAATACTTCTTTGGCATTGAAGTATTCTGATCCAAGCAGGAAATTTTCTCTCTCAACGAAAGTTGGGCATGTGTGATATTTTTGCGCCAACTTGACAGGGAGAATTGGAAAGAATTCTTGATTAATTAGTTGTCATATGTTTGTAATTATGTAGTTTTCTAAATAAGTTTATTTTCTAATTTAGGTAATTCTAATTGTGTATATATTTGTATGTAATCCTTTATCTCTTACGAATAGTGAAAAAAGAATTATTTTCTCTCTTATTTTAACTCTAACCATCGAAGGAGTGAACCCCATCGAACTCATTTTCTCATAATGGAAGCGCGCCACATTGAAATCTCACCTGAGACACCACATCACCGCCCACCAGCAGTGTAAACCGGAAAGCTCATCCCACATTAGTCACCTATCACTAGCAATAAGAGGACCATACATTCTGGAGAACATCCACACATGATGATCCCCAACATTTGAAACTTGCAGGACATAGAAAACTGACTCACAACATCATCTAACTTGCAAACAACGCGGCTGTCCACATCAAAAGAATGCCACCGGACATCCCCACGGATCCAAGAACCAGCCAATCCACAAAGTGACACTACTACAAATTTCTCACATGTCCTCCGTTACAATCTCCATCTTAGTCTCCTATAGACAAATGATGTCAGCCTTCTACTCTTGGATCAAATTGCTAATGCAAAGAAACTTCACCTTATCATGGAGCTCCCTCAAATTTCAAGATAGGAGTTTCAAACTCATTGGGCTAACTCGAAGTCCTCCTTGAGCCAAACTAGTCACCTTCCCCAACTTGGACTAGCGGGAAGTCTCTACATCATAATTATGCTCGTGTGCTGTCAAGTGAGCACTGTAGCAGCCTTTCATGCAAGATGCCTAGCTTTAATATCATGCAATAAGACAATGATAGCATGTTCGAAACCTTCATAATTCCTTCTAACACCTTACCAATTGCTTTGTGTCTATGTATCACCCACTCAAATGAATGACTCGGGGCAATAATGTTGCTAGGCTGCACATAGAGTGCATCTACAAGTGGACTAGTGAATAACACCTAACAACAGACCAGTCACCCCCTTCCCCAATGCGAAGCATCACCCGAAGGGACAATGCGATGGTTGCGCTATCGCTGATCTGTCGGGTTGCCTCCTGTTCGACACCAATAGTGCCAGAGACCACGTTGTGAAAGAATGAGAATGTCGCTCAAAGGAGGAGCACGGAGTAGAGATGCTGGTAGCACACCGGCGACCACCAAGCCTATCGTCGATCTTGGCATTGAGGAGGTTGCTTAGTTGCATCCACCCTTGAGTATGGCGGCCGATAGAGATGAAGAGAGTCCCCTCGAATCATGAAGGACCTACGGAAGAGAACGTGATGAAGCTCCCATTTCGTTTTCATTGTTGCTATGCTAGATTTACCTTATTGCCCTCCTGAAAAGAACGAACCACGAATCCGGTGACAAGTTGGCCACCTCCAAAAGCTTCGATCAGAGCCAGGACGTGACAGTTAGACTAACCAAGATGGCATTGATCCGTGTCCAATTTTGTTCCACGATGCAAAGCGACTTTTGCGAACCTTGACCTCCAACGACTTGAATTCCACGTGGACAAGATGTGAGGGAGCCAAGGTGCCATCACGAGCTTGAGGACATGATGAGAGGAGCTCTGGGGTAACAATGAACTTCCCCAAGCCATTGGCATGAGTGACCATTCTGAAGCAATCGTCATCTATTAGTCGCCCGACGTTGCACGCGTGTGCCCCGCATGATTCATCGTGCAAAATTTATGATTGATGACATGATATGTTAACAACTCATCATGATCTTGGGAGGATTTAGGCAAAGATGAGTCACCAAAGAATGAGTTGTATTCATGATAAGTGACATTTGGGGGAGGCTTTGGTAGAGTGTAAGCTACACACTGATTTTTTTTAAAAAATCATACAAAAAAACTATAGTGAGACAGAGAGAAAAACTACCTGCACGCCCTCGTCATGTTGCACGCCCTAGTCTCCGTTCGACGATTTCGCTTGTGCAATGTCTTCATCGAGAACGCCTCATTCAAGGGAAATTTGGTTTCCGCAGCAGGCGGGGTATGGTGTCGCTCTCCATGTTTTCAGAGATGTGGGAATTGGGAATTGAGCCAAATAGCTATTGATTCTCTTGCATGATCAAGGGCTTTGTTGGTGCTTCAGCCTTCATGCATGACCTTAAGGGTCACTCTCTCTTGGTCAAGAATGGGTTTCTCAATGGCTCGATTCTTCTTCCCACGAGCTTGATAGATTTTTACTTAAAATGTGGGAAGATTAAGCTTGCCTAGAAGATGTTTTAATGAAATTCCCGAGATGTTTTGATGCTTTGTTTTGTGGGGGGTTTTGATTGCCAGTTTCACACATAATAGGATGCAAAGAGAAGCATTGCATTATTTCTGTTTGATGGTAAGGGATGAAATAAATTCAAACTCAGTTGTACTGATTGCCATTTTTCTAGCAATTTGGGAAGCAAGGGCTTCTAAATTGGGTGAGAGATTCATGGCTGTTTTCTGAAAAGCAAGGATTATACCAAGCATCCATTCATTCAATTTGCCTTAATTGATATGTACGATCGCAACTTTTCTTCTTGTTTGCGCAAAGTTCAGGGCTTTAAGACAAGGGAAGGATATTCATGGTTATGTTTTACGGAATGGATTTATACTCAATGTATCTATAATCACGACTTTTATGGTAATGCACTAAAAATGTGGTGTCTTGCATTACTTAAATAAATTGTTCGATTGAATGGAGGCAAGGAACATGATTTTGTGGACAACCATGATTGATTCATGTGTAGAAAATGATGTGAGGCAGTTTGAGTGTTTAGCAAAAATGGTGATGTTTGATTTATTTTGAAGTTAAACATATCTTTTGAGTTCGCCTTTGCTTTACATTTGTTGATTTATTTTTTGATAAATAATAAATCTATTAGATAGAAAAAGCACATAAGGAGTGCGCAAAAAGTATATATGCAATAAGCTCAAAATGAGCACCCATTAACATCACAAATAGAAGAAAAATGGTTTCAAACATCGAAAGCAGCCGGAGGTAGATCAATTAGGCCAGAGAGTTGATAAACTCAGAGAAATCAACCATCGAAGGGGTGAAAGTCGTTGAACCCACCTTCTCAGAAAGGAATCTCTTCATATTGAAATTCCCCCAAGACATAACGACACCTCCCAACAATAACGTATATTTGAAAGCTCATCCCACATAGGCTCCAATAATTGGCAATATTAGAGCCATATACCAACACACACTAGAGAGAGAAGCTCCTCATTCTCTTTACCTTTGCTCTCTTTTTCAGCGCCTTCCTGGCCTACCTTCGGCGGCTGCCTCCCTCTGTCGGGTATACGTCAGAATTGTCGAGGTCGTCAGGTCCTCTGGTTGGTTTAGCCTTGGTAACTGCTCCGTTGTCCGTGTTTCTTCCTCCCCCAAGTGGCAGGCTGCTTGAAGGCGTTGCCCTCATGTCCGGTGACCACCTCGAAGTTGTTGTTTCGACTGGCATTTTTCTCGAAGACCTTGCGCTATGTGGCTGTGTCTCCCGTCCCAATGCTAGATCGCTCCTCGGGAGCCTAGCCGCCGCGCCTTTGTCCCCTAGCCCTAACCCTAATTCCCCTACCCTTCCACCTCTTAATCCCTCCAACCCACCTTGCTCCCCAGCCCAAACCGTTTTCCCTTAGCCGTAGCCCACCTTCTCGGACCCACCTCCCCCCCAGCCCACTTGCTCCTTCCCCATTCGCATCTGTCCCGGCCCACTCCTCCAGGCCGGCCCAACACTATCTCTCTCCCTTTCTCCCTTACCCGAGCCCACACTCTCTTCTCAACTTCCACCCTCCCCAACACTATCACTTGAGCCCATTCCTCCCCCCCACCCCCCCCCCACACACACACACACACACACAAAAGCTCAACTCTACCCTTTCCTTCCCCCACCTCTCGCACGTAATCCTACCTAGCCGCCCTCCTCATCAACGCTGCCCTCCTCCCCTGTCCCAATCGCCCCTCTGCCTCCGAGTATCGGCCTTCCTCCTCTTCGTACGTCTTCTCCCAAAGTGGATCGGTGCTTGCCACCATCCCTTCTCTTTCCTCCCTACACTCTTGCAAGCGTGCTTCCAGCCTACTTCGTTGGACCCTGCTCGGCCTTCTCTGCCGGCCGGCGTCGTTCTTGCCTGCACTTCCTCCTTGGTTGTGGCTTTTTTCCCGACCCTGCTGACCTCTTAGTCCTTGGCGGCTTTGTTTGCCTCCCATCTTCGGGCATCGCTTAGGATCAGAGAGTAGAAAATAAGAGAGAAAAATACAATATTTCTTATTATTGATATCAAATGAAGGACTACATAAATTATAATAACCTAACCTAGGAAATAAACCTATTTACGAAACTATCTAATTATAAAATATATGATAATTAATTAATTGATTACAAGATATATGACAACTTAATTGATTGAAGATTCTTTCTAATTTTTCCCCTCAAGTTGGCGCAAAGATATTGCACATGCCTAACTTGGATAAAGTTGTATGGAAAGAAACGCTAGTAACTGCATGAGTCATCACATCAGCTAATTATTCTGCTCTCTTAATGTAGGAAACCTTCATTACACGAATTTAGATTATTCTTGATGTAATTTCAGTGAGTTTAATATGCTTTGTACGATCATGTTGTATAGGATTATTAGCTATCTCAATGGCAGTTGTGTTATCACAAAAGAGCATCACTGGCTTCTAAGGACCATAACCAAGGTCTTGTAAAAGAATACGTAACCATGTAAGCTCTTGAGTAGCATTATGAAGAGCACGATATTCGGCTTCTACACTATATAGAAAAATCACATTTTGTTTCTTGCTCGGCCAAGTAACTAGATTACCACCCAAAAATGATACATACCCTGAAGTGAACTTCTTGTCCAACTTAGATCCAACAAAGTCGAGTCGGTGTATCCCATAATGTTTAGGTGTCCATGCTTGGAAAAACGAATACCTTTGCCCTGGAGAAGACTTCAAATAAGTTAGAATACGATTTACAGCACCCATATGTCGATCACTCGGATTATGCATGAATTGGCTCACAGCACTAACCGCATACGAAGATCAGGTCTAGTGTGAGTCAAATAGATTAATTTTTCCACTAACCTTTAATACTTCTCTTTATTCATTGGAACCTGATCTGAATAAATAGTTAGACCATGGTTCATCTCAATAGGAGTATCAGTAGATGCGCAAGCCGACTTACTAGTTTTCGTAAAGAGGTCTAGAACATACTTCCATTGAGAGAGGAAAATTCCCTGATTGGATCGGGATACTTCAATGCCAAGGAAGTATTTTAAAGCTCTCAAGTCTTTCATCTCAAACTCCTTCATTAAATAACAAAGAAACTTTTTTATCTCAAATATGTTATTACCTGTAACAATTATATCATCAACATAAACAAGTATTAATGTAATATCACCACCTTCTCTTTTATAAAATAGAGTGTGATCAGCCAAAGACGGCTTGAAACCATAGCCTTGCATTGAATGGCTCAATTGGCCAAACCAAGCCCTTGGTGACTGTTTCAATCCATATAACGCCTTCTTCGGTTTGCATACCTTTGCTTCTTTTGAGGTAAAATCAGGAGGAGGATCCATATACACCTCTTCCATCAAATCACCTTGGAGAAAGGCATTCTTTACATCAAATTGGTGTAATGGCCGGTCTAAGTTAGCTGCGAGAGATAAAATAACTCTAATAGTACTCATCTTAGCCACAGGAGCAAAGGTTTCTTGGTAGTCAATCTTATACGTCTGAGTGTAACCCTTAGCAACTAATCTGGCCTTGTATATTTCAACTATCCAATCTGACTTATACTTCACTGTAAATACCCATTTACATCCCACTGTCTTCTTATCTCGAGGTAACTCAACCAATTCCCAAGTGGAATTCTTCAAAAGAGCTTTTATTTCCTCTACCATAGCAAACTTTCATTTGTGATTTTCAAGAGCTTCCTCAAAATGACTAGGAACAGATACAGAAGACAACTGAAGGGTAAAAACATGATGAGATTTAAACAAGCGATGAAAGGAGATGAAGTCAGAAACAGGATAAATAACATTAGAAGATGATTTGGAAAAGCTTAATCTATCTGGTTCTTTACGGTCACGAAGAGGATACTTTTAGCCACTAGAGTTGTCTAAACCTATAGGGTCAGAAGATACGACATCATTTGAATTTGAAACTATAGGTGAAGAGTCAGGTACCTCAGTGGGAATTTGTGCTGTATGATCAATCTTAGAAGAATCTTCCGATAACATGGTAGTGTCATTGAGAGGAGGATTAGATTTGAGAGTAGCATCACGTCTGGTATAATATTTGTCAAACACCCAAGCTGGCCTCTCATGTGTACTTGATTCAACTATTATGGGGTTAGAATTAAAAGAAGGTAACAACTCCCCCTCACCTAAACTAGGAGGTGACTCTCCCTTACCCATAATAGTAGAATCCTTCTTCTTCCAGAAAGCACACCTTCTTTTTATCCAACCATAATTATTCCTCTTCCTTACTACGAAGCTCTCTCGGAAGAGGGACAACAGAGATATCACTAGAAAAATAGAATACTTGCTCACAAAATTGAACATTCATGACACATAATATTTACTTGTTGGAGGATGAAAACATTTATAGCCCTTTTGAGAATTGAAGAACCCAAAAACACACATTTGAGAGCATGAGGTCAAGTTTATCTCAATGGAGTTGGTGCACATGAACAAAGCACACACTATAGTTATTAAAGGCGCAAAAGTGGGCCTGGCCTAGGCATAAGGCAAAAAAAGCGCGGGCTTTGAACCTAGGCGCACCTTTGTATAAAAGAAATTATAAAATATAGTAATGAAATAAACACATTAATTTAAACATCAATAAGTCAAATACTCGATTATAACAAACTACTTTCATTCGAGACATGCCTTTGCATTTCTTTGCCCACCAATTATATGTTGCTTGGGTCCATAAATAATCGTATTTGTTACCTTAAAACAAAAATTACAAGTGAATGCATTTTTGTTGCCACTATTTTTTTTACATACTTTTACCTGGATCTCTTATTGAATTACAAATATCTAATAACCCAAAAATAATGAGTATTAAATATTAAGATAGAGTAGTAAAAAAAATAGTGCTGGGAAAATTGTGCTCTCAAAAATAGACGCATTGCCGGGAATAAAAATAAAAATCAAACTGCTCTCGCAGGGAAAAAAGAAGGAAAAAACAATTAAGAGCAAACGATCCGCGAGACGTCAAGAGACGTGAAGGCCGAGGAGCCATCTGTGAGACGATCAAGAGACGCGACGGCCAGGGTATGCATCGCTGGGATTGATGTCGCAGAGAGCTGCGCTGTCGGGAATCGTTGTAGAGAGCTACATCATCGGGAATCGTCGCAGAGAGGTGCGTCGTCAATAGTCGGAGAAGAGAGAACGACGGACGCACCGGGTTCTATGTGGCCGAAGGTTGCCGCTGGAATGCTGGTACGCACGATCGCACGATTCTTTCCAATTTTTTTCGATATATCATATAATTGACTCACGATTGTGTTATCTTCTCAAGGTGCGCCTTCGCGACGCCTAGCGCATGGGGATGAAGTGCTAAAAAGTGTGCTTAATGTGGGCTTCACGGACGTCGCGTCGACTGGAAGAAAGGCGGGTGCATCCCTTGCGCCTGCCTGGGTTTTGCGCTTAGGCGCGCCTTTAATAACTATGACATACACAATCAAAAACCTTAGGGCAAATGTTAAGAGCTGAAGGAATGTGGTGGAAGCGAGACAACATCCTCAAAGGGATTTGATGGTCAATGATACGAGTAGGCATTCAATTGATAAGATCAACAGCAGTCATGACAGTATCCACCCAAAAACGTTTAGGAACTTTCATAGTAAAGCATAAAGTCCGAGCTACCTCAAAGGGATGTCGATTTTTACGTTCGGCGACACCATTTTATCATTGGGTGTAAACACATGTGGTCTGATGGAGGATACCATGTTGTCTAAAGAAGTCAACCAAAGGTTGATTTACAAACTCATGACTATTGTCAGAATGAAACACTTGAACGAGGGTTTGAAACTGAGTAACAATCATTTGATTGAATTGAGGAATGACATGAATAACATCACTTTTAGATTTCATCAAATATATCCAACTCACCCTAATCCGATCCATCAATAAAAGACACAAATTATTTATGTATTGGGCAAGGAGTAGAAAAAGGACCCCAAACATCAGTATGAACACAAGCAAAAGGAGTAACACTTTTATTGATACTGATTTTAAATGGAACAGGATGATTTTTAGCATAAATGCATTGTTTACATTTTAAACTAGAAACATGGATATTTTTGAATAATTGAGAAAATAATCGTTCGAGAGTGACAAAAGAAGAGTGTCCTAAACGATAATGACATAAAAGAATTTTTTCGTGGTCAAGTGTTTCATGCCTTACTTGAAATTCCTGTCTAAGCTCAGATTTCAATGTCTTCCCAATAGTACAAACCTCTCCTCTCTTTACCAATGCCAATCGTCATCTTCGTGAGATTGTCCTGAAACACACAATGAGTAGAATAAATGGTTACAGAACAATTAAGATGTTTGATAATTTAACTAATGGAAAGAAGGTTATTAGAAATATTAGGAGCAATTAAAACTAACGACAAGGAAAAAGTAAGTGAAAGTGGGACAACTCTAGACCTAATAATAGGCATGGGAGTTCCATTAGTAACTGAAGAGACGATTTAATAGGTGAGGATCCAAGAGAAGTAATTAGAGAAAAGTTACTAGTCATATGATTAGTGGCTCCAAAATCAATAATCTAGGGATTGCCAGTAGAGGAAAGTAAAGCCAATTGAGAAGCACCCTCCTCCAGGAACATGCGGGTCACATGAGAAGAAGATGCAGCCATTGAATCTATTCAATCTTGTTAAACAAGGTGAATGCCACCCAAAAGAAATCACATACACCAAAAAAAGGCTTCAAATCAAGATGTGAACGTGTCAACGTGAAAACAGAATCAAAAAATGCACGCTTGCCCAAATAACACTGGGTGCAGCGAATCGTAGGATGTAACATGCGGTAGTAGGAGCTTCTGGCGACAACAAGCGGGGGAGACGGCGAAGTCCGGCGACGGCGTCGACGGTGGCGATGGCAGCGGAGGCGATGGATGTAGGCTTGGTAGCGACAGTGACGAATCGTTGCGTAACTTAACAGCATGAATACTACGCTGTTGTGGATCTAATTGTGGCTGTCAATGGTAACAGCGGCGATAACGATGGCGGTGATGGCGTCGACGTTGATGGTCAGGGGCAGCAGAGTTCGTGGGATATGCAGCGACAATTGAAAAACGTAACTTCAAAGCGTGAAGCTATGCTGTTTTAGTTATGAGAGAAACAACGGTAACCAGCGGCCATTTCTTGGCTGCGGTGGCAACGATGATGACGTCCAGGATGCTATGCGAAGTTGCCTTTGACCGAGGATAGGTCAACTCTGTTTAAACAAGTCAAATGATTGCAAGGCCAATTGACGAGGAGCTCCTCTTAGGGTTAGGCTCCGATACCAAGTAGAAAATAAGAGAAAAAATACAATCTTTCTTATTATTGATATCAAATGAAGGATTACATACACATAAATATAAAATTATAATGACCTAACCTAGGAAGTAAACCTATTTAGGAAGATTAATTAATTGATTACAAGATATATGACTACCTAATTGATTGAAGATTTTTTCCAATTCGGAGGCAGCTCGTTTGAATCCTTTGATCCTTCCATGTGTTGGGATTATGATGTAGTGTTGGATAGGGAGAGTCTGTTGGGTGGTCAGGCTGTTCAGCCTGCTTGGGTCTCTTTGGTTAATGTTGTTTCCTTGAGTGTCTCTTGTTGCTCGGTAGGGGGAGTTGGAGCCGGAGTGGTTACGATCCACAAAGCCATTGCAAGATTTTAAGGGTGACTTACGAGGGTTTTGAACTTACTATTTCTGATTTGTTGTGGGACATCGAAGTTAGACATCAAGTCTGAAAGCCTTTTGCCTCATCTTCTCAATCGTCTGCCTTAACCTGCTTGCTACTTCGATTAATTATGATGTTGAGATTTCTCGGCCTTTTTAGCTGAGGTGGTTGGCACTTAGGTTGTTCTTTACTTGCCTATTTTTAGGTTTTGTATTAGGTCTTTTGTAGTTTTATTATAATATTTGTATAGGCCTTTTTTTCATTGGGTAAGGCTATACTTTGTTCAATTTGCTTGTACTTTTTACTTTTTTTAATTTAATGCTTCGTTACTTATAAAAAAAGTCCACACTCGTTGGTTCCCAACATTATTAAACTTGCAAGACATAGAGAACTGGCCCATAATATCATCCATCTTACCAACATCATGGCTGTCCCATATTAGAATAATACCACTGGACACCCTCACAAAGCCAAGATATAGCCAATCTACAAAGTGACACCACCACAAAGTTTCATGATGGTCTCTGTCACAACCTCTAGCTTATTCTTCTGCAAACAAATGATATCGGCCTTCCACTCCTAAAACAAATTACTTATGCAAAGACACTTCTCCCGATCATTGAGCCCCCTCACATTCCAAGACATAGAACCTAAGTTATAGGATTAATTGGTGGAACTTAACAAGGGAGAGTCAAATATATTTTGTTAGTAGATCAATTAAGGAAACAAATTGGGAAGATGAGGTTGATTCTAGTGTGATGTGGAATAAGAATCTGGAATAGGCAATGTGTTATAGAAGTCTCGATAAAGATCAAGATGAAGTGAGTTTTGAGAAGCGTAAACTAGTGAAGAAAGAGTCCAAAAAAGCTGTGAACAAGGTTGGAGCCGAGTGTATCAATATTTGTATGAGCTATTGGATTTCAAAGACAAAAAATTATTTATAAAATTGCTTGAATGAGGGAGAAGAAAACTAGAGATTTGGGGTATTATAAAGTGTATTAGGAACCATAATGAGAAAATATTAGAAAAGGATATTGATATAAAGAAAGGTGGAAGGATGATTTTGACAAGCTATTTAATGATCACTATGTGCAAGATATTGGTAATGTGAATATTATGCCAGAAAAATTAAATTGTGATTTCCTATAGAGAATAAGGTCATGTGAAATTAAAGAGGTTTTGCTCCATATGAAAACTAGAAAGGCGGTAGGCCTGGATGAGACTCTATCGTGGTTTGAAAATGTCTTACTTAGTTTGGGGGTTAAATGTGAACAACTTGTTTAACAAGATTTGGCGGAGTAATAAGATGCATGATAAATGAAGGAGGAGTACTTTGGTGTTTTTGTATAAACACAAATGTAGCATACACGATTTTTCAAATTATAAAAGAATAAAACTAATAAGTCATGCTATAAAATTATGAGAAAGAGTTATTGACTATCATTTAAGAAAGCATGTTAAATTGCAAAAAATTAATTTGGTTTCATGCTTAAAATATCTACTATGATGATTTTAGACCTTCATAGATTTGGAGAAAACTTATGACTGAGTAGCTTGAAATGTACTATGGTAGGCTTTGAGAGAGAAGACAATCCTCTCACATATAAGTATAATAAAAAATATATATAAGGAAGTTGTTACAAATGTCAAAATTGGCGGTAGTTAATAGATGAGTTTCCAATTACAATATAAGTATATCAAGAACCACCCTTAAGTCCTTTCCTCTGTCAATAGTAATAAACGAGATTATCAAAAATATTCATGAGAATGTATTATGGTGCATGTTGTTCGCTAATAATATTATTTTAATCGATGAGACTAAAGAAGGGGTTAACCAAAAATTAGGACTATGAAGACAAATTATGGATGCTTGAATATTTAGATTAAACAGATTAAAAATTGAATATGTGAAGTGTAAGTTTAGGAAGAAGAGGAATAACGGGCAAGTTCTAATCAAACTTAATGGTCAATAGATATCTAGGACCTAGGGTTAATAATTCAGAGAGACGAATATGTTGGTGATGTTAACTATAGGATCAAAGATGAGTGACTTAAGTAGAGAAGTGCGACGAGAGTTTTGTTTGACCTTAAAATGCCACTTAGTTTAAAAGAAAGTTTATATGACGATTTTAGACCTTTTTTATATGGAATGAAGTGTTGGGCTAACAAGAAATAACATATAAAAAGATTAGTTTAGCTGAGATGTGAATATTAAAATGGATGTCTACTAAGATTAGGATAGACAAGATAAAAAATGAGAATATTTGTCATCTTATAATGGTAGCTTCTATTGAAGATAAGATAAGAAAAGATCACTTGGTTTGACTGTCATTTAGGACGTAGGTCAATGGATATAACTTTTAAGACAATAAAGAAAATTGACATTAAATAAAAATAAAAAATTGAGGGAAAAACAAAAAATTACTTGAATGCAAGTTATAACAATTGATATGAAATTACTAAATTTGAAAGAAATGTTGGTGATTTATAGAACTGTTTGGGCGAAGGATTCATGTATTAAATCGAATATAAACTTTATGTTTGTCTTGGTTCATGTAGTTGATCCTATTTTATTAGAATTAAGGCTGGTTGATTTGGTTGCTTAGTAAAAGACATGTGTTTGAAACTGCATCAATCTAAAAATGTTAAGGCACTGAAATAAAAGTGCCCTAGCTGTCTCAAAAAGATGTCTATTTTTTATTTCAGCTATCCCATTTTGGAAGGCAGTATCAACACCAAATGACTTTTGAAGCATGCCATTATGGGTTATGTATGTCTCAAAGGGTGTAAAAAAATCCTTTGCATTGTCACTTCTCAAAATCTTAAACATTAAGTTGAGTTTTAATCATAACACAAAAGGATTAAAAGATTAAAAATGTGACAATAATTCAGAATGAGATTTGGCCAAATTGAACCCAAGACAAACAAGAGAAAATTATTCTAAAAATAACAAAATATCGAAATTCATTAGAACACAGAACATGTTCTTTCTCTGCACTGTAACATTATCAGCCCTTTTTAAGCCTGCTGGTTTTGCACCTGATTTGTGTTTCTGAAGTTACTCTGCTGGTGAGAGAGACTAACGCATGACATGTTCTGAAAAAAGAAGGTAAGCAAGAAGCCATTCTGCATACATATGATTTATTTGGAAGCCAAGGGATAAAGCCCGGAAAGGTTTTATTTGTTTATTTACTACATACGTCAGATTCTAATTTTATGGGGCAACCAAAGAATTGAATTTCTATATTTGTGACACTGCAAAGTTGTGAGTGGACATTTTGTTTAAGGTTTTCTTTTGAGTTAATGGGATTGGTTTGTGCAATATGGTTTGGTACACACATGTTAATTATTTGTTGAAATTTGTTTAATTGCTTCTCCACGCATGGACTGGCACTTTTTTTTTTTTTTTTTGTTTACCGTACACATGGAATGTTGTGAAATTTATGGGAAAACCCTAGGTGTGTTACCTGGTTTTTTGTCTGAACATATGTATATTTAGGATGGTTTCTTTCATATATTTAGGAACACTGCTGCTGATTTTTGACGCATTTAGAATGTTTTTACTTTTTATTCCCTTTTACTAGCTTTTTTATTCCCTTTTATTTTTAACAGCTCCTGGGACCTAATATTTTCGAACTATCAGTTCCTTACTTCACAGCTTAATCAAAGCTGAACTGATGAAAGCCTAGGAAATTCTTAATGCTTTCTAATTTTTAGTATCAGAAAAAAGAACTTTTGATATTAAGCAATAAAGATCTTTATGACATCTTTCAGCTGCAAAGCTTGCACATGTTGGCACTAAGTTGGATTCTTTGTTATACTGCTATGCAAGTTAATGGTTATATGTTGGGATTTGTATGCGCTTATTTTGTGATTTTATTGTTAGTGGTAATCATCAATGTTCATTTATGGATACTGAAAAATTGGCGTCCCCTTGCTCTTAGTCTAAAGATATATGATGGTTTTTTGCTCTTCTCAGTTGCCTGGCCGTACAGACAATGAAATAAAGAATTATTGGAACACAAGGATTAAAAGACGTCAGCGTGCTGGCCTACCTCTTTATCCACCTGAAGTGTCTTATGCAATGCATGGAAGCCATCATGAGCGAAGCACTAGCGGGATTCTGGACCAAGGACATAGTGATCCATTACTAACTGGTAACTATGAAATACCAAGTGTCACTTTTGATGGCCTTAAAGCTAACCAAGGTGTTTTGCCTCATGTCCTGGAACATCCTGAAGTCTCTTCAAATGGCATTGTCATGCAAGGTCTTGGTTCTTCACCTTATTACAGTTTCATGGCCCCAGCTTTGCATTGCCAAAAGCGCCAGAGAGAGACATCGGCCTTATTCCATTCTTTTACTGAGAATTCTAAAAATGGGTGGTCTCTGTTCGACCAGATGCAGGGTAAAACCTGTAATAAAGTTCCTTCACTTGGGTTTTCTTTTCGTTGTGATTCTGACCATAACACCAAAGACCCATTCCCCTTACCTTTTAGTCTTGATTGCCAGTCGCATTCAACTGCCACTCTCTCTGATTCTAAGCCCACTTCTGCGGCTTTAAAATTGGAGCTCCCTTCATTCCAATATCCAGAAACTGATTTCAGTTGCTGGGGCGCATCCCTGCAAGTACTTGAGTCGGTTGATGCTTTTATTCAGTCACCTCCTACCGGGACAGTCATAGTCCAGTCAGATTGTGTTTGTCCACAGAACAGTGGCTTGCTAGATGCTTTACTTCATGAAGCAAAAACTCTGAACAGTGCAAAGAATAGTTCATCTGGCAAGAGTTCAAATTCATCTGACGTTATTCTTGGTAAAGCTGTTGGAAGTTCCAGACGCAATATATCAGAGACAGAATGGGAGGACAATGGTGACCCTATATCTCCCTTGGGTCAATCTGCAGCTTCATTATTCAGTGATTGCACTCCCATGAGTGCCAGTGCAAGTTCATTGGATGAGCTTCCACCTTTCAAATCCTTACAACGTGAGTATATGGTGTCATCTATTTGTGCACAACTGAATTAGATTATTTCCTTTTTTATCTCTTCAAACATTGTTATTATGGTTGCTTCGTTCTGTTTATCAGTAAATTATAAAATTTGAATTATTAAGGAGAAATTACTTAAATTGCATTTCGTTTCCATGTTCCACAATTTACAAAAATAGAAACAAATACGCCTTATACGTTGTGGACTCATATTTTGAGTTATCCTTCCAGTGGAATTTGTTGGTGTATTTGTCTTATTTATTTATTTGTTTTACATGTGCTTCTTCATTTTGTATCATCCAAAGTACTGATTTAACTGTCCCAACTACAGAGAACTGTACCGCGCTTGTGGTTTTTTTTGTTAGAGATATTTCTATTTATTTTCTATGAATTGTTTTGTAGGATCTGGCATCAAGGAAGAGCCAGCCGATCAGGCCTCAACTGCAGATGAACCAAATGAAGGAATTTTGACCTGTCTGGAATTATCGAGGTCTGCATCACTTGGGTCATGTTCACTGGAGCAGGGTGCTGATTCTAGGAAGGACCAAGGTAGCATGACTGATGCTGTAGTAGCTTTTTTTGGTGATGAATTCAGCAATGAGCATAATCAAATGGCTGCTGATAATTCTTCCATGATTCAAAGATGGGGAGTCAGTCCTTCTGCATGGAACATGTCTCAGAACTTCCTTGAATCCAGGAACCTC
Source organism: Taxillus chinensis (assembly GCA_023512835.1). Classification (NCBI taxonomy): domain Eukaryota; kingdom Viridiplantae; phylum Streptophyta; class Magnoliopsida; order Santalales; family Loranthaceae; genus Taxillus; species Taxillus chinensis. The sequence continues at coordinate 55,983,775 of CM042090.1, read as the reverse complement.
TTATGAAACAAATAGGCTTCCTAGAAACTTTCCACTTGATTCATGATAAAATTTCATTCATTGAGACGTTTAGATTGAGTTGGGGAAAAAACTAAAAATTAGGAAGTTGTAGGGTTGAGACTTGTGTGATTGTAGACGCCTGAGGTGATTTCTTTACTTTGGATTTTGTGTTTCTGAAACTGGTGCAGTACGTGTCTGCTAAATGGATGCTCATAGGTTGTTCCAATGCCCTTACATGAATGCATCAATGGTAATGCTTTTTATGTTTCTATTTTATCTGCAAATATTCTGTAGATCTTTATTGCGGAACCCAAGTGTTTCCTTAGTGGTATTTAATTGGTCCATCATATATGGTGTGTTTAAGTTTGTATCAGTCCCAGTTTTTCAGAAACTCAATTTCATAATATATTTCAAAACAATAAATTGCACTTAACAGTTTGTGTATAGAATACATTCTAGGATCGGGTTAAGATGATTCGTTTAAGGGGATGGCATCAATCCACTTGGATTTAAAACAAATTGTTTTCTTCAGTCGACAATCAATCGGCCGGCAAAATGAGTTTAATGCAGTGAGTTTTCTTCAGGCCGGTTGCGGCTAGCTATTCATCCGTCACGGCCGAAGACTGCAGGTTTGTCCTCTGCTCTGCCATTTAGCTCGCTTTCTTTTGCTCCCAAAACTTGCAAAACACACCAAAAACTAAAAAAACACACTAAAGCATATTAGACACAATTAACGCACAAAAACACTCTAAAAAACAATTTAAAAAGGAATGAACTCATGGAATATATATATATATATATATATATTATATATAATGGGTTCATTAATTCCTCATGTCCAAGCACAAGTTAACACTAAGAAAGAGATGAGGGAAAGAACACCACCCCAATATGTCAACATATTCCACATACAAAGAACTACCAATAAATCAAACTAAATCCTTGCATAACACATACAATCATATCATACTTTCCTTGAAGGATCCCTTGATTAGTGGTAAGCTATTTTGAGCATTATTAAGAAATTTCACTAAGAATCCTTTTGTCTCCCTTTTCTTCCTCTTAGGTGTGATTTAAATGTTACCACACATATGAAACAAACATAACGAGTTTCACAAGTTAAGCCACATGCTTTTTATTAGATATTAATCTCTTTTTATTCCCTAATAAGATTAGATTATTTTTTTCAAAATAACTTACTATGAAAACATCATGTCAAGCTCTAAACTCCGATTTGAGCATAATTACAATTAAAATGCTTTTATCAACAAGCAAATAATCTTTTAGATGCTTGTTTTCTTAAAATATCCCTATCCCGTGCCCTAATATCAATGATCAGAGCGCATGTACATTGTTGTGACAATAATACACAAATAGTATATAATCAACATTTTAACTTTGTGGTACTCATAATGTAAACAACACATAAGCAAGCCATATAGCTTCCTCAACCTCTACCTTGGCCACATAGGCACCTTAACCACAGTCACATAGGCCTCACATCACAATTTAAAGCACATTATAATAATACATATCCATACTCACAATGAAAACACACCATAAAGCATGCATTACGACACATTATACAATTCCTAATAATATGTCTCAACCAATACACTCAACACATACATACTACACTGGCCTTGTTTACAAGCTATGTTAACCTGTAACATGTCTTATAATTTCCCCATGAAATCCTATTGTGTAACTAACACGAATGAACGCGAACACGAGACGGATAGCAAATGGACACCCCGACGACCTCCATAATCAACTACCACGAAACGGATCCTCAATTCCCACCAACCACGGACTCATCGACACTCACAAGCATAATACGCCAATGAAGACTAATATTCATATAAGAAATTATACCTATATGAATTTACATATATACATACATATATCTACCTCAAGACTTAACCCTAGAATAGGTTCAAGAGAGTACATAATCCTTACCTCGAACTTGGTTGTGTTAGGATTTGAAATTGGAAAATCCTTGTTGCTCCTTGTTCCTTTTCGCTAGATGTCGTTCACCCACAAGAATGTGACAGCAACGATCGGCAATAGGGTCTCTCTCTCTCTCTCTCTCTCTCTCTCTCTCTCTCTCTCTCTCTCTCCGTCGGCTTCGAAATGAAAAACCCAAAATAAACCTAAAACCACAGAACAAGATGACATATATCAAAAATACGCTATTGCCGGGTCAACGTCAACCCAAATACACGCATATCGACCATCATTTTCTCGCATCGACCAACCACCCACGTCGACCAATTTCCATATCAAACATGGTTGATCTATAGCTGGGTCAACGACATCGAGCTCTTGTCAACCATATTCCACGTCGACCACCACACATGAAAAAACTCTTGGGAATTTGCTCTGGTCAACCCCAACCACTCCCATGCCACGTTGACCAGACATTGAAAATCATCTCGTATCGACTAACTCGAGGAAAACCCTCTCTTAGTTTATTGGTTTATTTGGTTTTTATTTTTGGAAAACCGATGTTATTGGTTTGGTTCACGGTTTTGGGGGTTTGATTAACCGAACCGACCGAACATACGTTATCACTTTGGCACGTTGGCACTTTTTGTTTCCCAATTCCCATGCATCTCTTAGTTTTGCGCTTTCTCAAAGTAGAAAGGCTAAAGGTTGACATTTTCACTTCTCAATTTCCACTTATCTCTATCGGATCTACTTATAGAATTGTAAACTTAGCCGATTGGTGATAATGTTTAAGAATTAAAATGAATGTATTTTTTATTTGACGTTAAAATTCAAAAATTGATTCAAACCGATGAACCGAACCGAATTTTTATGCACCGAACCGAACTAAAACCGATGTTTTTTTAACATTTATTGGTTGGTTTTGGTTTAGATTTTTTTTAAACCGAATATCGTTGGTTTGATTTAAAAATTATATACAAACCGACCAAACCGACTGATGCTCACCCCTACTTTATTTTATTTTCAAAATCTTCCTGCAAAAGAGTGAGAAGCTAGGCATGCCCAAGGATGCTAGGATGACTGATTCCATGATTTTAATTAGAAAGATCATGTCCAGTTGGCTTTGTATGAAAACCTAGAGTGAGAAGTTCTCCCCTCTCTAAACCTCAACAATTTTTTCGGTGGCCGCCGACCCCTCTCTTTTTTTCTTCTTCTCCTTTCTTCCCCCTTCTCTTTTCTTTTGTCTTTTTCTCTTTGTAGGTTTCTTTTTGGCGTTTTCGATGCCTTCTCCTTTCTCCTCCGACCAGATCCGAGTTGTGGCTAGTTTGGGGTTCTTTTTCTGGCAGCTGGTTGGTGCGGTGGCTTTGGCGGCTTCGTCTTCTATGGCCCGTGTGACGGGTTGCGGGCTGCATTTTTTGTCGTTTCTTAGGGGTGTGGACCGCCAAAGTTGCTGCTGCTCGGATCCTTTGGTCTCCATGGTGTTTTTCGTTGGTTGGGTGTGCCAGCTTCGAGTCCACTCACCTTCTATGACCCATGCGATGGGTTGGGAATCCTTTCCCAGGAGATTTGTATGCTTCTTCACCCGGTCTCCATCCTTGGGCTTTGCTTCGGCGACATTAAGGGGGTTAGCATTCAGGTTGCTCGGTCAGTTCGCGGATTGGTGGCTGGTCAGGGGGTTCGCCTCTACCTAGGATCCCTTGCTTTGTGTCGTCGCTGCCTAGGACATGCCTCTGGACTGGTTCCTTGCTTGGCTGTCTCTTCTCCGGCCATTTTCCTGCCGGTTTAGGTTGATGGCGTTACTTTTGGCGGCGTCGTTTCGGTTTCCTCCGTGCTGCCGGCTACCTCGGTTTGGCCGCTCAAATGTGGCATGGGGATTGTGAGCGTGCTGATGGCTGCGATAAGGTTTCTAAATCCTAGCTGCATTTGTGGTCCTTTTGGGCCTATGTTGGGTGGGCCGGAGTTTGAGCCCAATTCTTGCAGCCCAATCTGTTTCGTTGTGGGCGGCAGATGGTGCTGGCTACCCTTCGGTGCTAGCCCATCGATTTGGCCCTTATTTTTCCTTTTATTAATTATTTGTTCTCATCTTATTTGGGTATTTTCTATCTTAGCCTTCAACTCCTTTAGTTATTGCCGTATTGGCTTATTGTGTTTGAGCCTTTTGGCTTTTTATCTATCCTTTTGGGTATTCTCTTTCGGTATGACTCAACTCTGCTCATTTTATTTGTACTTGTTTTATCTTATTAATAAATTTCAGGATATTACTTATAAAAAAAAACTTAAAAAGAGCTTTCAATGTATTATATAGAAAACTGGGTGACCACATCCCCGATCAGTCTTTCTAGAAATACCCATAACCATGATTTTTTTTTGATTATGAGAACTTTGTCTTAAAAGGGTGGGATGACTCATTCCTCAACCTTTGTTGAAAGCTATTGATGAATTCTGTCTAAAGAATGCAAAACTTAAGCGACCGTTATCTTTAAGCCTTTCTTGGAAACCCCATAGCCACTCTAACTCTACATTTAACTTGTTTTTTTTTAAAATAAAATCAAGTCTAACAAAACGAAGTAAAATTCATTTCTAAAATATGTATCAATTTTTGACATCATGAAGGTGCTAACCTTTCCTCCTGTCCTTTCCTCCTATATAACTATCCTCACGAACCTAACTCTAGAACATTGACATTTCTTTTAGCTACCATAAATATTAGGTGACCAACCGAACTCCTTGTTCGGTTGGTAAAAACTCTAAAACTAAGATAATTATTTTCATCATATTAAGTTTAAGTTAGAGTCATTCACATTTACATGACTTAATGAAACTTTAGTCCAATAGAGAACCAATAGTGATTCCGAGCAAAAATAGGTGATGACAATTTTTATTATGAAAAAAAATATTTGACTTGATTATTTTTATTTTTATCTCTCTAGGAGATTATTTTCAAGATGTTAGCACAAGCTAAACACCATGAAATCCAACAAAACACTAAGAATACAAAAAATAATGCACCAAAATTTATAAAACACTAAAAACACACCAATAATAGAATGGAATAATACCAAAGTTATTCCCATTCTTAGGTTTGGTAACCCTCACTAACTTGGGAATTTCATTCTCACAAAATTGATTAAAATCATTTACATAAGAAACCTAGGTTTGAATCATTCGCATGAATATAAGAATCAATTGCCAACTTTGCCCATAAAAAAAAAAACTCACCAAGGTGTCTCTAGTCATCTAGATTCCCTCCTTCCCCAACCATCCTCTCTTTAGTCGTCACAACTCCCACCAAGCCACACAATGATGGCAAGAGGGTTGGGTAGCCTTGTAAATCAACTGATTGTGCGAGAATTTAGTGGGCAATGAATGAGGTATTGTGGTGATTGATTTATTCGCCGTCACTATTTCTTAGAAGAAATAGCCAAACTTAAAATATTTGATTTGGTTTCTACTTAGTTTTTCAATCAATTACAAATTGAAATGCTATACCTAAATTTGGTATATTTAGTTTTGTGGAGAAGTGGACTGGATGTAGCGCAGCAACATCTAAAATAATGATCAGAAGACATTTTAAAAAAAAAAACTTTACTTAGAAGGAAATTTTAGTAATTATGTTAAAATTAAATTTTAATTATCAAAGAAAGTAATTGTAATGTTACAATCCATTCTCATTCCTAGAGTAATCACATTCCTTCAATGATTTCATTTATTTCAATTTAATTACAACAAACTAAATGAATACTACAAACATATCTGTTGTAACGTACACATTAAAGTGTTACCATATTTGGTGTATGAGATGCTATATGTAAGGGTCGTGAAAATTATGTATTATCAAATGAATATTTACCTTGTTAACATGGTATCAGAGCAATGATTCTTTACCACGCATTTCGAGCATACGCAACTCATGACATTTGGAAACGACCAACGACGTCTATTATCCGAGAAATGCGCGGCAACCCCTTTGCCAGCGGAATCCTACCCGCCCCGGTCCTCTGCGATGCGATTACCCCTGCGATGCATTCCTGGCCGCAACCCTACCATGCAATCCTGGCTGCTGACAGTACTTTGACACGACGGACGACCCAGACAACGCTCATTTCTCTGTGACTGGAGACGATGGTTAGCCACGGCATCTATGTCTGGTCTGGCAACGACGATCGGTGACGCATGATCGCTCTGCGATGTTTGGTGATGCTTGGCTCCCGCGACGTTAGGTGGTGACGCGTCTGAGTCGTTTAGTGGCTCCTTCAGGTCGGGGCTTCATCCTATATATTATTATGATTTATTATATTAAGCTCGTGAATATTGCTGTTGCACTACAATGTGGTCTTGAATATTGATTTGGGATCGAAGCATTCTGTGAATATTGCGACCTGATTGGATGACTGGTTGATGACTAAGTTATACTTCATATATCTTTGATTTACTACTAATGACTAGCTGGTGACTGAAGTGGTGATACTTTGGTCCTTTGTATGTGGAGGTGGATATTGGTCTGTTTTGTTTGCATTACATTATGATGACGCATGCAGCATATACTAGCAGTGCTAATTCTCTTGAATTAGTTACTTTATCTCGTGTTGATTATGAGTTGTTGGTTGGTTTTGCTCGGATGGCTACAACTTCAGCACATACTGTTGCGTTAGCACTTTAACCATCAGGTAGTCCTTATTGTTTGCTTACTTCCAAGCCTGATACCTGGGTTCTAAACTCTGGAGCCACTCATCACATGACTGGTAATTCTAATCTCTTGTCCTCTTTTAAATCTATGGCCCCCACCTCATCTCATCTAATTATCTTTGCTGATGGTTCTTAAACCTCTATCACTAGAACGGGGACTGCACACTTGAGCACATCTCTTTTCCTTCCAACCGTACTGCATTTACCTCACTCACCATACAACTTATTATCCGTTAGTTCTTTAACTAAAGCCCTCAATTGTTCTATAATCTTTTCATCTTCTGGTTGTATTTTCTAGGATCTGAAGATTGGATGGACGATTGGTGGGGGAACTGAAGCAAATAGTCTTTATTACTTCGATCGCACTATTCCTTCGGTTGCAACTACGATTGCCCATTGTTCCTCTAATCATTTCCGATTGCACTGTCGCTTAGGACATCCTTCTCTCAGTAAGCTTCAATCTATGTCACCATCTACTGCTTCTGTTAAGTCTTTCCCATGTGAAACTTGTGAGTTAGGTAAACATAATCGTGTCTCTTTTCCTTCCCGTCAAAAAAATCAGGTCACGAAACCCTTTGAATTAGTTTAGTCTAATGTATGGGGTCTTTTTCCTATATCAACTTTTTCTAGTTTTAAGTATTTTGTCACATTCGTGGATAATTATTCTCGCATGACTTGGTTATATTTAATGAAAAATCGAACTGAAGTTTTCTCTTGTTTTCAGCACTTCTATTATGAAATTCAAAATCAATTTCAAGTCTCTATTAAATACTTGCGATCTGATAATGCCAAGGAATATCTGAGTACTTCCTCTGGGTTTCAACCCTTTCTTGTCTCCCATGGTATTATGCATCAAACTTCTTGTTCCTATACTTCTCAACAAAATGGAGTTGCTGAACGGAAGAATCGTCATTTACTTGATGTTGCCCGATGTTTGATTTTACATATGCAACCTCCTAAATCTTTCTGGGGTTATGTGGTTCTTACAACTTGTTATTTGATTAACCGTATTCCCTCGTCTGTCTTACATGGATGGGTTCCCTACTCCATTCTTTATCCTGGTGTTCCTCTCTTCTCTCTTTCACTTTGTGTTTTTGGTTGTGTTTGTTTTGTGTAGTGCCTTGGTCCTGGTCGTGATAAGTTGGATCCCCACTTAGTTAAGTGTGTTTTCCTTGGCTATTCTAGTACTCAGAAAGGATATCGGTGTTATAACCCTTTGACTGGTTGCATCTGTCTCCGCTAATGTCACTTTTCATGAAGATAAATCCTATTATGCTACTTTCTCACAGTCAACCTGCTCCTCCGGTTATTCTGTCCCCTGTTCCTCTAATGGACTCCTCTCCTAAGTCGGCTCCGCTTGATCCGTGTCTCCCACCCAGTGACCACTTCACTGGACAAACATATCATCGCCGGAATCGAGCTCCTGAAATTCCCCCCACATCAATCAACGTCTCATCTTCCGAGCCGACTATGGCCCATGACCTTCCTATTACTCAACGTAAAGGTACTCATTCTTGTGTTAGTCGTCCTCTTGGCCGTTTTGTTTCTTATACTAGTAATGTCTCACTTTGTCTCTACCTCCAAGTTATCTCCTTGTTTCTATGCTTTTGTTTCCTCTGTTTCATCTCTAGTTGTGCCTCGCAGTGTTGCTAAAGCTCTTGCTCATCCTGGGTGGCGCCAAGCCATGCATGATGAGATGCAGGCTCTTCGTACTAATGCCACATGGGATCTCACCCGATTACCCGTTGATAAACATGTTGATGGGTGCCGTTGGGTTTTTACTGTGAAAGTTCATCCTGATGGTTCCCTTGAACAATTGAAGACTCGCTTGGTGGCTAAGGGCTACACTCAGGTTGATGATATTATTGTTACGGGTAGTAACAAAGAAGGCATTCAACGTTTGAAGCATTTTCTCATGACTGACTTTTACACCAAGGATCTCGGTCGTTTGCACTATTTCTTGTGGATAAAAGTGGCTTACTCTGGTTCCGCTATTTCTTTGTCACAACAAAAGTTTGTGCTGGATATACTCGATGAGGTTGGGTACTTAAGCGTCAAACCTGTTACTTCTCCTATGGATCCAAATGTCCAGCTAGATTTCGAGCATGGTGATTTGTACATAACCCTGCTCAATATCGGAGATTAGTTGGTAAGTTAAACTATTTGACAGTTATCAAACCGAATATTGCCTTTGCTGTAAACACTATAAGCCAGTTTATGAGTGCTCCTCGCACTACCCACTGGACTATAGCATTGTGAATCGTCAAGTACTTGAAGGGAGCACTAGGACGAGGTCTTCTGTTTACCAAACAAGATAATTTCGATATTCATGGTGATTCTGATGCTGACTAGGCAGGATATCCGATTGATAGAAGATCCATTATTGGTTATTGTGTATTTCTTGGTGGAAATCTTGTAGCATGGAAAAGTAAGAAACAACATGTGATGTCAAGATCTAGTGTAAAGGCTGAGTACAGAGCAATGACACATGTAGCACGTGAACTAACATGGTTGACAATGTTGTTATCCGAAATTAGCTTACCTTCTTCACGCACCTCAGTGTTGCATTGTGATAGTCAGTTTGCTATCCATATCGCTTCCAATTCGGTGTTCCATGAAAGGACAAAGCATATTGAAGTTGATTGTCATTTTGCACGAGAAAAGGTGCAAAATAATGAGATTGAACTCACACACATTCAAATCGAACATCAACTTGCTGATATTTTTACTAAGTCTTTAGGGGGTAATCGTGTATGTCAACTTTGTAACAAATTGGGACTATCTGACATATATGCTCCAACTTGAGGTAAAGTGTTGTAACGTACACATTAAAGTGTTACCACATTTGGTGTATGAGATGATATATGTAAGGGTCATGAGAATTATGTATTATCAAATGAATATTTACCTTGTTAAAAACATCTAATACACAAATGAAATTGAAGGGAATAAAATCATGAAAGAAACGAAATTTGAATGAGAGTGAAGTTTTAACATTATTATCCTGTCTATATCATTTGGTACAAAAGGAATCAATTAAATAATTTTTATATAGTTACTAAAATACTCATTGAAATAAAATAAAATATACAATATATAAAATAAAACCTATATATATAGATATAGGGCAATAACTATGATTCTAGCAACTGAGGATAAAGGTGATAACTGGTAATTGGGGACAAAGGCATGGCAAGCAAGATCTTTAACAATGGTGGATTGGGTGGAGATAACAACTAAAATCGAGGATGGCTGTGGCAATAGCAAGATATGTGGTAGCGCTATAGGATGATGGTGACAAAAAGATGACATCGATTAAATCTATTGCGAGGATATGAATATGTGGGGGCGATGGCTGTAAAGACTACAAAGATGACATGTAAAAATGATGATGGCAATGAGGCAGCTAGATCAGCAGGAAGTCGGCAATGACAAATAAGATGCATGTGTTTTTTTTAAGGACAAAGTGAATATTTTAATTCCAATGAAATAAGAATGCTAAAAGATGGGCTTCTAAGGGTAATGAAAAATAGGGTTCTAACGGGAATGTGATTCCCATAAGAATCAACTATTCTCATCTATTTAATGTAGTCAAGCAAGAACCAAAATGGGAGGGAGGATGTTTCATTCTAATTCATTTCATTTTGAAATACCAAACATGCCCTAATGTTTAATAAAGTGCTTGTTTTTGAGGGGATTCATAACTTAATGAAGTGATTCAATGATTTAATTTTATACTACCAACTAGTGAACTCCCAAAGTATCAACTACTTCCAACACTAAAATGAATATGAATTACAGTCAGTCATGCATGTGAGTGTTACAAGTACAACTCACCTGCATTGAACTTCAAACATCATATAAGCTCAAAGAACTTTAGCTAAACTTCTTACAAACTATGATTGTATTTGTAATCATCATATTACAATAGTCAGGAAATGACTAGAAATTTACCTTGGGGCCTGAAGGTGATGACAATACATGTAAGCCAAAAAAGTGCTATCACGGGGCAACAGAATATATAAGGAATAAGAGGTCATAGATTCCAAACTTGCCAATGTAATGAATAAATATGACATTCCAAACTAAGTACCATTGCATCTCCTTTTCCTATGTGACACTGCTATGATATTGCAAATTCAAAGAGCCGCTAATGCGTGCTACACTAAAGTAATGTAAGCACAAGGCCCAAAAGAATGTCTAAGTTAGTTCTAAGGGTTAACACCATTTCAAGGAGGAAAGCATCTGTAAACATGTTGCAAGTGTTTGATTCCAAAGAATCAAACTCTTCCATTTAATCTGCCCAAACTGTTCAATAGCACCATCTATGGAGGGAGGGAAGTAAAGAAAGAAGAAGATGACATGTTTTTAAGTTACCACTCTGCATATTCCAAACTCAAAAGTGGAATATTTTTTAATGGTCCTGTGGGCTGACAAAAACTTGCTTGCTTGTTGGGTAAAACCTTATTACCAGCATCATCAATGGAGGTTTCAAGACCACACGAAATGCAGAAGTATTCTACATCTTGTTCCTGAAATAGGCACATCAACAAATAGAATTCAAAATAAATTTGGCACATATTTTTTAATAAAGAAAAGAACAATTGAAAACATGTGTACACTCATCATCAATAGTCTAGACAAATGCGCCAATGGGTAAGGGTGAAGCTTGTAGCCACCATGGTTTATGCACAACAAAGCCCGAGCTCGGACCTACATGCTCAACATAAGAGACAAAAAAGAATAAATTAAAGTCACTTTTTATTAGCATTTCCTTTTCTTTTGTTCTCTCCTTTCTCCTTCATGGGAAAAATATAAATGCTGTGAATATTGAAGTTGGATGCAACAATAAGGTATGTTATCAGATATGAAGGCTTAAGAAAATGACAAACTAATCATAGGATTAGAAAACAATACGATGGAGTTGTTCAGAAAATATAAGGAAGAAGCTTGTGGTAACCAAAACTCATACAAAATATTACATAAGGAACGACAAACTCATCAGAAGAAACACAAAAAAGCATAAAGGCTCAGTTTTCTTTCCTTTTTCCTCTTGTCCAAGAGATACAGATACATTGTGAACTGATTGAAGCATACCATTAAATTTGAGAATGAAGTTTTATAAAACATTGGTAATCTTGGTTTGTTAGATTGCGAAATGGATTTGGGTGCTAAAAGATGAACAATAAAGTGGGGGCACCTAAGAAGCATACTTTTGTGATGAGTGGGATGAGAATAAGAAAAACAATTTCCTAATTTGTGAATCAAAGAAAAACAATATCTTCAAAGTTAACAACATAAGAGGATATCACCTCAACGTTAAGAAGAGGATGTTCTGTAAGAAAAAGTATGGTCTAAGGCTATTAAAACATTTACATGTTTATGGTCTAATTAGAAAGTTACATGGACCACCTGCTAGTTCAACTCGGAGGCTAAAGCAAAGTGGGCCAAAGGTTACGCGATTCTTCGAACACATTTATGGAATAGCATGGAACAACGTTTGGTTCCTCAGTTTATGCCTTGTAAAACTGCCAAGTGTTTGGGATAAGTATACCCTAATGTATGCTGGAAAGATAGCATGTTTGTGACACATGAGAATTGTTCGATCTTCAACTTGAAGATAAATCTCTGCTGGAATTCTATTCCACGTTTACCTCACTACGACAACGGCTTCACACCTTTTTACCACCCACTATAGAGGTTAATGTGTTGGCAAAGAGGCAAGAAGATATGTTTGTTATGATCTTTAAAGGTTTGGGACCTTTCCATTCTGATCTCCGTTGCCAAATTATTTATGAACAATCCCTTCCTTTTATTGATGAGGTTTTTTCTCGTGTTCTCTGCTACACTTCTAAGACAAAAACTCCACTCACTACTTCAGTCACCCCATAGACATCATCTGCATCTGCTATGGTGACACATGTCCCCGAAATCTAACGTGGTTGAGGTTGTGGTACTCGAGGTCGTGAAGGTTGTGATATGGGCGACGTTTCCCGTGGTGCTTATGTTCTCTCGGGTGGCCGAACACAATGCTACTGTACACATAGTAGGAGAACCGGGCATACAGAATCATATTGTTATACCCTTCATCCAGAGCTTCGTCCGGCACATATCACATATGCTGGGATTAATGATGCGTCTCCTACTGTCACAGAGTCTGCACCCACTTCTACTAGGAATGTTACTCTGTCCCGTGCTACGTATGATTCGTTGGTTAGTTCTGCTCAAATGGCTATGGCAAATACTACTTCTGCGACCACTGCAATATTGGCATCTCAGCCTTCAGGTAGTCCTTCCTGTTTACTCTCTTCTACACCTGATGCCTGGGTCATAGACTCCAGTGCCACTCATCACATGACTAGTAATTCTACTCTCCTGTCTTCCTTTCGATTTACACCACCCACATTGGGACATCCTGTTACTTTTGCTAATGGCTCTCAAACATCTATTACAGGGACTAGAACTACTCGATTAAGTCCCTTTCTTTCCCTTTTCTTCTGTTCTACATTTACCACACTCACCATATAATCTGTTGTCTGTTAGTTCCTTAACTAAATCACTCAACTATTCTATAACCTTTTCATCTTCTCGTTGTATTTTTCAGGATCTAAAGACTGGATGGATGATTAGTGGGGGAACTAAAGCTAATGATCTCTATTACTTTGATAGAGGTCTTTCTTCTGCTACTACTGCAACGGTTGTCCAACACTTCCCCGATCTTTTTCGGCTACATTGTTGCTTAGGACATCCTTCCCTCCGTAAACTCCAATCTCTATCACCATCAGCTGTGTTTGTTAAGTCTCTCCCTTGTGAAACATGTTAGGTAAACATCATCGTGTATCTTTCTTTCGCATCAAATAAGTCGAGTGGATGCACCCTTTACCCTAGTTCATTTAGATGTATGGGGTCTATGTCCCGTTCCTGCTTTTTCTGGTTTCAAATATTTTGTCACCTTTGTGAATGATTATTCTCGTATGACTAGTTATATTTAATGAAAGATTGAAAAGAAGTGTTTTCTTGCTTTCAACAATTCTATTGTTGTTCCCATGATCTTATTGGTTATCATTGTTGTCAATATTGTGCGGACGCGGGTAAATACTAGGTCAAAGATCCATACTGGGTTGGATAACTTCGTAGAGTGATCTCTTAGAGTGAGCTCGTAGAGGGAGTCTAACCATGTACTTATCAATGTCGAAGATCTAAGTCGAAGACTCATAGATTACTCATCAGATGACTCATAGATTACTGATCAGATGATCTAAGTCGAAGATCATCGGGCCAGCAGGCTCGAAGCACCACAGAAGGTACACAAGGTCGCAGACTCGTAGATCCATAGGGTCGAAGATTCAAAGACTGCAGGTGTAGAGCAGTGTCTTAGAGACTCGAAGACTCGCAAACTCAATGACCCGTTGGGTGTAGAGTGGCAATGTCACAAAGTCGAAGCTCGTAGAGTCAAAGATAGACTTATTGCCAAGAACCATTGATGTGAACCGATGATTAGCCAAGGCTGAATGCTGTTGTCACTGACTCAAAGCTGAAGATTTGAAGAGTCAAAGACTCGTAGAGCTCAAAGGCTCGTAGAGTGCTATGTCAGTGAAACACTGGTTCTAACCTAGCTTCGAAGCCAAAGAGCAAAAGAATTGGAAGATTAATTCTCAAGGTTCGAAGACTCAGACTCGAAGATTCGTAGGTAAAGACTCGGAGCAAAACTACGGGGCACATACATCTACAAGTCTGTGGCTAGTTGGAGCAAAATGCACTGAAGGCCGCGTTTAAGCAAGTTATCACTCGGTCGATACTTCTGAGTACACTAAGTGCCGAAAAACACGTGGATGTCATCCGAGACTAGCGGAACGTGTTTCAACGGTGAAGATCAAAAGGTGAAACATGCTTAACCTTAGCAGAAGGGTTTCCTACCGCGGCCGGCCTATAAAAGCAAGGAGTATGCCTTCAAAAAAAGCGTCAGAATATTGCAGAATACAAGAAACGTATCTAAAGGGATACAAGATAGACGCAGAGTAGATCGTTCAATATACACAGAGAGAGAGGAAAGATTGGAAGCAAGATAACAGTGAGTTAATCTGTTCTTCTTCCTCATACATTTGACGAACAGAGTGTAAGTTCGGCAAAGGAGTGGTTGAAGGTCACGCAGTGCAAACAGCTGAATGCGCAGGAGCAAATTACGCTAGACAGTTCTTCATAGTGAGTGAGTACTGTAGTAATGCTATTTTGTATTTTGATCGAACCACGTAATCCGTGTGTCTCTGTCTTTTTATTCTCATACATTCCTGCTATTATCTGATATTGCATGACACATTATCATATCATCCAAAACACCAACTACATCTGTAAAATACCTCTGGGTATCATACGACCCTAAAACTAAAAGGAAATAGTTTTAAGTATATAGATTCACCACTCTCTCTGTATACAAACCCATATACCTAGACGATCTAGCTTAGAATCTGGAAATATCAGTCACAACAAAAATATGTGTTTGATATACTTGCTGAGGTTGGATACTTAGGAGTCAAACCTGTTGATTCACCTATAGGTCTGACGATCCGGTTAGACTCCGAACACAATGAGCTGTTACATGATCCTGCTCGGTATCAAAGATTGATTGGTAAGTTAAACTATTTGACAGTGACTAGACCAGATATCTCCTTTGGTGTAAGCACTGTAAGCCAGTTTATGAATTGTCAAGTACTTGAAAGGGACACCAGGACGAGGTCTTCGGTTTACAAAACAGGGTAATCTCAGAATTTGTGGTTATTCTGATGTTGACTGGTCAGGCTGTCCGGTCGATAAAAGATCTATTATCGGTTACTGCGTATTTCTTGGTAGCAATCTTGTAGCATAGAAGAGTAAGAAACAGTCGGTTGTGTCAAGATCTAGTGCAGAGGCGGAGTACAGAGCAATGGCACATGTGACAAGTGAGCTAAAGTAGTTGACAATGTTATTGTCAGAAATTGGCTTACCGTCTTCACGCTATCCGGTGGTGCACTGTGATAATCAGTCTGCTATTTACATTGCTTCCAATCCAGTATTCCATAAAAGAACGGAGCATATTGAAGTTAATTGTCATTTTGTGCGAGAGAAAATATGAAACAAAGAAATTGAGCTCACTCACATCCGAACTGAACATTAACTCACTAATATCTTTACTAAACCTTTACAAGGTAGTCGTGTACGTTAACTTTGTAACAAGTTGGAGCTCTTTGACATGTATGCTCTAACTTGACGGAAAGTGTTGGAACATTTAAATGTTGTTACCATTTATAGGTACATACTTCTATAACCGTTGTATTGTCAAGCTATATATGCATGCACCGTAATGAGAAAATATATCATCGATTATTCTCTCTTATTCTCTCTTTCCACAATTGAAAATTATTTTATAATATTTCATTTATTTTTAAGATGAAAATTGAAGGGTAAAAACAAACAGTACATTCTTATACCTTCTTCTTTCATACCATATTTACACAATATACAATATAAACATACTCATAGAATTGCAAGTGCTCCACTTCAGTTGAGCGAGATGATCAACTAAGAGTTTTGGAAGCTAGGGTCACGGTTCGAAGTATCGGGCGATACCGCTACGTATCGCTCGAGTCGGCTCGGTATCGGGAGGACCCGGTACGAGATCTCACTCCGGTACGAAGATATCGTGCGTCGGCTTCATCTCGCCTGTCTCGCCCGAGATCTCGGGCGAGAAGAAACGTACCGCGCGATGTCAAACCGAGACGCAGCATCACGGACGAAAATTCGTCTGTGATAAACAGAAATAATTGATACAAAAAATCAAATTACCTTTCTACCTCCTCCACTCCTTTTTCGTCTGATTTTCTTTAAATCTTTCACGCCGACGGCCAATCCTCCTCATCTTCTCTTCTTCCTCTTCTTCCTCGTCTTCTGTTCTTCGACGGGAAACGCACGCTGCCGCTGCCGCTGCCGACCGTTGCCGCTGCTGATTGTCGCCGCCGCTGCTGCTTTCGCCGCGCCGCCTCCCCCCCTGCGCTGCCGTTGCCGAGTATCGCCGACGCTGCCGCCCGACGCTGCCGAGTCGGATACTGCGTTCTTCGCGATCCTTCGAGGTGTGTGTGTTAGCGTAGCGTTTAGACTACATACATTTATTTATTTATTTAGCGTAGCGTTTAGACTAGCGTTTATTTATTTTATTTAGTTAAATTCCATTAACACATACATTTATTTATTTAGCACACCGTAGACTAAATTTATTTAACACCTAGGATTAAATTTATTTAGTATTTATTTAACACATAGCCTAGGACTAAATTTATTTAACACATACCCTAGGACTAAATTTATTTAGTATTTATTTGTTCAAATACTAAATTCTTTAAAATATTTATACTGATTTATATGTTTTAAAATCTAATTAAAACTATTTATATGTAAATTATTTATTTATGTTTGATTTAAAAATATTTATATCTAATCATATAAATAAACTTATAAATTAGTTTATTTATATAATTACATAAAAACTTATTTTTAAGTTTATATGTAATTACATAAACTTATTTTAAATTTAGTCCTTAAATTTAAAATAAAATATATAATAATGAAATTAAAAATATTTAATACATAAACTGTAAATTGAAAAATATTTAATATGGTATAAATTAAAGTAAAAACATTTAATATGATATAAATTTAATATGATGTAAAGTTTATTTAGTTTTACTATCATATAAATTAACAATAGATGTGTAAATTAAGTTAATTTATGATGATATATATATTTTTTTAATAAATTTAAGTAATAGATATTTTTGGAGGACTTATATATATAATTAGATAATTTAATTAAATTTAAGAATATTTAATACAAACTGCTGTAAATTTAAAAATATTTATGATATAAATTAAATTAAAAATATTTAATATGGTATAAATTTAATACTAATTAATGAATATTTAATATCGTAAAAATTTATCATGGTATACATTTAATATTGATTGCTGAATATTTAATATGGTGTAAATTTAAATTATATATATATAATTAGACATTTTAAGAGTTATATTATTTAACAGTTGTGTTATTTAGTAAATTTATTAATTATAAATAGTTTTTTTTAATTTACTCTACAATGACATATATGTTTTTTAGTGACCATTATAATTATATTTTAAGTAGTTAAATTTTTTTATTTTTCTTTTTAAGATGTCGAATAAGCTACCAGATATTGGCTGGGAACATGGTACAGCTGTCTCACAAGATAAAAAGAAAATTCGGTGCAATTATTATTACAAAGTTGTTAGTGGAGGAATCACACGTTTGAAACAACATCTTGCTGGTGTACGGGGTGAGGTGGCGGTGTGCACGAAGTGTCCTAGAGAGATTTCACAAATGATGAAGAAAGCTCTTAGTGAGGCTACACAGATGAGAGAGGCTCAAAAAAGAAAAAAAGAACAGCTAGTAAATAGCTTATGGGACGAGGCCGAGTTTGAGCGCCAACCTCGACATTACATTGATGATTTTGATTGTGGTGATTGGGGAGATAAAATGTCGAGACAAGAACAGGAACAAATGAAATATGCTATGGAACAGAGTCGAAGGACTGCATTTTATGAGAATGATGCTCGCAGGTTTTCTACATCTGATATTGCAGGTAATCCCCTTCGACCTACACAGTTTAGTGCCGGGCCTTCTGAAGGTGGTTTTTCTGAAGGTGGTCCTTCTACCCCCCCTCGCCGTACTTTTAGCGTACGAGATCCACGTAAGACTTCAGGTGCCGAATTAAGAGGTATTGATCCCTATATGTATAGGCCACAAGATGCAAAGCAAAAAAAGTTAAAAGACTTCTTTTTTTAAAGAGAAGGCAAAGAAAATGGGAAAGGCAATATCAAAATTCTTTTACTTCAATGCAATACCATTTAATGCAGCAGACAGTGGTCCTTACTATCAAGTCATGATAGATACCATAGCTGAGTGTGGCCCAGGAGTGGTTGGTCCTACAGGATATCAAATTGCTGGGATTTTCTTGAATGAAGAGGTAGAAGAGTTGAAAAGCTATCTTGAGTCTATGAAAAGAAAGTGGCCGGAATATGGTTGCACAATTATGTGTGATGGATGGTCATCGCAAAAGAAACACCCCATCACGAACTTTATGATTTATTGTGATCGTGAAATGGTCTTTCATAAATCTATTGACAACACTAATGCAGGATCAAGAACGGCTGACTACCTCTATAGGCTTATGGACAAGGTAGTGGAGGAAGTAGGTGAACAATATATTGTTCAAATTGTCACAGATAATGAAGCTTCATATAAGGCGGCAGGCCTTAAATTGATGCAGAAGAGGAAATACTTGTTCTGGTCTCCATGTGCCGCTCACTGCATTGATTTGATACTGGAGGATATTGGGAAAATGAATAACGTAAAAGCTGTGATCAACGATGCCCGTAAAATCACGAGCTTCATATATAACAGTGATGCTCTTGTTAACCTAATGAGGACGTTCACGGGTGATAGAGAGATCCTTAGGCCGGGGATCACACGTTTTGCCACTGAATACATAGCTATTGAGAGCCTATTGAGACATCAACAAGTTTTAAAGAGAATGTTTTCATCTCATGAGTGGCAAGAGCTATCATACTCACGCAACCGTGAGAGAAGGGGATTGAGAACAGAGGTATCTACTCTCATTCTTACTGAACAATTCTGGCAACGAGCTGAGACTATTCGTGCTATGATGGAGCCACTCATTAGGGTCCTCAAAGTTGTTGACAGTGATAAAAAACCAACTTTGGCTGTCATCTACGATTGCATGGATAGGGCAAAGTTGGCAATTAAAATGGCCTGCAAATTCTGGAAAAAAATTTGACATTATTGACCAAAGATGGGATACTCAGCTCCACACAGACTTGCATGCAGCAGGTATTTTATTTAAATAGTTTAATTTTATACATATATATATATATATATATTTCTAAGAGATATTTAGATTAACACATATTTATTAATTTTCTTATATTATGACAGCATACTTTTTAAACCCGGCATGTCAATACAAAGAACAACTTTGAAGAGGATGAAGAGATTAGAAAGGGTTTAAAAGTTGTAATTAAACGTCTTGAACCTGATGTCGCAATACAAGCAAAGGCACTTAATGAAGTGAGTATGATTAATGTAATTTATAAGAAATGACAAATAATACTACATCTGTTTAAACTTAATAATAATTTTTTAATTGCAGGTCAAAATCTTTAAAGAGGCAAGGGGAGAATTTGGAGAAACTTTAACCAAACAATCAAGAACTACTTGTCTTCCAGGTTTGAAATAAATAAAATTGAGAGTAATATTTTTTTATTTTGAATTCATAGAGTTTTTTAAATGTAAAAACTAACATATTGTGTACAAATTATATTTGTAGCTGAATGGTGGTATAATTATGGGGAATCTGCTCCAAATTTGAGGAAAATTGCAATTAAAGTACTTAGCCAGACATGTTCCTCATCGGAATGCAAAAGAAATTGGAGCACATTTGCCTTAATCCATACCAAAATTCGAAATCGGCTGGCTATGAAAAAGTTGGAGCAACTGGTGTATGTGCACTATAATTTGCGCCTTCGAGTAAGAAACCTCTTGAATAAAAATGACGATAATGACTACTACAATCCAATTGACCTGAACCATATCTTTAATGATGAAGACATATTGGATGAATGGATTTGAGAGTCTGAACAACCATTGCTAAGTCCTACTGATCAATGGTTACAAGATGGTATTCAAGAGTTCAGTGGGGATGATGAGTATAGAGAGGACATTGGCACAGGCGAGCACAAGAGACTAGGGATTCACAAGCAAGGCGTGGAAAAGGAATTTATGTGAAAAATTCTGAAGAGGAAAATTCTTCAAGTGGGAATGAATCCACTGATAGTGGAGGTGGAGGTGGAGGTGAGGGTTTTAGTGGTGGTGGATATGGATATGGTGGTAGTGCTGTTGGTTATGATGAAGGTGAGGAGGATGATGGTCGTGGTGGTGGTGGTGGTGGTTATCTAGAATCAACCCAAGTTGAAACTCAGACATGGCAAAAAGGAAATGATGATTTCATTGCCACACAAGATGCAGATCATGGGTCAAGAAGATTATTGGAGCAGGACTTTGATCCACTTGAAGCACAAAGGAGGTATTGGGATCAGATAACTACCTATCCAAGTCAAGGCAGTGATTCAACTGATTATGCATATGAGGAAGTTTTGCGGAGGCGACAAAGACAGGGCGGTCAACTAGTTTCCATGGGTCCTGCACTTGATGTTGAAATGGGTCGCATGAATTTAGAACATGAGTGATCATCCTCACCACTGTCATCGCCCCCATTGCGGAGATCTCGTAGTCGTAGCGGTGCTACTTCTAGTGGAGTTCATCGAGATCGTGATAGAGATCATCATCACCACACCCATCCTAGACCTAGTAGTTATTATGATCGGGATAGACATCCTCACCATGGTAGCGAATCTTATTCCTATGGCAGTAGTAGTGGTCGTGGTTATGGATATCTTGATCAAATGTCATCAATGGGTCAATTTGATGGAGGTTATAACTCGAGTGGTAGTGGTACACAGATGTACTATCCACCTAACCAACCAATATATCCACAGAATTCTAGTGGCTACTCTTCACAAGAAGCAGGTGCAGACTTATCTTTTGCATTCTTCTTTGGACTTGAAGGAGGAGGAGAATTTCATCATCACCGCCACTTCACATATAATTAAAAAGAAAAAGGTATGTGTTCACCTATTCTTTTGTCAAGTAAATACAACAAAAGTTGAACTTGAATGACAATTTGAAATGTTAAATTATAAATCATGCAAAATATAATTATATATTTATTTTAATGTTACATTAATTGTTTGTGTTGGATAGGGGGCATGGGGCAACGTTCGGTACTTTAGCGGGCTATTTCTCATTATCTTCTTTGAAGTCTTTGACAAGAGTGGAATGCATGTGTTTGATGATCGGGAGCGGTCTACTACCGATCTTTCTCTTATTTTTTCTGTCGTTTGAGGGAGTGAATGTTTGCTTCGGGCGTGTACTTTTTTTTTTTTCATTTGTGATGTTAATGTGTACTTCTTTTGAGCTTATTATTGTATTTCTACTCTTCGAGCACTCTGTGTGTAATTTTTTCCTAATAAAATTTGCTTACTTCTCAATAAAAAACTATGCTCTAGCGTCTTTTTTTATGTTTGAAGTCATAACATGCAATTCAAATCATTTATTTTGCTTGTTTGATGGTTCTAATATAATGATTTGATTTTTTCTGATTTTTCTATGATTTTTATTTATTTATTTGAATATTATTTCATGCCTAAAGTTATATCTCGCCCGAGACGCGACGACGTCCGCGACCGCGACTTCGAACCATGGCTAGGGTAGACTAAAGAAAACTAGTATGTAGATAAGCCATGCTTTGGTTGGTTTGAGTTCAACTCAGCCCAAGTTCAGCTAGTTTAGGCAGGGATTGAGTTCGGTACAATCAATAAAAATACAAGCCAAGTCAAATTTGTTTAAGCATAATTGCTTAAATGAGGCCCATTTTAACACATTGACCCATATTTTAGCAAGAGCAGCTCAAATTGAGTTTGACATTGTTGGAAATAGGTTAGCCACAATTCGAGGATTTAAGTGAACTCTTATATTCAAAAAAAAAAAAAGAGCTTTCTACAAGTAACAACACTGTACCAATAAACCAACAAAACCAACAATAATGTAAAACCAAAAAGGCAAAACAACAACATTTCGAGTCTAGAAAAGATAGACCAGAAGCACTTAGAAAAAAACTGGCTAAGCACTTAAATGAAACGACAACGTTTAAAGACCAAAAAGACGGATCAAATAAGAATCTCGCTTAAGTACTCAAGTAGGATGACACTATATAAAAACTCATGGAGGAACTCCAAAAATCTCATAGTGACGCAAGAAACATTATGGAACTAGCAAGAACCTCATGGTGATGCAAGAAACATGATGTGACACAAGAAACATCATGGAGTTAGTGAGAAATTCATGGAGCGAACGAAAAACCTCATGATTATGCAAGAAACCTCATGGTGACATAAAAAATATTATGGAGTTAGCGAAAACCTCATGGAGAGAACGAAAAACCTCAAGGTGATACAAGGAATATTATGGAGTTAGTGAGAACCTCATCGTGACACAAGAAATATCAACATGACGCAAGAACTATCACGAAATTAGCGAAAAAACTCATGGAGTATCCGAGAAACCTCCTAGTGACACGAGAAACCTCATTATGATGTCACAATGGTCATAGTGGAAGCAAAAACCTAATGGAGTATCCAAGAAATCTCATGGTGACATAAGAAACATTATGGAGTTAGTGAAAAAATATCAGAGTACCCAAGAAACCTCCGATGACGCAAGAAACATCATAATGACATTATATAATTTATAGAGACATTGTGGCAAAGAATTGTCCAGATGGTTGGACCAAGAATGGCACAAGAGGTCCACAATTTGAATCCACCAACGGGACAGGAGTAGGGGTGTAAAATAGACCGTCGGTCCGCGGACCAGTCTGTGGTCCATGCAAACCGAGCGGATTGGATCAGAAAAATTCTGATTCATTTAAATTGCAGATTGGATCAAGCAAACCAAATCTGTACGGACGTAGACCGGCTTTTTTGTTAAAATTTTTTTTAAACTATTACATATCCTACCTAGTATATTAGTACCTAAAGCCTAAACATATTAATTTTAAAATTAATATTTAAAAATATAAACTATTAAATATGATTTTAAAATTAAAATTTAAAAACATATTTAACGAAATTAATTTATAATAATTTTCAAATAAATAAATAAATATGAACCGGTCCCGAACTAGTCCACGTTCTCATACAGATCAAACCGAACCATAAAAATTCTGGTCCATTAAAAGTGCAGGCCTAAACAGGCTAGCCCATTTAGGCCCGTTCCATCATGGACCGGACTAAACCAGTTCATTTTATACCCCTAGGCAGGGATGGCATGGAGTGAGAAATAATAAAAAATATATATATAATTAAAAACCAAAATCATTGTAGAGGCAACACTAGCTAACGAGAAATTATTGGAGTTTCCATGGAGAAGCCCACCAAGGAAGGCACGCAAATGAGTAGATGACAACTCTAGAGAAACCAAACGTGAAATCACTATAATTAGTGTAGGAAGTAGGGACAATCGAGTTTTCTAGACTATAACTGACGATATTAATGGAGACTAGCATATCTAGGGAGAGAATTTGAGCCACGCCCATTGCAACTGCTAAACCTCATTCATTCCCTCACCAACACTGGAATATACGGTAAATCTTGAAAATTGACTCGATTATATACTGGGGTGGAAGACTATAGCATAGAAAGCTAGATCCTGAAAATCAATTCAAGAAAATATGAGAAAGAGACTAGCATATCCTGGGAGAGAATTTGAGCCAAAGCAATTCTCTTACAAAAGGGAGACTGGAGAGAGTACGAGGAAAGAGTTGCAATTTACAAATCAATGCTATAAAAAAAACGTAAAAAAAAGGAGACCTCATCTTGGGAAGTAGAGTCAGGGTAAGGCATTCAAAATTACATGGTTGACAAATTTGTGAAGCTGAAAATACATGTACAACATAGGCAAAAGAAAATTAAAAAATCCAAAATGCATATTCACATCAAGCACAAAAGCATACAGAAAAAATACATTTATTAGAACTTAGAAGTAAATAATTTATAGTTAAAATGGAAAAGAAGAGAAACCTCATTTAATGTTGATTCAATGATGAAATATTGCAATAAGGATGAGTCAGCAGCTGTTGTGCAAAGGAAACGCCTATAATTGCCCATCCGGAAATATCTGACATAAAATTAAATAAAAATTAGAGTTTGCAAGGATAGGAAAACACAAAGCAATAGCAATCATAATCTAAAATTCGAGTCAAAGTTACCTCAAGACAGATCGAGCAAAACACATTTCCTTAGATTTGATAATAAAAGAAGGCACATTACGGAACCAAGTAGAGAGAGAAGTCATCTGTGGATAAAATTGCAATATTTTCAATGCTTATGATTACACACGTGGGCAGGAAAGTTGAGCAGGAAAAAATAAATATAACAATGAAAACAAATATCAACCATTGGTTGGCTATTAGAACCAAGATGAAGAAGCACATGAAATGACCGGAATTCAGCTTCGTTCGCATAAATAGAGTTTGGTTTCCGATTAGCGTCATAGAGATCATACAGAGACAGTAGAGCTTTTGTAAGCTGCTCCATATTGAGGTAGTTTAATGATGAAGCATTTGGGATGGTAGCACAACTACAGAACTTGTGGAGGGATATGATGTGAAATTTAACCTGCATGATGGGAGAAATTAATATATAAGAACAAAATGCAGTTAAAAGTGCGCTATAATTTGATGTTCTATATACAACGATTGAATTGCATTACATGCATGAAACTGTCCCACAGAATAAATTCTATATCCTGTGGTGGAATCATTAAGCCATTTATCACATTTGCAAGCCTTTGTTGGCAATAAAAAATGATTTTCATGGTTTGATCACATGTGCAGCCTAAAAACGCAAAAAAGAATTTTGTTGACGAGAGGACTTAAATATGTAGTCAGTAGCCACAACACCAGTGTTTCAACATCTGCATGCAAATAAAATTGAAAAAGAAGAAAACAAGAGGGAAAAAAAGATATATTGGGGGGGGGGGGGGGGGGGGGACCAATTCAGCCAAAAGTCTAACATCAAAAATTGAAAATAATCCACAAAGGAAAATTTAAAAAATACCTAATTTACATAGTTTAGATAAATAACCCTTGAAGCACAAAAATATTTTTTTTTTGATAAGTGAAGCACAAAAATAATACATAACAGAAACAAAATTAACCCCCTGAATTACATAAAAAATCAAAATTAACACAACTACCATGAGTTGCTATTTGACCACTTTGGTTGCCGACAATGTTTAATCTAAAGTAATTATAGTGTGTAATTATGTTTCGAAAACATGAAAAAATTAGTTGTTAAAAATATAAATAAGCCACTTTTAAACTTAACCTAAGTGTTGCTCAAAAACCTATTATACTTGATAATATTTTTTACATTCATCAGAGGTAAGTGCCCACCTTGAACTAAAAATAAAAAAGTAAAATATAAGTCATACTTGCCCAAAATCAAAAAATTTAGTTTTTCAATTTTACAATTTTATAATACTTGCCCACCTTGACTAGTTTTTCAATTTTACATCACGCTACTAATATTGGCGTTTTTATCAAATATCGTAAATGACTGAATAATTTATATCAATGATGATGATGATGATTATTATTATTATTAGTATTATTAGTATTATTATTATCATTATTATTATTATTATTATTATTACATCCAACTAATTTTAAAGTCAAAAAGTCAAGCTCAAACATAACATGCATGTCATAAACATACTGGCCAAAACAATCAATTTCACGGCATATATTTACTCAGTAAAAGTAAATGAAAGTTACTATAGCTTCTGCCAAGCATAACTATACCATTTTCTCATACATGAGGATTGCCTGATCATTGACTATATTCTGAAGGCCAAGATCTTGCCTTATAGATCTTGTCCTATCAAAAATAAATTCATGGACCATTTCAAAAGGATGTTCGTCAGAATCCAACAAGCTCAAAAGGTAGTTCAAAGTGCTCTCCAACACTGGCAGAGGCCGCACATCGGATGGCTGTAAGTTCTTGGATGACATAGCTCTGCAAAACTGGTAATAGAGAAATAGGAAAACAGCATTCTGGCTCAAATATAGAACTTCAAGGCATTATATACACATGGTGGAACAGAAAGATAATAGATACTGCAATAATAGAAAAGGATCACATAATAGTGACCAAAATTGTTTCTGTTTTCTGGTCTGTCAATGATTTTCCTAGACGATGGAAGATGCCCTGTTTTAACCTTATGGCTTTCTGGGCTATTTTCTTGTGTTAGGGTGTCTTTTCTACTTTGGTTTTGAGTGAGGATCTCACATCCCCTGATTGGCTGTTCTTGCATTTTTTTCATTTAGCAAAAGACTGGTTTTGTACATCTTATGTTGTCCCCATTATCAATAAACCTTTCTTTTTTTTTATCAGCATCCGACTCTGAATTCTGAAAAGCATCACTGGAGCCCTATGTGGGGACAGCATAGTGTACTTTATCGTGGAAGGAGGCAGAGATATTGGAGAGGCCATTTAATGGTGAGGAGATTTTGGACAAATAAGAGATATTTCTGTGAAGAGAGAGAGGAAAGAGGTAGAATAATATTTTTTCTATATCTTTCATAATGTCAAAGGACTCATACATATAGTATTTCAAAATATCAAATATGGTAACACACTATATAGTATATGTATTAATTGGTTTTCCAATACTCTCCCTCATGTTAGAGCATATATGTCAAATAGCCTAACTTGTTACAAAGTTGATGTACACGAGTACTCCTAAAGACTTAGTAAAGAGATCGGCAAGTTGATCAATTCGGATGTGTGTGAGCTCAATTTCATTGTTCCGTACCTTCTCACATATAAAATGAAAATCAACTTCAATATGCTTCATCCGTTCATGAAATACCAGATTGAAAGTGATATAAATAGCAAACTATCACAATGCTAATACTGAAGCGCATGAAGAGGGTAAGCCAATTTCTGATAATAACATTATCAACCATGTTAGTTCACCCGTTACATGTGTCATTACCCTGTATTCAGCCTCTGCACTAGATCTTGACACCACATGTTATTTCTTACTTTTCCATGCGACAAGATTTCCCCCAAGAAATACACAGTAACTAGTAATAGATCTTCTATCAATCGGATATCCTGCCCAATCAGCATCAAAATAACGATGAATATTAAAATTACCCTGCTTGATAAACAAAAGAACACATCATGTGCTCCCTTCAAGTACTTGACAATCCGTAATACTGCAGTCCAATGAGTAATGCAAAGAGCACTCATAAAATGGCTTACGGTGCTTACAGCAAAGGAAATATTGGGTCTGGTAACTATCAAATGGTTTAACTTACCAACTAATCTTTGATATTGAGCAGGATTATTTAATAAAATCACCATGTTCTGAGTCCAACCGGGCATTGGGATCCATAGGAGAAGCAACAGGTTTGACTCTTAAGTACCCAACCTCATCAAGTATATCCATCGTATACTTCCATTGCGACAAAGAGATAGACAAACCAGAGTAAGTCACTTCTATCCCCAAGAAATAACGCAAATGACCGAGATCCTGGGTGCAAAACATAGTCGGGAGAAAATGTTTCAAACATTGAATGTCTTCCTTGTCACTACCCGTAATAACAATATCATCAACATATACAACCATGAGAATACAGCTGGCGGCAGAAGAAGAGCTAAACACAGAATGACCAACCTCACATTGCCGAAGACTAAAGTGAACAAGAGCCGTATTGAATCAGCCAAACTAGACTCGTAGAGACTGTTTCAACCCATAAAGACCCTTTCGAAGACGACATACCAGATTCTCCCCCAAGCAACAAAACCAGTTAGTTGCTCCATATAAACCTTCTCAACAAAGTCATCGTGAAGAAAGGCATTTTTGACATCAAGTTGATGGAGGATCCATCCATAATGAACAGCTAAGAAAAAAAACACCCAAACAGACAAAATTTAGACAATAGGAGAAAAAGTATCATTATAGTCAACACCATAGACCTGCGTGCATCCCTTAGCTACTAGGCGAGCCTTTAATCTTTCAAGGAAACCATCAGGATAGACCTTCACAGTGAAAATCCATCGGCACCCAACAACATGTTTATTAGCGGATAACCGGAAAAGCTCCCAAGTGGTATTAGTACGAAGAGCCTGCATCTCATCGTTCATGGCTTGGCGCTACCCAGGTTGATCAAGAGCTTCATCAATACTGCAAGGCACAACCAAAGATGAAACAGAGGAAACAAAAGTAAAAAAACAAGGTGATAACTTGGCGGTAGAGACAAAGTGAGACATAGGATACCAAGAGCGGACATTACCAGTATAAGAAACAAAATGATCAAGAGGGAAACCAACACAAGAACAAGTACCTTTACGTTGAGCAATAGGAAGGTCATCCGCCAGAGTTGAATCAAAAGACGAGGCACTGATTGATTTGGGGGGAACTTCAGGAACTTGTGGTCGACAATTATATGTGTGGCCAATGAATCAGTCACAAGGTGGGAAACTCGTATCAAGCGAAGCTGACTAAGGAGAGGAGACAACTGGAGGAACGGGAGACGAAATAACCGAGGGAGCAAGTTGTCTATGGGAGGAAGGAGCATAATAGGATTCATTCTCATGAAAAGTGACATCAGCAGTGTTGGGAAGTGTTGTCCCACATGAAAAGATTTGGGAAAGGCCAAGGGGTTTATAAGGTGGAGCAAGCCTAGAAATATCACAACGCGTTTTAAAATCGTGCGAGCTGATGTAGCGAACCCAAAGCGGACAATATTGTGACATGCGGGTGGGCTTGCGCCTTGGCCCGATCCTAACAAGTGGTATCAGAGCCTGGTTGGCCCCAGAAAAAGTATTTCATGATATCGAAAGTCTTCTCGACATGGTGTAGTCGAGCGGCGTGTTCCGTGGTGTGCGGCGGGTGTGGATTGAGGGGGAGTTGCAAGGAAAATTCCATGATGGTCTCACATGATTGCAGCTCAGATCCATAGGTGTGTCCTATGATGTGGTTCGATGTGTGACAAAGGGGGAGATTGTTGGGTGTTGTCCCACATGAAAAGATTTGGGGAAGGCCAAGGGATTTATAAAGTGGAGCAAGCCTAGAAATGTCACAACGTGTTTTAAAGTCGTGCGGGCTAATGTGACGAGCCCAAAGCGGACAATATTGTGACATGCGGGTGGGCTTGCGCCTTGGCTCGATCCTAACAAGCAAAGACAGATGCGACTAGTCAAGGGATCATAACGCCGATATCCTTTCTGAGTGCAAGAATAACCAACAAAAATACACTTAACAAAATGGGGATCCAACTTATCATGACCAGGTCTGAGGCACTGCACAAAACAAACACAACCAAAGACACAAAGTGAAAGAGGAAAAAGAGGAACATTAGAACAAAGAACATAGGAAATGCGTTCGCAAAGGACAGACGAAGGAATACGGTTAATCAAATAATTAGCTGTAAGAACTACAAAACCCCACAAAGATTTAGAAAGTTGCATATGTAAAAGCACACACTTGGATACATCAAGTAAATGACATCCGTTTAGCAACTATACTTTGTTGAGGAGTATAGGAACAAGATGTTTGATGCACACGGTTAAAAGAGAAAGAGATGAGCTTAAGTGTGTAGTTCCCGTTCCAGTAATAGAGATTTGAGAATCATCAGCAAAGATAATGGGATGAGATAATGTGGGAGCCATAGATTGAAAAAATGATAAGAGTTTAAAATTACCAGTCATGTAATGTGTAGCACCAGAATCTATGACCCAGGTATTAGGCATGAAAGTAAGCAAACAAGAAGGATTACCTGATGGTTGCAATGCCAATGTAGCAGTATGTGTTGAAGTTGTAGGAGCAGAACCAATCAAGAACTCATAATTAACATGGGATAAAGTAACTAATTCAAGAGAATCAGCAATGCCAGCATATACTGTGTGTGCCATCATAATGCAATACAGACAAAACAAACCAACCAGTTACAAAGGACTAAAGCAGGAATATAGATATTGTAGTTGTCACCACTTCACGCACCAACCAATCATCAGTTCTACAACTGTCTCAAAGAGAGCAACAATTATCAACCAATCACAGCCACAAGAACCCGTGTATATATATGTATATGAAATGGGTGAATAAACAAGTCACAAAAGTGATTTAAACCAAACCAGCAAGAATCATCCAGCATTACAAACCACCACAGTATAGGCACAGGCTCAACAGGATACAACAGTATAAGATCTATGTGTGACATGTATGTGTGACGAATAACAAAACAGTCATTAAGAGTAAAAAACCTGGAGAACCCATCCTGAAGAAACCAGTCATGTTTCTCTTCAGCACAAGCAGGCCTCCCGTCTTGAAGAAACCTGGAGAACCCATCCTACAAAAACCAGTGTCATCATCAGTGCAAGCGTGCCATCATCACTAATGTCACCTGGCACGGCCGACTGGAAGGCTGATCCTTGCCAAACGTAGAGAGATACCCGTGCCTCACAGATCGAACACAAAGCACCAATCGTCCGTCGATCATCCGTTTGCCATCGCGTCCGTCAAGGCCGTCTATCGTCGCGTTGTCAAGGCCATCTATCACCCTCCATCACGTTGCATTTGTCTGTCATCGCCAGTCGAGGTTTTCATCCGTCGTCACGGGCGTGAGCTGTCTATCAAGATCGTCACTGACGTCGACACAGGGGATCATTGGTGTGAGACGATCTCGACACTAATGTCGTCACCGGAAACCGTCGTCACTGATGTCATCGCAGGGGGCATCAACGAGAAACATCACGTCGCACGACGTTGATTGCCAACGAATCACAAGGCTCTAATATCATGTGAAAAGAGAGAGGAGAGAGGTAGAATAATATTTTTTTTATATCTTTCGTAATGTCAAAGGACCTATACATATAATATTACAAAGTATCAAATATGGTAATACACTATATGGTATATGTATTAATTGGTTTTCCAATAATTTCATTCACTTTACTACAGACTAGATGTACACATATATATACACCGCACTCCAACCCTTGATCTTATAATAATTAATACATAGAAAAGTAAAGAGCCTTAAAATAATTAATACCTAAGAAACTAAAGAGTCTTACAATCATTAATATCTAGAAAACTAAAGAGTTTTACAACAATTAATACCTAAAAATCATAAATACAAATAATAAATACAATGTGGAGAAATTAGAGAGTTAATATAATAATTACCTAGACTTTCTAATTGCCTATATTAATAAATCTGAATTAACTTCCAATACTCTCCCTCAAGCTAGTGAATAGGTATTTTTCATCCCTAACTTAGGATGTTCAAAAACATTGGACTATTTAATCCTTTAGCGAGAATATTATCCAATTAATCATCGGTAGACACATAAGATATATAGATCAAACCATTATCTAACTTCTCCTTAATGAAAAGTCTATCGATCTCAATGTGCTTTGTTCGGTCATGTTGTACTAGGTTATAAGCTATGCTAATAACAGATTTATTATCACAGTACAACCTCATTAGACTTTCTCTTTGAATATTAAAATTATCTAGGATAATTTTTATCTAAAGTAATTCACATACACCATGAGCCATCACCCGGAATTTTGCTTGAACACTAGACTAGGCTACTATATTTTACCTTTTACTCATCAAAGTTACTAAATTTTCACCAAGAAGGATGCAGTAGCCATATGTCAACCTTTTGTCAACAATTAATCCTGCAACATCAGCATCTGTATAGGCCTCAATAACCAAACTTCCATTCCATTTAAACAGGATCCCCATTCCTAGAATCCCTTTGAGATATTGTAACACCCGATAGGCTGCCTGCAAGTGAACTTCCTTTGAGATTTGGATCTATTAGAGTATTAGCTGGTTTGCAGGCTATCTTACCGATTTTTCTAAGAAGATCTATAATATACTTTTGTTGAGATATAAATATGTCATGCTTAAAATCAGCCACTTCAATCTCAAGAAAAAACGTCAACCTCTCCAATGTTTTGATGTCAAACTTCTTGGCCAAACAACGGCTTAAGAGTTCCTACTCCTTGTTATCATTCTCAATCACATTTATAACATCAACATATACTAAAAGAGTTGATAAACAATGTATGATCCTCTTGACTTTGTTTATATCACAAAGCCCACATGGCTTTCATAAACCTATCAAACCAAGCTCGTGGTGATTGTTTAAGACCATAAAAGGTCTTTTTCAATCTACACACCATGTTAGAAGTCAGTTTTCCATTATAACCAAGTGAAACTTTCATGTAGATTTCCTCCTTTAACTCGCCATGTAGAAAAATATTCTTCACATCAAATTGCTACAAATTCAACCCATAATTAGTTGCAAGAGACAACAATAATATGACAGTATTTATTTTTGCAACCGAAGCAAATGTTTCTAAGTAATCAATCTCATAGGTTTGAGTGTAGCCTTTGGCTACTAATCTTGCTTTGTGAAGTAGCCTTTGGCTACTTCACAATGTATACCCATTTATATTCCACAAGTTTTTGTTGGGAGACAATGACACTAGCTTTCAGGTTTTGTCATGTGATTAGTGACACCAAAGTCCATGATCCATAAGGTGGTAAGAGAGTTACCTAAGGTAATTAGTCCAAAAAGACTATGGAAACATACCTGAATGAGTCATTAAACAAAAACTTGGGGCTTTCTCCATACTAGCAAGGAAGGACCGCACTTTTTCAAGCTCTTTATGGTTGAGACCATTCAACTCCTTCAATCTAGAATATGTTGGTTTCACAAAAGCAACATTAATTTGCTTGTATTTTTGTGAAGACTTCCATGTTGTCCCCTCTCTTTACAAGGGTTATGGTTGTAGCAGAGGTTTCTAAACTGTATGACATACTGATTTGATGCTTTTAGCAATAAAGGTTGATCAAGAAGGATAGCAAAAAATGTATCAGTAATGAAGGCTAGTCTGGAAATAAAAGCCAAGAGACAAAGACTGACCACCGACAATAAAGGTCGAAAAAGAGGAGAGGGGAGAACTTAGGTTTTCTTAATAACATGGCTCTAATACCATGTGAGAAATAAAAAATATTTCATTCACTTTACTACATACTAGATGCACACACATATACATAGTAGTCTGACCCTTGGTCTTATGACAATTAATGCCTAGAAAAGTAAAGGATATGTTTAGTACGAGCTTTAATTTCTGTATTCTAAATTCTATTGGAGTTTATGTTGAATTGTAATTTAAAAATAATTTATGTTTGATAGTAGAGAGAATATATTTAAAAAAATATGTGTATTTTTTAAAATTAAAAATATATAATATATGATATGCCCAAGTAATAAAGTAAAGAAAAATAAAAAATAAAAAATAAAAAAATTATTTAAGTCTTCCAACAAAATTGAGTTTAAATTTAAAAACATAAAATAATTATAAATAATTTTTAAAAATAGTTACAGGACTCACCATTTTAAAAAAATATTTTTAAGTTTATATTATTATTAAATTAGAATGGGCCCATACCAGGCTCACCGTTTTTAAAAACAATCTGAGAAACCTATTGTACCAGACAACCTAAGTCTTATAGTAATTAATACTTAGAAACTAAAGAGTCTTACAACCATTAATACCTAGAAAACTAAAGAATTTTACAACAATTAATACCTAGGAATCATAAATATAAATAATAAATACAATATAGGAAAATTAAAGAGTTAATATATTAACTATAATTTAAACTTTCTAGTTGCCCATATTAATAAATCTGAATTAACTTCCAACAGATTTTAATAGCCATATGTGCTTGTGATGGGGATAAAGCTATGGGCCCAAAGGGATTCGCTATGGCCCTCCTGCAGCAACACTAGGCCACAATCAAACAAGATGTTCTTGTTTTCAAGAGTTTTAATCTGATGGGAAATTTGTTACGAGGCTCAACTCCACTTTCATTGTTTTGATTCCCAAGGGGGTGGTTTCAGGAGGGGGGGGGTGTTTGGTAGTTAGCATCTACAAAATTATTATTAAGGTGTTAGCTACCAAACTTTAAGGGGTTCTGGAATTGGGTAATTTCAACATGCTTTTATAGGTGGCTGTGAGATGACCAACAAATTAAGAGAAAGGCCAGGGGAGTTGTTTGCAAGCCGAGCATGGAAAATGATTAAGATAATGTGTTGAGATTTTCTGTTGACTACTTGACTATTTATGAGGGCTTCGACAAGCAAAGGGGTGTGCAGGATCAAGCATTGTATTTTTGCAGCAGCTCGCTTCTCCCTGCCTTATTAATGGGGGCCCTACTTCTTTCTTTTGTGCCCCTAAGGGGTTGTGCCAAGTAGATCCATTCTCCCCCCTCCTCTTACTCAGCCGTTGAAAATCATTTGTGGTAGGGATTTGAAGTAGGTAGAAGAGGAAGACTTATAAAAATTTCTCACTTATTGCTGACAATTTACAAAAAGTGTTTTTTATCTTTTGAAGCTCTTTCCAGGCCAAGGGTGAACCTAGCTAAGAACATTTTGGTGGCCTTGATAACATGTCAAAAGGGGAGCGGCCAGGCCACTTACTAGATTGTCATATGGTAGCCTACTTATCCAATACTTAGGGCTGCCTCTGAGAGCTCCTATGAAGTCTACAAAACTCTAGGACCCAGTGCTAGAAAGGGTCAAACAGAAGCTGGTGAGACGGAAGAAGGGGTATCTTTCAAAAGGGGGTCAACTAACCATGTTAAGACATAAGTTGAACTTACCAATTTATTCGCTCTTTATTTCACATACCCACTCCGGTTGGCAAGTGGCTTAAGCGGATCCAATGGCAGTTCCTGTGGGGAGATGGTTTTTTTTTAGGGAAAGGGGATGGCACCCCAGATTATTTTATTAATTAAAAAGGCGGACAAATACCCAAACCTTGAAATATACGAAAATGAGCAGGGCATAATCCTAACTCATCAAACAGAAACAGGGGGGAGAAACCAAGGGACAAGTCATACCCATAACCCAACCTAGAGATAGAAAGCATATTCAAAGCAAAAAAGATACAAAAATACAATAAAGCATGGCATACCATCACTCCAATATGAAAATACAAACAAACACAAGAGTCTATAAAAATACAAACCATAAAACCAATGTTTACAAAAAAGTCAATGATAATGGATGTTGGCAAAACCCAAAGCATCCAAACGAACTTTACCTCTAAAAAGAGGTAATCCATCAAACTGGTTACCAAAAGCAAGCGATGGAGCTTGGCGCCCCAAACTAGCAAGAAAATCAGCAACATGGTTACCTTCTCTAGGTATGTGGGTAGATGGTTGCTCCAACCATAAATTCTACCTTGTTAAGTGGAGCACTGTTCAGCAGTTGTTAGGGGCCAGTGATTTGGGGATTAAGCCTATTAAAGCTTTTATTGAGGCATTGCTTGCCAAGTGGAAGTAGTAGTTCCTAGTTGAAAAGAAATATCTTCGGAGGTGAGTGATAACTACTATCTTTACAGCGACTCTTTCTGGGTAGATCTTTAAGCAATCGAGGAACTCCCATGGAGTAGGGTTGCGGAAGGGTCTCAGTGAGAAGTGGGATCAATATAAGTGGAGTAAAAGTCAGGTGCAATGAGTGGTCTTTAAGGGAGGCCTTTCTGGTAGTGTATCACCTCACATCCAAGCAGGGACAATTGTATAGTTTCAACAAGGGGGCATTGGAAGGTCTTCTTTACCTTAAAGTCCCAAGACTGGCAGATTGAGGGCTTCCTGACATTTTTTGAGGTGTTATATAGCAAGGAGTTTGAAGGGTGCCAACCCAATAAAGAGGCAGGGCAGCAAGATTGCAGTTTTCTCAAAGAGATGATTTTTTCAAGGCCATCACCAACTAGAGGGCAGAGGAAAGTGCTGGCGAGTGATGGTGGTTGACCATTTGGGGTAGGATTCTGATAAGGCTATAAACAAACAGAGCCGCCAAATATAAGAGTTCAAACTTGTTCTTTAGTGTTCACGGCTAATGTTCAAATTCAATCGCGTTACTTAATTTTATTTAATATATTCAAACAACTAATATTACTTAATAATAAAATGACTCTTTTAGACTTACTAATATTTATGATAATTAAAATAATATTATTAATAAAAACATTCTAATATGACTATAATTGCTTAAATTACAATATTATACTAAGATAATCAATAATTATTATTATTATTAAAAGTTTACAATATTATTGATCTATAAATATAATTATAAAGTAGTAATGATAATAATTTTGTATGTTATATAACATAATTATTAAATATAAAATTTATTTATTTATTTACAGATAATCATAAATGGTAAACTTTGGAATTATATATAAACCAAACTATTTCAACAATTGAGTAATTATTAATTAGTCAAATTTTGGTTTTAAAATGATTAAAATATGGCTTAGTAAATGTAATTATCCTTTATATTTACCAAACAAGATTGAGTTTCAAATTTTAATTCTCAAAACAAAAAAACATCAAACAAAACACATTAACTTTTTACAAATTTGGGTTTTTTTAGAGGTAATAAAAACTTTATTAAAAACGAAGTACACAAAATGTGCACTAAGAGAGAAACAACATAAGAACAAGAAAAAACAAATGAGCAACACCCAGCTCAAAAGGAATATCCATCAACAACATCCACAGTATAAGAAAAACGAAAACAATCAGAGGCAGAGAGCCACCCAAGAAGAGAATGCAATACAAAGGCCTTAAGCTCCACCATGGGAAGTGTGCGATTCTCAAACAGCCTAGCATTCCGCTCACGCCAAAGACACCATAAGATACAATGAGGAATAACACGCCAAAGTGACGACCGGCGACCCACACAACCAGCCCAGCATGAAAATAAATCAACCATATCCCGAGGCATCACCTAAGGAAGCCCAAACAAACCAATAAAAAGGTCCCAAAGCTCCCGGGCAAACGGACAATGAAGAAAAATGTGATTAATAGACTCAGCGTCTGCTTGACACAAGAAACAATGGCTAACCACCACCATACCACGACGGCGCAAGTTGTCCGCCGTAAGAATCCTCCCAAGCACTGCAAACCAAACAAAAAAATGCACCTGAAGAGGGAGCAGAACCTTCCAAACCAACCTCCACGAAAAGCAAAGAGTGGTGTCCGGGGTAAGAAGAGAATATAAGGAATGCACACTAAAGCCAACTGTCAGAGCATGACGCCAGCACAACCGGTCCAACGCTGTCCGAAAGGGGCGACTGGAATACAAAAGAGCAAAGAAGGAGGAAAAAGATTCCAGCTCCCAATCCTGAGCCGGACGCAAAAAAGACACTTCCCAATGCAAGGAATCCCCATGAGCCTGCAGAAAATCAGCCACACAGCCATCCCTCGACAAGCAAAACGGTATAACTCCGAGTAGGCCTCCTTCAAAAGCACCGGACTACACCAAATATCATCCACAAAATTGGGTTTTATAACCAAGCCAAACAATTGTTTAATACAATTTATGATTTGCCTCAAAATTGTTTTCCCAAGTTATAATTTGATAATATAATTTAAAATATCATATAGGTTTCAATAAGTATCATAATTACTGAAATTATATTGTATTGTAAAATAAATGTATTAGATAAATGTTCAAAAGTAGACAGTAAGAGAAAAAAATATCTTTTAAATATGCATGATGTATATGGTTTTGCGTTTATCGGTTTTGAAAAAAATTTAAGCCTTTTTTTGTTAAACATAGTAGGAAAGCTACATTTACAAAACTATGGTAGTCATAACCAAATTTTGATTAATAAATAATTGCTCAATTTTTTTATTCTAATCGGAAAAAAAAATGAAAAGAATTTGTTGTATTTTGACTAAAAAACTATTACATATTTATACACACTGTAGTCCTACTCTATTTAGGAATAAATCTAATAAAAGAATGTAAATCTCTTACAATTAGGGCTAGTTAATATAGCTACATATTTATCACATTGAACCAAACTCTCATGCAACGTACTAGGTGCATGTGATTAAATGTTAAACTTTTTTTTTATAAGACAAATTTTATTAGATGAAAATCACACACAAAAAGCGCATGAAAAAGATGCACAGGTATAATTACAATAAAAAGAGAATAACCAACTCAAAAGGAACAACCATTGATAGTATCCCACAAGAAGACTAACGTAGACCACCCAAAACAGACATCCAATCTCCCAAATAACGAAAAAAAAATACAAGAAAGCTCAGCGACAAGCCTCTCCCGATCATCAAACACCTGCTTGTTCTGCTCTCGCCAAAGACACCACAGGAGGCAATGAGGGACAGCCCGCCACACCTCCGAATGCTGCCCTACACCCCCTAGCCAACATACAAACAACGCGCAAGAGAGGACGGCATCATCCACAGGATCATATTCCACAACCCTCGAGCATACAAACAATGAAGGAAAAGATGATCTGTGGACTCCAGCGAAGCCTTGCACATAAAACACCTACTGACAAGAACGAAACCCTTGCGCCTCAAATGATCGGCAATCAAAATATTACCCAAAATCGCTATCCAAGCGAAAAAAGCTACTCTGGACGGCACCCAAGCCTTCCAAACACTCCGCCAAGGAAAACTCTCAATGCAGGCAGGAGTGAGAAGGGAGTAAAAACTCTGGACCTGGTACCCTTGCTCTCGATTGGGGCGCACACACAATTGATCTACCTCAAACCTCGCCGGAGGAACTGAATACAACAAATCAAAAAAGAGGTGAAAGCCTCCAATTCCCAATCCTACGGAGCGCGCGAAAACAATACCTCCCACTACAAGAAAGTACCCCAAGGATAATGAACATGGGCCACAAAAGCATCAGGAAGGCACATGAGCCAATACAGCTCTGGATACTCAAGTTTCAAGAGAGAATTACTACACCACACATCATGCCAGAAATAGATAGAAGCACCATCCCCTAACTCAAACACCACAAACCGGGAGAAAGAATCCCACCTCACGCGGATGAATTTTCACAACCCCTTGCCATGAGGACCGCGAGGCACTAAGGAAATCCAACCCCCGCCTAAAATCCCATATTTGACTACAATCACCTCCCATTTGTAGAGCCCCCCCGCTCCGCTCCAAAACACCATAACCATTTCCTGAGTAGAGGACGACAAGTTCTTAATGGCCAAGCCGCCATGAAAAAGAGGACGACACACACTTTTCCAATTAACCAAATGAACCTTTGGCACCCCCACCTCGGATCCCCAAAGGAAATTCCTTTGGATCCACTCTAGGCAAGAAGCCACAACCGCATGAAGAGAAAACAGAGAAAGATAGTAAATCAGCAAGTGGGAGAGGGTGCTCCTAATCAAAGTGAGCCAACCTCCCTTGAAGACGTAAATGCATTTCCGCCCGGCCAAACGATGCTCCATCCGCTCAATAATGGCTCCCAAATAGTAGTGGTCTTAAATGATACCCCCAACAGAAGACCCAAATACAAGAGGGAGAGTTGCACAGTCTGACACCCTAATATATCAGCCAACTCCCACAAAGAAGGCACATCACCAATTGGGACCAAAACGGATTTACCGAGATTAATTCGCAACCTCGACGCTGCCTCAAACCATACAAAGATGGACCACAGATGAAAAATATGCCCTGAAACCGCCTCACAAAACACGAGTATCATCGGCAAACAAAAGATGTAAAACTGTAAGTAAGCCTTTGCCCGAACATTCAATGGAAAATCCAGAAAGAAGCCTAGCCCATGTGGACTTGCCCACCATACTACTAAAAGCCTCCATAACAAAGATAAACAACACAAGCGACAAAGGGTCTCCTTGTCGGAGGCCTCGGGAATTCAAGAAGAAACCACAAGGGCTGCCATTAACAAAAAACGGGCAGTGGAGATACAAAACGAGATCCAACGCTGCCACTTGACCAAGAAGCCACATCTCAGAAGAACATAAAGGAGAAACCCCCAATGAACATGATCATAAGCCTTCTCCAAGTCTAGCTTACACGACACTCCCGAAAGAGCAACCTTAATGCGACTATCAAGGCACTCGCTCGCGATGAGAACTGAATCTAGAATCTGCCGACTAGGCACAAAGGCACTCTGAGCAGGAGAAATCAGCTGCCCCAAAACAGTCTTCATATCGATTAGCAAGGACTTTGGCAATTATTTTGTACATGCTCCCTACCAAACTAATAGGCCGGAAATCTTTCAAGTCATCCGCTCTCGGTTTCTTGG
The DNA here is from genome assembly GCA_023512835.1 of Taxillus chinensis. NCBI lineage: Eukaryota > Viridiplantae > Streptophyta > Magnoliopsida > Santalales > Loranthaceae > Taxillus > Taxillus chinensis. The sequence continues at coordinate 55,943,215 of CM042090.1, read as the reverse complement.
GGAGGAGAGCACAAAAGTCATGTTAAGACTCCTCTCAAATTGGCAATGCTTATGGAACTTCGCACAAATACTCATGACAACACACCGCAAAACAATCCAACAATGCTGAAAAAACGCTAAGGGGAACCTATCCGGACTAGGGGCCTTATCCCCTTTGCATCCCCGAACCACAAACTCTACCTCCACCTCCTCAAACAGACAATCAAGCCGCCCAGCATCCTCCGTGGAAAGGACATCAAACTGGATCCCATCAAGAAGAGGACGGGGGTGTTCCTCTGCCCGAAAAAGAGACCCATAAAACCCCACAACGTGGTCCCGGATATCCTCCTAACTCGTAGAGACAACACCATCAATGTGAAGCCTACTAATGGTGTTGGCATTCCTGTGAGAGTTAGCCATATAGTGAAAGAATTTGGAGTTCTTGTCCCCTTCTCAAAGCCATAGGGATCTAGATTTCTGCCGCCAAGAAATCTCATCCATTAAAAGAAACTGCTCAAGAGAAGAGGCCAACATAACCCTGCGCCCCCTCTTCGCTTCTGATAAAGGCCTAAGCAAGACAACCTCATCAAGAGCACTCAAATCCATCATCAGAGTGTGCTTCCGAACGCCAACCTATCCAAAAACAGCATCATTCCACAACTTCAAATCCCCATTCAAGAATTTCAACTTAGAGGCAAACGTGTGGCTCAGAGCTCCCATAACTCGATACGACTCGCATCAAGACCAAACCCGGTCCACAAAACCATTTGCCAACAGCCTCATGTTCTCAAACTGAAAAGGTCGATGCCACGGCGACGAAGGACCACACTCCAAGAGAACGGGAAAATTATCAGAACCCCACCGACTCAAACGCGACTAATGGAGATGCACAAACTGCCTGGCCCAATCCGCAAAAACCAAAAACTAATCCAGCCTAATAAAGGACGGCTGAACACAGTTATTAGACCATGTGAAAACCCCACCAATCAGCGAAAGATCCACCAAGCCCAAGGCATCAGTAAACTCAGAAAACCAAGGCATCGAAGGAGTAAACCCTGTCGAACCCATCTTCTCAGAAGGGAAGCGCACCACATTGAAATCTCCCCTCCAATACACCACAGCATGCCTTACTAATTGTGCAAACTAGTAAGCTCATCCCACAGCGGACTCCTAGCACTGGCAAGGTAAGAACCATACACCCCAAAGAACATCTACACATTATGATCCCCAACATTCTGAAACTTGCAGGACAACAAAAACTGACCTACAGCATCATCTAGCTTGCAAACAACACAGCTGTCTCACATCAACAGAATGCCACCAGCCACGCCACCCCCACTGAACCAAGAAAGATCCAATCTACAAAACGACCACACCACAAAAGCTTTACGAGGTCCTCCGACACAAGCTCCAAGCCTCCAACTTAATCTCCTGCAAACAAATGATGTCAGCCTTTCACTTCTATAATAAATTACTAAGGCAAAGGCACTTCACCCGATCATGGAGCCCCCACACAATCCACGATAGGATTTGCAAACTCATTGGGATAACTCATGGTCCCCCGAAGAGCTAACACATTCACCGACCCCACCCGTGAAGGCCAAGAACCCCCCTGCACCATAGTTAATCCAAAAAGCAAGCCCTCTGAGCTCCCACACACATTTAGGGCCTACGCTCACAGGCTGCTAAAAAGGGACAACAGCCTTCCAGGCTAGATGCCGAGTTTTGATGTCCCGCAATAGATCAAAAATAGCATGTTCATACCCGGATACCCCTCATAATTTACCCCTAACACCTTACCAATGGCCTTATGCTTTCGTAAGACTCACTCCAACTCTATTGGAGAGGAAGGATGCTCAAAGAGAGCATCAACGAGCGGACATACAGCAACGAGAGGCTGAACAACCTGGCCACTCTGCTGATCTCCATCAACTACAATTGATTATAAGACTCCTCAAGAGGTATGGTATGAAAAACCCTCTAATTAGTTTTGCTTACCAATATTTGGTTGTCCTCAAGAGGTATGCAAATGGGTTTTCAAAAAGAAAGAAGAAATTTATAGTGGTAAAGCAGCAAGGTTTAAAGCAAGGCTTCTAACAAAGGGATTTTCCTAGACGGAAGGGATTGATTATCATGAAATGTTCTCTCCGGCTGTTAAGCATAAGACTATTTGGGTCCTCTTAGCCATAGTGAGTGCCTTTAACTTTGAACTGTAACAACTTGATGTAAACATTGCCTTCTTGCATGGAAGTCTAGATGAATAGATTTACATGTCACAAGCAGAGGACATCATTGATCCCGAAATAGGAGACCATGTGTCTTTGCTAAAAAATTCCTTGTATGGCTTGAAGTAATCTCCTATCCAATGGTACAAAAGATATGATACATTCATGATTTCTCAAGTTTTTGTTCAAAATCAGTATGATAACTACGTTTACTTGAGATAACTACTAGATGGTTCTTATATATACTTGTTATATGTTGATGATATGTTGATTGCAACTAGCAACATAATTGGAATTAATAACTTGAAAAGTTTGTTGAGTAGTGAGTTTGAGATGAAGAATGTGGATGCAGCCAAGAAGATATTGTGCATAGATATTTGAAGAGATAGAAAAGCAAGCCTCTTGTATTTATTTCAAGAGAAATACATTGAAAGGTGTTATAATCTTTTTCATTTGATAAATCCAAGCCAATTAGTACTTCATTGGCAGCACATTTCAAGTTTGATGCTAGTACTACTCCAAGTTCTAAGGAAGAAAAAGAGTACATGAGCAGAATTCCTAACTCAAGTGTAGTGGAAAGTTGATGTATGTCATGGTCTGCACAATGCCTGATCTGGCACATGTTGTTAGCATGGTTTTCAAGGGTAATCCTAGGAAAGCTCACTAGGAAGTTGTAAAGTAGATTATGCGATATTTGAGAGGCACAACTAACATGTACATGGTTTATGATTCTAGTAGTTGTACTGTAGGTGTTGTTGGTTACACTGATTCAGATTGAGATCTCTTAAGGAGAAGATCATTGACATGTGATATTTTCTCATTCCTTCGTTGTGTTGTTAGTTGGAAAGCAACTTTGCAGTCCACTACTGTTTTGTCCACAACTGAATCTAAATACATGTCATTGACAGAAGGGGTGAAGGAAGGGATTTGATTGCAGGGTCTTAGTAATAGTTTGGGTTTGATTATGGAAAAACCTGTTGTATCTTGTGATAGTCAAAGTGCTTTGAATTTGACCAAGAACCCGATTTATCATGAGAGATCAAAGCGTATTGATCTCATATTGAACTTCATAAGAGATGTCATTGAGTGATGAGTTTGCCACCGAGAAGGTAGCCACAATAGATAATCCAATTGATATGTTGACAAAGTCGTTACCTGCAGTGAAGTTCGAGCACAGCTTGGACTTAGTGAATGTTGGCATAGGCTGGGGCCCTTAAGGGGCATGAGGGGAGAGGAGAGGTGTTCTTGTGATGGCAAGTAAAGATTCAAGTCAAGGAGAAGATTTGTTAATGTGACTGTGAATTTACTGCTGACCCGTAATGGTGAACCAACTCAATCTTCAGTTTGCTTTAATTGGGTGGGTTATTGACAAGTTTGTAACGTGGGTTGGTATTGTATTTCTTTTTTACAGTTTCTCTCGGCAGTATAGGGGGACAGTTTTCATGCCCCGTATATTTTCTTTCTTGTGCTCTCTCTAGTAATTTTTTCTTCTGTTTCATTGCAAATTGCAACTGACATCAACAATACATTTGCCCTTATGAGTACACAACCTTGTTAGATAGATAGCTCAAAGAAGTGAAGGGCAATGGCAGGACTAATAAGTACGTGAAAAAAAAAAAAACAAGAAAGCGAACCTTTTTGACGGCAAGGCTTGTAGATGATTTCCTAGGATCTCCATTTAGCCTCTCGAACAAGGCTAAATCCCGAAGCCGCTCACGATGGCTTCTTTCGGCGTCTATTCATTTTCACACATACATTAGAGCCGGTTTTCTAAATTTCGCCCCCTTTCCTTGGGAACCAAACAAGATATGATGTTCGAACCTGGGCACATGAAAGGGCAAGTCCCGACGACGGGCAGCAGATTAAATGACTCGTTGTTGTCTGCTTCCGCTTGGAATCGTTTGCCGCTTTTGACATGGGAATCATTGATGGCTGGGGTAGGATTTGGTATATTATTATGGTTGGAGAATCTGGAATTGGAGTGACTTGAAGGTTTACAAGTGAATTTGTGAGCTCGAAATGTTGACGAATTTGTGGAAGACGAGGAAGGAATTTGCTGGTTCCGCCTCTCCATCGCAGGTCCACCCCTCCCTCCCAATCGGAAAACGGGTATGGAGTATTTTACCAAAAAAAATTGTTTTTAAAAGAATGACTAAAAACTTTTAAAATAAATAAATGAAGAAATGACTATTATTATTTAGAGTAATATTACATACACGTACAATATGAAGGTAATCCGCACAGCGGGATCTTTATTATCGTTGAATTGATATTATTATTTTTATAAATTTTTTATTCATACCAATCTAACAGCAAAGAGAGTGCCCCTGCGCGGATTACCTACACAATGTACCTGCAAATAGATTTTTTCTATTATTTATTTGTAATGGGGTATGAATGTGCGTGTGGGGTCATTATATATGGGAAAAACCGTATTTCTTTTCTTTCGGGTAATTGCAGAAATTAAAGTGATAGATATTTTAGTACCTTATGGATGTGGAGGAAAAATTGGGCTACTCACTCACTGGGGCGTAAAACAATACTCATTATGAAATTGATCATCAATATTTCTAAAGCTCACGAGTGTATTCATATTTGGCTGGTTGGCAATGGGCAGGCCAATTCAAATATCTGTCCGATCTTGTTGGGACGTATTTTGAATCGATATAATCGGATTTGAAGCATATTTAGAATGGATTTGACAAACCCATCACGAGTTTAGGATAGATATTTCTTAGATGGAATGGCCTTCAGGTTAGAGGTGATCAATCCCAAATATGTCCCATTACATATAGAAATGGCAATTCTGCAAGTTATGTCGGTTACTCGTGCCACTTCAACCTTATTGGAATAAGTTTCGGGTCAACATAATTAGATTCAATGCGAATTTGGGATGGGTATGGTTGACCCGTTTACAGGTTTGGAATGAGTTTAGGATGTGTATTTATTATATTAGACGAGTTTGAGATAAGGATGACACGTCACATCCCTACAAATAATCTGATCGTTGCAACTGATATATGACAAATTATTTGTTTCCCAAATAATTTATCCTTCCCTTCCCTCTCCCCAAGTCTTTTTGCTACATGGATCACAATAGTGTATTAGTTAAAGTCGAACCATAACTATGGATGGCTAAGGCAAAGATTGGTGGACAAATAAGGACTAGTTATCTCTATCATGCGACATCGGTTAATGGGGACGAACAGGGAGCAATCAACTGAGTCAAACGGGTTAGAGCATTAACATCGCTTATCCTCTCATTTTTCATAAATTTAAATATTTAAATTAGTTTTTACTTTCCTATACAAATACATATTACAATATATTCCATTAATTATTTTCTATATCATTAAAATAATATTTATACTCTTATTTTTTTCATTTGTTTCTCTTTCTTACTTTTTATCTTTCAACTAATATATTTTATAATTTAACAATCATAGAGAGTGAACAGTAATTTTTAATACATTGAGAAATATTATACAACTCTCATGGACGAAGTTAAATATAGATTTTCTATTGTGGGAATGATTTTATACTTTTTTATTTTTTTAAAAACGGACTCCTATAGGAAAATTATTACTAGTGCTCTTAGAGAGAAAGAGAGATTGTTCTGGAGGACTTGTCACCGATCATTGCATATGAAGGATGACTCTTCAAAGGTGATTGGTTAGCATGAAAGCACTAATCTTAGTAGGAGTGATCATTCTTCTTTAAATCTGTAATATGTAAATGTTTGTTCATAAACGGTTATTCATGAACATATATATATTTATATATTCAGGAACGTAATTATTGATATTTCCAGACATTGTTCGTGAATATATATTCATGAACATTAATGAGCCAAACGTAGTCTTGTTCCATTTTGTTTATTTGTAAAAAAACAAATACGAATATCATTTTATTTAAACGAACGAACATAAATGATCTTTTACCGAATCAAATGCGAGTTTATTCACGAATGTTTAATTCATTTACGACCCTAATCATGCAGGTATTTCACGTATTATTGTAAAGGAAAAAAATTGAAACAAAAGAAAAAGAAAATGATGGGTCGTTTTAATGATAATAATAATATTATTATTATATAAGACAAAAAAGATAAATATATACAACTAATATGGAAGAAAAGAAGGAAAAAATGAGAAAGAGAAAAATAAAATTATGAGGTTTTATTATTTCATGAAATATTGGGGTTAGAAGATCTCCGGGTCAAATTCTGTGTTCATATTAACATTGATACGTCATTGCAGGAGTTTCTATCAAGCACCATTCACCTAAATTAGCTAAAATTTGACAACAGACTAACGTTGCGAACTTCTAGAACAATATGTCATGGTCTGGAGCCTCACGACACATTTTTATAACATATTTATATTATTTGTGATGTTTATATAGCTCATAGAATGAATTAACATATGTATAGGTGATTTGTACTTTCATGCCAACCTGATATTTTTTTGTGGTAGCTATAAAATTATGTTAAAATCTATATGTAGAGCAAGACTTTAGTATTAAAACTTGTATTTGACATTTTGTTCTAATATAAGTTTTCTTACTTTCAGGCATTCTCTACAACTTTCGAAATCGTTGCCTAATTGTCCTACATGACTCGAAAACATTCACTCGAACTTAAGGCTTACTTAGTTCACAAAATTTTCGCTAAGTGACTAAGTGTCGTGTAGGTTAGCTCATCGTAAGTCTAACTCTGTGATGGGTGGAATCAGAGCCAATTACGTCTAGTCATAATTTGGTTGGTTGGTGGAACAAGTCGAGGTGATGGCACACGAGGAAGGGTTTGTTGCGATGGCCACTCTCGGAGCAACAACATGGTCGTGGGTGTGAGGAGTTGTGCACTTCGACACCACCGAAACGTGGGAAGTCCAAGATGATGCTTAAGGATACCATGGAAGCTCAGATTTATTCTTTGGAAGGGAGTCTCCATGCCCATCAACTCCTTGGTTGGGGAACTCGGTGTTGGATCGAATCCGGAATTTGGATGATCTTTGATAAAACCCTATATAATTTGGTTTGAGATCTTTCAATGTAAATTCTAACATGTTGCGAGAAGACAAGCGTTAATTTGGATCTTCACTCATGAGTACAAAGTTAAGGATAGAATTCATAATCTTGATCCGGACCAACGTGAGTGTCGCCAATTAACTTGGTAAATAACCAAGCCATCACAAGATACAGAGTAAGGATCATTAGTACAAATTAAGCACTTAAAGATATAGACTAAGGAATCTGGGTCTTATACTCAAATATACTAAGAATCCTAGTCTATAACTCGGGCGGAGTAAGAGAGAAATATGCGGAATAAAGAGTTAAGTCTTTCACTCATGCGGACTAAGCACAAGAAGACATAGAGTAAGGAATCCGAGTCTTTCATTCATGCGGAGTAAGGAAGGACTTGTGTGGAATAAGGACCTGAGTCTTTTGTTCGCACGGAGTAAGGAAAAGAGAAGTGAAGTAAGGAATCCGAACCTTTACCTAAGCGGAGTAAGGATGTACTGACACGAAGTAAGCCATCCCAACCTCATACTCGCATGGAGTAAGGAAGCTGTTGGATCAAACCCAGAATTTGGATAATGCTGATAAAGCCCTATGTAATTTGATTTGAGATCTTTTGTGTTTCTTTGATCATTGCAGAAGATATGTTATTAATCCGAAGATACACTCGTGAGAGCAAAGCTAAGGACAGGATACATAATCCTGATCCGGACAAGAGTGAGTGTCGTCAAAGACTTCGTAAATAACCAAGTCACCAATACATACGGAATAAGGAACATTCGTGCGGACTAAGAACTTAAAAGTTACGGATTACGGAATCTGTTCTTAATATCTCAAATGGACTAAGTCAAACTGATGCGGAGTAAGAATCTTGGTCTACAAGGTCGCACGAAGTAAAAGAGTCGACACGAAGCTAAAAACTTAAGTCTTCCACTCAAGTGAACTAAAGTAAAGAAGACACGGAGTAAGGTGTCCGAGTCTTCTATACATACGGAGTAAGGAAGTACTGATGCAGAATAAGGACCCGAGTCTTTATTTGCACGGAGTAAGGAAACCAGATGCGGAGTAAGGAATCCGGACCACTCACTCATGCGGAGTAAGGATGTGCTAGTACGGAGTAAGCCATCCGATCCTTTAGACTCGCACGGAGTAAGGAACTTACATACGGAGTAAGGAACTTACATACGGAGTAAGGAACTTACATGCGGAGTAAGGAAGCGCTGACACGGACTAAGGATTCCAATACCAAATAGATACGGAGTAAGCAACCACTGACACGGAGTAAGGTTCCGAGCTTCATTAGCAACGGAGTAAGGAAAATTACACCGGACCAAGAAAATGCTACTTAACTTACCGCATTTAAAGTTATCAGCTCGTGGTGTCCCGATGTAAGACAAACTCGTTGAGAACCTGAAGAATCTTACACGTGGATCACCCGGATATGTGGACACAACTTTAATTATACTTGCGAACTCACAAAGGCACTTATACTCTTTAAACCCAAGATCTTGATCTCCACAAACCACAGCAGTCAAGGCAGAGAGATTACCGAGGAATAGTTAGTGCTGAACGCATTCCGGAACTACAAGTTCCAAGGTTGTCTCTTAGGAATGTTTATATAAATGTTCATACTTGTACATTTGAAAAAGTGTGCGTGCGAGCGAGCCTGAATCAACCCTGTGTATGCACAAGAGTTCAAAGAGATAATATAGGCTAGTGTGTGAATCCTTTTGTAAACAGAGTGTAAAAGAGTCTTGCTTCTATTTTGTTGTATTTATCTTTTGATAATAAAACAAAATACTTCCACTATCTGGTTATCTTCCGCAGTGATTCTATCACTTAACTAGATAAGTGTTGTGTCATAAGAGACTAAAAGAGTTTCGATAAGAGCCTATTCACCCCCTCTAGGCTCCAAGGGACCATCAGAAGCACTAACATAGAGTAATCCATCTGAATCTTTCGTTCACACGGAGTAAGGAAGCACTGAAACGGAATAAGGATTCAAGTATCAAATTGACATGGAGTAAGCAACCATTGTGTTGTTCCCATGATCTTATTGGTTGTCATTGTTGTCAACATTATGCGAAAGCGGGTAGACGTTGGGTCGAAGATCCGTGCTGGGTTGGATAACTTCGTAGAGTGATCTCTTAGAGTGAGCTCGTAGAGGGAGTCTAACCATGTACTTATCAATGTTGAAGATCTGGGTCAAAGACTCGTAGATTACTAGGTCAAAGATCAGATGACTCGAAGGTGTCGTGTCACGCCCCCAAATTCTGAGCACTCATAGGACTAGGTACGCGACTTCCCCACACCCCCTCCAGGGGTCGAGGGGTTGGTGACTGATTCAACCCTGTACAATACTACAACGGGGGTAGCATTGTACTTGTAAATAATCCAATGCAACATACAAGTCATTAATAAATGTCTGCAAATAATATTACTGAAGTCCAGCTAATTAAGTTTGTACAACTGTCACAGACCCAAGTCCGGAAAGGAAATGACCAAATGATCAAACCAATAAATAAATAAATCCATAAAGGAGAGTCCAACACAATGAGGTCTCGACCTGCTCCGCTATGGCTCCAACGGCTATCCCCTACAACCTGTAGGAAATAGAAATAGAGTAGGGTGAGCACGAGTGCCCAGCAGGTGGTCTCCAACTTCATTATCATGTCACATAAACTCCTAGGTCTATATGAATAGTGCATGCATGTGCCAGTGTAGTGCCATATTCCATCACAGCTTGTATGATATCGAATCTTAAAACAAGGCGTATCACCAAACAAACTTAATAGTCCAACCCCAAAAACCCGTCTTTCCCAGGGATTCCTGCCATTAACTCCAAGTACCCAGTTGCCTCGAGATAGCCATATGTGGGACCCACAGTGTCCCTAACGACAACCAGCCACACATGGGACCTGGGTTACCAGCCACATAGGGGACCTGCGGCCTCTTGCTAGCCCTAGGTGGGACCCATGGTTAACCCAAACAAGTAATAATTTCAATGCCTGGTATCACATCATGCAACCACATGTAAACGTTTAACTAGTAATAACATGTCACAATTGATGACAAACCCGATATTACTTAATTAAACTAATAAATTAACCTAAGTAATAATTGATATTTTAACTAACAGTATCAAGATTTACATCAATGACAATATCAATCCAAACAATTTATCTATATACAAATATCCATTATTTACAAGTCACAAATTTATATATATATATATATATATATATATATATATCCTAATAAAATTAAGGTTGGACCGGCCCCAAAGGAACCGGCCCAACACGCCAACCCTAAGGACGCATAGGGCAGCATGCTGTGCTGCCCCTTCCCTCTCACAACCACCTGCGCAGACGCGCAGGTTCGTCCAGCGGCGGCGGCACAGATGCCGCCGCCCCACCTCTCCTCTCACGGGCACGGTGGGCGCTCGGGCGTGAGAGTGCGCAGGGCACGTGGACACGCGAGGCACGCGGACCACCTCAGGCCACCCCCTTCTCCATCTCTTCCGGCGCACGGCCCGCTTCACGCCGCCCCTCTTCCATCCCTTCTCCTCCGTCGCCGTCACTGCTCTGGTCTACCACCATCGCACGAGGCAGAAGATGCCGCCGCCTCCCCTTCCATCTCCCTCTCGCGCGTGGACGTTCCCTCGGTGCTACCACTGCTCCTTTCGTGTTGGCACGATGACGCCCACACAAACAAAAAAAAAAACAGAACGATAGCCTGATTGCGCCAATAACAATCACGCATAGAAGACTATGAAAGCAGACCAACGTCTGTTTGTGAATTCACAAATCGAACATAATCTAACAAATATACAACGATTGTCATTATGTTCCATCTTATGTATATAGCAAACAAGGATTAAAAAAAAACACCTACCTGAATCAAGTTTCAAGGGATCAAAAGAACAGCTTCAAACCACCGCTCTTCTCTGTCAGATTCTGCGCACACACAGAGGACTTAGGGTTTACCCTAAGTCCTCCCTATTTATACTAACGTTAAATAGCAATAATAATAATACTAAGATTAGTAGGGATATTAATATCAGTAATAAAAATAATAATAACTCATTATAAGAATTAACCTCAATTATTAAATTTTATTAATAATACTAACATTGTAGTAATATTCAGGCCTTAACATTAAATATTCGGATTAACAATAGTCATAATAATAATAGTAATAAACTCAATAAACGTACTAATAATAATAATCCAAGACTTAAATATTTATATTAATGTCAACATCATTTTAATTATAAATCCAAAACATTAAAATAATTGTAATAACAATAACGCATATTAATAACCTCCGAACATTTAAAATAATATTAATAATAACCCAACGCTCACGCTCAGGCCACGCTATCGAAGAAATATTCCAAACTCTATTCGGGCCTAACACAGGCACGGGCCTTTACATCCTCCCCACCCTAGGACTTTTCGTCCTCGAAAAGACAAGTCAGCCACTACGAGGTAGTACTTCCCCGGCTAACAAAAGTATAGCTCTAACTAACATGATAAACAAAACAACAAAGTTAACTACCTCAATGCATGCTGAAGATCTTGACATCCTCCCCACCTTAGGACTGTTCGTCCTCGAACAGCTCGGGGTGAAGAACACGCATCTGACTCTCGCGCTCCCAGGTCTGCTCCTCCATATTACGGTGGCGCCGCAAAACTCGGACCTCGCAAGACCTGCTCCCGCCGGTCTAAAATCTGAACTGGTGCCTCTATAATGGAACCATCATCAGCTAGCTCTACCTCACGCCAATCGAGCACATGGGAAGGATCCGGGTAGTATTGTCGCAGCTGGGAGACATGGAAAACATCATGAACACGAGCCAACTCGGGTGGTAACTCCAATCGATAGGCTACCAGTCGCACAACTGCAATGATAGGAAAAGGACCCACGAATCGAGGTGAGAGTTTGGAACCTCGCCCAAACCGTCTGTGCCCCCGCCGTGACGAGACTCGCAAGAAGACGCGATCCCCTATGAAGAACTGAAGCGGTCGCCACCGTCTATCAGCATATGACTTCTGTCGACTCTGGGCCGTCAACATCCGCTGTCGGATCAGCTGAACCAACTCAGTAGTCTCCTGAACCATATCGGGACCCAAAACAACTGCCTCCCCTGCCTGGGCCCAACACAGAGGGGAGCGACACGGTCGCCCATACAATGCCTCATATGGCGCCATTCCTATCGTAGCCTGATAACTGTTGTTGTAGGAGAACTCCACCAAGGGAAGGTGAGCCTCCCAACAACCACCAAAATCCAACACACAAGCACGGAGCATGTCCTCGAGAATCTGGATAGTACGCTCGGACTGGCCATCTGTCTGAGGGTGGTAAGTTGTACTCAAGTTCACTCGGGTGCCCAGTGCACGCTGTAACTGCCGCCAGAACTCCGAAGTGAACCGAGCATCCCTATCAGAAATGATCGACAACGGCACACCATGCAACCGTACCACCACGTCGACATATCGTTGTCCCAAGGTCCGGACCGGATCGGTCTCACGAATAGGAATAAAGTGGGTAGATTTCGTCAATCGGTCCACAACGACCCAAATAGCATCATGGCCTCTAGAACGAGGAAGCCCTGTGACAAAGTCCATAGTCACATGGTCCCACTTCCACTCCGGCACAGGTAACGACTGCAACTCACCGGCCGACAGCAAATGCTCAGCCTTGACCTACTGGCACGTCAAGCACCGTCGAACAAACTCCGCAACAGCCTTCTTAAGGCCCGACCACCAGAACTGTTGCCGAACAGCATGATACATCTTCGTTCCCCCAGGGTGAACAGCCAAACGAGAGTGATGGAATTCTCGTAGAACTGCCTCCCGGAGAGAAGATGGAACTATCAATCGACCTTGATAGCGCAACACATGGTCAGAATCCTCTGTCCAATCAGCAGAAAGTACGGCAGTCTGAATCTGATCCCGGAGGACCTCACACTCAACATCCCCCAACTGACCTTCAATAACCTGACGCCGCAACTCAGGCACCGCGATAACCACGCTCAGCATGCCTTGCTCTACTCCCTGCACAGGTTGCAACCTCAGTGCAGCTAGTTGCCCCATCATCTCCCATTCCTTGACAGCACAGAGAGCCACTACGGCTTGGCTCTTCTGGCTCAAGGCATCAACTACTACATTCCCCTTCCCAGGTGTATACTGAAGATCAAACTGGAACTGCTGCATATACTCCACCCAACGCCTCGTCGGAGATTCAAATCCCACCGAGAAAATATGTACTGCAAACTCTTGTGGTCAGTATATACCACAAACTTCTCCCCTAAAAGGTAGTGCTGCCAGCTCTTTAATGCAAAGATCACTGCAGCTAGCTCTAAATCATGCGTGGGGTAGTTCTTCTCATGGGTCCTTAACTGACGGGAACCATAAGCAATTACCTGTCCTTCCTGCATGAGCATACAACCCAATCCAACATTAGAGGCATCACAATAGACCTCATAGGGTACACCCTCCTGTGGCAGGACCAGGATAGGTGCTAAAGTCAATCTGGCCTTCAGCTGACTGAAAGCCTCCTCACAAGCATCCGACCAGTCAAACCGCACCCCCTTTCGGGTCAAGCCCGTCATCAGCATAGCTAAACGGGAGAAGTCCTTGACAAACCTCCTGTAATAACCTGCTAACCCCAGAAAACTCCGAATCTCAAAAACATTTGTTGGCCGCTTCCAAGACATCACTGCCTCAATCTTGCCAGGATCTACCGTGATACCCTCTGATGATACCACATGCCCTAAAAATTTCACCGCTGCAGCCAAAAATCGCACTTCGTGAATTTTGCGTAAAGTCTGTGGTCCCTCAACATCTGCAACACCACAAGTAAATGCTCCTCATGCTCGTTCTCTGTTCGGGAGTAAATTAGAATATCATCTATAAAGACCACACGAACTGATCAAGATAGGGGGTGAAAATCTAGTTCATTAACCCCATAAATACTGCCGGGGCATTTGTGAGCCTGAAAGGCATCACTATCCACTCAAAATGGCCATATCTGCAACTGAAAGCTGTCTTCGGAATATCTGACTCCCGCACACGTAGCTGATGGTATCTAGACCTCAGATCGATCTTGGAGAACCAACTGGCACCCCTGAACTGGTTAAACAAATCATCGATCCTCGGTAGGGGGTATCTGTTCTTCACTATCACCTGGTTCAACCGTCGGTAATCGATACACAACCGAAGCGAACCATCCGCCTTTTTGGCGAATAACACCGGAGCACTCCAGGCGAACTACTCCGTCTAATAAAGCCACGTGCCAAAAGATCGTCAATCTGCCTCTTGAGCTCTCGAAGCTCAACTGGTGCCATCCTATAAGCTGCCAATCTGATAGGTGCTGTCTCGGGTAGCAACTCTATCGAGAAGTCCACCTCTCTCTCTAGTGGTAATTCAACCAAGTCCACGGGAAACACGTCGAGAAACTGATCCACCACCTTGGGTAACTCCGCTTTACTCTCCCGCTGGGTGTCAATAAGAGTCAGACTGGCTAACTGATGGGTTACATCACCCCATCCTTGCCTCAAAGGCCCCAACTTGCATGCATCATCAGACCACTCACCTATGAAAGTGCCTTGAGTGCCCTCTGATGTGAGGAAGGTCACTCGTCGCCTATAACACTCAATCACTGCCTCCACACGGGTCAACCAATCCATACCCAATATCACTTCAAAAGCATCAAAGTGCATCACAAATAGGTTACACCAGAGGTCAACACCTCCGAGAGTAAACTCACATCCCGAACAGACCTTATCAATCACCACCAGGCCCCCTACGGGTGTATCAACCATAAGGGGCTGATCAACCGTAGTACAATCCAACTCTAATCCCTCTACGGTGGAGTGTGCAATAAACGAGTGTGTAGCACCAGTGTCAATCAAGACAGTACAAATAATGCGTGAAACCAAGATCGTACCTCTCACCGCAGCTGGCCCCTAACTCGCCTCGTCAACTGGTGAAACTTCTGCCTCTCTATCAGTGATAGCATAGTTCCTCCCCTTCTGCACACTACCGCTGGCCTGACTCGTCGTAGCTCGATCATTCTGTCCCTTCTGAGCCTGGGCCTCCCGCTGAGGCTGCTATGTAGTAGGTCGTCCCTGCACTGACTGTCCTGACTGAGCTGGTCTTTGGTATGGAGCACCGCTCCTGTAAGGACCCGTACCTTGAGTTAGTCAGTTTTGCCTCCTGAGTAGAGTTTTTCTAGATTTTGACCTAGTAAATGGACTCCAATGAATTCACGTGCAAAAGGAAAGATGCTTAGAATGGTGTCCTCTATCTACCACGAAGTTTCCAGGCCAAATGGACATGTATGTGAGGTGCACGTGATATGGGTCCAATTCACGTGCAAGTGTGGTTGTCTTCTAAATGATGCAAGGAGGCTAGGGGTGAAGTTTGAGAGCATTTGGAGTGCATATGGAGTTGCACGTGAATTGGGGAATTCACGTGCAAATTGGCATGCAGGCATATTTTTGCATGGTTCCCTTGGTTTTGACATTCTAAGGAACTTTCTCCAAAGGACCATGTTGAAATTCTGAGTATTTTGGCCTATATGGGTGCGGAAAGGTGCTAACTTGTGTGATCAAAACTACGTCGTTTTGATGCTGGGATTCACTTAATCAAAACTACGTCGTTTTGATGTTGTGTTGTCTATATAAGGAGGAGAAGCTCTCTGTTTTAGGTTTAGGGTTCTCTTCAGCTGCTGCAGTCGTCGAGAGAGAGAGAGAGAGAGAGAGCTAGAGAGAGAGAAGGAAGGGGAGTTCTTTGGTTCGCTGCAGGAGCATCTTGCGTGGGGAGGACGGCGTTTAGCGGGAGCAAGGAAGATCTGTTTTAAGGTAGGGATTCTGTTCTTCCTAAATCCTCCTCCGTCCTAGGGTCCCAGGGCGGAATATGAGTTATATCTGTTATATTATTTATATGTAAATTCATATAGGTGTGACCTCCTATATGAATGTTGGCCTTCAATGGCGATTTTGGTGTTTTGGTGTTTGTGTGATGCATGAAAAGTGTTTGATAAAATGCCCGTATGACATGCCTGCTACATGTTTGATGAAATGCCTGTGTGAACTTAATTGTGTGTATATGCCCATTATGTGTTTGGTAATATGTCCGTGTGACTGGACTTGTGGTTTAGTGTATGTATGTATGCTTGGATGTTTGCTCTATGGCCTGAATGGTTGGGTTTGTGCGCTTGTGAACGGGTGCACAACAAGTGTTTGGTTGTATGCTTGAGTGACCATGTGTGTTGTGTGCTTTGATTGTGGTATCGGCCTGAAGAGGCGGTTAAAGAACTTTGCCTGAGAGGCGGTTAAACCAGTGGCCTGAAGAGGCGGTTAAATCACTTGGCCTGAAGAGGCGGTTAAATCACTTGGCCTGAAGAGGCGGTTAAATAACTTGGCCTGAAGAGGCGGTTAAATCACTTGTGGTTAAAGTGTTAGCCTGTGTGGCAGGTGGAAGATTGTAAATTGTTGATGTGGTTGTTATTATGTCTGTTGAAATTATTGTATCACGACACTGCACTTGTACACATGGCATGTAGATGCTAGGAACATGGGATGGGTTGGGGAGACATGATCCCTACTGAGCTGTGGTTGCTCACCCCTCCTACTGTGTTTGTTTGTTTTCCAGGGACTTACAGGCGTTAGGTGGATACACCAAGGTGGAAGACCCTCTCCACTTTATTGTTCATTTCGGAAATGTACTTTTATGATTTATGTAACCCCCAGGGAGGGGAATGTACTAAGGGATTAAACCGTAATCGGGGACTTGGTTGTTTTGTGAACCTTTGATGTTTTGGAATTAAATAAAGATGTGGCTTATTTGATTTATTGTAATTGTTAGACTTGCTTGTGTGGCATCCAGTAATCCAACCCCATTGCCCTCCGTGTGGGTGAATGGGGAGTCACGTACCGGTTTCCTCGGGTTGGAAATCCGGGGCGTGACAGCTCCTCTGGCCCTGGTCACGAGGTCGATGTGGCCCCGCAACGCTAGCTGAACTGGCAGAAGGACACTCTCCTATCCTGTGTCCCAGTCCCCCACATCGAAAACACTTGAGTGGGTTGCCACTCTTCCGCCTACAATCTGCCTCCTTGTGTCCCCTAAGTCCACAAGATCGACATGTCCCTGAAAACCGTGAGGTAGAACTGATGCCTGAGTTCCCCGTTTGTGAGAATTTGGGCACCGGCCTCTTGTCCCCCTGTCCCTCAGACTGCTCCTCTCTTGGCCTCTTTTGGCTAGGACCCGATGAGCTCCCTGGTTTCTGAGTCTTGATTTTGTTCAAGTCCCGCTCTCCAATAAGTGCCTTGTTAACCGCGTCACTGTATATGGTCAACTCCATCATATTCAATCCCCTCCTGAGTGATGGTCTCAGCCCATCTATGAAATCATGGGTCTTATTAGCCTCAACCCTCCATGACTCTGGGGCAAATCTCCCTAACTCAGTGAAAGCAGTGACATACTCTGTCACAGTCCAACTGCCCTGCTCCAGTGTGTAGTACTCCTGTCGCCTCGTCTTCTGCACAGAGCAAGGGAAATACTCTGTGTAGAAAAGCTCCACGAAGTCTTCCCATGCCATCGGGCTCTCGTGAACATGCTTCACAGCGTCCCACCACCTGTGGGCCCCACCTACTAGGAAATGTGTGGCTAAGCGGACCTTAGCCTCTTCGGGCACCTGGATCAACTCAAAGATGTCTTCTGTCCATTTGACCCACTCCTCGGCCTCATCAGCTCTTGTATTCGCCTCAAATTTCATCGGTTTCTGCTTCAGGAACCGACTCACCCAGTCGATAGGTACTGCGGGCGGTACTGTCATGAGCTGTGGCTGGCTCTCCTCTAGAACATCCCGTCGCTGCCCCGGCCGAGCTCTTCGCTGCCTCCTCGTTCCTCCCGCATCACTTCTCTTGCCACCTCCCTCATGGTACCCTGCATGGCACCCTGGATTTGCCTCAATATTTGAGCCCCAATCTGAGCAGCAATCTCTGAACCCAAGGCAGGTACTGGAGAACTCTGCTCTCCTTATGATTCGGACTGAATGGATAGCTCCTCTGCTGGACCTTGAGCCCTAGTTTTAGGTGCCATTCTGCACCAACACATATCAATAATATCTATTAACTACTGTGCACTAGTCAAACAACCAAATTATTTAAATCAATAGGCAGGACCAAGTCCACCACAAAAAAAAAGAGGTCTCTAAGCCCCATATTCTATTCACCAATTTATGTGGTCATTCACTTAGACTCCTTAGGTTTAAACTAGCATACTGGCATTTTCAGTGAATCCCAATCAATTATCAAAGAAGAACAAACCACAAACAGACAATAGTATAATCAATACGAGCACATCATTAAGGCATCATTAGCAGTTGTTTTCTAGTGCCTAGATATGCACACAGTCACGCAGCATGTATGCACCCAACCCAAATGCTTCTTAAGATGATCTGATGAACCTTCAGTCAACCCAGAACACGTATAAAGACTGCATTGATCAGGCGCCCTCCTTATAGTCTTCCAAGCTACTAAGTGTCTATCAACCACCCCTCACTAACCTAGGTCCACTAGACCATGCTCTGATACCAACTTGTCACGCCCCCAAATTCTGAGCACTCATAGGACTAGGTACGCGACTTCCCTACACCCCCTCCAGGGGTCGAGGGGTTGGTGACTGATGACCCTGTACAATACTACAATGGGGGTAGCATTGTACTTGTAAATAATCCAATGCAACATACAAATCATTAATAAATGTCTGCAAATAATATTACTGAAGTCCAGCTAATCAAGTTTGTATAACTGTCACAGACCCAAGTCCGGAAAGGAAATGACCAAATGATCAAACCAATAAATAAATAAATCCATAAAGGAGAGTCCAACACAATGAGGTCTCGACCTGCTCCGCTATGGCTCCAACGGCTATCCCCTACAACCTGTAGGAAATAGAAATAGAGTAGGGTGAGCACGAATGCCCAGTAGATGGTCTCCAACTCCATTATCATGTCGCATAAACTCCTACGTCTATATGAATAGTGCATGCATGTGCCAGTGTAGTGCCATATTCCATCACAGCTTGTATGATATCGAATCTTAAAACAAGGCGTATCACCAAACAAACTTAATAGTCCAACCCCAAAAACTCGTCTTTCCCAGGGATTCCTGCCATTAACTCCAAGTACCCAGTTGCCTCGAGATAGCCATATGTGGGACCCATAGTGTCCCTAACGACAACCAGCCACACATGGGACCTGGGTTACCAGCCACATAGGGGACCTGCGGCCTCTTGCCAGCCCTAGGTGGGACCCATGGTTAACCCAAACAAGTAATAATTTCAATGCCTGGTATCACATCATGCAACCACATGTAAACGTTTAACTAGCAATAACATGTCACAATTGATGACAAACCCGATATTACTTAATTAAACTAATAAATTAACCCAAGTAATAATTGATATTTTAACTAACAGTATCAAGATTTACATCAATGACAATATCAATCCAAACAATTTGTCTATATACAAATATCCATTATTTACAAGTCACAATTTATATATATATATATATATCCTAATAAAATCAAGGTTGGACCGGCCCCAAAGGAACCGGCCCAACACGCCAACCCTAAGGACGCATAGGGCGGCACGCTGTGCCGCCCCTTCCCTCTCACAACCACCTGCACAGACGCGCAGGTTCGTCCAGCGGCGGCGGCACAGATGCCGCCGCCCCACCTCTCCTCTCACGGGCACGGCGGGCGCTCGGGCGTGAGAGCGCGCAGGGCACGCGGACCACCTCAGGCCACCCCCTTCTCCATCTCTTCCGGCGCACGGCCCGCTTCACGCCGGCCCTCTTCCATCCCTTCTCCTCCGTCGCCGTCGCTGCTCTGGTCCACCACCATCGCACGAGGCAGAAGATGCCGCCGCCTCCCCTTCCATCTCCCTCTCGCACGTGGACGTTCCCTCGGTGCTACCACTGCTCCTTTCGTGTTGGCACGATGACGCCCACACAAACAAAAAAAACAGAATGATAGCCTGATTGCGCCATTAACAATCAAGCATAGAAGACTATGAAAGCAGACCAACGTCTGTTCGTGAATTCACAAATCGAACATAATCTAATAAATATACAACGATTGTCATTATGTTCCATCTTATGTATATAGCAAACAAGGATTAAAAAAAAACACCTACCTGAATCAAGTTTCAAGGGATCAAAAGAACTGCTTTAAACCACCGCTCTTCTCTGTCAGATTCTGCGCACACACAGAGGACTTAGGGTTTCCCTAAGTCCTCCCTATTTATACTAACGTTAAATAGCAATAATAATAATAATAAGATTAGTAGGAATATTAATATCAGTAATAAAAATAATTATAACTCATTATAAGAATTAACCTCAATTATTAAATTTTATTAATAATACTAACATTGTAGTAATATTCAGGCCTTAACATTAAATACTCGGATTAACAATAGTCATAATAATAATAGTAATAAACTCAATAAACGTACTAATAATAATAATCCAAGACTTAAATATTTATATTAATGTCAACGTCATTTTAATTATAAACCCAAAACATTAAAATAATTGTAATAACAATAACGCATATTAATAACCTTCGAACATTTAAAATAATATTAATAATAACCCAACGCTCACGCTCAGGTCATGCTGTCGAAGAAATATTCCAAACTCTATTCGGGCCTAACACAGGTACGGGCCTTTACAGTCGGGTCGAAGATCATGAAGCCAGCAGGCTCGAAGCACCACGAAAGGTACACAAGGCCACAGACTCATAGATCCATAGGGTCAAAGATTCGAAGACCGCAGGTGTAAAGCAACATCTCGGAGACTCAAAGACTTGCAGGCTCGAAGACCCGTTGGGTATCGAGTAGCAGTGTTGTAGAGTCGAAGTTCAGAGGGTCAAAGATTAGCCAAGGAAGAATAAAGCTGTAACTGATGTGAAACTGAAGACTCGTAGAATTCAAAGGCTTATAGAGTGAGACGTCAGTTGAGCACTGGTTCTAACCTAGCTTTGAAGCCAGCGAGTAGAAGAATTGGAAGATCAATTCTCAAGGTTCGAAGACTCAGACTCGAAGATTTGTAGGTAAAGACTCAGAGCAAAGCTATGAGGCACATACATTTACGAAGCTGTGGCTAGTTGGAGCAAAATGCACTGAAGGCTGCATTTAAGTAAGTTATCACTCGGTCGACACTCTTGAGTACGCTAAGTGCTAGAAACACGTGGATGTCATCCGAGACTAGCGAAATGTATTTCAACGGTAAAGATCAAAAGGTGAAACATGCTTAACCCTAGCAGAAGGGTTTTGTACTGCGGCTGGCCTATAAAAGCAAAGGAGTATGCCTTACTTCAATATAGCATCAAAATATTGTAGAATACAAGAAACGTATCTAAATCAATACAAGAGAAGATGCAGAGTAGTTCGTTTAGCATATACAGAGAGAGAGGAAAATTAAAAGCAAGATAACAGTGAGTTCATTTATTTTTCTTTCTTATACATTTGACAAACAATGTGTAAGTTCGGCAAAGGAATGGTTGAAGGTCAAGCAGTGTAAAGAGTTGAATGCATAGGAGCAGATTACGCTAGACAGTTCTTCACGGTGAGTGAGTATTGGAGTAATACTACTTTGTATTTGCATTTAAAAAGAAGAGAGAGTTAATCCTGTTGTAACAAGGGCTAAACCCTACTGTACTAAAAGTATATAGTGGATGAGACTCGTTGTAGGTTCACCCTCACCATCGTGGAGTAGATCACATTGATTGAACCACGTAATCTGTGTGTCTTTGTCTTTTTCTTCTCATACATAACTGCTGTTAACTAATATACCATCCAAAACACCAACTACATCTATAGAATACCTCTGAATATTATACTACTCTAAAACTAAAAGGAAATAGTTTTAAGTATATAGATTCACCCCCCTCTCTGTATACAAACTCGTATACCTAAAAGATCTAGCTTGGAACCTGGGAATATCACACTGACATGGAGTAAGGATCCGAGCTTCATTAACACGGAGTAAGGAACCTTACAACAGATTAAGATGACACTGATCCAATTAATTAGCTCCGCATTGAAGTCAACAGCTCGCTGTGTCCCGATGAAAGAAAGACCCGTTGAATATCTAAATCATCTTACATGTGGATCACATAGAGGTCTGGATAGAGCCTTAAATGCAATTGGGATCACATGAAGAAATTCAATAGGTTTACAGTCCCAATATTTTGAGCTCCACATTCATAGTTGTTGGATCAAGCCGAAAATTTGGATGATGTAGATAAAACCCTATATAATTTGATCTGAGACTTTGGTTGTTTTATCTTAAGTTGTTGCAGAAGATATGATCTTAATCCGGACCTACACTCATGAGAACAAAGCTAAGGACAGGATACATAATCCTGATCCGTACAAAAGTGACTGTCATCAAACACTTGGTAAATAACTAAGTGTCTCCTTCATACGTGTCACGCCCCGGTTTTCCAACCCGAGGAGACCGGAACGTGCCCCTCCCTTTACCCGGGTTTGGATAAAGGGGTATAATACAACTTACACTTCACATTTTATTTTCAGAGACCAAAATCACATAATCAATAAATTCAAACCACATGCCTTTATTATGTTTTCAAACTCCATTACAATATTTCCCCGCTGGGGTTACAAGGCCTCAACGAAATTACATAACACAAATAACATAAAACAAAGCCACAAAACAAAACTCTTCCACCTTGGTGTTCCCACCTAACGCCTGTAAGTTCCTGCAAGAAAACACACCATAGTAGGAGGGGTGAGCAACCACAGCTCAGTAGGGATCATGTCTCCCCAACCCATCCCATGCTCCTACCATCTATATGAAGAAGTGCTCAAGTGCGGTGTCATGGCAATTATATTCTAGACAGATCATAATCAATATTATACACAGCAAGCCACAAAACAAACACAACCATTGCCACAAAAACTCCTCAGTCAGTCCCACTGATAGTAACTCAGCCTCTCAGGCTCCACAGTCAGTCTCACTGTCATTAACTCAGCCTCTCAGGCTCCACAGTCAGTCTCACTGACATTAACTCAGCCTCTCAGGCTCCACAGGTACACAAGTATTGCCTCAGCCTCTCAGGCTTCTTAGGCTCCACAGACATTGCCTCAGCCTCTCAGGCTTCTTAGGCTCCACAGGCACAACAACAGACACTTAACATATATCTTAGTTATTCAGGCATAACAACAAACACTTAACATGCATATCCACACTGGTATAACATCAAACACTTAACATGCATGGCCTCACAGGCATAATATCGAACACTTAAGACGCTTGGCCTCACAGGCATAATATCAAACACATACACGCCACTGAAGGCCAACATCGATATAGGAGATCACACCTATATGGATTTACATATAATATATATATATATATATATATATATATATATATATATATCCAGATTACAAAATCGACTACCACAAGGCCATAACCCTAGGATAGGTACAAGGAAGACAGAACCCCTACCTTGAAAACGTCCTCCTGCTCTTGCTCCTGCGTTAGACGCCGTCCTCCCCACGCAAGACGCTTCGGTAGCAAGCCAGCAGCTCTCCTTCCTTCCCTCTCTCTAGCTCTCTCTTTCTCTCTCTCTGCGACGGCTGCAATGGCTAGCCAAAAGAAGAACCCTAAACCTAAGAGTCCTTCACCTCCTATATAGGCACACCAACATCAAAACGACGTAGTTTTGATTAAATGAATCCTAGTATCAAAATGACGTAGTTTTGATCACACAAGTTGTAACCTTTCCGCATCCACACACGACAAAATATCCACAATTCCAACATGGTCCTTTGGGAAAAGACGATTAGAATAACAAAACCAAGGTGACGGTAGAAAAATATGGCTGCACGCCATAATGCACGCCATATCCCCAATTGGCGTGCAGGTCCAAATACCATGAAATTCTACCCCAAGCTTCCTTGCATCATGTAGAAGGCTGGTATGCAGTAATATGCTTGCACGCCAATTGGTCCAATTGGCGTTCAAGGCCTTTGGCTTTAAAACTTCTGTGGAAGGTAGAGGACATCATTCTGAGAAACTTTTGTTTTGCACGCCAATTGATTTGAGGCCATTTACTTGGTTAAAATCAATCTCCAAAACCTGATAAAACAGCCTAAAAGCGCCTATATATGTGAAATAGCATCTTCCTAGGGCATAAAAGCACGTTATGAATTGTCACGTGCACCTCCCAAAAGTCCCCTCTTGGGCCCATCTCTTGCCTCAAACTTGTGCACCAACATCCAAAGTGTTTTAGCTAAAGTGTGTGGGAAGGAAATTCCCTAAAATCCAACAACTTCCACTCACAAGGCATCTGTGGTTAACTTCTTACATACCGTGAAACACGGGTCATTACATCCTCTCCCTCTTAAGACTTTTCATCCTCGAAAAGAAACAACATGCAAGGAAAACAAACACATGCGGCCCATTTGCAAGACAGCGAGCCACAACGCCCAGATAGATCACGCAACATAACAGGACGTCTCAAACACATTGCAATCTCAAAACACATCTCAATAAAAATACCAGTTTACAAGTAGAAATACAAATACACCAAATCATGAACCACAAGAAAACACATCACTACAGCCACCTCCCACCCTTAAGATTGTTCGTCTTCGAACAACTCTGGGTGCTGCTCACGCATCACGGACTCATGTTTCCATGTCTCCTCCTCAATGCCACGGTGCTGCCACAGCACGCGAACCAAAGGAATAGCACGACCACGCAAAAGCTTTTCCCGCCGATCTAGGATACGAATAGGGGCCTCAGCAACGGACATGTTATCCTCAATGTCCAATGTCCCCCAATCAATCACATGAGTGGGGTCAGGATGATACTTCCTCAACTGGGACACGTGGAACACATTGTGCACCCGACTCAATCGCGGTGGTAATGCTAACTGGTAAGCGACAGGCCCCACATGAGCTATAACCTCAAATGGACTAATGAACCAGGGAGAGAGTTTGGAACCTCTCCCAAAGCGCCGATGTCCACGTCGTGGAGAGACACGGAGAAACACATGATTGCCCACAGAAAACTCCGAAGGTCGCCGCCGCTGATCTGCATAAGATTTCTGTCGACTCTGGGCTGATAACAAGCGCTGACGAATCAACTTGACCTTCTTAGTAGCCTCTTGAACCAACTGTGGTCCCAAGAGAGCTACCTCTCCTACCTCAGTCCAACATAAGGGTGAGCGGCACGGCCTACCATACAATGCCTCAAAAGGAGGCATCCCAATGGATGGTTGATAACTGTTGTTGTAGGCAAACTCCACCAAAGGAAGATGAGTTGCCCACGAACTCCCAAAATCTAGCACACAGGCCCGCAACATGTCCTCTATGGTCTGATTCGTCCTCTCAGTCTGATCGTCAGTCTCAGGGTGAAAGGCTGTACTCAAGTGAAGCTTGGTCCCCATAGCCTCCTGCAAACCTACCCAAAAATGGGAAGTGAACCTCGAATCCCGGTCAGATTCAACCGATGATGGTACTCCATGCAGTCTCACAATCTCGTTCATGTATAGCTGACTCAAGGTCCCAATAGAGTCCCACTTGCGAACAGCAAGGAAATGGGCCGACTTTGTGAGCCGATCCACAATCACCCAAATCATATCTTTCCTCCCTGTGGTGGGTGGAAGACCAGTCACAAAATCCATCGCTATGTGGTCCTACTTCCACTTCGCTATGGGCAATGGCTGTAACATGCTCGCCGGCCGCTAATGCTCAGCCTTCACCTACTGACACGTGAGGCACCACGAAACAAAGGCAGCCACATCGCGTTTCATCCCAGGCCACCAAAAATGTCCCCGAAGCGCATGGTACATCTTCGTACCCCCTGGATACACAATAGCCTGGTGAAACTCTCTCATCACCTCATCCCCGAGGGAAGAAGCCACCTACGTCGCCCCTGAAAAGATAACTCATGCTCGGACCCTCGCGTCCGGCCCTCGGATAGCTCACCCCCTCGCACGGCCACCTCGACTTTCCCCTTTTGCTCAACGCGTCGGCCACAACATTACCCTTGCCCGGGGTATAGGCAAGAGTAAAGTCAAAGGCTCGCAAATACTCCACCCATCTTTTCTCGCCTCAAATTCAAGTCCTTCGAGTAAAGATGTACCGAAGGCTCTTGTGATCGAAAAACACCACAAACTTCTCCCCCCAAAAGGTAATGTTGCCAACTCTTCAAGGCAAAGATGACTGCCGCCAACTCAAGATCATGAGTAAAATAATTCTGCTCATGAGGCTTCAGCTGCCTCGACCCATAAGCTACCACAGCGTGCTCCTGCATAAGCACACACCCCAAACCAACCCTAGATGCATCACAATATACCTCGTATGGGATATCCTCCCGAGGTAACCTCAACACCGGTGCAGTGGTCAAACGGGTTTTGAGAGCCTCGATCACCTGCTGACACTTGTTAGTCCACTCAAACTTCACTCCCTTCCAAGTCAACGCCGTCATAGGAGCTGCCAAACGGGAGAATCCCTCTACAAAACGACGGTAATACCCTACCAAGCCAAGAAAACTACGAATCTCGAAAACATTGGTTGGTCTCTCCCATGATGACACCGCCTCAATCTTGGCTGGGTCCACTTTAACCCCTTCAGCTGACACTACATGGCCAAGAAAATGGACCTCCTGCATCCAAAACTCGCATTTGCTAAACTTAGCAAACAACCGCTGATCCCTCAAGGTTTGCAACACTGTTGCCAGATGTTCCACATGCTCCCTCTCGGTCTTGGAATATACCAAGATATCGTCTATAAACACCACCACGAACGAGTCTAAGTATGGGGCAAAGACTTGGTTCATCAAATGCATAAACACTGCTGGCGCATTAGTGAGTCCGAAAGGCATCACTACCCACTCATAGTGCCCATACCCGCACCGAAAAGCTGTCTTAGGGATATCCTCCTCCCTAACCCTTAACTGGTGATACCCCGATCGTAGATCTATCTTGGAAAACCACCGGGCCCCACTCAACTGGTCGAATAGGTCATCTATCTGAGGCGACAGATACTTGTTCTTCACAGTCACCAAATTTAGCTTCCTGTAATCAATGCAGAGGCGAAGCGTGCCATCTGCCTTCTTTGCAAAGAGCACCGGAGCACCCTAGGGTGAGGTACTCGGTTTGATATACCCCTGGTCCACCAACGCCTCTATTTGCCTCTGGAGCTCCCTCAACTCAGCTGGTCCCATCCGATAAGCCACTTGGGAAATCGGACCCGTCCCCGGTACCAACTCAATGGTAAACTCTACACTCCTTTTAGGAGGTAAACTCCTCAACTCGTCAGGAAAGACATCCTGAAATTGGTCAACAATAGCTGGCCACACTCTCTTCTCCACTTTCCCCTCCTCAGCAAAGGTCAGGGCTACCAACCTGTGGGTAATGGCAACCCACTGGTCCAACACTGGCCCAGCCCGACTCGCCTCACAATCCCACTCCCCCTGCAGGGTGCAAGGGGTCCCTGCAGGTATCACGAAGGATACACGCCGCCGATAACAATCTATCTTGGCCTGGAAAGCCATAAGCCAATCCATACCCAAGATCAGATCAAAAGTATGCAAGGGCAATACATGAAGGTCGAAGCTCAGCTCCACACTTCCTATGGTTAACACACAGTCACGACAAACACGCCGCACCTCAATCATACCCCCCACTAGAGACTCAACAACTAGGAGCTTCGCTGCCTCCACACAAGCTAACCCCAAGCTATCTATTACAAGCTCAGCAACAAAAAAACATGATGCACCCGTATCGAAAAGAACAGAAGCTAATGTATGGGAGATCAAAAGGGTACATCTAACCACCGATGGTCTTGCTCCACCCTCAATCGGTGGGGGTGGTAGCTCAGCCTCCTCCTGGTACGTCACCTCCAGCGCAAACACCCTCCCTTGGCCTGTGCCACTGGTCGGCTCACTCCCTGGGCGCTTCCCAACATGGCTGCCTCCAGCTTCAATCTGCTGACACTCTTGCCTCCCTTGAGGTCGGGTCTGGCTAGATCCTGCCTGGCTAGCCTGCCATTGACGGGCTGGCCTCTCCGTTGGAGTGCGGAAACTAGCATCACTCCTCATACTGGATGCCACGCCTCCTGCTCCCCTGTTGCCACTCCTGCATACCCGGCTCAAGTGGCCCTCTCGCCCACAGCTGTTGCACCACCAGTCCTTCTTGGGACATTCCCCCTTGAAATGACCTTGCCTCCCACAACAAAGAAAACCGCTGGGGAGACCTCCTGCTGAACCTCCCTGCCCACTACCGCCAAGGGTGAAGCTCCCTGGGTTCACAGATGTAGACCCCAGCTGTGGAAAGAACCACTATCTCTCTCCTCAGTCTTAGGCCTCTTGGACCCAGAATCACGTTCAGACCCACCTTGCAACTGGCGACCCTGGTGGACCTGCCTCCCATCATCCAGTTCCCTCTCAACTATGCGTGCTGTCTCAACAACCTCAGCATAGGTCCTCAAACGCAGAATTGCCACCCTCTGCCTAAGAGCTGGCCTGAGACCCAAGGTGAACTTGTGGGCCTTCAGGTCCTCCTTTGCCACAGTCTCGGGGGTAAACCTACTCAAGCTTTGGAACTCCCACTCATACTCGGGCACCGTCTTTGATCCTTGCTTCAGGCTGCCAAATTCTTCTCTCTTCTGCCATCTCAAGGACTCAAGGAAAAACTCATCGTGGAAAAGTTGCAAGAACTCCTCCCACATCATAAACTGCACCGCACGGCTCCACGCGACACTCTGCCACCACTTCAGAGCATTCCCCTCTAGCTGCCGAATGGCCAGCCTCACCTTATCCTCCTCCCGGGGTAGGAGAAAGAAAAACACGTGCTCAATTTGCCTCAACCAGTGCTCAGCCACCACGGGTTCCTCTTCTCCCTTGAACCTTGGAGGTTGTTCCTTTCGGAACCATGTCACCACGTCATCCTCTGCACGAATCGGTATACCACTCGGTGAACCCTCACGCTCTCGAGGTAGCTCCCCCACTGGTGGTGGTGGTTTCGGCACCACCTGTTGGGCTGCCATCTCGCGACGCACCTCCTCCCGTATCTCTTACCGGATACCCTCCCTCAGCTCTCGGACTTCCAGCTAGATTCCCTCACGTAGCTGTGCCAGCAACAATGCATGTCCCCCAACGGACTGCCCCACACCCGGGCCCTCATGGGCAAATGACTCATCAGCCACTGCCCCGGACGCACGTATTACTCTCCTCGGTGGCATTCTTACTACATGAAGTAAGAAGCACAAACGTCAGAACGCGTTTGACAATTATCGGGTTTCACTACCTTTACCCCACTATCAAGTCAAGTAGTACATGGCATCACACACATTTTACACATTGCACCAATCAACATTGCACACAGTTCAAATAGACAAGGACCTGTCCTTGTAGTCATGCTCAAGGTACTTCAAGTAAAAGCAGAGTTGCACAGTTCACACCTTATCACATTATTCACATTTTTCTTTTATCACAATTACAATTTTAATAGGTATCCACACCTTCACATACAACAACCAATGCAACTAGTGCCCTAATGCAATGCATGCAAATCCTACCTCAGGTCTGGACTACCCCAAGTACACCTTACAGGCTCCAAGAGGACCGTGTTGATCAGGCACGTCCCTCCAGGTTCCTCCAAAGGACTCAAGATAACAAGATCTGCCCACTACCCTAGGCCAACTAGACCATGCTCTGATACCATATTGTCACGCCCCGGTTTTTCAACCCGAGGAGACCGGAACGTGCCCCTCCCTTTACCCGGGTTTGGATAAAGGGGTAGAATATAACTTACACTTCACATTTTATTTTCAGAGACCAAAATCACATAATCAATAAATTCAAACCACATGCCTTTATTATGTTTTCAAACTCCATTACAATATTTCCCCGCTGGGGTTACAAGGCCTCAACGAAATTACATAACACAAATAACATAAAACAAAGCCACAAAACAAAACTCTTCCACCTTGGTGTTCCCACCTAACGCCTGTAAGTTCCTGCAAGAAAACACACCATAGTAGGAGGGGTGAGCAACCACAGCTCAGTAGGGATCATGTCTCCCCAACCCATCCCATGCTCCTACCATCTATATGAAGAAGTGCTCAAGTGCGGTGTCATGGCAATTATATCCTAGATAGATCATAATCAATACTATACACAGCAAGCCACAAAACAAACACAACCATTGCCACAAAAACTCCTCAGTCAGTCCCACTGACAGTAACTCAGCCTCTCAGGCTCCACAGTCAGTCTCACTGACATTAACTCAGCCTCTCAGGCTCCACAGTCAGTCTCACTGACATTAACTCAGCCTCTCAGGCTCCACAGTCAGTCTCACTGACATTAACTCAGCCTCTCAGGCTCCACAGGTACACAAGCATTGCCTCAGCCTCTCAGGCTTCTTAGGCTCCACAGACATTGCCTCAGCGTCTCAGGCTTCTTAGGCTCCACAGGCACAACAACAGACACTTAACATATATCTTAGTTATTCAGGCATAACAACAAACACTTAACATGCATATCCACACTGGTATAACATCAAACACTTAACATGCATGGCCTCACAGGCATAATATCGAACACTTAATACGCATGGCCTCACAGGCATAATATCAAACACATACACGCCACTGAAGGCCAACATTCATATAGGAGATCACACCTATATAGATTTACATATAATATATATATATATCCAGATTACAAAATCGACTACCACAAGGCCATAACCCTAGGATAGGTACAAGGAAGACAGAACCCCTACCTTGAAAACGTCCTCCTCGCTCATGCTCCCCGCTAGACGCCATCCTCCCCCACGCAAGACGCTCCGGTAGCAAGCCAGCAGCTCTCCTTCCTTCCCTCTCTCTAGCTCTCTCTCTCTCTCTCTCTCTCTCTCTCTCTCTCTCTCTCTCTCTCTCTGCGACGGATGCAATGGCTAGCCAAAAGAACCCTAAACCTAAGAGTCCTTCACCTCTTATATAGGCACACCAACATCAAAATGACATAGTTTTGATTAAATGAATCCCAGCATCAAAATGACATAGTTTTGATCACACAAGTTATAACCTTTCCGCATCCACACACGACAAAATATCCACAATTCCAACATGGTCCTTTGGGAAAAGATGATTAGAATAACAAAACCAAGGTGACGATACAAAAATATGGCTGCACGCCATATTGTACGCCATATCCCCAATTGGCGTGCAGGTCCAAATACCCTGAAATTCTACCCCAAGCTTCCTTGCATCATGTAGAAGGCTGGTATGTAGTAATATGCTTGCACGCCAATTGGTCCAATTGGCATTCAAGGCCTTTGGCTCTGAAACTTCTGTGGAAGGTAGAGGACATCATTCTGAGAAACTTTTGTTCTGCACGCCAATTGATTTGAGGCCATCTACTTGGTCAAAATCAATCTCCAAAACATGACAAAACAGCCTAAAAGCGCCTATATATGCAAATAGCATCTTCCTAGGGCATAAAAGCACGTTATGAATTGTTACGTGCACCTCCCAAAAGTCCCATCTTGGGCCATCTCTTGCCTCAAACTTGTGCACCAACATCCAAGGTGTTTTAGCTAAAGTGTGTGGGAAGGAAATTCCCTAAAACCCAACAGCTTCCATTCACAAGGCATCTGTGGTTAACTTCTTACATACCGCGAAACACGGGTCATTACAATACGGAATAAGGATCATTTGTGCGGACTAATCACTTAATGCTACGGACTGAGGAAATTACGCCTAACACCTTAAATGGACCAAGTTAAATAGATGCGGAGTAAGAATCCTAGTTTACAAGTCGCACAGAGTAAGATATAGTTATCGCGGAATAAAAGGCTAAGTCTTCCACTCAAACGGACTAAGGAAAAGAAGACACGGAGTAAGAAATCCGAGTCTTTCTTAAATGCGGAGTAAGGAATGACTTGTGTGGAATAAGGACTCGAGTTTTTATTTGCATGGAGTAAGGAAACTAGATGTAGAGTAAGGAATTCGAACTTGTTACTCTTACGGAGTAAGGATGTGCTGATATGGAGTAAGCCATCTGGTCTTTTAACTCATGCAGAGTAAGGAACTCTTGCGGAGTAAGAAAGCACTGATAAGGAGTAAGCATTCCGACCTTCTCATTCATACGGAGTAAGGAAGCGCTAATACGGAATAAGGATTCCTGTACTGAATTGATACGGAGTAAGCAATCACTGACATGGAGTAAGGATCCGAGCTTCATTAACACGGAGTAAGGAACCTTACACCGGATTAAGAAGACGCTACTTCAACTTATCTCCTCGCATTCAAAGTTACTAACTCGCTGCTTCCCGATGTAAGACAAACTCGTTGAGAACCTAAAGCATTTTACACGTGGATCACCTGGATATGTGGACACAACTTTAACTGAACTTGGGAACTCACAAAGGCACTTATGCTTTGAAAACCCAAGACCTTGAGCTCCATATCCGCAGCATTCAAGGCAGAGAGAATTCCAAGGAACAGTCAATGCTGCACATAGTCTGGAAGAACAAGTTCCAAGATTATCTCTCAAGGATGTTTTTATATATATTGTAACACTTGCACATTATATGTGTGTTGAATGAGTTGATTGTTCCTGAGTTGAAAATAAACGTGTACAAGAGCTCATTGAGATATAAAAGCTAATGTGTGAGTCTTTTGTAAAAAGAGTATAAGAGAGTTGTAAGAATAGATTGAAAAGCTTAACAAGCTTTAATCTGCTTCTATTTTGTTGTATTTATCAGTTGATGATAAAACAAAATACTTCTGCTACTGGTTATCTTCCGCATTGATTATCTCTTTTAACCAGTTAAGTGTTGTGCCTAAGAGAAAGAAAAGAGTTTAGCTAAGAGCCTATTCACCCCCCTCTAGGCTCTCAGAGACCAACAGTAGCAATTAAAGCAGAGGTATTTTCTAAGAAGATCTTTAATGCTATACGGTGCTTAGAAAATTCTGTTCCAAGAATATTTCCTAGGGATGTCTATATATACTAAGTCTTGTATATTTTCATGAATGCACGTACATGTGAAAGAGTTTAGAGGATTTGATTCTGGCTAGTCGAAGGTATGAAGCATAATCTGAATCTACTGAGTATAAGTAATTTATGTAACAAGGGATTCACTGTTTCATTCCTGTCCAACACTTGCATAGTTAGAGATAACTTATCCGAAGAGATTAAATTATCCAGATCAAGAGATAGGGACATATATTCAGTGGTCTTAAAAAATAATTCTTCTGATCCTGTATGCTTTCTCACTATAACATCAAATGAAGAGAGTTAACTATGGCACAAGCGTTGTGCACACTTGAATTTTAAGACTTTATCTAAATTAGCATCGGTTGTTTGGTCACTGGTTTGCCCAAACATAGATACTCTAGAGATTCTTTCTGTTAAGAATGCCAACTAGCCAAACAGACCAAACATAGTTTTAAGAGCAAATCAGTCAATTCCATAACTACTCCCTTACAACTTCTTCATATGGATCTTTGTGGTCCCATTTTTATTGCTTCACTTGCTAGTGATACACCCTTGTAGTTATCGATGACTTCACCAGATATACATGGGTGATGTTCTTGAAATCAAAGGATCAAACCTTTAAACATCTAGTAGATCTTTTCAACTAGATAAACAATTCACAAGGACTGAGCATCAAATGCATCAGGAGTGATCATGGTACAGAATTTGACTTTTCAGATATGAGGTCATATTATTCTGAATAGGGCATTCAGCACAACTTTTTTGTGCCCAAAACTCCACAACAAAATGGGGTTGCTGAGCATAAGAATCGCACGTTAATCGAGGCTGGTAGATCAATATGTTAGCAGGGGCAAAGCTTCCTCTCAGTCTATGGGCTGAAGCTGTGTCCACTACATGCTACGTTCAGAACAGAACTCTAATCATCAAGTTTACCATGAAAACACCCTATGAGATGTGGAGAGGAAGAAAGCCATCAATCTCTCATCTCAAAGCTTTCAGGTGTGCTTGCTACGTGCTTAACAATGGTAAAGAATCTTGGAGCAAATTTGAGCCAAAATCCAGTGATGAGGTTTTTGTTGGATACTCGTTAACTAGCAAGGCTTATTGTATTTTTAATAGAAAACTTTTGAAAGTTAAAGAATCTATCCATGTTACATTTGATGAAGCTAATATGGATTGGTCAAAAATAGGATCTTCAAGTTCTAATGTGCAGGATCGAGCACAAAACCTGAGTATTCACAATTCATGAATGTTCTCCTGCCCTTCGACCAACCTACTAGCACTAGTGGAGCAAGAAGAAATGTTATTGATGATGCTTCTGATGATATGGACTCGGAACTTCCATATCACTCCGGACCTATTAACATAGACATCACAAACACCGGAGAACCTTCTTGTCCTTCCGAACCAGCCAATACTGAAAGTCACAGTGTCGAAGAACCTCAAGGTACTCCCGGACCTAATAATACATAAATGTTTGGCTCTGGAGAAGCTCAACCCGACGGACGAACGAACCACCAACTGGCGAGCTTTAAATTGTCGAGTACTCACCATCACAATATCAGAACTTTAGGTGGACTCGAAATCACCCATCTGATTAAGTGATTGGTGATCCAACTGCTGGAGTAAGAACAAGGGCGACCACCTCCAATATCTGCCTGTACTCATGCTTCCTATCACAAGTAGAATCAAAGGTGGTGGATGAAGCCCTTCAAGACTCAAACTGGATAGACGCTATGCAAGAAGAACTTAATCAATTTAACAGGAACAATGTGTGGACACTGGTACCAAGGCCAAAGTTGCAACAAGTCATCGGCATTAAATGGGTGTTCCGGAACAAACTTGATATGAATGGAATAGTAATTCGGAACAAACTTGATACGGATGGAATAGTAATTCGGAACAAAGCCCGACTGGTAGCTAAAGGATATCATCAATAAGAAGGCATTGACTAGGATAAGACTTTTGCTCTAGTGGCAAAACTTGAGGTGATTAGAATGTTCCTGGCGTATGCATCATATGAAAACTTCAAAGTTTATCAAATGGACATCAAGATTGCTTTTCTGAATGAAGATCTTCAAGGGGAGGTTTACGTTGAACAACCTCCCGGATTCATTGAACACAAGGCTGAACATATGGTTTACAAACTACAGAAAGCCTTGTATGGATTGAAGCAATCTCTAAGGGCATGGTACGACACACTGTCAGAATTCTTGCTCGAACACAACTTCAGAAAAGGGAAGATTGACACCACTTTATTCTTACAAAAAGAGAAGGGACATTCCCTGATCATGCAAATATATGTGGATGACATCATTTTTGGATCATCAAATCCGAAGTTGTATGAGAGTTTGCAAAGTTGATGACTGGCAAGTTCGAAATGACCATGATGAGAGAACTATCCTACTTTCTTGGAATAGAAGTCAAACAAATGAAAGAAGGAATCTTCATCAACCAGGCTAAGTATACTAGGGATTTACTCAAGATGTTTGGTACGAAAGATTCATCTCCCATAAAGACTCCTATGCCTGAGTGTAAGTTAGATCCTGATCCCAGGGAGGGACAATCAAAATGTGACTAAATATAAAGGTATGATAGGATCATTCTTTGGCCCTACCTGATGTCACCGCCAGAATATCATATTCGCAACCTGCATATATGCAAGATATCAGGCGGATCCTAAGGAATCATACATGCTTCATGTCAAACGGATATTGCAGTACCTCAAAGGGACAGTGAATTTAGGACTCTGGTATCCAAAAGTGTTTAATTTCTCTTTATTCGAATATTCTGATGCTGATTTTGCGGGGTGTCGCATAAACAGGAAGAGCACCAGTGGTGTTGGACCCCATTTTGTCCGGGTTGGACATACTAACCCCGTTTGATATACCTTTCTCGCCCTCGCCATATACCTTGTTGAATAGGTCCACAATGATCCCATACTTCCAAGGAATGGTCTACCCCAATCTGCATGAGATAGACACAATTGACACGGATGGGGGAGTCCAAAATTAATGACTTCTGCTACAAGTCCTTGAAGCACCCCAAGACCAACACCAGGTGATGGAGGATGAAAATTGGAGACCAACGCACTCGACCGAGCTCAAATCGGACTTAAAATGAAGAAGTTATGGCCAAAATAATTTTTGTCAGAAAAAGTCAAGCTTAAAAAAAGACGGTCAATGCCCCTGGTCAAAGGGCCCGAAAATGTGACCATGCGAGATTCTCAGAAATGACTATTCAGGCGAATACGGAGCTTCCCAAACAATCTCCCAAAGTTCGTCCGTTTTAGCATTTTTGGTGGGGGTAAAAAGGTAATTAAAAGTTCAAAAAAAAAAAAACAAAAACAACAAAAAAAAAAGATCATCAAAGTCAAATCCGGATCATCGTGGTCAAATCCGGAACATCAAAGTCAAAGGTCAAATCCGAGCCAACACTGATCCGGACTAAGAGCTCCCACTGATGCGGAATAAGGATCCGAGGCAACATTGATCCGGACTAAGAGCTCCCACTGATGCGAAATAAGGATCCGATCCAACACTGATCCGGACTAAGAGCTCCCACTGATACGGAATAAGGATCCGAGCCAACACTGATCCGGACTAAGAGCTCCCACTGATGCGAAGTAAGGATCCGAGCCAACACTGATCCGGACTAAGAGCTCCCACTGATGCGGAGTAAAGATCCGAGCCAACTTTGATTCGGACTAAGAGCTCCTACTGATGCGGAATAAGGATTCGAGCCAACACTGATCCGGACTAAGAGCTCCCATTGATGCGAAATGAGGATCCGATCCAACACTGATCCGGACTAAGAGCTCCCACTGATGCGGAGTAAGGATCCGAGCCAACACTGATTCGGACTAAGCGCTCCCACTGATGCGGAGTAAAGATCCGAGCCAACTTTGATTCGGACTAAGAGCTCCCACTGATGCGGAATAAGGATCCGAGCCAACACTGATCCGGACTAAGAGCTCCCACTGATGCAAAGTAAAGATCCGAGCCAACTTTGATTCGTACTAAGAGCTTCCACTAATGCGAAATAAGGATCCGAGCCAACACTGATCCGGACTAAGAGCTCCCACTGATGCGGAGTAAGGATCCGAGCCAACACTGATCCGGACTAAGAGCTCCCACTGATGCGGAATAAGGATCCGAGCCTTCAATGATCTGGACAAATGCCTCCACTGATACGGAGTAAGCTCCAATCATCCGGAATTGCCTTCCATTGATTCGTTTGAGTACATTTGGAGCTGCACGCCAATTGGGGAATTGGCGTTCAAATTGGCGTGCAGGCACATTTTTGCATGGTTACCTTAGTTTTGCTATTCTAATCATCTTTTCCCAAAGGACCATGTTGGAATTATGGATATTTTGTCGAGTATGGATGCGGAAAGGTTGTAACTTGTGTAATCAAAACTACGTCATTTTGATGCTGGGGTTCACTTAATCAAAACTACATCGTTTTGATGTTGTGTTGTCTATATAAGGATGAAGAGCCCTCTGTTTTAGATTTAGGGTTTGTTGCTCCACCAGCCGTCGCAGAGAGAGAGAGAGAGAGAGAGAGAGAGAGAGAGAGAGAGAGAGAGAGAGAGGGAAGGAGAGCTGCTGGCTTGCTGCCGGAGCGTCTTGCCTGGGGAGGACAGCGTCTAGCGCGGGAGCAAGAGCAGGAGGACGTTTCCAAGGTAGGGGTTGTGTCTCATCTGATCTGTTCCGGGGTTAGGCCTTGTGTAGAGAATTTATAGAGCTTCTGTTGTTATTGTTATACTATTTATATATAAATTCATATAGGTGTGACCTCCTATATGAATGTTGGCCTTCAGTGGCAAGTATGGGTTGAGATTAGGCCTGTGTGGCACTGCACACCAAGTGTTTGATATTATGCCTGTGAGGCCATGCATGTTATGCGATTGATGTTATGCCACTGTGGTTATGCCTGAATGGTGTTTGATGTAATGTCTGTGAGGATATGCATGCTAGGTGTTTGATGTTATACCAGGGTGAACATGCATGTTAAGTGTTTGTTGTTATGCCTGAATAACTGAGATATGTGTTAAATGTTTGTTGTTGTCTGTGGAGCCTAAGAAGCCTGAGAGGCTGAGGCAATGCTTGTGTACTTGTGGAGCCTGAGAGGCTGAGTTGATGTCAGTGAGACTGACTGTGGAGCCTGAGAGGCTGAGTTAATGTCAGTGAGACTGACTGTGGAAACTATGCCTGAGAGGCGGTTAAAACATTGGCCTGAAGAGGCGGTTAAATCACTTGTGGTTTGTGTGGTGGATAATTGTGACTACTAATGTGGTTTGTTATTGACTGTTGGAATTATTGTAACACGACACTGCACTTGTACACATGGCATGTAGATGCTAGGAGCATGGGATGGGTTGGGGAGACTTGATCCCTACTGAGCTGTGGATGCTCACCCCTCCTACCGTGGTGTGTTTTCTTGCAGGAACCTACAGGCGTTAGGTGGGAACACCAAGGTGGAAGAGTTCTACTTTGTGGCTTTGTTTTATGTTATTGCGTTATGTAATTTTATTGAGGCATTGTAACCCCAGCGGGGAGATATTGTAATGAAGTTTGCAACGTAATAAAGGCATATGGTTTCAATTAAATAATTGTGTGATTTTGGTTTCTGAAGTGTATGTTGTGTTCCACCCCTTTATCCAAACCCGGGTAAAGGGAGGGTCACATTCCGGTCTCCTCGGGTTGGAAAACCGGGGCGTGACAGGTATCACTTCATCCGAGACCATGTTCTCAAAAAGCACATATCTCTCAAACATGTTGCTACGGGTGATAAACTTGCAGACATACTCACCAAGCCCCTACCAGATGCAAGATTCTCTAAACTGCTCCTCAAGTTAGGTACGCTTGATCTTTCTACAAAGACTCTTAACTTTATTTATCCAGCAGTACTCCAGAACATGCATCATGCTTGTTGAATAGTGACAGATAGTTACTGCATTTCATGCTGACCATACTTACCTTCGAGTCATGCATCATGTGTCTAATAATTCTCACATAATTCATAAAGGGAGGATGCTTGCGTTTCCAGACTAAAGTTGGTCAAGCCAACATAATTAAAGATATATGAATAAAGCCTCCTTAGGATTTCATGATTTCTACCTTCATCCCTCACCACATGTCTAATAATTTCTCATATTGATTGGAATTTCTAACATGCTCTGTTGAAGAAATGAAATGGGTTAGCTCGAAATGCCTGGTGGATAAACTCTCTGTTACAATTTGATAAGCTCTTTGAGTGGAGTTTCATCAAGGATAGACAACACTTTCTCACGATCTAATGTTTAGTAGGAAACGTCCATCGAGTGGATCGCACGGTTTAAGGGGGAGAAAATGTTTTATTAATTAACCAAGTAATACCCCCCTTTTATGTCTCGTGACTTCTTTCCTATCTGTCTATCTGAGGGGGAGTTTTCCTCGAGAAGATCGCATCCAAATGATACGCATGATCTCAGGGGGAGAGAATACTTCGTTGAATATTAAGTAAGACCCCCTGATTTAGCAACAACGCATGAATTCAGGGTGAAAGAATGCTTCTTATTAAGTAATGCCCCCTAATTTGTCTCGGATGCTCTACCTTATAAACTCTCACTCTTGGATCTGATTGGACACGCATTGTTGAATTGGAATTGTGACATTGAATGGATGATTTCTTCTTCAACCTTACAACTTAGTCTTTAAAGTCAATTAATTATTCATATAACATGTGTTCCTTGATTCGCCCTCACTCATGAATCTTAAATTGGATAAATTCATATAGATTTAATTAATCTTAGCTACCTCTATCAGTATGAAGGTTTTGCTATGTTGACCCAAATGAACTTATGTGTTTATTATTTGTCATATGCATTGATTTCAGTAAATTGATCATTACTTTGTATGTATGTGTCTATCACTATCATTTCTTATGCATAAGTTCTGTTTTTCTTTAGCTCGGATTACGCTGAGTTTTCTCATATTATTTATTTCATATCCGTACTAATCTTAACCTGTTGAGTCTTCTGCTCTCTTTAGTTTGCTTTTATGAAGTTACAAGTTCAGATTCTCTTTGCACTTAAAGGATATATCTTGTCTGATGTCTCGGATCTGAGGTGTTGTGGTACCTCCTATCTTATCAACTTCAAGACAGCAATGGAATCTTCTTCTCTCTTCGTCAGCACCTGTTACTACAGAACAAGTCTGTCATTCATCCGGATCATTCTTCATATGGATTATCTTTACCCCGGATGATAGTCGGTTTACTTCCTCCTGACTCTTGGAATTTTCAAATTGCGGTAATCCAAGTATTATCTTACATCGCGTATTTTTGAGGAGGAATCATGATGGTTCTGTTGGACCCCATTTTGTCTGAGTTGGACATACTAACCCTATTTTTATATAATTGTCTGCTAATGCCATATACCTTGTTGCATAAGTCCTTAAGGAGTCCCCACTACCAAGGAATGGTTTAGAGTTGATGTTAACCCCAATTTGCACAAAATGTATGCATTGACACGAACAGAGAAGCCCAAAATTGATAACCTCTGCTACAAG
Source organism: Taxillus chinensis (assembly GCA_023512835.1). Taxonomy (NCBI): domain Eukaryota; kingdom Viridiplantae; phylum Streptophyta; class Magnoliopsida; order Santalales; family Loranthaceae; genus Taxillus; species Taxillus chinensis. The sequence goes on along the minus strand of CM042090.1, from coordinate 55,902,378 downwards.
CCTCTGAAGTGCCCCAAGACCAACACTAGGTGATGGAGGAGGAAAAAGTCAAACTTGCGAAAAAGACGGTCAATGCCCCTGGTCAAAGGGCCCGAAAATGTGACAATGTAAGATTCTCTAAAATGACTATTTAGGCGAAGATGGGGCTTCCCAAATAATCCTCAAAATTTTGTCCATTTTGGCATTTTGGGTGGGGGTAAAAGGGCAATTAAAAGTTAAAAAAAAAGAAACGATCAAATCGGAGCATCGTGGTCAACTCCGAGACATCACTGATCTGGACTAAGATTCCACTGATACGGAGTAAGGATTTGAGACATCACTGATCTAGACTAGACCTCCACTGATATAGAGCAAGGATCCGAGCCTTCCAATCATCCGGAATAAGCTCCACATATCCGGAATAGCCTTCCATTGATCCGGATCCGAGTCTCTACTGACCTTTGACCCTACCAACCTTTGACCTTTACTATTTGGCTGTATTTCCGCGGACCCTTTCTTGTGCAGTCACAAGACACATTTTTTATGTCTGACAGAGCTATTTTTCAATGCCTGTGTGCTAATAAAAACTTAAAAAAGGACAATCACGAGCTGCACAGGTCACCATTCCTTCTGACAAAAGGCGGAATCTGGAAATAGAAAATGCTAGCATTAATAATACAGCATTAAATGCAGCAATTAATGGGGTGCGGCCAACCTCTTTAAAAGGAAGACATATCCAAGCGAAAAAGAGAGAGGATTACGCCCAAGCTCTTTCCCTTTGCACAGACTCACACCCAGGAGGACGCCCAAACTTATACCCAAGAACACCTAGAGTTTTTATGCCCAAGAGTGCCCAATCTCCTTTTTTATGAGCCTTTCCAAAAGCCGCCCCCTTTCTAGCTCCTCTTTCCTGAATATCCCGTTCCAGCTCTCTTTTTCCTAGCAAAAAGAAAAACACAAAAACAACTCCAGTTCTTCCCCCCACTCTTTCCTATGTCTCTATGACAAAAACAAAAAACAAAAAAAAAAAAACAATTCCTTTTCATTCTCCTTATTTCCAGCCACCAAAAAAAACTAGTGCAAATTCAGTTTGAGTTTGACAAATCTCACAGCCAGATTTGTTGGTTCTATTTTCAAGCAGCCGACTATCGGTGGGAACAAGACAGTCAAACAGACGGGCGGAGTTGAAGCCCAAAGCTGGTTTAGTTAATTTGTATTTGTTTATTTATTACTTTTAGTTTATTTACATGTAAGCTCGATGTAATGCTTAGTATTTTCCTATTTTTTATGTCATTGGTATATGTTGTATTTTTCTTGTATTTTCCTGTTTTATGATTTTTGTAATATGTACAGTATAATAAAGACAAAACAAAAAAACGAGAGCAAAGAAAAAAAAGAAAAAAGAAAAAAAAAGAAAAAAGAGTGAGTTGTTATTTAATTTATGGATGTCACAACCACACACTTCACATTTATTTTGATATGTTTGTTTTCTCTAAAACAAAAAAAAGTAAACAACATGTTTTTCTCTAAAAAAATGAAAAACAAGGGGATTTTGTTTAGGATATAGTTTGTAAGCATTAAAACCAATTTTTTTTTATAAAAAAACAAAAAAGGGTAAAAACAATTAAAACAAAAAAAGGAAAAAAAATTTCAACAAAAAAAAAACAAAAATCTTAGGATTTCATTTTTCACTTTGAACAAAAAGTAAAATAAAGCTTTTAGAATTTCCTTTAGAAACTTAGGATAAAAAAATTTTAATCATAACTTTGACAAATAACTTAGCTAAATAAAAAGCATAGACTTTTTAGCAAAACAATAATGCTTTAACTCAGTCAAAACAGTGAAAAATAAATAGAAACCTCCTCTTCCTAACATAGGTACCAAAAGGGCGTTGTAGGGGTGCTAATCCTTCCTTGCACGTAACCAACCCCCGAACCCTTATTTGGTAATGTAGACTACTCACATTTTAGGTGACCAACTGCACCCCAAAAACAGTTGGTGGCGACTCTATACATTTCATCACTCAGTTGTGGCCCGGACGAAAACCAATGATGATAGCTGGCGACTTTGCTGGGGACAACACTTAGAGGGTTAGGCCTAATACTAGGATTGGGAGGTTTCCTTTTTGTTTTTACTTGGTTATTTTATTTATTTTTTTAACTCTTTTTTTGTATGATAGTTGTGATTTATACGCTTCAATGCCATGATAGTTATGATTTATTGCTTTCCATACCTGTTGCATTCATGCATAACTTTATACCCAGGTTTGTCACAATTTAGGTTAGCGAGGTTTAGTATGGTACCTTGTGCATTGATCATTATCCGCAATAGGGCCCCGAACTCCTCACTCAAGTTTGAGGTTCTTTTAAGGCTCATCCTTTTAAGACCCCCCTCCGATAAATCCCATGGTGTACGGAGCCCTCTACAGAGGAAGTTTGGGAATCAACAAATAAGATAGGTCTAGCAATAGAAGCACATCAGGGGCATTGACCCACATGTTGTTTGCTTATTCTATGCCATGCTAACCTTTGTTTTGTAGGGTAGTCCTTAAGCCATCCCGTGCACAAATGATTTGCCTTATTATTGTTTTATTCTTTTATCCTATCTATTTTCCTTGCTGTTGCTATATACTGGTTTACTTATCTCATACATCTGTTCATAATTTTGTTATCCTTTTGTGCTAACTCTGTCCTACAGGAAACTAACATCACTTTGTTAACTACCATGTTCATTTCTTATTATGAACATCCAATATGGGCCCACATAGGACACATGTTCTACTCCATTCAACCCCACACACAGTCTTTGGTCACATAGACCATCTCAGTACTAGGTGTCCATTCATTCCCCACTTAACATGCAACATTCTTCCACATCAGTCCATACTCCATAGGTACCTGAGAGGTGTACCCTCATTCATACATTCACAACTCTATAACAATTTGCCCTCATGCATTGCATCATGTAGACATGTAGATCCATGCATGCATGCTTACTCATTCACATGTTCGTACATACATGCATGTCAAAAAAGAAAACCAAGCAAAAGATAAGAGAAAAATGAAAAAATAAAGATAAAAATAAAAGAGAGCTTACCATAGTCCACTTCTGGCACGGCCAAGATTGCACACCGATACAACCTCAGATCCCGACAGCAACAACTGTCCACTTCAATGGCAGAACAAACAGAAAATAGATTCGTTAGTCTGGAGCAAGGCCAACAAGAACTGCAGAATCAAATGAAGGCCATGATGGAAATGTTGACCAAGATGGTAGCAGATAAAGAAAGATAGGGGTCCCACTAAGATGGCCACTGACCAGTCCCCAAGGCAAGCACAAGGGGCAATAATGCCTCCCCACTTCATACCAGTACCCCCACAGGAGTTCAATCCATCCAACATAAACCCTGGGCCTTCTCATCAAGTCCAATTTACCTCACCTTCTCCAAGCAACATGGCCAAAGCGATGAGACTTCATGTACCTCAGGAGGGTGATCAGTCACTATCAATGAAGAAGCTGGAGGAAAGACTCAAAGCAGTTGAAGGAACAGAAGCTTATGGGATGATTAGTCCCCGAGATTTGTGCCTGGTGCCCGACATCATTCTGATACCAAAATTCAAGGTACCGGACTTTGACAAGTTTAATGGGTCCCAGTGCCCAAAATCACACCTTACTATGTACTGTCGGAAGATGGCTTCCTATGCTAATGATGACAAGCTCCTCACGCATTGTTTCCAAGAAGCTTAACTGGGGCACCACTCTGATGTTACATTCAGCTAGAGGGAAGTCATATCAAGACTTGGAGAGACCTCGCAATAGCTTTCCTCACACAATACAAACACGTCACGAAATTAGAGCTGGACATGTTGGTGTTGCTAGCCTTTGAAAAAGGAGCTACTGAAAGCTTTAAAGTCTATACGAGAAGATGTAGGGAGGCAGCTATAGAAGTTCAACCCCCACTAACTGAAAGGGAGTTGACCACCATGTTTATCAAAACTTTGAAAGGGGTATACTATGAAAAGCTAATAGGTAATGTATCTAGCAACTTCTCAGATCTAGTGGCTTCAAGCTAACGTATTGAAGGTGGTGTGAAAGAAGGGAAGCTTCATGGCGATACGTCAGACACGTCCAAGAAGTCTGCACAGACGGGGAAAAAGAAAGAACCAGATGTCCAGTCAATCTGGCAAAGCACCCCTTTGTATCAAGCCAACTTCGGGACATATCCCAGTTTGTATCCCACACTTAGATCTTATGCAGGGCCACTCCCAATGATAGCCTATGCAGCGCCGACACCTCCATACTTAGCATATCGACCACAAGAGGGAGCTCTTTATCGTTTTCCACCAAATCCAACTCCGCCATGTAACCAGAACCCCAACAAGCCCCTGTTAGGCCGAGCCAAACCACCAATAGACCTAGGCAAGAATTCGATAAGATCCCTGATAACGTGCATTTATGCCATTATTCTATTACATATTTAGGGTGCTTAAGAGCATGATTAGAGTCTAATTGCACTGTATTTCATATATATTTGCTCTAACCCTTAGGAAGATACTATTGTTTGTATATATGTATTTTTGAGCTGTTTTGGTAGGTTTTTAGATGATTTCTTCTCACACACATCAGCTAGAACACTTTATATGTTGATGAGGGAACTTGTGACAAAAGATGAGTTCAAAAGGAGGCATTTTTGATGTGTACATGACAATGAACATTGTCAAGTGCAGGCATATTATTACATAGGAGCCTTCTACATGATGTAAGGAAGCTTGGGGATGCATTTCAGACCATTTGGAGCTTGCACCTAACATGGCATTGTCACGTGCATTGTCACATGCATCAATATTTTTGAACAGGGACCTTTATTATTGTATGCTGATGATCTTTTCCTAAAAAACCTTGTCCATATTGTGCTTGGTTTGAATTGTATAATGGCTAGAAGGAAAAATCGCCATCACTTATTAAAACTACCTTGTTTTGATAAATGACGACAGCTGGTAGCTAGGGCGCACATTACACAGTAACCTTCTCTATAAATAGAGGAGGCATATCACTTTTTGGGCATTGAGAGGTGGCACGTATTGGAGGATCACGACTAGAGAGGAGGCTCTCGTTTTGGAGGTGCAAGCCCTAGAGAGACATCTCTAATGGCTATAGAAGATCTGGAGTTAAAGTTACCTGGTTCTGAGTGTTGGACCCCATTTTGTCCGTGTTGGACATACTAACTCATTTTATATTTATCTGCGCATTTTATATATCTTGTAAATAGGTCCAGGGAAGCCCAAAGTTGAGAACCTCTCGCTACCTACCGAAGTGCCCCAAGACCAACGCCCAGTAATAGAGGATGAAATTTGGAGACTAACACACTTAAACGTGGTCAAATCCGACTTAAAAGAAAGGAGTTATGGCCAAAACAGTTTTTGGAAGAAAAAGTCAAACTCACCAAAAGACGGTCAATGCCCCTAGTCAAACTACCCGAAAATGTACTTGTGTGAAATACTCTAAAACGTCTATGTTAGCGAATACGGGTCTTCACAAACAATCCCCAAAATTTGGTCCATTTTAGAATTTTGGGTGGGGGTAAAATGGTAAAAAAAAAACTAGTCTCGAAGACTCGAAGGTTCGAAGCCTTCGAATCTTCGAGGGTTTGACCTTTGACCCTTCAAGGGTTAACCTTCGACCCTGGACCTTCGAGGGTTGACCTTTGACCCTGAACCTTCAATCCTTCGACCTTGGACCTTTGAGGGTTAACCTTCAACCCTTGACCTTTGACCTGCCGACACTTCGACCTTATTGACCTTTGACTTTGTTGGGAATATAGGATTTGATGAAGCTGCCAAAATATAGTCTAAGTTTGGAGACTCGAAGAACCGAAGGTTGTAGGGTCGAAGAGTCGAGTTCGTAGAAGTGAAACTGTCATAGGACGTATTGGCAAGAGACTCGTAGACTCATAGGGTCTGGAGACTCAAGGCGAAATAGTGATAGAACATTGCGACTCGTAGATCCAGGGTCGAAGGTCTCAGAGTCGAAGCACGGAAGAGAGAGTTACTGCAAGCACCAATATGTTCAGAGACTCGTAGAGTCGAAGAATTCTAAAGAACAGTAACCAATGTTAAATGACTTGTGGACTCGCAGCCTGTAGAACTGTAAAGTCCCTAAACACACTTACGTCAATTAGCAGAACTTAAACTGCTACTAGACTCGAAGACTTGTAGAGTCATAGAGTTAAGAAAACAAGACTCGTAGACTCGTAGGTTGAAAGTTGTAGAGTTGAAGCCTTTGAACACTGTTAAGAAAACAGGACTCGTAGACTCGTAGGTTGAAGGTCGAAGAGTTGATGCTATAAAGACTGGCAAACAAATGGAACTGTAACTCAAGGGTCGTAGAGTCGTAGACTCAAGGGATACAGTTATTCTAAAGGAATTACCAAACTTACAGACTCGGAGATCGAAGGCTGAGAGTTATAGCTGAAGGGTCGTAGCCATATGGAGACTCAGTTTATGAGCATCTGCGAAAGACTAAGGAAGAAAAGCTAAGTTTAAGACTCGTAGAGTCGAAGATTTTTAGAGCCACTTAGTCAAATAAAGTAAATTGAGAGACCCGAAGGTCGTAGACCCGCAGAGCTAGGGTTGTAGAGTCGTAGCTATAACAACAGATAGATTAGGCAGACTACGAAGAAGTCGCTCTAAGCGCCATTCAAAGAGTCGCAGACTCGTAGAGTCGTAGACTCGCAGAGTCGCAGACTTCAGTTAATAGAGTGACACAAAAGACTAATCCAACCAGAACTCTAGCCTCGAAGACTCGAAGATATGAGTTGTAGACTCGCAGAAACACTGTAAAGCCTGAAGCAAACTTTTGCAACTTCCAACAGGTTCTAATTGAAATCTTCGAGTCACCAAACCTACGAAGCATCTACCTGCGAGGCAAACTTATAACCCTAAGCATATTCACTTAGCAATATATTCAGCTAGGGTTTGTACAGTAAGCCCGCGCCATCCCGAGCAGTTGAGCGCATTTATTGACTCATTAATTGCTGCCAACTACCATCCACGGATGAACGGCCAAGATCTACTACATGCCAAATATGCAGTATGGGCATCTGATCTATAAATCAGAGTAGATCAACTCATCCCTGACATTTCGCATTTTCAGTGGCGGGAAGTCAGTTTGTCGGGATGGACAACACGGCGCACGAGCACTTTAACCTTAAAAAATATATATCTCTCACACACTTAACGACAACATCGAGAGCTTAATCTCCCTCTCAAAAGAAGGAAACACACAAAACACAAGACAATGGTTCCGGCATACTTTAAAAGATATATCCTTTGCAGAACTAAAAATAGAGAGAGTTCCAACAATATGGAAAAAGAGACTCTGAGAGAAAATTTCCAAAGTGCTGTGCACCGTGTTGAACCAAGATCAAGATCAATTCTTTTGATCTACCATATCTTCTTGCTTATTTAAGATCCAGCATAAGCATTGAGTCTAATCTATGTGTTGCTTTCCACAATCCAAACTATCACAGATTATTCCTTTCACATCTGAGATCTGTTAAGCAAAGAGCATTTACTCACATCCCAGATTTGGCTGATAGTTCATTATATCTCACTTTATCACCCATAGTCCATATTGTCATCTTCTCCATTAATACTTCCATCAAAGTTATCCATAGAAGAATCGAAATCCAGCTGATAGTCTAGCTTCCGCAAACGAAGAAAGTCTATTCACCCCCCCTCTAGACTCACTTTGGGACCTACAATTGGTATTAGAGCAGTTCTATAACTCCGTAGAGATCCGTAAATGGCTGACATGGATTCCAGCAGTATAGCTCCAGCTCCCGAGCAAGCTCCAGTTCCTATTGAGGAACTTGAAGCCAGTCGTGCTCCAGAAGAAGGAGCGACTGGAGACTAGGAGCAGGAAGAACCGAGTACCAGCAACAACAAGAAAGAACAAGAAGACTTCTACGACGTTCTGCCTGGCTTATCATCCCAAGTACCTATGTGCACACCCACACGTTTTTCAAAATGGAAAGCGAGAATGAGAGCACTCCTAGACATGCTCGACACGTATCACTGGGAAACAATAAAGAACGGACCTTTCACTCCAAAGGTTATGCAGAGAGGTCGGTTAATGACAAAAGACCCAGACAATTGGTCTAAGGTGGAGCAGAGGAAAGTAAAGCTCGGCTTCAAGGCAAAAGCCATACTTTTCTCTACACTCGATGATGACATGTTCACGGATGTCCAGGATCTTGAAACTGCTAAAGAGGTATGGGACAAGCTCTGTCTCATCTATGAGGGAGATGAGCAAATACAGGATAACAAGATCTCCATGCTCAAGTAGGAGTATGAAGCCTTCAGATGTGAACCGAAGGAGTCATTGGACAATATCTATAAAAGGTTCACAAGTCTGATTCAACGGATGAAGACTTATAATGTTGAGATCTCTCAGAAGGACAAGAATGACAAGTTTCTAAGATCTCTACCCTTAAGACTTCTGATAAAGACATCAGCCATTCATCAGCTGAAGGAATGGAAAACCTGTGCCTTGGAAGCATTATACGGGGACCTCAAGACGTTCGAAATGCAAAAGGAAGAACTTGAGGCATTTGAGAATCCTTCCAAGAAAAAGGAGAATTCTGTTGCCTTTAAGGACGCTGCTGAACCAAGGGAACCATCTTCAGAAGAGGAAGAAGATGATGCTGATGAACTTGTTTCAGATAATGCCTTAGATGAAGAAGTGGCATTTCTGATCAAGAAACTGCTGAAGAGAAGGGGGAACTACAGGAGAAAAGCAAGGCAGTCATCCTCATCCTTTTCTAAGGGAAAGGATAAAGAGAAGTTGTAGTGTTATCACTGCAACAAGCCCGGCCACTTCGCTGTCGACCGTTACAAGCTGAAGAGGGAGAAAAAGGAGGCAGCTGAGCAGAAGAAGAAGACCAAAGGCTCTTCAAGTAGAAAGGATGTAAAGAGGAAGAAGGCTTTTGTTACCAACAAGTTTAACAGTGAAACTGAGGAGGAAGATGAATCTTCTGACGATGAGAAGAAAGAGAAAGGTCTAATCTGCTTTATGGCTGACCACACTCCTCCCCTCAAGGTAAGAACTTATGAACAGCTTTATATTGAATATGAAGACACCTATAGAGCACTTAAAGAAATAGAGGAACAATTTCTCCCTATGAAAGCTGACAAAGAAAGATACTATTCTAAATTGGAACAACTTTCATGTGAATATAGAGACTCTATAGATGACTATTGTTGGATCAAACCCAGAATTTGGATAATGCCGTTAAAGCCTTATGTAATTTGATCTGAGATCTTTTGTGTTTATTTGATCATTGCAGAAGGTATGTCACTAATCCAAAGATGCACTCGTGAGAGCAAAGCTAAGGACAGGATACATAATCCTGATCCGGACAAGAGTTAGTGTCGTCAAACACTTGGTAAATAACCAAGTAACAATAAGTGCGGAGTAAGGAAAATAAGTGCGGAGTAAGGAAAATAAGTGCGGAGTAAGGAAAATAGATGCGGAGTAAGGAACTTACATACGGAGTAAGGAACTTACACACGGAGTAAGGAACTTACATACGGAGTAAGGAACTTACATACGGAGTAAGGAACTTACACACGGAGTAAGGAACTTACACACGGAGTAAGGAACTTACACACGGAGTAAGGAACTTACATACGGAGTAAGGAACTTACACACGGAGTAAGGAACTTACATACGGAGTAAGGAACTTACACACGGAGTAAGGAACTTACACACGGAGTAAGGAACTTACACACGGAGTAAGGAACTTACATACGGAGTAAGAAACTTACATACGGAGTAAGGAACTTACATGCGGAGTAAGGAAGCGCTGACACGGACTAAGGATTCTAGTACTGAATAGATACGGAATAAGCAACCACTGACACGGAGTAAGGTTCCGAGCTTCATTAACTACGGAGTAAGGAAAATTACACCGGACCAAGAAGACACTGCTCCAATGAACCGCATTTAAAGTTATCGCTCGTGCTGTCCCGATGTAAGAAGAATGCATTTAGAACAAGAAGAATCTTACACGTGGATCATCCGGATATGTGGACACAACCTTAATTGTATCTCGGAACTCACAAAGACACTTATACTCTTCGAATCCAAGATCTTGAGCTCCACAATCCGCAGCAGTCAAGGCAGATAGATTACCAAGGGATAGTTAGTGCGGAACGCATTCCGGAACTTCAAGTTCCAAGGTTGTCTCTTAGGAATGTTTTGTATAAATATTCATACTTATACTTCTTGTAAAAGAGTGAGCTAGAGCGAAGAAGTGCAAAAATAGAAAAGGCACTTGGCTAGTGTGTGAATTCAAAGTTGTAAACAGAGTGTAAGAGAGTGTTTGCTTCTATTTTGTTGTAATCACTTTGTGATAATAAAACAAAATACTTCCACTATCTGGTTATCTTCCCTGAGTGATATTATCACTTAAACTAGATAAGTCTTTGTGTCTTGAGAGAAAAGAAAGAGTTCGAATAAGAGCCTATTCACCCCCCCCTTTAGGCTCCAAGGGACCATCAAGTGGTATCGAGCAAGTTCTACTTCGTTCTAAGTAGAGATCCCACTCTTTCAATCTCGAAATGGCCGAAGAAAGCGGGATGCTTTTCAACACTCGCCTTAACTCCGGAGGTGCACAGGAGCCCATCCCGAATCGAAGCAAGCAGTGAAAATGTCGATCCACCACAACCTGCTGCGCCACCGCTTCTCAACCACGGAGTTCGGGTTTACTCTAACGAAACCGCCCAAATTCACACCTGAGCTTTTCTCCTAGTGGAAAGCTCGCATGAAGATGTTTATGGTTTGCCATGATCATCTTATGTGGCCATGTCTTCATCAGGAGATTCCAATTCCGATGACTATCGGAGAACATGGCGTAAGGAGGCCAAAGACCGATGCTTGAACTTACCAACGATGAAAGAGCCTGGCAAGTGCGCTAGTGAAAAGGCTCGGCTTATGTTACATCGTCCTTGGATTCCGAAGCTTTCACGGACGTCCAGGGCCGCACGACAGCAAAAGCTGTTTGGGACAAACCGACAATCCTCTATGAGGGGAGTCAGTCCCGGATGCAGAATGTGATCTCGTACTCTCGTACGTAACTTTGAGAGTTTTAATCATAAACCGGGCGAATCACTTGAAAGCATCTATCGGAGATTCGGCAAGCTCATACTTGAACCGAAGACTGTCAATGAGCATTACTCTCAATCCCGGATCAATGACAAGTTCTTTCGCTCCTTGCCGGATCGCTACTACTCCAAACAACTCCGGATGCAATCGACAAAAATCGCGTATGTTCCCCTTGAAGAACTATATGGAGAGCTGCGGACTCACGAAGTCAGGTTTAAGTACTCGACAGAGATGAAAAAATAGCTCGGAAAGAAAAGGGGTAGCTCTCAAAGCTACCGAATGTCTAAACATACCGAGGAATGATGATACGGACGTATCCGACAATTCCGATTCTCGACGAGGAGGAGGAGATAGCCCTTCTTGTCAAATCCTTTGAGCGATTCCTACGGAAAAGAGAAAAGGGGTCGAAGACGCTCATCATCATCGTTCCAACGGAAGGAGCGACCCGAGTCTAGTTCCCAGGAATGTTTCAACTGTGGGAAAACCGGTCACTGGGCCAAGGAATGCAGGTCCAAAGCAAAGGTGGCCGAGAAAAGTGACAAGGTAAATTCTCGCCGCTCCACCTCGGATAACAGCAAGAGCAAGAGAAAGGCGCTCGTGACAAAATACATGAGTGGCTCGGAAGAAGAGGAGGAATCCTCGGATGATGAGCCGACCATTAAGCCGAACGTCCGCCTCATGGCAAATATCGAGGTACCTTCTATCTCGAGCTCCTGAGTAAATTAGAATCTCTTACTATTGCATGTGATCATGAAAAGAATGAGAGACTAATAATAACTCAAATGTACAAAGATATGGAAAGTCGGAATAAACGTCTCGAATTTACCATTAATAGACTCGAAAAGGACGTCGGCGACTTCAGGGGGAAAGGAAGCTTGGTATCATGATCTAAGAGCTGAAAATCATCTCTTAAATACCAATCTCTCAGGCCTAAAAGTTATAGTTAAAAGACTCGAAAATGAATTGGAACAGGGAAAAAGAAATAAATCGTAAGTGGCTAAAATCCGGGGGAAATAGCCTCTACCTTTAGGACCGATCCCGACGACATTCGAGTCAAACCTGGTCTAGGTTCTGAACCATCAACCTCCATAGCTAAAGCCACCGAGTGTCCTCCGGATTTCACTCCTAAACTAACCAACTTATATCCTGTTAGTACATCTAAACCGTTGGATGGTTTCATTTCAGGTGGCACCATAGTTTATGATCGTGGAACCGAGGTCATTATCGCACTTCCCGAAGCAGTAGACCCGTAACTAAAGATGAAGGGAAGGCTGCTGCAGTTAAAGCCAAAACCGTAGCACCCAAAAAGAAAGACAAGGCTAAGGCTGACGCATTTAGGGCCAAGAGCGCGTCACCCAAACGTAATGGATTAGGCCACGTGGAGCAGTAGAAAATCAGTAAAATCTAAGAGACCTGTATCCCCTGTTTGTACTTCACATTATAGTGTCTGTTCCATCCGTAGGGAAATGGGTCATTATCACTATGAATGTTGGAGTCTATCGATAGCTGGCTTTGTAATCAATTTCAATCAAATAAAGATCAGTTTTATAAAAGGGGTTCTTCGAGCAAAACAAAATCTAAATCTAAAAGGAGTGTCTCTCCCAAGAAATCCCAAATAAAAGAAGCATTTGAAACTAACAAGTTAATGTCAACTTGGAAAGCTAAGAGTCCTAACAAAATCAAATCCGTAAATGTTGACAATACTGCTGCTCACTCTAACCGCCCGAAACAAGTTTGGGCACCAAAAGTGTAAATTGTTGTCTTTCAGGAGCATCTCTGGAATGAATTGCCGGATCACTTGAAGTTAAAGATAAATCAAAGCAAGTGGATCCTTGATAGTGGATGCTCCGGACATATGACGGGTGACCAGACTCTACTTGTAGAAGTTAATGATAAACAAGGTCCATCCGTCTCATATGGCGACAACAGCAAAGGTAAGACTGTCGGGTATGGCACTTTAACTAACGGCTGTGTATCAATCACTAAAGTTGCACTAGTCGAAGGTTTAAAGCATAATTTGCTAAGTGTCGTAAACTATGTGACAAAGGATTTACCGTTTCCTTTTTGTCCAACACCGTACAAAGAAGAGAAAACTTATCCGGAGATGTTAAGTTATCCGGATCAAGAGATGGGGACATATACTCAGTGGTCTTAAGAAATAATTCTTCGACCCCGTATGTTTCCTCACGAAGGCAACAGATGAAGATAGTTGGTTATGGCACAAGCGATGCGCACATTTGAACTTTAAGACTTTGTCTAAATTAGCATCACTTGATCTTGTCACCGGTCTACCCAAACTCAAGTTCTCCAGAGACACTCTCGTCGAGAATGCCAACTTGGTAAACAGACCAAACACAGCTTTAAGAGCAAATCGGTTAACTCAATAATCGCTCCTCGCAACTTCTTCATATGGACCTATGTGGTCCTATATCTGTTTCATCACTAGCTGGTGCGAGATATACCCTTGTGGTTATCGATGATTTCACCAGATACACATGGGTGATGTTCCTGAAATCAAAGGATCAAACTTTTGAACATCTTGTAGATCTCTTCAACTGGATAAGCAACTCACAAGGATCGAGCATTAAATGCATCAGGAGTGATCATGGTACAGAATTTGATTTTTCCGAAATGAGATCATATTGTCCGAACAGGGCATACAACATGACTTTTCTGCGCCCAGGAACCCCACAACAAAATGGGGTAGCTGAGCGCAAGAATCGAACTTTAGTTGAAGCTGGTAGATCCATGTTAGCAGGGGCAATGCTTCCTCTCGCCTATGGGCCGAAGTCGTGTCCACCGCTGCTATGTTCGGAACGGAACTCTAATAAATAAATCTACCATGAAAACACCCTATGAGATGTGGAGAGGTCGAAAACCTTCAATTTCACATTTCAGAGCCTTCGGATGTACTTGCTATATACTTGATCAATGGCAAAGAGACCCGAAATAAATTTGAACCAAAAAATCGATGATGGGATTTTTGTCGGGTACTCACTTCATAGCAAGGCTTATCGGGTCTTCAATAGAAAACTTTCTAAAGTTGAAGAATCTATCCATGTAACCTTTGATGAAGCTAATCTCGATTGGTCAAAAGTCGGTCCTTCAAATTCTAATCTGCAGGTCATAAACGAAACGTCGATTACTCAAAGTTTATGAATATTCCTGCCACACATCCTGGACCGGTATCCCGACCAACCACGTGGCATCCGCGAAACACAACGGAATTTTGTGGATGATGCTACGGATGACTCGGACTCCGGACTACCACTTAGCTCCTGGACAAACTCCCCGCAGATACACAAAATTCGAGCACCTTCAAGTCCGTCCGGACTAGTTAACACCGAAAGAAACAGTGTTGAAGAACCAATCGGTTCATCCGTACCTCTAAATACGGAAACATCTACTCCGGACGAAGCCCAACCAGTTGATACAACCGAACCACCCAATCTGGAAGAGCTTCAAATTGTTCAAGGACAACCAACACACGCACGGAATTATAGATGGACTCGAAACCATCCCTCGGATCAAGTGATTGGTGATCCTACTGTTGGTGTAAGAACAAGAGCAGACCACCTCAAACATGAGTCTTCACTCATGCTTTCTATCTCAAATAGAACCAAAGGTGGTAGATGAAGCTCTTCAGGATTCAAACCGGATAGAAGCCATGCAAGAAGAATCTGAATCAATTTAAGAGAAATAATGTGTGGACCTTAGTACCAAGGCCTAAGTCTCAGCAAGTCATTGGCGTTAAATGGGTGTTCGGAACAAACTTGATACGGATGGAATAGTAATCCGGAACAAAGCCAGACCGGTAGCCAAAGGATATCGTCAAGAAGAGGGGAATAGATTATGATGAAACCTTTGCTCCGGTCGCAAGACTTGAGGCAATCCGAATGTTTCCGGCGTATGCCTCATATGAAAACTTCATAGTTTATCAAATGGACGTCAAGAGCGCATTCCTGAATGGAGACCTTCAAGAGGAGGTGTATGTTGAACAACCTCCCGGCTTCATTGAACCTAAGGCAGGACATCTTGTCTACAAACTTCAGAAAGCTCTATATGGTTTGAAGCAAGCTCCCCAGAGCCTGGTACGACACCTTCGTCGGAATTCCTACTTGCTCATAACTTCCAAAAAAGGGAAGATAGATACCACCCTATTTCTACGACAAGAGAAAGGACACACTCTGATCGTACAAATATACGTGGACGATATCATTTTCGGATCAACAAATCCGAAGCTTTGTGAAGAGTTTGCTAAGTTGATGACAGGCAAGTTTGAAATGAGCATGATGGGAGAACTATCCTACTTCCTTGGAATTGAAGTCAAACAATTAAAGGAAGGAATCTTTATCAATCAGGCTAAGTACACTCGCGATCTTATTAAGAAGTTTGGTATGGAAGGTTCATCTCCCGTCAAAACTCCAATGCTGTCAGTGCCAAGTTAGATCCGGATATGGACGGCATATCAGTAAATGTGACTGACTACTGGAGGGATGATCGGATCCTTGCTCTATCTTACAGCAAGTCGCCCAGACATTATGTTTGCAACTTGCATTTGTGCACGATATCAGGCGAATCCCAAGGAGTCACATATGCTACATGTAAAACGGATCTTAAGGTATCTCAAAGGGACGATGAATTTGGGACTCGGTACTCAAAGGAGTCCAACTTCACCTTATCAGGTACTCGATGCCGACTTACTGGATGTCGCATCGACAGAAAAGCACAAGCGGTACGTGTCGTTTCTTGGAAATAGATTGATCTCATGGTTCAGTAAGAAGCGGAATTCCGTATCAACCTCTCTGGCCGAGGCGGAATATATCATCTGCTGGAAGTTGCTGCGCACAGACTACTTTGGATGCAAAGTCAACTTACCGACTACGGATTCAACATGTCCTCTATTCCACTTTATTGTGACAACACTAGTGCAATTGCCATCAGCAACAATCCTGTCATGCATCCTAAGACGAAGCACATTGAGGTCAGGTATCACTTCATACGCGATCATGTTCTTAAAAAGCATATTTCACCGGAACATGTTGCCACCGAAGATCAATTAGCAGACATATTTACAAAGCCTCTCCTTGATGCGAGGTTTTCGAACTACTCTTCCAACTAGGTATGCTCGACTTCTCTCGCATAGTTTCTCATTTAAATTTCACAACAGTATATTCTCTCACAAACCATGCATTGTATGTTTACTGAAAGTAGTAGAAAGACCGCATTCTTGATCATACTTACCGACACCATGGTTCCATGTTTTCGATGTTAATCTCAACCTCATAATGGGAGGATGCTTGCGTTTCCGATCAAGTCGTTTAAAGCTAACATAATTACAGTTTATATGATTTACCTCAGTCGGATTCATGATCTTCATATCCATTAATCACCACATGATCAAAGCATGTTCATTTAGATTACTCCATTAACGTGCATAGTTGAAGGAGTGAAATGGGCTAGCTTGGAATGCCTGGTGGATGAATACACAAACGCATTCGATCAGCTTCAGAAGTATAGTCTTCTAATAAGATAGACAAGTGCTGAACTACAAATTGGAACGGTCAACCGAGAGGATTGCACAATCTACGGGGGAGAAAATGCTTTATATTTTATTCAAGAATACCCCCGTATATGTCTCATGACCTTTTTCCTTGATTGTCTATCCGAGGGGGAGCTTTTCATTGAGAGGATTAAATGATCTACGGGGGAGCAGCAATGAACCCCTAATATGTCTCGGATTCTCCCTTCTCTACGCTATTACTTCCGGATCCGACTGGACATGCTTTGTTTTAAATCGGAAAAGTGGCATGTGTGGATGTATGTTCTTCCTTCAACCATGCATTTTAATCGATTAATCATCTGCATTCTTTTGACATGTGTTCACCTTTTCATCTCACACTCATGAATCCTAATGAAGCCAAATCATTTGACCTTTAATTAATCTTAGCTACGCTGTTCAGCCAAGACGGTTTCGCTATGTTGACCTATATGAACCGTGTATTGCTATCCGACATATGCCCCGATTCGGTAATATTGATCACTTTCACGTTGCGTACGTCTACTACATTCTTAGCCATGCATGAGTTCTGTTTCTTATTAGTTCGGATTATGTTGTTTTTCACTGATTATCTTCTCTAATCCGTACTAATCCTTGCCTGTTAAGCTTTTGTATTTTCAGTATATCTTTATTTAGCTACGAGGTTCAGATTTTCTTTGCAACCATATTGATAAATCCAGTCCATAGTCTCGGATTTGAAGTGTTGTGGTACTTCTCTTCTCTTTGACTTATTGATCGCAAAGGAATCTACTCTACATTCTCACCAAACTCGTTTACGACGGACAAGGTCTATTATTCATCCGGATACTCTTTCACGAATATTATTAACTCCGGATGAGTGTCGGCTCTTTCCTCCGGACTCCGACTTTGTTCAATTGTGACAATCCACGTATACTCATATGTCGCATGCTTTTGAGGAGGAATAATGATGATTCATTAAATGCATATCTCGGGTTGCACACACACTTCTCTGGATGGCAACCAGTTGTAATCTCTACTTGGTCATGCGGTCTCCACGACATCGTTTTATTCGGAGACGCCTCGATATCCAGACAAATGACATCAGCATGTCGCGCGGGTCCCCACCTCACTCCCACATTCCTAGACCCGCCGACATTTGCGGACTCGGTCTTATATGTTCGATCATTCTGCGAAGCACGAGTATTGCTCATTTCAAATCCCTAACCCTCTCGTTGCTCCTTCTACTGTCAAGACCTCACCTTTCCTCTTTTCCTTCCCATCAAATCTGCCATGGCACCCAGAATCTTTCTTTCCGGCGTTACTCCTGGCCATCTAGTTGATTGGAATGTTGTTTCGATCCTCCGGATTGGTTTCTCCAGCTTCGCCCTCTTCTTGAAGCCTCGCACATACTCAACCTGGTCTCCAATCCCATCGATCTTCTTATCGATGACATTCTTGAGTATTACCAACGGATTCGCCGCACCAAAGATTCCATAACCTCTTATGTTCGCGGTGAATCCATCGTCATCACTCCGGCTGTTCTCCGCGCTGCTCTCCACCTTCCTCTTGGTGAACCACAGCGTCCGGATGCCGATCCGATGGCGGCTTCTATGGGGTGCACGAACAAGGGGAAGGAATACAAGGTGAAATCCTTCCAGGGTCGCTATCGATGTATGGCGACTATTCTAAGTCGATGCCTACCGGCTCGCACATCAGCCCTGGACTTAGTTCCGTATGATCTTCTACTGGCCATGTACGGCGTCTTTGAAGGTCTTCCAATGGATTGGGGGATGTTCTTATTTCGCTTGCTGCAGATCGGTCACAAAAACCATTCCTATGGGCGCATCCTCGCATTGTCTTCCTGGCATCTTCGTCCGGACCATTTCGCCCAAGTTGATGCTGTCTCGTTTCCCTCGGCTCTTTATCTTCGTCACCTTACGCCGGATGGAAACATGACCGCCCGCCGACCCATCGTAGCTCTCCGCACTCTCCCTGCCGCGGAACAACAAGGCAGCTCTGTTGGTGACCCCTCCGACGCCCAAGCCCCCGAGGTCGGCTTCGGACACCGATCCTCCCGGATTCGGTCCGTAGCCGCGCCCTCCCACTCACGGGCTTCCCAGCCAAGCGTCCGTGCTGAACCGTCCGAGGTTGCGGGGCCCTCTCGGCGCAGTGCGTCGAGAGCTGTTTCCTCGCCCCTCTCTTGCCGATGTCCCCACTCCCTCCACATCCGCTATAGCCGCTGCGGTTGATACCGCTGTTGCCGCCGCCACCGCCGATGTCCCGGCCGCTTCTCCCGAAGCCCCCTTGCCTCCTCTACCTCAACCCCGAGATTACCTTGACCATCTCTCCGCCGTCACCTTAACGGACCTCTGGCTCCGTTTCAGCCTAGCCCACACCTCTTCCATTCCCGACACCGATCTCCGGGTATTTTACACCCGCAATACCCAATCCCCGGAGACTATGATCATCCGGAATCCGGACCACGGCTTTCTTACGCCGGCTGCCATTCCCGATGTGTCGTTCCCTACACCCTCCGGCCCAGTCCCCGCTACCCGAAGTCCCTCTACCGCTAAGGCCGGGCCCTCTTCTCTGCCGCCGCGATTCCCGTAGTTGACTTGTCCGGTCAAAGCGGGTCTCTTGCTCCGGATGCCTCCAATGCTCCGGATGCCTCCGAAGCTCCGGATGCCTCGATGCTCCGGATGCTCCTGCTGCTTGCTACTCCTGCGGACTCCTCCCGCCCACCGCACTCCTGCTCCTGTTCATGCGGGGGAGTCCTCCAAAGCTCCAGAGTTAGCCCTTGGGCGTGCCTCTTTGGCACGGTCCACCCGATGCTTGTGCTTTCCGCTCACTGGACCGCCATGCTCACGCTCAAAGCGCCCAAATTTCCGCCATCGCCGCCAAAGTTGATGCCCTCGGCGCCCAACTACTCTCCGCCCTCACCGACTCCTCCACTTCCATTGAGCGAAAATGGATCTTGTCGCCACCTCCGTTCATTCACTCTCTACTTCCTTCGCGGATCCGGCGCATACGATGGCTCGTCCTCCCGTTGCTTCCCGGCGATCCGCCAAACCGGGGGAGAAAGTGTCATCCGATCCGTCTACTCCTTCTCGCCCCACAACCATCATCCCGGACCGAGAAGCGGCCCGCCACTTCAGTGCTTCAGGGAGTTCAAATTCCCAAACGAAGCCGCTTCTCTCAACCAAGCTCCTCTACCGCACCTCCAGCCTCCTCCTCCATCCTCCTCATCCGCAGCCTAATACCTTCCTCCCATCCTATGCGGAGTTTGACCCCCTCCGATGCGGATGGAAGCTTGCGCAAGGCAATGAAAGCCTATGCTTGCGTCTTCGCCGAGAGAAGATGTCTTTCCGAAATGTATCCTTTCTCTCCGGCCGACATTCGGACTCTTTGTTCGGAGAAAGGACTCTTTACTACGGAAGACATTGACAACTTCTCGAGGGCCGCTAAGATGGAGATGAGGCCGTTTCCATCTCTTTACGAAGATGGGCACTTGTTTGAAGTTCGCCATGTTGGAATGAGGGCTATCTTCCCAGTGTGGAGTTAATTCAGACTTACATCGACGGAACCGCTGAAGATAGCAAGCCATGGAAAACTCTCTCAACCATCCTCATTCCGTACCGGATCATGTCGCCACACTTCATGATGGCCGTCTTCATGATTCAATCCAAGCGAGATGATTCTCATTGATTCTCATCGATTGTGGAGCACTTCGTTAGGAAGAATCAATGGGAACCTCTCGTGTCTCGTATTAACCAAGCCGTGAAGAAAGCCGGACTATATGAAGAGTTGGGTATCACACCCCCTGCGCTCTTCATCGAGAAACTCAAGGCGACATTCCGGGGCAAGAAGCAAGTGCCACAACACGGATGGAGATAGGCAGGAGCCTTTGTTTGTCATTTCATCAAATCGTTCTTAACTGTGGACAAACATTGGAGCCAACACTCCACCTTTACGATGCAGCAGACAATGGAGCTAAGAGAGAAGGCAGCAACTATGATCTTCAAGTATAGTAAGCCTTATGTACCTTAGTGAAAAATCAGATTAAGGCTGATTTGTATTTAGTTGCTGATCAATGAAATTGGTTGTGGTGTATATTCTGTATGATATTCGTTTGCATCGCTTACGGATCAGATTACAAAGGGTTTAGGCATATCCATAATTGGGGGAGATTGTTGGATCAAACCAGAATTTGGATAATGCCGTTAAAGCCTTATGTAATTTGATCTGAGATCTTTTGTGTTTATTTGATCATTGCGAAGGTATGTCACTAATCCAAAGATGCACTCGTGAGAGCAAAGCTAAGGACAGGATACATAATCCTGATCCGGACAAGAGTTAGTGTCGTCAAACACTTGGTAAATAACCAAGTAACAATAAGTGCGGAGTAAGGAAAATAAGTGCGGAGTAAGGAAAATAAGTGCGGAGTAAGGAAAATAGATGCGGAGTAAGGAACTTACATACGGAGTAAGGAACTTACACACGGAGTAAGGAACTTACATACGGAGTAAGGAACTTACATACGGAGTAAGGAACTTACACACGGAGTAAGGAACTTACACACGGAGTAAGGAACTTACACACGGAGTAAGGAACTTACATACGGAGTAAGGAACTTACACACGGAGTAAGGAACTTACATACGGAGTAAGGAACTTACACACGGAGTAAGGAACTTACACACGGAGTAAGGAACTTACACACGGAGTAAGGAACTTACATACGGAGTAAGAAACTTACATACGGAGTAAGGAACTTACATGCGGAGTAAGGAAGCACGACACGGACTAAGGATTCTAGTACCGAATAGATACGGAATAAGCAACCACCGACACGGAGTAAGGTTCCGAGCTTCATTAACTACGGAGTAAGGAAAATTACACCGGACCAAGAAGACACTGCTCCAATGAACCGCATTTAAAGTTATCGACTCGTGCTGTCCCGATGTAAGAAGAATGCATTTAGAACAAGAAGAATCTTACACGTGGATCATCCGGATATGTGGACACAACCTTAATTGTATCTCGGAACTCACAAAGACACTTATACTCTTCGAATCCAAGATCTTGAGCTCCACAATCCGCAGCAGTCAAGGCAGATAGATTACCAAGGGATAGTTAGTGCGGAACGCATTCCGGAACTTCAAGTTCCAAGGTTGTCTCTTAGGAATGTTTTGTATAAATATTCATACTTATACTTCTTGTAAAAGAGTGAGCTAGAGCGAAGAAGTGCAAAAATAGAAAAGGCACTTGGCTAGTGTGTGAATTCAAAGTTGTAAACAGAGTGTAAGAGAGTGTTTGCTTCTATTTTGTTGTAATCACTTTGTGATAATAAAACAAAATACTTCCACTATCTGGTTATCTTCCGCAGTGATATTATCACTTAAACTAGATAAGTCTTTGTGTCTTGAGAGAAAAGAAAGAGTTCGAATAAGAGCCTATTCACCCCCCCCCCTTTAGGCTCCAAGGGACCATCAACTATGAAAGAGTGGAGAGAAGATTAAGAGCTGAAGTGAGTGAGATGAGGAGCACACACGATGATCTTCTGGACAAAGCTGGACAATTGAAAATGGCTAATAAAGACATCGATAGGCTTGAGAAGGAATTAGATGAAACCAAAGCTGAACTGGAGAAAGAAAAACAAATCAGTAAGAACTGGCAAGACTCTGCTGAGATTGCAGCCCACTTTAGAACCACTCCAGATGTTAAAGGTCTAGCCCTAGGTCTAGGTTTCTCAGAAGACCAAATAGCCAAGGCTCAGACTTACCCTGTGCAGACCTGATGGTCCCTTGGAGCCTAGAGTGGGGTGAATAGGCTCTTATCGAAACTCTTTTAGTATCTTATGACACAACACTTATCTAGTTAAGTGATAGAATCACTGCGGAAGATAACCAGATAGTAGAAGTATTTTGTTTTATTATCAAAAGATAAATATAACAAAATAGAGGCAAGACTCCTTTACACTCTATTTACAAAAGGATTCACACACTAGCCTATATTATCTCTTTGAACTCTTGTGCATACACAGGGTTGATTCAGGCTCGCTCGCACACACACTTTTTTAAATGTACAAGTATGAACATTTATATAAACATTCCTAAGAGACAACCTTGGAACTTGTAGTTCCGGAATGTGTTCAACACTAACTATTCCTCGGTAATCTCTCTGCCTTAACTACTGTGGTTTGTGGAGATCAAAATCTTGGGTTTGAAGAGTATAAGTGCCTTTGTGAGTTCTCAAGTATAATTAAAGTTTTGTCCACATATCCAGGTGATCCACGTGTAAGATTCTTTAGGTTCTCAATGAGTTTGTCTTACATCGGGACACCACGAGCTGATAACTTTAAATGCGGTAAGTTGAAGTAGCATCTTCTTGGTCCGGTGTAATTTTCCTTACTCCGTTGCTAATGAAGCTTGGAACCTTACTCCGTATCTATTTGGTACTGGAATCCTTAGTCCGTGTCAGCACTTCCTTACTCTGCATGTAAGTTCCTTACTCCGTATGTAAGTTCCGTACTCCGTATGTAAGTTCCTTACTCCGTGCGAGTCTAAAGGATCGGATGGCTTACTTCGTACTAGCACATCCTTACTCCGCATGAGTGAGTGGTCCGGATTCCTTACTCCGCATCTGGTTTCCTTACTCCGTGCGAATAAAGACTCGGGTCCTTATTCCGCATCAGTACTTCCTTACTCCGTATGTATGGAAAACTCGGATGCCTTACTCCGTGTCTTCTTTACTTTAGTTCACTTGAGTGGAAGACTTAACTTTTTAGCTCCGTGTCGACTCTTTTACTTCATGCGACCTTGTAGACCAAGATTCTTACTCCGCATCAGTTTGACTTAGTCCGTTTGAGATATTAAGAACAGATTCCATAATCCGTAGCTTTTAAGTTCTTAGTCTGCACGAATGTTCCTTATTTCGTATGTATTGGTGACTTGGTTATTTACCAAGTCTTTGACGACACTCACTCTTGTCCGGATCAGGATTATGTATCCTGTCCTTAGCTTTGCTCTCACGAGTGTATCTCTGGATTAATAACATATCTTCTATAATGATCAAAGAAATACAAAAGATCTCAAATCAAATTACATAGGGCTTTATCAGCATTATCCAAATTCTGGGCTTGATCCAACAATCTCCCCTAATTATGGATATGCCCAAACCCTTTGTAATCTGATCTGGTAAGTAGTGCAAAAAGATAACATACAGAATACAAGTCACAACCATTTTCATTTATCAGCAACAAAATACAATTAAGCCTTGATACAAGATTTTCATTAAGGTACATAAGGCTTACTATACTTGAAGATCATTGTTGCTACTTTCTCTCTAAGCTCCATTATCTGCTTCATTGAATAAGTGGTGTGTTGGCTCCAAGATTTGTCCACACTTAAGAATGACTTGATGAAGTAACAGACAAAGGCCCTGCAGCTATCTCCATCTGGCTATTGTGGCACTTGCTTCTTGCCCCGGAATGTCGCCTTTAGCTTCTCAGTTGGACTCAAGGGAGTGATGCCCAACTCTTCATATAATCCGGCTTTCTTCACAGCTTCAGTCAAGCTGAGACACAGTGGTTCCCATTGATTCTTTCTTACATACTGCTCTACAATCTGATGAGAATCAATCAGAATCATCTGTTTGGACTGAATCATGAAGACAACCATCATGCAATGCGGCGACATGTGACAGACAGATTTTTAGCCTCTCTAAAAGAGCTAGCTAATGTCGTTAAATCTCTCTTCAAGATAATAAATTCCCTAAGTTTGCACTAAAAGAATAGCAGCAAGCAAGGAGTCGATCCCACAGAGATTACCAAGTTATCTAGCTTTAACTCAAATCACCAAATTAATCTTGCTTTAAACAATGTCTTGGCAAAAATGAATTCTTTTTATAACTAAAGATCTAATTTTTATTTGGTTTTCTGAATAAACAAAGAAAGCAATTTGATTTTAGGATTAAGATGCAAGGATTAAAGGCATCTAGGGTCACAATTTCACCTCCCTATGTTATCTCTACTGGTTCATGGTATTAGGGTTGTCTGATTGAAAACATGCTAAACATAAGCCAAGGACAACAAATGGTCATTGATGTCCTTTTAAGAGTTGTATGCCAGAATGATCATCTAAACACACAAACATGCAAAGCCAATAAATCATACTTGTAAAAGGATAATGATCACACCAATTACAAATAAGTTATGAATCTCAATCCCCTGAGACTAGGGCTAAGAATACCAAGGTGTACATCCAATGATAGAATTTAAGAACAGATTCATAAAACATGCAAAACTCAATCATCCAAACCCAATAATCATAAACACAGCAAAGCAACAAGGGGGCTACATTGCTCCCCTAGATTATAAGAACTACTCACGCATGATTACAAGCAAAACCATAACAGTAAAGCTAAACATCTTCTTCTAATCCACGCGCGCAACAAAGCTTCAAATCCAAGCTCCAAAATCCGCGACGGCTGCGATGGCTGCTCTCCTAGGTCAAGGAGCAACCTCCAAGTCGTGGAGCCTCTCTCTCTCTCTAAAAACGTGTAGGAGGGTCAAGCATGCATAGCAGAGGGCATGGAGCTCTTATTTATAGAGTTTGGATGGGCCTTGAGGTGTGTACCCTAGTCCATTTATCAAAACGACGTAGTTTTGATAAGTAACACTCGAAACATTAAAATCTCTATCTTCCATCCACAATTTGGACATGGGCCTTCAGAAACAAATGTTCAGCATGGAAAAACGATAGGATCGGTCCAAAAATATCTCTGCATGCCAATTTGAACGTGATATGGTGAATTCACGTGCACCTCCAAATCAGCTCAAACTTCTCCCCAAGCTTCTTTGCATCCTGTAGAGGCCTGAGAGGCAAAAATAGGCTTGCTCGTGAAATGGGTGAATTCACGTGCAGCTCCAAATGCTCTGAAATTTCTGTGGTAGGTAAAGGACATCATTCTAAGCAACTTTTATTCTTGCACGCCAATTGTTTGAGGCCATCTACTATGTCAAAAGTGAGCTCCAAAATCTGCCAAAACAGCTTAAAAACGCATTTATTTGCAAATAGCATCTTCCTAGGGGTTAGAGCTAATATATATGATATATGAAGCAATAAGTCTCTAATCATGCTCTTAAACATCCTAAATAAACACTAGAATAATGGCATAAAATGCACGTTATCAACATGATCCGGTACGAAATGAGGATAGTTGAGAGAGTTCTCCATGGCTTGCTATCCTCAGCAGTTCCGTCGATAAAGGACTGAATGAGATCTATACTGGGAAGATATCCTTCATTCCAGCACGGCAGAACTTCAAACAAGTGGCCGTCCTTGTACAGAGATGGAAACAGCCTCATCTCCATTTTAGCAGCCCTAGAGAAGTTGTCAATGTCTTCTGTTGTAAAGAGGCCTTTCTCCGAACAAAGGGTCCGAATGTCGTCCGGGGAGAAGGGGTACAGGTCAGAGAGACATCTTCTCTCGGCAGAAGACACAGCATAGGACATCATTGCCTTACGCACGCTTCCGTCGGCATCAAGAGGGTCACACGCCGCGTATGATGGGAGGAAGGTGTCAGTTGCGGATGGAGAGGATGGAGGAAGAGCTGCAGTCGAGGAGCTTGGCTGAGAGAAGCGGCTACGTTTGGGGATTTGAACTCCCGGAAGTAATGAAGAGGCAGGCTGCTTCTCAGCATGGGTGGAGGAATGTGATGCAGGAGGAGCAGAAGGATCAGATGACACTCTCTCCCCCGGTTTGGCAGATCGCCGGGGAGCAACGGGAGGGCGAGCCATCATGTGCGCCAGGTCCGCGAAGGAGGTAGACAAGGAGTGGACGGACGAGGCGACTAGGTCCATCTTCTGTTCCATGGAAGTGGAGGAGTCGGTGAGGGTGGAGAGGAGTTGGGCGCCAAGAGCATCAACCTTGGTGGCGATGGCGGATATTTGGGTGATATGAGCTTAGGTGTGGCGGTCCAGCTGGGCGGAGAGCACAGCGTCGGAGTGGACCGTGCCAAAAGAAGCACGCCCAAGGGCCAACTCCGGAGCTTTAGAGGACTCCCCCGCATGAACAGGAGCAGGAGTGCGCTGGGCAGAGGAGTCCGCAGGAGTATCAGTAGCAGTAGCAGAAGGGGCATCCGGAGCAGCAGAGGCATCCGAGCAGCTGACCCGCTTTGACCAGATAGGTCAACAACGGGAATGGCGTCAGCAGGAGAAGAAGGTCCAGTCTTAGCAGGGGAAGGACTCCATGCGGCATAGATCGGGCTGGAAGGGGTAGGGAACGGCACATCTGGAATGGAGGCCGGCGTAAGAAAGCCTTGGTCCAAATTCCAGATGATCATGGTCTCCAGGGATTGGGTATGGCGAGTGTAAAACACCTGGAGATCGGTGTCAGAAATGGAGGCAGTGTGGGCATGGCTGAAATGGAGCCAAAGGTCCGTTAAGGTGTCGACGGAGAGATGGTCAAGGTAGACTCGTGGTTGAGGGAGGGGAGGCAAAGGAGCTTCCGAAATAGATTCCGGGACATCAGCAATGGTGGCAGCAACGGCGGTAACAACGGCAGCAGCAACAGCGGAAGTGGAGGGAGTGGGGACATCTGCAGCAGAAGGGGCTGAGGAAACCGCTTTAGGGACACTGCGCTGAGATGGCCCCACAACCTCGGAGGGTTCGGCACGGACGCTGTGCTGGGAGGCCCGAGAAATGGAAGGTGCAGCAACGGACCGAATCCGGGAGGATCGGTGAGCAGAGCTGACGTCAGGGGCATGGATGTCAGAGGGGTCACCAACAGAACTGCCTTGTTGTTCTGTGGCAGGGAGAAGGCGGAGAGCTGCAGAAGGATGGTGGGCCGTCATGTTCCCATCAGGCGTAAGATAGCGAAGGTAATAAGCCGGAGGAAATGGAACAGCATCATAGCGGGCGAAATGGTCCGGATGAAGATGCCGGAAGACAATGCTTAGTATGCGCCCGAAGGAATGGTTCTTGGGTCCATTCTGCAGCAGTCGGAACAAAAACGTCCCCCAGTTCATCGAAAGACCTTCGAAAATGCCGTACATGGCCAGAAGAAGATCGTACGGAACAGAGTCCAGAGAGGAAGTGCGAGCCAGTAAACATCGACTCAGTATGATCGCCATACAGCGATAGCGACCTTGGAAGGACTTCACCTTGTACTCCTTGCCTTTATAGGTGCAACCCATAGAAGCCGCCATGGGATCGGCATCGGGGCGCTGTGGTTCACCGGGGGGTAGATTGAGAGTAGCACGGAGAACGGCGGGGGTGATTAAGATGGACTCACCGCGAACAGAGGAGATGATGGAGTCGGTGGTACAACGGATCCGTTGGTAGAACTCAAGAATGTCGTCGATAAGAAGATCAATAGGATTGGAGACCAAGTTGAGTATGTGAGAGGCTTCTAGAAGAGGGCGAAGATGGAAAAACCAGTCCGGAGGGTTGGAGACAGCGCTCCAATCGACCAGATGGCCGGGATTGACGCCGGAAAGAGAGGTTTTGGGTGCCATTGTAGATGAAAGTTGAAGGGCGAGAGGGAAGGAGTGGTCTTGGGGATTGAAAAAGCAACGAGAGTTTTAGGGATTTGAAAAGGGTAACACTCGTGCTTCGCAGGAATGACTAGAATATATAAGACCGAGTCCGTGAATGTCAGTGGGTCTAGGAATTTGGCGAGTGAAACAGTAAACCGCTTGACAGGCTGATATCATTAGTCTTGATATCAATGCGCCTCCGAATTAAAAGATGACGTGGAGACGGCATGACCAAGTAAGGGTAACAGCTGTTTGCCTTCCTGGGGAAGTGTGTGCATCCCGAGACATGCATTCAATGAATCATCATGATTCCTCCTCAAAAGCATGCGATATATAATAAGACATGGATTATCGCAATTTGACATTGTCAGGAGTCCGGAGGAATGAACCGACAATCATCCGGAATCAACGATAGTCGAGTGACGAGTATCCGGATGAAAAGTAGACCGTGTCCGTAGTAACAGAGTGCAGTGAAAGAGAAGTAGATTCCTTTGCTGTCAATAAGTCGAAGAGAAGAGAAGTACCACAATACTTCAAATCCAAGACTATGGACGAGATTTATCGATAAGGTTGCAAAGAAAATCTGAACCTGTAGCTCAAAAAAAAAATAAACTAAAGGTACAAAAGATTAACAGACAAGGATTAGTACGGATAAGAAAAAATAGTCAGTGAAGAGCTATATAATCCGAACTAATGAGAAGCAGAACTTATGTATTACCACGAATGAAATAGACATATACATACTAGAGAATGATCAATGTGACTGAATCAGGGCATATGTCAGATAATAAATACACAAGTTCATATAGGTCAACATAGCGAAACCATCTTGCTGAACGACATAGCTAAGATTAATTAAAAATCATGTGATTTGACCAAATTAGGATTCATGAGTGAAAAATGAGGAAGTGGACACATGTCAAAAGCAAGCAGTTGATTATCCGATTAAAATGCATGGTTGAAGAAAAAAAAACATCCAAGCATGCCTCAATCTTTTTCATCAACGCATGTCCAGTCAGGATCCAGAAGTAAAGGTGCGAGAGGAGGGAGTATCTGAGACATATTAGGGGGTTATTTCTAAGGTAATAGATGAAGCTTAGGCTCCCCCGTAGATCATTCGATCCTCTCAATGAAAGGCTCCCCCTCGAATAGACAGCCAGGAAAGAGGTCATGAGACATATACGAGGGGGTATTACTCGAATAATTTATAAAGCATTTTCTCCCTCGTAGATTGTGCAATCCTCTCGGTAAACCTTTCCGGCTTAAAGAAATTCAGCACTGTCTATCTTTTTAGGAAACTATACTTCAAAAGCTGATCAGACTGCGATTGTGTATTCATCTACCAGGCATTCCGAGCTAACCCATTTCATTTCTTCAACTATACATGTTAATAGAGTAATCTAAATGAACAGGCATTTGTCATGTGGTGATCAGTGGAAATTAAGATCATGAAACCAGAATGAGGTTAATCATATAAACTTTAATCATGTTTGCTTAAACGACTTCAG
Source organism: Taxillus chinensis (assembly GCA_023512835.1). Lineage (NCBI taxonomy): Eukaryota > Viridiplantae > Streptophyta > Magnoliopsida > Santalales > Loranthaceae > Taxillus > Taxillus chinensis. The sequence continues at coordinate 55,872,667 of CM042090.1, read as the reverse complement.
TCGGGAAACGCAAGCATCCTCCCAGTATGAAGTTGATATCAATATCAGAAGCATGAAGCACGTTGAACAGTAAGTATGATCAACATTAAGATCAGTATGTATCTACTACTATCAATGAAAGCACAACGCATGTTCTAAAAGTAAGTATACTGTTGGGTAAGTTAAATGTGAACCTATGCAGAGAAGTCAAGCATACCTAATCGGAAGAGTAGTTCAGAGAATCTTGCATCAGGTAGGGGCTTTGTAAGTATGTCTGCTAGTTGATCTTCAGTAGCAACATGTTCCAGTGAGATGTGACTTTTGAGAACATGGTCGCGTATGAAGTGATACCTGACCTCAATATGCTTCGTCTTATGGTGCATGACCGGATTATTGCTGATAGCAATTGCACTAGTGTTGTCGCAGTAGAGTGGAATAGATGACATGTTGAAACCGTAGTCAGTAAGTTGACTTTGCATCCAGAGTAGCTGTGCGCAGCAACTCCCAGCAGCTATATATTCCGCCTCAGCAGTAGAGGTTGATACGGAATTCTGCTTCTTACTGAACCATGAAATTAATCTATTTCCAAGAAACTGACACGTACCACTTGTGCTTTTCCTGTCGATGTGACACCCAGCGAAGTCAGCATCAGAGTATCCGGATAAGGTGAAGTTGGACTCCTTTGGGTACCAGAGTCCCAAATTCATCGTTCCCTTGAGATACCTTAATATCCATTTAACATGAAGTATATGTGACTCCTTGGGATTCGCCTGATATTGTGCACAGATGCAAGTTGCAAACATAATGTCTGGGCGACTTGCTCTAAGATACATCAAGGATCCTATCATCCCTCTGTAGTCAGGATCTAACATGGCACTGACTGGCATGGGAGTTTTGACAGGAGATGAACCTTCCATACCAAACTTCTTAATAAGATCGCGAGTGTACTTAGCTTGATTAATGAAGATTCCTTCCTTCAATTGTTTAACTTCAATTCGAAGGAAGTAGGACAGTTCTCCCATCATGCTCATCTCAAACTTGCCTGTCATCAACTTTGCAAACTCTTCACAAAGCTTCAGATTTGTTGATCCGAAAATGATATCATCCACGTATATCTGTACGATTAGAGTGTGTCCTTTCTCTTTTCGTAGAAATAAGGTGGTGTCTATCTTCCCTTTTTGGAAGTTGTGAGCAAGTAGGAATTCTGACAGTGTGTCGTACCAGGCTCTTGGAGCTTGTGTCAAACCATATAAAGCTTTTCGAAGCTTGTAGACTAGATGTCCTGCCTTAGGTTCAATGAAACCGGGAGGTTGTTCAACGTACACCTCCTCTTGAAGATCTCCATTCAGAAATGCACTCTTGACGTCCATTTGATAAACTATGAAGTTTTCATATGAAGCATATGCCAGAAACATTCAGATTGCCTCAAGTCTTGCTACCGGAGCAAAGGTCTCATCATAGTCTATTCCTTCTTCTTGACGATATCCTTTGGCTACCAGTCTGGCTTTGTTCCGGATTACTATTCCATCCGTATCAAGCTTGTTCCGGAACACCCATTTAACTCCAATGACTTGCTGAGACTTAGGCCTTCGTACTAGAGTTCACACATTATTTCTCTTAAATTGATTCAGCTCTTCTTGCATGGCTTCTATCCAATTCGAATCCTGAAGAGCTTCATCTACCACTTTTGGTTCTATTTGAGATAGAAAACATGAGTAAAAATACATGTTGAAAGTGGCTGCTCTTGTTCTTACACCAGCAGTAGGATCACCAATCACTTGATCTGAGGGATGGTTTCGGGTCCATCTGTAATTCTGTGCATGTGATGGTTGATCTTGAATAATTTGAAGCTCTGCCAGATTAGGTGGTTTAGGTATATCTGCCGGTTGAGCTTCTTCCGGACCAGATGTTTCCGTGTTAGAAGGTACGATAGAACTAGGTGGTTCTTCAACACTGTTTCTTTCAGTGTTAACTGTCCGGACGGGCTTGAAGGTGCTTCGGAATTTTGGGTATTCGAAGGAGTATGTCTGGAGCTTAATGGTAGTCCTGAGTCCGAATCATCCGTAGCATCATCCATATAATTTCTTTGTGCCTCACTGATGCCACATGGTTGGTCAGAATGTGTAACAGGAACATTCATAAACTTCAAATAATCGATGTTGCTGTCCGGGACCTGTACATTAGAACTTGAAGAAGCAACTTTTGACCAATCAAGATTAGTTTCATCAAAGGTCACATGGATAGATTCTTCAACCTTAAAAAGTTTTCTATTGAAGACCCGATAAGCCTTGCTATGTAATGAGTACCCGACAAAAATCCCATCATCAGATTTTGGTTCAAATTTATTCCGGATTTCTTTGCCATTTATCAATATATAGCAAGTACACCCAAAAGCTCTGAAATGTGAAATTGAAGACTTTCGTCCTCTCCACATCTCATAGGGTATTTTCATGGTAGATTTATTTATTAGAGTTTTGTTCTGAACATAGAAGGCAGTGGACACAGCTTCAGCCCATAGACTGAGAGGAAGCGTTGCCCCTGCTAACATAGATCTGCCAGCCTCGACTAAGGTACGATTCTTGCGCTCAGCTACCCCATTTTGTTGTGGAGTTCTGGGCAGAGAAGTCATGCTGAATGCCCTGTTCAGAACAATATGATCTCATATCTGAAAAATCAAATTCTGTACCATGATCACTCCTGATGCACTTTATGCTCAGTCCTTATGAGTTACTTATCCAGTTGAAAAGATCTACAAGATGCTCAAAAGTTTGATCCTTTGATTTCAGGAACATCACCCATGTGTATCTGGTGAAATCATCGATAACCACAAGGGTATATCTCGCACCAGCCAGCGAAGGAACAGAAATAGGACCACAGAGGTCCATATGAAGAAGTTGCAGAGGAGTAGTTATTGAATTAACTGATTTGCTCATAAAGCTATGTTTGGTCTGTTTGCCAAGTTGGCATTCTCGACAGAGAGTGTCTCTGGAGTATTTGAGTTTAGGTAGACCAGTGACAAGATCAAGTGATGCTAACTTAGACAGTGTCTTAATGTTTAAATGTGCGCATCGCTTGTGCCATAACCAACTATCTTCATCTGAAGCTTTAGTGAGGAAGCATACAAGGTCAGAAGAATTATTTCTTAAGACCACTGAGTATATGTCCCCATCTCTTGATCCGGATAATTTAACATCTCCGGATAAGTTTTCTCTTACTGTACAGGTGTTGGACATAAAGGAAACCAAGAAATCCTTTGTCACATAAATTACTGACACTTAGCAAATTATGCTTCAAACCTTCGACTAGTGCAACTCTAGTGATTGATACACAGCCGTTGGTTAAAGTGTCATACCCGACAGTCTTACATTTGCTGTTGTCACCATATGAAACGGATGGACCTCGTTTTTCATTAACTTCTACAAGCAGAGTCTGATCACCCATCATATGTCCAGAGCATCCACTATCGAGGATCCACTTGCTTTGATTGATCTTTAACTTCAAGTGATCCGGCAGTGCATTCCAGAGATGCTCCTGAAAGACAACAGTTTACACTTTTGGTGCCCAAACTTGTTTCGGGCGGTTAGAAAGAACAGCAGTAATGTCAACAGTTCTGATTTTGACTTTTCTAGGACTTTTAGCTCTCCAAGTTGACTTTAACTTGTTAGTTTCAGCTGTTTGGGTTATCTTGGGAGAGACACTCTTTTGAGGTTTAGATTTTGTTTTGCTCGAAGAACCCTTTTTATTGAACTGATCTTTATTGGTACGAATTTGATTACAAAGCCAGTTATCAGATAAACTCCAACATTCATAGTGATAATGACCTATTTCCCTACAGATGGAACAGACACTATAATGCGGAGTACAAACAGGGGATACAGATCTCTTAGATTTTACAGACATTCTACTCTGTTCCCTGTGGCCTAATCTATTGCGTTTGGGTGACGCGCTCTTGGCCCTAGATGCGTCAGCCTTTGCCTTTCCTTTCTTTTTGGGTGCTACAGTTTTGGCTTTAACCGTAGCAGCCTTCTTCCTTCATCATTAGTTACGGGTGCTACTGCTTCGGGAAGTGCAAGAATGACCTCGACTCCACGATCATAAACTATGGTGCCACCTGAAATGAAACCATCCAACGGTTTAGACGTACTAACAGGATATAAGTTGGTTAGTTTTGGAGTGAAATCTGGAGGACACTCAGTAGCTTGAGCATTGGAGGTTGATGATTTGGAGCCTAGGCCAGGTTTGACTCGAATATTATCCGGATCAGTCCTAAATGAAGAGGCTATTTCCCCGGATTTAAGCCACTTACGATTTATTTCCTTTTCCTGTTCAAGTTCATTTTCGAGTCTTTTTACAATAACTTTTAGGCCTGAGAGATTGGTATTTAGCAGATGATTTTCAGCCCTTAGATCGTGATACCAAGCTTCTTTTCCTCTAAAGTCAGCTATGTCTTTTTCAAGTCTAGTAATAGTAAATTCAAGACATTTATTCCGACTTTCCATATCTTTGTACATTTGAGTAATTATTAGTCTCTTCTTCTTTTCATGATCACGTTCAGTAATAAGAGATTCTATTTTACTCATGAGCTCAGAGATAGAAGGTACCTCAGTATTTGCCATGAGGCAGACGTTCGGCTTAGGAGTTGGCTCATCATCCGAGGATTCCTCCTCTTCTTCCGAGCCACTGATGTACTTTGTCACGAACGCCTTCCTCTTGTTCTTGCTGTTGTCTGAGGTGGTGCGTCGAGGAGTAACCTTGTCACTTTTCTCTGCCATCTTAGATTTGGATCTGCATTCCTTGGCCCAGTGACCGGGTTTCCCACAATTAAAGCATTCTTGGGAGCTCGACTCCGATCGCTCCTTCCTTCGGATGATGAGGGGCCTCTTCTGAATCCTTTTCTACTTTTCTGAAGGAATTGTTCAAAGGATTTGACAAGAAGAGCTATTTCCTCTTCTGCGTCTGAGTCAGAATTCTCTGACTCATCCGTATCATCCTCTTGATGATTACTGGAGCATTCCGTAGCTTTGAGGGCTACCCCTTTTTCTTTCCGAGCTATTTTCTCATCATGGTCAGTGTATCTGAATCTGACCTCATGAGTCCGAAGCTCTCCGTATATTTCTTCAAGGGCAGTAAACGGCCAATTTTTGTCAGCTTGCATCTGGAGCTGCTTGGAGTCATAGCGATCCGGCAGGGATCGAAAGAACTTGTCATTGATTTGAGACTGAGTGTAGTGTTCATTGACAGTTTTTAGCTCTAGAATGAGCTTGTCGAATCTCCGATAGATGCTCTCAAGGGATTCGCCAGGTTTGTGATTGAAACTCTCAAAGTTCTGTCTGAGAGCACATATCATGTTTTGCATCTGGGACTGACTCGCCTCATAGAGGATTGTCAGTTTATCCCAGACAGCTTTTGCTGTCGTGCAGCCCTGGACGTCCGTGAAAGCCTCGGAATCCAAAGACGATGTAACGTAAGCTAGAGCCTTTTCACTAGCACACTACCAGGCTCTTTCATCATTGGTAAGTTCGGCATCTGTCTTTGGCCTTCTAACTCCATGTTCTCCGATAGTCATCGGAATTGGAATCTCCTGATGAAGACAGGGCCACATGAGATGATCATGGCATACCATAAACATCTTCATGCGAGCTTTCCACTGGGAGAAAAGCTTAGGTGTGAATTTGGGCGGTTTTGTCAGAGTAAAACCAGAACTCCGTGGATGAGGAGTGGCGGCAGTAGCAGGTTGAGGTGGGTCGACGTTTTCACTGCTGCTTTGATTTAGGATGGGCTCTTGTGCACCTCCGGAGTTAAGGCGAGTGTTGAATAGCATACTGCTTTCTTCGGCCATTGCTGAGAGTGAAAGAGTGGGATCTCTACTTAGAACAAATAGAACTTGCTCTGATACCACTTGATGGTCCCTTGGAGCCTAGAGGGGGGTGAATAGGCTCTTATCGAAACTCTTTTAGTCTCTTATGACACAACACTTATCTAGTTAAGTGATAGAATCACTGCGGAAGATAACCAGATAGTGGAAGTATTTTGTTTTATTATCAAAAGATAAATACAACAAAATAGAAGCAAGACTCTTTTACACTCTGTTTACAAAAGGATTCACACACTAGCCTATATTATCTCTTTGAACTTTTGTACATACACAGGGTTGATTCAAGCTCGCTCGCAGGCACACTTTTTCAAATGTACAAGTATGAACATTTATATAAACATTCCTAAGAGACAACCTTGGAACTTGTAGTTCCGGAATGCGTTCAGCACTAACTATTCCTCAGTAATCTCTCTGCCTTGACTGCTGTGGTTTGTGGAGATCAAGATCTTGGGTTTGAAGAGTATAAGTGCCTTTGTGAGTTCCCAAGTATAATTAAAGTTGTGTCCACATATTCGGGTGATCCACGTGTAAGATTCTTCAGGTTCTCAACGAGTTTCTCTTACATCGGGACACCACGAGATGATAACTTTAAATGCGGTAAGTTGAAGTAGCATCTTCTTGGTCCGGTGCAATTTTCCTTACTCCGTTGCTAATGAAGCTCGGAACCTTACTCCGTGTCAGTGGTTGCTTACTCCGTATCTATTTGGTACTGGAATCCTTAGTCCGTGTCAGCGCTTCCTTACTCCGCATGTAAGTTCCTTACTCCGTATGTAAGTTCCTTACTCCGTGCGAGTCTAAAGGATCGGATGGCTTACTCCGTACTAGCACATCCTTACTCCGCATGAGTGAGTGATCCGGATTCCTTACTCCGCATCTGGTTTCCTTACTCCGTGCGAATAAAGGCTCGGGTCCTTATTCCGTATCAGTACTTCCTTACTCCGTATGTATGGAAGACTCGGATGCCTTACTCTGTATCTTCTTTACTTTAGTTCACTTGAGTGGAAGACTTAACTTTTTGGCTCCGTGTCGACTCTTTTACTTCATGCGACCTTGTAGACCAAGATTCTTACTCCGCATCAGTTTGACTTAGTCTGTTTGAGATATTAAGAACAGATTCCGTAATCCGTAGCTTTTAAGTTCTTAGTCCGCACGAATGTTCCTTATTCCGTATGTATTGGTGACTTGGTTATTTACCAAGTCTTTGACGACACTCACTCTTGTCCGGATCAGGATTATGTATCCTGTCCTTAGCTTTGCTCTCACGAGTGTATCTCCGGATTAATAACATATCTTCTGCAATGATCAAAGAAACACAAAAGATCTCAAATCAAATTAGATAGGGCTTTATCAGCATTATCCAAATTCTAGGCTTGATCCAACAAGACCAAATGTCTTACTGGCTTTGTTCCTGCTGGCAGTGTACTCCTTGATTGTGGAAAGGAGGTACATATGGCTGTTGCTAGTCCACCCAAACTAGTAACACCCGAACTCAAAGATCAGGGTATTGTTGCATCTCAGGACAGTGATGCAACAGTTGCTAAGAGAGAACTGAAAGTTGAACCTATAAGAAACCTGTCCACTACATCCCAATACAAGGGTAAGGGTGTAGTAATTCCGGAGATAAACACAAGCAGGTTTACTGCTACGTATGAGACTGGTTCATCCAGTAAGGCTGTTTTCACCCAGCCCAAATTTGTCCCTAGTGGTAGAGTTAAGAATCGGCTAGGATATAAAGGAAAACCTAGGAAACCTCTTAACACTCCAACTAAACCCTTGAGGCATAGTGTCGAACTCAAACCTGTCATCTGTCCCATCTGTTGTGAAGTTGGACACCTTTCCTATCAGTGCAGATTCTATCTTAAGCATCTTAAGAACGAGGTTATTAAAGGAATCAGGTTAGGCATTAATCAGTTAAACATTTCGGAAAGTCTGCAATTTCATAACTCTGATGGGAAGAAGAAGAAAACCAGACACACAGGTTACCTCATTAAAGAACATCAAGACAAAACCTTTGAAGAAAACTGTCAAATCTATGCCTAATAAAGCTGCCAAAGATAACAATAAGGAAGGAAAACGTGCAAAAAGTCTGAAGGTCAATCCTATTAACAAATCTAATGATGGATCACCTAAATTAGCATGGAAAGTTAAATCTGCCTCTTCTTATTGGAAACCTAAATTGTCAACTGCAGCTTTCACTTACCCAAAGCCCAATCTTAATTAGGCCCCCAAGACTTAGTTGCTCAATGTGCAGGAATAGGTACCTGAAGCTGAAAGCAGCCACCGAAAACAAAAGATCAATTCCAGCCAGTGGTATCTTGATAGTGCCTGTTCTGTGCACATGACAGATAATGTCTCCCTATTGAGTGAAGTAAGGGAGGTCGCAGCTTCATCTGTCACTTTCGGGGACAATAAAAAGGGTAAGATTGTTGGTAAGGGTACTCTCTCTAATGGTTCTGTTTCAATTCAGAATGTATCTATTGTTCAAGGTCTTAAACATAACCTGCTGAGCATAAGTCAATTGTATGACAAAGGTTATGAAGTTTTGTTCACTAAACACACCTGCACAGTTATGGACCCTGTCTCCAAAGAGGTGAAACTGAATGGGCATAGACAAGGCAATGTCTACAAGTTGGTCTTTGGCAATGCTCAATCTACTGAACCAATTTGTTTTCTGTCCAAAGCTTCACCTGACATTAGTTGGTTGTGGCACAAGAGATTTGGTCATTTAAATTTTAAGACTATGTCTAAACTAGCATCTCTTGATTTGGTTGAGGGCTTACCCAAGCATGTTTATGAGAAAGAACACCCTTGTAGGGATTGTCAGCTGGGTAAGCAGATTAAACATTCCTTTAAGAGTGTAGATAAAACCTCAATCACACAACCACTTGAACTTCTGCACATGGACCTATGTGAACTAATAAATGTGTCTTCCTTATCTGGTGCACGATACTTTGTTGCAGTAGTAGATGACTATAGCAGATATACATGGGTTATGTTTCTCAAAAACAAAACTGAAACATTTGAGAATCTTGTTGAACTCTTCAATTGGGTCACAAATGTTAAGAGTCTTTCTATTAAGTGCATTCACAGCGATCATGGCAAGGAATTTGAATTTTCTGATATGTTAGAGTTTTATATTGAATATGGTATCCAGCATAATTTCTCAGTACCAAGAACTCTACAACAAAATGGAGTAGCTGAAAGAAAGAATCAAACATTAGTTGAAGTAGCTAGAACCATGTTGACAGGAGCTCAGTTCCCAAAATCCCTATAGGCTGAAGCTGTTGCCACTGCTTGTTATGTACAAAATAGAACTCTAATTAACAAACGAGCCATGAAAACACCCTATGAGTTATGGAAGGGAAGGAGACCAAAGATTGGTCGCCTAAGGATCTTCGGGTGTACTTGCTACATTCTGAACAATGGCAAGGATTACTTGAACAAGTTTGATGCCAAATCAGATGATGGATATCTTGTTGGATACTCCATGACTAACAAGGCTTATCGTGTATTTAATAGAAGAACCAAAGTTGTTGAAGAGTCTATTCATGTTTCTTTTGATGAGAATAACCATGGAATGCAGAAAGGAGATCCAAATGTAAATGAAGTACAGGACATTGTCATTGTAGAAGACCAAGACATAGATAACCCCACTACAACAGAAACAATGGAAGATGCACCTAAACCTGATGAGAAAAGATTTGAACCGGTTGCTGTGAAACCAAGTTAAAAATCAGCAGAAAATCATGACTCTGACATTCAACCTGTTCAGTCTCTGCCACTTCTACCAGCCCAAGAACCTGACATTGCGCAATTGGCATTCATCATGAAGAAAGAGAAAACCTTCCAAAGGTAAGGAGAAGGTTAAAGGACCACCCTTCTGAACTGATAATTGGAGATCCTGCTGCACCAGTAAAAACAAGGGCTGCCACACTCCATGAAAATCTGTATATGTGTTTCCTATCACAAGTGGAGCCAAAATCAGTTGATGATGCAGTTTAGGATCACCATTGGATTGATGCGATGCAAGAAGAATTAAATCAGTTCAAAAGACAGAAAGTATGGGAGTTGGTCAACAGGCCCAGATCACAGCAAGTCATTAGCGTGAAATGGATCTTCAGAAACAAACTTGATGCTGATGGTGTTATAATCAGAAACAAGGCCAGACTGGTTGCAAAAGGATACAAACAAGAAAAAGGAATCGACTATGATGAAACCTTTGCACCAGTTGCTAGACTGGAGGCCATTCGCATGTTCTTAGCATATGCAGCATTCAAGGACTTCAAAGTTTATCAGATGGATGTCAAGAGTGCTTTCTTGAATGGAGACCTCCAAGAAGAAGTCTATGTTGAACAACCACCCAGATTTCAAGAGCCAAACCAAGAGCACAAGGTATACAAACTGAAGAAGGCTCTATATGGACTAAAACAAGCTCCCAAAGCGTGGTATGAAACATTGTCAGAGTTTCTGATCAAGAACAAGTTCAGAAAAGGCAAAAATTAACACCATGCTGTTTCTCAAGGAAGGAAAAGGATCACCCTTGATAGTCCAAATTTATGTGGATGACATCATCTTCAGATCAATGGACAAAAAGCAATGTGAAGACTTCTCCCATCTAATGAAAAGTGAATATGAAATGAGTATGATGGAAGAACTCTCATTCTTCCTTGGATTTGAGGTCAAGCAGTTGGAGGATAGGATTTTTATCAGTCAAACCAAATACACCAAGGAGATACTGAAGAAGTTTAAGATGACTGATGTTACTCACATGAAAACTCGCATTCCTACAAACGACAAACTGAATATGGATGAAGCAGGCAAAGAAGTGGATATCTCAGAATACAGGAGCATGATTGGATCCTTGCTGTACCTGACAGCAAGCAGACCTGACATAATGTTTGCAACATGCATCTGTGCTAGATACTAAGCTAATCCCAAGGAATCTCACTTGTCTCATGTGAAAAGGATTATGCGGTATCTGAAGGGAATTGAGAATTTGGGACTATGGTATCCAAGAGATTCTGATTTCAAACTGAGAGGATATTCAGATGCAGACTTTGCCGGATGCAGGATTGATAGGAAGAGCACAAGTGGAACTTGCCAACAGACTTGTCTCCTGGTTTAGCAAGAAACAGAATTCAGTTTCAACCTCCACAGCTGAAGCTGAATATATTGCTGCAGGAAGTTGTTGTGCTCAGTTGCTTTGGATGGCCAGTCAACTTTCAGACTATGGGTTTAACCTGAAGGCTGTGCCTCTGTATTGTGACAATACAAGCGCCATTGCAATCTTCAACAATCCTGTTATGCATCCCAAAACCAAGCACATTGAGGTCAGACATCACTTTATACATGACCATGTGCTGAAGAAAGACATTTCCCTGGAATATATTTCCACTGATGACTAGCTTGCTGACATATTCACCAAACCACTGCAAGAAGCCAGGTTCAATGAACTTCTGACAAAACTTGGCATGTTAGATTTAAATTCATAAGTCTCATAGCATGTCTTGTGTTTCATTTCAACCTAATTGCCTGTGCATAAATATAAGTATGACACTGTTAATAACTGTTTATGTCTCCATAAAAATTAGTAGTGACTAAGTGTGATTCATGCATATCTACTGCAGGAAATTGAGAAATCACATGGATGAAACTTGCCACCTCTGAACCTGGTTCAAGTCGTTTGTGCAACCTATCATGAATCCTCAAGTCTTGAGTGAAATGAGTGCAACTCCCTTTATGTTTAAATTAAATGATATTCCTATTACTTGTCATTTTCATTCTGAGCGAATATCACCTGTGTGGCATTGCATTCATTAACTAGCAGGAACTGTTGTATCTCATGGTACTGTTGGCTTGCACGGAAAGGATCCTCAATGATTTAATGCTCAAAGGATGATTGAGACTGTAGTTTTTGATAATCATAAAAAGCCTATTACTTAAAAAGAGCCGCTACCTTTCACTAGAAAAAGGCAAGGTGAAAAAGGCAAAATGATAATAGAAAATAGATGGAATGCCTGTCTCAAGGGGAGTCCTCACTATTCCCCTCGACTATGTCTATGTTAGAGTAATAGTTAGAGGTCAAATTGTATGATCATGTGATTCAAAAAAATACTGTGTTGAGCTCGTGCATGTGAAAAGGCTCATGAATAAGCACCGAAAATTGATGCTCTACAAAAGAAAAGAGACAACTCACATCGACAACCTCGCATGATCAAACTCCAAACTCTACCTATACTTGTGATGTAAATTAGATAATGATAGAGTGTGTGTTTTGATTCTCAATAGGGCCATCTTGTCTCTCAAGTCATCTATGCTGAACTGAAAATCATTGTTGGCTTAGGGTTGTGGTAAGATTCGGTTGACCATGAGTATACCAAACAGTGTAATTCTAGTTCCTGAATCATACTGACATGCTGATCCGAGAGTGAGAGGGTGAGGCCTTCACTGAGTGAGTTTTGCTAATTTGTGCGATGACTGTTGATGTTATGAGTGGGTTGTTACATTTGATGAACCACAATTTACTGGATGCTATGTTAACATAGTGATCATTTTCTGGCACAAGATGTAGCATGATGAAGTGATGCTAAGGTAAATGGAAAGGTAAATGGTAGTGATGTAGCAGCCATACATGTAAATCAGGTATGACGGTTGAAAGAAATCAAGTTCTGGGCACGTAATTTCAATTCCACTCACAATACTGTTCATCATTCATAATATTATGTGAATTGTCATATGCATCTCATGTGTGTTGTTAAGTGTTGAAAAAGTCCAAAGAAATCCACCTTTCGCTGAATTCGTAGTCAACCTCGAAGTAAACTGCATCGAAGAACTACTGGATCGAAGACTGCTGCTTCGAAGCCTCGAAGCATCCTAACTACAGCTTCATAGAGTCGCAGTCCAAATGATCGAAGCGAGACGGATTTGTTACTCACTACTCGGACACGTCAACACGTCATCGCATCGCAGGCACGTCAACACGTCACTGTGCACTTAAAATCCAAAACATACCGACTCAAGGGGTGATGTGCACTCATTGCTTGAGTACTCCAACGGGTGGATCCGGATGATAAAGAGGCAGGTCAGAGAAAAGAACGTGGACGCTGAAGACAAACCGACAAAGTGTGTGACTTCTACGGTACACTTCTCAACTCATATATAAGTCACTGATAGAGACGGAGCCCAGAGGTATGTTCGTCGTTTTCACACTCGAACCCTAACCCTAGAGCTCTCTCTCTCTCTCTCTCTCTCTCTCTTTGATTCTCTCTCTTTCTCTCTCCCCTGACCACCTTCGAACCTTACAATCTCTCTCTATGAGTGTTTCTTTCTCTCTTTATAAGCTCCATGGCAGGTCCAAGCTCATCAATGGCCGACGATCTACGCAGCATCATCCCGGGATTCATCATCGATTGGGAAGCCATAGGCGACGCCAAAGTCAGCTGGCTGGACGAATTTAGAAGTCGCCTTGATGATACTGGCATTGCATCTGTCTATTCGGGGATGCAAGACTTACTGGTAGAAGACGTCTCAGAACTTTACGAGACCTTGGTATTCACTAGAGACGACATTGTGGGAACGGTATGTTGGAAATATAGGATTTGATGAAGCTGCCACAAATAGTCTAAGTCCGGAGACTCGAAGAACCGACGGTCGTAGGGTCGGAGAGTCGAAGTTCGTAGAAATGAAACTGTCATAGGACGTATTGGCAAGAGACTCATAGACTCGTAAAGTCTGGAGACTCAAGGCGAAATAGTGACAGAACATTGCGACTTGTAGATCCAGGGTCAAAGGTCGTAGAGTCATGGTACGGAAAAGAAAGTGTTACTGTAAGCGTCAACGAAGTTCGGAGACTCGTAGAGTCGAAGCAGTGTTAAGAACAGTAACCAACGCTAAATGACTCGTAGACTCGTAGATCGGATGTCATAAAGTCAAAGCCGTTGAACACGGTTAAGAAAACTGGACTCGTAGGTTGAAGGTCGAAGAATCGACGCTGTAAAGACTGGCAAACAAATGAAACTGTAACTCAAGAGTCGTAGAGTCGTAGACTCGTAGACTCAAGGGACACAGTCACTATAGAGAAATTGCCATACTTCCAGACTCGGAGATCGATGGCGGAGAGTTAGAGCTAAAGGGTCATAGCTATAAAGGAACTCAATTTATGAACCTCTGTGAAGGACTAAGGAAGAAAAGCGAAGTTGAAGACTCGTAGAGTCAAAGATTTTCAAACCACCTAGTCAAATATAGTAAACTGAGAGACCCGAAGGTCGTAGACCCATAGAGCTAGAGTCGTAGACTCGTAGCTCCAATAACAGGTAGATCAGCTATAATCGAAGAAGTCACTCTAAGCGCTATTCGAAGAGTCGCAGGCTCGTAGAGTCGTAGACACGCAGAGTCGTAGACTTTAGTTAACAGAGTGACACTAAAAGGCTAATCCAACTTAACCTCCAACCTCGAAGACTCGAAGATGTGAGTCGTAGACTCGCAGAAACACCATAAAGCCTGAAGCAAGACTTCACAACTTTCGACAGGTGCTAGCTGAAATCTTCGAGTCTCCGAACCTACGAGGCATCCACCTCCGAGGCAAACTTACAACCCTAAACACAGCCACTTAGCGATATTGTCGGCTAGGGTTTGTATAATAAGCCTGCGCCGTCCCGACGACTGAGCGCATTTAATGACACATTAATTGCCGCCAACTACCATCCACAGATGAACGGCCAAGATCGATCGCATGCCAAAAATGCAAGATGGGCATCCGATCTGGGAATCGAGCAGATCAACACATCCCCTGACATTTCGCATTTTCAGTGCCGGGAAGTCAGTCTATCGGGATGGACATCATGGCGCACGAGCACTTTAATCTTAAAGATATATCTCTGATGCACTTAACGACAAAATTGTGAGTTTAATCTCTCTCTCAAAAGAAGGAAACACACAGTACACAAGAAAATGGCTCTGACACACTTGATATAAACAATCCTTTACAGAACCAAAGAAAGATGAGAGTTCCAACAACGAAAGTGTAAGACTCTGAGAGAAAAATAGAAGAAGTGTTGTGCGCCGTGTTGAACCAAAAACAAGAGTAATCTCTCTGATCATTAAGAACCTCTTGTTCATCAAAGATCCAGCACTTTCATTAAGTCTAATCTTTGTGTTGTTTTCCACACGTCGATCTATCATTAACCACCACTTTCATAACTGAGATCTGTTGAAGAAGAAAAAAAACATTTATCTTTATCTTAGTTTTGTCCAATAGTTCATCATCACTCACGTTATCACTCTTTATACTGCTGTAGCCTTCTACATAAATACTTCCATTATAATCATCTGTAGATAAATCCAAAACCAGCTAACAGTCTAGCTTCCGCAAATGAAGAAAGTCTATTTACCCCCCCCCCTCTAGACTCACTTTGGAACTACAATTGGTATCAGAGCAAGTTCTACTACTCTGTAGAGATCCCTACTAGCTGACATGGATTCCAGCAGTGCAGCTCCAGCTCCCGAGCAAGCTCCAGTTCCTGTTGAGGAAGTTGAAGCAAGTCGTGTTCCAGAGGAAGGAGCGACAGGAGACCAGGACCAGGAAGAACTGAGTACCAGCAGCAACAAGAAAGAACAAGAAGACTTCTATGATGTTCTACCTGGCTCATCCTTCCAAGTACCTATGTGTACACCTGCGTGCTTTTCAAAATGGAAAGCAAGGATGAGAGCTCACCTAGACATGCTCGACACTTATCTCTGGGAAACAATAAAGAACGGACCTTTCACACCAAAGAGTATGCAAAGAGGTCGACTAATGACGAAAGATCCAGATAGTTGGTCTAAGGTGGAGCAGAGGAAAGTAAAGCTCGGCTTGAAGACAAAAGCCATACTTTTCTCTGCACTCGATGATAACATGTTCACATATGTGCAAGATCTTGAGACTGCTAAAGAGGTATGGGACAAGCTCTGTCTCATATATGAAGGAGATGAGCATATACAGGACAACAAGATCTCCATGCTCAAACAAGAGTATGAAGCCTTTAGATGTGAACCGAAGGAGTCATTGGACAGTATCTACAAACGGTTCACAGGTCTGATTCAACGGATGAAGACGTATAACGTTGAGATCTCTCAAAAGGACAAAAATGACAAATTTTTGAGATCTCTACACTTGAGACTGCTGATAAAGACATCAGCCATCCGTCAGCTGAAGGAATGGAAGACTTGTGCCTTGGAAGCACTATATGGGGACCTCAAGACGTTTGAGATGCAAAAAGAAGAGCTTGAGGCATTTGAGAATCCTTCCAAGAAAAAGGAGAAGTCTATTGCTTTTAAGACTGCTACTGAACCAAGGGAACCATCTTCAGAAGAGAAAGAAGATGAAGCTGATACACTTGGCTCAGATAGTGCTTCAGATGAAGAAGTGGCATTTCTGATCAAGAAACTGCTGAAGAGAAGGGGGAACTACAGAAGGAAAGCAACGCTGTCTTCCTCATCTTTCTCTAAGGGAAAAGATAAGGACAAGTTGCAATGCTATCATTGCAACAAGCCTGGCTATTTCGCTGCTGACTGTTATAAGCTGAAGAGGGAGAAAAAGGAGGCAGCTGAGCAGAAGAAGAAGACCAAAGGCTCCTCAAGCAGAAAGGATGACAAGATGAAGAAGGCTCTTGTCACTAACAAGTTTAACAGTGAAACTGAGGAGGAAGAAGAATCGTCAAATGAGGAGAAGAAGGAAAAAGGTCTCATCTGCTTCATGGTTGACCATTCACCTCCCCTCAAAGTAAGAACCTATGAACAGCTCTATATTGAATATGAAGATACCTATAGAGCTCTTAAAGAAATGGAGGAACAATTTCTTCCTATGAAAGCTGACAAAGAAAGATACTATTCTAAATTGGAATGGCTTTCATGTGAATATAGAGACTCTATAGATGATTATGAAAGAACAAAGAGAAGATTAAGAGCTGAAGTGAGTGAGACGAGAAGCACACACGATGATCTTTTGGACAAAGCTGGTCAACTAAAAATGGCTAATAAAGTCATCGATAGGCTTGAAAAGGAACTAGCTGAAACCAAAGCAGAACTGGAAAAGGAAAGACTAATCAGTCAAAAGTGGCAAGACTCTGCTGAGATTGCTGCCCACTTTAGGACTAGTCCAGATGTTAAAGGTCTAGCCTTAGGTCTAGGTTTCTTTGAAGACCAAATAGCCAAGGCCCAGACTTACCCTGTACAGACCAAGTGTCTTGCTGGCTTTGTTCCTGCTGGCAGTGTGCTCGTTGATTGTGGAAAGGAGGTATCAATGGCTGTTACTAGTTCACCCAAGCCAGTAACACCCGAATTCAAAGACCTGGGTACCATTGCATCTAAGGACAAGTGATCCGAAGGTTGCAATGAAAGAACTGAAAGTTGAACCTTCAGTCAACCTGTCCTCTACATCCCAATGCAAGGGTAAGGGTGTAGTTATCTCAGAGACAAAACCAAGTAGAAACACGACTACTTTTGAGACTGGTTCATCCAAAGAAGGTCTGCTGCATTCCAACCTAAGTTTGTCTCTAATGGAAGAGTTAAGAACGGTCTAGGATTTGTGAGAAAACCTAGGAAACCTCTTAACACTTCAGAAAAACCCTTGAGACAGGATGTTCAACCGAAATCTGTCACATGCCCCATCTGCTGTGAAGTTGGACACCTCTCCTATCAGTGCAGATTCTACTCTGAGTATCTTAGGAAGGAGATTGCCACTGAAATCAGGGTAAATTTTAAACAGCTTAATTTCACTAACAATCTGCAATGCCATAGCAACTCTGATAGGAAGAAACATACCAGGCACACACAGGCTATACCTTCAAAAGACTTAAAAATCAAACCTGTGAAGAAAACTGTCAAACCTGTGCCTATTAAAGCTGCCAAAGATAACAATAAGGAAGGAAAACGTGCTGAAGATCTAAAGGCTAATCCCGCTAATAACTTTAATGAAAGATCACCAAGATTAGCATGGAAAGTTAAATCTGCCCCTTCTTATTGGAAACTTAAATTGCCACCTGCAGCTTTCACTTACCCAAAGCCCAATCTTAATTGGGCCCCCAAGACTTAGTTGCTCTATGTGCAGGAACAGGTACCTGAAGCTGAAAGTAGCTACCGGAAACAAAAGATCAATTCCAGCCAGTGGTATCTTGACAGTGCCTGCTCTGTGCACATGACAGATGATGCTTTTCTATTGAGTGAGGTAAGAGAGGTTGTAGCTTCATCTGTCACTTTCGGGGACAATAAAAAGGGTAAGATTGTTGGTAAGGTTACTCTCTCTAGTGGTTCTGTGTCCATTCAGAATGTATCTGTTGTTTAAGGTCTTAAACATAACCTGTTGAGCATAAGTCAATTGTGTGACAAAGGTTATCAAGTGTTGTTCACTAAACACACCTGCACAATTATGGATTCCCTCTCCAAACAAGTGAAGCTAAATGGACATAGACAAGGCAATGTCTACAAGTTGGTCTTTGGCAATGCTCAATCTGATGAACCAATTTGTTTTCTGTCCAAAGCTTCACCTGATATTAGTTGGTTGTGGCATAAGAGATTTGGCCATTTAAACTTTAAAACCATGTCTAAACTTGCATCTCTGGAATTGGTTGAGGGCTTACCCAAGCATGTTTATGAGAAAGAACACCCTTGCAGGGACTGTCAACTGGGTAAGCAGGTTAAACATTCTTTTAAGAGTATAGATAAAACCTCAATCACACAACCACTTGAACTTCTACGTATGGATCTATGTGGACCAATAAATGTGTCTTCCTTATCTGGTGCACGATACTTTCTTGCAGTAGTAGATGACTATACCAGATACACATGGGTCATGTTTCTCAAAAACAAAACTGAAACTTTTGAGAATCTTGTTGAACTCTTCAATTGGGTCACTAATGTTAAAAGTCTCTCTATTAAGTACATTCGTAGCGATCATGGCAAGGAATTTGAATTTTCTGATATGTTAAAGTTTTGTACTGAACATGGTATTCAGGACAATTTCTCAGCACCAAGAACTCCACAACAAAATGGAGTAGCTGAAAGAAAGAATCGAACATTAGTTGAAGCAGCTAGAACCATGTTGACAGGAGCTCAGTTCCCAAAATCCCTATGGGTCAAGCTGCCCTTGCTTGTTATGTACAAAATGGAACTCTAATTAACAAATGAGCCATGAAAACACCCTACGAGTTATGGAAGGGAAGGAGACCAAACATTGGTCACCTAAGGATCTTCGGGTGCACTTGCTACATTCTGAACAATGGCAAGGATTACTTGAACAAGTTTGATGCCAAATTGGATGATGGATATCTTGTTGGATACTCCATGACTAGCAAGGCTTATCGTGTATTTAATAGAAGAACCAAAGTTGTTGAAGAGTCTATTCATGTTTCTTTTCATGAGACTAACCATGGAATACAGAAAGGAGATCCAAATGTAAATGAAATGTAGGACATTGTCATTGTAGAAGATCAGGACACAGATAAGCCCACGACAACAGAAACTATGGAAGATGTACCTGAACCTGATGAACAAAGAGCTGAACCGGTTGTTGCAGAACCAAGTCAAAAATCAACAGAAAATCATGACTCTATCATTCAACCTGTTCAGACTCTGCCACTTCTACCAGCCCAAGAACCTGACATTGAGCAATTAGGCATTCATCATGAAGAAAGGGAAGACCTTCCAAAGGCAAGAAGAAAGTTAAAAGACCATCCTTCTAAACTGATAATTGGAGATCCTGCTGCACGAGTTAAAACAAGGGCTGCCACACTTCATGAAAACCTA
This sequence comes from Taxillus chinensis, assembly GCA_023512835.1. Lineage (NCBI taxonomy): Eukaryota > Viridiplantae > Streptophyta > Magnoliopsida > Santalales > Loranthaceae > Taxillus > Taxillus chinensis. The sequence goes on along the minus strand of CM042090.1, from coordinate 55,853,034 downwards.
TATATGTGTTTCCTATCACAAGTGGAGCCAAAATTAGTAAATGACGCAGTTCTGGATCACCATTGGATTGATGCAATGAAGGAAGAATTAAATCAGTTCAAAAGACAGGAAGTATAGGAGTTGGTCAACAGGCCCAGATCACAGCAAGTCATTGGCGTGAAATGGATTTATAGAAACAAACTTAATACTGATGGTGTTGTAATCAGAAACAAGGCTAGACTAGTTGCAAAAGGATACAGACAAGAAGAAGGAATCGACTATGATGAAACCTTTGCACCAGTTTCTAGACTGGAGGCCATTCGCATGTTCTTAGCATATGCAGCATTCAAGGACTTCAAAGTTGATCAGATGGATGTCAAGAGTGCTTTCTTGAATGGAGACCTCCAAGAAGAAGTCTATGTTGAACAACCACCCGGATTTCTAGAGCCAAACCAAGAGCACAAGGTATTCAAACTGAAAAAGGCTCTTTATGGACTAAAACAAGCTCCTAGAGCTTGGTATGAAACACTGTCAGAATTTCTGATCAAAAACAAGTTCAGAAAAGGTAAGATTAACCACACACTGTTTCTCTGTCACGCCCCGGATTTCCAACCCGAGGAAACCGGTACGTGACTCCCCTTTTACCCACACGGAGGGTAAAGGGGTTAGGATGCAAACCAAGAATATCACATTTTAAACATCCACAACATTTAAGAAAGTAATGTTCATATAAGCAGTCCAAACCAGTTTATTACAACAAAATCTTTTCCCCACTGGGGTTACATCAATTCCCATAAGAAAAACAAAACATAAATGGAAGAGAGTAAAAATGATTATAGTCTTCCACCTTGGTGTATCCACCTAACGCCTGTAAGTCCCTGGAAAACAAACACAGTAGGAGGGGTGAGCAACCACAGCTCAGTAGGGATCATGTCTCCCCAACCCATCCCATGCTCCTAGTATCTACATGCCATGTGTGCAAGTGCAGTGTCGTGTTACAATAATTTCAACAGACATAATAACAACCACATTAACATTTACAATCTTCCACAGCCACACAGGCTAACAAAACACATCTCAAGCAAGTAGTTTAACCGCCTCTTCAGGCCACTGATTTAACCGCCTCTCAGGCAAAGTAGTTTAACCGCCTCTTCAAAGCCATTGGTTTAACCGCCTCTCAGGCAAAGTAGTTTAACCGCCTCTTCAGGCCAGATAGCACGATCAAGCACACAACACACACCACGGTCACTCAAGCATACAACCAAACACTTGGTGTGCACCCGTTCACAAGTGCACAAACCCAGCCATTCAGGCCATAGAACGACACACCCAAGATACATACATACACTAAACCACAAGTCCAGCCACACAGACATATTACCAAACACGTAATGGGCATATACACACAGCTAAATTCACACAGGCATTTCATCAAACATATAGCATGTAATCCACAGAACCACACCAAAATGCCACTGAAGGCCAACATCCATATAGGAGATCACACCTATATGGATTACATATGTATATATATAACAGATATAGCCCATAATTTGCCCTAGGACCCTAGGACAGAGGAGGATTTAGGAAGAACAAAACCCCTACCTCAAGTAAAACGCAACAACACAGCAATGTCCCGATCCCACGTCGAACGCCGTCCACCCACGAAGCACCGACCACCCACGCAAGACGCCCGGCAGCTACCAGGAGCTCTCCTTCCCTCTCTCTCTCTCTCTGCGACGGCTGGTGGAGCAACAAACCCTAACCCTAAAACAGAGGGGCTTCTCCTCCTTATTTAGACAACACAACATCAAAACGACGTAGTTATGATTAAGTGAATCCCAGGATCAAAACGACGTAGTTTTGATCACACAAGTTAGCACCTTTCCGCACTCATACACACCAAAATAGTCACAATTCCAACATGGTCCTTTGGGAAAAGATGATTAGAATGACAAAACCAAGGTAACCATGCAAAAACATGCCTGCATGCCAATTTGCACGTGAATTCCCTAATTCACGTGCAACTCCAAATGCACTCCAAATGTGCTCAAACTTCACCCCTAGCCTCCTTGCATCATGTAGAAGACAACCACACTTGCACGTGAATTGGACCCATTTCACGTGCACCTCACATACACGTCCGTTTGGCCTGAAACTTCTGTGGTAGATAGAGGACATCATTCTAAGCATCTTTCATTTTGCATGTGAATTCATTGGAGTCCATTCACTAGGTCAAAATCTAGAAAAACTCTACTCAGAAGGCAAAACTGTGACTAACTCAAGGTACGGGTCCTTACATGCACTAACATCCAAGGTGTTTGTGGTTAACTTCTTACACACGGGTTACACACGGGTCATTACATCCTCTCCCCCTTAAGACTTTTCGTCCTCGAAAAGAAGTGACATACGAGGAAAACAAACACAAGCTACCCATTTGCCACCCGGCAAGCCACCACACCCAAATGGGTCATACACCACACACAGCACAACAACACATAACAAAGTACCACCATAATTCATAACCACAATAATGCATATAACACATGTCCGCATGTCACGAATACACATCCCAAAACACATCACAAGTAAGAACACATGTCTTTAAAAGACAATACAAATACACCAAATCGTACACAACTAATACAAGAAAACACAAAACACATCACTATCCCTTGGCCAACAGCCACCTCCCACGCTTAAGATTGTTCGTCCTCGAACAAGTCTGGATGCTGCTCACGCATCACGGACTCACGTTCCCAAGTCTCCTCCTCAATGCCACGGTCTTGCCACAAGACGCGAACCAAAGGAATAGCACGACCACGCAAAAGCTTCTCGCGCCGATCTAGGATACGGATAGGGGCCTCAACAACGGACATGTCATCCTCAATGTCCAATGTCCCCCAATCGAGCACATGAGTGGGGTCAGGGTGATACTTCCTCAACTGGGACACGTGAAACACGTTGTGCACTCGACTCAGCCGCGGTGGTAACGCTAACCGGTAGGCTACAGTGTAAAGACTCGTATTTGGGTAGTCTTGAGAGATAGTCATTCTATGGGAATATAACTATCAGGACGGTAGTGTAGCCGTCAATGTGAGCATTTTGACTGTACTTGGGCCCGATTCCGAGTCGGGGCCCCGTTTGACCTGATTGTTGACTTTTCGGGGTCTATTGGTTGACTTTGCGTTTGAGCGGTCATTTGGGTGTACTAATATCTGTGTAGTATTGTGCTCATCATTTCGAGCGTTTTGACTGTAGTTTGACTCAATTTGGAGTTCGGGACCTTGGAGGTTAATTATTGACTGGGTCAATGGTTGACTAGGTCAGTTGACTGGCAAAAATATAAATAGGGGAAAGAGAGCTTCCACGTTACGTTTTAGCATTTCTGCATCTGCGTTGGAGAGCTTAGAGAGAGAAAGAGAGAAGGAAGCTTGGAGGCCTTGGCGATTTGGGGCGTTTTGAGCTCGTTCAAGCATCAAGAATCATTCCAGGTAGGTGTTCCCTCGATTCTTCACCCTTTTCTTGCTGTTTTTTTGGATTAACATGTAAGAATTTGATGAAATCATGCAAATTCGTGTTGAACCCTAGAAATTGGGGAAAAACCAATTTTGGGTTGAATCTTGTATTTAAATGCGTTCGAGGGGTAAGACGTGATTTAAAACCTAATATATAGTATTAGGTATGAGTTTTATGAGATTCCGGGTTGAATCCAGACAGAAACAAGTGAAAAACGATGATGAACAAGAATCGTCGTGAACTGGTAGAGAACGGCCGATGAGATCGATCGGAAATTGAAAATTTCGAATGTGCGATTTCGAAGGTTCGAAGGTTCGAAGGTAGGTTCGATGTAGTGTAATTTCGAGTGTCGAATGTGAAATTTTCGAGTGTCGTTTCGAAGGTTCGAAGGTACTTCGAAGGGGAGTTTCGAAGGCAGTTCATGGGTACTTCGAAGGTAGTTTTCGAAGGTAGTTCGAGTGTAGGTTCGAGGGTCGAAGGCAGTTCGAAAAGAGATTCGAAAATACAGATTGGAAATGCAGATTCGAAAATGTAGTTTCACTGGCAGATTCGAAATACAGATTGACTGGAGTGGACCTATTTACATTGCAACCTATACCCATCTACACATTTAAGTATACTTAAGTTACAATGTAAATAACGAAATACCCCCCATTTGGATTCAAAGAAAAATACTAGAAAAATTAATTCCCATTATTTCAAAATGTGAAATTTGGGATTTAGTGTAAAATCTCGGAAAAACCCAAAAGTTCGTAGTGGTGAATTTTTGGAAAGTGGGGTTAGACATTTGAGAAAAATCCCCAAAAAATCAGATTATCTTATTTATGCTATGGGAACCCAATGCCAGGACTTTTAATTTCAAGAAAATAGCTGCTATGGGTACTTCCTTCATAAATCAAGGATTGAGGATTTACTTGTGGAGACTGGCTACAGTTCCAAAGGAAATGTCGAGAATGACATGCCATACTCATGTTAGTATGTTGATGTGGGGTATTGGGGCATGGACTCCGTGACTTGTTTGGGTTCTCACCGTGATGCACCGATGGTGCTATGTGGTTGACATGGCGGCATATGCACCGATGGCAGGCCGGTGTGGCGACCGTGTCCGGGCATATAGCGCCGTGGTAGGGCCGAGTGCCCTGAGCTGGGATCCTAGTGAGGATCGTGGACAAGCTGTCTGTGTGGGCAGGCTAGGTCCCGATGTTTGTTTGCAGGCCGAGTCGATGATTGTGCACACTACACAGTGCATGAGTACACAGAGCATATAGTATAGACTTGTATGTTTGCATGATGTGGAGTGTCGGGGTCACCTAACGAGCTTGTCGCTCACCCCTACTTGTTGTTTACCTTTTTCAGGTGTGACCCGAGACTAGTGGAGGACTTTCTTCCAAGAGGACGTGCCCACTACTCGATGTATGATGCGATCGTATTCTGGTATTCTCGTATTCCGTATTCTCGTATTATGTTTGTATCCCGGACATGGGTCCGTGGACAGTTGTATTTGCATCCTGTTTGTGATGTGATGTCGGTATGATTGTTTGACTTAATGTGTGCATGATGATATATGGGAAAGTACAGGATTACCCTTGATGTATGATCGTACAGGGTTGCATATTTGAGACAAGACCCGCAGGTATAGTCTCTATTGGTGCTAGTCACCAACCCCTTGACCTTTCGGGTGCGGGCAAGGGGAAGTCATGTACCCGGTTCCGGGTTCCCTGGAATTCGGGGGCGTGACATACAGGCCCCACACGATCCAGAATCTCAAAAGGACCAATAAACCGCGGAGATAGCTTCGAACCTCGCCCAAACCGTCGATGTCCACGACGTGGGGAAACACGAAGAAACACATGATCACCAACAGAAAACTCCAAAGGTCGCCGCCGTTGATCCGCATAAGATTTCTGCCGACTCTGAGCTGAGAACAACCGCTGTCGAATCAACTTAACCTTCTCGGTAGCCTCTTGAACCAACTGTGGTCCCAAGAGAGCTGTCTCCCCCACCTCGGTCCAACACAAAGGTGATCGACACGGCCGCCCATACAACACCTCAAAAGGAGCCATCCCAATGGATGCCTGATAACTGTTATTGTAGGCAAACTCCACCAAAGGAAGGTGAGTTGCCCACGAACCCCCAAAATCTAACACACAGGCCCGTAACATGTCCTCCAACGTCTCGATTCGTCCTCTCTGTCTGGCCGTCAGTCTCAGGGTGAAAGGCTGTACTCAAGTGAAGCTTGGTCCCCATAGCCTCCTGCAAACCTGCCCAAAAACGGGAAGTGAACCTCGAATCTCGGTCAGAGACAACCAATGATGGTACCCCATGCAGTCTCACAATCTCGTTTATGTATAGCTGACTCAAGGTCCCAATGGAGTCCCGCTCGCGAACAGCCAGGAAATGGGCCGACTTTGTGAGTCGATCCACAATCACCCAAATCATATCTTTCCGCCCTATGGTGGGTGGAAGACCAGTCACAAAATCCATCGCTATGTGGTCCCACTTCCACTCCGCTATGGGCAAGGGTCGTAACATGCCCGCCGGCCGCCGATGCTCGGCCTTCACCTGGCGACACGTGAGGCACCGCGAAACAAAGGCAGCCACATCGCGTTTCATCCCAGGCCACCAGAAATGTGCCCGAAGCGCATGGTACATCTTCGTACCCCCTGGATGCACAGCAACTCGAGATTGGTGAAACTCCCTCATCACCTCATCCCTGAGGGAAGAAGCCACTACCAACCGCCCCTGAAAAGACAACTCATGCTCAGGACCCTCTGTCCAGTCCTCAGATAGCTCCCCAGCCTCAATACGGGCACGGAGAACCTCACACTCAATGTCACCCAACTGTTCCTCCCGGACGCGCTGGTACAACTCAGGTACAATCACCAAAGGACTAGGGACTGTCCCACTATCATGAACAACGGTGCAGCCGCAACATCGCCAATCGCTCCATCGGCTTCCACTCTCTCACGACCACCTCGGCTTTCCCTTTTCTCGCTCAACGCGTCGCCCACAACATTACCCTTGCCCGGGGTATAGGCAAGAGTAAAGTCAAAGGTCTGCAAATACTCCACCCATCTCCTTTGCCTCAAATTCAAGTCCTTCTGAGTAAAGATGTACTGAAGGCTCTTGTGATCTGAGAACACCACAAACTTCTCGCCCAAGAGGTAATGCTGCCAACTCTTCAGGGCGAAGATGACAACCGCTAACTCAAGGTCATGAGTAGGATAATTCTGCTCATGAGGCTTCAGTTGCCTTGACCCATAGGCTACCACACTGTGCTCCTGCATAAGCACACACCCCAAACCAACCCTGGACGCATCACAATACACCTCATACGGAATATCCTCCCTAGGCAACCTCAACACAGGTGCAGTGGTCAAACGGGTTTTGAGAGTCTCAAACGCCTGCTGACACTTGTCAGTCCAATCAAACTTCACGCCCTTCCGAGTCAACGCTGTCATAGGAGCTGCCAAACGGGAGAACCCCTCGACAAAACGACGATAGTACCCCGCCAAGCCAAGAAAACTACGGATCTCAAAAACGTTGGTTGGCCTCGCCCACGATGCCACAGCCTCTGTAAGGACCCGTACCTTGAGTTAGTCAGTTTTACCCCTGGAGTAGAGTTTTTCTAGATTTTGACCTAGTAAATGGACTCCAATGAATTCACGTGCAAAAGGAAAGATGCTTAGAATGGTGTCCCCTATCTACCACAGAAGTTTCAGGCCAAGTGGACTTGTATGTGAGGTGCACGTGATATGGGTCCAATTCACGTGCAAGTGTAATTGTCTTCTAAATGATGCAAGGAGGCTAGGGGTGAAGTTTGAGAGCATTTGGAGTCCATATGGAGGTGCACGTGAATTGGGGAATTCACGTGCAAATTGGCGTGCAGGCTTATTTTTGCATGGTTCCCTTGGTTTTGACATTCTAAGGAACTTTCTCCAAAGGACCATGTTGAAATTCTGAGTATTTTGGCCTATAGGGGTGCGAAAAGGTGCTAACTTGTGTGATCAAAACTACGTCGTTTTGATCTTTGGGATTCACTTAATCAAAACTACGTCGTTTTGATGTTGTGTTGGCTATATAAGGAGGAGAAGCCCTCTGTTTTAGGTTTAGGGTTCTCTTCGATTCTTTGCGGCCGTCGTAGAGAGAGAGAGAGCTAGAGAGAGAAGGAAGGGGAGTTCTTTGGTTCTTTCCGGGCCGGAGCATCTTGCGTGGGTGGTCGGTGACTCGTGGGTGGACGGCGTTCGACGTGGGATCGGGACTTTTCTTTGTGTTGTTGCGTTTTACTTGAGGTAGGGATTCTGTTCTTCCTAAGTCCTCCTCTGTCCTAGGGTCCTAGGGCGGAATATGAGTTATATCTCGTTATATTATTTATATGTAAATTCATATAGGTGTGATCTCCTATATGAATGTTGGCCTCAATGGCGTTTTGGTGTGATTTCGAGGTTGGGTGGTTAGTGCATGTTAAGTGTTTGATAAAATGTCGGTATGAATATGCCTGTGTGTATGCTCGAACGTGTTTGAAATAATGCCTGTGAGGCTATGCATATTATGTGTTTGGAATACTCCTTGTGTGTTGGGTTTGTGAGCCTGTGAATATATGCATGCTAAGTGTTCGACGTTATTCCCGTGTGACTAAGTATATTAAGTGTGATGTTATGCCCGTATGGCCTTGAGTGCTGTGTGTTTGCTTGTACACCCGGTGGTCGTGGAAGCCTGGGACTTTTTGTGGAACCCGGTGGTCGTGGAAGCCCGGGCCGTTTTGTGGAACCCGGTGTTGTGGAAGCCCGGGACTGTTTTGTGGAACCCGGTGGCGTGGAAGCCCGGGACTATTCTTGAAACCCGGTGTTGTGGAAGCCCGGGAGTGTTTATGTACCGGTCCATGTATGATTGTGTTTCGTTGTTATAGCGTAACTATATCCGGTGGAATAATTGTATCACGACACGGCACTTGTACACGAGGCATGTAGATGTTAGGTGCATGGGATGGGTTGGGGAGACATGATCCCTACCGAATTGGTGGTTGCTCACCCCTCCTACCATGTTGTTTTCTTTTCAGGAACCTACAGGCGTTAGGTGGGACCCCAAGGTGGAAGACCTTATTTATTTTATTGTTTATGTTATTTTATTATGGGAACCGATGTAACCCCAATGGGGATGGATTGAAAAGAAGACTTTGTATTAAAGGCTGATCTGGTTTGTGGACCGCTTGATGGACTTTATTTTTCTTGAATGTGTTGTGAATGTTTAAAATGTTCGGTTCTTGGTTTGTATCCTAACCCCTTTGCCCTCCGTGTGGGTAAAAGGGGAGTCACGTACCGGTTTCCTCGGGTTGGAAATCCGGGGCGTGACAATATGGTATCGAGCATGGTCTAGTTGGCCTAGGGTAGTGGGCGGACTTGGTTATCTTGAGTCCTTTGGAGGAGCCTGGAGGGACATGCCTGATCAACATGGTCCTCTTTGAGCCTCCAAGGTGTACTTAGGGTAGTCCGGTCTTGTGGTAGGATTTGCATGCATTGGCATTAGGGCACTAGTTACATATGTTGTCATGTGTGAAGGATGTGCATAACATGATTATGTGTGAACCGTGCAACTCGAATATTCTTGGACTACCTTGGGTATGACTACAATGTGGAGTGCTTTGTGTGCAATATTGATTGATGCAATGGTTACAATGTGTGTAATGCCATGTATGGCTTGACTTGATAATGGGGTAGAGGTAGTCAACTTGTTAGTAGTCAAACGCGTTCTGACGTTTGTGCATCTTACTTCATGTAGTAAGAATGCCACCGAGGAGAGTGACACGTGCGTCCGGGGCAATGGCGATGAGTCATCTGCCCATGAGGGTCCGGGTGCGGGACCATCCGTTGGAGGGCATGCGTTGTTGCCGGCACGGCTACAAGAAGGCATTCAGCTGGAGGTACGAGAGCTACGGGAGGGACTCCGGCAGGACGTTCGGGAGGAGGTGCGCCGTGAGATGGCAAAGACACGGTGGTGCCACAACCACCACCACCAGGAGGAGAGCCGCCTCGTGAGCGTGAGAGTTCGCTGGGTGGTGTACCGACCCGTGCAGAGGATGACGTGGTGACACGGTTTCGAAAGGAACAACCTCCGCGATTTAAGGGGGGGGAAGATCCTGTGGTAGCTGAACAGTGGTTGAGGCAGATTGAGCATGTGTTCTCCTTTCTCCTGCCTCGGGAGGAGGATAAGGTGCGACTGGCAATTCGGCAGTTGGAGGGGGATGCTTTGGAGTGGTGGACGAGTGTTGTCGGGGAGCCGTGCAGTGCAACTCATGTTTTGGGAGGAATTCTTGCAACTCTTCCATGATGAGTTCTTCCCGGAATCGGTGAGATGGCGGAAGAGGGAGGAATTTGGCAGCCTGAAGCAAGGATCAAAGACGGTGCCCGAGTATGAGCGGGAGTTCCGGAGCTCGAGTAGGTTTGCCCCCCGAGACAGTGGCAAAGGAGGACCTGAAGGCCCACAAGTTCACTCGGGTCTTCGGCCAGCCCTTAGGGAGAGGGTGGCAATTCTACGCTTGAGGACTTATGCTGAGGCTGTGGAGACGGCCCGTATAGCTGAGAGAGAGCTGGATGGTGGGAGGCAGGCCCATCAGGGTCGCCAGTTGCAGAGTGGGCCTGATCGAGATGCAGGGTCCAAGAGGCTCAAGACGGAGGAGAGGGATAGTAGTTCCTTCCGCAGCAGGGGACAGACATTGGTGAACCCAGGGAGGTCTAGCTTTGGCGGTGGCAGGCACGGGCGGTCCAACAAGGGGGTCTCCCGCCGGTTGTTACCGCTGTGGGGAGCAAGGCCACTTGAGAAAGGAGTGTCCAAAGAGGGACCTGGAAATGCCATAGATGTGGACGAGAGGGCCATCTCGAGCCGGGTTTGCCGGAGTGGCAACAGGGGAGTTGGAGGCATGACATCCAAGACAAGGAGTGATGCCAGTTTCGTGCACCGGCGAGAGAGACCAGCTCGTCAGTGGCCGGCTAGTCAGGCAGGATCGAATCAGACCCAACCTCAGGGGAGGCCGGAGCGGCAGCAGACTGAAGCTGGAGGCAGCCTTGGCGGGAAGCGCCCAGTGAGTGAGCCGACCAGTGGCACGGGCCAAAGGGAGGGTGTTTGCGCTGGAGGCGATGTACCCGGAGGAGGCTGAGCTACCACCCCCACCAGCTGAGGGTGGAGCAGGACCATCGGTGGTTAGAGGTACCCTCTTGATCTCCCGTACCTTAGCTTCTGTTCTTTTCGATACGGGTGCATCATGTTCATTTGTTTGCTGAGCTTGTAATGGACGGCTTGGGGTTAGCCTGTGTGGAGGCCGCGAGGCCCCTAGTTGTGGAGTCTCCGGTAGGAGGCATGATTGAGGTACGACGAGTGTGTCGTGGCTGTGTGTTAACCATAGGCGAGGTGGAGCTGAGTTTTGACTTGCATGTGATGCCTTTGAGGACGTTTGACCTGATCTTGGGTATGGATTGGCTTATGGCTTTCCAGGCCAAGATAGATTGTTATCGGCGGCGTGTGACCTTCGTGACACCTGCAGGGACTTCTTGCACCCTGCAGGGGGAGTGGGATTGTGAGGCGAGTCGGGCCGGGCCAGTGTTGGACCGGTGGGGTGCCATTACCCACAGGTTAGCGCCACGACCTTTGCCGAGGAGGGTAAGGTGGAAAGGAGGGTGTGGCCCATTGTTGTGGACCAATTTCGGATGTCTTTCCTGAGCAGTTGAGGAGTTTGCCACCTAAGAGGAGTGTGGAGTTCACCATTGAGTTGGTGCCGGGGACGGGTCCAATTTCCCAGGTAGCGTATCGTATGGGGCCAGCTGAGTTGAGGGAGCTTCAGAGGCAAATCGAGGAGTTGGGGGACCAAGGGTATATCAGACCAAGTACCTCACCTTGGGGTGCTCCGGTGCTCTTTGCTAAGAAGGCTGATGGCACGCTTCGTCTCTGCATCGACTACGGAAGTCGAATCGGATCGTGAAGAACAAGTACCCGTTGCCTCGGATAGATGACCTATTTGACCAATTGAGTGGGGCCCAGTGGTTTTCCAAGATAGATTTACGGTCGGGGTATCACCAGCTCAGGGTTAGGGAGGAGGACATCCCTAAGATGGCTTTTCGGTGCAGGTATGGGCATTATGAGTGGGTAGTGATGCCTTTCGGGCTCACTAATGCGCCAGCAGTGTTCATGCATTTGATGAACCAAGTTTTTGCCCCATACTTAGACTCGTTCGTGGTGGTGTTTATCGACGATATCTTGGTGTATTCCAAGACTGAGAAGGAGCATGTGGAGCACTTGGCAACAGTGTTGCGAACCTTGAGGGACCAGTAGCTGTTTGCTAAGTTTAGCAAGTGTGAGTTTTGGCTGCAGGAGGTTCACTTTCTTGGCCATGTGGTGTCAGCTGAGGGAGTCAGGGTGGACCCAGCCAAGATTGAGGCCGTGGCATCATGGGCGAGGCCAACCAACGTTTTTGAGATCCGTAGTTTTCTTGGTTTGGCGGGGTACTATCGTCGTTTTGTAGAGGGGTTCTCCCGTTTGGCGGCTCCTATGACGGCGTTGACTAGGAAAGGAGTGAAATTTGAGTGGACGGACAAGTGCCGGCGGGCGTTTGAGACTCTCAAAACCCGTTTGACCACCGCACCGTGTTGAGGTTGCCTAGGGAGGATATCCCATATGAGGTATACCGTGATGCGTCCAGGGTTGGTTTGGGGTGTGTGCTTATGCAGGAGCACGGTGTGGTAGCTTATGGGTCGAGGCATCGAAGCCTCATGAGCAGAATTATCCTACTCATGACCTTGAGTTAGCGGTCGTTATCTTCGCCCTGAAGAGTTGGCAGCACTACCTCTTGGGGGAAAAGTTTGTGGTGTTCTCGGATCACAAGAGCCTTCAAGACATCTTTACTCGAAGGATTTGAATTTGAGGCAAAGGAGATGGGTGGAGTATTTGCAGGACCTTTGATTTTACTCTTGCCTATACCCCGGGCAAGGGTAATGTTGTGGGCGATGCATTGAGCGAGAAAAGGGAAAGCCGAGGTGGCCGTGAGGGAGTGGAAGGCGATGGAGCGGTTGGCGACGTTACGGCTGCGGCTGTTGCTCATGATGGTGGGTCAATCCTGAGTCCTTTGGTGGTTGTGCCTGAGTTGTACCAGCGCGTCCGGGAGGGACAGTGGGTGACATTGAGTGTGAGGTTCTCCGTGCCCGTATTGAGGCCGGGGGAGCTATCTCGGGGACTGGATGAGGGTCCTGAGCATGAGTTGTCATTTCAGGGGCGGTTGGTAGTGGCTTCTTCCCTCAGGGATGAGGTGATGAGGGAGTTTCACCGGTCTAGAGTTCTTGTACATCCAGGGGGTACGAAGATGTACCATGCGCTTCGCGGACATTTTTGGTGGCCTGGGATGAAACGCGATGTAGCTGCCTTTGTTTCGCGGTGCCTCACGTGTCGGCAGGTGAAGGCCGAGCATCGGCGGCCGGCGGGCATGTTACGCCCTTGCCCATAGCAGAATGGAAGTGGGACCATATCGCGATGGATTTTTAGGATCGGTCTTCCACCCACAACTGGGAGGAAGGATATGATTTGGGTGATTGTGGATCAACTCACAAAGTCGGCCCATTTCCTTGCTGTTCGCGAGCGGGACTCTATTGGGACCTTGAGTCAGCTGTACATGAATGAGATTGTGAGACTGCATGGAGTACCATCATCGGTTGTCTCGGACCGGGATTCGAGGTTCACTTCCCGTTTTTGGGCAGGTTTGCGCAGGAGGCTATGGGGACCAAGCTTCACCCGAGTACAGCCTTTCACCCCGAGACCGACGGCCAGACAGAGAGGACGAATCGGACGTTGGAGGACATGTTACGGCCTGTGTGTTAGATTTCGGGGGTTCGTGGGCAACTCACCTTCCTTTGGTGGAGTTTGCCTACAACAACAGTTATCAGGCATCCATTGGGATGGCTCCTTTTGAGGCGTTGTACGGACGGCCGTGTCGGTCACCTTTGTGTTGGACCGAGGTGGGGAGACAGCTCTCTTGGGGCCACAGTTGGTTCAAGAGGCTACTGAGAAGGTCAAGTTGATTCGTCGGCGTTTGTTGTCGACTCAAAGTCGGCGAAATCTTATGCGGATCAGCGACGGCGACCTTTGGAGTTTCCTGTTGGTGATCATGTGTTCCTTCGTGTCTCTCCACGTCGTGGACATCGACGGTTTGGGCGAGGTTCCAAGCTATCTCCGCGGTTTATTGGTCCTTTTGAGATTCTGGATCGTGTAGGGCCTGTGGCCTACCGGTTAGCGTTACCACCGCGGCTGAGTCGAGTGCACAACGTGTTTCACGTGTCCCAGTTGCGAAAGTATCACCCTGACCCCACTCATGTGATTGATTGGGGGACGTTGGACATTGAGGATGACATGTCCGTCATTGAGGCCCCTATCCTGGTATCCTGGATCGGCGAGAGAAGCTATTGCGTGGTCGTGCTATTCCTTTGGTTCGCGTCTTGTGGCAACACCGTGGTATTGAGGAGGAGACATGGGAACGTGAGTCCGTGATGCGCGAGAAGACCTGGACTTGTTCGAGGACGAACAATCTTAAGCGTGGGAGGTGGCTGTTGGCCAAGGGATAGTGTTGTGTTTTCTTGTGATGTGTTTTCTTGTAGTAATTGATGTATTTGTGTTGTCTTTTAAAGACATGTGCTTAAATGTGATGTGCTTTGAGATGTGTATTCGTGCCATGCGGAAGTGTTGTGTGCATTATTGTGGTTATGGATTATGGTGGTACTGTTATGTGCTGTTGTGCTGTGTGTGGTGTATGACCCGTTTGGGTGTTGTGGCTCGCCGCGTGGAAAATGGGTAGCTTGTGTTTGTTTTCCTCTTATGTCATTTCTTTTCGAGGACGAAAAGTCTTAAGGGGGAGAGGATGTAAGGACCCGTACCTTGAGTTAGTCAGTTTTACCCCCGGAGTAGAGTTTTTCTAGATTTTGACCTAGTAAATGGACTCCAATGAATTCACGTGCAAAAGGAAAGATGCTTAGAATGGTGTCCCCTATCTACCACAGAAGTTTCAGGCCAAGTGGACTTTTATGTGAGGTGCACGTGATATGGGTCCAATTCACGTGCAAGTGTAATTGTCTTCTAAATGATGCAAGGAGGCTAGGGGTGAAGTTTGAGAGCATTTGGAGTCCATATGGAGGTGCACGTGAATTGGGGAATTCACGTGCAAATTGGCGTGCAGGCTTATTTTTGCATGGTTCCCTTGGTTTTGACATTCTAAGGAACTTTCTCCAAAGGACCATGTTGAAATTCGAGTATTTTGGCCTATAGGGGTGCGAAAAGGTGCTAACTTGTGTGATCAAAACTACGTCGTTTTGATGCTGGGATTCACTTAATCAAAACTACGTCGTTTTGATGTTGTGTTGGCTATATAAGGAGGAGAAGCCCTCTGTTTTAGGTTTAGGGTTCTCTTCAGTTGCTGCAGCCGTCGTAGAGAGAGAGAGAGCTAGAGAGAGAGAAGGAAGGGGAGTTGCTGGTTGCTGCCGGGCCGGAGCATCTTGCGTGGGTGGTCGGTGACTCGTGGGTGGACGGCGTTCGACGTGGGATCGGGACTTTGCTGTGTTGTTGCGTTTTACTTGAGGTAGGGATTCTGTTCTTCCTAAGTCCTCCTCTGTCCTAGGGTCCTAGGGCAGAATATGAGTTATATCTGTTATATTATTTATATGTAAATTCATATAGGTGTGATCTCCTATATGAATGTTGGCCTTCAGTGGCGTTTTGGTGTGATTTCTGAGGTTGGGTGGTTAGTGCATGTTAAGTGTTTGATAAAATGTCGGTATGAATATGCCTGTGTGTATGCTCAGAACGTGTTTGAAATAATGCCTGTGAGGCTATGCATATTATGTGTTTGGAATACTCTTGTGTGGCTGGGTTTGTGAGCCTGTGAATATATGCATGCTAAGTGTTCGACGTTATTCCCGTGTGACTAAGTATATTAAGTGTGATGTTATGCCTGTATGGCCTTGTGTCTTGTGTGTTTGCTTGTACACCCGGTGGTGTGGAAGCCCGGGACTGTTTTGTGGAACCCGGTGGCTGTGGAAGCCCGGGACTGTTTTGTGGAACCCGGTGGCTGTGGAAGCCCGGGACTGTTTTGTGGAACCCGGTGGCTGTGGAAGCCCGGGACTGTTTTGTGGAACCCGGTGGCTGTGGAAGCCCGGGACTGTTCTTGAAACCCGGTGGCTGTGGAAGCCCGGGAGTGTTTATGTACCAGTCCATGTATGATTGTGTTTGCTGTTATAGCCTGTAACTATATCTGGTGGAATAATTGTATCACGACACAGCACTTGTACACGAGGCATGTAGATGTTAGGTGCATGGGATGGGTTGGGGAGACATGATCCCTACTGAGCTGTGGTTGCTCACCCCTCCTACCATGTTGTTTTCTTTTCAGGAACCTACAGGCGTTAGGTGGGACCCCAAGGTGGAAGACCTTATTTATTTTATTGTTTATGTTATTTTATTATGGGAACTGATGTAACCCCAATGGGGATGGATTGAAAAGAAGACTTTGTATTAAAGGCTGATCTGGTTTGTGGACTGCTTGATGGACTTTATTTTTCTTGAATGTGTTGTGAATGTTTAAAATGTTCGGTTCTTGGTTTGTATCCTAACCCCTTTGCCCTCCGTGTGGGTAAAAAGGGGAGTCACGTACCGGTTTCCTCGGGTTGGAAATCCGGGGCGTGACAGCCTCAATCTTGGCTGGGTCCACCCTAACTCCCTCAGCTGATACCACGTGGCCAAGAAAGTGAACCTCCTGCAGCCAAAACTCACACTTGCTAAACTTAGCAAACAGCTGCTGGTCCCTCAAGGTTTGCAACACTGTTGCCAAGTGCTCCACATGCTCCTTCTCGGTCTTGGAATACACCAAGATATCGTCGATAAACACCACCACGAACGAGTCTAAGTATGGGGCAAAGACTTGGTTCATCAAATGCATGAACACCGCTGGCGCATTAGTGAGCCCGAAAGGCATCACGACCCACTCATAATGCCCATACCTGCACCGAAAAGCCGTCTTAGGGATGTCCTCCTCCCTAACCCTGAGCTGGTGATACCCCGACCGTAAATCTATTTTGGAAAACCACTGGGCCCCACTCAATTGGTCAAACAGGTCATCTATCCGAGGCAACGGGTACTTATTCTTCACAGTCACTGAATTCAGCTTCCTGTAGTCGATGCAGAGACGAAGTGTGCCATCAGCCTTCTTAGCAAAGAGCACCAGAGCACCCCAAGGTGAGGTACTCGGTCTGATATACCCCTGGCCCACCAACTCCTCGATTTGCCTCTGCAGCTCCCTCTGCTTGGCTGGCCCCATGCGATACGCTACTTGGGAAATCGGACCCGTCCCCGGCACCAACTCAATGGTGAACTCCACACTCCTCTTAGGTGGCAAACTCCTCAACTCCTCAGGAAAAACATCCTGAAATTGGTCCACCACAGCGGGCCACACCCTCTTCTCTGCCTTACCCTCCTCAGCAAAGGTCAGGGCTGCCAACCTGTGGGTAATGGCACCCCACTGGTCCAACACCGGCCCGGCCCGACTCGCCTCACAGTCCCACTCCCCCTGCCGGGTGCAAGAGGTCCCTGCAGGTGTCACGAAGGATACACGCCGCCGGTAACGATCCTATCTTGGCTTGGAAAGCCATAAGCCAATCCATACCCAAGATCAGGTCAAAAGTACGCAAGGGCATCACATGCAAGTCAAAACTCAGCTCCACCTCGCCTATGGTTAACACACAGCCACGACACACACGCCGTACCTCAATCATGCCTCCCGCCGGAGACTCCACAACTAGGGGCTTTGCTGCCTCCACACAAGCTAACCCCAAACTATCTATCACAAGCTCAGCAACAAAAGAACACGATGCACCCGTATCGAAAAGAACAGAAGCTAATGTACGGGAGATCAAAAGGGTACCTCTGACTACTGATGGTCCTGCTCCACCCTCAGCTGGTGGGGGTGGTAGCTCAGCCTCCTCCTGGTACGTCGCCTCCAGCGCAAACACCCTTCCTTGGCCCGTGCCACTGGTCGGCTCACTCCACCGGACGCTTCCCACTAAGGTTGCCTCCGGCCTCGGTCCGTTGCCGCTCCGGCCTCCTCCCTGGGGTCGGGGTCGACTCGATCCTGCCCGACCGGCCTGCCATCGACGAGCTGGTCTCTCAGCTGGTGCACGGAAGCTAGCATCACTCCTCACGCCGGATGCCATGCCCCCCGCTCCCCTGTTGCCACTCCCCGCAAACCCGGCGCAAATGGCCCTCTCGTCCACGGTTGTTGCATCGCCGGTCCTTCTTGGGGCACTCCCCTTTGAAGTGACCTTGCTCTCCACCAAAGGATGACAGCTGCTAGGTAGACTCCCAGGATGGACGACCCTGTCTTCCGCCGCCAAAGGTGAACCTCCCGGGGTTCACGGATGTCCGACCCCGACTGCGAAAAGAACCTGCTATCCCTCTCCTCCGTCTTGAGCCTCTTGGACCCTCGCATCTCGATCAGGCCCACTCGCAACCGGCGACCCCGATGGGCTTGCCTCCCATCATCCGGCTCTCTCTCGGCCACACGGGCCGTCTCCACACCTCGGATAGGTCCTCAAGCGTAGAATTGCCACCCTCGCCTAAGGGCGGCCTCAGGCCCAAAGTAAACTTGTGGGCCTTCAAGGTCCTCCCTTGCCACGGTCTCGGGAGCAAACCTACTCAAGCTCCGGAACTCCCGCTCATACTCAGGTACCATCCTGGATCCCCGCTTCAAACCGCCGAATTCTTCCCTCTTCGCCATCTCACCGATTCCGAGAAGAACTCATCATGGAAGAGTTGCAAGAACTCCTCCCAAAGCATGAGTTGCACCGCACGGCTCCCCGCGACACTCGTCCACCACTCCAAAGCATCCCCCTCCAGTGCCCGAATTGCCAGTCGCACCTTGTCCTCTTCCCGGGGCAGGAGAAAGGAGAACACATGCTCGATCTGCCTCAACCACTGCTCAGCTACCACAGGATCTCCTTCCCCCTTAAATCGTGGAGGTTGTTCCTTTTGGAACCGTGTCACCACATCATCCTCTGCACGAGTTGGTACACCACCCAGCGAACTCTCACGCTCACGAGGCAGCTCTCCTACTGGTGGTGGTGGTGGTGGTGGCACCACTGTGTGTCTTTGCCATCTCACGGCGCACCTCCTCCCGAACGTCCTGCCGAAGTCCCTCCCGTAGCTCTCGTACCTCCAGCCGGATGCCTTCTTGTAGCTGTGCCAGTAACAACGCATGCCCTCCAACGGACGGTGCCGCACCCGGACCCTCATGGGCAGATGACTCATCAGCCACTGCCCCGGACGCACGTGTCACTCTCCTCGGCAGCATTCTTACTACACGAAGTAAGAAGCACAACGTCAAAATAATTTTATAATCTATCGCGTCACTACCTCTACCCCAATGATCAATTCCACTATCTCATGACATTACACACATACATTGCATCAATCACATTGCACAGTTCAGTACACATCGCCAAACAAATCAGAGTTGTACTTTTCACTTAATCATATGATTTTATCCACAGTTTAGCATACATTCACAGCAAATGTAACTAGTGCCCTAATGCCAATTCACATCAAAACGACGTAGTTTTGATTAAGTGAATCCCAGGATCAAAACGACGTAGTTTTGATCACACAAGTTAGCACCTTTCCGCACCCATACACACCAAAATAGTCACAATTCCAACATGGTCCTTTGGGAAAAGATGATTAGAATGACAAAACCAAGGTAACCACGCAAAAACATGCCTGCACGCCAATTTGCACGTGAATTCCCCAATTCACGTGTAACTCCAAATGCACTCCAAATGTGCTCAAACTTCACCCCTAGCCTCCTTGCATCATGTAGAAGATAACCACACTTGCACGTGAATTGGACCCATTTCACGTGCACCTCACATACACGTCCGTTTGGCCTGAAACTTCTGTGGTAGATAGAGGACATCATTCTAAGCATCTTTCATTTTGCATGTGAATTCATTGGAGTTCATTCACTAGGTCAAAATCTAGAAAAACTCTACTCAGAAGGCAAAACTGTGACTAACTCAAGGTACGGGTCCTTACATGCACTAACATCCAAGGTGTTTGTGGTTAACTTCTTACACACGGGTTACACACGGGTCATTACATTCTCAAGGAAGAAAAAGGATCACCCTTGATAGTCCAAATCTATGTGGATGACACCATATTCGGATCAAGGGACAAAAAGCAATGTGAAGACTTCTCTCATCTAATGAAAAGTGAATATGAAATGAGTATGATGGGAGAACTCTCATTCTTCCTTGGATTGGAGGTCAAGCAGTTAGAGGATGGGATCTTTATCAGTCAAACCAAATACACAAAGGAGATTTTGAAGAAGTTTAAGATGACTGATGTGACACACATGAGAACTCCCATTCCTACAAACGCCAAACTGGATATGGATGAAGCAGGCAAGGAGGTGGATATTTCAGAATACAGAAGCATGATTGGATCCTTGCTATATCTGACAGCAAGCAGACCTGACATAATGTTTGCAACATGCATCTGTTCCAGATACCTAGCTAATCCCAAGGAATCCCACTTGTCTCACGTCAAGAGGATCATGCAGTATCTGAAGGGAACTGAGAATTTGGGACTATGGTATCCAAAAGAGTCTGACTTTAAACTGAGAGGATATTCAGATGCAGACTTTGCCGGATGCAGGATTGATAGAAAGAGCACAAGTGGAACATGCCAAGTCTTAGGCAATAGACTTGTATCCTGGTTTAGCAAGAAACAGAATTCAGTTTCAACCTCCACAGCTAAAGCTGAATATATTGCTGCAGGAAGCTGTTGTGCTCAATTGCTCTGGATGGCCAGTCAACTATCAGATTATGGTTTTGATCTCGAAGGCCGTTCCTCAGTATTGTGACAATACAAGTGCCATTGCAATTTCAAACAATCCTGTTATGCATCCCAAAACCAAGCACATTGAGGTCAGACATCACTTTATACGTGATCATGTGCTAAAGAAAGACATTTCCCTGGAGTATATATCCATTGATGACCAGCTTGCCGACATATTCACCAAACCTCTGCAAGAAACCAGGTTTAGTGAACTTTTGACAAAACTTGGCATGTTGGATTAAAATTCATAAGACTCACCGCATGTCTTATGTTTCATTTCAACCTAATTATTTGTGCGATTAACATAAGTATGACACTGTTAATAACTGATGATGTCTTCATGAAAATTAGTAATGACTACGTGTGATTCATGCATATTTGCTGCTAGAAAGTGAGAAATCACATGGATGAAACTTGCTACCTCTGAACCTGGTTCACGTCAGTTGGGCAACCTGTCATAAACTCTCAAGTCTTGAGTGAAATGAGTGCAATTTCCCTTATTTTCATCAGAAGATATTCCCATTACCTATTATTTTATTCTGAGAGAATATCACCTATGTGGCATTGCATTCATTAACTAGCGAGGAACTGTTGTATCTCATGGTGTTGTTGGCCCGCACGGAAAGGATCCTCAATGATTTAATGCTCAAAGGATGATCGAGACTCGTAGTATTTGAGAATCATAAAAAGCCTATTACTCAAGAAGAGCCACTACCTTTTACTGAAAAAGGCAAGGTGAAAAAGGAAAAATGATAATAGACAATAGATTCAATGCCTATCTTAGGGGGAGTCCTCACTGTTCCCAGATTGTGTCTCTGTTATAGCAATAGTTGGAGATCAAAATGTATGATCATGTGATTCAAAAAATATCTTGTGTTGAGCTCGTCCTTGTAAAAAGACTCATGTAAAGCACCGAAACATTGTGCTCCACAAAAGAAAAGAGACACCATATTCGGATCAAGGGACAAAAAGCAATGTGAAGACTTCTCTCATTTAATGAAAAGTGAATATGAAATGAGTATGATGGGAGAACTCTCATTCTTCCTTGGATTAGAGGTCAAGGTTAGAGGATGGGATCTTTATCAGTCAAACCAAATACACAAAGGAGATTTTGAAGAAGTTTAAGATGACCGATGTGACACACATGAGAACTCCCATTCCTACAAACGCCAAACTGGATATGGATGAAGCGGGCAAGGAGGTGGATATTTTAGAATACGAAGCATGATTGGATCCTTGCTATATCTGACAGCAAGCAGACCTGACATAATGTTTGCAACATGCATCTGTTCCAGATACCTAGCTAATCCCAAGGAATCCCACTTGTCTCACGTCAAGAGGATCATGCAGTATCTGAAGGGAACTGAGAATTTGGGACTATGGTATCCAAAAGAGTCTGACTTTAAACTGAGAGGATATTCAGATGCAGACTTTGCCGGATGCAGGATTGATAGAAAGAGCACAAGTGGAACATGCCAAGTCTTAGGCAATAGACTTGTATCCTGGTTTTGCAAGAAACAGAATTCAGTTTCAACCTCCACGCCTAAAAGTGAATATATTCGTTGCAGAAGGTCGTTGTGCTCAATTGCTCTGGATGGCCAGTCAACTATCAGATTATGGTTTTGATCTGAAGGCCGTTCCTCTGTATTGTGACAATACAAGTGCCATTGCAATTTCAAACAATCCTGTTATGCATCCCAAAACCAAGCACATTGAGGTCAGACATCACTTTATACGTGATCATGTGCTAAAGAAAGACATTTCCCTGGAGTATATATCCATTGATGACCAGCTTGCCGACATATTCACCAAACCTCTGCAAGAAACCAGGTTTAGTGAACTTTTGACAAAACTTGGCATGTTGGATTAAAATTCATAAGACTCACCGCATGTCTTATGTTTCATTTCAACCTAATTATTTGTGCGATTAACATAAGTATGACACTGTTAATAACTGATGATGTCTTCATGAAAATTAGTAATGACTACGTGTGATTCATGCATATTTGCTGCTAGAAAGTGAGAAATCACATGGATGAAACTTGCTACCTCTGAACCTGGTTCACGTCAGTTGGGCAACCTGTCATAAACTCTCAAGTCTTGAGTGAAATGAGTGCAATTTCCCTTATTTTCATCAGAAGATATTCCCATTACCTATTATTTTATTCTGAGAGAATATCACCTATGTGGCATTGCATTCATTAACTAGCAGGAACTGTTGTATCTCATGGTGTTGTTGGCCTGCACGGAAAGGATCCTCAATGATTTAATGCTCAAAGGATGACTGAGACTGTAGTATTTGAGAATCATAAAAAGCCTATTACTCAAGAAGAGCCACTACCTTTTACTGAAAAAGGCAAGGTGAAAAAGGAAAAATGATAATAGACAATAGATTCAATGCCTATCTTGGGGGGGGAGTCCTCACTTGTTCCCAGATTGTGTCTCTGTTATAGCAATAGTTGGAGATCAAAATGTATGATCATGTGATTCAAAAATATACTGTGTTGAGCTCTGTCCTTGTAAAAAGACTCATGTAAAGCACCGAAACATTGTGCTCCACAAAAGAAAAGAGACAACTCACACAGACCAGCTGAATGATCAAACTCCAAACTCTACCTGTACTTTGTTGTGTTGTAAATCTTACAATGATAGAGTGTGTGTTTTGATTCTCAATAGGGCCATCCTGTCTCTCAAGTCATCTATGCTCGAACCTGAAAATCATTCTTGGATCGGGGTTGTGGTAAGATTCGGTTGACCATGAGCTTACTTATACAGTATAATCCTAGTTCTTGAATCAAGCTCACATGCTGATCCGAGGGTGAGAGGGTGAGGCCTCCGCTGAGTGAGTTTTGCTGAAAAGTGAGAAGACTCAGATTTTATGACATGGTTGTTAAAATGGATAAATCATGGTTTACTGGATGCCATGTTAACATAGTGATCACCTTCGACACATGATCTTGTATGATGATATACTTAATCATTTCTAAGGTAATTGGAGACTTCAATGGTAGTGATACAGTTGCCATACATGTAAATCAGACATTCGGTTGAAATAAACCAAGCTCTGGACATGTGATCTCAATTCCTCTCACAACACTGTTCATCATGAATAATATCATGTGAATTGTCATATGCATCTCATGTGTGTTGTTAAGTGTTGAAAAGTCCAAAGAAATCCACCACTCGCTGCATTCGCAGTCGACCTCAAAGCAACTACATCGAAGAAGTGCGGGATCGAAGAAGTGCATATCATGTGCTGCCTCGAAGCTTTGAGGGTCGTAGCCTCGAAGCATCCAGCTTCGTAGCATCGCAGTTCAAAAGATCGTAGCGAGACGGAGTCTGTCACTTACTATTCAAGCCTCGTAGACATGTCAGCACATCACTGTGCACTTAAAATGGAACCTACACACTGACATAAGGGGTGACGTGTACCTATCGCTTGAATCTTCCAACAGGTGGATCTGGGAGATAAAGAGACGGGTGAGAGAAAAGAACACGGACCTGAAGACGAACCAACAAAGTCTGTGACTTCTACGGTACGCTTCTCACCTCATATATAAGTTACAGATGGAGACAGAGCCCAAAGGTATGTTCGTCGTTTTCACACTTGAACCCTAACCCTAGATCTCTCTCTCTGTCTCTCTTCGACTCTGTCTCTTTCTCTCTTCCTCTTTCCTTTGACCACCTTCGAAGCTTACAATCACTCTCTACGAGTGTCTCTTTTTCTCTCTCTACAAGCTCAACGGCAGAACCAAGCTCATTGATGGCAGACAACCTACACAACATCGTCCCGGGATTCATCATAGACTGGGAAGCCATAGGCGACGCCAGAGTCAGCTGGCTGGACGAATTCAAAAATCGCCTTGATGAAACCGGTGTTGCATCTATTTGCTCAGGGATGCAAGACTTGCTGATAGAAGATGTTGCAGAATTTTACGAGACTATGGTACTCACTGGACCCGACCTTGTGGGAACTGTACAAGGAGTGGAGATTCAAGTTTCTGTCGAAACACTCCAAAATGCACTCTCGCTCCCAAAAGGTACCTTTGATCCTCTTCCCAATCTTTCTAGAGAAGAGTGTAAGTCTTTCCTTGGATACTCCGATCTCGGAAAGCAAGGTCGGGGAGCCCTGAAGATGGGTTTCTCCGGTCAGGCACTGGCGACTCTAATAGTCACCGGACAGTGCCTACTGTGCAAGAAGACGGCTCATGACTCTACAAGTCATGAGCAGATGAAGATCATGTGTAGTGTTCTACAAAGCAGATGAGTAGACTGGGGAACACAAATACACTCCATGATTAAAACCAAGAAAGGACACTTTGGACTTATTCTCACCAAAGTCCTTAGGTTTCTGCACCCTGAAGTATTCTGCAACATGCCCTCAATGCCACTGCCGACCAAATACATATTCAAAAGTATTTATGAGGATGGTCGGCTGGAGATCAAGTCATTGAGAAGGACTGAGTCAGGTGCTAGAAGTCGTGCAGAAGACACAGCCAGCTCTGTACGAGCCCCAGCTCGCATGCCACGACAACTGGTTCATGTCTCACCGACTTCCAGGGACTCCTCTGCATCCGCAGCAATAATACATATAACTGAAGTGGTGGAGAATATTGCCAGAACTCATCTCCCCACAGATTCTACACCTGAGGAGACCCCTACTGTCAAACTGCCCCAGGATACTGCAGAAGTAAGAGAACCTGCAGTTGGAGGGCAGACTCCAGCACAGGAAACCCCAGACGATAGGGGTACTACACCTGTACTGTTGAGCACTCTTGGAGAGTCTAAGCTGGAAGAATATTATATGGAGTATGCCAAGGCTCATATGACTCCCGTTGATTTGCGAAAGGCATGGATCGCCTTTGGAAAGCAGATGGTAGATAGAGACCATCTGATTAATTGGTTGGTTGATCAGGGTCTGGTAAGATGAGACCCAGTGGAAGTAGTATCAATGGTTGCCCGATCTCCCATCATGGTGGACTCACCTACCACAGCAGGTCGTGATGATGAGCTGGTACCAACTGCGGTGGACGAAGAAGCAGATAAAGAAGAAAATCTTGATACTGCAGCTAGTGACTCCGAGGCAGGAGCTGTCCCACAGGTTCCTAAGACTGTGGAAGGGACTGGGATGGCCACACCATCTGTGCATGCCGTTCATCAGGTGGTCACTCAGGTAAGTGAGGAGTTCGCAGCCAATATCACAATGGCTATTCTAGTACCAGCTGCGCCTCACTCACGTTCTCTGTCGGCTGAAGAAGTAGATATTCTGGCCAGCAAGGTCATCGAGAAACTGATGTCCTCTGGCATCTTCAAAGCTTCAGTCTCTCAGGCCTTTGAGGAACGACTGGCTACTATGGAGTCCAGCATGGGAGAGGTACGAACGCAAGTTGAATCATCAGATATTACCCTCGACAAGGTGCAGCAAGAAATGACATCACTCACAAGTGCAACCACTGATGGATTTAGATATATGGAAGAGCACTATGAAGACCTCAAGGGAGCTTACCAGAGACAATATAAAGGCCTCAGTATAACTCTGGGAGCTATTCTATCAGAATGTCATCGTCTTGCAAGTGGTGAGATATCCCTCACTGTTAAAAGCACTCTCCCACAACCATCAGATCGGCCTACACCTGAACCAGTTGATACTCCACAGCTAGCCGCACCTCCTCCAAGTCACTCACAACCTCAGTCTACTGCTACTTACACATGGGGGAGAAAGGGCGCACACAGAACTACGGTCATCTCAGACTCTGATGATGATGATGATGATGTTCCAATTACAACCTGCATGAAGAAGCAGACTGCTGCTCCCTGCCAACCATCCTCTTCCACTTAGCCAGGTCCTTCAACATCACATCCTAGTACGACTGAGTATACCATGCCTGCCTCACCTGTCAAGCCAACCGCTACCACTACTGAACAACCTCTAGCCCCACCTCGCATTGTGACTACTGGAGGCACCTCAGTTGAACTGGCTGCCTTCAACACCTACATTGCTGGGGATACCACTGCGAGGACCTGCGGCTATGAAGCCTTCTTCACTGGACCTGATCTTTGTCGCCTACTTCATGACGGTGAAGAAATGGATAACCTGGAGATGACTCAGTTCATCTTCGCCCAGAAGTCCTTTCTCGCGAAGCTACCTCTTCACATCCGCCGCGATACCAGGGTGGAACTATGTTTGCCGATCATGCAGGCTCAGCTGCTCGATGATGCAGCTATGCTCGAGATTATACAAGGTCGTAGATATGAAAATTCCTTCCTTCCCAGGGATGAGGTAGACCATGTGCCAATTCCATACTTGTCAACATCCCCGCACTGGTTTCTTCTCGACATCGACTTCAAGAACCAAAGGATTGTCATCTTCGACTCCAAACCCAGTACCTTACTACTCCATCGACGTGAACAACTTCGTGAGTTCAATTGCACTCTCACCCGTGTCATGCAGGGTTCTTCACATGGGTGTGGTGGATATCCTCTCACCAAACCGATGGAAATCACGTGAGTCAAGCAAGGCGTTCCTAGTCAGGATGATGCTCACAGCTATGGCTTTTATGTTTGCCATTTCATTCGCATCCGGATTACCAACGGGTTTCCAGCTCTCGTGCCTAAATTTGATTGTGTGAGCAGTCGAGCGGCCTCGTTACACTTGACTCCTGCTCAACTCCTACACGAGCAAGCTGCTGTTTTTCTATTTACACAGAGTGTCTTGTACTCTGAATTTAACCCCTAACTGTCCTGTACTCTAATTACATGTACACTGTATCTCTTGCTTTTCACATGTCTGTGTACTTATTGTTTTGTCAGTTATCTTTTCTGTATGTCTTTGCAATGCTGTCTGCTATTCTGTGCCTTATTCCCTTGCTCCCCTCGGTTTATGTTCTGGTGCTTGTTCCTCACCCCAGAAAGGGGGAGTATTCATCTCAGGGGGAGCCAGCAAATGCAGCTTTCTGGCCTACGAGGGAGTATTCATTTCTAGCTAACCCTTTGCACACTCCTTCAAATTCTTTATAGGCAAAGACATCTTCTGATTAATCTAAATCTGCCCATAAAACTTGTAGTCTCAGACTTAATACAAATACATGTCATCAGCTTACATTAAATAGGGGGAGATTGTTGGAAATATAGGATTTGATGAAGCTGCCACAAATAGTCTAAGTCCGGAGACTCGAAGAACCGACGGTCGTAGGGTTGGAGAGTCAAAGTTCGTAGAAGTGAAACTGTCATAGGATGTATTGGCAAGAGACTCGTAGACTCGTAGAGTCTGGAGACTCAAGGCAAAATAGTGACAAAATATTGTGACTCGTAGATCCAGGGTCGAAGGTCGTAGAGTCATGGTACGGAAAAGAAAGTGTTATTGTAAGCGTCAACGAAGTTCGGAGACTCGTAGAGTCGAAGCAGTGTTAAGAATAGTAACCAATGCTAAATGACTCATAGACTCGTAGATCGGAAGTCATAAAGTCAAAGCCGTTGAACACGGTTAAGAAAACTGGACTTGTAGGTTGAAGGTCGAAGAATCGATGCTGTAAAGACCGGCAAACAAATGAAATTGTAACTCAAGAGTCGTAGACTCGTAGACTCGTAGACTCAAGAGACACAGTCACTATAGAGAAATTGCCATACTTCCAGACTCGGAGATCGATGGCGGAGAGTTGGAGCTAAAGGGTCGTAGCTATAAAGGAACTCAGTTTATGAACCCCTGTGAAAGACTAAGGAAGAAAAGCGAAGTTGAAGACTCGTAGAGTCGAAGATTTTCAAACCACCTAGTCAAATATAGTAAACTGAGAGACCCGAAGGTCGTAGACCCGTAGAGCTAGAGTCGTAGACTTGTAACTCCAATAACAGGTAGATCAGCTGTAATCAAAGAAGTCACTCTAAGCGTTATTCGAAGAGTCGCAGACTCATAGAGTTGTAGACACGGAGAGTCGTAGACTTTAGTTAACAGAGTGACACTAAAAGGCTAATCCAACTTAACCTCCTACCTCGAAAACTCCAGCCTCGAAGACTCGAAGATGTGAGTCATAGACTCGCAGAAACACCATAAAGCCTGAAGCAAGACTTCGCAACTTTCTACAGGTGCTAGCTGAAATCTTCGAGTCTCTGAACCTACGAGGCATCCACCTCCGAGGCAAACTTATATCCCTAAATACAGCCACTTAGCGATATTGTTGGCTAGGCTTTGTACAGTAAGCCTGCGCCGTCCCGAGCAGTTGAGCACATTTAATGACGCATTAATTGCTGCCAACTACCATCCACAGATGAACGGCCAAGATCGACTGCATGCCAAAAATGCAGTATGGGCATCTGATTTGTAAATCAGAGGAGATCAACCCATCCCCTGACATTCCGCATTTTCAGTGGCGGGAAGTCAGTCTATTGGGATGGACATCATGGCACACGAGCACTTTAATCTTAAAGATATATCTCTCACGCACTTAACGACAAAATTGTGAGTTTAATCTCTCTCTCAAAAGAAGGAAACACACAGTACACAAGAAAATGGCTCTGACACACTTGATATAAACAATCCTTTACAGAACCAAAGAAAGATGAGAGTTCCAACAACGAAAGTGTAAGACTCTGAGAGAAAAATAGAAGAAGTGTTGTGCGCCGTGTTGAACCAAAAACAAGAGTAATCTCTCTGATCATTAAGAACCTCTTGTTCATCAAAGATCCAGCACTTTCATTAAGTCTAATCTTTGTGTTGTTTTCCACACGTCGATCTATCATTAACCACCACTTTCATAACTGAGATCTGTTGAAGAAGAAAAAAAAAATATTTATCTTTATCTCAGTTTTGTCCAATAGTTCATCATCACTCACGTTATCACTCTTTATACTGCTGTCGTCTTCTACATAAATACTTCCATCATAATCATCTGTAGATAAATCCAAAACTAGCTAACAGTCTAGCTTCCGCAAACGAAGAAAGTCTATTCACCCCCCCCCCTCTAGACTCACTTTGGGACCTACACG
The DNA here is from genome assembly GCA_023512835.1 of Taxillus chinensis. NCBI lineage: Eukaryota > Viridiplantae > Streptophyta > Magnoliopsida > Santalales > Loranthaceae > Taxillus > Taxillus chinensis. The sequence continues at coordinate 55,823,646 of CM042090.1, read as the reverse complement.
GTACACGGAGTGGAGATTCGAGTCTCTGCCGAAACGCTCCGAAATGCACTTCCACTCCCTAAAGGTAACTTTCATCCTCTTCCTAGTCTCTCCAGAGAAGAGTGTAAGTCTTTTCTTGGGTATTCCAACCCTGGAAAGCAAGGTTGGGGAGCCCTGAAGATTGGGTTTTCCGGTCAGGCACTGGCGACTCTCATAGTCACTGGACAATGCCTACTGTGTAAGAAGACTGCTCATGACTCTGCAAGCCATGAGCAGATGAGGATCATGTGTAGTGTTCTACAGGGAAGACGAGTAGACTGGGGAACTCAGATACACACCATAATCAAGAGCAAGAAGGGACATTTTGGACTACTTCTCACCAAAGTCCTAAGGTTCCTACACCCTGACGTATTTTGCAACAGACCTACAGTGCCACTACCGACCAAATACATTTTTAAAAGCATCTATAAGGATGGTCGGCTGGATATCAAGTCGATGAAGAGGCCTGATTCAAGTGCGAGAAGTCATGCAGAGGACACAGCCAGCTCTGTACGGGCCCCAGCTCACATACCACGACAGTCGGCCCGTGTCCCATAGATCTCTAGGGGCTCCTTTGCGTCCGCCGCAACAATACATATAGCTGAAGTGGCAGAGAACATTACCAGAACTCATCTCCCCACTAGTTCTACACCTGAGGAGTCCCCTATTACCGAGCTGCCCAAGGATACTGCAGAAATTAGAGAGCCTGCAGATGGAGGGCAGACACCAGCACAGGAAACCCCAGAGGATAGGGGTACGACACCTGTTCTATTGAGCTCTCTTGGGGAGTCTGAGCTAGAAGACTTTTATGTTGAGTATGCCAAGGCTCATATGACCCCCGCCGAATTAAGGAAGGCATGGAACGCCTTCAGTAAGCAGATGGTAGACAGAGACCATCTGATTAACTAGTTGGTTGAGTAGGGTCTTGTAAGAAGAGACCTAGTGGAAGCTGTCTCAGTGGTTGCTCCATCTCCCATCATGGTGGACTCACCTGCCACATCTACTCCTCATGATGCTGAGATGGTACCAAATGTTGTGGAAGAAGAAGCAGAAGAAGAAGAAACCCTTGCTGTTGCAGCTAGTGACTCCGATGCAGGAGTTGTTCCACAGGTCCCTGAGCCTGTGGAAAGCTCTGAGATGGCCACACCATCTGCACTGTTAATTCATCAGGTGGCCACTTAGGTGAGTGAGGAGTTTGCAGCCAATATCCTAATGGCCATTCCAGTACCAGCTGCATCTCACTCCCGTTCCCTAACGGCTGAAGAAGTAGATCTTCTGGCAAGTAAGGTCCTAGAGAAACTGATTTCCTCTGGCATCCTTAAAACATCAGTATCTCATGCTTTTGAAGAATGACTGGTTGCCATGGAATCAGGTATAGAAGAGGTACGAACTCAAGTTGAGTTATCAGACCGTACCTTAGACAAGGTGTAGCAAGAAATAACATCTCTTACAAGTGTAAACTCCGATGGGTTCAGCCATCTGGAGGAACAATGTGAAGACATTAAAGGTGCTTAACAGAGATAATACCAAGGACTCAGTACAACTCTGGGAGCTATTCTTTCTGAATGTCATCGTCTTGCAGTGGGGAAATAACTCTCACTCTCAAAAACACTCACCCAGCCCATCTGACCGGCCTGCACCTAAACCTATAGATCCTACACAACCAGCAGTGCCTTCCCCGAGTCACTCACCACCTCCATTTACAGCCACTTACACGCGTGGGCGAAACCGTGCATACAGAACCACTGTCATCACAGATTCTGATGATGATGATGATGTGCCCATTGGAACACGCATGAAGAAGCAGACAGCTGCTTCCTACCAACCATCTTCTTCCACTCAGCCTGGTCCCTCTACTACCCATCCGCTGAGTATACCATGCCTGCTTCACCTATTAAACCTTCCGCTACTACCACCGACCAACAACTCATCCCACTGCGCACTGTAACTACTGGAGGCACCTCAGTTGAACTTACTGCTTTCAATACCTATGTTGCTGGGGATATCACTGTGCGGACGTGTGGCTACGAAGCCTTCCTCACTTGCCCAGAATTATGTCGTTTACTGCACGACGGTGAAGAAATGGATAATATTGAGATGACACAATTTATCTTTGCCCAAAAATCTTATCTGGCAAAGCTTCCCCTCCACATTCGTCGTGATATCCACGTGGAGCTCTATTTGCCTATTATCCAGGCTCAGCTCCTTGATGATGCCTCATTAATTGAGCTTATTCAGGGTCGGAGATATGAGAACTCCTTCCGTCCATGGGACAAGGTCGACCATGTGCTCATCCCCTACCTATCAACATCCCCTCATTGGTTTCCCCTCGATCTAGATTTCAAGAACCAGAGGATAGTCATATTTGACTCAAAGCCTACCACTTTATTACTCCATAGGCGGGAATAACTTTGAGAATTCAATCACACCCTCACGAGAGTCATGTAGGGATATTCGCATGGGTGCGGTGGATATCCTCTTTCAAAACCAATGGAGATCACTCGAGTCAAGCAAGGAGTTCCTGCTCAGGATGATGCTCATACCTGTGGTTTCTATGTGTGCCACTATATCCGCATCCTGACCACCACTGGCTTCTCTGCCCTCGTGCCTGAATTTGATCGGGTAAGCAGTTGAGCCACCTCGTTACATCTGACTCCTACTCAACTTCTACGTGAGCAAGCCACTATTTTTCTGTTTACGCAAAGTGTAAAATATTCTGACTTTAAACTGTAACTGTCTTGTACTTTGTTTGTACATTGTTCTTCCTCTTTCCTCTTTCTGTGTTTTCTGTGTACTTACTTTCTATCAGTTATTTTTTGTGTATGTCTTTGCTCTGTTGCCTGCTGTTCTATGATTTATTACATTGCTCCCATGTGATTTCTGTTCTGGTGCTTGTTCCTCACCCCAGAAAGGGGGAGTATATCTCAAGGGGAGCAAGGTCGTAGGGGGAGTTATTTTTGACAGGAGCCAGCTAACGCAGCTTCATGCCTACGGGGGAGAGGAGTGTGCATTTTCGTAATTTTGATCTCCTCCAAATTTTTCATCTGCAAAGATATTTTCTATTAACTTAAAACTGTCCATCAAACTCATAGTCTCAGACTTCATGTTTGCACCCGTTGTCAGCTTACATTAAATAAGGGGAGATTGTTGGGAATATAGGATTTGATGAAGCTGCCAAAATATAGTCTACGTCTGGAGACTCGAAGAACCGAAGGTTGTAGGGTCGAAGAGTTGAGTTCGTAGAAGTGAAACTGTCATAGGACATATTGGCAAGAGACTCGTAGACTCATTGGGTCTAGAGACTCAAGGCAAAATAGTGACAGAACATTACAACTCATAGATCCAGGGTCAAAGGTCTCAGAGTCGAAGCACGGAAGAGAGAGTTACTGCAAGCACCAATATGTTCAGAGACTCGTAGAGTCGAAGAATTCTAAAGAACAGTAACCAATGTTAAATGACTCGTAGACTCGTAGCTCGTAGAACTGTAGAGTCCCTAAACACACTTACGTCAATTAACAGAACTTAAACTGCCACTAGACTTGAAGACTCGTAGAGTCAAAGCCTTCGAACACTGTTAAAAAAACAAGACTTGTAGACTCGTAGGTTGAAAGTCGTAGAGTCGAAGCCTTCGAACAATGTTAAGAAAATAGGACTCGTAGACTCGTACGTTGAAGGTCGAAGAGTCGATGCTATAAAGACTGGCAAACAAATGGAACTGTAACTCAAGGGTCGTAGAGTCGTAGACTCAAGGGATACAGTTATTCTAAAGAAATTACCAAACTTACAGACTCGGAGATCGAAGGCTGAGAGTTATAGCTGAAGGGTCGTAGCCATACAGAGACTCAGTTTATGAGCATCTGCGAAAGACTAAGGAAAAAAAGCAAAGTTTAAGACTCGTAGAGTCGAAGATTTTTTGGGCCACTTAGTCAAATAAAGTAAACTGAGAGACCCGAAGGTCGTAGACCCGCAGAGCTAGGGTTGTAGACTCGTAGCTATAACAACAGGTAAATTAGGCGGACTACGAAGAAGTCACCCTAAGCGCCATTCGAAGAGTCGTAGACTCGTAGAGTTGTAGACTTTAGTTAATAGGGTGACACAAAAGACTAATCCAACCTGAACTCTAGCCTCAAAGACTCGAAGATATGAGTCGTAGACTCGTAGAAACACTGTAAAGCCTGAAGCAAACTTTTGCAACTTCCAACAGGTTCTAACTGAAATCTTCGAGTCACCAAACCTACGAAGCATCTACCTGCGAGGCAAACTTATAACCCTAAGTATATTCACTTAGCGATATATTCAGCTAGGGTTTGTACAGTAAGCCTGCGCAATCCCGAGCAGTTGAGCGCATTTAATGACTCATGCCAAATACGCAGTATGGGCATCTGATCTGTAAATCAGAGCAGATCAACCCATCCCCTGATATTTCGCATTTTCAGTGGAGGGAAGTCAGTTTGTCGGGATAGACAACACGACGCATGAGCACTTTAACCTTAAAAAAATATATATCTCTCACACACTTAACGACAACATCGAGAGCTTAATCTCTCTCTCAAAAGAAGGAAACACACAGAACACTAGACAATGGTTCTGGCATACTTTAAAAGATATATCCTTTGCAGAACTAAAAATAGAGAGAGTTCCAACAATATAGAAAAAGAGTCTCTGAGAGAAAATTTCCGAAGTGTTGTGCACCGTGTTGAACCAAGATCAAGATCAAATCTTTTGATCTACCATATCTTCTTGCTTATTCAAGATCCAGCATAAGCATTGAGTCTAATCTATGTGTTGCTTTCCACAATCCGAACTATCACAGATCATTCCTTTCACATCTGAGATCTGTTAAGCAAAGAGCATTTACTCACATCCCAGATTTGGCTGATAGTTCATTATATCTCACTTTATCACCCATAGTCCATATTGTCATCTTCTCCATTAATACTTCCATCAAAGTTATCCATAGAAGAATCGAAATCCAGCTGACAGTCTAGCTTCCGCAAATGAAGAAAGTCTATTCACCCCCCCTCTAGACTCACTTTGGGACCTACAGACTTTTGCTATTTGGCCTTATTTTCCGAGGGCTCTTTCCTGTGTAGTCACAAGACGCGTTTTTATTAGCTGGCTAGCTATTAGAGATGCTTTTCAATGCCTGTCTGTCACATGTGCTCACAAAAAGATGAAGAAAGCAATCACGAGCTGCCTAATTTTCGCACAGGTCATCCAACCACCAGACAAAAGCTAGAATCTTCTAATAAAAAATGTTGACACTCATAATAGAGTAATAAATGCACAATAATGATGGTCCATCCAAATTCTGCCATCCCATAAATAGAGGCTCTCCCCCCGCACAAAAACAGGAGGAAAAAGAAAAAAAGGGGGAGGAGGATATTCTGCAAAAAAAAAAAAAAACAAAAGAACTTCTCTAGCTCCCTCTATCTCTCTCTGTAAAAAAAAATGAATTTCTTGTAGAGCTCACTTACCCAGAAAATACCTAGCCCTCTCTCTCTCTTTTTCGTTTTCTAGTCACAAAACTAAACAGATCCTCACCTTTCTCATTCCTTTTATCCCCAACGAATTCCCATCAATCCCCATCAGGTTCAAAAAACAAAAAGGGCATTCTCTATAGTTCCTGCGTGCAAGTCTCCTTCATTCGGCCATCCAAATTCCAAGTCTCCATCAAATCAGGGAGGTACGTTACCAGTGCTCAGAAGTGATCTTGGACATGGTGCCTCTACCGGAGTAGACTCCCTCACATCGGTTCATGTTTATTATGTTTGTTGTGTAGCTTTAGATTCATTTTTCTTGTCGTATTTGTTTGTTTTCACTTTTATTATTTTATGTTGTAATGTGTAAGATGTAATATGTAAGAAGAAAAATAACAAAAGGAGAGGGAAAAGGAGTGATTTTGTTTCGTCCTTGCACACACCTCGCCATAGTTCCAATTGTTATTTCTTTTTTTTTTAAACCATAGTTTTAATTTCGTTGATCAAAGAATAAATCCGTAAAAAAACAATAAAAATAAAAATAACAAAAAAGGACAAGAAAAGACAAAACAATAAAAATAAAAAAACAGAAACAAGAATGTAAAATAAAAAAATCATAAAAAACACACAACATGTGATAACTCAATTACGGTCTATATTGTCAGCTGGGGTAGACCAATATTCGGGAAGGCAACAATAATGTCTATCCCTCGGCAGTAAGACCAATAATAAAATAGTTCTATTAAACCGTTACGCATGGAACCAACATGTTTCTAAAAAATAAAAAAACAAGAAAAATAATGAAACAAAAAAACAAATAGAAACCTCCTCCACCTATAGGTACCGAAAGGGCGTTGTAGGGGTGCTAATCCTTCCCTACACGAAACCAACCCCTGAACCCTTATTTGGTAACGTAGAGCACCCACATTTTAGGTGACCAACTGCACCCCCAAAAATAGTTGGTGGCGACTCTGTACAATCTCATCATTCCATTCAGGCCCGAATGAAAATCGATGATGACACTAAGATGATGTTTTATATTTATTTATGCTATTTCATGAACTTGTGTGAGTAGTTTTCTTAATCTAGAGGAGCAATGTAGCCTCTTATGCTGCTATACTGATTCTATGAATATTTGGTTTGTTTAATTTAGGTTTGCATGTTTTATGAATCTGTTATTCATCTTCTATATCTAGGTTGTATACACCTAGGTTTCTTAGCCCTAGTCCGGGGATACCTTGGATTCATAACATATTTGTGATTGGTGTGACCATTATCCTTTCAGAAATATAATATATAAGCTTTGTTTGTTGCTGCCATGGTGACCATTCAGGCATACAACACTTAGAAGGTCTATTAATGACCAATTGCAGTACCTTGGCTCATGTATAGTATGCTATTATTTAGATAATCCCAAGAACTTTAAAATCAGTAGAAACAATGTAGGGAGGTGAAATTGTGACCCTAGATGCCTTTAGTCCTTGAGCTTTAATTTCGAAAACAATTCTGTTGTCTTTATTTATTTAGAAAATCAAATAAAAATTAGATCTTTAGTTTTAAAAAGAAATCATTTTTCCAAGACATTTTATAGAATGAGAGTAGTTGGGTGTTTTGATTTAAGAACTAGAAAACTAGGCTAATCCCTGTAGGTTCGACCCCTTGCTTGCTGCAATTCTGTTAGTGCAAACTAAGGGAATTAATTATCTTGAAGAGAGGTTTTACGACATTAGCTAACTCTTTTAGAGTGGCTAAAAACCTTTCTGTCAAATTGGCGTCATTGCTGGGGATTCAACGGTTAACTAGTTTTTCAAATCAACATTGAGTGAAATTATTTGAATTCTGATCTTGGTGCTTTCTTCTGTCTTTTATTTTCTTTGATTTTGTATTATTTATTTATTTATTTTATATTGTTTGGAGCTGCTGGGTGTGTTCTTGTTGTTTTATAGGAACGTTCACCAAGTGTTTGAGAAAATTCTCAGTTGTGTATGCAACGAAGGGAACTTGTGCCATTTAATCCAGAACTTGAATGGATATTCAGATGTCATCGTAGGGTAGCTAGGGAAGCCAAGAGGCAAGCTGAAGAAGCACTGCAGGGTTTAGAGGATTTAGTTCTTGACATTATGGAGGATACAAGACCTGATGGTAGTATCCAGCAAGGAGGGGCCAATTATAATGGCTAATATCCAAAAGATGAGGGTAACAGATTTAGGCCCAGGACCTTCTTGGACTATGCGAGGCCGACTATGTCAGATCACTACTTTGGGATTAGGCAAATAAGAGTCCAAGCGAATAGTTTTGAGCTGAAACCGGCATTGATCAACATGGTGAGCAACAATGCATTTGGAGGAACAGCAGTGGATGACCCACATCAGCACTTGATGAGGTTCTTTTAGATGTGTGACACAATAAAGCTCAACAATGTGTCGGAGGAAGCAATAAAGTTAAAACTTTTTCCTTTTTTCCTAAAGGGATAAAGCTCTTGGATGGTTCAATAGCCTACCGGCTGGTACTATAAACACATGGGAGGAGATGCAGACTAAATTCATGTCTAAGTATTTCCCTCCTTCCAAGGTGATCCAGCTTAGAGGGGAAATCAGCCGATTTAGGCAAGACGAGATGGAGACCCTTCATGGAGCTTGGGAGAGATTTAAAGACTTGGTAAGAAGATGCCCTGACTATGGAAGACCCCATTGGATTCAAATTGAATCTTTTTACACAGGTCTTCAGTCTCACTCACAAGACAAGGTGAATGCAGCTGCAGGAGAATGTTTAATGAATTCGGAACCTGATGTAGGAGCTGAACTCTTAGAGAGACTATCATTGGCTGATTGGCAGTGGTCTAATGTGTGGACTTCAAGGCTAGAGGAGAAGATAACGTCAGTTGATAATTCTTCCAATGACACGTAAGAGCAGATTGGGTCTTTAGCCAAAAGTATGGAAGTATTGGCTCTTAAGGTTGGAGGACCACAGTAACCTTCACTAGTAGTTGACCAAGCATGGAGTGGAGCTAAAGAAGCAAACTTTGTTGGAGGAAAGAGTATATATCAGAAGCAACCCTTCTACCAACAGAACTAGGGTCAACGCTATCAGTAACAACAACCCAACCAAGGCTACCAGAAAAATGCCTTTAACCAGAGTCAGAATAGAGGAGGTGACACTTCAAATCAGTATAAATATATCCCTTCAGGAATAAAGCAGAATCCGTATGCTACGGATAATTATTTGCAACCACCTCCAGGTTTTGAGTAGTAACATCAGCCTCATCCTCAGCAACAGAGAAGAAATTATCAGATTGAGGATGAGACGACCAGAAGAGAAGTGGGAGATTTGAAGGAAAGGGTAGGAAGTATGGAGAGCTCCATTAAAAGCAAGGAAAAGTCTACTGGTTAATGTAGCACAAAATGTTAATCAGGGAGTTTCTTCCAAATCCTTTCCAAATGATACTAAAGTTAATCCCAAGGAAAGCTACAAGGCTATCACTTTGAGAAGTGGTAAGGCATTAAAGGAAGCTGAGGAGCCTAAGAAGAAGGCTTTACAAGAAGCATAACCCAAGCCCTTAGCATCTGAAAATCAGGGAAGAGCTAAAGAAGAAGAGAAACAATTGGGAGTTAACCAGGAATAACAACCAGCTCAGATTCAAATAACTGAAGAACAAAGGCCAATAGAAGTGAGGCACGATGCCATTTCCTTAGCGGATGAGGAATCAAAAGGTGAAAGAAGAAAATGAACGCTTCTTGAAGATATTCAAGATGCTGGAAATAAACATTCCTTTCATAGAAGCCCTAGAACAGATGCCTAGATGCAAGAAAGTTTTGAAGGACTTCATGATGAAAAAGAGGAAGTATAGAGACCACGAGATTGTTGCTGTCACTAATGAGGTGAGCAATGTGGTTCACAGGAAGCTACCCACAAAGCATAAAGATCCGGGTAGTTTCACTCTTCCTTGTGTAATAGGAGATGCACCACAATAGTAGGCCCTATGAGATTTGTGGGCCAGCATCAATTTAATCTCCTTCACCCTCTACAAGCAGCTTGGGTTAACAGGGATGAAGCCCACTTCTATCTCATTACAATTTGCTGACCGGTCCACTAAAAGGCCTGAGGGAATCATAGAGGACATGCTAGTGAAGGTGGGCTCATTTATTTTTCCAGCGGATTTCGTGGTATTAGAGATGGAAGAAGCTATAGGAGTTCAGTTACTCCTAGGAAGACCTTTCTTGAGGACAGGGTGTGATTTGATCGATGTAGTTCAAGGTAAGTTCACCTTGAGGATAAATGAAGATACCCTAGTCTTCCATATGGAAAGACCTTTGCAAGGACAAGAAAAGGAAAGTTGTCTCTGGATAGAAGACTTTGCGGACTTAGTGGAAGACTTCCTGAATGAGCAGATAGAACAACAAACAGATGAAGTGCTATGCACATCAGAGATCCAGCAGCAAGAGACTGAGGACTTGATCACTAAAGAGGAGGAACAAAAATCAAGTCCATTGGAGCAAGCTAAGGAGGAGCATGAAGAGTCAACAACTCTAGAGCCAGAACTGAAGGAGTTGCCTGGACACTTGAGGTATGAATTTCTAGATTCCACCAATAGATTTCTAATAATTGTAGCTTCAAACTTAAATGCTTTGGAATGTGAACAATTGCTAGAAATTCTAGTCCAGGGCTGTGCATGCATAAAATTCTTATAAATGATAATTTTAACCCCATTGTTGAAAGACAACGAAGATTGAACCCAATAATGAAAGAAGTTGTTAGGAAAAAAGTACTAAAATGGAAAAATGCTGGGATCATTTATGTTATATCTGATAGTGAGTGGGTTAGTCCTTTGCATGTTGTGCCTAAGAAAGGGGGCATGGCGGTGATTAGAAATGAAAAGAATGAATTGACTCCATCTAGGATTGTAACAGGGTGGAGAGTCTGTATAGACTATAGGAAGCTAAATAAGGCCACTAGGAAGGACCACTTTCCCCTTCCTTTTATTGATCAAATGCTTGATAGGTTGGCTGGGTTAGCCATTACTGCTTCCTAGATGGGTATTCCAGGTATAATCAGATCATGATTAAACCCAAGGACTAGGAGAAAACAACGTTCACTTGCCCTTTTGGCACTTTTGCATTTGGGAGGATGCCATTTGGGTTGTGCAATGCACCCGCGACCTTTCGAAGGTGCATGATGGCCATTTTTTAGGGCCTAGTGGGGGAGATTATGGAAGTATTTATGGATGATTTCTCTGTGTTTGGTTCCTCTTACCAACATTGTTTAAAAAACCTAGATACTATCCTGGAGAGATGTGAAGAGAAAGAACTTCTCCTCAATTGAGAGAAATGTCATTTCATCGTAAATGAGGGCATAGTTCTTAGGCACAAGGTGTCCGCTAAAGGTTTGGAGGTGGATAGAGCTAAAATATCCACTATTGAAACTCTACCACCTCCAACCAATGTCAAAGGGGTGAGAAGTTTCTTAGGACATGCTGGGTTTTATAGAAGATTTATAAAGAACTTCTCCGAAATAGGTAAACCCTTAAGTGTTTTATTGGAAAAGGATACAAACTTTGAATTTAATGATGAATGTTTAAAAGCTTTTGAGGTCTTTAAGCACAAGATGGTCACAGCCCCTGTCATAGTTACTCCGGATTGGAAACAACCATTTTAAGCTTATGTGTGATGCGAGTGACTATGCCGTGGGGGTAGTTCTAGGGCAGAGGAGAGAGAAAATTTTTAGGGTGATTTACTATGCTAGTAAGACTCTAGATAATGCCCAACAGAACTATACCAATACTGAGAAAGAGTTGCTAGCTGTTGTGTATGGCTGTAACAAGTTTAGATCTTATCTCTTTGGGTCTAAGTTGGTTGTTTATATTGACCATGCAGCTTTTAAGTATTTGTTAGCTAAGAAGGAAGATAAGCCACGTTTGCTGAGATGGGTTCTCCTCTTACAAGAGTTTGATTTAGAGATTGGAGACACTAAAGGAGACTTAAACACTATTGCAGATCACCTTTCTCGAGTTGAAAATGCACATAAGTCTTTATCCATCTCTGATGATTTTCCTGTTGAGGTAATGCTTCAAGTAAGCCAGCTCCCTTGGTTTGCTGATGTTGGACCCCATTTTGTCCGGATTGGACATACTAACCTATTTTATATATTTATCTTCCCATGCCATATCTTATAAATAGGTCTAGGAAAGCCCAAAGTTAAGAACCTCTACTACCAGCCCCTAAAGTGCCCCAAGACCAACGCCAAGTGATAGAGGATGAAATTTGGAGACTAACGCACTTGACCGAGCTCAATTCTGATTTAAAATGAAGAAGTTATGGCCAAAATAATTTTCGTCGGAAAAAGTTAACTTTGCCAAAAGACGGTCAATGCCCCTGGTCAAATTGCCCGAAAATGTGCACGTGAGGAATAGTCCGAAATGTCTATTTACGCGAATACGGGTCTTCCTAAACAATCCCTGAAAGGTCGTCCATTTTGGTATTTTAAGTGGGGGTAAAAGGGTAATTAAAAGTTAAAAAAAACTCGAAGTGTCGGTAGGTCGAAGCCTCGAAGCCTCGAAGCCCCGCTGCCGACACTCCGACCTTCGACTCGCCCCATCGACCTTCGACCCACCAACCTTCGAAGCCGGTAAGCCTGCCGACACTCCGACCTGCCGACACTTCGACCCTTCGCCCTTTGCCCTTCGACCCACCGACCTTCGACCCTTTGACCATTGACCTTCGACCTGCCGACACTTCGACCCATTGACTGTTGACCTTCGACCCATCGACCTTCGACCCACCGACACTTCGACCCTTTGACCCGTTGACCTTCGCTATGTGGCCTCTTTCATTGGCATTCTCGCTGGCTACTCATGGGACACGTTTTATTAGCTGGCCATTTTTGTCAAAGATACTTTTCAATGCCTGTCTGTCACATGTGCTCACAAAAAACGAAAAAGCAATCACAGGCCCCCTGATTTTACGCACAGGTCGTCCAACCACTAGACAAAAGCCAGAATCTTACAATTAAAAATGCTGGCATTCATAATAGAGCATTAAATGCTGCAATCAATGCAATCCAGCCAAATTGAGCTAGCTCTTTAAAACCAGTCTTCTGTCCACACAAAAACACTGGAGTTCGGCCAAGAGAAAAAAAGGGGATTGGCACACAGAAAAGAAAAAAACAGAGAGAGATTTGTACACAGAAAGGAGAGTTCGGCAAAGAGAAAAAAAATAGAGTTCAGCCCCAGAAAAAAAAAAGGAGGCCCGAAGGACAGACCTGAGAACTCGCTGACGAAAATTGCTTCCATTCATTCTGAATTTCGCCCAACTCCTGCAATCAAAAAATAAATAAATAAAAAAACAAAAAGAAAAGGCAGTCCGATTCCTTTTTTCTTTCCTTTTCCCCCACTTCTCTCCTCACTGTACCAACCCTCATACATATGCTCTCCCCATTTCAAACCTAGAAATTCTGAAATACCATTATCATTCCCCTAGTTCTGTTTTCTTCTCATTTTAGCGCATAGCGCAACAATACCAAAATCAAAAAAAAGGGGGATAGCAAAACGAAAAGAGAGAGACATAGGTTTATATGCAGTTCCGGCCAGCAGTGTTCAACCTCCAGCCCAAGTTCAACTAACCAGTCTTTGGGGACTCGCCCTCCCGCTAACGTTGCCACTACCGGAGTCCCAATCGAAAGCCCAAGTCAGTTTCATTATTATTATTAGTTTTGCTAACTGAATATATATCTTAGCGGTTGTGTTATGATTTAATTTTCTTCCTTGCTGTTAATTTCGTTTAGTTGTTTCGTTTCTTGTTTTCTGTATTTCGTTGCTCTTTTCTTCATTTTATTCAAGTTGTAATATGTAATAGTTAATGGTAAATAAAAAACCGAGAGAGAGAGAGAGAAAAAATGAGAGGCAAGGAAAAAAGAGAAAAAAAAGAGAAAAAAAGAGTGGTTTCATTCTGTTTGTGGATATCACAATCACACACTTCACATTTATGTTGTTTTAGTCATAGTCAGTCAAAAAACCAAAAAAAGAAGACAAATAGGAGTTTTCCAAAACAAAAAAAAACATTTCCTAATAAATAAATAAATAAAATGTTTTAAACCAAAACCAAAACTTTAGGATTTCATTTTCCACTTCAAACAAAAAAAAACATTTAGGATCTCCTTTAGACACTTAGGGCAAATCAATTTTAACCACAACTTTAACAAACAACTTAGCCAAATAATAATAAAAAAAAGAGCATAGATTTTAGGAAAACGATAATGTCTTCACCCAGTAAAAAACGCTGAAAAACAAATAGAAACCTCCTCCTCCTATAGGTACCGAAAGGGCACTGTAGGGGTGCTAATCCTTCCCTACACGTAACTAACCCCCGAACTGTTATCTGGTAATGTAGACCACACACATTTTTAGGTGACCAACTGCACCCCCAAAACAGTTGGTGGCGACTCTAAATTTCTCATCATTGGTTTAGTTTGAGCTCACCCCAAACAGGACCGGACGAAAACCGGTGATGACAGCTGGCGACTCTGCTGGGGACTACACTTAGAGGGTTATGCCTAGTACTAGGATTGGGAGGTTTCCTTTTGTTTTTACGTGCTTTTTTATTTATTTATGATAATTGTGATTTATATGCTTTAATACCATGATAGTTGTGATTTACTGCTTTCCATACCTATTACATTCATGCATAACCTTATACCCGGGTTTATCATAATTTAGGTTAGCATGGTTTAGTATGGACCCTTGCGCGTTGATCATCATCCGCAATAGGGCCCCGGACTCCTCACTCAAGCTTGAGGTTCTTGTAAGGCACGTCCTTTTAAGACCCCCCTCCGGTAAATCCCATGGTGTATGGAGCCCTCTATTGAGGAAGTTTGGGAACCAGCGAATAAGATAGGTGTAGCAATAAAAGCCCATTAGGGGCATTGACCCACATGTTGTTTGCTCATTACATACCATGCTAACCATTTGTTTGTAGAGTAGTCCTTAAGCCATCCCTTGCATAAATGATTTGCCTTACTATTTGTTTATTCTTTCCCATTTGTTTGCCTTGCTATTGCTATATACTGTTCGATTTATCTCATACAACTGTTCATAATTATTCTTTTGAGTTAACTCTGTCCTACAAGGAACCACATTGTTACTTCCCACATTTATTTGAATATAGGATGCATGTTCTGTTCCATTCCACCCCATACACAGTCTTGGGTCACATAGACCATCGCGTTACTAGGTGTCCCTTCATTCCCCACTCAACACGCACATTGCATCACTCGGACATGTAGATCCCTATATACATGTTTACCCACACACAATCATGCATACGTACATAGAGATCTGCTTTCATATGTTGCAACATTTAGACATATAGCTCCATGCATACATACATGTCAAAAAAAATTACATACATGTTTGTGTGCACATATGGATATATACATGCATACATACATGTCAAAAAGAGCAAAAAAAAAAAAAACAAGCAAAAATGAGAAAACATCCAACAAATCAAAAGGGGAGCTTACCACAGTCCACTTCTGCCACAGCCAAGATTGCGCACCGATACTACCTCAGATCCCGACAACAACCATCCACTTCAATGGCAGAACTAGCAGAAAACAGATTTGCTAGTCTGGAGCAAGGCCAACAAGAACTGCAAAATCAAATGAAGACCATGATGGAAATGTTGACCAAGATGGCGGCAGACAAAGATAGGGGTCCCACAGAGATGGCCACCGGACGGTCCCCAAGGCAAGCACAAGAGGCAAGCATTGCCTCCCATTTCATACCAGTACCCCCACAGGAGTCCAATCCATCGAACATGAACCCCAGGCCTTCTCATCAGGTCCAATTTACCTCTCCTTGCTCCAAGCAACATGGCCGAAGTGATGGGACTTCATGTACCTCAGGAAGGTGATCAGTCACTATCAATGAAGAAGCTCGAGGAAAGACTCAAAGCAGTTGAAGGAGCAGAAGCTTATGGGATGATTAGTCCCCAAGATTTGTGCTTGGTTCCCGGCATCATTTTGCCACCAAAATTCAAGGTACCAGACTTCGACAAGTTTAATGGGTCCCAGTGCCCAAAAACACACCTTACTATGTACTGTCGGAAGATGGCTGCCCATGTTAATGATGACAAGCTCCTTATACATTGTTTCCAAGAAAGCCTGACTGGGGCACCACTCCGATGGTATATTCGGTTGGAGGGAAGTCACATCAAGACTTGGAGAGACCTCACAACAGCTTTCCCGACACAATATAAACACGTCACGAATTGGAGCTGGACAGGTTGGCGTTCTTAGCCTTTGAGAAAGGAGCTACGAAAAGTTTTAAAGTCTATGCTAGAAGATTGGGGGAGGCAGCTACAGAAGTTCAACCCCCACTAACTGAAAGGGAGTTGACCACCATGTTTATCAAAACTTTGAAAGGGGTATACTATGAAAAGCTGATAGGTAATGTATCCAGCAACTTCTCAAATCTAGTGGCTTCTGGGGAATGTATTGAAGACGGTGTAAAAAAAGGGAAGCTTCATGGCGATACGTCAGACATATTCAAGAAGTCTGCACAAACGGGGAAAAAGAAAGAACCAGATGTCCAGTTAATCTGGCAAAGTACTCCTATGCATCAAGCCAATTTCGGGACATACCCTAGTTTGTATCCCACACCTGGACCCTATCCAGGGCCACTCCCAATGACAGCCTATGCAGCGGCGATGCCTCCATACTTAGCATATCGACCACCAGGGGGAGCTCCTTATAGTCTTCCACCAAATCCGGCTCCAACTATACAACTAGAACCCCAACAAGCCCCTGTTAGGCCAAGCCAAACCACCAATAGACCTAGGCAGGAATTCGATAAGCTCCCTATGACTATTCTGAGTTGTATCCACGACTCCTGGAAGCCAGAATGGTGGCTCCAATTCCAGCAATAGAAGTGAAACAGCCACCCCCTGCCTGGTATAAATTGGAGGCCTGATGTGCCTATCACAGCAATGGAGCAAGGCACGACATTGAGAATTGTTTTGCCCTCAAGAAAATTGTCCAACAGTTGGTAAGGGCCAAATGGCTGGACTTTTCAAAACCGTCCAAACCAAGTGTTACCTCAAACCCATTACCAGAACATCCAAGCCAGTAAGCAATGGCGCCACAGAAATAAAACATAACCAGGTTTATGATATTGTGAGAAAGCTCTCTAGGGATGTGGCAATTCTATGTTGTTTTGTGTGGGTTCATAAAAACAATCACTCTTGTTTGGTTTTATTAAGTTTATGTTACCTGCAATTTTTTGTGTGCAATGTCTGTCACAACTTGTTTACTCTTTTGACATGGGTAGTAAGTCCAAATCGGGGAACATCACGCCAAGGAAACCTAAGCCATTTCACTTCTACCTTGAACTCCATGGAGATCAGAAGAGCATGTCAGCATAAAAGCTAACAAAACTGCTCTTATTTCAAACTGGGGCACAACAGAATTCCTTCTGTCATTGAAAGTTCCTTCTTGTACGCTTTGAGAAAAACTTTGATTGTTTAAAATGAAGAGAGGCCATCTTTCACTACCTCGCGATACTACCCTCGTTACCCCTTTTGTGCCTGACTAAAATTCCTTCTTATGTAAAACTTGATCCATAGTTCACCCCACACTGGGGCCAATTTCGAATATCAAGACTGCACACAGGGGCAATTATTGAGTAAAAGCAAAAAAAAAAGAGAATGAAAGAACAAAAAAGGAAGTATTTTGAATATCATAATCCCATATTGGGACAATTTTGTGATATCCCCTGACACTGGGGCAATAAAAATCATTCGAGCAACAATAATGTCCCACACGAGGGAAAATTCTTGATAAACAAAAAGGAGAGTCCAGTTTGAACTATGGATCACAACCTGCCTAGAATAGGTTTGAGCCTATTATATCCCTTTCTTGATAAACTCAGTAGCCCAGTCTACATTACAGTCCTAAAAAGTGCTCTCAGATTAAATGATCAAAGTTATTTCTCATATGCTCAAGTCAGAATAGCGCTACAAAGATCAAGGATTCAAGGCGGACTTGATGATAACCCGCAAGGTCATCAAGGGTAAAATACAAAGCCACCTACAAGGTAGAAGGAACAACAAGCAGAAAACAAGGCGAGCTTAGTGAAAACCTGAAAAGAGCACCAAGAGCAAAAGTTGGAGCTAGAAAAAGAAGGGTAATCACTCAAGGCCCGAGAGTAACCAACATCGAGCATCTGGCCTGACACACTTAGGCACCTCACTACCAACCTCTACCAATCCTTTCCGATCAAATCCCTACACCACAAAGCACACAAACAAGCCAACTAGCCATCAGGAGCTCCACTCAGTCCCTAAACCTTAGAAGTGGGCAAGCAGGCAAGATCCTCAACCTAGCCCCGAGCACCAACTGTAACCATCGGAATTCCTGTTCAGCTCAGTAACCTAGAGTCTCCTAACCCTCAAATACAACTACAAGGTCAAGCTGAAAGTTATACTCAGATACCCCAAAACATTATTACCTCTATCAGAAAAGGACAAACCAACAGGATTGTACATCATTGCATACTCCAATAAAAAAATAAAAATAAAAAAAACAACAAATAATTTTCATAAAATTTTGCATGCGTTTGTTTCAAAAGCCTATTCCCCAGTAGGTTTCCTCAGAAGGTCATTCAACAGCCTTGGCCCAACCATGGTCCAACCAGATAACAGCCCCAGCGGAAAGTTGCCTCCAAAAATCAAGTTAGTCCCTCAGCAAGCCAAACTTCAAAACAACTACCAGATCATTTCTCCTGCACGAAGACAGTATCCCAACATCACCAGCGGATTAAGCTCCCATAATAGATAATGCAACCACCAGGCATACATTACATAACCATGCATATATTACAAAGGCATCAGACGTTATCTCTCATTGCATTGTGCATGCATGCACCTTTCATACAAGTATCAAACAATCATTATAGCAACATGCATCATCATGTATCATCACATACAACATCAAACCCGGGGCAGTCTGGGTTTCCTTCATTTGGGCTTCTTCCTGACACAAACTGGTTTTAGCTCATTTCTTTTCAATTTCGTGTGCCTAACTTCTTCCTGAACAGACTGGATTAGCTAATTTCTTTCTTACGAGCTTCTTCCTGACACAAACGGTTTTAGCTCATTCTTTTCAATTTTGTGTGCCTAGCTTCTTCCTGAACAGACTGGGATTAGCTAATTTCTTTCTTTTGAGCTTCTTCCTAACACAAACTGGTTTTAGCTCATTCCTTTCAATTTCGTGTGCCTAGCTTTTTCCTGAACAGACTAGAATTAGCTAATTTCTCTCTTGTGAGCTTCTTCCTGACACAGATTGGTTTTAGCTCAATTCTTTTCATTTTGTGTGCCTAGCTTTTTCCTGAACAGACTAGAACTAGTTACCTTCTTTCCATCCTAGACCATTAAACTTTCCTGTTCCCTGAGGTAACCAGGATTTCACTTCCCGCCAGCCAAACGTGTTAACCAAACCATGGCAGCAGGTAAGTCAGGTAGGCGCTCCAACACGTCCAAAATGAGTTCCTCTTATCTTTGTATATTGTTTGTCTACAAATAATGCACAAAGAGGGGCAGCTGTTGGACCCCATTTTGTCCGGGTTGGACATACTAACCTATTTTATATATTTATTTGCCCATGCCATATCTTGTAAATAGGTCTAGGAAAGCCCAAAGTTAAGAACCTCTACTACCAGCCCCTAAAGTGCCCCAAGACCAACGCCAAGTGATAGAGGATGAAATTTGGAGACTAACGCACTTGACCGAGCTCTATTCTGATTTAAAATGAAGAAGCTATGCCCAAAACAATTTTCGTCGGAAAAAGTCAACTTTGCTAAAAGACGGTCAATGCCCCTGGTCAAATTGCCCGAAAATGTGCATGTGTGGAATAGTCCGAAATGTCTATTTAGGCGAATACAGGTCTTCCTAAACAATCCCTAAAAGGTCGTCCGTTTTGGTATTTTAAGTGGGGGTAAAAGGGTAATTAAAAATTAAAAAAAAAAAAACTCAAAGTGTCGGCAGGTCGAAGCCTCGAAGCCTCGAAGACCCGAAGCTTCGAAGACTCGAAGCCTCGAAGCCTCGAAGCCCCGCTGCCGACACTCCGACCTTCGACTCGCCCCATCGACCTTCGACCCACCAACCTTCAAAGCCTGTAAGCCTGCCGACACTCCGACCTACTGACACTTCGACCCTTCGCCCTTTGCCCTTGGACCCACCAACCTTCGACCCTTTGACCGTTAACCTTCGACCTGCCGACACTTCGACCCATTGACGATTGACCTTCGACCCATCGACCTTTAACCCACCGACACTTCGACCCTTTGACCCGTTGACCTTCACTGTGTGGCCTCTTTCGCTGGCATTCTCGCTAGCTACTCACGGGACACGTTTTATTAGCTGGCCATTTTTGTCAGAGATGCTTTTTAACGCCTGTCTATCACATGTGCTTACAAAAAACGAAAAAGCAATCACAGGCCCCCTGATTTTACGCACAGGTCGTCCAACCACTAAACAAAAGCCAGAATCTTACAATTAAAAATGCTGGCATTCATAATAAAGCATTAAATGCTGCAATCAATGCAATCCAGCTAAATTGAGCCAGCTCTTTAAAACCAGTCTTCTGTCCACGCAAAAACACTGGGAGTTCGGCCAAGAGAAAAAAGGGGATTGACACATAGAAAAGAAAAAAACAGAGAGAGATTTGTACACAAAAAGGAGAGTTCGGCAAAGACAAAAAAAAACAGAGTTCAGCCCCAGAAAAAAAGGAGGCTCGAAGGACAGACCTGAGAACTCGCTGACGAAAATTGCTTCTATTCTTTCTCAATTTCGCCTAACTCCTACAATTAAAACAAAAAAACAAAAAACAAAAAAGAGAAGACAGTCCGATTCCTTTTTTCTTTCCTTTCCCCCCACTTCTCTCCTCACTGTACCAAGCCTCATACATATGCTCTCCCCATTTCAAACCTAGAAATTCTGAAATACCATTATCATTCCCCCAGTTCTGTTTTCTTCTCTTTTTAGCGCATAGCGCAACAATACCAAAATAAAAAAAAAGGGGGATACCAAAACGAAAAGAGAGAGACACAGGTTTATATGCAGTTCTGGCCAGCAGTGTTCAACCTCCAGCCCAAGTTCAACTAACCAGTCTTTGGAGACTCGCCCTCCCGCTAACGTTGCCACTACCGGAGTCCCAATCCAAAGCCCAAGTCGATTTATTTATTATTATTAGTTTTGCTAACTGAATATATTTCTTAGCGGTTGTGTTATGATTTAATTTTCTTCCTTGCTGTTAATTTCGTTTAGTTGTTTCGTTTCTTGTTTTCTGTATTTTGTTGTTCTTTTCTTCATTTTATTCAAGTTGTATTATATAATAGTTAATGGTAAAAAAACCAAGAGAGAGAAAAAATGAGAGGCGAGGAAAAAAGAGAAAAAAAGAGTGGTTTCATTCTGTTTGTGGATGCCACAATCACACGCTTCACATTTATGTTGTTTTAGTCATAGTCAGTCAAAAAACCAAAAAAAGAAGACAAATAGGAGTTTTCCAAAACAAAAAAAAGGTTTCCCAATAAATAAATAAATAAAATGTTTTAAACCAAAACCAAAACTTTAGGATTTCATTTTCCACTTCAAACAAAAAAAAAAACATTTAGGATCTCCTTTAGACACTTAGGGCAAATCAATTTTGACCACAACTTTAACAAACAACTTAGCCAAATAATAATAAAAAAAAAGAACTTAGATTTTAGGAAAACGATAATGTCTTCACCCAGTCAAAAACACTAAAAAACAAATAGAAACCTCCTCCTCCTATAGGTACCGAAAGGGTGCTGTAGGGGTGCTAATCCTTCCCTACACGTAACCGACTCCCGAACCGTTATCTGGTAATGTAGACCACACACATTTTTAGGTGACCAACTGCACCCCCAAAAACAGTTGGTGGCGACTCTAAATTTGTCATCATTGGTTTAGTTTGAGCTCACCCCAAACGGGCCCGAACGAAAACCGGTGATGACAGCTGATATGGCAAACTATTTAGCCACTGAGTTTATACCTAAGAAATTTGATTACCACCACTGAAAGAGGTTAATAGCAGATGCAAAGAAGTATATTTGGGATGATCCTATCCTCTATAGGCAGTGTGCTGATCAGATAATTAAATGGTGTGTCCCTAAGAAGGAAATGGATGATATCATGCATTAGTGTCATGCATCAAATTATGGGGGCCACTTTGGGGTGCAAAGGACAGTGGCTAAAATCATGCAATATGGGTTTTACTGGCCCAACATGGTTAAAGACACCTACGTTTTTGTTAAAACTTGTGATAGATGCCAAAGGGTAGGTGGACTGTCTAGAAAGAATGCGATGCCTTTAATTGGAATCCTTCCAGTTGAAATTTTTGATATTTGGGGCATAAACTTTATGGGGCCATTCCCCATTTCTGATGGGTATTCATACATTCTGTTGGCTGTGGATTATGTATCCAAGTGGGTTGAGGCACTCCCAACAAGAGTGAATGATGCTAGGGTGGTGACTAAATTCCTTACCAGAAACATTTTTAGCCATTTTGGGACACCAAGGGCTATCATTAGTGATGAGGGTAGTCACTTTTGTAATAAATTGTTTGATAAATTGTTGATAAAGTATGGAGTCAACCATAGGAAGTCCTTAGCTTATCACCCACAAGCCAATGGGCAAGCTGAAGTGTTTAATAGGAAAATAAAAGCTATTCTTGAGAAAACTGTTGGAGGAAATAGAAAGCATTGGTCTCAAAGGCTTGATGAAGCCTTATGGGCTTATAAGACAGCCTACAAGACTCCCATTGGAATGTCTCCTTAGAGAATCCTATATGGGAAGTCTTGTCATTTGCCTGTGGAATTAGAACACAAGGCTTAATAGGCCTTGAGAAAATTAAATATTGATCCACAAGAGACTAAGGAGCTGAGGATGACTCAGTTAATTGAGTTAGAAGAGTTTAGAATGGATGCCTATGAAAGTGCTAAAATTTATAAGAAAAGAACAAAGAAATGACATGATAGGCAATTAAACAAAGAATTTCTAAACTTGGGGCAAAAAGTTTTATTGTTTCACACTAGACTGAGGCTATTTCCAGGTAAGCTAAGATCAAAATGGATGGGGCCTGATAATGTGCATTTTATGCCGTTATTCTAGTGTCTATTTAGGATGTTTAAGAGCATAATTAGAGCCTTATTGCTTCATATATCATATATATTTGCTCTAACCCCTAGGAAGATGCTATTTGCAAATACATGCGTTTTTAAGATGTTTTGGAAGATTTTGGAGCTCACTTTTGACATAGTAGATGGCCTCAAATAATTGGTGTGCAAGAACAAAAGTTGCTTAGAATGATGTCCTCTACCTACCACAGAAATTTTAGAGCATTTGGAGCTGAACGTGAATTCACCCATTTCACGTGCAAGTGTATTTTTGCTTCTCAGGCCTCTACAGGATGCAAGGAAGCTTGGGGAGAAGTTTGAGCTGATTTGGAGTTGCACGTGAATTCACCATATCACGTGGAAATTGACGTGCAGAGATATTTTTGGACCAATCCTATCGTTTTTCCATGCTGATCATTTGTTTCTGAAGGCCCATGTCCAAATTGTGGATGGAAGATAGAGATTTTAAAGTTTGGAGTGTCACTTATCAAAACTACGTCGTTTTGATAGATGGGCTAGGGTGCACACCTCAAGGCCCATCCAAACTCTATAAATAAAGCCTCCACGCCGCCTGCTAGACATCCTAAACCCCCCTACACGTTTTTAGAGAGAGAGAGAGGCTTCACGACTTGGAGGTTGCTCCTTGACCTAGGAGAGCAGCCGTCGCAGCTGTCGCGGATTTTGGAGCCTGGATTTGAAGCTTGTTGCGTGCGTGGATTAGAAGAAGATTTTTAGCTTTACTGCTATGGTTTTGCTTGTAATCATGCGTGAGTAGTTCTTATAATCTAGGGGAGCAATGTAGCCCCCTTGTTGCTTTGCTTTGTTTATGAATATTGGGTTTGGATGATTGAAGTTTTGCATGTTTTATGAATCTGTTCTTAATTTCTATCTTTGGATGTACACCTTGGAATTCTTAGCCCTAGTCTGGGGCGGATTGAGATTCATAACTTATTTGTAATTGGTGTGATCATTATCCTTTTGCAAGTATGATTTATTGGCTTTGCATGTTTGTGTGTTTAGATGACCATTCTGGCATACAACTCTTAAAAGGACCTCAATGACCATTTGTTGTCCTTGGCTTATGTTTAGCATGTTTTCAATCAGACAACCCTAATACCATGAACCAGTAGAGATAACATAGGGAGGTGAAATTGTGACCCTAGATGCCTTTAATCCTTGCATCTTTATCCTAAAATCAATTTGCTTTCTTTGTTTATTCAGAAAACCAAATAAAAATTAGATCTTTAGTTATAAAAAGAATTCGTTTTTGCCAAGACATTTTTTTAAGCAAGATTAATTTGGTGATTTGAGTTAGAGCTAGATAACTTGGTAATCTCTGTGGGATCGACCCCTTTCTTGTCGCTATTTTATTTAGCATTAGTTAAGGGAATTAATATTTTGAGAAGGGATTTAAACGGACAGCAGCTTAACCCTAACTTGGGTTTCGCTCACGAAATACCCGTTCGTCAAATTGGTGCCGTTGCCGGGGATTCAACGGTTGACTAGCTTTAGAAATCAACATTGAGTGAAATTGTTTGAATTCTGATCTTGGTGTTTTATTTTGTCTTTTATTTTCTGTTATTTTTCTTTGAGTTTTTATTTGTTTATTTTGCATTGTTCGGAGCTGCTAGGTGTGTTCTTGTTGTTTTACAGGAACATACACCAAGTGTTTAAGGAATTCCTAGTTGTGCATGCCAAGACAGGAGTTTATACCATTTAATCGGGAACCTGAAAGATTGTTCAGAGCTCGTCGTAGAGCAGCTAGGGAAGCAGCACGTGAGGCTGAAGAAGCATTGCAAGGCTTAGAGCAGTCCGTAGGTGAATTGATGGCAGATTTAAGGCCTGATGGTGGTGCACCGCAAGGAGGGGCCAATTACAATGGCCAGTAACCAGAAGAAGAGGGTAATAGGTTTATGCCCAGAACCTTCTTAGACTATGCTAGGCCAATGATGTCAGACCATTATTTTGGGATTTGGCAGACAAGAGTCCAAGCAAATAGCTTCGAGCTGAAGCCGGCGTTGATCAACATGGTGAGCAACAACGCATTTGGAGGAACAGCCGTGGATGATCCACACCAGCATTTGATGAGGTTCTATCAGATGTGCGACACCATAAAGATCAACAATGTATCGGAGGAAGCAATAAAGCTAAGGCTTTTCCCTTTCTCTTTAAGGGATAGAGCTCTTGGCTGGTTCAACAGTCTGCCAGCAGGTTCAATCAACACTTGGGAGGAGATGCAAACCAAGTTCATGTCAAAGTACTTCCCTCCTTCCAAGGTGATCCACTTTCAGAGGGGAGATTAGCGATTCAGGCAAGATGAGATGGAGACTCTTCATGAAGCTTGGGAGCGTTTTAAAGACTTAGTGAGAAGATGCCCTGATCATGGAAGACCCCAGTGGATTCAAATTGAATCTTTCTACACAGGTCTTCAGTCCCACTCACAAGACAAGGTGAATGCAGCTGCTGGAGGATGCTTGATGAATCTAGAGCCTGACGCAGCAGCAGAGCTCTTGGAGAGGCTGTCATTAGCTGATTGGCAGTGGTCTAATGTGCGTACTTCAAAGCCAAGGGAGAAGATAGCTTCGATTGATAATTCTTCCAATGATATGCAAGCACGATTCAAGCTTTAGTGAAAGGCATGGAAGTATTGGCTCTTAAAGTTGAAGGATCACAACAAGCTTTACCAAGAGCTGAGCAGGGCTGGAGTGGAGCTGAAGAAGCAAATTATGTTGGAGGAAAGGGCTTGTACCAGAAGCAGCAATTTTATCCTCAACATCAATAACACGGGTACAACCAGAACTAGCAGCAATCTCAGCCATTTCAGAAAAACCAGAACCGAGGGGGAGATACTTCATTTCAGTACAAATATGTGCCCCCAGGGATGAAGCAGAATCCGTATGCTACAGATAATTATTTACACCCACCTCCAGGATTCGAGCGAACAAATGCCTCGGCCTCAACGAAAGAGGAAGGGTATATCAGAATGTGGATGAGCCAACCAAAAGAGAGGATAATTTGGAGGAAAGGGTAGTCACCATAGAATCTTCAATGAAGAATATAGAAAAGCTGCTTGTGAGTTTGGCCCAGAATGTAAATCAAGGAGTCTCAGCTAAATCTTTTCCAAGTGATACTGAGGCGAACCCCAAGGAGAGCTGCAAGGCTATTACTCTAAGGAGTGGGAAGGCACTGAAAGAAGCTGAAGAGCCTAAGAAGAAGGCAATTCCAGAAGAACAGAGCAGACCCTTGGAAGCTGATGACCAAGGAAAATCAGATAAAGAAGAAAGAGTGCAAAAAAAGAAGGACCAGCAGCTGAGTCAAGACAGAATAACTGAAGAACAGAGGCAAGAGCTCAGGCCTACTATGCCATTTCCTCAGAGGCTGAGGAACCAGAGGGTTGAGGAAGAGTATGAGCGCTTCCTGAGTTTATTCAAGCGGCTTGAGATTAATATTCCATTTGTGGAAATTTTGGAGTAGATGCCTAGGTACAAAAAGTACATCAAAGATTTTGTGAAGAAGAAGAGGAAATATGGGGATCATGAGACGGTGGCTGTCACTAACGAGGTGAGCAGTGTTGTTCAACAAAGTTTGCCCATCAAGCATAAAGATCCAGGCAGTTTTAATCTCCCTTGTGTGATTGGCAATGCACCGCAGTAGCAGGCCTTATGTGATTTAGGGGCCAACATCAATTTGATCTCCTTTGCTTTGTACAAGCAGCTTGGGCTTAAGGGCATGAAGCCCACTTCCATATCATTGCAGTTTGCTGACCGGTCTACTAGAAGGCCTGAAGGGATAATTGAAGACGTGTTAGTCAAAGTGGGTTCCTTCATATTTCCAGTGGACTTTGTAGTTTTGGAGATGGAAGAAGATAGAGGAGTT
The DNA here is from genome assembly GCA_023512835.1 of Taxillus chinensis. NCBI lineage: Eukaryota > Viridiplantae > Streptophyta > Magnoliopsida > Santalales > Loranthaceae > Taxillus > Taxillus chinensis. The sequence goes on along the minus strand of CM042090.1, from coordinate 55,797,090 downwards.
CAGCTACTCCTTGGAAGACCGTTTCTCAGAACGGGTTGTGCATTGATTGATGTTGCTCAAGGGCAGCTAACTCTGAGAATTAATGAGGAGACCTTAGTCTTCTACATGGGGAAGGCTTTGCAAGGTCAAGAGGAGGAGGATTGCTTTTGGGTTGAAGCCCTTGAGGAATTGGTGGAAGATTACTTGGCAGAAGAAATTACCACCACCAATAATGGAGCCCTGCAGCTTATAGAAGCTCAACAAGATGAAGAGATGTACTTGACAGCTGAGGAAGATGAGCAAACTACAAACTCTTTGGAGCAAGCTGAGGAGGAGAAACAAGATGACGTGCCTCCAGCTCCAGAACTGAAGGAGCTGCCTGGACACCTAAGGTACGAATTTTTAGACTCTACAAATCAATTCCCTGTCATTGTTGCTTCTAATTTGAATGATGTGGAGTGTACTCAATTGCTAGAAGTCCTTAGGAAACACAAAAAGGCCCTAGGATGGAACATTGAAGACATTAGGGGTATTAGTCCAGGGATTTGCATGCATAAAATTTTGATGAATGATGATTTTAAACCCCTTCTGAAAGACAAAGAAGATTAAACCCTGCCATGAAAGAAGTTGTTAGAAAAGAAATTTTAAAATGGAAAAATGCGGGTATAATTTATGCTATTTCCGATAGTGAGTGGGTGAGTCCATTGCATGTTGTGCCCAAGAAAGGGGGCATGACCGTGATTAAAAATGAGAAAAATGAATTGATCCCATCTCGCACTGTGACGGGGTGGAGAGTGTGTGTTGACTATAGAAAGCTGAACAAGGCTACTAGGAAGGATCATTTTCCTCTTCCTTTCATTGACCAAATGTTAGATAGGTTAGCTGGCTATAGTCACTACTGCTTTTTAGATGGCTATTCCGGGTATAATCAGATCATAGTTAAGCCCAAGGACCAAGAAAAGACCACCTTCACGTGTCCTTTTGGCACTTTTGCATTTAGGAGAATGCCATTTGGGCTTTGTAATGCCCCTGCCACCTTTCAAAGGTGTATGATGGCCATTTTTCAAGGTTTGGTTGAGGAGATCATGGAGGTCTTCATGGATGACTTTTCGGTGTTTGGTTCCTCCTACCAACAATGCTTGAAAAATCTAGATGTGGTCTTAGAGAGATGTGAGGAGAAGGAACTAGTCCTAAATTGGGAGAAATGCCATTTCATGGTAACTGAGGGGATAGTTCTAAGGCACAAGGTGTCTGGACATGGTTTGGAGGTAGACAAGGCAAAAATCTCCACTATTGAGACTCTGCCACCTCCAACCAATGAAAAAGGAGTGAGAAGTTTCCTTGGCCATGGTGGCTTTTATAGGAGATTCATTAAGGACTTCTCAAAAATTGCAAAACCCATGAGTAGGTTGTTAGAAAAAGACACAAGCTTTGAGTTTAATGCAGATTGCTTAGAAGCTTTCAACATCCTCAAGGGTAAGTTTGTCACTGCACTGTTATAGTCACATTGACTGGGCTCGACCTTTTGAGCTAATGTGTAATGCGAGTGATTATGCTATGGGGGGTAGTCTTAGGGCAAAGGTGAGAAAAGGTGTTTAGGGTCATTTACTATGCTAGTAAGACCTTAGATGATGCTCAACGGAACTATACCACCATCGAGAAAGAGTTGCTAGCCGTGGTTTATGGCTGCAACAAGTTTAGACCCTACCTTTTGGGGTCTAAAGTCATTGTTTATACTGATCATGCTGCATTGAAATATTTGTTTGCTAAAAAAGAAGCTAAGCCACGCTTGATTAGGTGGGTTCTCCTCTTATAGGAATTTGACCTTGAAATTAGAGACACAAAGGGAGCCTTAAATTCTGTGGCTGATCACCTCTCCCGTGCGGAGAATGCACCTAAGTCTCTACCCATTGTAGATGACTTTCCTGATGAGAAGTTGTTTGAGGTGCATCATCTTCCTTGGTTTGCTGACATAGCAAATTATTTAGCCACTGGGTTCATACCCAAGTAGTTAGACTACCACCAGAGAAAGAAATTGGTAGTAGATGCTAAGAAATTCATTTGGGAAGACCCAATTCTTTATAGGAGGTGTCCTGACCAAATCATTAGAAAGTGTGTCCTTGAGGAGGAGGTAGATGACATAATACATCATTGTCATGCATCACATTATGGGGGCCACTTTGGGGTGCAAAGAACTATGGCTAAAATCATGCAGTGTGGCTTTTATTGGCCTCACATGGTGAAAGACACCTATGTCTACATCAAAAAGTGTGATAGATGTCAAAGGGTAGGTGGTCTGTCTAGGAAAAATGAGATGCCCTTAACTGGAATCCTTCCAGTTGAAATTTTTGACATTTGGGGCATTGACTTCATGGGGCCATTCCCCAATTCTGATGGGTATTCATACATTTTGCTTGTTGTGGATTATGTGTCTAAGTGGGTAGAAGTTATTCCTACTAGAGTGAATGATGCTAGGGTTGTGACTCATTTCCTTACTAGGAACATCTTCAGCCGTTTTGGGACACCAAGGGCTATAATCAGTGATGAGGGTAGTCATTTCTACAACAAATTGTTTGACAAATTATTGAACAAGTATGGTGTCACTCATAGGAAGTCTTTAGCTTACCACCCACAAGCTAATGGACAAGCAGAAGTGTCCAACAGAGAGATTAAGGCCATTTTAGAGAAAACTGTTGGAGCCAATAGGAAAGATTGGTCTCAAAGGCTTGATGAAGCCTTATGGGCATATAGGACAGCTTACAAAACTCCCATTGGGATGTCACCATACCGTATTCTATATGGTAAGGCATGTCACTTGCCTGTGGAACTAGAACACAAGGCTCATTGGGCCTTGAAGAAGTTAAAATTTAACCGACAAGAGATCAAAGAGCTTAGGATGACTCAATTAATTGAGTTAGATGAGCTTAGTGCTAAATTTTACATGCTTGTATGAACTAAGAAATGGCATGATAGGCAACTCAACAATGAACCTTTAACCTTAGGGTAGAAAGTTCTTCTATTTAACACAAGGTTGAGGTTATTTCCCGGAAAATTAAGGTCCAAGTGGATGAGACCTTTTGTGATAGTTGATAAGAAGCCATATGGGAGCTTTGAGCTCCAAGCTGTAGATGGCAAGAAATTTTGGGTGAATGGCAATGATCGAAACCATACTTTGATTCAACTCAGAGGGAGATAGTTGATTCCCTCTCTTTCACCATTGCATGATCATAACTGAAAGTCTAGCTACAGACTTTAAATAAAGCCCTGGTTGGGAGGCAACCCAATGTTTATTGCTATGTTTTATTTTATGTTATTTTCTTTTATTTACTTTATTCAATAAATTTATTTGCAAGCTAACCGTTGTGCAGGAGACTTTGCTTCTTTCTTAACTAACCATTTGCAGGACGAGCAAATTATTGGGTCTTGAACTTGTGGAATTATTTTTAAAGTCAAAGTCAAGGAGCAAGGAGCAAGTGAAGCCCAGAAGAGCTTGAAGATGGGCTCAAACAATTCACGTGCAAGACTTAAAGATGATCCATAATGCACAAGCAACTAAGTGGAGAAATTTGGGCCAGTTTAGGCCTGAACGTGAATTTGCACGTGAATTGCCCAATTCACGTGCACCTCCTTTTGAGCTATAACTTTCTGGAATGCTAGATGAAGACCATGTGAATCACGTTTACTCTTGCATGCGAATTGCTAGCTGTCATATGGAGGCTCAAAAATACAAAATACCAATTTTAGCCCTCCTAGAAGCTTCAAACAATTCACGTGCAGAAGGGACTATTGCTTGCCAGCTCATGGAGGACCCACCACCAAAGTTTGGGACGATTCTGACCTGCATGCCAATTCAACCAATTCACGTGCAAGGGCTATTTTGGTCAGAACACTCTGAAAATTTAGGGGCACGTGTATCACGCCAATTGGACCATCTTTCCTTCTGCACGCTATATAAAGAGAGGCCATCTTCAAAGGCTTCCACACCAAAATCACTCCAGATCTGAGTATTAGAGAAACTCTGCTCTTTTGCTCTCTTGCTCTTCAGTTTTCTGCTCTTTGCTCTTTATTCTCATTCCAAGATGGTGCGCACAAGGAGGACTGGCCAGGAGGAGGTGCACTCACCTAGTGCTGATAGCCAACCTGAGGAGATACTCTTGGGGCATGCTCTTGATATGCAGGCTTTGGAGACTTTAGAGCTGGGCTGGGCTAGAGAGGTGGCTCTTAAAATTCAAAATCTGGGATTACAACGTGATAGCTTCCCTCAGCTAAGCCTAGGAGAATTTGGTACTGCATGCAACTATTCTGCAAGGGAAGGAAACTTGGGAAGTGCGTGGCGAGACGTCAGTTGACTTTGTGGCTCAGGTGCGATGAATGGTGGCCAATGTTATCTACTACTACAGCTTGCCAACTAAGAGGTAAGTGTTTGTCCTACTCCCTATTTTATGCCATGAGGACATAGCATATTTTAAGTGTGGTGTATGGGGAGTGACTTGAGCCACTTGCTTGTCTTTTATGTTGTGATTGCATATTTTATTTATTATTTAAAAGAAAATGTTTTTAGTTGCATGATTGTTTGAGTTGTTTGCTTGAATGATTTGCTTGTGGAGACATGGATATTAAGTATGCAATTTTGGCCTACAAATTTTACTTTTTGGGCCACATTAGTATCATGTTGTGATAAGGGTGTTAAAGTAGTTAAAATGTGCTCTGAATTGGTTTAATCATGTCTTTATCTTTTGAATGATATCACCATGTTTTTGGAGCTGAGTTTTGAATATTAGCTGAGCATGAATGCTATGATAGACCTAAGTAACCCTTAAAGTTGAGTGAAAAAGAAATGCAAAATGAGAACAGCTTGTTTTTAGCCCTTGAGTGACATTTATGGTTTTTGGGTAATAGTTTGATTTGATACTCCTCTCTGCATTCAACATTGGTTATTTAATGGTAGGAGTCAAGTAAGCATGTGATTACTTATTAGTGCTCAGTGTTTGGTGTGTGAAGTTAGGATGCAAGACCTTTAAGTCACTTTGACTTCCTATGTATCCTAATTTTTGTTTATTGTGTTGTAAATATAAAAGGCTGTGATATAGAATGTGAAAAAGCCATCACTTAATTGGGAAATGGGATGTGAGACATCAATGAATGTTTGCCTCTCCTTATGTAGCAAAATGGCAAGGGGTATGCATTAGAAAAATCAGTCTTATTTATGTGTTATGTGAGTAAAAAAAAGAGTGAATAATCCATCAAGGGAGAGCATAAAATGCAACCTTGTAAGGTTATTACTAAAAAAAAAGAGAGAAAGAAAGATTCAGAATAAAAGCCACAATGGCTTGATGTTTATGTGTGATTATTTATTTGTGAAGCCACATTGGCTGAATTGTGTTTTGTTTTAAGAATGTTGAGCTCAATTCTTTGGCTCATGTTTTGTTTTATCAGTTATTAGAATAGAGTGTGAGTTTATTGAGTTTAGACTAGCGTGTGAGTTCAAATAAAGTAGAATAGAGGGTGTGTTTTCTTTGATGAGCATAATAGGGAACTCTCATGATTGTTTGGCAAGTACTTAATCAATAGCTGATGGCGAGTGTAGAGATAGAGTTTTCCATCCATTGTTCATTGATAGGTATTGGGCTTGAGAATTATTATATTTGAGTGAGACTACTTATCCTTGGTAAGAACTTAAAGGGAAATTAGGTGCTATTTTATCATGGATTGCTTGCTCATATCTGAAATTTAAGTGGTGATATTGCATGGTTGTTGGACTAGGGATAAGGACATGAATGAACTAAGCTATAACTCGTTTTGATGCTTAAATTCCCATTTCATCATGATAGAGTTGCATGCTTAAGAAACCATGATTCTCCTCGATTGTTATTTTTATTTTTTTTCCGTTTGACTGCGTGTTTATTTTATTTTTGCATGCTTGTATATTTTTGCTTGAGGACAAGCAATGGTTCAAGTGTGGTGTATTTGATAACATGCATTTTATGCCGTTATTCTAGTGTTTATTTAGGATGTTTAAGAGCATGATTAGAGCCTTATTGCTTCATATATCATATATATTTGCTCTAACCCCTAGGAAGATGCTATTTGCAAATACATGCGTTTTTAAGCTGTTTTGGCAGATTTTGGAGCTCACTTTTGATATAGTAGATGGCCTCAAACAATTGGCGTGCAAGAACAAAAGTTGCTTAGAATGATGTCCTCTACCTACCACAGAAATTTCAGAGCATTTGGAGCTAAACGTGAATTCACCCATTTCACGTCCAAGCGTATTTTTGCTTCTCAGGCCTCTACAGGATGCAAGGAAGCTTGGGGAGAAGTTTGAGCTAATTTGGAGTTGCACGTGAATTCACCATATCACGTGTAAATTGACGTGCAGAGATATTTTTGGACCAATCCTACCGTTTTTCCATGCTGATCATTTGTTTCTGAAGGCCCATCTCCAAATTGTGGATGGAAGATAGAGATTTTAAAGTTTGGAGTGTCACTTATCAAAACTACGTCGTTTTGATAGATGGGCTAGGGTACACACCTCAAGGCCCATCCAAACTCTATAAATAAAGCCTCCATGCCCCCTGCTAGACATCCTAAACCCCCCTACACGTTTTTAGAGAGAGAGAGAGGCTTCACGACTTGGAGGTTGCTCCTTGACCTAGGAGAGCAGCCATCGCAGCCGTCGCGGATTTTGGAGCCTGGATTTGAAGCTTGTTGCGCGCGTGGATTAGAAGAAGATGTTTAGCTTTACTGCTATGGTTTTGCTTGTAATCATGTGTGAGTAGTTCTTATAATCTAGGGGAGCAATGTAGCCCCCTATATAGGAAGTCTTGTCATTTGCCTGTGGAATTAGAACACAAGGCTCAATAGGCCTTGAGAAAATTAAATATTGATCCACAAGAGACTAAGGAGCTGAGGATGACTCAGTTAATTGAGTTAGAAGAGTTTAGAATGGATGCCTATGAAAGTGCTAAAATTTATAAAAAAAAATACAAAGAAATGACATGATAGGCAATTAAACAAAGAATTTCTAAACCTGGGGCAAAAAGTTTTATTGTTTCACACTAGACTGAGGCTGTTTCCACGTAAGCTAAGATCAAAATGGATGGGGCCATTTGTGATAAATGATAAGAAGCCACATGGGAACTTTGAGCTCCAAGCTGAAGATGACAAGAAATTTTGGGTTAATGGCAGTCGTCTAAAACCTTATTATGACCCAACACAGAGGGAGATTGTTGATTCTCTCTCTTTTGAGCCTTCATGATCATCTCTAGCAGTCTAGCTACAGACTTTAAATAAAGTGCTTGTTGGAAGGCAACCCAATTGCTTTTCCTTTATATTTATTTTGTTTTTACTTGTTATTTGTTAACCATGGTGCAAGAGATATAGTTTGGTCTTCACTAACCCTTTTGCAGGCCTAGAACTTCTTTATTAGGCTTTGGACTTCAGGACATTTTTGGACGGCCCAAGTACTGGCCTAACTGCCAAGCTAAGGACAAACTTTCAAAGCTACAACTCAAAGACGCAAGGGATTTTCAAGTGGGAATCATGCAAGGGCATTTGTCATATTTTGTACCTTGAAGAGGGACCTACCAACTATTGAAATTTGAGCAAAAATGGAGCACATTTGAGCCAAAAAAGGCTTGCAAGTGACAATGCACGTGATTACCCAATCTCACGTGCAGAGTCCTTTGGCTTTGAAATTGTTATGGAAGGTAGCTAGAAGCATGGGGAGCAATTTCTTCTTCTACACGTGATATTCACAAGGCTCTTTTCCAGGTCAAAAATACAAAATAGTGTTTTAATGGGGTAAAGAGTCAAAACCAATATGCTGTGTAGAAGGAGCATTTGATCTACATTACATGAGGGATCCACTGGAAAAATTTGAGACAATTTGGCCCTGCCTATGATAATAGCCATATCATGTGCAAGGGCAATTTTTGTCTAATTGCTTTGAAATTGGGAGGACACGTGTATGACATAATTTGGAGCATCTTTTGTTCTACATGTGATATCAAATGAACTTGTCTCCTAGGTCAAACAAAAGAAAATGTGTTTTCTCAAATCAAAAATTGGGGCGAAATCCACCGACAGGTAAGTATCTTCCTACTCCTTACTCCATGCCATGAGGACATAGCATACTTTAAGTGTGTTGTGGGGAGTGACTTTAGCCACTTGTTTGTCCTTTATATTGTGTGATTGCATGTCTTGTTTTTATTCAAGTGTTTGGTTTGTTTGTTTTTGTTGTCCTTTATTTTTTTATTTTGTGTGATTGTTTGAGTTGTTTGCATGTGTGATTTACCTGTGGAGAGGCATGAATACTAGGTATGCAATTTTGGATTAAATTTTAACTTTTATGCCACATTAGTATCATGTTGTGATAAGGGTGTTAAAGTAGTTAAGGTGTGTTATGATTTGGTTTAATCATGTCTATATCTCTTGAATGATATCACCATGTTTTTGGAGCTGGAATTTGAATATTAGCTGAGCATGACATGCTAGGATAATACTTAGTGACCCTTAGAGTTGAGTGAAGAAAAAATCCAAAAGAAAATTGAGAAAAGCCTCTTTTTAGCCCTTGAGTGACATTCATGGTTTATGGGGCAATAGTCTTCTTTGATCCTCTTTACTTTCAACATTGGTTATTTAATGGTAGGAGTTAAGTAAGCATGATGATTACTTATTAGTGCTCGGTGCTTGGTGTGTTGCTAGTAATACAAGGTCATTTAAGTCACTTTGACTTCCTATGTATCCTAGTTTTTGTTTTCTTGTGTTATTTATGTAGAAGGCTGTGATGCACAATGTGAAAAAGCCCATCACTTAATTGGATAATGGGATGTGAGACATCATTGCATTTCTGTCTCTCCTTATGTAGCAAAATGGCAAGGGGTATGCATAAGCCAGTCTTATTTATGTGTTATGTAATAAAAGAAAAGGTGAGTAAAAAAGAGTGAATAATCCATCAATGGGGAGAGCATAAAATGCAACCTTATAAGGTTATTATTTAAAAGAAGTGTGAAAAAAAAACAAAACAAAAAAACAAAAAACAAATAAAATTTCAAAATAAAAGCCACAATGGCTTGATGTTTATATATGTGTTTGTTTAAAGTGTTGAGTTCAAATCTTTGGCTCAAGGTGTGTTTTATCGGTCATTAGAATAGAGTCTGAGTTCATTGAGTATAGAATAGTGTGTGAGTTACAAAGTAGAATAGAGGGTGTGTTTTCTTTGATGAGCACAATAAGGAACTCTCATGTTTGCTTGACAAGAACTTAATCAATAGCCAATGGAGAAGGTTGAGAGGAGTTTATCACCCTTTTGTCAATTGATAAGTACTGTTAATGGGCGTGATTGAGAGAAAAGAGAGTCTATATTTGAGTGAGGCAGCTTATTCTTGGTAAGAACTTTAAGGAAAGCTAGGAGCTATTTGATCATGGAATGTTTGTTGATGTCTAAGTTTTCAGTAATGATATTGCATGGTTGTAGGACTTTGTGGTATGGACATGACTGAGCTAATTATGATTCATTTAGTTACTTAAATTCCCATTTCATCATGATAGAGTTTCATACTTAGGAAACCATGATTCTCCTTGATTGTTATTTTAGTTATCTTCCTATTTGACTATGTGTTTGTTTTCTTTTTTGCATGCTTGTATGTTTTTGCTTGACGACAAGTAATGGTTCAAGTGTGGTGTGTTTAATAACGTGCATTTATGCCGTTATTCTATTGTATATTTAGGGTGTTTAAGAGCATGATTAGAGTCTAATTGCACTATATTTCATATATATTTGCTCTAACCCTTAGGAAGATACTGTTGCCTATATATATATATATGTGTTTTTGAGTTGTTTTGGCAGGTTTTTAGATGATTTCTTCTCACACACATCAGCTAGAACACTTTGTATATTGATGAGGGAATTAGTGACAAAAGATGAGTTCAAAAGGAGGCATTTTTGATGTGTACGTGACAATGACCATTATCATGTGCAGGCATATTATTGCATGGGAGCCTTCTACATGATATAAGGAAGCTTGGTGATGAATTTCAGACCATTTAGAGCTTGCATGTGACATGGCATTGTCACGTGCATTGTCACGTGGGCTAATATTTTTGCACGGGGACCTTTATTTTTGTATGCTGATGATCTTTTCCTGAAGAACCTTGTCCATATTGTGCTTGGTTTGAATTGTATAACGGCTAGAAGAAAGAATCGCCGTCACTTATCAAAATTACGTCATTTTGATAAATGACGACTGTTAGTGGCTAGGGCACACATTACACAGTAGCCTTCTCTATAAATAGAGGAGGCACAACATGTTTTGGGCATTGAGAGGTGCCACATCTTGGAGGATCACGGATGGAGAGGAGGCTTTCGTTTTGGAGGTGCGGGCCCTAGAGAGACATCTTTGACTGCTAGAGAAGATCTAGAGTTAAAGTTCTTCTGCACCTGGTTCTGAGATGATGTTTGATATTTCTTTATGCTATTTCATGAACATGTGTGAGTAGTTTTCTTAATCAATGTTGCCCCCTATGCTACTATACTGATTCTATGAATATTGGGTTTGTTTAATTAAGGTTTGCATGTTTTATGAATCTGTTCTTCATCTTCTATATCTAGGCTGTATACACCTAGGTTTCTTAGCCCTAGTCTGGGGAAGACCTTGGATTCATAGCATATTTATGATTGGTGTGACCATTATCCTTTCAAAAATATGATATTTGTTTGTTGCTGCCGTGATGACTATTCAGGCATACAACACTTAGAAGGCTTGTCAATAACCAATTGTAGTATCTTGGCTCATGTATAGCATGCTATCATTTAGATAATTCCAAGAATTTTAAAATCAATAGAAACAGCGTAGGGAGGTTAAATTGTGACCCTAGATGCCTTAGTCCTTGAGTTTTAATTCCGAAAATAATTCTGCTGTCCTTGTTCATTCATAAAATCAAATAAAAACTAGATCTTTAGTTCTAAAAGGAAATCATTTTTGCCAAGACATTTTATAGAACAAGAGTAGTTAGGTGTTTTGATTTAAGAACTAGAAAACTAGGCTAATCGCTGTGGGTTCGACTCCTTGCTTGCTACTATTTTGTTAGTGCAAACTAAGGGAATTAATTATCTTGAAGAGAGATTTTACGACATTAGCTAACTCTTTTAGAGTGGCTAAAAATCTGTCTGTCAATCCTTATAACCTATGTTGAGTTGTATCCACGACTCCTGGAAGCCAGAATGGTGACTCCAATTCCAGCAATAAAAGTAAAACATCCACCCCCTGCATGGTACAAGTCGGAGGCCCAATGTGCCTATCATAGCAATGGAGCGGGACACGACCTTGAAAATTGTTTTGCCCTCAAGAAAATTGTCCAATAGTTAGTTAGGGCAAAGTGGTTAGACTTTTCAAAGCCTTCTAGTGAACCAAGTGTTGACTCAAACCCATTACCGGAACATCCAAGCCAGTAAACAATGGAGCCACATAAATAAAATAGCCATGTTTATGATGTTGTGAGAAAAATCTCTGGGGATATGGCAATTTTCTGTTGTTTTATGTGTTCAATCAACCCCGTTTTGTTTTATTAAGTTTATTTTACCTACAATCTTTGTGTGCAACATCTATCAATACTTGTTTACTCTTTTGGCATGGGTAGCAAGTCCAAACCAGGGAATATCAAGTCAAGGAAACCTAAGCCATTTCAGTTCTACCTCAAATTCCAAGCAAACCAGAAAAGCATGTCAACATGAAAGACAACGAAACTGTCTCTATGTCAAACTGGGGCACGACAAAGTTCCTTTTATCATTGAAAATTCCTTCTTGAGTACTTTGAGAAAGACTTTGATTGTTTAAAATGAAGAGAGCCATCTTTTACTACCTCGTGATACTACCCTCGCTAGCCCTTTTGAGCCCGACTAAATTCTTCTTATATATATAACCTGATCCATAGTTTACACCATACTGGGTGATGAACCCATTTTATATGCATTTTTGGTATGTGTTCATCCTTTATTTTAATGGATTTTAAAGTATTTTATTGTGTTCGAGTTATGTATTATTAGATTAATATGTGTTTTTAGTATTTTTGTCGTGTTTTGTTGTGTTTTGTGTATTTTGGTGTGTTTTGTAGGTACTTGGAGCAATTTGGACGAAACAGGGCAAAACTAGCATCAAATAATATTGGATAGCTAAAAAGCACTTTACATAGGCCATGGCGACGTAGTGCCTGACCATGGCAAGCGTCTTTTACTGTTCACGACGAAGTTCTCAGCATGGTCGCAAAATTAATGGCCGCCGACCTTCACAAATATCCAGCGTACTGTCGCCATGGACGTGAGTTTGTGGTGGCCATGGTCTGTGTTGACGAAATTTCCCCTTATCTTTTTATTTTATTTATTTTTCTTAATTATTTTAATATAATAAGTGGGGGAGTATATAAGGGCCATGTTTAGGTTAGAGTTAAGGATTTTGAACCATTGGGGAGCCGTCCTTGCAGGCTCAAGAACCTTAGTTTTAATTTTAGATTTTTCTTTTGATTTTGGAGAATTTTATGTGATTTTGGATAAAAAAACACATTGGTTTTAGGAGAGGATCGTTTGTACGCCTTCGTGACATGTTGGTTTGTTTTCTTTTCTCCCTTTGTAATCCCAATTTCATGATTTTATATATAGATATGTTTATTCAAATTCTCATGGGATAATCCGTTCTTCCTAGGGATTGGGGGTAGCGTAATCCCAATTTATTGATTGTATGAGTTTTTATTTAATTATTTCTTATCTTTTTCATAAACGATTTTATTCTATTAATTGAATCCGTGTTTGGGCATCACGAACCTATTACATGTCTTGGATAATTGAGGGAAGGACCGAAAGGTGAACCTCGATTTTCGGAACTATAGAATGAGACCTAGGACTTGCGTGTCACGAAAGTAGTCCGTGATCCTAAGAGGAATCATGGTTGATCACCTATCAATGGGTTTGATCCTATTTCAGCGAGTCACGAGAGTAGGCTGCTTCTAGGATTAGGCACGCTGCTATTCGCGCGAAAGCGGTTGGTGGTTATATTAAGATTGACCACCTTCGCATGTTAGAGAATTAATAGGAATAATTAATTGAACCTTATAATTTGGAATTGAAAATTATGGTGAACCTCATCCCCTAGACCTTTATTTCCTTATTTTCCCTTTTCTCTAGGATTGCTTTATTTTATTTTATTTATTTTATTATTTTTTTTTCTTTATTTAATTTCTCTACCATTATTTGCTTAGACAATAGGAGCGCAATTAAGTTATAGATTTTCCAATCGTGTCTCTATGGGATCAATCCTGACTTACCCTTCTACAGGTTAGTTAGGTTTATAAAAATTATTTTGAGCGCGTTATTGCGACAAAAACGCCTTATCATTGGGGCTAGTTTTGAATGTCAAGATTTCACACATGGACAATTATTGAGTAAAAGCAAAACAAAAAAAGGGAATGAAGGAAAAAAGAAATATTCTGAATATCACAATCCCACATTGGGACAATTTTGTGAAATGCCCTGACACGGGGGGCAGTGGTAGGAAAATCATTTGATCAATGGTAATTCCCTACATCGGGGCAATTTTTCGACAAAAAAGGGGGGAGAGTCCTGTTTGAACTATGGATCACCACCAGCCTAGAATAGGTTTGAGCCTGTTATATCCCTTTCTTGATAAGCCCAGTAGCCTAACCTACGTTACAATCTTAAGAAAGTCCTCTCAAATTAAATGATCAAAGTTATTTCTTATATGCTCAATTCGGAATAGTGTTACAGAAATCAAGGATGCAAGGCGGACTCGATGATAACCCGCAAGGGAATCAAGGGTAAAATACAAACCCACCTACAAAGTAGAAGGAACAACAAGCAGAAAACAAGGCAGGCTTAGTGAAAACCTGAAAAGGGCACTAGGAAAAAAGTTAAAAGCCACAAAAGAAAGGTCAAGCACTGAACAGCCAACATCGAGCCTCAGGATTGACAAACTCAGGCAGCTCAACAAATCCTTTCAAATCAAGTCCTTACACCATAATGCACCAAGATAATCCAACTGATAAGCGAAAACTCTGATAAGTCCCTAAACTTCAAAAGTAAACAAACAGACAATATCTTCAACCTAGCTCCGAGCACCAACTCAAACCATCAAAATTCCCATTCAGCTCAATCACCTAAGGTCTCCTACCCTTGAATACAATTCCAAGGCCAAGATAAAAGCTATACCAAGATACCCCAAACACGATTACCTCTAGTAGAAAAGGACAACAAGTTGTGACTGTACGTTGCATACTCCAAAAAAAAAATCATTCTCATCAAAGCTTTGTTTCAATTCAAAATTTTGCACGTGTGTGTTTAAATAAATAGCCTATTCCCCAGTAGGGTTCCTCAGCATGTCATTCAACAACTTTGGTCCAGCTAAATAACTGCTGCTCCAAAAGAATGTTGCCTCCAAAACTCAAGCAAGTTTCACCCAGCAGGCGAAACTTCGAGAGAGCTACTAGATCAATTCCCCCGTCCAAAAAGTATCCCAGCACCACCAATGGGTTAAGCTCCCTTAACAACTTATGCAAACATCATATATCATTCCATAACCATGCATTCATGCAAACATTAGATACTTTAGACTTTTAATGCTGCATACATGAATCTGTCATAAAAATATCTAGCATCAAGCAATCATTATAGCAACATGCATCATCATGTATCATCACATACAACATCGAACCCGGGGCGGTCCGGGATTCCCTTGTTTGAGCTTCTTCCTGAACAAACTGGTTTTAGCTCGTTTCTTTTCAGTTTTATGTGCCTAGCTTTGTTGGATCAAACCCAGAATTTGGATAATGCCGTTAAAGCCTTATGTAATTTGATCTGAGATCTTTTGTGTTTATTTGATCATTGCAGAAGGTATGTCACTAATCCAAAGATGCACTCGTGAGAGCAAAGCTAAGGACAGGATACATAATCCTAATCCGGACAAGAGTTAGTGTCGTCAAACACTTGGTAAATAACCAAGTAACAATAAGTGCGGAGTAAGGAAAATAAATGCGGAGTAAGGATAAGTGCGGAGTAAGGAAAATAAGTGCGGAGTAAGGAAAATAGATGCGGAGTAAGGAATCCGGACTTATTACTCGCCCGGAGTAAGGAACTTACATACGGAGTAAGGAACTTACACACGGAGTAAGGAACTTACACACGGAGTAAGGAACTTACATACGGAGTAAGGAACTTACATACGGAGTAAGGAACTTACATACGGAGTAAGGAACTTACATGCGGAGTAAGGAAGCGCCGACACGGACTAAGGATTCTAGTACTTGAATAGATACGGAGTAAGCAACCACTGACACGGAGTAAGGTTCCGAGCTTCATTAACTACGGAGTAAGGAAAATTACACCGGACCAAGAAGACACTGCTCCAATGAAACCGCATTTAAAGTTATCGGCTCGTGCTTTGTCCCGATGTAAGAAGAATGCATTTAGAACAAGAAGAATCTTACACGTGGATCATCCGGATATGTGGACACAACCTTAATTGTATCTCGGAACTCACAAAGACACTTATACTCTTCAAATCCAAGATCTTGAGCTCCACAATCCGCAGCAGTCAAGGCAGATAGATTACCGAGGGATAGTTAGTGCGGAACGCATTCCGGAACTTCAAGTTCCAAGGTTGTCTCTTAGGAATGTTTTGTATAAATATTCATACTTATACTTCTTGTAAAAAGAGTGAGCTAGAGCGAAGAAGTGCAAAAATAGAAAAGGCACTTGGCTAGTGTGTGAATTCAAAGTTGTAAACGAGTGTAAGAGAGTGTTTGCTTCTATTTTGTTGTAATCACTTTGTGATAATAAAACAAAATACTTCCACTATCTGGTTATCTTCCTTGGTGATATTATCACTTAAACTAGATAAGTCTTTGTGTCTTGAGAGAAAAGAAAGAGTTCGAATAAGAGCCTATTCACCCCCCCTTTAGGCTCCAAGGGACCATCAAGTGGTATCAAAGCAAGTTCTACTTCGTTCTAAGTAGAGATCCCACTCTTTCAATCTCAGAAATGGCCGAAGAAAGCAGTATGCTTTTCAACACTCGCCTTAACTCCGGAGGTGCACAGGAGCCCATCCCGAATCGAAGCGGCGGTGAAAATGTCGATCCACCACAACCCGCTGCCGCACCGCTTCTCAACCACGGAGTTCTGGGTTTACTCTAACGAAACCGCCCAAATTCACACGAGCTTTTCTCCCGGTGGAAAGCTCGCATGAAGATGTTTATGGTTTGCCATGATCATCTTATGTGGCCATGTCTTCATCAGGAGATTCCAATTCCGATGACTATCGGAGAACATGGCGTAAGGAGGCCAAAGGCGATCTTTGAACTTACCAACGATGAAAGAGCCTGGCGGTGCGCTAGTGAAAAGGCTCGGCTTATGTTACATCGTCCTTGGATTCCGAAGCTTTCCACGGACGTCCAGGGGCTGCACGACAGCAAAAGCTGTTTGGGACAACCGACAATCCTCTATGAGGGGAGTCGGTCCCAGGATCCAGAATGTGATCCGTACTCTCGGACGGAACTTTGAGAGTTTTAATCATAAACCGGGCGAATCACTTGAAAGCATCTATCGGAGATTCGGCAAGCTCATACTTGAACCGAAGAGCGTCAATGAGCATTACTCTCAATCCCAGATCAATGACAAGTTCTTTCGCTCCTTGCCGGATCGCTACTACTCCAAACAACTCCGGATGCAATCGGACAAAAAGCGCGGTATGTTCCCCTTGAAGAACTATATGGAGAGCTACGGACTCACGATGTCAGGTTTAAGTACTCGACGAGAGATGAAAAAATAGCTCGGAAAGAAAAGGGGGTAGCTCTCAAAGCTACCGAATGTCTAAACATATCGAGGAATGATGATACGGACGTATCCGACAATTCGATTCGACGAGGAGGAGGAGATAGCCCTTCTTGTCAAATCCTTTGAGCGATTCCTACGGAAAAGCGAAAAGGGGTCGAAGACGCTCATCATCATCGTTCCAACGGAAGGAGCGACCCGAGTCCGGTTCCCAGGAATGTTTCAACCGTGGGAAAAGCGGTCCTGGGCCAAGGAATGCAGGTCCAAAGCAAAGGTGGCCGAGAAAAGTGACAAGGTAAATTCTCGCCGCTCCACCTCGGATAACAGCAAGAGCAAGAGAAAGGCGCTCGTGACAAAATACATGAGTGGCTCGGAAGAAGAGGAGGAATCCTCGGATGATGAGCCGACCATTAAGCCGAACGTCCGCCTCATGGCAAATCGAGGTACCTTTATCTCGAGCTCCTGAGTAAATTAGAATCTCTTACTATTGCATGTGATCATGAAAAGAATGAGAGACTAATAATAACTCAAATGTACAAAGATATGGAAAGTCGGAATAAACGTCTCGAATTTACCATTAATAGACTCGAAAAGGACGTCGCGACTTAGGGGAAAGGAAGCTTGGTATCATGATCTAAGAGCTGAAAATCATCTCTTAAATACCAATCTCTCAGGCCTAAAAGTTATAGTTAAAAGACTCGAAAATGAATTGGAACAGGAAAAAGAAATAAATCGTAAGTGGCTAAAATCCGGGGAAATAGCCTCTACCTTTGGGACCGATCCTGACGACATTCGAGTCAAACCTGGTCTAGGTTCGAACCATCAACCTCCATAGCTAAAGCCACCGAGTGTCCTCCGGATTTCACTCCTAAACTAACCAACTTATATCCTGTTAGTACATCTAAACCGTTGGATGGTTTCATTTCAGGTGGCACCATAGTTTATGACCGTGGAACCGAGGTCATTCTTGCACTTCCCGAAGCAGTAGCACCCGTAACTAAAGATGAAGGGAAGGCTGCTGCAGTTAAAGCCAAAAGCGTAGCACCCAAAAAGAAAGACAAGGCTAAGGCCGACGCATTTAGGGCCAAGAGCGCGTCACCCAAACGTAATGGATTAGGCCACGTGGAACGAGTAGAAAATCAGCAAAATCTAAGAGACTGTATCCCCTGTTTGTACTTCACATTATAGTGTCTGTTCCATCTGTAGGGAAATGGGTCATTATCACTATGAATGTTGGAGTCTATCGATAGCTGGCTTTGTAATCAATTTCAATCAAATAAAGATCAGTTTTATAAAAGGGGTTCTTCGAGCAAAACAAAATCTAAATCTAAAAGGAGTGTCTCTCCCAAGAAATCCCAAATAAAAGAACAACTGAAACTAACAAGTTAATGTCAACTTGGAAAGCTAAGAGTCCTAACAAAATCAAATCCGTAAATGTTGACAATCTGCTTGCTCACTCTAACCGCCCGAAACAAGTTTGGGCACCAAAAGTGTAAATTGTTGTCTTTCAGGAGCATCTCTGGAATGAATTGCTGGATCACTTGAAGTTAAAGATAAATCAAAGCAAGTGGATCCTTGATAGTGGATGCTCCGGACATATGACGGGTGACCAGACTCTACTTGTAGAAGTTAATGATAAACAAGGTCCATCCGTCTCATATGGCGACAATAACAAAAGGTAAGACCGTCGGGTATGGCACTTTAACTAACGGCCGTGTATCAATCACTAAAGTTGCACTAGTCGAAGGTTTAAAGCATAATTTGCTAAGTGTCGATAAACTATGTGACAAAGGATTTCTTGTTTCCTTTTTGTCCAACACCTGTACAGAAGAGAAAACTTATCCAGGAGATGTTAAGTTATCCGGATCAAGAGATGGGGACATATACTCGGTGGTCTTAAGAAATAATTCTTCGACCCTGTATGTTTCCTCACGAAAGCAACAGATGAAGATAGTTGGTTATGGCACAAGCGATGCGCACATTTGAACTTTAAGACTTTGTCTAAATTAGCATCACTTGATCTTGTCACTGGTCTACCCAAACTCAAGTTCTCCAGAGACACTCTCCGTCGAGAATGCCAACTTGGTAAATCGACCAAACACAGCTTTAAGAGCAAATCGGTTAACTCAATAATCGCTCCTCTCGCAACTTCTTCATATGGACCTATGTGGTCCTATATCTATTTCATCACTAGGCTGGTGCGAGATATACCCTTGTGGTTATCGATGATTTCACCAGATACACATGGGTGATGTTCCTGAAATCAAAGGATCAAACTTTTGAACATCTTGTAGATCTCTTCACTGGATAAGCAACTCACAAGGACCGAGCATTAAATGCATCAGGAGTGATCATGGTACGAATTTGATTTTTCCGAAATGAGATCATATTGTTCGAACAGGGCATACAACATGACTTTTCTGCGCCCAGAACCCCACAACAAAATGGGGTAGGTGAGCGCAAGAATCGAACTTTAGTTGAAGCTGGTAGATCCATGTTAGCAGGGGCAATGCTTCCTCTCGGTCCATGGGTGAAAGCTGTGTCCACGCCTGCTATGTTCGAACGGAACTCTAATAAATAAATCTACCATGAAAACACCCTATGAGATGTGGAGAGGTCGAAAACCTTCAATTTCACATTTCAGAGCCTTCGGATGTACTTGCTATATCCTGATCAATGGCAAAGAGACCCGGAATAAATTTGAACCAAAATCGATGATGGGATTTTTGTCGGGTACTCACTTCATAGCAAGGCTTATCGGGTCTTCAATAGAAAACTTTCTAAAGTTGAAGAATCTATCCATGTAACCTTTGATGAAGCTAATCTCGATTGGTCAAAAGTCGGTCCTTCAAATTCTAATCTGCGGTCATAAACGAAACGTCGATTACTCAAAGTTTATGAATATTCCTGCTACACATCCCGACCGGTATCCTGACCAACCACGTGGCATCCGCGAAACACAACGGAATTTTGTGGATGATGCTACGGATGACTCGGACTCGGACTACCACTTGCTCCGGACTACCACTTAGCTCCGGACTACCACTTAGCTCCGGACTACCACTTAACTCCGGACTACCACTTAGCTCCGGACAAACTCCCTGAGATACACAAAATTCCGGAGCACCTTCAAGTCCGTCCGGACTAGTTAACACTGAAAGAAAGCAGTGTTGAAGAACCAATCAGTTCATCCGTACCTCTAAATACGGAAACATCTACTCCGGACGAAGCCCAACCAGTTGATACAACTGAACCACCCAATCTGGAAGAGCTTCAAATTGTTCAAGGACAACCAACACACGCACGGAATTATAGATGGACTCGAAACCATCCCTCGGATCAAGTGATTGGTGATCCTACTTGTTGGTGTAAGAACAAGAGCAGCCACCTCAAACATGAGTCTTCACTCATGCTTTCTATCTCAAATAGAACCAAAGGTGGTAGATGAAGCTCTTCAGGATTCAAACTGGATAGAAGCCATGCAAGAAGAAGCTGAATCAATTTAAGAGAAATAATGTGTGGACCTTAGTACCAAGGCCTAAGTCTCGGCAAGTCATTGGCGTTAAATGGGTGTTCGGAACAAACTTGATACGGATGGAATAGTAATCCGGAACAAAGCCGGCTGGTAGCCAAAGGATATCGTCAAGAAGAGGGAATAGATTATGATGAAACCTTTGCTCCGGTCGCAAGACTTGAGGCAATCCGAATGTTTCCGGCGTATGCTTCATATGAAAACTTCATAGTTTATCAAATGGACGTCAAGAGCGCATTCCTGAATGGAGACCTTCAAGAGGAGGTGTATGTTGAACAACCTCCCGGCTTCATTGAACCTAAGGCAGGACATCTTGTCTACAAACTTCGAAAGCTCTATATGGTTTGAAGCAAGCTCCCCGAGCCTGGTACGACACCTTGTCGAATTCCTACTTGCTCATAACTTCCAAAAAGGGAAGATAGATACCACCCTATTTCTACGACAAGAGAAAGGACACACTACGATCGTACAAATATACGTGGACGATATCATTTTCGGATCAACAAATCCGAAGCTTTGTGAAGAGTTTGCTAAGTTGATGACAGGCAAGTTTGAAATGAGCATGATGGGAGAACCGTCCTACTTCCTTGGAATTGAAGTCAAACAATTAAAGGAAGGAATCTTTATCAATCAGGCTAAGTACACTCGCGATCTTATTAAGAAGTTTGGTATGGAAGGTTCATCTCCCGTCAAAACTCCAATGCCTGTCGGTGCCAAGTTAGATCCGGATATGGACGGCATATCGATAAATGTGACCGACTACGAGAGGGATGATCGGATCCTTGCTCCATCTTTACAGCAAGTCGCCCGGACATTATGTTTGCAACTTGCATTTGTGCACGATATCAGGCGAATCCCAAGGAGTCACATATGCTTCATGTAAAACGGATCTTAAGGTATCTCAAAGGGACGATGAATTTGGGACTCTGGTACTCAAAGGAGTCCAACTTCACCTTATCGGGGTACTCGATGCCGACCCATTTGGATGTCGCATCGACGGAAAAGCACAAGCGGTACGTGTCGGTTTCTTGGAAATAGATTGATCTCATGGTTCAGTAAGAAGCGAATTCCGTATCAACCTCTCTGCTGAGGCGGAATATATCATGGCTTGGAATTCTTTGCGCCTGACTACTTTGGATGCAAAGTCAACTTCCGACTACGGATTCAACATGTCCTCTATTCCACTTTCTTTGTGACAACACTAGTGCAATTGCCATCAGCAACAATCTGTCATGCATCCTAAGACGAAGCACATTGAGGTCGGGTATCACTTCATACGCGATCATGTTCTTAAAAAGCATATTTCACTGGAACATGTTGCCCCCGAAGATCAATTAGGAGACATATTTACAAAGCCCCTCCCTGATGCGAGGTTTTTGAACTACTCTTCCAACTAGGTATGCTCGACTTCTCTGCATAGTTTCTCATTTAAATTTCACAACAGTATATTCTCTCACAAACCATGCATTGTATGTTTCTTGAAAGTAGTAGAAAGACCGCATTGCTGATCATACTTACTAACTCCACGGTTCCATGTTTCGATGTTAATCTCAACCTCATTTTGGGAGGATGCTTGCGTTTCCGACTGAAGTCGTTTAAAGCTAACATAATTACGGTTTATATGATTTACCTCGATCGGATTCATGATCTTCATATCCATTAATCACCACATGATCAAAGCATGTTCATTTAGATTACTCCATTAACGTGCATAGTTGAAGGAGTGAAATGGGCTAGCTTGGAATGCCTGGTGGATGAATACACAAACGCATTCCGATCAGCTCGAAGTATAGTCTTCTAATAAGATAGGCGAGTCCTGAACTACAAATTGGAACGGTCAACCGAGAGGATTGCACAATCTACGGGGGAGAAAATGCTTTATATTTTATTCGATAATACCCCCCGTATATGTCTCATGACCTTTTTCCTTGACGTCTATCGAGGGGGAGCTTTTCATTGAGAGGATTAAATGATCTACGGGGGAGCAGCAATGAACCCCTAATATGTCTCGGATTCTCCCTTCTCTACGCTATTACTTCAGGATCTGACTGGACATCTTGTTTTAAATCGGAAAAGTGGCATGTGTGGATGTATGTTCTTCCTTAACCATGCATTTTAATCGATTAATCATCCGCATTCTTTTGACATGTGTTCACCTTTTCATCTCACACTCATGAATCCTAATGAAGCCAAATCATTTGACCTTTAATTAATCTTAGCTACGTTGTTCGGCAAGACGGTTTGTTTATGTTGACCTATATGAACCTGTGTATTGCTATCGACATATGCCCCGACTCAGTAATATTGATCAAGTTCACATTGCGCGTCTACTACATTCTTAGCCATGCATGAGTTCGTTTCTTATTAGTTCGGATTATGTTGTTTTTCATTGATTATCTTCTCTAATCTGTACTAATCTTTGCCTGTTAAGCTTTTGTATTTTCAAGTATATTTTTATTTAGCTACGGGTTCAGATTTTCTTTGCAACCGTATTGATAAATCCAGTCCATAGTCTCGGATTTGAAGTGTTGTGGTACTTCTCTTCTCTTTGACTTATTGACTGCAAAGGAATCTACTCTACATTCTCACCAAACTCTGTTTACGACGGACAAGGTCTATTATTCATCCGGATACTCTTTCACGAATATTATTAACTCCGGATGAGTGTCGGCTCTTTCCTCCAGGACTCCCGACTTTGTTCAATTGTGACAATCCACGTATACTCATATGTCGCATGCTTTTGAGGAGGAATAATGATGATTCATTAAATGCCTATCTCGGGTTGCACACACACTTCTCCTGGATGGCAACCAGTTGTCATCGCTACTTGGTCATGCGGTCTCCACGACATCGTTTTATTCGGAGACGCCTCGATATCCGGACAAATGACATCGGCATGTCGCGCAGGTCCCCACCTCACTCCCACATTCCTAGACCCCGCCGACATTTGCGGACTTGGTCTTATATGTTCGGATCATTCCTGCGAAGCACGAGTATTGCTTATTTCAAATCCCTAACCCTCTCGTTGCTCCTTCTACTTGTCAAGACCTCACCTTTCCTCTTTTCCTTCCCATCGAATCTGCAATGGCACCCAGAATCTTTCTTTCCGGCGTTAATCCTGGCCATCTAGTTGATTGGAATGCTGTTTCTAATCCTCCGGATTGGTTTCACCATCTTCGCCCTCTTCTTGAAGCCTCGCACATACTCAACCTGGTCTCCAATCCCATCGATCTTTTTATCGATGACATTCTTGAGTATTACCAACGGATTCGCCGCACTACCGATTCCATAACCTCTCATGTCCGTGGCGAATCCATCATCATCACTCCGGCTGTTCTCCGCGCCGCTCTTCACCTTCCTCTTGGTGAACCACAGCGTCCGGATGCCGAACCGATGGCGGCTTCTATGGGGTGCACATCCAAAGGGAAGGAATACAAGGTGAAATCCTTCCAGGGTCGCTATCGATGTATGGCGACTATTCTAAGTCGATGCCCTGCGGCTCGCACATCAGCCCTGGACTCGGTTCCGTACGATCTTCTCCGGCCATGTACGGCGTTTTTGAAGGTCTTCAGATGGATTGGGGGATGTTCTTATTTCGTCTGCTACAAAATGGTCCCAAAAACCATTCCTATGGGCGCATCCTCGGCATTGTCTTCCGGCATCTTCGTCCGGACCATTTCGCCCAAGTTGATGCTTGTCTCGTTTCCCTCGGCTCTTTATCTTCGTCACCTTACGCCGGACGGAAACATGACCGCTCGCCGACCCACGGTAGCTCTCCGCGCTGCCTGCCTCGGAACAACAAGGCGGCTACGTTGGTGACCCCTCCGACGGCCAAGCCCCCCGAGGTCGGTTTCAGACACCGATCCTCCCGGATTCGGTCCGTAGCTGCGCCCTCCCACTCACGGGCCTCCCGGCCCAAGCGTCCGTCTTGAACCGTCCGAGGTTGCGGGGCCCTCTCGGCGCAGTGCGTCGAGAGCCGTTTCCTCGGCCCCTCTGCGCTGATGTCCCCACTCCCTCCACATCCGCTATAGCCGCTGCGGTTGATACCGCCGTTGCCGCCGCCACCGCCGATGTCCCGGCCGCTTCTCCCGAAGCCCCCTTGCCTCCTCTACCTCAACCCCGAGATTACCTTGACCATCTCTCCGCCGTCACCTTAACGGACCTCCGGCTCCGTTTCGGCTTAGCCCACACCTCCTCCATTCCCTGACAACGATCTCCGGGTGTTTTACACACGCAATACCCAATCCCCGGAGACTATGATCATCCGGAATCGGACCACGGCTTTCTTACGCCGGCCGCCATTCCCGATGTGTCGTTCCCTACACCCTCAGGCCCGGCCCCGCTACCCGAAGTCCTTCTCCTGCTAAGGCTGGGCCCTCTTCTCCTGCCGCCGCGATTCCCGTAGTTGACTTGTCTGGTCAAAGCGGGTCTCTTGCTCCGGATGCCTCCAATGCTCCGGATGCCTCCGAAGCTCCGGATGCCTCCGATGCTCCGGATGCTCCTGCTGCTTCGCCGCTACTCCCGCGGACTCCTCGCCCACCGCACTCCTGCTCCTGTTCATGCGGGGGAGTCCTCCAAAGCTCCAGAGTTAGCCCTTGGGCGTGCCTCTTTTGGCACGGTCCACTCCGATCTTGTGCTTTCCGCTCACTGGACCGCCATGCTCACGCTCAAAGCGCCCAAATTTCCGCCATCGTCGCCAAAGTTGATGCCCTCGGCGCCCAACTACTCTCCGCCCTCACCGACTCCTCCACTTCCATTGAGCGAGAAAATGGATCTTGTCGCCACCTCCGTTCATTCACTATCTACTTCCTT
Source organism: Taxillus chinensis (assembly GCA_023512835.1). Lineage (NCBI taxonomy): Eukaryota > Viridiplantae > Streptophyta > Magnoliopsida > Santalales > Loranthaceae > Taxillus > Taxillus chinensis. Next base: position 55,771,933 of record CM042090.1, on the reverse strand, counting down.
CGCGGATCGGCGCATACGATGGCTCGTCCTCCCGTTGCTTCCCGGCGATCCGCCAAACCGGGGGAGAAAGTGTCATCCGATCCATCTACTCCTTCGCCCCACAACCATCTTCCCGGACCGAGAAGCGACCCGCCACTTCGGTGCTTCGGGGAGTTCAAATTCCCAAACGAAGCCGCTTCTCTCAACCTAGCTCCTCTCTGCACCTCCAGCTCCTCCTCCATCCTCTTCATCCGCAGCTGGTACCTTCCTCCCATCCTATGCGGAGTTTGACCCGTCCGATGCGGATGGAAGCTTGCGCAAGGCAATGAAGGCCTATCTTTGCGTCGTCTGCCGAGAGACGATGTCTTTTCGAAATGTATCCTTTCTCTCCGTCCGACATTCGGACTCTTTGTTCGGAGAAAGGACTCTTTACTACAGAAGACATTGATAACTTCTCGAGAGTCGCTAAAATGGAGATGAGGCTGTTTCCATCTCTTTACGAAGATGGGCACTTGTTTGAAGTTCTGCCATGTTGGAATGAGGGCTATCTTCCCAGTGTGGAGTTAATTCAGACTTACATCGACGGAACTGCTGAAGATAGCAAGCCATGGAAAACTCTCTCAACCATCCTCATTCCGTACCGGATCATGTCGCCACACTTCATGATGGCCGTCTTCATGATTCAATCCAAGCGAGATGATTCTCATTGATTCTCATCAGATTGTGGAGCACTTCGTTAGGAAGAATCAATGGGAACCTCCGTGTCTCGGACTAATCAAGCCGTGAAGAAAGCCGGACTATATGAAGAGTTGGGTATCACACCCCTGCGCTCTCTTGAGAAACTCAAGGCGACATTCCGGGGCAAGAAGCAAGTGCCACAACAGCCGGATGGAGATAGCTGCGGAGCCTTTGTTTGTCATTTCATCAAATCGTTCTTAACTGTGGACAAACATTGGAGCCAACACTCCACCTTTACGATGCAGCCAGACAATGGAGCTAAGAGAGAAGGCAGCAACTATGATCTTCAAGTATAGTAAGCCTTATGTACCTTAGTGAAAAATCTGTATTAAGGCTGATTTGTATTTAGTTGCTGATCAATGAAATTGGTTGTGGTGTATATTCTGTATGATATTCGTTTGCATCGCTTACCAGATCAGATTACAAAGGGTTTAGGCATATCCATAATTGGGGGAGATTGTTGGATCAAACCCAGAATTTGGATAATGCCGTTAAAGCCTTATGTAATTTGATCGAGATCTTTTGTGTTTATTTGATCATTGCGAAGGTATGTCACTAATCCAAAGATGCACTCGTGAGAGCAAAGCTAAGGACAGGATACATAATCCTGATCCGGACAAGAGTTAGTGTCGTCAAACACTTGGTAAATAACCAAGTAACAATAAGTGCGGAGTAAGGAAAATAAATGCGGAGTAAGGATAAGTGCGGAGTAAGGAAAATAAGTGCGGAGTAAGGAAAATAGATGCGGAGTAAGGAATCCGGACTTATTACTCGCCAGAGTAAGGAACTTACATACGGAGTAAGGAACTTACATACGAGTAAGGAACTTACACACGGAGTAAGGAACTTACACACGGAGTAAGGAACTTACATACGGAGTAAGGAACTTACATACGGAGTAAGGAACTTACATGCGGAGTAAGGAAGCGCTGACACGGACTAAGGATTCTAGTCCTGAATAGATACGGAGTAAGCAACCACCGACACGGAGTAAGGTTCCGAGCTTCATTAACTACGGAGTAAGGAAAATTACACCGGACCAAGAAGACACTTGCTCCAATGAAACCGCATTTAAAGTTATCAGCTCGTGCTGTCCCGATGTAAGAAGAATGCATTTAGAACAAGAAGAATCTTACACGTGGATCATCCGGATATGTGGACACAACCTTAATTGTATCTCGGAACTCACAAAGACACTTATACTCTTCAAATCCAAGATCTTGAGCTCCACAATCCGCAGCAGTCAAGGCAGATAGATTACCGAGGGATAGTTAGTGCGGAACGCATTCCGGAACTTCAAGTTCCAAGGTTGTCTCTTAGGAATGTTTTGTATAAATATTCATACTTATACTTCTTGTAAAAAGAGTGAGCTAGAGCGAAGAAGTGCAAAAATAGAAAAGGCACTTGGCTAGTGTGTGAATTCAAAGTTGTAAACAGAGTGTAAGAGAGTGTTTGCTTCTATTTTGTTGTAATCACTTTGTGATAATAAAACAAAATACTTCCACTATCTGGTTATCTTCCGCAGTGATATTATCACTTAAACTAGATAAGTCTTTGTGCCTTGAGAGAAAAGAAAGAGTTCGAATAAGAGCCTATTCACCCCCCCCTTTAGGCTCCAAGGGACCATCAAGCTTCTACTGGAATTAGCTAGTTTCCTTTATTTGAGATTCTTCCTGAACAAACTTGTTTTAGCTCATTTCCTTTCAGTTTTGTGTGTCTAGCTTCTTCTTGAATAGACTGGAATTAGCTAGTTTCCTTCATTTGAGCTTCTCCCTGAACAAACTGGAATTATATGCTTTCTTTCTTTTCAGTTTTCTCGGGGCGGTCCGGGTTTCTTTTGTTTGAGCTTCTTCCTGAACAGACTAGTTTTAGGTCATTTCTTTTTAGTTTTGTGTGTCTAGCTTCTTCCTGAATAGACTAGAATTAGCTAGTTTCCTTCATTTGAGCTTCTTCCTGAATAAATTGGAATTAGCTGCTTTCTTTCTTTTCAGTTTTCCCGGGGCGGTCTAGGTTTGGTTTCTTTTATTTAAGCTTCTTCTTGAACAAACTGGTTTTAGCTCGTATCTTTTCAGTTTTGTGTGTCTAGCTTCTTCCTGGACAGACTGGAATTAACTAATTCCCTTCGTTTGAGCTTCTTCCTGAACAAACTGGTTTTAGCTCGCTTCTTTTCGGTTTTGTGTGTTTAGCTTCTTCCTTATCAGACTAGAATTAGCTCGTTTCTTTCTTTTGAGCTTCTTCCCGAACAAACTGGTTTTAGCTCATTTCTTTTCAATTTTGTGTGCCTCGTTTCTTCTTGAACAGACTGGAATTAGCTACCTTCTTTTCATCATAGGCCGTCACATTTTCTTTTTCCCTGAGGCAGCCAGGATTACTCTTCCCGTTATCCAAATGTTCCAACCCAACCTCAGCAGCAGGTAATTCAGGTAAGTGCTCTAACCCGTCCAAAATGAGTCCCTCTTATCTTTGTACACTATTTGTACACAAACAATGCACAAAGAGGGGTAGCTGTTGGACCCCGTTTTGTCCGAGTTGGACATACTAACCCTATTTTTATATACTTGTTTGTCAATGCCATATACCTTGTTGCATAGGTCCTTAAGGATTCCCCACTACCAAGGAATGGTTTGGAGTTGATGTTAACCCCAATTTGCACAAGATGGATGCATTGACACGAACAGGGAAGCCTAAAATTGATAACCTCTGCTACAAGCCTCTGAAGTGCCCCAAGACCAACACCAGGTGATGGAGGAGGAAATTTGGAGACTAAAGCACTTGACCGAGCTCAGTTCTGAGTTAGCATGAAGAAGTTATGGCCAAAACAATATGTGACGGAAAAAGTCAAACTTGCAGAAAGATGGCCAATGCCCCTGGTCAAAGGGCCCGGAAATGTGACCATGAAAGATTCTCCAAAATGACTATTTAGGCGAAGACGGGGCTTCCCAAACAATCCCCAAAAGTTTGTCCATTTTGGCATTTTGGGTGGGGGTAAAAGGGTAATTAAAAGTTAAAAATAAAGAGAAACGGTCAAATCTGGAGCATCGTGATCAACTCCGAGACATCACTGATCCAGACTAAGCTTCCACTAATACAGAGTAAGGATCCGAGACATCACTAATCCGGACTAAGCCTCCACTGATACGGAGCAAGGAACTAAGCCTTCCAATCATCCGGAATAAGCTCCACTCATCCGAAATAGCCTTCATTTGATCTGGATCCAAGCCTCTACTGACCTTTGACCTTACCAACCTTTGACCTTCGCTGTTTGGCTGTATTTCCACGGACCCTTTCCCGTGCAGTCACAAGACACATTTTTTATGTGTCAACCATCTGACAGAGCTATTTTTCAATGCTTATGTGCTAATAAAAACTTAAAAAAGGACAATCACGAGCTACACAGGTCACCATTCCTTCCGACAAAAGGCAGAATCTGGAAATAGAAAATGCTAGCATTAATAATACAGCATTAAATGGAGCAGTTAATGGGGTGCGGCCAACCTCTTTAAAAGGAAGACATATCTAGGCAAAAAAGAGAGAGGATTATGCCCAAGCTCTTTCCCTTTGCACAGACTCACACCCAGGAGGACGCCCAAGCTTATGCCCAAGAGTGCCCAATCTCCTTTTTTACAAGTGTTTCCAAAAACCGCCCCCTTTCCAACTCCTTTTTCCTAAATATCCCGTTCCAGCTCTCTTTTTCCCAGCAAAAAGAAAAATACAAAAACAACTCCAGTTCTGCTCCCCACTCTTTCCTACGTCTCCATCACAAAAACAAAAAAACAAAAAAACAATTCCTTTTCATTCTCCTTATTTCTAGCCAACAAAAAAAACTAGTGCAAATTCCTTTTCATTCTTCTATTTTCAAGCAGGCGACTATTGGTGGGGACAGGACAGTCAAAGAGACAGCTAGAGTTGAAGCCCAAAGTTGGTTTAGTTAATTTGTATTTGTTTATTTATTACTTTTAGTTTATTTACATGTAGGCTTGATGTAATGCTTAGTTTTTTCCTGTTTTTTTATTTCGTTTGTATATGTTGTATTTTTCTGTTTTATGATTTTTGTAATTTGTAGAGTATAGTAAAGAAAAAAATAAAAAAATAAAGAATAAAAGAAAAAAAGAGTGAGTTGTTATTTAATTTATGGATGTCACAACCACACACTTCACATTTATTTTGATATGTGTGTTTTCTCTAAAAAACAAAAAGTAAACAACATATTTTTCTCTAAAAAAATGAAAAACAAGGGGATTTTTTTAGGATATAGTTTGTAAGCATTAAAACCAAAAAAAATTATAAAAAAAAGGAAACAAAAAAAAACAAAAAAAGGGTAAAAACAATTAAAACAAAAAAACAAAAAAAACATTTTCAACAAAAAAAAAAACCAAAATCTTAGTATTTCATTTTCCACTTCAAATAAAAAGTAAAACAAAACTTTTAGGATTTTCTTTAGAAACTTAAGATAAAACAATTTTAATCATAACTTTGACAAATAACTTAGCTAAATAAAAAGCATAGACTTTTTAGGAAAACAATAATGCCTTAACCCAGTCAAAATAGTGAAAAATAAATAGAAACCTCCTCCTCCTAACATAGGTACCGAAAGGGCATTGTAGGGGTGCTAATCCTTCCCTACACGTAACTAACCCCCGAACCCTTATCTGGTAATGTAGACCACTCACATTTTAGGTGACCAACTGCACCCTAAAAACAGTTGGTGGCGACTTTGTACATTTCATCACTCGGTTGCGGCCCCGACGAAAACCAGTGATGATAGGTTCGTTAAATACATATCTCGAGCTAGGCAATTAATCTTTTCAAAATTCCGAAGTTATCATACAGCTGTCATAACTACTTGATTATTACTGCCTCCACGTCATCTTCATATCCGACGGCCCTAATCCATCCAGTCTAATGACATCGACTGTAAGGTGGATCACTGTTCATCTCGCTTAAACTTTAGACCTGCTGGCATCCACGACCCGTCATATGTATCCTGAGCGTTCACGCATAGAGCAACTTTGCAATTTCAAATCCCCAATTCTTCCTCGCTCTCCCAATCTCTCAAGCCCTCGCTCCCTTCTCCTTCTTGCTATTCTATTCCAATGGCAGCCCGAACTCTCTACGGCGTAACTCCCGGCCACAGTGTTGATTAGGACAGTTTTCCTGATCCTCTAGCATGGTTCTTGGAGCTGCGTCCTCCCCTTGCTGCTAGAAACCTGCTCGGACTTGTATCCGACCCTGTGGATCTTCTCATCGAGGACATCACCACATACTACCGGAATTTCACTTGTCACGATGACTCCATCATCTCTGCTGTTCGGGGTGAGTCCATTGTCATCACCCCCAATGTTCTTCGGGATGCTTTTTACTTTCCTACCAGCACCCACTATCGACCCGATGCACAAATGATGGCAGTATCAATGGGCTGCCACCATAAAGTGAGGGAGTACAAGCTTAAGTCTTTCCAGGGCCATTATCACTGTATGGCCACAATACTAAGCTGTTGCCTGCTGGCTCGTACATCATTACTCGACTACGTCCCATAGGATTTGCTTCTAGCAATGTACAAAGTGTTCAAGCACTTGCCGATTGATTGGGGATCCTTTTTATTTCGGCTGATGAGCAACAACCCTCGGAATTCGTCCTTTAGTCGGATTCTTTTCGTCATGTTCCGGCATCTACGCCCAGATTACTTCAACTGTCGGTTTGTTATTCCTTTCCCTCATACTTATTATATTCATCATTTTATCTCTGATGGGACACTCACAGTCTGCCGGGTTATTGCTCCCCGTCATGTGATATTGCTTCGGAACAGCAGAGCAGTTCTGTTGGTGACCCCACCGATAGCTCGGTGCACGAGGTCAGTTCTGCCCATCGGTCCTCTCGGATCTGGTCTATTGCCGTTCCCTCCCTCTCTCGAGGCTCGCAGCATAGCGTTCACACTGATCCTTCCGATGTTGCAGGGCAGTCTCAGTCTGTTCCTACACCGGCTGAACCGTCAGCGCCATCTGCGGCTGATGTCCCCTTTCCTGCTGAACTAGCTATTGCTGTCGCTCCTACCTCTCCTACGGCTGCAACTCCGAACATGCCCCTCCTACCTCAAGAGTACCTGAACTGTCTCTCCACCGACGTTCTCACATATTGTTGGCTTCTATTCAGTGCCGCCTGCACTGCCACCATCCCTGACGATGATCACCGGGTATATTATGCATGCCATACACAAACCCTGGATGACATGATTTTATGGAACATTGATCATGGCTTTCTGACGCCGCCTTTTCTTCAGACTGCTCCACCTGCTACTGCTTTGTCCAGACCGGCCCACGATGCACGGATCCCTTTCCCTGCTGAGGTCGGCCCCTCCTCTCCTGTAGACGTTCCAGTTGTTGACCTTTCTAGTCAAAGTGGGTCGGATGCCCCTACCCCTACTACTGTTGATGCTTAACCCTTCTCACTTCCCGGTAACTCCTCTGCCCAGCGTACTCCTACACCTCTCCATGCGGGGGAGTCCTCCAAGGCACTTGAGTTTGCCCTTGGGTGTGCTTCTTATGGCACGGTCCACTCTGAAGCTGCCCTCGCTGCTTAGCTGGACCGCCATGCTTAGGTCCAAAGCGCCCAGATCTCTGCCATCGACACCAAAGTCGATGCCCTTGGCGCTCAGCTCCTATCTGCCCTCTCTAACTCCTCTATGTCCATGGAGTAAAAGATGGACTTGGTAGCCACCTCTGTCCAAGCCTTATCTACTTCCTTTTCGGATTTGGCTCATATTGTGGCTCGTGCCCCTAGCACTCCTCGCCGATCTGCCAAAATGGGGAGAATTTACCATCTGATCCATTTGCTCCAACCATTGCCACTACTCCCGACACTGCAAAAGTTGCTGGTCCTTCTACTCGGACCTAAGTTCCTGGTAAGCGGTCTGCACCTACCCTTCCTCTAGGCATCCCGATTCCCAAATGTAGCTGCTTCTCGGGGTGTTCCAGTGCAGCTCCTGCCGTCAATGCCAGCTCCTCTAGTGTAGCTCCCTCCTTTGCTCTGGATCCAGGTGTCACCTTTCTCCCATCATACGCGGAACTTGATTCAAGAGATGAAGATGAGAGTATCTATGAAGCCATGAAATCTTATGCAAGCTCTCCTCCCTCCTCTACCGAGCGAAGATGTCTGTCAGCTTTGTTTGCTTTCTCCCCTACAGAGTTGAGTGTGTTAATCTCTGAGAAAGGACTATTCACCAGTGAAGATGTGGACAACTTTGCTCTGGCAGTTAAGGAGGAGATGAGGTTGTTCCCTTCCTTGTACAAGGATGGACAACAAGTTGATATCCTACCGAGTTAGTCTAACACTTATCTTCCTACAATTGATCACATTCAGACCTTCATCAACGGAACTGCTCAGAATAGTAAACCATGGAAAAACCTTACAACTATTCTTATTTCGTACAGGATCAGCACCCCTCATCTTATGCTTGCAGCTTTCACTATCCAAACAAGGAAGGTTGTTGTCACGCCCCAATTTCCTTTCACTTGGAAATAGGTAGTGATTGCCCATGCCCGCACCCAAAGGGTCAAGGGGTTGGTGCAAGCACCTGAAAAAGACTTATGACACGGGTGCTGTCCCAAATTTGTACAACCAGGCTAACATGCCACGGGGCATGCTCCTGCTCCCTAACCATGCACACAACCATAAATCAAACAATAACCATATCTCAATTTATTACATTTCAAAGGGGCTCAAAGTTCATTACAACTCAATAGGGGAAAAACTCCCATCAAACCACAATGTGCTCTATTTACAAATAATCCAAACCATAAAATAGAAATCCACAAAACAAAAACAATGAAACCAACATAGTCTTCAGCCTCAGTGGCCTACCACCACAGCTCTTTCACCTACCGCCTGTTAGACCCTGCAGAAGAACAATTTATAGGAGGCATGAGCAAACCATAGCTCAGTAGGGTTCCAGTCTCCCCAGACCCGTCCCACTCTACAACATGCATGACAAGTGTATGCTTGTGCTCGTGTAGTGCATAAAGCTAAAGTAGCAAACATCACCCAGTAACACACCATTTACCTGAGCCCACACTGGAGGGCAGAGGACACCCCGCCACCACGGCGACATGCATACCACATCCAGGCTGTTGCATGGTCACCAATGCAACATTTTCCACCCGAGTCAAATATGACAATCACCTCCTCGGACGCCATACCTACCCTCAAGAATGGGTGCAGACTTAGCCCACCGTCGTGAGTGCTACACCGAGACTCAGGACCGCAATCCTGGCCAAATGTCAAGGGTCCAGTTATTGTGCCTGACCCATAACTCAGCTCAACCCACATGTATTTGGGTACTCAATCAACAATTCAATCAGTTTCAGCAGTACAACTCAGCAACACATCTCAACTCAATACAACTCAGTAGTGTAACTCAACAAGCATATCTCAAACATATGTTTGTAACTCAGCATTCTCAACATATTCCAGTCCTCAAAACTCATGTTATCAATTATCTCCTCCACAAATCTCAAACAAGTTTCACACAGGCCAACATAGTCAGTTACAGAATACACTAGCCACACAGGCTTAAAACCAAGCACGCAACATACATTAGTCACACAGGTATAATATCAAACACATAATGGGCATAGCCACACAGGCATACTATCAAACACATAATAGGCATAGATAATCCAACGATTTCCAACCCAATCCCAAACATCAGGATCACAACCAATATGCCATTGAAGGCTAACATCCATATAGGAGATCACACCTATATGGACTTACATATATATATATATATATATATATATGTATGTATGTATAGACCACAAATACCCTAGGACAGAGAAGGATTAGGAAGGACAGAATTCCCTACCTCAAGAACCCTGCACCCTCTTGCTTCCACGCCAAATGCCGCCCAACCACGGAAATCCCCACAGCAACAAGGACCAGAAGCTCTCCCTCTCTCTCTCTCTGGCTCTCTCTCTCTCTCTCTCTCTCTCTCTCTCTCTCTCTCTCTCTCTGTATGTGATGGCTGCAGGGGCTAACAAGAATGAAGAACCCTAATCCTTTAGAGCTCCACCTTTTTATATAGTCAACTTGACATCAAAACGGCGTAGTTTTGATTAAAACAAGCCCAGCATCAAAACAACGTAGTTTTGATACATACTATAACCTACTAACCTCCATATAAGATAAAACACTCATAGTTCCTGTCATCACTGGTTTTCATCCGGGCCCGTTTGGGGTGGGCACAAACTAAACCAATGGTGAGAAAATTTAGAGTCGCCACCAACTGTTTTTGGGGTACAGTTGGATACCCTCTACTTTGAGTAGTAAAAAGATGTGGTCTGTGTTATCAGAAAAGGGTTCTGGAGTTGGTTACGTGTAGGGAAGGATTAGCACCGCTACAGCGCCCTTTTGGTATCTAATTTAGGAGGAGGAGGTTTTATTTTATTTGTACTGCCATAACTGGGTTAAGTTTCCTAAAAAGTCTATGATTTTTATTTAGCTAAGTTATTTATTAAAGTTATGGTTAAAATGGATTTATCCTAAATTTCTAAAGGGAACCCTAGAAGTTTTGGGTTTTTGTTTGAAGTGGAGAATGGGATCCTATGGGTTGGTTTTGGGTTTTTGGTTTTACTTTGGGAAATTGAAGTCCTAGAAAATGATTTTTTATTTTCCCCCTTTTATTTGGTTTTTCTTGGGTTAGAAAACATACATTTTTTTGTTTTTGTTTTATTTTTTGTTGTTTTTTTGGTTTTAGACATTGAAGTACTAATTTTGGTTTTTTTTGGCTTTAAAACATGAAGACATTTTTTTTGTTTTTTTATTTTTGTTTGTTTTCATTTTGTTTTCTCAAGGAGATATTTTGCACACATTTTGAAAACTTTTTATAGAAAAACATGTTATAGAAGACGTTTTGGAAAAACATTTTGTGGAATACATTTTGTTATTTTTTTGTTGTGTGTTTTTTAAAGCTTTGAACCTAAATCTACGCGTTTCAACAATTGAAAATACATAGGAACACATATATCGAAATAGATGTGGAGTGTGTGAGTGTGACATCCACAAAAGAAAAATAAAAGCACTATTTTTTTCTTTTTCCCTTTTTTTATTCATCTCTTTTTCTTTTCCTTTTTTCTATGCCTCTCTTTTTTTGCCTCTTTTTTTTGAGTTTCCTTGCTATTACATATTACAACTTTGTGTGAAATGACAATTACAATCAATAAAACAAAATAAAATGAATAAAAAGCAAGATAATGAAAAGAAACAACACAACACAACAATTACAAAAAAAACAAGAGAATAGCGTAAGGCAATCGAAATGAAAAATTAACCCGACTTTATCTTGGATTTGGGGCTCCGATTGCTGCAACGTTGGCAGGAAGGCATGACTCCTTTCTTGGTGTTTTTGAAGAGAGGTGGCTGGGCAAAATTGGCAGCAAACCTGGGCGTTTTCTGGGACTGAACTCTCCTTCCCCCCTTTTTTGGATCAGGGAGCTTGGTATGAGGAAAAAAATGGCAGCAGGTTTTTTGTTAGAGATAAGGAGTCTTTCTGTTCTCTCTCTCTCTGGACGGTTTTTTTTGAAGGGAAGAAACTGGGGCATTTTTGATGTGAAGACTTTGGGGAAAATGAAGAGCTTAGTGTAATCAGTGCTTGGGCAAGAGGATTCCTCGTCAGATGAGGGGTCTCTCTTTTCTCTTTCTCTTTCTCTCTTTTTTTTTGGACGTAATCCTCTTTTTTTTCTCTTCTTTTTGTCTTTCTGTCGAACTCCCCTCTTTTTGCTAGGCAAACTCTCTTCTTTTTCTTTCTGTCGAACTCTCCTCCTTTTTTGGGCGAGATCTCTATTTTTTTTTTGAACTCTGGGCGTTCTTCTCTTCATTTGCGTTGGGACGAGGCTGGGGTGTAAATGGTATCAGGTTTTTTTTTTCGATGATCAGGGCTCCTCTCCTTTCCTTTTTTTTTTCTTTGGACGAATCCCCCCCTTTTGCGCAGGGACGAACGACTGCATCTTAAAGGGCTGCAGAAATGTTTTGGCTGGACTGTCATTAATTGCAGCATTTAATGCTGTATTATTGCTTTCCTTATATTTGTCCAGGTTTTGTGCGATCTGTCGGGTGGTCTGGCGACTTGCAGCTCGTGATTGCCTTTTTTAATGTTTTCGTTTAGCACATTTGACCGACAGGTATTCAAAAATAATTCTTTGTCAGATGGCCAGCGCATAAAACAAGTCTCATGAACAACCAGCGAGAGAAAAACGAAGCCAGCGAGAAAAGCCATCAGCGACGATCCAGGGGTCAGAGGCTCGAAGTGTCGGTAGGGTCGAAGCTTTGGTGGAGCGAAAGTCAATGGTCAACGGGTCGAAGTGTCGGCAGGTCGAAGGTCAACGGTCAACGGGTCGAAGGTCGAAGTGTCGGCAGGTCAAAGGTTTATAGGCTTCGCGTGTCCAGGGTCGAAGGGTCGAAGGTCGAAGTGTCGGTAGGTCAATGGTCAATGGTCAATGGTCAACGGGTCGAAGGTTCGCAGGTCAGCGTCGTAAGTCGCGGGGCTTTGCATCTTCACAGTGTTCGAAAGTCCTAAGGGGCGAGTCGTAGGTCGAAGTGTCGGCAGCAGGGCTTCGAGGCTTCGAGGCTTCAATGCTTCGAGGCGTCGAGGCTTCGGGGCTTCGAGGCTTCGAGGCTTTGAGGCTTCGGGGATTCGATGCTTCGGGGCTTCGAGGCTTCGGGGCTTCGGGGCTTCGGGGCTTCGGGGCTTTGATGCTTTGAGGCTTCGAAGGTCAATGGGTCGAGGTGTCGGTAGGTCAACAGTCAATGGTCAACGGTCAACCCCGAAGTTTTTTTTTAACTTTTAATTACCTTCTTACCCTTCACCTAAAATGCAAAAATGGATAACTTTCCAGGGATTGTTTGGGGAGATCTGTCACGCCCCCAAATTCCAGGGAACCCGGAACTAGGAACATGACTTCCCCTTGCCCGCACCCGATAGGTCAAGGGGTTGGTGACTAGCACCGATAGAGACTACACCGCGGGTGCTGTCTCAAATATGCAACCCTGTACAGTCATACATCAAGGGTAATCCTGTACTTTCCCATACATCATCATGCATACAATAAGTCAAACAGTCATACAGACATCACATCACAAACAGTATGCAAATATAACTGTCCACGGACTCATGTCCGGGATACAAACATGATACAATACACAATATAGAATATAGTACTGTATCATACATCAAAGTAGTGGGCACGTCCTTCTGGAAGAAAGTCCTCCACTAGTCTCGGGTCACACCTGAAAAAGGTAAACAACAAGTAGGGGTGAGCGACAAGCTCAGTAGGTGACCCTAACACTCCACATTATGCAGACATACAAGTCTATACTACATGCTCTGTGTATTCGTGCACTGTGTAGTGTGCACAATCATCAGGACTCAGCCTGCAAACAAACATCAGGACCTAGCCTGCCCACACGGAACAACTTGTCCACGATCCTCAACAGGATCCCAGCTCAAGGCACTCAGCCCTACCACAGCGCTATATGCCCGGATACAGTCACCACACCGGCCTGCCATCGGTGCATATGCCTGCCATGTCAACCACATCGCACCATCGGTGCATCACGGTGAGAACCCAGACAAGTCACGGAGTCCATGCCCCAATACCTCACACCAACATACTAACATTAGTATGGCATGTCATTCTCAACATTTCCTTTGGAACTGTAGCCAGTCTTCACAAGTAAGTCTTTAATCCTTGATTTATGAAGGAAGTACCCATAGCAGCTATTTTCTTGAAATTAAAAGTCCCGGCATTGGGTTCCCATAGCATAAATAAGATAATCTGATTTTTAGGGATTTTTCTGAGATGTCTAACCCCACTTTCCAAAAATTCACCACTACGAACTTTTAGGTTTTTCCGAGATTTTACACTAAAACCCAATTTTCACATTTTGAAATAGTGGGAATTAATTTTTCTAGTATTTTTCTTTGAATCCAAATGGGGGGTATTTCGTTATTTACATTGTAACTTAATACTTAAATGTGTAGATGGGTATAGGTTGCAATGTAAATAGGTCCAGTCCAGTCAAACTGTATTTCGAATCTGCCAGTGAAACTACATTTTCGAATCTGCCTTTACTGTATTTTCGAATCTCTTTTCGGACTGCCTTCGACCCTCGAACCTACACTCGAACTACCTTCGAAAATTACCTTCGAAGTACCCATGAACTGCCTTCGAAACTCCCTTCGAAGTACCTTCGAACCTTCGAAACGATACTCGAAAATTGCACATTCGACACTCGAAATTACACTACATCGAACCTACCTTCGAACCTTCGAAACTGCACATTCGAAATTTCCAATTTCCAGTCGATCTCATCGGCTGTTCTCTACCCATTCCACGACGATTCTATCGTTCATCATCGTTTTTCACTGTTTCTCGTCTGGATTCAACCCAGAAACCTCCAGACCTTTCGGAATCTCATAAAACTCATACCTAATACTATATATTAGGTTTTAAATCACGTCTTACCCATCAGAACGCATTTTAAATACAAGATTCAACCCAAAATTGGTTTTTCCCCAAATTCTAGGGTTCAACACGAATTTGCATGATTTCATCAAATTCTTACATGTAAAACAGCAAGAAAAGGGTGAAGAATCAATGGAACACCTACCTGGAATGATTCTTGATGCTTGAACGAGCTCAAAACGCCCCAAATTGAAGGCTCCAAGCTTCCTTCTCTCTTTCTGTCTCTAAGCTCTCCAACGCAGATGCAAAAACGCTGAAACGTAACGTGGAAGCTCTCTTTCCCCCTATTTATATTTATATGCCAGTCAACCGACCTAGTCAACCATTGACCCAGTCAATAATTGACCTCCAAGGTCCCGAACTCCAAATTGAGTCAAACTACAGTCAAAACGCTCGAAATGACGAGCACAACACTAAACAGATATTATTACACTCAAATGACCGCTCAAACGCAAAATCAACCAATAAACCCTGAAAAGTCAACAATCGGGTCAAACGGGACCCCGACTCGGAATCGGGCCCAAGTACAGTCAAAATGCTCACATTGACGGCTACACTACCGTCCAGATAGTTACATTCCCATAGAATGACTATCTCTCAAGACTACCCAAATACGAGTCTTTACATCCTCCCCACCTTAGGACTTTTCGTCCTCGAAAATAAAACACATGCCCAAATGACATAGCAAAATTCAAGCTCAATGTCCCAACAACAAAACATCAAACATGATCACCGATCACACAGGTCCAATGCAACTCACAACAAGCCAAAAAGGCTTCACAATATTTAACAACAACAAGCTAAACCACATCTCAAACAACATATGCAAAACAAATGCATAAAACATAACTCATACCTCAGGGAAGGTCCTCACATCCTCCTCACCTCACGACTGATCGTCCTCGAACAGCTCAGGATGAAGAACCCGCATCTGGCTCTCTTTCTCCCAAGTCTGCTCCTCCATGCCTCGGTGTCGCCATAACACCCGAACTAGTGGGATTGTCTTGCCCCGCAAGACCTGGTCCCGCCTGTCCAAAATCTGTGCCGGCATCTCAACAACGGCACCATCGTCAGCCAAGTCGATCTCGCGATAGTCCAACACATGAGAAGGATCTGGGTGATACCGTCTCAACTGAGACACATGAAACACATCATGTACCCGCGCTAACTCCGGTGGCAAAGCTAACCGATAAGCCACTGCGCCCACGGTGGCAATAATCTCAAATGGCCCCACAAAACGAGGGGAAAGTTTGGATCCACGTCCAAACCTCCGATGCCCTCGACGTGGCAAAACCCGCAAAAATACACGGTCACCCACCTCAAACCGCAAGGGTCGACGCCTCGGTCCGCATAGGACTTCGCTACACCCTGCGCGATCAACATGCGCTGTCGAATCAGCTGCACTATCTCTGTGGTCTCTCGAACCATATCGGGACCGAGAACTGCTGTCTCTCCCGTCTGTGCCCAACACAAGGGTGATCTACAAGGCCGCCCATATAGCGCCTCATACGAAGCCATCCCAATCGTGGCCTGATAACTGTTGTTGTAAGAGAACTCCACTAAAGGAAGGTGAGTCTCCCAATAACCTCCAAAATCTAGGACACAGGCACGCAACATATCCTCGAGCGTCTGAATCGTCCGCTCCGACTGACCATCCGTCTGCGGATGAAAGGCTGTACTAAGGTTCACCCTAGTACCCAAAGCTCGCTGCAACTGTCTCCAAAACTGAGAGGTGAACCTCGCATCCCGATCAGATACAATAGACAATGGGACTCCATGCAAGCGCACAATAACATCAATATACCTCTGTCCCAAAGTCCTCACTGGGTCTGTCTCTCAAATCAGAATAAAATGCGCCGATTTGGTCAACCGGTCGATAACTACCCATATAGTGTCGTGTCCCCTAGAACGAGGAAGTCCAGTGACAAAATCCATGGTCACGTGGTCCCATTTCCACTCTGGCACTGGCAATGATTGCAACTCACCAGCTGATCTCAGGTGCTCTGCCTTGACCTGCTGACAGGTTAAACACCTCCTCACAAAATCAGCAACGGCCTTCTTCAGGCCTGGCCACCAAAACTGCCTCATCACGGCATGGTACATCTTGGTCCCATTAGGATGTACAGCTAACCTCGACTGGTGAAATTCCCGAAGAACCTCCTTCTGAAGAGAAGTGGGAACTATCAGGCGACCCCTATACCGCAGCACATGCTCTGCATCCTCAGTCCAATCAGAAGGTGCCTGCCCAATCTGAATCCTATCCCTGATGACCTCACAATCAATGTCCCCCAACTGATCCTCTATGATCCTACGCTGTAACTCAGGGACTGCGACAACAACACTGAGGGTCCCTTGCCCCTCGCTGGTTACCATCTGCAACCTCATCGCTGCCAACTGACCCATCATCTCCCATTCCTTAATGGCACAATGGGCCACCACGGCCCTGCTCTTCCTACTCGAGCATTCGCCACCACGTTACCCTTCCCAGGGGTATACATCATATCAAACCGAAATCATTGCTGTACTCCACCCACCGCCTTCGTCTAAGGTTCAGGTCTCGCCGAGAGAAGATATACTACAAGCTCTTGTGGTCCGTATACACCACAAACTTCTCCCCAAGGAGATAATGCTGCCAGCTCTTAAGTGCAAAGATCACGCAGCCCAACTCCAAATCATGCGTGGGATAGCTCGCTCATGTGGTCTCAACTTCCTAGACCCATAAGCAATCACCTGCTGAGTCTGCATCAACACACAACCAAGTCCCACCCTGGAAGCATCACAATACACCTCGAAAGGCACACCCTCCTGTGGAAGAATCAAGATAGGTGCTGAGGTCAATCGTGCCGTCAGCTCCATGAAAGCACTCTCACACGCATCAGACCAAATGAAAGGAACTCCCTTCCTAGTCAAGTGTGTCATAGGAGCTGCCAACCGGGAAAAATCCTCCACGAACCTCCGATAATAGCCTGCCAAACCAAGGAAGCTACGAATCTCAAACACATTCATGGGCCTCTTCCACGACATGACCGCCTCAATCTTCTCAGGATCCACTGTGATACCCTCCGAAGATACCACATGCCCCAAGAAGTGCACCTGTTGCAACCAGAAGTCACATTTTGTGAACTTCGTGTACAACCGATGCTCACGCAAGGTCTGCAACACAACCTGTAAATGCTCCTCATGCTCCCTCTTGGTCGCTGAATAGACCAAAATATCATCGATGAACACCACAACGAACATATCTAAATATGGAGCAAACACCTGGTTCATCAATCCCATAAACACTGCTAGAGCATTCGTGAGCCCAAATGGCATCACAAGCCACTCATAATGCCCATAGCGACAACTGAATGCGGTCTTTGGGATATCTGCCTCCCTAACCCTCAACTGATGGTATCCAGATCTCAAGTCTATCTTGAAAAACCATCTTGCACCTCGAAACTGATCAAACAGGTCATCGATCCTCGGCAATGGATACTGTTCTTCACGATCCACCTGGTTCAGCTTCCAGGTAGTCTATACATAGCCGAAGTGAACCATCCGCCTTCTTGGCGAACAACACTGGAGCGCCCCACGGTGAGCTACTCCGCCTAATAAAGCCTCGCGCCAATAGGTCATCTATCTGTCTCTTGAGCTCTCTAAGCTCTGTCGGTGCCATCCTGTAGGCCGCTAACCTGATCGGTGTTGTCCCTGGCAACAACTCGATCGAAAACTCTACCTCCCTCATGGGTGGCAAACTGACCAAGTCCCCGGGAAACACATCCGGGAACTGATCTACAATGGGTGGCAAAACAGCCTTCCCCTCTCTCCTCCTGTCAACCAACGTCAAGATGGCTAACTGGTGGGTCACATCACCCCACCCATGCCTCAAAGGTCCCAACCTGCATGCCTCCTCAGTCCACTCACCCACAAAGACACCCCGCGTGCCCCTGACAGACAAGATTTTTTTAGCCTCTCTAAAAGAGCTAGCTAATGTCGTTAAATCTCACTTCAAAATAATAAATTCCCTAAGTTTGCACTAAAAGAATAGCAGCAAGAAAGGGGTCGAACCCATAGGGATTAACCTAGTTCTCTAGTTCTTAAATCAAAACACCCAATTACTATTGTTCTATAAAATGTCTTGGCAAAAAGTTTTCTTTTTTAAACTAAAGATCTAATTTTTATTTGATTTTCTGAATAAACAAAGAAAGTAAACTGATTTTAGGATTAAGATTGAAGGATTAAAAGCATCTAGGGTCACAATTTCACCTTCCTATGTTATCTCTACTGGTTCATGGTATTAGGGTTGTCTGATTGAAAACATGCTAAACATAAGCCAAGGACAACAAATGGTCATTGAGGTCCTTTTAAGAGTTGTATGTCAGAATGGTCATCTAAACACACAAACATGCAAAGCCAATAAATCATACTTGCAAAAGGATAATGATCACACCAATTACAAATAAGTTATGAATCTCAATCCGCCCCAGACTAGGGCTAAGAATATCAAGGTGTACATCCAAAGATAGAATTAAGAACAGATTCATAAAACATGCAAAACTCAATCATCCAAACCCAATATTCATAAACACAGCAAAGCAACAAGGGGGCTACATTGCTCTCCTAGATTAAAAGAACTACTCACGCATGATTACAAGCAAACACAAAGCAGAAAAGCTCAACATCTTCTTCTTGATCACGCGCACAGCAAAGCTTCAAATCCAGGCTCCAAAATCCGCGACGGCTGCTGCGACGGCTGCTCTCCTAGGTCAAGGAGCACCTCCAAGTCGTGGAGCCTCTCTCTCTCTCTCTAAAACGTGTAGGGGGGTTAGGTCTTGCTAGCAGAGGGCGTGGATGCTTGTATTTATAGAGTTTGGATGGGCTTTGAGGTGTGTAACCTAGCCCATCTATCAAAACGACGTAGTTTTGATAAGTAACACTTGAAACATTAAAAACTCTATCTTCCATCCACAATTTGGACTTGGGCCTTCAGGAACAAATGATCAGCATGGAAAAACGATTGGATCGGTCCAAAAATATCTCTGCACGCCAATTTGCACGTGATATGATGAATTCACGTGCACCTCCAAATCAGCTCAAACTTCTCCCCAAGCTTCCTTGCATCCTGTAGAGGCCTGAGAGGCAAAAATAGGCTTGCACGTGAAATGGGTGAATTCACGTGCAGCTCCAAATCAGCTCCAAATGCTCTGAAATTTCTGTGGTAGGTAGAGGACATCATTCTGAGCAACTTTTGTTCTTGCACGCCAATTGTTTGAGGCCATCTACTATGTCAAAAGTGAAGTCCAAAACCTGCCAAAACAGCTTAAAAGCGCATGTATTTACAACTAGCATCTTCCTAGGGGTTAGAGCAAATATATATGATATATGAAGAAATAAGGCTCTTATCATGCTCTTAAACATCCTAAATAAACACTAGAATAACGGCATAAAATGCACGTTATCAAATACACCACACTTGAACCATTGCTTGTCCTCAAGCAAAAACATACAAGCATGCAAAAATAAAATAAACATGCAGTCAAACGGAAGAAAATAAAATAACAATCAAGGAGAATCATGGTTTCCTAAGCATGCAACTCTATCATGATGAAATGGGAATTTAAGCATCAAAATGAATCATAGCTTAGTTCATTCATGTCCATATCCCTAAGTCCAACAACCATGCAATATCTCCACTTAAATTTCAGATATGAGCAAGCAATCCATGATAAAATAGCACCTAGTTTCCCTTTAAGTTCTTACCAAGGATAAGCAGCCTCACTCAAATATAGTAATTCTCAAGCCCAATACCTATCAATGAACAATGGATGGAAAAACTCTATCTCTACACTCGCCATCAGCTATTGATTAAGTACTTGCCAAGCAATCATGAGAGTTCCCTATTGTGCTCATCAAAGAAAACACACTCTCTATTCTACTTTATTTGAACTCACACGCTAGTCTATACTCAATAAACAAAACATGAGCCAAAGAATTGAGCTCAACACTCTTAAAACAAACAAAACTGAGCCAATATGGCTACAAATCTAAATAATCACACATAAACATCAAGCCATTGTGGCTTTTATTCTGAATCTTTCTCTTTTTTTTCTTTTTTCTTTTTTTGTTTTTTTCTTCTCTTTTTTTTTAGTAATAACCTTACAAGGTTGCATTTTATGCTCTCCCTTGATGGATTATTCACTCTTTTTTTTTACTCACATAACACATAAATAAGACTGATTTTTCTAATGCATACCCCTTTCAAAATGTGATGGGCTTTTTCCACAATGTGCATCACAGCCTTTTGCAATAATATCACACAATAAAGAAAAGAATGCAAAGACAGTCACAATGACTTAGAGGTCTTGCATCCTAACTAAACACCAAACACTCAGCACTAATAAGTAATCACATGCTTACTTGACTCCTACCATTAAATAACCAATGTTGAATGCAAGAAGAGTAGCAAATCAAACTATTACCCATAAACCATAAATGTCACTCAAGGGCTAAAAAGAAGCTGTTCTCATTTTTCATTTCTTTTTCACTCAACTTTAAGGGTTACTTAGGTCTATCATAGCATTTCATGCTCAGCTAATATTCAAAACTCAGCTCCAAAAACATGGTGATATCATTCAAAAGATAAAGACATGATTAAACCAATTTAGAGCACATTTTAACTACTTTAACACCCTTATCACAACATGATACTAATGTGGCATAAAAATTAAATTTTAAGCCAAAATTGCATACTTAATATCCATGCCTCCACAAGCAAATCATTCAAGCAAACAACTCAAACAATCATGCAACTAAAAACAGTTTTTTTTTTGTTTTAAAATAAAACATGCAATCACAACATAAAAGACAAGCAAGTGGCTCAAGTCACTCCCATACACCACACTTAAAATATGCTATGTCCTCATGGCATAAAATAAGGAGTAGGAAAATACTTACCTCTCAGTTGGCAAGCTGTAATAGTAGATAACATTGGCCACCATTCGTCACACCTGAGCCACAAAGTCAACCGACGTCTCGCCGCGCACTTCCCAAGTTTCTCTCCCTTGCAGAATAGCCATCATGTAGTAGCAAGCAAAGATCCCACTGGAGTGATTTTGGTGTGGAAGCCTTTGAAGCTGACCTCTCTTTATTAGTTAAGAAAGAAGCAGAGTCTCCTGCACAATGGTTAGCTTGCAAACAATTTATTGAATAAAATAAATAAAAGAAAATAACATAAAATAAAACACAAAGAATAAACATTGGGTTGCCTCCCAACCAGCGCTTTATTTAAAGTCTGTAGCTAGACTTTGTCATACTAAGCTCAACCAATGTATGAAAGGCTTTCATCCTGGCATTGTAAACCTCAGCAGTCTCATAGACCATAGCAATCGGATGAATGAACCGCTGTGGGAGCCACTTGAACTCCTGATTCAATTGTTGATAGGGAGACACCTCCACAAACTTATGGTTCTCCTTCCTCTCATTCCATCGAGGTGGTAACACAAATTCAATATACTCCACAATTGGAGTAGTCATGATGCACGCATGGTTACCTCCCTTGTCAAGCACTTCCTTCTCTTGTATAAGGGAAGATGATTCCAAAGCAAACATAGTAGTGGTGGGCTCATGTAGCTTGTCTTCATAAAGAGTACCTTGGTTTGATGTGCCTTCAGATATGAGAATTATAGCATCATCATCCAAGATTTGTTCCTGCATCCTTGGGTTGTCATTTATTGGTTTCTCATGTTCTTCTAACACCCCAGAACAATTCAAGTCTTCCTCTTCTTCTTGGATGGAAAAATTGTCCTCATAATCTCCAACCAAGGGAAGAGTTGAAGTGGATACATCACATGGGCTATTAAATTGTGGTGGAGGGACAACCTCATCATAATGAACCATTGCCCTTGTATCCACTTCTTGGTCTATAGCATCATTAATGGTTTGACCAGCTAGAATGCGAGCTTCATCTTCGGAATCATTATTAGCGAAAACTCCCATTCTTGTGAGGCAGACGTCAAAGATTGATTCATGGAAGTTGGGGTGATGGCTTTGCAATTCTCTTCAGTTTTTATCTCTATGTCATCAGCAAAGGAATGAGATGAGACTCCAGTATTTGCATTTTGAGCCATACTCATCAATAATTGCTCCATATTTTTTATGGTAGTCTCCATACGTCCTAGCCTTTCATTCAAATCCTTTACCTCTCTTCTTGTTTCTTCATCTTCAACTTGGGGCTGCCACTCTTGTTGTTGATATGGACAATAATTGCCATAGAATGGGGCTTCATAGTAAGCTTCATCTTGATATTGCCCAACCAATATGTTCTCAGAATATCCATTGAAGAAACCATTAAACTCCTTAGGTGGTGGCTCTTGTGGATAGTAGTCACCCTCAGGTTGGGTGTAAGTTGGCCATACTTCTCTACCATCTCCATTAATACTCTCACCATAACAAGGAGGCTCCTGGTATGAATAACTGCTCATGGGAGAATCATAGACAGTGCAATCCCAAGCACTATATGAAAATTGATCTGCTGCATGGCCTGGAACATAAACATGTTGGTTTGCCATCAATGAATTCTCCTCATCTTTCCCTTGGTTTTCCCACAAATATTTGTTGCCTTGGTTCATCCTTTCTAAACATTCTTCCATGGTTAGCTCCTCCTCATCTCCAAACTATCTATCCATTGCAGTGCTGTTCAGGTTCTGGATTAAAGGACACAAGTTCCACTCGTCGCATACACAACTAGCAATTCTTCAAACACTTGGTGTATATTCCTGAAAAACAACAAGAACACACCCAGCAGCTCCGAACAATGCAAAATAAACAAATAAAGAATACAAAATAACATAAAATAAAAGACAAAATAAACACCAAGATCAGAATTCAAACAATTTCACTCAATGTTGATTTTAAAAACTAGTTAACCGTTGAATCCCTGGCAACGGCGCCAATTTGACAGACA
Source organism: Taxillus chinensis (assembly GCA_023512835.1). Classification (NCBI taxonomy): domain Eukaryota; kingdom Viridiplantae; phylum Streptophyta; class Magnoliopsida; order Santalales; family Loranthaceae; genus Taxillus; species Taxillus chinensis. Next base: position 55,748,755 of record CM042090.1, on the reverse strand, counting down.
AGATTTTTTTAGCCTCTCTAAAAGAGCTAGCTAATGTCGTTAAATCTCTCTTCAAAATAATAAATTCCCTAAGTTTGCACTAAAAGAATAGCAGCAAGAAAGGGGTCGAACCCACAGGGATTAACCTAGTTCTCTAGTTCTTAAATCAAAACACCCAATTACTATTGTTCTATAAAATGTCTTGGCAAAAAGTTTTCTTTTTTAAACTAAAGATCTAATTTTTATTTGGTTTTCTGAATAAACAAAGAAAGTAAACTGATTTTAGGATTAAGATTGAAGGATTAAAAGCATCTAGGGTCACAATTTCACCTTCCTATGTTATCTCTACTGGTTCATGGTATTAGGGTTGTCTGATTGAAAACATGCTAAACATAAGCCAAGGACAACAAATGGTCATTGAGGTCCTTTTAAGAGTTGTATGTCAGAATGGTCATCTAAACACACAAACATGCAAAGCCAATAAATCATACTTGCAAAAGGATAATGATCACACCAATTACAAATAAGTTATGAATCTCAATCCGCCCCAGACTAGGGCTAAGAATATCAAGGTGTACATCCAAAGATAGAATTAAGAACAGATTCATAAAACATGCAAAACTCAATCATCCAAACCCAATATTCATAAACACAGCAAAGCAACAAGGGGGCTACATTGCTCCCCTAGATTAAAAGAACTACTCACGCATGATTACAAGCAAACACAAAGCAGAAAAGCTCAACATCTTCTTCTTGATCACGCGCACAGCAAAGCTTCAAATCCAGGCTCCAAAATCCGTGATGGCTGCTGCGACGGCTGCTCTCCTAGGTCAAGGAGCACCTCCAAGTCGTGGAGCCTCTCTCTCTCTCTAAAACGTGTAGGGGGGTTAGGTCTTGCTAGCAGAGGGCGTGGATGCTTGTATTTATAGAGTTTGGATGGGCTTTGAGGTGTGTAACCTAGCCCATCTATCAAAACGATGTAGTTTTGATAAGTAACACTCGAAACATTAAAAACTCTATCTTCCATCCACAATTTGGACTTGGGCCTTCAGGAACAAATGATCAGCATGGAAAAACGATTGGATCGGTCCAAAAATATCTCTGCACGCCAATTTGCACGTGATATGATGAATTCACGTGCACCTCCAAATCAGCTCAAACTTCTCCCCAAGCTTCCTTGCATCCTGTAGAGGCCTGAGAGGCAAAAATAGGCTTGCACGTGAAATGGGTGAATTCACGTGCAGCTCCAAATCAGCTCCAAATGCTCTGAAATTTCGTGGTAGGTAGAGGACATCATTTCGAGCAACTTTTTGTTCTTGCACGCCAATTGTTTGAGGCCATCTACTATGTCAAAAGTGAAGTCCAAAACCTGCCAAAACAGCTTAAAAGCGCATGTATTTGCAACTAGCATCTTCCTAGGGGTTAGAGCAAATATATATGATATATGAAGAAATAAGGCTCTTATCATGCTCTTAAACATCCTAAATAAACACTAGAATAACGGCATAAAATGCACGTTATCAGCCCCCTGGTGTGAGGAACGTCACACGCCGTCGAAAACAATCAATCTTGGCCTCCACGGAGACCAACAAGTCCATACCCAGGATAACATCAAAATCATCTAACTCCATGACATACAAATAGAACATCAGGTTAACACCCCCAAGTGTTACCTGACAAGCACGACAGATACTCTCAAGTATCACAATTCCACCCAAAGGTGAAGCAACCATCAGAGACTGACTCACTGTCTCCTGGTCTAACTCTAATCCAACCACCGTAGCATACGAAATAAAAGAATGGGTAGCACCAGGTATCAATCAAAAATCGAACAAATAGTATGAGAAATGATGATGGTACCTCTCACCACCGAAGGTGCTCTCCTTGCCTCATCCATGGTGGAACCTCTGCCTCTCTCGCCGGTGAGGGCAAAAGTCCTCCCTCGTGGTCCACTGCCACTAGCCTGGCCCATTGGGGCCTTGCCCCGCTGATCAACATGACCCTGTGCCTCCCGTGAAGGAGGCATGACCGCAGTCGCGTTGCGTGCTCTGTGCCGGCGGCACCGACCTCTCGAGACGGAGCCCCACTCCTCTCGTCCGTGATCTCTCGGACGAGGGCCTACACCGCTGGTTGAGCTAAGGGTAACACATTCCCCTAGCTCCATGCCCCACTTTCCCGCATCGGAAACAGGTCATCTTTTTCCTTGGGGCGTCTCTCGAGACATGCTCGGTCAAACCACAACTCCAACAGTACCTAGCCTCCTGGCCGAACTCTCACGGGTCCCACCGCCTGGGGAAACCCTGCACCTGCCTCCTCTCGAGCCGAGGAGCACCGCTCTCCCCACTCTGTCTCTTCTTACTCGAACCTACCGAACCGCCCGGCCTCTCGGGCTCTCGCTGATCCCCGACCTCGCTCAATAATGAGCGCCTTGTCGACCACCTCCCGGTAGCCGGTCAATCGCATCGGTTCCAGCTTGTCTTTTCAAAGATGGCCTCAAGCCCCGAATGAAGTCTTGCGTCTTCCGGCCTTCCTTTTCCCAAGACTCCGGAGCAAACCGCCCCAAATCTGTGAAGGCTCGCACATACTCCCCCCACGGTCATGCTACCCTTGCACCCAGCTCATAATACTCTCTACGTCGAGCATATTGCAACGAGCCGGGAAAATACTCCCCAAAGAAGCGCTCAACAAACTCTCTCCAGCTCATCTCGATCGCCATGGACAGCTCTAGTGGATTCCCACCACCTGCGTGGGATACGCAACAGATAGTGCGTCGCCACGCGCACCCGCTCCTCATCTGGCACCCCAATCATCTCAAAGATGTCCTCTGTCCATCTAATCCAGTCCTCGGCTACCTCAGGCCGTGAACCATCCTCAAAAGTCCTGGGTGCATGTTTCAAAAACTGTGCAGCCCAATCCACTCCTCGTCGTGCTGGCTCTATCACGACCTCCTGCTGGTGCACATCCTGCACCACCCTCGCCTCCCCTCCGCTGAGGCTATGGTGGCCGCCGAGGCTCTCGTTGCCTCTTTAGCTCATCCACCTCTCTAGCCATATCCCTCATCGAGCCTTGCATACCCTGCATGGCCTCCTGCAACTGAATCAACACCTGAGCCAAATCAGGTCCCACAACGGGAGCTGACAATCTCTGCTGCGGGCTCTGCTGCCCCTGGTGCCCCGACTCTATCGTGGGCTCCTCTGCCGGGCCTTGGCCTCGGACAGCTCTCCTCGGTGGTGCCATCACACTGGCCACAACAACAAACAACAAACGATCAATACTAGCACTACTAGCACAAACAGCCATCAAAGGCACAACCGACTTGTAGGTTCTCACCACACGACCCGTAGGTCCATACCATGCATATAGCATCATGTCCCCCATCAGGGTACACCACACTTGAGTCCTGGCTCTCACGGCCACGTGCCATCCTGGCACCAAATGCAATCATATCACACACAAAGACAATCTAGTGCCTTATATGCACACAATCATACCACTAGCAATGCACCCTATGTATGCTCCTAGGATGATCCAACTGACACCAACATAACTTAGAATACCTGTAAGGACTGCGTTGATCAGGCGCCCTCCCTACAGTTTTCCAAGTCACATGGTGTCACGCCCCGGATTTCCAAACCGAGGAAACCGGTACGTGACTCCCCTTTTTACCCACACGGAGGGCAAAGGGGTTAGGATACAAACCAAGAACTGAACATTTTAAACATTCACAACACATTCAAGAAAAATAAAGTCCATCAAGCAGTCCACAAACCAAATCAGTCTTTAATACAAAGTCTTCTTTTCAATCCATCCCCATTGGGCTTACATCAGTTCCCATAATAAAATAACATAAACAATAAAATAAATAAGGTCTTCCACCTTGGGGTCCCACCTAACGCCTGTAGGTTCCTATAAAGAAAACAACATGGTAGGAGGGGTGAGCAACCACAGCTCAGTAGGGATCATGTCTCCCCAACCCATCCCATGCACCTAATATCTACATGCCTTGTGTACAAGTGCTGTGTCGTGATACAATTATTCCACTAGATATAGTTACAGGCTATAACAGCAAACACAATCATACATGGGCTGGTACATAAACACTCCCGGGCTTCCACAGCCACCGGGTTTCAAGAACAGTCCCGGGCTTCCATAGCCACCGGGTCTCACAAAACAGTCCCGGGCTTCCACAGCCACCGGGTTCCACAAAACAGTCCCGGGCTTCCACAGCCACCGGGTTCCACAAAACAGTCCCGGGCTTCCACAGCCACCGGGTGTACAAGCAAACACGCAGCATACATGGCCATACAGGCATAACATCAAACACTTAGTATGCTTAGTTACACAGGAATAACATCGAACACTTAGCATGCATATATCCACAAGCTCATAAACCCAGCCACACAGACATAATCTAACACACGGGACGTGCGTGGCCTCACAGGCATTACCTCAAACACATAACATGCACAGCCTCACAGGCATTACCTCAAATACATAACATGCACAGCCTCACAGGCATTATGTCAAACACTTGGCAGGCATATATACATATATCCAAACAACACGCCATTGAAGGCCAACATTCATATAGGAGATCACACCTATATGAATTTACATATAAATAGTATGATAACAAGGACAATATCCAACGGGTAATTCACCACAGGGCCTAACCCCGGATCAGGTATAAGAAAACAGAACCCCTACCTTAAAGAAGATCCTCCTTGCTCCCGCGTTAGATGCCGTCCTCCCCACGCAAGATGCTCTGGCAGCAACCAGCAGTTCTCCCCCTTTCCCTCTCTCTAGCTCTTTCTCTCTCCACGACGGCTGCAATGGCTGAAAAACCCCTAACCCTAGAACAAGGAGTCTCCTCATCCTTATATAGGCCTCCCACTATCAAAACGACGTAGTTTTGATTAAGTGAAACCCAGGATCAAAACGACGTAGTTTTGATCACACAAGTTAGCACCTTTCCGCACCCATATAGGCCAAAATACTCAGAATTTCGACATGGTCCTTTGGAGAAAGTTCCTTAGAATGTCAAAACCAAGGGAACCATGCAAAAATATGCCTGTACGCCAATTTGCACGTGAATTCCCCAATTCACGTGCAACTCCATATGCACTCCAAATGCTCTCAAACTTCACCCCTAGCCTCCTTGCATCATTTAGAAGACAACCACACTTGCACATGAATTGGACCCATATCACGTGCACCTCACATACATGTCCATTTGGCCTGAAACTTCTGTGGTAGATAGAGGACATCATTCTAAGCATCTTTCCTTTTGCACGTGAATTCATTGGAGTCCATCTACTAAGTCAAAATCTAGAAAAACTCTACTCAGGAGGCAAAACTGACTAACTCAAGGTACGGGTCCTTACATCCTCTCCCCCCTTAAGACTTTTCTGTCCTCGAAAAGAAATGACATAAGAGGAAAACAAACACAAGCTACCCATTTGCCACACAACGAGCCACAACACCCAAATGGGTCCTACACCACACACGACAACAAAGACATCACGGTACCACCATAATCCATAACCACAATAATGCACATAACACATGTCCACATGGCACGAATACACATCTCAAGGCACATCACAAATAAGAACACATGTCTTTAAAAGATAATACAAATACATCAACTAATACAAGAAAACACATCACAAGAAAACATCACTATCCATCCCTTGGCCAGACCACCTCCCACGCTTAAGATTGTTCGTCCTCGAACAAGTCTGGGTGCTGCTCACGCATCACGGACTCACGTTCCCATGTCTCCTCCTCAATGCCACGGTGCTGCCACAGCACGCGAACCAAAGGAATAGCACGACCACGCAAAAGCTTCTCTCGCCGATCTAGGATACGGATAGGGGCCTCAATGACGGACATGTCATCCGCAATGTCCAACGTCCCCCAATCAATCACATGAGTGGGGTCAGGGTGATACTTCCCAATGGGACACATGAAACACGTTGTGCACTCGACGCACCGCGGTGGTAACGCTAACCGGTAGGCCACGGCCCTACACGATCCAGAATCTCAAAAGGACCAATAAACCGCGGAGATAGCTTGGAACCTCGCCCAAACCGTCGATGTCCACGACGTGGAGAGACACGAAGGAACACATGATCACCAACAGAAAACTCCAAAGGTCGCCGTCGCTGATCCGCATAAGATTTCTGCCGACTCTGAGCTGACAACAAACGCTGACGAATCAACTTGACCTTCTCAGTAGCCTCTTGAACCAACTGCGGTCCCAAGAGAGCTGTCTCCCCCACCTCGGTCCAACACAAAGGGGATCGACATGGCCGTCCATACAACGCCTCAAAAGGAGCCATCCCAATGGATGCCTGATAACCGTTGTTGTAGGCAAACTCCACCAAAGGAAGGTGAGTTGCCCACGAACCCCCGAAATCTAACACACAGGCCCGTAATATGTCCTCCAACGTCTGATTCGTCCGCTCAGTCTGACCGTCAGTCTCAGGGTGAAAGGCTGTACTCAGGTGAAGCTTGGTCCCCATAGCCTCCTGCAAACCGGCCCAAAAACGGGAAGTGAACCTCGAATCCCGGTCTGAGACAACCGATGATGGTACACCATGCAGTCTCACAATCTCGTTCATGTACAGCTGACTCAAGGTCCCCAATAGAGTCCCGCTCGCGAACAGCAAGGAAATGGGCCGACTTTGTGAGTCGATCCACAATCACCCAAATCATATCCTTCCTCCCAGTGGTGGGTGGAAGACCGATCACAAAATCCATCGCGATATGGTCCCACTTCCACTCTGCTATGGGCAAGGGCGTAACATGCCCGCCGGCCGCCGATGCTCGGCCTTCACCTGGCGACACGTGAGGCACCGCGAAACAAAGGCAGCTACATCGCGTTTCATCCCAGGCCACCAAAAATGTCCGCGAAGCGCATGGTACATCTTCGTACCCCCCTGGATGCACAAGAACTCTAGATTGGTGAAATGCCCTCATCACCTCATCCCCGAGGGAAGAAGCCACTACCAACCGCCCCTGAAATGACAACTCATGCTCAGGACCCTCTGTCCAGTCCCCAGATAGCTCCCCAGCCTCAATACGGGCACGGAGAACCTCGCACTCAATGTCACCTAGCTGTTCCTCCCGGACGCGCTGGTACAACTCAGGCACTACCACCAAAGGACTCAGGACTATCCCACCATCACGAACAACAGGCTGCAGCTGCAACGTCGCCAACTACTCCATCAGCTTCCACTCTCTCACGGCCACCTCAGCTTTCCCTTTTCTGCTCAATGCATCAACCACAACATTACCCTTGCCCGGGGTATAGGAAAGAGTAAAATCAAAGGTCTGCAAATACTCCACCCATCTCCTTTGCCTCAAATTCAAGTCCTTCTGAGTAAAGATGTACTGAAGGCTCTTGTGATCTGAGAACACCACAAACTTTTCCCCCCAAGAGGTAGTGCTGTCAATTCTTCGGGCGAAGATGACAGCAGCTAACTCAAGGTCATGAGTAGGATAATTCTGCTCATGAGGCTTCAGCTGCCTCGACCCATAAGCTACCACACTGTGCTCCTGCATAAGCACACACCCCAAACCAACCCTGGACGCATCACAGTATACCTCATATGGAATATCCTCCCTAGGCAACCTCAACACAGGTGCAGTGGTCAAACGGGTTTTGAGAGTCTCAAACGCCTGCTGACACTTGTCAGTCCAATCAAACTTCACGCCCTTCCGAGTCAACGCTGTCATAGGAGCCGCCAAACGGGAGAACCCCTCTACAAAACGACGATAGTACCCCGCCAAGCCAAGAAAACTACGGATCTCAAAAACGTTGGTTGGCCTCGCCCACGATGCCACGGCCTCAATCTTGGCTGGGTCCACCCTAACTCCCTCAGCTGACACCACATGGCCAAGAAAGTGAACCTCCTGCAGCCAAAACTCACACTTGCTAAACTTAGCAAACAAATGCTGGTCCCTCAAGGTTTGCAACACTTGTTGCCAAGTGCTCCACATGCTCCCTCTCGGTCTTGGAATACACCAAGATATCGTCGATAAACACCACCACGAACGAGTCTAAGTATGGGGCAAAGACTTGGTTCATCAAATGCATGAACACTGCTGGCGCATTAGTGAGCCCGAAAGGCATCACTACCCACTCATAATGCCCATACCTGCACCGAAAAGCCGTCTTAGGGATGTCCTCCTCCCTAACCCTGAGCTGGTGATACCCCGACCGTAAATCTATTTTGGAAAACCATTGGGCCCCACTCAATTGGTCAAACAGGTCATCTATCCGAGGCAACGGGTACTTGTTCTTCATCGTCACCGAATTCGGCTTCCGTAGTCGATGCAGAGACGTAGTGTACCATCAGCCTTCTTCGCAAAGAGCACTGGAGCACCCCAAGGTGAGGTACTCGGTCTGATATACCCCTGACCCACCAACTCCTCGATTTGCCTCTGAAGCTCCCTCAACTCAGCTGGCTCCATACGATACGCTACTTGGGAAATCGGACCCGTCCCCGGCACCAACTCAATGGTGAACTCCACACTCCTCTTAGGTGGCAAACTCCTCAACTGCTCAGGAAAATCATCCTGAAATTGGTCCACAACAGCAGGCCACACCCTCTTTTCCACCTTACCCTCCTCAGCAAAGGTCAGGGCTGCTAACCTGTGGGTAATGGCACCCCACTGGTCCAACACTGGCCCGGCCCGACTCGCCTCACAATCCCACTCCCCCTGCAGGGTGCAAGAGGTCCCTACAGGTGTCACGAAGGTCACACGCCGCCGATAACAATCTATCTTGGCCTGGAAAGCCATAAGCCAATCCATACCCAAGATCAGGTCAAACGTACGCATGGGCATCACATGCAAATCAAAACGCAGCTCCACCTCTCCGATGGTTAACACACAGTCACGGCGAACACGCCACACCTCAATCATACCCCCCACTGGAGACTCAACAACTAGGGGCTTCACTGCCTCCACACAAGCTAACCCCAAGCTATCTATCACAAGCTCAGCAACAAACGAACACGATGTACCCGTATCGAAAAGTACAGAAGCTAATGTACGGGAGATCAAGAGGGTACCTCTAACCACCGATGGTCCTGCTCCACCCTCAGCTGGTGGGGGTGGTAGCTCAGCCTCCTCCGGGTACGTCGCCTCCGGCGCAAACACCCTCCCTTGGCCCGTGCCACCGGTCGGCTCACTCACCTGGGCGCTTCCCGCCAAGGCCGCCTCCGGCCCGATCTCCGTCGCCGCTCCGGCCTCCCCTGAGGTTGGGTCTGATTCGATCCCGCCTGACTAGCCGGCCACTGACGAGCTGGTCTCTCTGCTGGTGCATGAAAACTGGCATCACTCCTTGTGCTGGATGTCATGCCTCCAACTCCCCTGTTGCCACTCCGGCAAACCCGGCTCAGATGGCCCTCTCGTCCACATCTATGGCATTTCCGGTCCCTCTTTGGACACTCCTTTCTCAAGTGGCCTTGCTCCCCACAGCGATAACAACCGCCGGGGAGACCCCCTGCCTGGACCGCCCTTGCGCCACCGCCAAAGCTAGACCTCCCTGGGTTCACCAATGTCTGTCCCCTGCTGCGGAAGGAACTGCTATCCCTCTCCTCCGTCTTGAGCCTCTTGGACCCTGCATCTCGATCAGGCCCACTCTGCAACTGGCGACCCTGATGGGCCTGCCTCCCACCATCCAGCTCTCTCTCAGCTATACGGGCCGTCTCCACAGCCTCAGCATAGGTCCTCAAGCGTAGAATCGCCACCCTCTCCCTAAGGGCTGGCCTAAGACCCCGAGTGAACTTGTGGGCCTTCAGGTCCTCCTTTGCCACTGTCTCGGGGGCAAACCTACTCAGGCTCCGGAACTCCCGCTCATACTCGGGCACCGTCTTTGATCCTTGCTTCAGGCTGCCAAATTCCTCCCCTCTTCTGCCATCTCACCGATTCCGGGAAGAACTCATCATGGAAGAGTTGCAAGAATTCCTCCCAAAACATGAGTTGCACCGCACGGCTCCCCGCAACACTCGTCCACCACTCCAAAGCATCCCCCTCAGGTGCCCAGGTGCCGGTCGCACCTTATCCTCCTCCCTGGGCAGGAGAAAGGAGAACACATGCTCAATCTGCCTCAACCACCGCTCGGCTACCACGGGGTCTTCTCCCCCCTTAAATCGCGGAGGTTGTTCCTTTCGGAACCGTGTCACCACGTCATCCCTCGCACGGGTCGGTACACCACCCGGACGAACTCTCACGCTCACGAGGCAGCTCTCCCATTGGTGGTGGTGGTGGTGGCACCACCCCTGTGTCTTGCCATCTCACGGCGCACCTCCTCCCCGAACGTCCTGCCGGAGTCCCTCCCGTAGCTCTCGTACCTCCAGCCGGATGCCTTCTTGTAGCCGTGCCGGTAATAACGCATGCCCCCCAACGGATGGCCCCGCACCCGGACCCTCATGGGCAGATGACTCATCGGCCATCGCCCGGACGCACGTGTCACTCTCCTCGGTGGCATTCTTACTACATGAAGTAAGATGCACAAACGTCGAACGCGTTTGACTACTAACAAGTTGACTACCTCTACCTCATTATCAAGTCAAGCCGTACATGGCATTACACACATTTTAACCATTGCATCAATCAATATTGCACACAAGACAGTCCACATTGTAGTCATACCCAAGGCATTCCAAGAATATTCAGAGTTGCACAGTTCACACATAATCATGTTATGCACATCCTTCACACATGACAACAAATGCAACTAGTGCCCTAATGCCAATGCATGCAAATCCTACCACAAGACTGGACTACCCTAAGTACACCTTGGAGGCTCAAAGAGGACCATGTTGATCAGGCATGTCCCTCCAGGCTCCTCCAAAGGACTCAAGATAACCAAGTCCGCCCACTACCCTAGGCCAACTAGACCATGCTCGATACCATATTGTCACGCCCCGGATTTCCAACCCGAGGAAACCGGTACGTGACTCCCTTTTTACCCACACGGAGGGCAAAGGGGTTAGGATACAAACCAAGAACCGAACATTTTAAACATTCACAACACATTCAAGAAAAATAAAGTCCATCAAGCAGTCCACAAACCAAATCAGTCTTTAATACAAAGTCTTCTTTTCAATCCATCCCCATTGGGGTTACATCAGTTCCCATAATAAAATAACATAAACAATAAAATAAATAAGGTCTTCCACCTTGGGGTCCCACCTAACGCCTGTAGGTTCCTGTAAAGAAAACAACATGGTAGGAGGGGTGAGCAACCATAGCTCAGTAGGGATCATGTCTCCCCAACCCATCCCATGCACCTAATATCTACATGCCTTGTGTACAAGTCTTTGTGTCGTGATACAATTATTCCACTAGATATAGTTACAGGCTATAACAGCAAACACAATCATACATGGGCTGGTACATAAACACTCCCGGGCTTCCACAGCCACCGGGTTTCAAGAACAGTCCCGGGCTTCCACAGCCACCGGGTCCCATAAAACAGTCCCGGGCTTCCACAGCCACCGGGTTCCACAAAACAGTCCCGGGCTTCCACAGCCACCGGGTTCCACAAAACAGTCCCGGGCTTCCACAGCCACCGGGTTCCACAAAACAGTCCCGGGCTTCCACAGCCACCGGGTGTACAAGCAAACACGCAAGCACACATGGCCATACAGGCATAACATCAAACACTTAGTATGCTTAGTTACACAGGAATAACATCGAACACTTAGCATGCATATATCCACAAGCTCATAAACCCAGCCACACAGACATAATCTAACACACGGGACGTGCGTGGCCTCACAGGCATTACCTCAAACACATAACATGCACAGCCTCACAGGCATTACCTCAAATACATAACATGCACAGCCTCACAGGCATTATGTCAAACACTTGGCAGGCATATATACATATATCCAAACAACACGCCATTGAAGGCCAACATTCATATAGGAGATCACACCTATATGAATTTACATATAAATAGTATGATAACAAGGACAATATCCAACGGGTAATTCACCACAGGGCCTAACCCCGGATCAGGTATAAGAAAACAGAACCCCCACCTTAAAGAAGATCCTCCTTGCTCCCGCGTTAGATGCCGTCCTCCCCACGCAAGATGCTCCGGCAGCAACCAGCAGTTCTCCCCTTTTCCCTCTCTCTAGCTCTCTCTCTCCACGACGGCTGCAATGGCTGAAAAACCCCTAACCCTAGAACAAGGAGTCTCCTCATCCTTATATAGGCCTCCCACTACAAAACGACGTAGTTTTGATTAAGTGAAACCCAGGATCAAAACGACGTAGTTTTGATCACACAAGTTAGCACCTTTCCGCACCCATATAGGCCAAAATACTCAGAATTTCGACATGGTCCTTTGGAGAAAGTTCCTTAGAATGTCAAAACCAAGGGAACCATGCAAAAATATGCTAGACGCCAATTTGCACGTGAATTCCCCAATTCACGTGCAACTCCATATGCACTCCAAATGCTCTCAAACTTCACCCCTAGCCTCCTTGCATCATTTAGAAGACAACCACACTTGCACATGAATTGGACCCATATCACGTGCACCTCACATACATGTGCATTTGGCCTGAAACTTCTGTGGTAGATAGAGGACATCATTCTAAGCATCTTTCCTTTTGCACGTGAATTCATTGGAGTCCATCTACTAGGTCAAAATCTAGAAAAACTCTACTCAGGAGGCAAAACTGACTAACTCAAGGTACGGGTCCTTACACATGGAATCAATTAACCACCCCTCACTAACCTAGGTCCACTAGACCATGCTCTGATACCAACTTGTCACGCCCCCAAATTCCAGGGAACCCGGAACTAGGAACATGACTTCCCCTTGCCCGCACCCGATAGGTCAAGGGGTTGGTGACTAACACCGATAGAGACTACACCAGGGTGCTTGTCTCAAATATGCAACCCTGTACAGTCATACATCAAGGGTAATCCTGTACTTTCCCATACATCATCATGCATACAATAAGTCAAACAGTCATACAGACATCACATCACAAACAGTATGCAAATATAACTGTCCACGGACTCATGTCCGGGATACAAACATGATACAATACACAATACGGAATACGATCGTATCATACATCGAGTAGTGGGCACGTCCTTCTGGAAGAAAGTCCTCCACTAGTCTCGGGTCACACCTGAAAAAGGTAAACAACAAGTAGGGGTGAGCGACAAGCTCAGTAGGTGACCCCAACACTCCACATCATGCAGACATACAAGTCTATACTACATGCTCTGTGTATTCGTGCACTGTGTAGTGTGCACAATCATCAGGACTTAGCCTGCAAACAAACATCAGGACCTAGCCTGCCCACACGGAACAGCTTGTCCACGATCCTCAACAGGATCCCAGCTCAGGGCACTCAGCCCTACCACAGCGCTATATGCCCGGACACAGTCACCACACCGGCCTGCCATCGGTGCATATGCCTGCCATGTCAACCACATTGCACCATCGGTGCATCACGGTGAGAACCCAGACAAGTCACGGAGTCCATGCCCCAATACCTCACACCAACATACTAACATTAGTATGGCATGTCATTCTCAACATTTCCTTTGGAACGGGCTGGTCTTCACAAGTAAGTCTTTAATCCTTGATTTATGAAGGAAGTACCCATAGCAGCTATTTTCTTGAAATTAAAAGTCCCGGCATTGGGTTCCCATAGCATAAATAAGATAATCTGATTTTTGGGGATTTTTCTGAGATGTCTAACACCACTTTCCAAAAATTCACCACTACGAACTTTTAGGTTTTTCCGAGATTTTACACTAAAACCCAATTTTCACATTTTGAAATAGTGAGAATTAATTTTTCTAGTATTTTTCTCTGAATCCAAATGGGGGGTATTTCGTTATTTACATTGTAACTTAATACTTAAATGTGTAGATGGGTATAGGTTGCAATGTAAATAGGTCCAGTCCAGTCAAACTGTATTTCGAATCTGCCAGTGAAACTACATTTTCGAATCTGCCTTTACTTTATTTTCGAATCTCTTTTCGGACTGCCTTCGACCCTCGAACCTACACTCGAACTACCTTCGAAAACTACCTTCGAAGTACCCATGAATCGCCTTGAAACTCCCTTGAAGTACCTTCGAACCTTCGAAACGATACTCGAAAATTGCACATTCGACACACGAAATTACACTACATCGAACCTACCTTCGAACCTTCGAAATCGCACATTCGAAATTTCCAATTTCAGTCGATCTCATCGGTCGTTCTCTACCTGATTCACGACGATTATCGTTTATCATCGTTTTTCACTGTTTCTCGTCTGGATTCAACCCAAAACCTCCAGAACTTTCGGAATCTCATAAAACTCATACCTAATACTATATATTAGGTTTTAAATCACGTCTTACCCCTCAGAACGCATTTTAAATACAAGATTCAACCCAAAATTGGTTTTTCCCCAAATTCTAGGGTTCAACACGAATTTGCATGATTTCATCAAATTCTTACATGTAAAACAGTAAGAAAAGGGTGAAGAATCAATGGAACACCTACCTGGAATGATTCTTGATGCTTGAACGAGCTCAAAACGCCCCAAATCGAAGGCTCCAAGCTTCCTTCTCTCTTTCTCTCTCTAAGCTCTCCAACGCAGATGAAATCTTCGAAACGTAACGTGGAAGCTCTCTTTCCCCCTATTTATATTTATATGCCAGTCAACCGACCTAGTCAACCATTGACCCAGTCAATAATTGACCTTCAAGGTCCCGAACTCCAAATTGAGTCAAACTACAGTTGAAACGCTCGAAATGACGAGCACAACACTAAACAGATATTATTACACTCAAATGACCGCTCAAACGCAAAGTCAACCAATAAACCCCGAAAAGTCAACAATCGGGTCAAACGGGACCCCGACTCGGAATCGGGCCCAAGTACAGTCAAAATGCTCACATTGACGGCTACACTACCGTCCAGATAGTTACATTCCCATAGAATGACTATCTCTCAAGACTACCCAAATACGAGTCTTTACATCCTCCCCACCTTAGGACTTTTCGTCCTCGAAAATAAAACACATGCCCAAATGACATAGCAAAATTCAAGCTCAATGTCCCAACAACAAAACATCAAACATGATCACAGATCACACAGGTCCAATGCAACTCACAACAAGCCAAAAAGGCTTCACAATATTTAACAACAACAAGCTAAACCACATCTCAAACAACATATGCAAAACAAATGCATAAAACATAACTCATACCTCAGGGAAGGTCCTCACAAGATCCGTATCCGCCTAAATTGACGCTTTGAAGAATTTATCATGGCCACTTTTTAGGCGATTTGACCAGGGGCATTGACTGTCTTTTGGCACGTTTTAACTTTTCCAACGAAAGATGTTTTGGCCTTAACTTCTTCATTCTAAGTCCGATTCGAGCTCGGTCAAGTTCGTTAGTCTCCAATGTTCATCCCCTATCACCTGGTGTTGATCTTGGGGTGCTTCAAAGACTTATAACAAAAGTCATTAATTTTGGACTCCCCCGTCCGTGTTAATTGTATCCATCTCGTGCAAATTGGGGTTAACATCAATTCCAAACCATTCCTTGGAAGTATGGGATCATTGTGGACCTGTTCAACAAGGTATATGGCATAGGTAGAAAGGTATATCAAATGGGGTTAGTATGTCCAACCCGGACAAAATGGGGTCCAACAGCTGCCCCTCTTTGTGTATTGTTTGTGTACAAACAGTGTACAAAGATAAAAAGGGAGTCATTTTGGACGGGTTTGAGCACTTACCTGACTTACCTAGCACAAGGGAAGAGTAGAATGCAACATTTGGGTCGGTCCCCAAGAGGCACAAAGGGCTTCACAGGTCGGCAACAATAGACTCGAATCGAAAATGGATAGCCCACAGCAATGATAGGCTTGAACTGAAAATGGATAGCCCACAGCAATGATAGGATTGAACTGAAAAATGGAAAAGGCCCACAACAATGATGGGCGTGAACTAAAAATCGAAAGGCCCACAGCAACGATAGGCTCGAATTGAAAATGGATAGCCCACAGCAACAATAGGCTTGAATTAAAAATGAAAAGGCTCACAGCAACGATAGGCTTAAATTGAAAATGAAAAAGGCCACAGCAACGATAGGCTTGAACTAAAAAATGAAAGGCCCACAGCAACAATAGGCTTGAATTGAAAATGGAAAGCCCATAGCAACGATAGGCTTAAATTGAAAATGGAAAATCCCATAGCAACAATAGGCTTAAATTGAAAATGGAAAGCCCACAGCAATGATAGGCTTGAAGTGAAGATGGAAAGCCTACAGCAACGATAGGCTTAAATTGAAAATGGAAAAGCCCACAGCAACGATAGGCTTAAACTGAAAATGGAAAAGCCCACAACAACAATAGGTTTAAATTGAAAATAGAAAGCCCACAACAATGATAGGCTTGAATAAAAAAATCGAAAGGCCCACAGCAATGATAAGCTCGAATTGAAAATGGAAAGCCCACAGCAACGATAGGCTTAAATTTAAAATGGAAAAGCCCATAGCAACAATAGGCTTAAACTGAAAATAGAAAAGCCCACAGCAACAATAGGCTTAAATTGAAAATGGAAAGCCCACAGCAACGATAGGCTTGAAGTGAAGATGGAAAGCCTACAGCAACGATAGGCTTGAATAAAAAAATCAAAAGGCCCACAGCAACGATAGGCTCGAATTGAAAATGGAAAGCCCACAGCAACGATAGGCTTGAATTGAAAATGGAAAGCCCACACCAACGATAGGCTTAAATTGAAAATGGAAAAGCCCACAGCAACGATAGGCTTAAACTGAAAATGGAAAAGCCCACAGCAACGATAGGCTTGAATTGGAAATGAAAAGCCCACAACAATGATAGGCTCGAATTGAAAAGACTTGTTGGAGACATCAATTGGTATTTGGGGAAATGCCTTAAGGAATTGGTGAGTTTGGGAAGTAATCCAATTCGGGCTCCCTCTACGAGTTCACTCAAAGAGATCGCTCTACGAGGTGACCCAAAAGGGGAAAGGGTTTATTCAAGTGCCAAAAGGATGCATTTAGAGCTTGGGGAAATTGCAAAGAAAGGGTTGTACAGTTGAACAAAGAAAGCTAGGATAGCTTGATGAGAAGCTTGCTGAGTATGAGCTCCTAGGATTTTCAGAGGCGGTAACATTCCTGAAATTATAGAGTATGCTGAATGTATGCAAATGATGCATGAAATGCAATGTGATGTATGCCGGGATACATAAACCTCAACTTGTGGTGAAATATGATGCAGTGTGATGCAATGCGATGTATGCATCGAATGCGATGTGATGTATCACTGAGGGTTGGCCAGGATGAAAATGTCGTTGGAGAGGTTGGCTAACATTTAACTTGTTGGGGAACAATGTTCTCTTTGGATGGAGAGTCTGTCCTATCTTTGCTAGGCAACTCCTTGTTGTGCACGAAGGGTCTGTTAAATTTCGCTTTGCCATATTAAGGAGCTTGACTTGACGGCTTCTCTGGGGATAGTGATATTCTGTGGAGATATGAGTACTCCGAGTTGGGGGCCTTAAGTTGTTTGGGGATTTTGAGCTTGGCCCTACTCATAAGGCAATGCTGGAAGAGCCTTCCGGGGATTTAAGATATTCTATTTAAATGTGAAATGAAGAGGATGTAACATGATTAAAGAGATAAAAAAGATTTTTGCTGGTTTAATTCCACAAAACATATTTATATAATAAAAAGTGCCCTACTGTTATAATCTGATAAACAGAATCACAAGTCTTTAAAAGTATAATGTACAAATTTGATTCGAGTGTGCCGCAGGTTTGACCAAGTCTTCCACTGTTTGCAGCCGCTATTTTTGGATGATGTTGTCTCTACTACTTGCAAAAGACCCTATTTGTTGTGGTCCTGACCCTTTCAGATTCTGACTAATTTCACCCTTCAAGATTTATTGTTGGCTTTGTATTTTACCCTTGGTGCTCTTTCGGGTTTTCACCAAGTCCGCCTTTGTTTTCTTTTTTTTGTCTTTTGTTGGAGCTTTGTATTTTACCCTTGGTGCCCTTTCGGGTTTTCACCAAGTTCGCTCATTACAGGAATGGGAATCTTGTGGGGAGGTATGAGAGTTAAGCATAAAACTTTTTGACGGCGTCACTATTCACTGGATTAAGAAGCTCATCTCCGTCCATTTTGGCAAGGATCAATGCGCCTCCCGAGAATGCTTTTTTCACAATATATGGGCCTTCATAATTGGGAGTCCACTTGCCTCTATGGTCATGTTGAATTCGCAAGATCTTTTTGAGGACAAGATCACCCTCTTGAAAGCTTCTGGGCTTCACCTTTTTATTGTAATTGTTCATCATTCTCTGTTGGTATAGCTGTCCTCTGCAAACTACTACCAAGCGCTTGCCTTCAATTAAATTCAACTGCTCATAACGACTTTGGATCCATTCTGCTTCTTTGAGCTGAGTATCCTTAAGTACTCGGAGGGAAGGTATCTCCACTTCGACCGGTAGAACTGCTTCCATGCCATAGACCAAAGAAAATGGAGTTGCCCCGGTCGATCTACGCACTGAGGTACGATAAGCATGCAAAGCGTATGGTAGCTTCTCGTGACAATCTTTGTATGTTTCAGTCATTTTTCTGATAATGTTCTTGATGTTCTTGTTGGCTGCCTCGACTGCTCCATTCATCTTTGGGCGATAGGGGGTTGAGTTGCGGTGTTGAATTTTGTATGTTTCACACAACCTCCCGATCATCCGGCTGTTCAAATTGGCAGCATTGTCCGTTATGATCTGCTCTGGAAGCCCATATCAGCATATGATATTGTTCCGCATAAATTGAAGTACCACAGCCTGTGTGACATTAGCATATGATGCTGCTTCTATCCACTTGGTGAAGTAATCAATGGCTACGAAAATGAAACGATGACCATTAGAAGCTTTTGCAGATATTGGTCCGATAACGTCAATGCCCCAAAGCGAGAACGGCCACGGGGAAACCATCACGTGTAATTTGGATGGCGGTACTTGGATTTTATCGCCATAAATTTGACACTTGAGGCATTTGCTGTAACGCCCCCAAATCTGGACTTCCAGACCGGGTGCGTTGGACAAATAAGATATTACAATTATAATGAATAGTAATCTATTACTCAACATAAATTAGATGGTTTATTTATTACATCAAGACTCATCACAAGATCTTTAAGGTTTAGCGTTTAGAGACTAGGTGTTGATAACCCATTATAGTTTACATGACATATAAATACTACATGCATAATCTTCTTATGATTTTATTCCAAGCATTCTGGACACCATTATCTTAGCATCCTTGCTTTCACCTAGTTCCCTAGGGTTGGAAGAAAACATAAAGGAAATGAGCTCAAATAGCCCAGTAAGGTTAAAAGTAACGAATAATATATGGAGAATAATCAGCTCATGAAAGAATAAGAATATCTACTCATCTAGGTTCACCACCTAGATGTCATGCATAACCTGTTATCAACTGGATTGACACTCTCCAGTGATGTTCTTTACCCAATGCATTGGAGGTCTTTCTGGAACCACCCATAAACATATTGCCAAACATAAAACATATCTTCACAAAATTTCAAACAACCACATCAATGGTAAATTTCAACGTAAAGGAAGGTCTTACAATAATAGCCCCGATAAGTAAAAGGGTTATTCACCATTCAATAAATTAGATTACCAACTTTCCAAGAAGTGTCAAATAAAGTCAATTATTAAATATCGAGATAGAAATATAGAGAAGAAATAGGAAATGAATTTCCACGTCGGAGATCGTGGTAAGGAAAGGGAGAGTGGATCCTTACAATCTTTTTTGTCTTCCGCGTTTATAAACCTTGAAACAAAATTTAAAAGTTAATATTTTAGTTTTAATAATAATAGTATATTCATAAGTAATATATTGAGAGACATATATAAGTATATTATGGTGGAAAAACTTTTCATGATAATAATAATAATCTATACGTATACATATACATATATAATATACGTATATACTATATAATATATATATATATATTGAGGGGCAAAGCCATCCATAATATATATATGTATGAGGAGACTTAGTCTTCCATGGAATAATAATAATCTATATATACACATATACGTATCATATACGTATATATATTGAGGGGCAAAGCCATCCATAATATATATATGTATGAGGTGGCTTAGCCTTCCATCGAATAATAATAATATATATATACACATATACATATTATTTAATAAATATACATATATATATTGAGGGGCAAGGCCATCCATAATATATATATGTATGAGGAGGATTAGCCTTCCAAGAACATGATTAATATATGCTTGAAATATTTACCTTTTGGAACTTCCAACGGGTGAGAGGAAGATTGAGAGAAGAGAAGGCTTGGAGGACTATTGGGGTGTTAATAGAACTTTTTGGAGAGTATTTGGAGGAGAGTTTTGTGGCTTATTTGAATGGAAAGAGTGCTTGAGAAGGGAAGTGAGGCATGCTATTTATAGGTAAGATGGTAGGTGTAATAGTGTGAAAAATAGTGTACGAATTTGACTTTGGCATTAAATTAAATTATTTAAAATATATATAATACTTTATTTTCCTCATATTATCTCTTATTAAAAACGTGGTTATCTCCTCCTACCATTTAAAAATGTTTTAAGACTTTTAAACCTAGAAGGTTCCTTTGGCATCAAAAGTCCACATTGGTGTACTCCCTACTAATTCAATTATAACGTTTTTAATTTTATAGTTTTTGACAAACGGCCAATTGTATTGCATTACTAACTCAAATATCTACAAATGGGTATCAATTTTATAATTTTTGCATGTGTATAACAAAAGTTATTGAATTTTAAAGTCATACTAAAATGTTTACCCGTTCATACTGAACCTATGTGTAGTATTTTAACTTCTGGAATTGATTGGCTTCATATTAAACTCTGAAAGTTTTACACGTTTTAGCTAAGTCATAAGTGAACAAACGGGCTTTGGTTTCATGTCAATTGGATCTGTATAACTCAAGTTATGAATTTTTGAATGGGACCTCCAGAATCTGCCTCATTCAAATTTTTGGGCCTTACCTATGTTTTATACTTTTGGTAAAGTTAAGGCTTGTAATACTTACTTACCCATAGTAATTTGGTCTAAGAAACTAAATGACATAATATATAGCATCTAAACTTTTTATGACGTATAAGAAATTATTTTATTTTATTTTTTATAACGTATTTAATATTAACGCGGATAAAATAATATTATTGCGTAATCAATAAACAATAAAGTAAGATAACATTATATTCCATGACTTCTTACTTTATAACCCTATAAAGTATAATATTATAAAACATTATTACATACTCATACCTATTTATAACAATTCAAATGGATACTATTCATGACAATTAGTTACTTATTCCAACAGTTAGTTACTATTCTAACTGCTAGTTACTATTCTAATGGCTACTTACTAGTCACATGCTACTTAAATGACTATATTGGGTACTTATTTTTATTGTGATAATATCTAAAATATTCTTTCTAACTATTTTTAGTGATGACATTATTATTATTACTATTCAAGGAAGAGCTTAAATTTTTGCGGGTCTTACATTATACCCCACTTAAAAGAATTTCGTCCTCGAAATTATCGCATACCTTAATCATGGAAAAGTTTAGGATATTTTTGCCTCATCGTTTATTCATGCTCCCACGCTGCCTCCTCAGTGATTTGATTCCTCCATAACACTTTCACAAGTGGAATTCTTTTCGTACGTAACACTTGTTCCTTGCGGTCAAGGATTTGCACCGGATGTTCTTCGTAGGTCAAGTCAACATCGAGTTGGACCAGGCTCTTGTTAAAACATGTGATGGATCTGGTATGTACTTTCTTAGGAGAGACACATGGAACACATTGTGCACGTGTTCCAAATGTGGTGGTAGGGCTAGGCGATATGTTGTTGCTCCAATCTTTTCTACTATGTCAAATGGTCCAATGTATCGGGGGCTTAACTTCCCTTTCTTTCCAAATCGCATGACTCCTTTCCATGGTGAAACCTTTAGAAATACATGATCGCCTACTTCAAACTCCAAGTCCTTTCGTCGGTGGTCTGCATAACTCTTCTGCCTGCTTTGAGCAGCTCGCATATGGTGCTGAATTAGATGCACCTTTTCTGTTGTTTCTTGCACCAAATCGGGGGCAAGTAATTTGCTTTCTCCTACCTCATCCCAACATGTTGGTGTTCGACACCTTTTCCCATAAAGAGCTTCATATGGTGCCATTTGTATACTTGCGTGATAGCTATTATTATAGGAGAACTCCACCAAGGGAAGGTGTTTCTCCCAATCTCCTTGAAAGTCAATAAGACAAGCTCTAAGCATGTCCTCCAAAGTTTGGATTGTCCTCTCGATTGCCCATCTGTTTGAGGGTGGAAGGCGTACTAAACTTCAGTTGGTACTTAAGGCATGTTGAAGGCTCCTCCAAAACTTAGATGTGAATCTTGGATCACGATCGGAGACGATTGATAATGGCACTCCATGCAATCGAATGACTTCCTTGATGTATAGTTTGGCTAATTGATCCAACGAGAAATCGTCGCGGATAGGGATAAAGTGAGACGTTTTTGTCAGGCGATC
This sequence comes from Taxillus chinensis, assembly GCA_023512835.1. Classification (NCBI taxonomy): domain Eukaryota; kingdom Viridiplantae; phylum Streptophyta; class Magnoliopsida; order Santalales; family Loranthaceae; genus Taxillus; species Taxillus chinensis. Next base: position 55,726,112 of record CM042090.1, on the reverse strand, counting down.
CACTACGACCCAAATCGCATTGTGTCCTTTTGATGTTCTGGGCAGACCCGTGACAAAATCCATAGTTACATTTTCCCACTTCCATTCAGGTATTGGAAGTGATTGCAATACTCCACTTGGTAATTGGCGTTCAGCCTTTACTCTTTGGCACACCAAGCACCTGGATATAAATTCCGTGATTTCTCTCTTCATGTTGTCCCACCAATAGTTCTTTCGTAAGTCTCGATACATCTTGGTGCTTCCTGGATGTATAGAGAATGCGGAGCTATGTGCTTCGGCAAGTAACTCCCTTTTTAGTCCAGAAGATGATGGTACACAGAGTCTTGTACCAAATCTTAAGAAACCACCTTTATCGATGTTGAACTCAGGATGTCCACCTTTTTGCGCTGCTTCCCTCTTTCGTTGTAGCTTGGGATCTTCTTGTTGTGCCACCTTTATCCTCTCCAAAAGTGTTGGTTGTATGGTCATGTGGAATAGGTAGCTTCTTTCTCCGGGTTTTACGATTTCAACATCCAACCTCTTCGGATCTTAATTAGAGGCCTTTGCGAAGTGATCAATGTTGCCAAGGTTCCGACATGTTTCCGGCTTAGTGCATCTGCCACCACGTTTGCCTTCCCAAGATGGTAGTTGATGGTGCAATCATAGTCTTTTAATAATTCTAGCCACCTTCTTTGTCGCATGTTGAGTTCCTTTTGGGTGAATATGTATTTTAGACTTTTATGATCGGTGTAGATCTCACATTTCTCCCCATAAAGATAGTGACGCCAAATCTTTAGTGTAAGGATGATTGCTGCTAATTCTAAGTCGTGTGTGGGATAGTTCACCTCGTGGGTTTTTAGTTGTCGTGATGCATAGGCAATTACTTTACCATTTTGCATTAACACGCAACCAAGTCCTTCCTTCGATGCATCACTATAAATTGTGAAGTTTTCTCCTCCTGAAGGTAGTGCCAGCACAGGTGTACTAACTAGGCGCCGTTTTAGTTCTCGAAAGCTTTCCTCACACTTCGTGGTCCACTCGATCTTAGCACCCTTACGAGTCAACTTTATTAATGGGCTTGCCAGTCTCGCAAAGTTTTCTACGAACCTTCGGTAATTGCCTGCGAGTCCGAGAAAACTACGAACCTCCGTTGCTGTTTTGGGTCTTGGCCAGTCTTCTATTGCCTTTGTTTTTGCAGGATCCACGGAGATGCCTTCATGAGTGACAATATGTCCTAAAAATGCGACTTGTTGTAACTAAAATTCACATTTGCTGAATTTGGCATATAGTTTCTTCTCCCTTAAGGTTTGCAGTACGCTCCTTAAATGCTCTTCATGTTCTTCGCGACTCTTGGAGTAAATAAGTATGTCATCAATGAAGACAACGACACACTTGTCCAAGAAGTCATGGAATATTCTGTTCATCAGGTCCATGAATATTGCGGGGGCATTGGTCAATCTGAAAGACATTACGACGAATTCATAGTGGCCATACCTCGTTCGGAAGGCCGTCTTGGGAATGTCCATCTCCTTCACCCTTAATTGAGGGTAACCTGATCGAAGGTCAATTTTTGAGAAGTATTGAGCGCCTTTAAGTTGATCGAAGAGATCATTTATCCTTGGTAAAGGATATTTATTCTTGATGGTGACGTTGTTTAATCCTCTATAGTCGATGCAGAGCCTCATTGAGCCATCCTTCTTCTTCACGAACAAGACCGGTGCTCCCCAAGGTGATGCACTAGGCCTAATGAATCCTTTGTCCATCAAATCTTGCAATTGCTTCTTCAATTCGTTTAACTCTGTTGGTGCCATCCGATAAGGACTTTTGGGGATTGGATTTGTCCCAGGAAATAGATCGATGGAGAATTCAACTTCTCGTGGCGGAGGAGGTCCTGGCAATTCTTCCGGAAACACATCTTCATATTTGCAAACGATAGGGACTTCTTTTAATGTAATCTCACCTACACTTGTGTTGACCGAGGAAAGATATCCCTCTTTTGGATGGTTAGATGCATCCTCTCCATTCTTTTGACACGTAAACACCAACTTAGGTTGGGAGATTAAAAATTACTCTTTTATGAGTACACTCTATGGTGGCGTGATTGGATGTTAACCAATCCATCCCTAATATAACATCAAAGTCCACTATTTGTAAGGAGATTAGGTTTCCGGGAAGTACCCTATCACATATAGTAATGGGGCATGCTTTATATATCTTAGTGGCATTTATGGTGATACCACTTGGTGTTATTATTGTTAATTCCACTTTTAATCTCTGATGTGGAATATCCATATGTTCAGCATACTTTGGTGAGACGAAAGAATGCGTTGAACCAGAATCAAATAAGGTATAAGCGTTTCTTGAGCTTATGAGCAAGGTACCTTTCACCACATCATTGTTTGATTCTTCTTCCATTATTGGCTCCACTTCTGCAGTTGTAATGGCGTACGAGCGAGCTGGTGCCCTAGGTGGTTGTTGCGGCTGCTGTGGTCGTGGCTGTCGTTGTGGCTGTACATGTCGAAGTGGTTGCTGCAACGGTTGTCGATAATCCCCCATAGTTTTTGCCTGTGGGCACTGATTTGCATAATGTCCAAATTCATTGCAGTTAAAACATTTGACGGTCGGGCGTGTACTTGGTTCTGGTCTTGGTGCATGTAAAGGATTACGCATACGAATGGAATTAGGACCCATTTGGGGCCCTTGTTTTGGCCTTTCCGAGCATTCACGTGCTTGATGTCCAGCTTTACCACACTTGAAACATTTTCCCGATCCTTGGAGACATTCACCAGAGTGTCTTTTACCACATTTAGGGCAGGTGGAATGTACTACCTCCTTCATACTAGGCTTTGTGATCTCTGATCCATTAGTTTGGTGTTTCCTTTTCTTATCATTTTGACTACGATTTTGGTGGTAGTCAAGATGTTCCATTTCTACTTTGATCGCGCATCGAACAACAGCTTCATAGTCGGGGAAGTCAAAAGCTGCCAACGCTCTCCGTATGCTTGGTTTCAACCCATGGTAGAACATTTGAACTTTACTTTGCGTTTCAGCTACGTACTGAGGTGCGTACCTTGCTAACTTGGTGAACTTTGCCTCATACGTGGCCACAGTATCATCATCCTTTTGTTTAAGATCGAGAAAGTCCCTCTCCATCTTACTCCTCAATGGTCGAGGAAAATACTTTTCTAGTAAGATCCCTTTGAAAGCTTCCCAGCTTAGAGCTTCTATCTCTCCCTCAGTTTTGGTATTCTTAACAAGGGTCCACCATTGGTTTGCCTCACCCTCCATTTTGTAAATGGCAAGCTTTATCTTTTTCTGTCAGGACATTCCAATACTGAGAATATCTTTTCTAACTTATTAATCCATTCCTCCATGTGAGTGGGATCAGTTGAACCAGAGAAGGTTGGGGGATGCTGCTTCATAAATTGGTCAACTGTCACCTCTTTTGGTTGAGGGTTTATACCTTGCTCCGGCAGACCAACAGGTGTGTTGGGTTGAGTCATATTTGCTGCCATCGTTTGTGCCATTTGCATAAGAAATGCCATCAGGTTCTCTGCGCTTACACCTTGTGGGGCTGCCATGTTTGAAGGTTGCCCATTTGGTGGTAGTGTTCCCGTAACCTGTCCGCTAGAGGAAGAGTTCATTGGTGTTGAACCCTCTTGAAGTTCATTTTCCATACCGTTATTCCTTGTGGAGTTGTTCCTGTTTCCTCCGTTCCTTGTTTCAACCATTTTGGCCCTTTAAGCACACACGTTACTCGAGGTTAGGTTAGTTCAAAATTAACCATATAACCACAATAATACTTATGTAAAACAATTCACTATAATTGTTATAAGCTTAGGACTCTATACTATGCTATTTATAACTAGTCTCTATACCTAACTAAACCTTTGCTCGATACAATTTAACGCCCCCAAATCGGACTTCCGGACCGGGTGCATTGGACAAATAAGATATCACAATTATAATGAATAGTAATCTATTACTCAACATAAATTCGATGGTTTATTTATTACATCAAGACTCATCACAAGATCTTTAAGGTTTAGCGTTTAGAGACTAGGTGTTGATAACCCATTATAGTTTACATGACATATAAATACTACATGCATAATCTTCTTATGATTTTATTCCAAGCATTCTGGACACCATTATCCTAGCATCCTTGCTTTCTCCTAGTTCCCTGGGGTTGGAAGAAAACATAAAGGAAATGAGCTCAAATAGCCCGATGAAGGTTAAAAGTAACGAATAATATATGGAGAATAATCGGCTCATGAAAGAATAAGAATATCTACTCATCTAGGTTCACCACCTAGATGTCATGCATAACCTTGTTATCAACCTGGATTGACACTCTCCAGGTGATGTTCTTTACCCAATGCATTGGAGGTCTTCCTGGAACCACCCATAAACATATTGCCAAACATAAAACATATCTTCACAAAATTTCAAACAACCACATCAATGGTAAATTTCAACGTAAAGGAAGGTCTTACAATAATAGCCCCGATAAGTAAAAGGGTTATTCACCATTCAATAAATTAGATTACCAACTTTCCAAGAAGTGTCAAATAAAGTTAATTATTAAATATCGAGATAGAAATATAGAGAAGAAATAGGAAATGAATTTCCACGTCGGAGATCGTGGTAAGGAAAGGGAGAGTGGATCCTTACAATCTTTTTGTCTTCCGCGTTTATAAACCTTGAAACAAAATTTAAAAGTTAATATTTTAGTTTTAATAATAATAGTATATTCATAAGTAATATATTGAGAGACATATATAAGTATATTATGGTGGAAAAACTTTTCATGATAATAATAATAATCTATACGTATACATATACATATATAATATACGTATATACTATATAGTATACATATATATATTGAGGGGCAAAGCCATCCATAATATATATATGTATGAGGAGACTTAGTCTTCCATGGAATAATAATAATCTATATACACACATATACGTATCATATACATATATATATTGAGGGGCAAAGCCATCCATAATATATATATGTATGAGGAGGCTTAGCCTTCCATCGAATAATAATAATATATATATACACATATACATATTATTTAATAAATATACATATATATATTGAGGGGCAAGGCCATCCATAATATATATATGTATGAGGAGGATTAGCCTTCCAAGAACATGATTAATATATGCTTGAAATATTTACCTTTTGGAACTTCCAACGGGTGAGAGGAAGATTGAGAGAAAAGAAGGCTTGGTGGACTATTGGGGTGTTAATAGAACTTTTTGGAGAGTATTTGGAGGAGAGTTTTGTGGCTTATTTGAATGGAAAGAGTGCTTGAGAAGGGAAGTGAGGCATGCTATTTATAGGTAAGGTGGTAGGTGTAATAGTGTGAAAAATAGTGTACGAATTTGACTTTGGCATTAAATTAAATTATTTAAAATATATATAATACTTTATTTTCCTCATATTATCTCTTATTAAAAACGTGGTTATCTCCTCCTACCATTTAAAAATGTTTTAAGACTTTTAAACCTAGAAGGTTCCTTTGGCATCAAAAGTCCACATTGGTGTACTCCCTACTAATTCAATTATAACGTTTTTAATTTTATAGTTTTTGACAAACGGCCAATTGTATTGCATTACTAACTCAAATATCTACAAATGGGTATCAATTTTATAATTTTTGCATGTGTATAACAAAAGTTATTGAATTTTAAAGTCATACTAAAATGTTTACCCGTTCATACTGAACCTATGTGTAGTATTTTAACTTCTGTATTGATTGGCTTCATATTAAATTCTGAAAGTTTTACACGTTTTAGCTAAGTCATAAATGAACAAATGGGCTTTGGTTTCATGTCAATTGGATCTGTATAACTCAAGTTATGAATTTTTGAATGGGACTTCCAGAATCTGCCTCATTCAAATTTTTGGGCCTTACCTATGTTTTATACTTTTGGTAAAGTTAAGGCTTGTAATACTTACTTACTCATAGTAATTTGGTCTAAGAAACTAAATGACATAATATATAGCATCTAAACTTTTTATGACGTATAAAAAATTATTTTATTTTATTTTTTATAACGTATTTAATATTAACGCGGATAAAATAATATTATTACGTAATCAATAAACAATAAAGTAAGATAACATTATATTCCATGACTTCTTACTTTATAACCCTATAAAGTATAATATTATAAAACATTATTACATACTCATACCTATTTATAACAATTCAAACGGATACTATTCATAATGATTAGTTACTTATTCCAACGGTTAGTTACTATTCTAACTGCTAGTTACTATTCTAACGGCTACTTACTAGTCACATGCTACTTAAATGACTATATTGGGTACTTATTTTTATTGTGATAATATCTAAAATATTCTTTCTAACTATTTTTAGTAATGACATTATTATTATTACTATTCAAGGAAGAGCTTAAATTTTTGCGGGTCTTACATTTGCGCACATATTCAATGCAATCTTTTTCCATAGTGACCCAATAATAGCTCATTCACATGATTTGTCTCGTTAATGCATGTCCATTTGCATGTGAACCACATTCCCCTTCGTGCACTTCTTTCATTATTTGTGTCGATTGTTCTTTTGCCACACACCGCAATGATACCATGTCATGGTTTCTCTTATACAGAATCGAGCCATCAAGATAAGAGTTGAATGCTGAGCTACGGATATTTCTTTTATCAAACTCAGAGGCCTCTGCTGGGTATTCTTGCTTAAGTAAATACTGTTTGACGTCCTCAAACCAAGGTTTTTCTTCAGTATTTCCTTCAATGGCCATGCAATGTGCAGGAGCATCTTGTATACGGATATCGAAAGACTGGACTTCCAACTTTGTGTCTAGTCGAAGGAGGGAGGCTAAAGTGGCCAACGCATCAGGAATCTAATTGTATTCCCTGGGCATATGCTCAAACGTGATGTCTTCGAATTGCTCGGCTAACTCCATAACGTGCTTCCGATATGGGATTGATTTGTGGTTTCGAGTCTCTCATTCACCCCTTACTTGAAAAATGATGAGTGCCGAATCGCCGAACACTCGTAAATTTTTGATTCCTTTGTTAATGGCTTCTTGAAGTCCCATCACATAAGCCTCATATTCTGCTACATTGTTTGTACAAGGGAAGGTTAGCTTTGCCGCCATGGGGAAATGTTCACCTTTTGGGGATATCAGGATGGCCCCAACACCGTGACCTAAGAGACTAGAGGCTCCATCGAACCACATCGTCCATATGTCTGATACTTCGGCCGAAATGATGTTGATGTGCTCATCTGGGAAGCCAATAGTCATGGGCTCAAAGTCTTCCAGCGCTCTATCTGCCAGATAGTCGGCTATCGCACTTCCTTTTTTGGCTTTTTGAGGTATGTAGATGATATCGTACTCCGATAGGATCAATTGCCATTTGGCGATTCTTCCAGAAATGGATGGTTTTTCCAAGAGATATTTGAGTGGATCATGCCTCAAAATCAGCCATGTGGTATGATAAAGAGTGTATTGCCTCAATCTTCTTGTTATCCAGACAAGAGCACAGCACGTCTTCTCCATGGGTGTGTAGTTTTCTTTATTGACGGTGAACTTCTTGCTGAGGTAATAAATGGCCTGCTCCTTCTTGCCTATAGAATCGTGTTGCCCCAAGACACAACCCATCACTGACTCCTGAACGGTCAAGTATAAGATCAGAGGTCTATCCGGTACTGGTGGGACCAAAATAGGTGGATTAGACAGATATTGTTTGATCTTGTCAAAAGATTCTTGACACTTGTCATTCCAAATTTCTGGATTGTTCTTCCATAAAGTCTTGAAAATGGGTTCACATGTGGCTGTCAATTGGGAAACGAATCGGGCAACGTAATTCAGTCGCCCTAGGAATGCTCTAACCTCTTTGATGGTCCGTGGTGGCGGCATTTCTTGGATAGCTCGAACTTTATCTGGATCGATTTCAACTCCTTTTTGGCTCACAATGAAACCCAATAGTTTTCCCGACATGGCTCCGAAAGTGCACTTTTCGGGGTTCAATTTCAGCTGATATTTCCGTAGCCTGATGAAGAGCTTGCGGAGTACTTAATATGATCTTCAGTGCTTCGTGATTTGGCTATCATGTCGTCCACATATACTTCGACTTCCTTATGCGTCATGTTGTGGAATAGGGTCACCATGGCTCGCTGATAGGTGGCTCCTGCGTTCTTTAAACCAAAAGGCATCACATTATAGCAGAAAGTGCCCCAAAGTGTCGTGAATGTGGTCCTCTCTTTGTGTTCGGGGGCCATACGAATTTGATTATAGCCCGAGAAACCATCCATGAATGAGAATAGGGCGTGTTTTGCTGTATTATCCACTAAGGTATCAATATAAGGAAGCGGGAAGTTGTCTTTCGGACTGGCCCAGTTCAGATCTCTATAGTCGACACACATGTGTACTTTGCCTCCTTTATTCGGTACTGGTGCAACATTGGCGACCCATTGCTTTTAGTGGGAGACACTTAGGAAACCTGCATCCCATTGCTTTTTGACTTCTTCTTTAATCTTCAGTATCATCTCTGGTCTCATTCTTCGCAATTTCTGCTGTACTGGCTTGCACTCTGGCTTCACAGGTATGTGATGTTGCACTATATCTGTGTCCAATCCGGGCATATCTTGGTATGACCATGCAAAAATGTCGATGTAGCTTCTTAACAGCTCGATTAACTTCTTCCTGATGTCAGTACTATCAAAGACCCCACCCTCAATTCTTTTTGTTCGGCTGTTGTCCCCAAGTTCACTGTTACTACTGGGTCCTCACTTGGAATCGATAAGCGATCATCCTTTTCCAATAGACGTATGATTTCTCCTGGTAGCTCGGGTGTCTCCTCTACCTCATTCTCGTTAGCTTCAAACACAGGCTGCTCCCAGTTTGGACTTTGGTCAAACCTTTGGCATCTCGTTTCGCCTTCGCATACTATGTTTTCATTGACATTGTGATACCTACTTATAAGAGAATGACAAGTTGGTAACCAAATATGATATGCATATGTTATAAATGGAATGCACCATGAAAGATTTTGAAAAACACATTTTATTGGAAGGTTTAAGGAAAAACAAATGTTCATAGCTTCAAAGTACACTAAAATAGAATACATTAAATCCCAACGACCCGTAAGCATTACATTACAGGGAGGTCCAGGCTGGTCCAATTGTTCAATGGCTGGTTGGGATCCTCTCGCACTAACTGAACCATCTCGCTTGGTGCATGCTCATTTGTGTCCAATATGGCTACAATCCCCATCTTGGGCTCAGGTTGGCTCTTATGGATAAACCCTTCACTCCAGAATGTAACATTCAAGGGGGGGAAGCTCTTCCTTTCTTCTTGTACTAGCCTTTTCTGCAATCTTGCCATTCTGACTTCCCTCTTCTTGATAGCTTCCCTCTGTCTGTCAGCTTTTGTAGCGACATAGCCTAGCCCAAATTTCTCAGTGTTTTCTCGGATGGTCAGGGGTTTCCGGATCCCTTGAGTTGTCAGGCCTAATCCTTGCCCTGGTTTGTACCCCTGTTTGATCATAGTGGCTGCAACCATTTTTGTGCCTTCGAGAGACGATGGTCTGGGGCAGAAGCGACATTCACCATCTCAAAAGCCCGATAGGAGCATTCTGGCATATCTTCGTTGTTTTTAATATAAGGTACTGATGCCGGTTTGGTGACGAGGAAACTTGTCTCTCCGAAGATGCAAATGAGTTGGTCCCCCATTACAAATTTCATCTTCTAGTGAAGGCTTGATGGCACTGCTCCTGCCATGTGTATCCAAGGCCTTCCCAATAAACAACTATAGTAAGGCGTAATGTCCATCACCTAGAATTCCACCATAAAGGTCGCTGGCCCAATCAAGAGTGGAATGTCTAGAGTTCCCACCATGTCACGCTTTCCTCCATCGAATGCTCGTACCTTCATCGTACAGGGACGCATATAGGATGCGTCTGTAAGGACCCGTATTTGAGGGGTCTTAGAGATAGCCTTGAGTTAGAGACCTTATTTTAACAAATGAATATCAGCACAATGATGTGCTCGTCAAATGGAGAATTTTGACTGTACTTGGACTAAATTTGGGATTTGAGGCCCTGAGGAGTATTTTCGGGATTTCACAAATAATTTTATATTCCCTTTTAAATTACCTGGGTTTGTATTTTGAGCTTTGGGCCTCCCTTCAAGGGAAAAACCCAATATGAGAGAGAGTGGGCTGTTTTGCCTTTCTTCTTGGGTTTACTTAACCTTTGGGCTGCATTTGGTCTTGGGCTTCTATTAAAAACAAAATAATAATAAGAAAGAAAAAAAAAGGAGAAACCAAACCCTACTCATTGTTGGCAGCCGACCCAGAGAGAGAGAGAGAGAGAGAGAGAGAGAGAGAGAGAGAGAGAGAGAGAGAGAGAGGGATCTGCAAATTCCGGCCAAGGGAAAGGGGCCTGAGGCCTGAGGAAGAGAAGGAGAAGACGATCCGGAGGCTGGAAGGGAGATTTCCGGCAATCAAGGATCTTTTCTTGTGGCTGGAAGCTAATTCCTGGAAAAATTCTTTTTCTGCAATACGAGGTAGGGATTTCAAGTTCGTCTATTTGCCGTCTCTCTCTTACAGATTTCTAGAAAATAAAATTTATGTGTTGATCTGGGATGTTGAGAAGGGACCTTTTTATATATATTGAGTTTCTAAATTCCACCTTGAGACTATTGATGATCTGGGGTTTTTTTGTCTGAGTTTTCTAAATTTCTGAATTTCTGTGTGAGATTGTTTATACTTTTGGGTTAGGGGTCATTTGTATACCCATTGTCTTGGGATTATTTAGATGAACAGTTTTGGGAAAACCCTATATTTGGCTTGGCTAAGGCTTCTGGTATTGGGAAATCATATGAGAGTGAGGCCAGAGTTGGTTTTTAGACCGGTTTATGGGCTTAGAACCTCAATAACTTCTAAACTAAGATGAATTTGAGGTTGGTTCTTTAGGGAAAAATGATTAGAATGACAAAAGGAAGGTTTTGGAGCCTGCACGTGAGAATGCCTTTTTCGCTTGCAGATTCGTTCTTGCTCCAAATTGCCCCAAATTTTAGGTGGAGTTTCCTTAGAGGCATAGGAGTTGAAATACCCCTACACGTGAGAATGACCTTTTCACGTGCAACCTTGTTTTTGGCTAAAAATCATCCCTGAACCTTCTGGCATGGCTAGAATGATGTTTGGAGTTAATTTTCCTCTGCACGTGACAATAGGTTGTCACGTGCAGCTTGTTTTGGGCTCCCCTTGAGGTGGATAAGCTTCCTTTGAAAGTTTTATGATCTAGACTATAAGTGAGAAATGTGTGGACTTCAGGGACCATGAGGGGTTAGGTGATGTTATATGTAATGATTTCATTATTCTGAGACTATCTGTTGTTTTACATTCTGAGTTGAGTTTTTGTATGCTAAATGAGTTGAATGTTTGTACTGTGTTTATTGGGTTATGTTTATTGAGTTGTATATGTTGAAATGTGTATGCTGAGGACCCCAGAAACGCGGGGAGTTGAGATAAGAACCCCAGAAGGCGGGGAATTGAGCTGAGTATGGGACAGTCATTATATTGTACCCCTTGAGATGAGATTCACATTTGCCTGGTGTGGCATGTCACGTCGCCGTGGTGGCGGGGTGTCCTCTCGCCCTCTGTGCAGCAGAGGTATGAGGTGTGTTTACTGGGTGATGGTTGTAGTTTTAGCTTAAGTCACTACACGAGCACATGCATCCACTTGACATGCATAGTTTTAGAGTGGGACGGGACTGGGGAGACTTGATCCCTACTGAGCTGTGGTGTGCTCACCCCTCCTATGAACTGTTCTTTGCAGGACCTAGCAGGCGATAGGCGGAAGAGCTGAGTTGGTAGGCCGCTGGGGTTGTATGGCCATATATATATATACATTTGGTTATTTCGTTGTATTTGAGATTCTGTTTGCTTAAACTGTGTACACTGGTTTTATTATTGGGAGCTTGTTCCCTAGTGGGTGGTAAAAGAGCTTGAAACCTCTGAGCAATGTAATTGATATTTTGGGTTGTGAATACCATATGTATATATATTGTGGTGGTGTGGTTGGCATGGAAACAGGTATATGCCCCTTGGCATGTTGACATGTGATACAGGGATAGGACAGCACCCGCGGTAGGTGTCCTCACTTTGGTGTTTACACCGAACCGTTGACCCCTTTGGGTGCGGGCATGGGCAGTCATTACCCATTTCCAAAGGAGAAGGAAATTTGGGGCGTGACATTATGGTATTAGAGCCCAAGTTCATGGTCTAGTGGACTTAGGATAGTGGGGAGGGATAACTGCTTCTGAGACCCTTAGGAGGCTGTATAGGACACGCCTGATCACCGTGGTTCTATCTGGTTTTCTGGGGTGCACTCAGGGGTAGTTAGACCAAGGAGTAGGGCATTTGCATTTGGGATGGGGGTGCATACATGCATTGGCATTAGGGCACTAGCTTAATCATAATATGAGTGAGTAACTGATTTGAAATAAGCATACAATGAATTGAAATGTGAATACTGTGGAAAGTGTTGAGACATGCTGATTTGAGAAACTATGATGTGTTGAAAATTTTAAAGTATGAGATTGTAATATGTATGTTGAGATCCTGTGAACATGATGTGTATGATTATGAGATGTTGTTTGAGTACCTCATGGTCTTAGAGGTGAGGGTGTGCTAAGCTTGAGAGATATTGATTCCAGCTCCACTTGTTTTTGAAATGTGTAGAAAATGCCTCCTAGGAGAATTACCCGGGCTACCCCAGTTGCAGAGGATGAGTCTTCTGCACATGCTGGACAAGAGGGAACGCAGCAAACGGAGGGCGATGATTCCATGGAGCGGATCATGGCCCAAGTTAGGGCCTTGAGTGAGAATATACAAGGCATGCAAGAGGATCTCAAGGGAGAGATCCGAGATGAGATTAGGCGGGAGATGATGGCACAGCAGACAGTGCTACCTTCTCCACCCCGTGAGACAGAGCCTCCACGTAGACAAGAGATACCGATGAGACGGGAGGAGGAAGATGTGGTGACCCGGTTCCGGAAGGAACAACCACCGAGGTTCAAGGGAGGAGCTGATCCTCTAGCAGCAGAGCATTGGCTGCGACAGATTGAGCATGTGTTCTCCTTTCTCCGACCCCGGGAGAAGGATAAAGTGAGGTTAGCAGTCAGGCAGTTGGAAGAGGAAGCCTTAGAGTGGTAGCTCAGCATTTCAGGTAGCCGGGACATGCAAACCTTGTCATGGGAGGAGTTCCTTCAGTTGTTCCATGAGGAGTACTTCCCGGAGTCCTTGCGGTGGCAGAAACGGGAAGAGTTCAGTGGTTTGAAACAAGGATCACGCACTGTGTCTGAGTATGAGCGTGAATTCCGAGGACTGAGCCAGTTTGCCCCTGAGGCAATCTCTAGAGAGGACCTGAAGGCCCATAAGTTTACCATGGGACTCAGGCCTGCCCTGAAGCAGAGGGTGGAGATGCTGCGGTTGAGGACTTATGCGGAGGTCGTAGAGACAGCTAAGATTATGGAAAAAGGACTGGAGGAGGGTAAACAGGCTCATTAGGAGCGGCTAGCACAGAGTACGCACGATAAGCAGTGAGACTCCAAGAAACCGAGAGTTGAGCTTGGAGGTAGCAGTTTCCCCAGGGACAAGGGCCAATCACCAATGGCTCCACCAAAGTCCCGTTACTCTGGAGGACCAGGGAACTCAGCTAGTGGTTTCCCACGTGAGTGTACTTGTTGTGGCCAAACTGGACACATGAAACGTGAGTGTCCCAAGCAGCACCTGCAGTGGCATAGCTGTGGGAAGATAGGACACATTAGTATGGTATGTTTCAGTAAGGGGAACAACCGGGGAGTTGGTGGATTCGCATCAGGAGGGAGGAGTGAGACCCACTTTCGGGCCCCGACTCCGAGGCCAACACGTTCATGGCAGGCGAGTCAGGCTGGTTCCACTCATGGAAGGCCACAGGGAGAGAAGCAACCACAAGGCGGTTCAGAGAATCGTCCAAGTGGACATCAGACAGGGATCAAAGGACAAACAGGAGAGGCTAGTAGCAAGGCAAACCATGGCAGAGTATTTGCACTTACTTCAGCACCATCCGAGCGGGAGGAGTTGCCATTGTCCTCCGAGGAAGGCGAAGCCGGACCTTCGGTGGTTCGAGGTACTGTTTTGATATCTCGCACTATAGTTGCTGTCTTGTTTGATACCGGAGCTTCATGCTCCTTGATTGCTAAGTCCTTGGTTGAGAGCCTTGGACTTGATTGTGTGAGAGCAGATAAGCCCCTGAGTGTTGAGTCACCTGTGGGAGGTGCATCGACAATAAACTGAGTGTGTCGTGAGTGTATGCTTACGATAGGAGATGTTGAGGTCACATTTGATTTGTATGTGATGCCTATGAGGACCTTTGATTTGATTTTAGGGATGGACTGGTTAATGGCCTTCCAGGCTAAGATTGACTGCTATAGACGGCGGGTGTCATTTATTTCACCCACAGGGTTACTCTGTACCCTAGTGGGGGAATGGGATGAGAATGCCGGGAGGGCTAGACTGACGAGAGGGCTATGGGGTAATGTTACCCATAAGCTCGCTACACTTACTTTTGAGGAGGAAGGTAATACTGAAAAACGAGTGTGGCCAATTGTTGTTGAAAATTTTCAGGATGTGTTTCCTGGGGAGTTACTGGAGTTGCCTCCACACAGGAGTGTTGAGTTCATAATTGAGTTATTGCCAGGGGTGGGACCTATCTCACAAGTGGCATACCGGATGGGACCTGCCGAGTTGAGGGAGCTTCGAAAGCAAATAAAGGAGCTGGGAGATAAAAGTTTCATTCGCCCAAGTACATCACCTTGGGGTGCACCAGTCTTGTTTGCTAAAAAGGCAAACGGTTCACTACGGCTCTGCATCGATTATTGTAAGCTGAACTAAGTGACGGTAAAGAACAAATACCCTTTGCCGAGGATTGATGATCTGTTTGACCAGCTGAGTGGGGCACAATGGTTTTCAAAGATTGATTCTTGGGCAGCGGTTGAGACCTTTTTGATGCCTCTGCCATATCACCCTTTAGCTTTCCTCCTTTAATTCCACTTTCTACACGTTCATCGGACGCGACCAAGTCTGTAAAGCTACTGGAGACGTTACCGATCAACTTCTTATAGCAGACGCCTTTTAGTGTGTTGATAAAAAGAGTAGTGAGTTCTCTTTCGGTAAGAGGAGGTTGAACCTCCACTGCTGCCTCTCTCCATCTTCGTGCATAATCTTTGAAATTCTCCTCGGAATCCTTTTCTAGGACTGCAGGGTTAGTCGATCCAGCGCCAGCTCAGTGACATGTTTGTACTGTGCCAAGAAGGAAGTAGCTAACTCCTTCCATGTCTTAATGTGGTTTCCATTCAGTTGAAAGTACCAGCGAAGGGATGCCCCGGTTAGGCTTTCCTGGAAACAATGCATGAGGAGCTTGTCTTCACCAGCATAAGCAGCCATCTTTTGACAATACATGGCCAGATGTGTCCTCGGACATCGGGTCCCGTTAAACTTTTCAAACTCTGGCATTTTGAATTTTGGCGGCAGCACCACTCCAGGGACTAAGCATAAGTCTTGTGGGCTGGTCATGCCATAGCTGTCAATGCCTTCTACGGCTTTCAATCTTTCCTCGAGTTGGCGTAGAGCGGAAGACTCAACATTTTCCTGAGGAGCTGGGGAACCCACTGCTTCCATTACATTTCCTGGTGCAGGCATAGTAAAATGAGTTTGATTTGGGGTTGGAGGTTGTGCCACAGTAGGATGGTATGTGGGAGCCAGGTTGGGTGACTGAACGGCCTCCTGTCCCTGCTCTTGATGGTGATTGGTAGTTCCCCCTGTTGGAATTCTTCCTCTTTCTTCAGTCAATTTTGTGAGCATTTCCATTATTGCAGACATTTGCCCCTGTAGGGTTTGTTGTGACTGTTCTAACCCCATGAGTCTGTTCTCTTTTTCTTCTGCCATTGGCTGCGGTTGTAGTATTTGATTGCGCCGGGATCTGAGATTGTAAGAGTGCGCAATCCTGGAGGGAGGCTGCTACCCACCTGCTACAAGGGAATTTTTATTTGATTTTTCATTTGATATGCATGTATGCATGAATGTCTATGCGGAGGGTTAAAGAAACAAACAACTTTATTGCAAACAAAACACACAATACAAACACTCAATACAAACATACAATGTTGAAATGCCATGTAAAATGAAAGCTATTACTACATGATCTTAAGGCATTCTTCCAGTCATCTCCTAAGGAGCACGACGCCTCTTTCTCTGGGTTAGTCGTTCACCTGCTTCACAGCACCAATGATGGCTTGCCACAGCTGACAATCCAGGACACAGCTATACTAGGATGAAGTTTCCATTCGGTTACAGTCAACATGATGCCCAATGGAGCCCAGGGATGACAAATTCAGTACCAGACACAACCACGGCAAGACTAAAAACTACGATCGGGCTAACACCAGTCACCAACGGTGAGAATCTACCAAAGAATCCCATGAACCAGAACGCCACACAAATAACACCTCTCTGACTACGGTCAGATAGGGATCCACCAAGGTCCCACACAGCCTTCACGAACTGAGGCTTCTGTTACAACCCAAGTGATAACGCCTTACTCAGCCAGCAGACATTCCATGCGATAGGAATCCTTTGACGATGGGTAGGTACCAACAACATAGTTCTCTCCACCATGGAAAACTCTCCTACCTGCAACATGACAACAACGGAATCCTCTGTGTCACCACTCACAGGTCACAAGGGAATCTCCCACCATCTCCGCCATACCAACCATCACGTTCTATTCCTACACACCAATGAAACACTCAAATGGGCCAAGAAATACTCAGGCTTTAACCTCAGTTTAATGTGGTCACTACAATTCCTCCAGGTAGGCATAAGAAACAAGACATGCAAACTCCTGATTCGGGACTTCCACGTTACTCCCAAACACCCCAACACCTTGATGGCATGAACCATCTCACTTACCCCGTTATACTGCACATGAAAGGTTTCCAAGGAGTACAGATGGAGGTCATCCATCTACCACCACTGCTCTAAAACATACACCTTTGTGACATCTGTCCGACATAAATCTCTCCTCAAGGAGTAGCACTAACACCCCGTCCAAGCAAAAAATGTCACAACCGACTCAACTCTGGGCATCAAACAACCTTTTTCCAGCTCAACAACACTTTAATATTTAGCTTAGCCGGCCATCGCACTAGACAAGGTATAACATACACAACATCACCTAGAACACTCTCCTTCATCCTCACACCACATTTAATATTCTAATACACTACACCTCATCCTTCTCTACGCACATGTCACAACACCCACATGTAGTAACTCTGTTGTATACCTTTACCACGAATGCAATACATACAACAACACAATACCAAATTTCCAGCACATTTGCAACACAAGCAACGGAACACAAGACACCTGACGAGTAGAACGTACCAGCCTTACACCTTCTCTCCTCCTCTAAGCCTACTCCCACAAGATACGAACCGTAGGAATGGCCCTACCACGCAAAAGCACACCCTTAGTCCCTAGAGAAAGATAGCCCGAACAAGGCCTGCCAAATCTCACTTGCTTACCTCTTTTTACCAAGTTGATGCACTGGGCATAACCCTCAAAACCCACTCATAGCCGATAGTTGAGCTCCAGAACACTTCACATTTTACACGTGTGCATCCCCATTTCACAACATGTTCTAAGAACATCACTCATGGTCTTTCACACTTGACAAACATGACACATGGCCACTGCTTGACCATCTGAGAACCCAGAACACCCATATAGTTATTAACCAGAACTTGCAACGACCACTCTAGCCAACAAGATAACGCTTCAAAGACTCTAAGAGCAGGCTATACTAGCTGCGTTTTCCCCTCAACCACAACGCTTGGAAAAGAAAGGTAACCATAGGAATATCCCTTTTAAGCAGTACTCCAACACACACCTCTATCCGCTGAAGAACATATTTCTATTAATCAAGGTTGCCAAGGGGGTGTCACACAATAACTCACAAGCCATCACCTCACACCTCAAGCTCTACTAGCTAGCCAGGTCTAAATTCCCTCCCACTAGAAAAAGGGTTGCCTACAAGATTTGGTTACTTTGATTATCCACATGTGCCAAAATTGAATATCACTCACTTATAAAATCAACACCCAGATACTCATTAGTTACTTATTATTCTTCTAGCATTATAAATCTATATTTACTCTTTTTACTTATTTATTCCCTAACAGGTCACCAACCACATCCATTCGAAATGCTAACTCAAACGGGACATGATAAAGTCCACCCTGCCTCACATAACTAGTACGAGACTCAACCGACAACCCACCAAAGGGGCACGATACCACCAATGAAGTTCGGTCTTGCTTTTCCACTGGCCTCACTGGGTAGTCCTCCTGCCTCCAAATCGGGACTCGGCGTTGAGCTTTACCCCTAGCTCGCTGAGCCAATCCCCTAGCATCACTTCCGGTCCTACTAAAACAGACTGTACGAAGACGTCCTACTTTTCCACAGAGGCGACACCGGTACTGCTCCTTGGCACACTCTCTGTTCCAGTGCCCGGTTGTCCACAACAAGCGCAATCTTTTGAGAAACAGGACTCAAACGGGGGGGGTGTTGGCTGACAGCCCTCGGCGTACCTCGCTCCGATCGGTTGTCGAATCGCATCCCTCACCTCTGGAATAATCGAGCTCAAGACGCCAACCTCTGCCGTGATTTGTCTATCACCTTCAGCCTGCAGCTCTCTCTCACTTGCCCAACCTGGGTCGCGGCCTCCTCTGTTACCTCAATAGTCGCACGGCTTATAGTTTCCAGAAACATTGGTTAAGCGAAAAGATAGTGCTCCAGATTAACACTAAATGATCCCAACAATCGCAAGACCACTACCGACTAAGCAGCTTAAGCTATAAGACGCATTATTACCACACAAATTTACAAATTTACCAAACAAATCTCACAGACTATACAAATTTACACTCCACCACATTGCTCATAACCTTGTTTATTGCACACCATGCCAAACAAATTTACACTCCATCGGCTTAACACATGCTCAATCCTTCACGAACACCAACATTATTACATATTTAATTTAATGTATTTATTTATTTATTTCTTTCTTGATTATTATTATTTTATTTTATTAACAGTTCACATTTCACAATCTTCACGTTCGCAAGTACTCGGTTTCAATACCACAAATTCTTTTCCATGTTTTCATGCTCGAACCATCACAAAATTTCAGAGTTGCACAATTGAAATTTTATCATGTTCAAACCTTTTATCCATGCAATTACACACACCGCACACATTTCAGTTCTCATTAAACCACATTGCACAAGCATCCATTCCATAAGCACACGGCTCGATTAAACAAGGACCTTTCCTTGTAGTCATGCTCAAGGTACTTCAAATAAAATCAGAGTTGCACAGTTCTTACCTTATCACATTATTCATATTTTTCTTTTATCACAATTAAAATTTTCACAGGTATCCACACCTTCACATACAACAACCAATGCAACTAGTGCCCTAATGCCAATGCATGCAAATCCTACCACAAGACTGGACTACCCCAAGTACACCTTGGAGGCTCAAAGAGGACCATGTTGATCAGGCATGTCCCTCCAGGCTCCTCCAAAGGACTCAAGATAACCAAGTCCGCCCACTACCCTAGGCCAACTAGACCATGCTCGATACCATATTGTCACGCCCCGGATTTCCAACCCGAGGAAACCGGTACGTGACTCCCTTTTTACCCACACGGAGGGCAAAGGGGTTAGGATACAAACCAAGAACCGAACATTTTAAACATTCACAACACATTCAAGAAAAATAAAGTCCATCAAGCGGTCCACAAACCAAATCGGTCTTTAATACAAAGTCTTCTTTTCAATCCATCCCCATTGGGGTTACATCAGTTCCCATAATAAAATAACATAAACAATAAAATAAATAAGGTCTTCCACCTTGGGGTCCCACCTAACGCCTGTAGGTTCCTGTAAAGAAAACAACATGGTAGGAGGGGTGAGCAACCACAGCTCAGTAGGGATCATGTCTCCCCAACCCATCCCATGCACCCAATATCTACATGCCTTGTGTACAAGTCTTTGTGTCGTGATACAATTATTCCACCAGATATAGTTACAAGCTATAACAAGAAACACAATCATACATGGGCTGGTACATAAACACTCCCGGGCTTCCACAGCCACCGGGTTTCAAGAACAGTCCCGGGCTTCCACAGCCACCGGGTCCCACAAAACAGTCCCGGGCTTCCACAGCCACCGGGTTCCACAAAATAGTCCCGGGCTTCCACAGCCACCGGGTTCTTATACCTGATCCGGGGTTAAGCCCTGTGGTGAATTACCCGTTGGATATTGTCCTTGTTATCATACTATTTATATGTAAATTCATATAGGTGTGATCTCCTATATGAATGTTGGCCTTCAATGGCGTGTTGTTTGGATATATGTATATATGCCTGCCAAGTGTTTGACGTAATGCATGTGAGGCTGTGCATGTTATGTGTTTGAGGTAATGCCTGTGAGGCTGTGCATGTTATGTGTTTGAGGTAATGCTGTGAGGCTGTGCATGTTATGTGTTTGAGGTAATGCCTGTGAGGCCACGCACGTCCAGTGTGTTAGATTATGTCTGTGTGGCTGGGTTTATGAGCTTGTGGATATATGCATGCTAAGTGTTCGATGTTATTCCTATGTGACTAAGCATACTAAGTTTTTGATGTTATGCCTGTGTGGCCATGTGTGCTGCGTGTTTGCTTGTAAACCCAGTGGCTGTGGAAGCCCGGGACTGTTTTGTGGAACCCGATGGCTGTGGAAGCCCGGGACTGTTTTGTGGAACCCGGTGGCCGTGGAAGCCTGGGACTGTTTTGTGGAACCCGGTGGTCGTGGAAGCCCGGGACTGTTTTGTGGAACCCGGTGGCCGTGGAAGCCCGGGACTGTTTTGTGGGACCCGGTGGTCGTGGAAGCCCGGGACTGTTCTTGAAACCCGGTGGTTGTGGAAGCCCGGGAGTGTTTATGTACCAGCCCATGTATGATGTGTTTTTGTGTTATAGCCTGTAACTATATTTGGTGGAATAATTGTATCACGACACGGCACTTGTACACAAGGCATGTAGATATTAGGTGCATGGGATGGGTTGGGAGACATGATCCCTACCGAGGTGTGGTTGCTCACCCCTCCTACCATGTTGTTTTCTTTACAGGAACCTACAGGCGTTAGGTGGGACCCCAAGGTGGAAGACCTTATTTATTTTATTGTTTATGTTATTTTATTATGGGAACTGATGTAACCCCAATGGGGATGGATTGAAAAGAAGACTTTGTATTAAAGACTGATTTGGTTTGTGGACTGCTTGATGGACTTTATTTTTCTTGAATGTGTTGTGAATGTTTAAAATGTTCGGTTCTTGGTTTGTATCCTAACCCCTTTGCCCTCCATGTGGGTAAAAAGGGGAGTCACGTACCGGTTTCCTCGGGTTGGAAATCCGGGGCGTGACATTCCTCCCTCTTCTTCATTATGGTCTCGACCTGCTTTTCCCTCAGCTACAGCCTTTGAAGAGCTCATTCTAGAGATGCTTCTAGCCTCTCGATCTGCTTCCTTAAAGTCTGATTCTCCTGGAGGATAGCCTTCATATTTGAAGTTAGCTGTGGCTTGTGTTGTGCCCTCCAAGATATGTATGTTGGGTAAACACCAGGTTTTGAACTGTTGGGTTGGATTTTGCGTGGTGTGGACCATGCTTGATACATCTTCTTGCCTTCTTCTGTGAGCATGGTTTTGCTGTAAGTGAAGTCACACTCTTCCATGCCAAAAAGCATGGGAATAATCTGATGACGCCCCACTTGTCTTCCCACCTGCAGTGGTGCATATGCAGTTCCTCCCTAGTGACCTAAAAGTGGAACCCAATTGTAGTCCCCACAGCTATATGTCATGGAGACCACCAGCATCCAAGGAGCAGTCCAGGTAATGTCAGCTTCTGTGAGGTTCTCCAATTTCTTTTTCCATCTTTCAAAGTCTTTTAGTAGGCTCCACTTGCTGAGCAGAATATCTAGTAGTGTTGTGGCTGGTACTTGATAAACAGTAGGAAAACGATGAACACTACAGGGGAAATGACCTTGCAACCAGGTACACAGGAGAGGTAGGCACCCCATGAACTGTCCCGAGCCTTTACTCCTCAGGTAAGTAAGAGATCGGATGGTTTCAGCCAAGATAGCAGGAGTAGGGTCACATCCTTTGAGAAACTGCTGGACCAAATCTACAATTGCCCCATCGATGTGGGCCGGTATCCTCGGGAAAATGACTAGCCCATATATAGCTAGTGTAAGCAGTTTGTGTGCCTCTGCTTCTATTGCAGTCTGTAGTATTTCTTTGATTGTTGCCCATGGAAGATATTCTCGCCCACTATAGGTTGTGACCGCCGGTGAGTCCCATACTGGCTTTCCCATAATCTCAGCAAAGGCCCTTCGACATGACCTTCTGGGCTCTGGTAAATAGATCTTCATTTTGTTTTCCACGGGGATATCCAATAATCTTCTGTATTCTTCTATCGTGGGAACAAGATCTATGCCATTGAAGTCAAAGCACCGCCGTCGAGGCTCCCAGAAATATATGTCTGCCCCAAGCATAACCTTATTGGCCAGTAGCTCGGTCACATGGAGCAAATCCCCAAACTGTTGTATGTATATGCTTTTCCTTTCGTCTGACCACTGCCTCCATATTGTCTGTACCTCCTTAGTGTAGTCCAGCTGATCTTCTATGATAACATGTTATGCCTTGTGGGCTTCTCCTAGCGGAAAATCTCCAAGGCGAAGTTGAATGTCTCCAGATGCTTGGGCCACCACTGTGACAGCCTCGTTGTCCTGAGGGCCTTTTATGAGATGACTGAAAGTTGCCATGCCTATATGAATGTAGTGTTATGCATGATGACAGGTTAGAATGACAGGTTAATATATATCAAGGCAGTTAGACAGGAAAAAGAATAAACCAATAGTAAAAAAACAGCTAATATGTGCAGGGAATAACTTAAGGACTACCCTACAAAACAAGGGTTAGCATGGAATGAGCAAACAAAGTGTGGGTCAATGCCCCTGATGGGCTTCTATTGCTACACCTATCTTATTCGTTGGTTCCCAAACTTCCTCAATAGAGGGCTCCATACACCATGGGATTTACCGGAGGGGGATCTTAAAAGGACGTGCCTTAAAAGAACCTCAAGCTTGAGTGAGGAGTCCGAGGCCCCATTGCGGATAATGATCAACGCGCTGGGGACCGTACTGAACCTCGCTAACCTAAATTGTGTGGGTATAGGGTTATGCATGAATGCAACAAGTATGGAAAGCAGTAAATCACAACTATCATGGTAGTTAAAGCATATAAATAAATCACAGTTTAAAGATTAATGACAACTGTAAAAAAGAAATAAATATCTAGGAAAACTTAGCACAATAGTTAAATATATACAACAGTACAATTAAAAATAACCTCCTAATCCTAGTTCTAGACCTAACTCTCTAAAGTGTTTATTCTTACATCCCCAGCAGAGTCGCCAGCTCTCATCACTGGTTTTCGTCCAGGCCCGTTTGGGGTGGGCACAAACTAAACCAATGGTGAGAAAATTTAGAGTCGCCACCAACTGTTTTTGGGGTACAGTTGGATACCCTCTACTTTGAGTAGTAAAAAGATGTGGCCTGCGTTATCAGAAAAGGGTTCGGGAGTTGGTTACGTGTAGGGAAGGATTAGCACCCCTACAGCGCCCTTTCGGTATCAAATTTAGGAGGAGGAGGTTTTATTTTATTTGTACTGTCATAACTGGGTTAAGTTTCCTAAAAAGTCTATGATTTTTATTTAGCTAAGTTATTTATTAAAGTTATGGTTAAAATGGATTTATCCTAAATTTCTAAAGGGAACCCTAGAAGTTTTGGGTTTTTGTTTGAAGTAGAGAATGGGATTCTATGGGTTGGTTTTGGGTTTTTGGTTTTACTTTGGGAAATTGAAGTCCTAGAAAATAATTTTTTATTTTCCCCCTTTTTTTTTGGTTTTTCTTGGGTTAGAAAACATACATTTTTTTTGCTTTTGTTTTATTTTTTGTTGTTTTTTTGGTTTTAGAAATTGAAGTACTAATTTTGGTTTTTTTTTGGCTTTAAAACATGAAAACGTTTTTTTGTTTGTTTTTGTTTTGTTTTTTCAAGGAGACATTTTGCACACATTTTGAAAACTTTTTATAGAAAAACATGTTATAGAAGACGTTTTGGAAAAACATTTTGTGGAATACATTTTGTTATTTTTTTGTTGTGTGTTTTTTAAAGCTTTGAACCTAAATCTACGCGTTTCAACAATTGAAAATACATAGGAACACATATATCAAAATAGATGTGGAGTGTGTGAGTGTGACATCCACAAAAGAAAAATAAAAGCACTCTTTTTTTCTTTCCCCCCCCCTTTTTTTTTATTCATCTCTTCTTTTTTTTTTCCTTTTTTTATGCCTCTCTTTTTTTGCCTCTTTTTTTGAGTTTTCTTGCTATTACATATTACAACTTTGTGTGAAATGACAATCACAATCAATAAAACAAAAGAAAATGAATAAAAAGCAAGATAATGAAAAGAAACAACACAACACAACAATTACAAAAAAAAAACAAGAGAATAGCGTAAGGCAATCGAAATGAAAAATTAACCCGACTTTATCTTGGATTTGGGGCTCCGATTGCTGCAACGTTGGCGGGAAGGCGTGACTCCTTTCTTGGTGTTTTTGAAGAGAGGTGGCTGGGCGAAATTGGCAGCAAACCTGGGCGTTTTCTGGAACTGAACTGTCCTTCCCCCCTTTTTGGATCAGGGAGCTGGGTATGAGGAAAAAAATGGCAGCAAGTTTTTTGTTAGAGATAAGGAGTCTTTCTGTTCTCTCTCTCTGGACGTTTTTTTTTGCAGGGAAGAAATTGGGGCGTTTTTGATGTGAAGACTTTGGGGAAAATGAAGAGCTTAGTGTAATTAGTGCTTGGGCAAGAGGTTTCCTCGTCAGATGAGGGGTCTCTCTTTTCTCTTTCTCTTTCTCTTTTTTTTTTGGACGTATTCCTCTTTTTTTCTCTTCTTTTTCTCTTTCTGTCGAACTCCCCTCTTTTTGCTAGGCAAACTCTCTTCTTTTTCTTTCTGTCGGACTCCCCTCCTTTTTTGGGTGAGATCTCTGTTTTTTTTTTTTTTGAACTCTGGGCGTTTTTCTCTCCGTTTGCGTTGGGACGAGGCTGGGGCGTAAATGGTATCAGGTTTTTTTTTCGATGATCAGGGCTCCTCTCCTTTCCTTTTTTTTTCTTTGGATGAATCCCCCCTTTTTGCGCAGGGACGGATGACTGCATCTTAAAGGGCTGCAGAAATTTTTTGGTTGGACTGTCATTAATTGCAGCATTTAATGCTGTATTATTGCTTTTCTTATTTTTGTCCAGGTTTTGTGCGATCTGTCGGGTGGTCTGGCGACTTGCAGCTCGTGATTGCCTTTTTTTAATGTTTTCATTTAGCACATGTGACCGACAGGTATTCAAAAATAATTCTTTGTTAGATGGCCAGCGCATAAAACAGGTCTCGTGAACAACCAGCGAGAGAAAAACGAAGCCAGCAAGAAAAGCCAACGAGAAAAGCCATCAGCGACGATCCAGGGGTCAGAGGCTCGAAGTGTCGGCAGGTCGAAGTGTCGGCAGGGTCGAAGCTTCGGTGGGGCGAAAGTCAACGGTCAACGGGTCGAAGTGTCGGCAGGTCGAAGGTCAACAGTCAACGGGTCGAAGGTCGAAGTGTCAGAAGGTCAAAGGTTTATAGGCTTCGCATGTCCAGGGTCGAAGGGTCGAAGGTCAAAGTGTCGGCAGGTCAACGGTCAATAGTCAACGGTCGAAGGTTCGCAGGTCAGCGTCGTAAGTCGTGGGGCTTCGCATCTTCACAGCGTTCGAAAGTCCGAAGGGGCGAGTCGTAGGTCGGAGTGTCGGCAGCGGGGCTTCGAGGCTTCGACTCTTCGAGGCTTCGAGGCTTCGGGGCTTCGAGGCTTCGGGGCTTCGGGGCTTCGAGGCTTTGGGGTTTCGATGCTTTGAGGCTTCGAAGGTCAATGGGTCGAGGTGTCGGCAGGTCAACGCTCAACGATCAACGGTCAACCCCGAAGTTTTTTTTTTAACTTTAATTACCTTCTTACCCTTCACCTAAAATGCAAAAATAGATAACTTTCCAGGGATTGTTTGGGGAGATCCGTGTCTGCCTAAATTGACGCTTTGAAGAATTTCGCATGGCCACTTTTTCGGGCGATTTGACGAGGGGCATTGACCGTCTTTTGGCACGTTTTGACTTTTCCAACGAAAGCTTTTTTGGCCATAACTTCTTCATTCTAAGTCCGATTCGAGCTCGGTCAAGTGCGTTAGTCTCCAATGTTCATCCTCTATCACCTGGTGTTGATCTTGGGGCTCTTCAAAGACTTGTAGCAGAAGTCATTAATTTTGGACTCCCCCGTCCGTGTCAATTGTATCCATCTCGTGCAAATTGGGGTTAACATCAATTCCAAACCATTCCTTGGAAGTATGGGATCATTGTGGACCTATTCAACAAGGTATATGGCATGGGCAAAAAGGTATATCAAATGGGGTTAGTATGTCCAACCCGGACAAAATGGGGTCCAACAGTTCTAACATGGTCCTTCGGGAAAAGATGATTAGAATAACAAAACCAAGGTGACGGTACAAAAATATGACTGCACGCCATAATGCACATCATATCCCCATATGACATGCACCTCCAAAAGCTGTGAAATTCTACCCCAAGCTTCCTAGGATCATGTAGAAGATAAGCAAACCAAAATCCCCTTGCACGTCATATCCCCATATGACGTGCATTGTCATGTGCACCTCCCAAAAGTCCCCTCTTGGGCTCATCTCTTATCTCAAACTCGCGCATCAACATTCAAGGTGTTTTAGCTAAAGTGTGTGGGAAGAAAACTCCCCAAAACCCAATAATTTCCACTCACAAGGCATCTGTGATTAACTTCTTACATACCGCAAAACACGGGTCCTTACAATTGTCCTTTTTGATTCCCATCAGGTCGTGGAATATCGAAAGAGGAAGTGTTAGTTGGAACCTTTGCTCCGAACTCTTTCGGCCGCCGTAAAACAAAGTGGACTATTCGAAGCAGTTGATCAACCCCACCTGGCTCCCACCGTAATTTTGAATTCTGCGATTCCTGGATAAGGGATCCGTGCCTCAACAACCTGATGGAGAGAGCCGTGGAGCGTTTGTCCGCTACTTCATAACATATTATACGAAGATTGGTTCAAATCGGAGCAATATCATTCATTGCACCAAGAAGCAAAGTGGAACTTCGGGAGCAAGCAATAACAATGATTTTCAAGTACAGTAAGCCTTATGTTCCATAATGTAAAATCTTTGTACTCAGGATGAACATGTATTTTTGTTGTTGTTTCAGTGGAAATGTTTTATTTATCCTTATCTCTGTGCATGTCTTGCTGCCTCATTAACTAGATCAGATTACAAAGGGTTTTGGCATCTTTATATTGGGAGAGATTGTTGGATCGAACCCAAAATTTGGATAACGCTGATAAAACCCAATGTAATTTGGTTTGAGATCTTTCAATGAAAATGCTAACATGTTGTAGAAGACAAGCGTT
The DNA here is from genome assembly GCA_023512835.1 of Taxillus chinensis. NCBI lineage: Eukaryota > Viridiplantae > Streptophyta > Magnoliopsida > Santalales > Loranthaceae > Taxillus > Taxillus chinensis. The sequence goes on along the minus strand of CM042090.1, from coordinate 55,698,399 downwards.
AATCTGGATCTTCACTCGTGAGTACAAAGTTAAGAACATGATACATAATCCTAATTCGGACCAATGTGAGTGTGGCCAATTAACTTCGTCAATAACCAAGCCATCACAAGATACAGAGTAAGGATCATTAGTACAGACTAAGCACTTCAAGATATGGACTAAGGAATCCGGATCTTACACTCAAACGGACTAAGAATCTTAGTCTACAACACGCGCGAAGTAAGAGAGAAATATGCGGAATAAACAGCTAAGTCTTCCACTCACGCAGACTAAGGACAAGAAGACACGGAGTAAGGAATCCAAGTCTTTCATTCACGTGAAGTAAGGAAGGACTTGTGTAGAATAAGAACCCGAGTCTTTTGTTTGCACGGAGTATGGAAAAGAGAAGCAGAGTAAGGAATCCGAACCTTTCCTCAAGTGGAGTAAGGATGTGCTGACATGGAGTAAGCCATCCGAACCTCATACTCACATGAAGTAAGGAAGTGCTGACACGGAGTAAGCCATCCGAATCTTTCGTTCACACGGAGAAAAGAAGCACTGACACGAAATAAGGATTCAAGTATCAAATTGACACGGAGTAATCAACCACTGACATGGAGTAAGGATCCGAGCTTCATTAACACAGAGTAAAGAACCTTACAACAGATTAAGACGACACAGCTCCAATTAATAAGCTCTGCATTCAAGTCATCAGCTCACTGTGTCCCAATGAAAGAAAGACCTGTTGAATATCTAAATCATTTTACACGTGGATCACACGGAGGTCTGGACAGAGCCTTAAATGCAATTGGGATCACGCGAAGAAATTCAATAGGTTTACAGTCCCAATATTTTGAGCTTCACATCCATAGCAATTAAAGCAGAGGTATTTTCCGAGAAGATCTTTAGTGCTACACGGTGCTCAAAAAATCCTGTTCCAAGAATGTTTCTTATAGATGTTTATATATTATTTTACGAATGCGCATACATGTGAAAGAGTTTAATGGATTTGATTCTGGCTAGTGTGTGTATTATAGTAAAACAGAGTGCTACTATAAATAGAAGAGAGATACTTTTTCAATAGATCCAAAAGCTTGTAATCAGCTTTAATCTGCTACAATTTGTTGTAATTATCTTGTGATAATAATACAAATTACTTCCACTATCTGGTTGTCTTTTACATTGATTTTATCTTTAACCAGATTAAGTGTTGCGCCAAAAAGAGTGAGAAGAGTTTTAAAACAGCGTATTCACCCCTCCCCCCCTTTATGCTTCCCAGGACCAACACTCGGGGATCAAGTCGATAACTTGATTGCCGAAAATGCGAAAATCACTAAGGCTACTAAGGCCATGGTCTGCAAATGCAGCCAATCATTTGAGGGACAGGTCGAGGCTTTTCGTGAAAACCTGGCTGACCTATGGAAGTTTATGGAATGTGAGATCCATGACATAGGTAACGAGATGGATGCACTTCACCAAAATAATCCGTAATCGGTGGGGAATGCTAGCCCGAGTGTTACTACTAGCGGACATGGGCATATGTTGAAGGTTACTAAACCAGCGATGTACAACGGCACACACAATGCCGCTATAATGGAAAATTTCATATTTGGCCTAGAGTAGTACTTTGAGGCCATAGGCGTTGTTGATGATGCTGCGCAGATAAGCAACTCCCCGATATTCTTTCAGGAAGTCGTTCAACTCTGGTGGAGGTAGAAGCATGTTTAGCAGGAGAAGGGGCTTTGCGTAGTAGATACGTGAGAAATATTCAAAGTTGGGCTACGCAAGCACTTCATCCCGCACAATATGGAGACCGAAGTTTGTGGGCAGTTGTGTCGACTAAGGCAGACGGGTTTTCACGCCCCTGAATTCCAAGGAACCCAAAACTAGGAACATAACTTTCCCTTGCCTGCACCTGAAGAGTCAAGGGGATGGTGACAAGCATCAATAGAGACTCCACCGTGGGTGCTGTCACAATCATACAAATCTATACAGTCATACCCCAAGGGTAATCTTGTACTTTTCCATATATCATCATACATACAATATGTCAAACAGTCATACATACATCACATCACAAATAATGTGCAAATACAATTGTCCATGGACCCATGTCTATGATATAATACACAATCAATACAGCATACATTACGTATCATAAATCAGAGTAGTGGGCACGTTCTCCTGGAAAAGGATAAACAATAAGGTAGGGGTGAGCTACAAGCTCAGTAGGGGGCCTCATAACTCCACATCACTTTACTATTCAAAACAGATAAGTCTATACTACATGCTCAATATACTCGTGCACCGTGTAGTGAGCAAAATTGTAATGACCCATATTTTGGGATGTGAGGAGTTAGTCAGTTTTGCCTTTTTAGGTGGAAATTGTGTGGTTTTAGGGAGTTTTATTTCCACACACTTTGCTAAATCACCTTGTATGTTGATAAGCAAGCAAGAGGCAAAGTTTGAGCCCAATAGGGAGTGCATGTGAGAATGCATGTGAGAATGGCTTTTCACGTGCAGTGAGATTTTTGCATGGGAGCCTTCCTGATGATGTTCCAAGGCTTGTGGTGAAAGTTTAGAGCATTTGGAGGTGCCCATGAGAAAGGCCTTTCTCACGTGCAGCCTCCATTACCTTTGTTTTGTTGTTCTGATCCTCTTTTGCTAAAGGACGATGGTGAAATTATGAGTGCTTTGTCCTATGTGGTTGCAAAAAGGTTGTAGTCTGTCATCAAAACTACGTCATTTTGATGTTGGGATTCATTTAATCAAAACTACGCCGTTTTGGGGTTTTGATTGTCTATATAAAGAGGTGAAGACTCCTTGTTCTAGGGTTAGGGTTTTTTTCAGCCACTGCAGCCGTCGTAGAGAGAGAGAGAGAGAGAGAGAGAGAGAGAGAGAGCTAGAGAGAGGGAGGGAAGGAGAGTTGCTGGTTGCTGCCGGAGCGTTTTGCGTGGGGAGGACGATGTCTAGCGCGGGAGCAAGGAGAATCTTCTTTAAGGTAGGGGTTCTGTTCTTCCTTGTACCTATCCCAGGGTTATGGCCTTATGCTAGGCGATTTGAAATCTGGATATATATATATATATATATATTATATTTAAATCCATATAGGTGTGATCTCCTATATGGATGTTGGCCTTCAGTGGCGTGTATGTGTTTGAGATTAGGCCTGTGTGGCCATGCGCATTAGGTGTTTGATATTATGCCTGTGAGGATATGCATGTTATTCGATTGATGTTATGCCAGTGTGGTTATGCTTGGAAAGTGTTTGATGTTATGCCAGTGTGGGTATGCATGTTAAGTGTTTGTTGTTATGTCTGAATAACTGAGATGTATGTTGAGTGTTTGGTGTTATGTCAGTGACTGCCTGTGGAGCCTAAGAAGCCCGAGAGGCTGAGGCAAAGTCTGTGGAGCCTAAGTAGCCTGAGAGGCTGAGGCAATGCTTGTGTACCTGTGGAGGCTAAGAGGCTGGGTTAATGTCAGTGAGATCGATTTGTGGAGCCCGAGAGGTCGAGCCACCGGTGGGACTGATTGAGGAGTTTTTGTGGCAATGGTTGTACTTGTTTTGTGGCTTGTTGTGTATAGTATTGATTATGACCTGTTTAGAATGTAGTTGCCACGACACCGCACTTGAGCACTCCTTCATATAGATGGTAGGAGCATGGGATGGGTTGGGGAGACATGATCCCTACTGAGCTGTGGTTGCTCACCCCTCCTACTGTGGTGTATTTTTGTAAGGACCTGTATTTGAGGGGTTCTTGGAGTTATCCTTGAGTAAGAGGCCTTGTTTTAGAGAATGAATATCAGCACAGTGATGTGCTCGTCAAATGGAGAATTTTGACTGTGCTTGGGCTCGACTCAGAGTTCGAGGCCCTAAGGGGTATTTTGGGAATTTCATATGAATTAAAATATCCCCAATTAATATATTTGGGAGTTTTATTTAAAATATGATTTGGGCTTAATTGTTGGGCTGTAGAGCTTAAAGAAGTGGATTAGAAAACCTTGGCCTTCGGGCTTATAGATACTAGTCTTTAAATTAATCAAAACTATGTCGTTTTGATTATGTGGGAAAATATATAAAGGAAAAAGGGTTCAAAAATTAGGGGATTTTCTCATTTCAGAACCCTAACAGCTGTCACCCCTTGAGAGAGAGAGAGAGAGAGAGAGAGAGAGAGAGAGACACGACTAGAGAGGGAGACTGCCGGAAAGGGGGAGACACGACCTGAGACGGCGAGGATGATCCAAGGCCGGCGATCCAAGGATTTCTGCGGTGGATGAGAGCCCGGAGATGTGATTGCTAGAATACAACGACCAGTTGTATTCTCTGATTTTGAGGTAGGGAATTCGTGTTCATATTCATGCATTCTGAAAATTCTGGGTTTGTACCCTTTGATGTGAATATAGAGAATTTTGGGTTTATACCCTTTGTTGCGATTATTGAGTTTGCTGGGCATGGATCTGTTATGGTCCTGTTCATGTTGATGTTGAGTTTATGCTCCCACATGTATATGATGATCGATTGTGAGGTTTTCGGTATATCTGGATAGTTAAAAAAGTGAATAAAATAATCTGAGATGGTCTGGATGGGTAGGTTGATATGAGGGACATAGCTGGAGTTGAAACCAGGCTATATACCCTAACTTTAGAGTCGAATAATTTACAATCTAAAAATAATTTGAGAGAGGTCCTTTAGAGAAAAGTGATTAAAACAACAAAACAAAGGTCTCTGTGCAAAATATGGCTGCACGTCAATTTAAACGTCATATTCCCAATTGGCGTGCAGTTCCAAATTAGGTGAAATTCTTCCCCAAGCTTCCTTCCATCATGTAGAAGGCTGGTATGCAGTAATATACTTGCACGCCAATTGGTCCAATTGGTGTTTAAGGCCTTTGGCTTTGAAACTTCTGTGGAAGGTAGAGGACATCATTCTGAGAAACTTTAGTTCTGCACGCCAATTAATTTGAGGCCATCTACTTGGTCAAAATTAATCTCCAAAACCTGACAAAATAGCCTAAAAGCGCATGTATATGCAAATAGCATCTTCCTAGGGGTTAGAGAAAATATAAATGAAATATGATACAATAAGGCTCTAATCATGCTCTTAAACACCCCTAAATAGGCAATAGAATAACGGCATAAATACACGTTATCAGTGCACCCCCTTATTTTGCCTCCTCTGCCCTCCCCATTTAGCCAGAAGGTTCTTGAGTGGGAAATAATGTAATTGGGATGAAGTCCCGTAGTTAATTTACCTAAAAACTTACCAGAATTGTTAGGGAACACTGATATGGGAAAAGAAACTATATACTATGAATGTTATTGAGATTGTGGCTGCACTACATGAATTGAGTGCATTGTAAATCATCTTGATATGTGCTAAGTTGTATTGTGCCTGTTGAGCATCTTGTATTGAAATAAATCATGCCTGCTAGGCACCTTGTCTTGAGTTATGTGGTTGCGTTTCACCGAGTTTGTGTGAGTGCTAAATTTTGTATGCTACAGGACAGCTATTGAGCTGGAGCCTCGATCCACTGGGACATTGCTAAGCTGGAACCCTTTTGATTACTGGGGACAATCATTGGACTGGAGCCTTGGATACGGGACAGTCACTAGATTGGAGCCTTGGGTATGGGACGGTTATATCACTAGAACCCCCCTCTTTGAATATGGGATGTGTTTGATGGTTTTTGTGTGTGATATCAACTAGTTCACTATACTAGCACAAGCATCCACTAAACATGCATTCCAGTAGTGTGGGATGGGCCGGGGAGACTTGATCCCTACTGAGCTGTGGTTTGCTCACCCCTCCTTTGAATTATTCTCTTTGCAGGGTCTAGCCGGCGATAGGTGACAGAGCTGAGGTGATTGGCCATAGAGGCTATGGGACCCCTTATTTGATTGTTAATGTATCTATGGCTTTCTGTTTTGGTTTGGGCTATTTTGTAAACTAAATTTGGTATTATGGGATTGTTGGGAGCTTTTCCCCATTTGGGTGTAATGGACTTGAGTCCTCTTTGAAATGAAGTAAACTGTGGTATGGTATTTTGATTTTTTTCTGTTTGTGTGTATGGTTTGGAATCAGGGGCATGTCCTTTGGTATGTTAGCCCGGATTTGTAGAGTTGGGACAGCACCCGTTGTATAAGTCCAGTCTAGGTGCTTGCACCAACCCCTTGACCTTTCGGGTGCGAGCATGGGCAGTCACTAACCGTTTCCAGGTGTAAGGAAATTGGGGTGTGACAATTTTCTTGCGGGAACCTACAGGCATTAGGTGGGAACACCAAGGTGGAAAAGTTATGTTTTATGGCTTTGTATTATGTTATTTGTGTTATGTAATTCCATTGAGGCCTTGTAACCCCAGCAGATATTGTAATAAAGTTTGAGACATAATAAAGGCATGTGGTGTTTGAATTTATTAAATATATGATTTTGTCTCTGAATATAAAGTGTGAAGTGTATGTTGTACTCTGTCCTCTTTATCCAAACCCGGGTAAAAGGAGGGTCACGTTTCGGTCTCCTCGGGTTGGAAATTCGGGGCGTGGCAATATGGTATCAGAGCATGGTCTAATTAGCCTAGGGTAGTGGGCGGATGTGGTTGTCTTGAGTCCTTTGGAGGAACCTGGAGGGACGTGCCTGATCAACATGGACCTCTTTAAGCCTCTAAGGTGTAATTGGGGTAGTCCAGACCTGAGGTAGGATTTGCATGCATTGGCATTAGGGCACTAGTTGCATTTGTTGTTATGTGTGAAAATGTGAATAACGTGATTATGTGTGAACTGTGCCACTCTGATTTTTCTTGAAGTACCTTGAGCATGACTACAAGGAAAGGTCCTTGTCTATTTGAGATGTGTGCACTGTGAATTGAAGTGTGTGCAATGTTGATTGATGCAATGTGTGAAATGTGTGTGATGCCATGTACTACTTGACTTGATAGTGGGGTAGAGGTAGTGAAACTCGATAGTTGTCGAACGCGTTCTGACGTTTGTGCTTCTTACTTCTTGTAGTAAGAATGCCACCGAGGAGAGTGACACATGCGTCCGGGGCAGTGGCTGATGAGTCATCTGCCCATGAGGGTCCGGGTGCGGGGCAGTCCGCTAGAGGACATGCACTTTTGCTGGCGCAGCTACGAGAGGGCATCCGACTGGAAGTCCAGGAGCTGAGGGAATGTATCCGGCAAGAAGTCCGGGAGGAGGTGCGCCGTGAGATGGCGGCATAGCAGGTGGTGCCACCACCACCGCCACCACCAGCGGGGGAGTTACCTCGGGAGCATGAGAGTTCGCTGGGCAGCGTACCAGTTCATTTGGAGAACGATGTGGTGATGAGGTTCTGAAAGGAACAACCTCCGAGGTTCAAGGGAGAAGAGGAACCCGTGGTGGCTGAGCACTGGTTGAGGTGGCAGAAGAGAGAAGAATTTGGCATCCTGAAGCAAGGATCAAAGACGGTGCCCGAGTATGAGTGGGAGTTCCGGAGCTTGAGTAGGTTTGCCCTCGAGACTATGGCGAAGGAGGACCTGAAGGCCCACAAGTTCACCTTGGGTCTCAGGCCAGCTCTTAGGCAGAGGGTGGCGATTCTGTGTTTGAGAACCTATGCTGAGGTTATTGAGACAGCACGCATAGCTGAGAGGGAACTGGATGATGGGAGGTAGGTCCACCAGAGTCGCCAGTTGCAAGGAGGGTCTGAACGCGATTCTGGGTCCAAGAGGCCCAAGACAGAGGAGAGAGATAGTAGTTCTTTCCACAGCCGGGGTCTACCATCTGTGAACCCAGGGAGGTTCACCTTTGGCGGTAGTAGGCAGGGAGGTTCAGCAGGAGGTCTCCCCAGCGGTTGTCTTTGTTGTGGGGGGCAAGGTCATTTCTCGAGGGAATTCCCGAAGAAGGACTAGCGGTGCAACAGCTGTGGGCGAGAGGGCCACTTGAGCTGGGTTTGCAGGAGTGGCAACAGAGGAGCAGGAGGCTTGGCATCCAGCATGAGGAGTGATGCTAGTTTCCGCGCTCCAGCGGAGAGGCCAGCCCGTCAGTGGCAGGCTAGACAGGCAGGATCTAGCCAGACCCGACCTTAGGGGAGGCAAGAGCGTCAGCAGACTGGAGCTGGAGGCAGCCATGGCGGGAAGCGTCTAGTGAGTGAGCTCACTAGTGGCACGGGCCAAGGGAGGGTGTTTGCGCTGGATGCGTCATACCAGGAGGAGACTGAGTTACCACCTCCACCGGCTGAGGGTGGAGCAGGACCTTCGGTGGTTAGAGGTACCCTTCTGATCTCTCGTATGCTTGCTTCTGTTCTTTTCGATATGGGTGCATCGTGTTCGTTTGTTGCTGAGCTTGTAATTGAGGGATTGGGGTTAGCATGTGTTAAGGCAAAGAGACCCCTAGCAGCGGAGTCTCCGGTGGGAGGTGTGATTGAGGTACGGTGTGTATGTCGTGGCTGTGTGTTAACTATAGGGGATGTGGAGCTTAGTTTTGATTTGTACGTGATGCCCTTGCGTACATTTGATCTGATCTGGGATATGGATTGGCTTATGGCTTTCCAGGCCAAGATAGACTGTTATCAGTGGCGTGTATCCTTCGTGACACCTGCAGGGACCTCTTGCATCCTGCAGGGGGAGTGGGACTGTGAGGCGAGTCGAGCTGGGCTAGTGTTGGACCAGTGGGGCGCCATTACCCACAAGTTAGCAGCCCTGACCTTTGCTGAGGAAGGGAAAGTAGAGAAGAGAGTGTGGCTAGCTGTCGTTGACCAATTCCAGGATGTCTTTCCTGACCAGTTAAGGAGTCTACCTCCTAAGAGAAGTGTGGAGTTCACCATTGAGTTGGTACCGGGGACTGGTCCAATGTCACAAGTGGCTTACCGTATGGCGCCAGCAGAGTTGAGGGAGCTGCAGAGGCAAATAGAGGAGTTGGTGGACCAGGGGTACATCAGACCGAGTTCCTCACCCTGGAGTGCTTTGGTGCTCTTTGCTAAGAAGGCAGATGGCACGCTATGCCTTTGCATCGACTATAGGAAGCCGAATTCGGTGACTGTGAAGAACAAGTATCCGTTGCCTCGCATAGATGACCTATTTGACCAGTTGAGTGGAGCCCGGTGGTTTTCCAAGATAGATCTACAGTCGGGGTACCATCAGTTGAGGGTTAGGGAGGAGGACATCCCTAAGACTGCTTTTCACTGCAGGTATGGGCACTATGAGTGGGTAGTGATGCCTTTCGGGCTCACTAATGCACCGGCAGTGTTTATGCATTTGATGAACCAAGTCTTTGCTCCATACTTAGATTCATTTGTGGTGGTGTTTATAGATGATATCTTGGTATATTCCTAGACGGAGAGGGAACATGTGGAGCATCTAGCAATAGTATTGCAAACCTTGAGGGATCAACGATTGTTTGCTAAGTTCAGCAAATGTGAGTTTTGGATGCAGGAGGTCCATTTTCTTGGCCATGTGGTGTCTGCTGAGGGAGTTAGGGTGGACCCAGCCAAGATTGAGGCTGTGGCATCGTGGGAGAGGCCAACCAATGTTTTCGAGATTCGTAGTTTCCTTGGCTTGGCAGGGTATTACCGTCGTTTTGTCGAGGGATTCTCCCACTTGGCAGCTCCTATGACGGCATTGACCCGGAAGGGAGTGAAGTTTGAGTAGACTGACAAGTGTCAGCACGCGTTTGAGGCTCTCAAAACCCATTTGACCACTGCACCAGTGTTGAGGTTACCTCGGGAGGATATCCCATATGAGGTATATTGTGATGCGTCCAGGGTTGGTGGGGTGTGTGCTTATGTAGGAGCACAGTGTGGTAGCTTATGGGTCGAGGCAGCTGAAGCCTCATGAGCAGAATTATCCTACTCATGATCTTGAGCTGGCGGCTGTCATCTTTGCTTTGAAGAGTTGGTAACATTACCTTTTGGGGGAGAAGTTCATCGTGTTTTCTGATCACAAGAGCCTTCAGTACATCTTTACTCAGAAGGACTTGAATTTGCGGTAGCAGATATGGGTGGAGTATTTGCAGACCTTTGACTTTACTCTTGCCTATACCCCGGGCAACGGTAATGTTGTGGCTGACACGTTGAGCAGAAGAGGGAAAGCTGAGGTGGCCGTGCGAGAGTGGAAGCTGATGGAGCAGTTGACGATGTTACAACTGCAGGCTGTTGTTTGTGATGCTAAGACCATCCTGAGTCCTTTGGTTGTTGTGCCTGAGCTGTACCAGCGCGTCCGGGAGGGACAGTTGGGTGATATTGAGTGTGAGGTTCTCCGTGCCCGTATTGAGGCTCGTGAGCTATCTGAGGGCTGGACAGAGGGTCCTGAGCATGAGTTGTCTTTTCAGGGGTGGCTAGTCATGGTTTTTTCTCTCCGGGATGAGGTGATGAAGGAGTTTCATCAGTCTAGGCTTGCCGTGCATCCAGGGGGTACGAAGATGTATCATGCACTTCGGGGACATTTTTGGTGGCCTGGGATGAAATGTGATGTAGCTGCTTCTGTTTTGAGGTGCCTCACTTGTCAACAAGTGAAGGCTGAGCACCAGAGGCCGGCGGGCATGTTACAGCCGTTGCCAATAGCCGAATAGAAGTGGGACCACATAGCGATGGACTTTGTAACTGGACTTCCACTCACCGCTGGGCGGAAGGACATGATAGGGGTGATTGTGGACCGGCTGACTAAGTCGGCCCATTTTCTTGCTGTTCGCGAGCGGGATTCCATTGGGGCCTTAAGTCAGCTATATATGAATCATGTGGTGACACTGCATGGGGTGCCATCATCCATTGTGTCCGACAGGGATTCGAGGTTTACTTCTCGTTTTTGTGCAGGCTTTTAGGAGGCTATGGGGACAAAGCTTAACTTGAGTACAACCTTTCACCCTGAGACTGACGGTCAGACAGAAAGGACGAATCAGACCATGGAGGACATGTTGAGGGCTTATGTGCTAGATTTTGGGGGTTCGTGGGCAACTCACCTTCCTCTGGTGGAGTTTGCCTACAACAACAGTTATCAAGCGTCCATTGGGATGGCTCCTTTTGCGGCGTTGTATGGGTGGCCGTGTCGATCACCTTTGTGTTGGACCGAGGTGGGGGAGACAGCTCTCTTGGGTCCACAGTTGGATCAAGAGGCTACCGAGAAGGTTAAGTTGATTCGTCAGCGGTTGTTATTAGCTCAGAGTCGGCAGAAATCCTATGCGGATCAGCGGCGACGACCTTTGGAGTTTTCTGTGGGAGATCATGTGTTTCTCCGTGTCACTCCATGATGTGGACATCGGCGCTTTGGGAGAGGTTCCAAACTCTCTCCCCGGTTCATTGGTCCTTTCGAAGTTATAACTCGTGTGGGGCCTGTAGCTTACCGGTTAGCATTGCCACCGCGATTGCGTCGCGTGCACAATGTGTTCCACGTGTCCCAGTTGAGGAAGTATCATCCTGACCCCACTCATGTGATTAATTGGGGGATGTTGGACATTGAGGATGACATGTCCGTTGTTGAGGCCCCTATCCGTATCCTAGATCGGCGGGAGAAGCTTTTGCGTGGTCGTGCTATCCCCTTGGTTCGTGTATAACAGACAGATTTTTAGCTTCTCTAAAAGAGCTAGCTAATGTCGTTCAATCTCTCTTCAAGATGATAAATTCCCTAAATTTGCACTAAAAGAATAGCAGCAAGCAAGGGGTCGAACCCACAGGGATTAGCCTAGTTCTCTAGTTTTTTAAATCAAACCACTCAATTACTCTTGCCCTATAAAATGTCTTGGCAAAAACGAATTCTTTTTATAACTAAAGATCTAATTTTTATTTGGTTTTCTGAATAAACAAAGAAAGCAAATTGATTTTAGGATTAAAATTCAAAGATTAAAGGCATCTAGGGTCACAACTTCACCTCCCTATGTTGTTTCTGCTGATTTTAAGGTTCTTGAGATTATTTAATTGATAACATGCTATAACTAAGCCAAGGTACTGCAATTGGTCATTGCCAACCCTTCTAAGTCTTTGTCTGCTGAATGGTCATCATGACATCAACATGCAAAGCCTAATTATCATACCCATGACAGGATAATGATCACACCAATCACAAATAAGTTATGAATCAAAGATCAGCCTCAGACTAATGCTAAGAAAACCCAGGTGTACAGCCCAGATATTAAAAGATAAGAACAGATCCATAAAACATGCAATCTCAATTAAACAAACTCAATATTTAATCAATCAGTTTGACAACATAGGGGGCTACATTGCTCCCCTAGATAAAGGAAACTACTCACACATGTTCTTGACAAAGCATAAACAAATAAAGAACATCATCTTAGAACCAAGCGCAGCAGAACCTCAACTCTGGATCTTCTCCAGCCGTCTGACCTTCTAGGGCCGACAACTTCCAGGATCAGAACCCTAGTCTCCAAAACCGTCAGCCTCTCTCTCTCTCTCTCTAAAAACGTGCCCCCCTCTCTACATGCTCCAAAAGGGCTGCTGCCTCCTCTATTTATAGAGAAATCTGCTGTGCAATGAGTGCCCTAGCCGTTAGCAGTTGCCACTTATCAAAACGACGTAGTTTTGATAAGTAGTTTCCATTTTTCTTCCAACTTGAGTACAACTCAAACCAAGCATAATTTGGACTAGGTGCTTCAGAGAAAAGTGATCAGCATAACAAAACGACTGAATCGGTGCAAAAATATGGCTGCACGTCAATTTGAACCTCATATAACCAATTGGCGTGCAGCTCCAAATCAGGTGAAATTCTTCTCCAAGCTTCCTTGCATCATGTAGAAGGCTGGTATGCAATAATATATTTGTACGCTGATAACGTGCATTTTATGCCATTATTCTAGTGTTTATTTAGGATGTTTAAGAGCATGATTAGAGCCTTATTGCTTCATATATCATATATATTTGCTCTAACCCCTAGGAAGATGCTATTTGCAAATACATGCGTTTTTAAGCTGTTTTGGCAGATTTTGGAGCTCACTTTTGACATAGTAGATGGCCTCAAACAATTGGCATGCAAGAACAAAAGTTGCTTCACATGACGTCCTCTACCTACCACAGAAATTTCAGAGTATTTGGAGCTGCACGTGAATTCACCCATTTCACGTGCAAGCCTATTTTTGCTTCTCAGGCCTCTATAGGATGCAAGGAAGCTTGGGGAGAAGTTTGAGCTGATTTGGAGTTGCACGTGAATTCAGCATATCACGTGCAAATTGGCGTGCAGAGATATTTTTGGACCGATCCTATCATTTTTCCTTGCTGATCATTTGTTTGTGAAGGCCCATGTCCAAATTGTGGATGAAAGATAGAGATTTTAATGTTTGGAGTGTCACTTATCAAAACTACGTCGTTTTGATAGATGGGCTAGGGTACACACCTCAAAGCCCATCCAACCTCTATAAATAAAGCCTCCACGCCCCATGTAACCTATCCTAGACCCCCCTACACGTTTTTAGAGAGAGAGAGAGGCTTCACGATTTGGAGGTTGCTCCTTGACCTAGGAGAGCAGCCGTCGCGGATTTTGGAGCCTGGATTTGAAGCCTTGTGGTGCGCGTAGATTAGAAGAAGATGTTTAGCTTTACTGCTATGGTTGTAATCATGCGTGAGTATTTCTTATAATCTAGGGGAGCAATGTAGCCCCCTTGTTGCTTTGCTGTGTTTATGAATATTGGGTTTGGATGATTGAGTTTTGCATGTTTTATGAATCTGTTCTTAATCTCTATCTTTGGATGTACACCTTGGTATTATTAGCCATAGTCTAGGGCGGATTGAGATTCATAACTTATTTGTAATTGGTGTGATCATTATCCTTTTGCAAGTATGATTTATTGGCTTTGCATGTTTGTGTGTTTAGATGACCATTCTAGCATACAACTCTTAAAAGGACCTCAATGACCATTTGTTGTCCTTGGCTTATGTTTAGCATGTTTTCAATCAGACAACCCTAATACCATGAACCAGTAGAGATAACATAGGGAGGTGAAATTGTGACCCTAGATGCCTGTAATCCTTGAATCTTAATCCTAAAAATCAATTTGCTTTCTTTGTTTATTCAGAAAACCAAATAAAAATTAGATCTTTAGTTATAAAAAAGAAAACTTTTTGCCAAGACATTTTATAGAGCAAGATTAATTTGGTGATTTGAGTTAAAGCTAGATAACTTGGTAATCTCTGTGGGATCGACCCCTTTCTTGTCGCTATTCTATTTAGCATTAGTTAAGGGAATTAATATTTTGAGAAGGGATTTAAACGATAGTAGCTCAACCCTCACTTGGGTTTCGCTCACGAAAAACCCGTTCGTCAAATTGGCGCCGTTGCCGGAGATTCAACGGTTGACTACCTTTAGAAATCAACATTGAGTGAAATTGTTTGAATTCTGATCTTGGTGTTTTATTTTGTCTTTTATTTTCTGTTATTTTTCTTTGAGTTTTTATTTATTTATTTTCTTTTGTTCGGAGCTGCTGGGTGTGTTCTTGTTGTTTTACAGGAACATACACCAAGTGTTTGAGGAATTCCTAGTTGTGCATGCCAAGACAGGAGTTTATACCATTTAATCGGGAACCTGAAAGATTGTTCAGAGCTCGTCGTAGAGCAGCTAGGGAAGCAACACGTGAGGCTGAAGAAGCACTGCAAGGCTTAGAGCATTTAGTAGGTGAATTGATGGCAGATTTAAGGCCTGATGGTGGTGCACCGCAAGGAGGGGCCAATTACAATGGCCAATATCCCGAAGAAGAGGGGAATTGGTTTATGCCCAGAACCTTCTTAGATTATGCGAGGCCAATGATGTCAGACCATTATTCTGGGATTCGGCAGACAAGAGTCCAAGCAAATAGCTTCGAGTTGAAGCCGGCGTTGATCAACATGGTGAGCAACAATGCGTTTGGAGGAACAGCCGTGGATGATCCACACCAGCATTTGATGAGGTTCTACCAGATGTGCGACACCATAAAGATCAACAATGTATCGGAGGAGGCAATAAAGCTAAGGCTTTTCCCTTTCTCTTTGAGGGATAGAGCTCTTGGCTGGTTCAACAGTCTGCCAGCAGGTTCAATCAACACTTGGGAGGAGATGCAGACCAAGTTCATGTCAAAGTACTTCCCTCCTTCCAAGGTGATCCAGCTCAGAGGGGAGATTAGCAGATTCAGGCAAGATGAGATGGAGACTCTTTATGAAGCTTGGGAGCGCTTCAAAGACTTAGTGAGAAGATGCCCTGATCATGGAAGACCCCAGTGGATTCAAATTGAATCTTTCTACACAGGTCTTCATTCCCACTCACAAGACAAGGTGAATGCAGCTGCTGGAGGATGCTTGATGAATCTAGAGCCTGACGCAGCAGCAGAGCTCTTGGAGAGGCTGTCATTAGCTGATTGGCAGTGGTCTAATGTGCATACTTCAAAGCCAAGGGAGAAGATAGCTTCAGTTGATAATTCTTCCAATGATATGCAAGCATAGATTCAAGCTTTAGTGAAAGGCATGGAAGTATTGGCTCTTAAAGTTGAAGGATCACAACAAGCTTTACCCGTAGCTGAGTAGGGCTGGAATGGAGCTGAAGAAGCAAATTATGTTGGAGGAAAGGGCTTGTATCAGAAGCAGCAATTTTATCCTCAACAACAACAACAAGGGTACAACCAGAACCAGCAGCAATCTCAGCCATTTCAGAGAAACCAGAACCGAGGGAGAGATACCTCATTTCAGTACAAATATGTGCCCCCAGGGATAAAGCAGAATCCGTATGCTACGGATAATTATTTACACCCACCTCCAGGATTCAAGCAGAAACAGCCTCAGCCTCAACAGCAAAGAGGAAGGGTATATCAGAATGTGGATGAGCCAACCAAAAGAGAGGATAATTTGGAGGAAAGGGTAGTCACCATAAAATCTTCAATGAAGAATATAGAAAAGCTGCTTGTGAGTTTGGCCCAGAATGTAAATCAAGGAGTCTCAACTAAATCTTTTCCGAGTGATACTGAGGTGAACCCCAAGGAGAGCTGCAAGGCTATTACTCTAAGGAGTGGGAAGGCACTGGAAGAAGCTGAAGAGCCTAAGAAGAAGGCAATTCTAGAAGAACAGAGCAGACCCTTGGAAGCTGATGACCAAGGAAAATCAGATAAAGCTGAAGAAAAAGTGCAAGAAAAGAAGGACCAGCAGCTGAGTCAAGACAAAATAGTTGAAGAACCAAGGCAAGAGCTCAGGCCTACCATGCCATTTCCTCAGTGGATGAGAAATCAGAGGGTTGAGGAAGAGTATGAGCGCTTCTTGAGTTTATTCAAGTGGCTTGAGATTAATATTCCATTTGTGGAAATTTTTGAGCAGATGCCTAGGTACAGAAAGTACATCAAAGATTTTGTGAAGAAGCGGAAATATGGGGATCATGAGACGGTGGCTGTCACTAACGAGGTGAGCAGTGTTGTTCAACAAAGTTTGCCCATCAAGCATAAAGATCCGGGCAGTTTTAATCTCCCTTGTGTGATTGGCAATGCTTCACGGCGACAGGCCTTATGTGATTTAGGGGCCAGCATCAATTTGATTTCCTTTGCTTTGTATAAGCAGCTTGGGCTTAAGGGCATGAAGCCCACTTCCATATCATTGCAGTTTGCTGACCGGTCTACTGGAAGGCCTGAAGGGATAATTGAAGACGTGTTAGTTAAAGTGGGCTCCTTCATATTTCCAGCGGACTTTGTAGTTTTGGAGATGGAAGAAGATAGAGGAGTTCAACTACTCCTTGGAAGACCGTTTCTCAGAACGGGTTGTGCATTGATTGATGTTGCTCAAGGGCAGCTAACTCTGAGAATTAATGAGGAGACCTTAGTCTTCCACATGGGGAAGGCTTTGCAAAGTCAAGAGGAGGAGGACTGCCTTTGGGTTGAAGACCTTGAGGAATTGGTGGAAGACTACTTGGCAGAAGAAATTACCACCACCAATAATGGAGCCCTTCAGCTTATAGAAGCTCAAAAAGATGAAGAGATGTACTTGACAGCTGAGGAAGATGAGCAAACTACAAACTCTCTAGAGCAAAATGAGGAGGAGAAAGAAGATGACGTGCCTCCAGCTCCAGAACTGAAGGAGCTGCCTGGACACCTAAGGTACGAATTTCTAGACTCTACAAATCAATTCCCTGTCATTGTTGCTTCTAATTTGAATGATGTGGAGTGTACTCAATTGCTAGAAGTCCTTAGCGAACACAAAAAGGCCCTAGGATGGAACATTGAAGACATTAGGGGTATTAGTCCAGGGATTTGCATGCATAAAATTTTGATGAATGATGATTTTAAACCCTTCGTCGAAAGGCAAAGAAGATTAAACCCTGCCATGAAAGAAGTTGTTAGAAAAGAAATTTTAAAATGGAAAAATGCAGGTATAATTTATGCTATTTCCGATAGTGAGTGGGTGAGTCCATTGCATGTTGTGCCCAAGAAAGGGGGCATGACCGTGATTAAAAATGAGAAAAATGAATTGATCCCATCTCGAACTGTGACGGGGTGGAGAGTGTGTGTTGACTATAGAAAGCTGAACAAGGCCACTAGGAAGGATCATTTTCCTCTTCCTTTCATTGACCAAATGTTAGATAGGTTAGCTGGCTATAGTCACTACTGCTTTTTAGACGGCTATTCCGGGTATAATCAGATCATGGTTAAGCCCGAGGACCAAGAAAAGACCACCTTCACGTGCCCTTTTGGCACTTTTGCATTTAGAAGAATGCCATTTGGGCTTTGTAATGCCCCTGCCACCTTTCAAAGGTGTATGATGGCCATTTTTCAGGGTTTGGTTGAGGAGATCATGGAGGTCTTCATGGATGACTTCTCGGTGTTTGGTTCCTCCTACCAACGGTGCTTGAAAAATCTAGATGTAGTCTTAGAGAGATGTGAGGAGAAGGAACTAGTCCTAAATTGGGAGAAATGCCATTTCATGGTAACTGAGGGGATAGTTCTAGAGCACAAGGTGTCTGCACATGGTTTGGAGGTAGATAAGGCAAAAATCTCCACTATTGAGACTCTGCCACCTCCAACCAATGAAAAAGGAGTGAGAAGTTTCCTTGGCCATGCTGGCTTTTATAGGAGATTTATTAAGGACTTCTCAAAATTTGCAAAACCCATGAGTAGGTTGTTAGAAAAAGACACAAGCTTTGAGTTTAATGCAGATTGCGTAGAAGCTTTCAACATCCTCAACGGTAAGTTAGTCACTGCACCTGTTACAGTCACACCTGACTGGGCTCAGCCTTTTGAGCTAATGTGTGATGCGAGTGATTATGCTGTGTGGGGGTAGTCTTAGGGCAAAGGCGAGACAAGGTGTTTAGGGTCATTTACTATGCTAGTAAGACCTTAGATGATGCTCAACAAAACTATACCACCACTGAGAAAGAGTTGCTAGCCGTGGTTTATGGCTGCAACAAGTTTAGACCCTACCTTTTTGTGTCTAAAGTCATTGTTTATACTGATCATGCTGCATTGAAATATTTGTTTGCTAAAAAAGAAGCTAAGCCATGCTTGATTAGGTGGGTTCTCCTCTTACAGGAATTTGACCTTGAAATTAGAGACACAAAATTCTGTGGCTGATCACCTCTCCCGTGTGGAGAATGCACCTAAGTCTCTACCCATTGTAGATGACTTTCCTGATGAGAAGTTGTTTGAGGTGCATCATCTTCCTTGGTTTGCTGACATAGCAAATTATTTAGCCACTGGGTTCATACCCAAGCGGTTAAACTACCACCAAGAGAAAGAAATTGTTAGTGGATGCTAAGAAATTCATTTGGGAAGACCCAATTCTTTATAGGAGGTGTCCAGACCAAATCATTAGAAAGTGTGTCCTTGAGGAGGAGGTATGTCACGCCCCGAATTTCCAACCCGAGGAAACAGGTACGTGACTCCCCATTCACCCACACGGAGGGCAACGGGGTTGGATCACTGTATGCCACACAAGCAAAACTAACAATTTCAATAAATCAAACAAGCTACATCTTTATTTAATATCAAACACCAAAGGTTCACAAACCAACCAGGCTCCTTACTACAATTCAATCCCTTAGTACATTTCCCCCCTTGGGGTTACATAAATTATAAAATTACATTTACTGAAGTGAACAATAAAACGAAGATGGTCTTCCACCTTGGTGTATCCACCTAACGCCTGTAAGTCCCTGGAAAACAAGCAAACACAGTAGGAGGGGTGAGCAACCACAGCTCAGTAGGGATCAAGTCTCCCCAACCCTTCCCATGTTCCTAGCGGCTACATGAGGGTGTGTACAGGTGCAGTGTGGTGACAATAAGATATAAACAGGTTGTATTTCACAATCACACGGAACACACCTATCCACGGCCATACAGGCTTAGCCATATAGGCTAACATATCCACAACCACTCAGGCTTAGCCACACGGGCTAACATATCCACGGCCATATAGGCTTAGCCACACGGGTTAACATATCCACGGCCATATAGGCTTAGCCACACGGGCTAACATATCCACGGCCATATAGGCTTAGCCACATGGGCTAACAGTTCCAGTCCCGGGCTCCCACAGCCACCGGGTTCCACAAACACAGCATACAAGGTCACACAGGCATTAAACCAAACACGTAGCATACACACTTTCATAGGTATAATACCAAACACTTGGTCCGCACAGCTAATCAGGCATAAAATCAAACACTTGACATGTAGAGTCTCACAGGTATTTTACCAAATGTTTAACATGCATACATTCACAAACCCACAAACCCAGCCACACAGGCATATTATCAAACACATACTAGGCATATTCACACAGACATATTCACACAGGCATTTTATCGAACACTTGATATGCACTCACCATCCAACACCAAAATACATCAAAAACCGCCATTGAAGGCCAACATCCATATAGGAGATCACACCTATATGGATTACATATATATATAAACAGGTATAATTCATAATCTGCCCTAGAACCCTAGGACGGAGGAGGATTTAGGAAGAACAGAACCCCTACCTTTTATGTACTCCTGCTCCCGCTTCCACGCAAGACTCTGACCACCCACGCAAGACGCTCCGGCAGCCACCAGAAGCTCTCCTTCCCCCCCCCCCCCCCTCTCTCTCTCTCTCTCTCTCTCTCTCTCTCTCTCTCTCTCTCTCTCTCTCTCTCTCTCTGCGACGGTGGTGGAGCAACAAACCCTAAACCTAAAACAGAGGGGCTTCTCCTCCTTATATAGACAACACAACATCAAAACGACGTAGTTTTGATTAAGTGAATCCCAGCATCAAAACGACGTAGTTTTGATGGAACAAGCTATGACCTTCCCACATCCATACACACCAAAATATTCACAATTCCAACATGGTCCTTTGGGAA
Organism: Taxillus chinensis; assembly: GCA_023512835.1. Classification (NCBI taxonomy): domain Eukaryota; kingdom Viridiplantae; phylum Streptophyta; class Magnoliopsida; order Santalales; family Loranthaceae; genus Taxillus; species Taxillus chinensis. Next base: position 55,678,163 of record CM042090.1, on the reverse strand, counting down.
AAGATGATTAGAATGACAAAACCAAGGTAACCATGCAAAAACATGCCTACACGCCAATTCGAACGCCAATTCCCCAATTGGCATGCAGCTCCAAATGCACTCAAACTTCACCCCAAGCCTCCTTGCATCTTATAGAGGTCTGAGAAGCAAAAATATGCTTGCACGTGAAATGGGTGAATTCACGTGCAGCTCCAAATGCTCTGAAATTTCTGTGGTAGATAGAGGACCTCATTCTAAGAAACTTTTGTTCTTGCACACCAATTGTTTGAGGCTATCTACTATACCATAAGTGAGCTCCAAAATCTGCCAAAACAGCTTAAAATCGCATGTATATGCATAGCATCTTCCTAGGGCATAAATGCATGTTATCACTTGTCACATGCACCTCCCAAAAGTCCCCTCTTGGGCTCATCTCTTACCTCAAACTTGTGCACCAACATCCAAGGTGTTTGTGGTTAACTTCTTACACACGGGTCATTACAAGGTAGATGACATAATACATCATTGTCATGCATCACATTATGGGGGCCACTTTAGGGTGCAAAGAACTGTGGCTAAAATCATGCAGTTTGGCTTTTATTGGCCTCACATGGTGAAAGACACCTATGTCTACATCAAAAAGTGTGATAGATGTCAAAGGGTAGGTGGTCTGTCTAGGAAAAATGAGATGCCCTTAACTGGAATCCTTCCAGTTGAAATTTTTGACATTTGGGGCATTGACTTCATGGGGCCATTCCCCAATTTTGATGGGTATTCATACATTTTGGCCTCAATTCTGATGGGGGCCACTTTGGGGTGCAAAGAAGCGTGGCTAAAATCATGCGGTGTGGCTTTTATTGGCCTCACATGGTGAAAGACACCTATGTCTACATCAAAAAGTGTGATAGATGTCAAAGGGTAGGTGGTCTGTCTAGGAAAAATGAGATGCCCTTAACCTGGAATCCTTCTAGTTGAAATTTTTGACATTTGGGGCATTGACTTCATAGGGCCATTCCCCAATTCGATGGGTATTCATACATTTTGCTTGTTGTGGATTATGTGTCTAAGTGGGTAGAAGCTGTTCCTACTAGAGTGAATGATGCTAGGGTTGTGACTCACTTCCTTACTAGAAACATCTTTAGCGATTTTGGGACACCAAGGGCTATAATCGGTGATGAGGGTAGTCATTTCTACAACAAATTGTTTGACAAATTATTGAACAAGTATGGTGTCACTCATAGGAAGTCTTTAGCTTACCACCCACAAGCTAATGGACAAGCAGAAGTGTCCAACAGAGAGATTAAGGCCATTTTAGAGAAAACTGTTGGAGCCAATAGGAAAGATTGGTCTCAAAGGCTTGATGAAGCCTTATGGGCATATAGGACAGCTTACAAAACTCCCATTGCGATGTTACCTTACCGTATTCTATATGGTAAGGCATGTCACTTGTAACGCCCCCAAATTTGAAACCTCCAAGCCTGGGTGCGTTAGCGGAAAATAAATATACAAATTTTATATAAATTTCAAACTATTACTTATTTAATCAAAAAAAAACATTCATTATTACAAATTTCAATCCAAGATCTTTAAGGTTTAGGGGTTTAGAGACTAAGTGTCTATAACTCATTATTACATAACAAAGCACACGAGCAAACAACTTAATAAATCTTTAAAATTTCACACAACTTTATTTCCAAGCACTTCTCGACTCCTTATCCTAGTTTCTCCATCCCTTAATTACCTAGGGTTGGAAAATAAATCATAAAAAGGGTGAGCTCAAATAGCCCAGTAAGGGTAAACATAAGTGGGTAAGGAAAATCATGAAGATATCGAACATAGGAAATACCATATAATATTTACACATCATACATGATCAACATTTCACAAGGAAATCATAACATGGAAGATTATGTTTAGACATCGTATCATAACATCATGACCTAGGTTAACCACCCAGATACCGAATCATAACATAACATATTATCAATTTGGATTGACACTCTCCAGTGATGTTCTTTACCCAATGCATTGGAGGTCTTTCTGGAACCACCCATTATAAACTTACTTTGTCCAAACATAAGAGGTTATAATAACTTTAACATACATAAGATGAGGCATATTATAGAATTCCAATAAAACATTCAAGGTTAACAAGGATAACCACGAATATCAAAATGGTTATCTACCCCAATCAATAGCATAGATTACCAAGAGAGATTAAAAAGAGACTAATCTAATCTTCTCAACAATAAAATGGAATTAAAAAAAATAAGAAACATAAAACTCTTACAATAATAATTTCAAATAAAACAAGATAAAGAGGAAGAGAAAAGTGAAAAAAGGAAAAGGAAAACCCTTACAATCCGCTTGTCGTTCTCCGCGTTCTAAACCTTAAAAATATCAAAACACTAAATTAGCATTAATGCTTGAAAAGTTCAATATCACACATATCTCCTTTATATATATATATATATATATATATATATCATACTTTAACTTATATCTTTTAATAGGCATACCGTGCTTGTGGGGTTGAATATTAATTTGGGTTCCCACTTCTATTGCTGTTCCATATCCTATTTCGATCCCATGCATCATAAGCCTTGAGTTGTGCACTAACTAGGTTATATGCCTTGAGAGTTTTTGAATAAGATTTACTTCTTGTATTGGGTGAACGGAAAAGACGTTCGATAAGCTTATTTTTCCTACGTGTCTTCCACCTTAACCATGAGGGGATATTAGACACGGGTCTAAAGGGACGATCAGGAGGAGATAAGGATGGGGATAGCTGTGAGGTTGAAGCATTAACAATGGGGGTTGCAGAAGAAGAAGGGCGATTGTCGGGGGAATTCATTTTGGAAGTCGTTCCTTACGATCTTCCGCTATCTAGAACCTTAAAAATAAAAATAAAAATAAAAACATAAGTTAATATTCTCATCTTTTCACTTGAATTATAGAATGACAATATATGCTATGATAAAATACTATAATTTAAAATCATTACACATGTATATATAAATATATATGAGGTGGCAAGGCCAACCATGTATGTATATATACGAGGTGGTACAACCAATCATATAAATAACATATGTAAGGTGGTAAAACCAACCATGAATATAGTATATATGAGGTGGTAAAACCATCCATATAGATCTACATAATAAATAAGAAGTAACTTCAAAATTTCAAAATCTTAAGTATTACCTTTCGTAGAACTTTGACGCTTGGTAAGTACCAAAAGCAAAAGAGGATTTGAGTAGAGTATTTGGGGTGTTAAGAGGGCTTAAGGGAGTGTTTTGAGAGGGAATTTCGTGGTGTGGCTTGAGGGATTTGTGCATTAAGAGGAGAGGCAAGACACTCCTTATATAGGCAAGGATGGTAGGTGTAATAGTGTGAAAAATAGTGTACAAATTTGACTTTGGCATTAAATTAAATTATTTAAAATATATATAATACTTTATTTTCTTCATATTATCTCTTATTAAAAACGTGGTTATCTCCTCCTACCATTAAAAAAATGTTTTAAGACTTTTAAACCTAGAAGGTTCCTTTGGTATCAAAAGTCCACATTGGTGTACTCCCTACTAATTCAATTATAACGTTTTTAATTTTGTAGTTTTTGACAAATGGACAATTGTATTGCTTTACTAACTCAAATATCTACAAATGGGTATCAATTTTATAATTTTTAAATATGTATAACAAAAGTTATTGAATTTTAAAGTCATACTAAAATGTTTACCCGTTCATACTGAACCTATGTGTTGTATTTTAAATTCTGGAATTGATTGGCTTCATATTAAATTTTAAAATTTCTACAAGTTTTAGCTAAGTCATAAATGAACAAATGGGCTTTGGTTTCATGTCAATTGGATCTGTATAATTCAAGTTATGGATTTTTGAATGGGACCTCCAGAATCTGCCTCATTCAAATTTTTGAGCCTTACCTATGTTTTATACTTTTGGTAAAGTTAAGGCTTGTAATACTTACTTACCCATAGTAATTTGGCTTAACAAACTAAATGACATAATATATAGCATCTAAACTTTTTATGACATATGAGAAATTATTTTATTTTTTTATAACGTATTTAATATTTACGTGGATAAAATAATATAATTGCATAATCAATAAACAATAAAGTAAGATAACATTATAGCATAAAATATTATAATCCTAAACATAAACATTAATATCATATTCTATGGCCTTCGTAAAATTTCTTGAATTATATTAGCGTATGTGCGTAGGACGTGTTGTGCTTGGCAATGAGAGCTGCACAACCCTTCGGCTAACATTGTCGTGGTTGTCGCACGAATAACCTCAAACTTCTCCCCTGTGTCTCGTCGCATTATATTGCAGCCACTGGACACGAGCATTTAGCTCATCTATAGCAAAGCATAGCTTTTTAACTTCAAGTCGTATTGCTCGCCGATCTTCATCACGTACACTATTCTCGGATGGCAGTACTTGAGAACTTGATGCCATAACTCTTATTATTATTCTTCTTACTTCTATACTCTCTTATAAATAAAATCTCATGCTCATACCTATTTATGGAAGTCCAAACGGATACTATTCATAACGGACGGATACTATTCATAACGGCTACTTACTAGTCACATGCTATTTGAATGACTATATTGGGTGCTTATTTTTATCGTGATAATATCTAAAATATCCTTTCTAACTATTGTTAACAATAACATTATTATTATTTTATTATTATTACTCTTTAAGTAAGAACTTAAATAGCTAAAAATTTTGCGGGTCTTACATCACTTGCCTGTGGAACTAGAACACAAGGCTCATTGGGCCTTGAAGAAGTTAAATTTTAACCCACAAGAGATCAAGGAGCTTAGGATGACTCAATTAATTGAGTTAGATGAGCTTAGGCTGGATGCCTATGATAGTGCTAAATTTTACAAAGAAAGAACTAAGAAATGGCATGATAGGCAACTCAACAATGAACCTTTAACCTTAGGGCAAAGGTTGAGGTTATTTCCTGGAAAATTAAGGTCCAAGTGGATGGGACCTTTTGTGATAGTTGATAAGAAGCCATATGGGAGCTTTGAGCTCCAAGCTGTAGATGGCAAGAAATTTTGGGTGAATGGCACTGACGAAACCATACTTTGATTCAACTCAGAGGGAGATAGTTGATTCCCTCTCTTTCACCATTGCATGATCATAATTGAAAGTCTAGCTACAGACATTAAATAAAGCGCTAGTTGGGAGGCAACCCAATGTTTATTGCTATGTTTTATTTTATGTTATTTTCTTTTATTTGTTTTATTCAATAAATTTGTTTGCAAGCTAACCATTGTGCAGGAGACTTTGTTCCTTTCTTAACTAACCATTTGTAGGATGAGCAAATTATTGGGTCCTGAACTTGTGGAATTATTTTTAAAGTCAAAGTCAAGGAGCAAGGAGCAAATGAAGCCCAAAAGTACTTGAAGATGGGCTCAAACAATTCACGTGCAAGACTTAAAGATGGTCCATAATGCACAAGCATCTAAGTGGAGAAATTTGGGCCAGTTTGGGCCTGAATGTGAATTTGCACGTGAATTGCCCAATTCACGTGCACCTCCTTTTGAGCTGTAACTTTCTGGAATGGTAGATGAAGACCATGTGAATCACGTTTACTCTTGCACGCGAATTGCTAGCTCTCACATGGAAGCTCAAAAATGCAAACTACCGATTTTAGCCCTCCTAGAAGCTTCATACAATTCACGTGCAGAAGGGACTATTGCTTGCTAGCTCAAGGGGGACCCACCACCAAAGTTTGGGACGATTCTGACCTGCACGCCAATTCAACCAATTCACGTGCAAGGGCAATTTTGGTCAGAACACTATGAAAATTTAGGGGCACGTGTATCATGCCAATTGGAGCCTCTTTCCTTCTGCACGCTATATAAAGAGAGGCCATCTTCAAAGGCTTCCACACCAAAATCACTCCAGATCTGAGTATTAGAGAAACTCTGCTCTTTTGCTCTCTTGCTCTTCAGTTTTCTGCTCTTTGCTCTTTATTCTCATTCCAAAGATGGTGCGCACAAGGAGGACTGGCCAGGAGGAGGTGCACTCACTTAGTGCTGATAGCCAACTTGAGGAGGAGATACTCTTGGGGCATGCTCTTGATATGCAGACTTTGGAGGCTTCAGAGCTGGGCTGGGCTAGAGAGGTGGCTCTTAAAATTCAAAATCTGGGATTACAAAGGTTAGTATCTGCCCAGCCAGCTATTGTTTGGGGATCAGTACCAGAGGTCATTGGGCAACCAATGTTCCTCCTCCATCACAGCCCGCTAGGCACAGTGTTCATGTGGAGCGATCCACTGACTTTGCAAGGGAGACCTCTCCTCATGTGGATCAAAGGAAGCAGACTCTATACAGACTCACTGCCATGTACATGCAGTTCAATGTACACAAAGAAGATATTTTCAATTTCTTTCAAGGCATTCGTGGGCAGGTGGTGAGCGAAGTGGAGGTCATCAATTGGGCAGTCACTAATGGGCACATCACTAATGCCCAATTTGAAGAATTAATGGCCCTCATCTCTGGAGACCAACAAGCTACTTCACAACCTAGAACCAGAGCATGGGAGGCCCCAGACGTAGCTACTCATGCATCTCCTAGAGCATGGGAGGCCCCAGAAGCTCCTCTTGCTGCATCTACCAAAGCTTGGAGGCAAGAAACACAGCAGCTCAGGGAGGCAAATGCCAGAACCTAGCACGAGGTGGAAGCTCTAAGGAAGGATAACAAAGAAGTCAAAGGCCTCCTCGGCAAAATCTGGAAGGCCTTGAGCAAGAGGAAAGCATCAAAACGTTCTCCTATAGTGGAGATATCTGATAAAGAACCCTCTCCATCCCCTGAAGTTTCTTATCCAGCCCAGGCAAATCCACTTCAACCAGAATCTTCAGCTAGGCCATCCTACTATCATCCAGAGGAGGCAGAGCCAGCAGAAGGGTATTCACCCTTCCAGCCTTTTACTGATCCGGCATATTCTCAGGCTCTTGTGCCCGTTATACATCCTGTTTGTTGGGGTACATACATGCTTACTGAACCTGAAGACCTTCTTGGCCCTCCTATCCATTTAATCATTAATCCAGCTTTATCATCCGACGAGAGCCAAGTAGCATTTGAAGAGTTCATCAATTCCACGGTTCAGAGGGCTCACTTTACACGGGATAATGATATCTTCACCCCTTTTGGCCTAAAGAGGATCTCAGAGAATGAATATCTCTACTCCGAAGAGATAGACCTCTTCTGCAGGACCATGCGCTATGTAGTGGAGGCTGAGCCTCATAACTACCCCTTAGCTCAGTTCACTTCCATCATGCTGTGCGAGATATTCAATCAACCCTTGTCCGACGAGGTGTGGCCCCAACGCATCAATGGTGAGAATGAAGGGCACCGCCCTTGGCATGGTATGCATGCGGTGCTAATTCCGGTGCACATTGACCACCACTATGTATTGCTCCGTTTCAATCTGGATGTAGGACATGCCGTGCTATATGATCCAAGCCAAGGCGAAGGGTTTGCCAGACGGAAAAGACAGTTAGTGCATGGGTTCATCAAACGAATCAAAGTGGCGATGATCAAAGAAGGCTTGTTGGCGGACAAGCTCCCTCTTATTCACTACAACGAAATGCAAATTCCCCAACAGCCTGACCAATTCAGCTGTGGGATCTTTGCTTGCTACTACATGATGGCTATTCTGCAAGGGAAGGAAACTTGGGAAGTGCGCGGCGAGACGTCGGTTGACTTTGTGGCTCAGGTGCGACAAATGGTGGCCAATGTCATCTACTATTACAGTGTGCCAAACCAGGGGTAAGTGTTTTTCCTACTCCCTATTTTATGCCATGAGGACATAGCATATTTTAAGTGTGGTGTATGGGGAGTGACTTGAGCCACTTGCTTGTCTTTTATGTTGTGATTGCATTTTATTTATAATTTTATCTTAGATAATTTGTTAGTCATTTATTTTACAAAAAAAAAATGTTTTTAGTTGCATGATTGTTTGAGTTGTTTGCTTGTGGAGGCATGGATATTAAGTATGCAATTTTGGCTTAAAATTTAATTTTTTATGCCACATTAGTATTATGTTGTGATAAGGGTGTTAAAGTAGTTAAAATGTGCTCTGAATTGGTTTAATCATGTCTTTATCTTTTGAATGATATCACCATGTTTTTGGAGCTGAGTTTTGAATATTAGCTGAGCATGAAATGCTATGATAGACCTAAGTAACCCTTAAAGTCGAGTGAAAAAGAAATGAAAAATGAGAACAGCTTCTTTTAGCCTTTGAGTGCCATTTTAGGGTATGGATAATAATTGCTACTCTTCTTGCATTCAACATTGGTTATTTAATGGTAGGAGTCAAGTAAGCATGTGATTACTTGTTAGTGCTCAGTGTTTGGTGTTTAGTTAGGATGCAAGACCACTGAGTCACTGTGACTGTCTTTGCATTCTTTTCTTTATTGTGTGATATTATTGGAAAAGGCTGTGATGCACATTGTGGAAAAAGCCCATCACATTTTGAAAAGGGGGTATGCATTAGAAAAATCAGTCTTATATATGTGTTATGTGAGTAAAAAAAAAGAGTGAATAATCCATCAAGGGAGAGCATAAAATGCAACCTTGTAAGGTTATTACTAAAAAAAACAAAAAAACAAAAAAACAAAAAAAAACAAAAAAACAAAAAAAAGATTCAGAATAAAAGCCACAATGGCTTGATGTTTATGTGTGATTATTTATTTGTGAAGCCACATTGGCTGAATTGTGTTTTGTTTTAAGAATGTTGAGCTCAATTCTTTGGCTCATGTGAGTTTATTAAGCTAGTAGACTAGAGTGTGAGTTCAAATAAAGTAGAATAGAGGGTGTGTTTTCTTTGATGAGCAGAATAGGGAACTCTCATGATTGTTTGGCAAGTACTTAATCAATAGCTGATGGCGAGTGTAGAGATATAGTTTTCCATCCATTGTTCATTGATAAGTTATGAATCAAAGATCAGCCTCAGACTAAGGCTAAGAAAACCCAGGTGTACAGCCCAGATATTAAAAGATAAGAACAGATCCATAAAACATGCAATCTCAATTAAACAAACTCAATATTTAATCAATCAGTTTGACCACATAGGGGGCTACATTGCTCCCCTAGATAAAGGAAACTACTCACACATGTTTTTGACAAAGCATAAACAAATAAAGAACATCATCTTAGAACCAAGCGCAGCAGAACCTCAACTCTAGATCTTCTCCAGCCGTCTGACCTTCTAGGGCCGGCAGCTTCCAGGATCAGAACCCTAGTCTCCAAAACCGTCATCCTCTCTCTCTCTCTCTCTAAAAAAGTGCCCCCTCTCTACATGCTCCAAAAGGGCTGCTGCCTCCTCTATTTATAGAGAAATCTGCTGTGCAATGAGTGCCCTAGCCGTCAGCAGTTGCCACTTATCAAAACGACGTAGTTTTGATAAGTAGTTTCCATTTTTCTTCCAACTTGAGTACAACTCGAACCAAGCATAATTTGGACTAGGTGCTTCAGAGAAAAGTGATCGGCATAACAAAACGACTGAATCGGTGCAAGAATATGACTGCACGTTAATTTGAACCTCATATAACCAATTGGCGTGCAGCTCCAAATTAGGTGAAATTCTTCTCCAAGCTTCCTTGCATCATGTAGAAGGCTGGTATGCAATAATATGCTTGCACGCCAATTGGTCCAATTGGCGTTCAAGGCCTTTAGCTCTGAAACTTCTGTGGAAGGTAGAGGACATCATTCTAAGAAACTTTAGTTCTGCACGCCAATTGGTTTGAGGCCATCTACTTAGTCAAAATTAATCTCCAAAACCTGACAAAACAACCTAAAAGCGCATGTATATGCAAATAGCATCTTCCTAGGGGTTAGAGCAAATATAAATAAAATATGATACAATAAGGCTTTAATCATGCTCTTAAACACCCTTAAATAGGCAATAGATTAACGGCATAAATGCATGTTATCAAATACACCACACTTGAACCATTGCTTGTCCTCAAGCAAAAACATACAAGCATGCAAAAATAAAATAAACATACAGTCATACTGGAATGAAGATATGATAAATAAAAATCGAAGAGAGTCATGGTTTCCTAGGCATGCAACTCTATCATGATGAAGTGGGAATTTAAATAACCAAAAGAACTATAATTTAACTCATTCATGCCCATACCCCAAAGTCCAACAACCATGCAATCTCATCACTGAAAATTCAGACATTAGCAAGCATATCATGATAAAACAGCACCTAATTTCCCTTAAAGTTCTCACCTAGGGTAAAGCTGCCTCACTCAAATATAAACTCTTATTTCTCTCCACACAAGCCCAAGTACCATACCTAACAGAAAATCAATGGGTGAAAGCTCCTCCTACATTCTCCACTAGTTATCAATTAAGTACTTGCCAAGCAAACATGAGAGTTCCCTATTGTGCTCATCAAAAGAAACACACTCTCTATTCTACTTTGTTTGAAAACTCACACACTATTCTATTCTCAATGAACTCACACTCTACTCTCATAACTGATAAAACACACCTTGAGCCTAAGACTTGAGCTCAACACTCTCAAAACAAACAAAACTCAGCCATTGTGGCTACAAAATTAACTAATTACTCATATGAACATCAAGCCATTGTAGCTTTTATTTTGAATCTCTCTTTTCTTTTCTTTTTTCTTTTCTTTTTTCTTTTCTTTTCTTTTTTTTTCACACTTCTTTTAAGGTTGCATTTTATGCTCTCCCTTGATGGATTATTCACTCTTTTTTTTATTCATGCAATGAAATAACAATACTTACAAACACATAAGAAGGCTGGATTTTTCTGATGCATACCCTTTTCACAATGTGCATCACAGCCTTTCTTTTACTTTCCAACACCACAAAATAAAGAAAAGGATACATAGACAATCAAAGTGACTTAGAGGCCTTGCACCCTAACTACACACCAAACACTGAGCACTAATAAGTAATCACATGCTTACTTGACTCCTACCATTAAATAACTAATGTTAAGTGCAGAGAGGAGTATCAAATCAAACTATTACCCATAAACCATAAATGTCACTCAAGGGCTGAAAAGAAGCTTTTCTCATGTTTTCTTTTTATTTTCTTTGTCACTCAACTTTAAGGGTCACTAAGGTCTATCTTAGCATGTTATGCTTAGCTAATATTCAAACTTCAGCTCCAAAAACATGGTGATATCATTCAAAAGATAAAGACATGATTAAACCAAATCAGAGCACATTTTAACAATTTTAACACCCTTGTCACAACATGATACTAATGTGGCACAAAAAGTAAAATTTTTAGGCCAAAGTTGCATACTTAATATCCATGTCTCCACATGCAAATCACTCAAACAATTATGCAAACAATTTTTTTTAACAAACAATCAAAAACAAGCAAATGGCTCAAGTCACTCCCCAATACACCACACTTAAAATATGCTATGTCCTCATGGCATGAAATAGGGAGTAGGAAAATACTTACCTCTCAGTTGGTAAGCTGTAGTAGTAGATAACATTAGCCACCATTCGACATGCACGAGCGACAAAATCAGCTGAGGTTTCTCCGCGTATCTCCCAGGTTTCCCTCAGTTGCAGAATAGCCATCATATAGTAGCAAACAAAAATCCCACAGCTGAATTGGTCAGGCTGTTGAGGGAGTTCCATTTCGTTGAGGTGAATAAGAGGGAGCTTGTCCTGCAACAATCCTTCTTTTTTCATCGCATCCTTGATTCTTTTTATGAGCCCATGAACAAGCCGTCTCTTTCTTTTAGTGAACCCTTTGCCTTGGCTTGGATCATAAAGCACCGCATGCCCTGCACGTAAATCCACATGCACCAAGACATAGTGACGATCAATGTGTACAGGGATCAGCACCTCGTGCATACCATGCCAAGGACGGTGCCCTTCATTGTGACCATTTATACGCTGGCACCACACACTTTCAGACAAAGGTTGTTCATAAAGCTCGCACAGCATAATAGAGGTATACTGGGACAGTGGGTAGTTATGAGGCTCAGTCTCCACTACAAAACGCATAGTCCTGCAAAATAAGTCCACCTCATTGGTGTATAGATATTCATCACCTAAGATCCGTTGAAGGACAAATGAGGTGAAGAGGTCCATATCCCTTGCAAAGCGAGCCCTTAACACCTGTGAGTTAATGAAGTTCTCAAATGCTGCTTGACTCTCAGCAGATGATAGGGCTGGATCTATGGTTAAATGTATAGGCTCTCTAAGCAGGTCTTGAGGTGCAGCAGGAATGTATGGCCCCCATGAGACAGGAAGCACCATAGGCACAATAGCCTGAGAATAAGTAGGATCCATAAAGGGCTGAAAAGTTGAATGCCCTGCTTCTGGATCTGCCTCCTCTGGATAATAAGCTTGCCCTGCTGAAGTTTCTGGTTGTGGTGGGTCTTCCTGGGCATTGGAAGAGTCTTCATGAACTGAAGGTAAGTCTTCTTCAGATATCTCCACTATGGGAGAGTGTTTGGATGCTTTCTTCTTGCTCAAGGCCTTCCAAATTCTTCCTTGGAGGCCCTTGACTTCCTTGTTATTGTTCCTTAATGCTTTAAATTCGCGTTGGGTTCTAGCATTTGCCTCCCTGAGCTCTTGTGTTTCTTTTCTCCACGCTTCAGTAGATGTAGTAGCAGGAGCTTCAGGGGCTTCCCATGCTCTGGCTGACGGTCTAGAAGTAGCGTGCTGGTCTTGAGAGACAAGTACCATTAACTCTTCAAACTGAGCACTCTGGATATGTCCATTTGTAAATGCCCAATTGATAACTTCTCCCTCACTTACCACCTGGCCACTGATACCTTGAAAGAAGTTAAACACATCTTCCTTGTGCACATTATACTGCATATACATGGTAGTAAGCCTGAATAGGGTTTGTTTCCTTTCATCCAATGGAGTGGAGTTGTCTCACGCAGCAAACTCGGTAGGCCGCTCCATATGAACACTATGTCGTGAAGACTGTGGTTCAGCCCGGGGAAGATTTCCCCAATTGCCTCTAGAACTTACCCCTAAGCCTCCTTCTGGTTCCAGTACTTTCAAAATCCATTGAGAGGGGAATGGGGTGCTGTCTAAATGGGCAAAATGCTGAGCATGCTGGCTCTGAAAAATAACACATAACATTCGGCCATATACCCTCTTTGTCAAGTTTTTCTTCCACCAACTGAAAATAGCAGCAGCCAGTCCACATCAAACATATGGTCAATGCTATACATGAATGCAAGATGGGTCATAGGCACACCATCCTTTCCACTAGTTTGCAACAGCAAGCACTTTCCTACCAGATGAGCTAAACATCTAAATTTTCCCACAAAGCCATTTTTAGTAACCTGCCTCCTCCTCTCAGAACGTTTGGCATAATTTAAGGCAGTACCATACTCCCCTAAGGTCAGGTGAGGGAAGTGATTAGTAGGTACAGGAAGGTTAAAGGTCTTCCTAATTGTCTCAGGTGTGATACGAATATACACCCCCTGCACCTGCCCTAGAATCGCATCCTCCTCCTCATTTAAGTAAATGGAATGATAAAACTCATGCAAAGCAGGATAATAAACGGCACATCTGGCTGAAACTAACCTCACTAACCCAAGATTTTGAAGCTTTAAGGCCACCTCACTTGACCATCCCAGGTCTGATTCCTCCAAGGCACTTAGATCCAGAGCATGCCCTAGGAACATCTCCCCATCCTCACTGCTGGAAGAACTAGATGAATGAACTTCTTCCTTGCCTGATCTCCTTGTGCACACCATCTTGCTTCAGGAATTTAGAGAGAAGAAGGATAAAATTTGGCTAGAGCAACAAGAACCAGAGCTTCACAAATTTCAAATCTAGAAATGAGTTTTTGGTGTGAATAACCTAGCTCCCGGCCTCATTATTTATAGCATGCAGAAGAAGAAGTGTCCCAATTTGGATCATAAGCATGTCCTCCAATTTTTAGGGCGTTTGGACCATTTTAACCCTTGCACGTCATATGGGTGAATTGGCGTTCAGGTCAGAATCATCCCAAATTTTGGTGGTGGGTCCCGAATGAGCTGTAAAGCAATAGTCGCTTCTGTACGTGATATCATTGAAGCTTCTAGGAGGTCCAAAATCGGTATTTTTCCTTTTTATCCCTTCAGATGACAGCTAGCAATTGGCGTGCAAGAAGTAAAGTGCTTCATGTGATGTTTCTCTACTGGCCCAGGAAGTTGTAGAAGCAAAAGAGGTGTACGCCATTTGGTCATTTGGCGTGCAATATGGCATGCAGGCCCAAATTATCCCAAACTTTTCCTTTGAGTTTCTTTTATAGTATTGATCAACCTCTATGCTTGTACGCCAATTCGTTGAGCTTAAATTCAAGTACTTGTGGGCTTCACTTGTTCTTTGCTCTAGGACTTGTACCTTAAAATAAATTCAGAAGTCCAAGGCCCAATAATTTTGGCTCATCCTGCAAATGGTTAGTCAAGAAAGAAACAAAATCTACTGCACCAAAGTTATCTTGCAAACAAAATTGTTGAATAAAAATAAATAAAATAAAACATTAGGTTGCCTCCCAACCAGCGCTTTATTTAAAGTCTGTAGCTAGACTTTCAATTAAGATCATGAGGTGGTGAAAGAGAGGGAATCAACAATCTCCCTCTGAATTGAATCAAAGTATGGTTTCAGTCTGTTGCCATTCACCCAAAATTTCTTGCCATCTACAGCTTGGAGCTCAAAGCTCCCATACGGCTTCTTATCAACTATCACAAAAGGTCCCATCCACTTGGACCTTAATTTTCCAGGAAATAGCCTTAACCTTGTGTTAAATAAGAGAACTTTCTGCCCCAAGGTTAAAGGTTCATTGGTTAATTTTCTATCATGCCATTTCTTGGTTCTTTCTTTATAAATTTTGGCACTTTCATAGGGATCCATCCTAAACTCGTCTAATTCAATTAATTTAGTCATCCTAAGCTCTTTGGCCTCTTGTGGATCAAAATTTAACTTCCTCAAGGCCCAGTGAGCCTTGTGCTCTAATTCCACAGGTAAGTGACAAGCCTTCTGTTGGATCAAGCCCAGAATTTGGATAATGCTGATAAAGCCCTATGTAATTTGATTTGAGATCATTTGTGTTTCTTTGATCATTGCAGAAGATATGTTATTAATCCGGAGATACACTCGTGAGAGCAAAGCTAAGGACAGGATACATAACCCTGATCCGGACAAGAGTGAGTGTCATCAAAGACTTGGTAAATAACCAAGTCACCAATACATACGGAATAAGGAACATTCATGCGGACTAAGAACTTAAAAGCTACGGATTACGAAATGTGTTCTTAATATCTCAAACGGACTAAGTCAAACTGATGCGGAGTAAGAATCTTGGTCTATAAGGTCGCACGAAGTAAAAGAGTCGACACGGAGCTAAAAAGTTAAGTCTTCCACTCAAGTGAACTAAAGTAAATAAGACACGGAGTAAGGCATCTGAGTCTTCCATACATACGGAGTAAGGAAGTACTGATGCGGAATAAGGACCCGAGTCTTTATTCGCACGGAGTAAGGAAACCAAATGCGGAGTAAGGAATCTGGACCACTCACTCATGCGGAGTAAGGATGTGCTAGTACGGAGTAAGCCATCCGATCCTTTAGACTCGCACGGAGTAAGGAACTTACATACGGAGTAAGGAAGCGCTGACATGGAATAAGGATTCCAATACCAAATTGATACGGAGTAAGCAACCACTGACACGGAGTAAGGTTCCGAGCTTCATTAGCAACGGAGTAAGGAAAATAACACTGGACCAAGAAGATGCTACTTCAACTTACCGCATTTAAAGTTATCAGCTCGTGGTGTCCCGATGTAAGACAAACTCGTTGAGAACCTGAAGAATCTTACATGTGGATCACCCGGATATGTGGACACAACTTTAATTATACTTGGGAACTCACAAAGGCACTTATACTCTTCAAACCCAAGATCTTGATCTCCACAAACCACAGCAGTCAAGGCAGAGAGATTACCAAGTAATAGTTAGTGCTGAAAGCATTCCGGAACTACAAGTTCCAAGGTTGTCTCTTAGGAATGTTTATATAAATGTTCATACTTGTAGATTTGAAAAAGTGTGCGAGCGAGCGAGCCTGAATCAACCCTGTGTATGCACAAGAGTTCAAAGAGATAATATAGGCTAGTGTGTGAATCCTTTTGTAAACAGAGTGTAAAAGAGTCTTGCTTCTATTTTGTTGTATTTATCTTTTCATAATAAAACAAAATACTTCCACTATCTGGTTATCTTTTGCAGTGATTCTATCACTTAACTAGATAAGTGTTGTGTCATAAGAGACTAAAAGAGTTTCGATAAGAGTCTATTCACCCCCCTCTAGGCTTCAAGGGACCATCAAGTGGTATCACAGCAAGTTCTATTTGTTCTAAGTAGAGATCCCACTCTTTCACTCTCAGCAATGGCCGGAGAAAGCAGTATGCTATTCAACACTCGCCTTAACTCCGAAGGTGCACAAGAGCTCATCCTGAATCGAAGCAGCAGTGAAAACATCGACCCACCTCAACCTGCTACTGCTGCCACTCCTCAACCACGGAGTTCTGGTTTTACTCTGACAAAACCGCCCAAATTCACACCAGAGCTTTTCTCCCAGTGGAAAGCTCGCATGAAGATGTTTATGGTATGCCATGATCATCTCATGTGGCCCTGTCTTCATCAGGAGATTCCAATTCCGATGACTATCGGAGAACATGGAGTTAGAAGGCCAAAGATGGATGCCGAACTTACCAACGATGAAAGAGCCTGGCAGTGTGCTAGCGAAAAGGCTCTGGCTTACGTTACATTGCCTTTGGATTCCGAGGCTTTCACGGACGTCCAGGGCTGCACGACAGCAAAAGCTGTCTGGGATAAACTGACAATCCTCTAAGAGGGGAGTCAGTCCCAGATGCAAAACGTGATATGTGCTCTCAGACAGAACTTTGAGAGTTTCAATCACAAACCTGGCGAATCCCTTGAGAGCATCTATCGGTGATTCGGCAAGCTCATTTTAGAGCTAAAAACTGTCAATGAAAACTACACTCAGTCTCAAATCAGTGACAAGTTCTTTTGATCCCTGCTGGATCGCTACTATTTCAAGCAGCTCCAGATGCAAGCTGACAAAAACTAGCCGTTTACTGCCCTTGAAGAAATATACGGAGAGCTTCGGACTCATGAGGTCAAATTCCGATACACTGACCGTGATGAGAAAATAGCTCAGAAAGAAAAAGGGGTAGCCCTCAAAGCTACGGAATGCTCCAGTAATCATCAAGAGGATGATACGGATGAGTCAGAGAATTCTGACTCAGACGCAGAAGAGGAAATAGCTCTTCTTGTCAAATCCTTTGAACGATTCCTTCGGAAAAGTAGAAAAGGATTTAGAAGAGGCCCCTCATCATCCAGAAGGAAGGAGCGATCGGAGTCGAGCTCCCAAGAATGCTTTAATTGTGGGAAACCCGGTCACTGGGCCAAGGAATGCAGATCCAAATCTAAGATGGCAGAGAAAAGTGACAAGGTTACTCCTCAACGCACCACCTCAGACAACAGCAAGAACAAAAGGAAGGCGTTCGTCACAAAGTACATCAGTGGCTCAGAAGAAGAGGAGGAATCCTCGAATGATGAGCCAACTCCTAAGCTGAACGTCTGCCTCATGGCAAATACTGAGGTACCTTCTATCTCTGAGCTCATGAATAAAATAGAATCTCTTATTACTGAACGTGATGATGAAAAGAATGAGAGACTAATAATTACTCAAATGTACAAAGATATGGAAAGTCAGAATAAACATCTTGAATTTACTATTACTAGACTTGAAAAAGACATAGCTGACTTTAGAGGAAAAGAAGCTTGGTATCACGATCTAAGGGCTGAAAATCATCTGCTAAATACCAATCTCTCAGGCCTAAAAGTTATTATAAAAAGACTCAAAAATGAACTTGAACCGGAAAAGGAAATAATCGTAAGTGGCTTAAATCCGGGGAAATAGCCTCTTCATTTAGGACTGATCCGGATAATATTCGAGTCAAACCTGGCCTAGGCTCCTAATCATCAACCTCCAATGCTCAAGCTACTGAGTGTCCTCCGGGTTTCACTCCAAAACTAACCAACTTATATCCTGTTAGTACGTCTAAACCGTTGGATGGTTTCATTTCAGGTGGCACCATAGTTTATGACTGTGGAGTCGAGGCTGTTACTGCACTTCCCGAAGCAGTAGCACCCATAAATAATGATGAAGGGAAGGCTGCTGCAGTTAAAGCCAAAACTGTAGCACCTAAAAAGAAAGAAAAGGCAAAGGCTGACGCATCTAGGGCCAAGAGTGCGTCACCCAAACGCAATGGATTAGGCCACAGGGAACAGAGTAGAAAGTCTGTAAAATCTAAGAGACCTGTATCCCCTGTTTGTACTCCGCATTATAGTGTCTGTTCCATCTGTAGGGAAATAGGTCATTATCACTATGAATGTTGGAGTTTATCTGATAACTGGCTTTGTAATTAAATTCATACCAATAAAGATCAGTTCAATAAAAAGGGTTCTTCGAGCAAAACAAAATCTAAACCTCAAAGGAGTGTCTCTCCCAAGATAACCCAAATAAAAGAAGCAGCTGAAACGAACAAGTTAAAGTCAACTTGGAGAGCTAAAAGTCCTAGCAAAGTCAAAACCGGAACTGTTGACATTACTGCTGTTCTTTCTAACCGCCCGAAACAAGTTTGGGCACCAAAAGTGTAAACTGTTGTCTTTCAAGAGCATCTCTAGAATGCACTGCCGGATCACTTGAAGTTAAAGATCAATCAAAGCAAGTGGATCCTCGATAGCTGAGCACAAGAATCGTACCTTAGTCGAGGCTGCAGATCTATGTTAGCAGGGGCGACACTTCCTCTCAATCTATGGGCTGAAGCTGTGTCCACTGCCTGCTATGTTCAGAACAGAACTCTAATAAATAAATCTACCATGAAAACACCCTATGAGATGTGGAGACGACGAAAGCCTTCAATTTCACATTTCAGAGCTTTTGGGTGTACTTGCTATATATTGATAAATGGCAAAAAAACCCGGAATAAATTTGAACCAAAATCTGATGATAGGATTTTTGTCGGGTACTCATTACATAACAAGGCTTATCGGGTATTCAATAGAAAACTTTTTAAGGTTGAAGAATCTATCCATGTGACCTTTGATGAAACTAATCTTGATTGGTCAAAAGTTGCTTCTTCAAGTTCTAATGTACAGGTCCCGGACAGCAACATCGATTATTCAAAGTTTTTGAATGTTCCTGTTACACATTCTGACCAACCATGTGGCATCAGTGAGGCACAAAGAAATTATATGGATGATGCTATGGATGATTCAGGCTCAGGACTACCATTAAGCTCCGGACATAATCCCTCGGATACCCAAAATTCCGGAGCACCTTCAAGCCCGTCCGGACCAGTTAACACTGAAAGAAACAGTGTTGAAGAACCACCTAGTTCTACCGTACCTTCTAATACAGAAACATCTAGTCCGGAAGAAGCTCAACCAGCAGATATACCTGAACCACCTAATCTAGCAGAGCTTCAAATTATTCAAGATCAACCATCACATGCACAGAATTACAGATGGACCCGAAACCATCCCTCAGATCAAGTGATTGGTGATCCTACTACTGGTGTAAGAACAAGAGCAGCCACTTTCAACATGTGTCTTTACTCATATTTTCTATCTCAAATAGAACCAAAAGTGGTAGATGAAGCTCTTCAGGATTCGAATTGGATAGAAGCCATGCAAGAAGAGATGAATCAATTTAAGAGAAATAATGTGTGGACTCTAGTACCAAGGCCTAAGTCTTAGCAAGTCATTGGAGTTAAATGGGTGTTCCGGAACAAGCTTGATACGGATTGAATAGTAATCCGGAACAAAGCCAGACTGGTAGCCAAAGGATATCGTCAAGAAGAAGGAATAGACTATGATGAGACCTTTGCTCTGGTAGCAAGACTTGAGGCAATCCGAATGTTTCTGGCATATGCTTCATATGAAAACTTTATAGTTTATCAAATGGACGTTCAAGAGCGCATTTCTGAATGGAGATCTTCAAGAGGAGGTGTACGTTGAACAACCTCCCGGTTTCATTGAACCTAAGGCAGGACATCTAGTCTACAAGCTTCGGAAAGCTTTATATGGTTTGAAACAAGCTCCAAGAGCCTGGTACGACACACTGTCAGAATTCCTACTTGCTCACAACTTCCAAAAAGGGAAGATAGACACCACCTTATTTCTACGAAAAGAGAAAGCACATACTTTAATCGTATAGATATACGTGGATGATATCATTTTCGGATCAACAAATCCGAAGCTTTGTGAAGAGTTTGCAAAGTTGATGACAGGCAAGTTTGAGATGAGCATGATGGGAGAACTGTCCTACTTCCTTGGAATTGAAGTTAAACAATTGAAGGAAGGAATCTTCATTAATCAAGCTAAGTACACTCGCGATCTTATTAAGAAGTTTGGTACGGAAGGTTCATCTCCTGTCAAAACTCCCATGCCAGTCAGTGCCAAGTTAGATCCTGATGTGGATGGCATATCAGTGAATGCAACTGACTACAGAGGGATGATAGGATCCTTGTTGTATCTTACAGCAAGTCGCCCAGACATTATGTTTGCAACTTGCATCTGTGCACGATATCAGGCGAATCCCAAGGAGTCACATATGCTTCATGTTAAACGGATATTAAGGTATCTCAAGGGAACGATGAATTTGGGACTCGGTACCCAAAGGAGTCCAACTTCACCTTATCCAGGATACTACGATCTTGACTCTTTGGGTGTCGCATCGACATGAAAAGCACAAGTGGTATGTGTCAGTTTCTTGGAAATAGATTAATTTCATTGTTCAGTAAGAAGCAGAATTCCGTATCAACCTCTACTGCTGAGGCGGAATATATAGGGCTTGGGGAGTTCTTTGCGCACGCCTACTTGGATGCAAAGTCAACTTACTGACTACGGTTTCAACATGTCATTTATTCCACTCTACTGCGACAACACTAGCGCAATTGCTATCAGCAACAATCCTGTCATGCACCCTAAGACGAAGCATATTGAGGTCAGGTATCACTTCATACGCGACCATGTTCTCAAAAGTCACATCTCACTGGAACATGTTGCTACTGAAGATTAACTGGCAGACATACTTACAAAGCCCCTACCTGATGCAAGATTCTCTGAACTACTCTTCCAATTAGGTATGCTTGACTTCTCTGCATAGTTTCACATTTAACTTACCCAACAGTATACTTACTTTCAGAACATGTGTTGTGCTTTCATTGATAGTAGTAGATACATACTGATCTTAATGTTGATCATACTTACTGTTCAACGTGCTTCATGTTTCTGATATTGATATCAACTTCATACTGGGAGGATGCTTGCGTTTTCCGACTGAAGTTGTTTAAGCAAACATGATTAAAGTTTATATGATTAACCTCATTCTGGTTTCATGATCTTAATTTCCACTGATCACCACATGACAAATGCCTGTTCATTTAGATTACTCTATTAACATGTATAGTTAAAGAAATGAAATGGGTTAGCTCGGAATGCCTGGTGGATGAATACACAATCGCAGTCTGATAAGCTTCTGAAGTATAGTTTCCTAAAAAGATAGACAGTGCTGAATTTCTTTAAGCCGGAAAGGTCTACCGAGAGGATTGCACAATCTACGGGGGAGAAACTGCTTTATAAATTATTCGAGTAATACCCCCCGTATATGTCTCATGACCTCTTTCCTGGCTGTCTATTCGAGGGGGAGCCTTTCATTGAAAGGATCGAATGATCTACGGGGCAGCCTAAGCTTCATCTATTACCTCAGTAATAACCCCCTAATATGTCTCAGATACTCCCTCCTCTGCACCTTTACTTCCGGATCTGACTGGACATGCGTTGATGAAACAGAATTGAGGCATGCTTGAATGTTTTTTTTTCTTCAACCATGCATTTTAATCGGATAATCAACTGCTTGCTTTTGACATGTGTCCACTTCCTCATTTTTCACTCATGAATCCTAATTTGGTCAAATCATATGATTTTTAATTAATCTTAGCTATGTCGTTCAGCAGGACGGTTTCACTATGTTGACCTATATGAACTTGTGTATTTATTATCTGACATATGCCCTGATTCAGTCACATTGATCATTCTCTAGTATGTATATGTCTATTTCATTCGTGGTAATGCATAAGTTCTGCTTCTCATTAGTTCAGATTATATAGCTCTTCACTGACTATTTTTTCTTATCCGTACTAATCCTTGCCTGTTAAGCTTTTGTACCTTTAGTTTATTTTTTTAAGCTACAGGTTCAGATTTTCTTTGCAACCTTATCGATAAATCTCGTCCATAGTCTTGGATTTGAAGTGTTGTGATACTTCTCTTCTCTTCGACTTATTGACAGCAAAGGAATCTACTTCTCTTTCACTGCACTCTGTTACTACGGACACAGTCTACTTTTCGTCCGGATACTCGTCACTCGACTATTGTTGATTCCGGATGATTGTCGGTTCATTCCTCCGGACTCCTGACAATGTCAAATTGCGATAATGCATGTCTTATTATATATCGCGTGCTTTTGAGCAGGAATCATGATGATTCATTGAATACATGTCTCGGGATGCACACACTTCCCCAGGAAGGCAAACAGCTGTTACCCTTACTTGGTCATGCCGTCTCCACGTCATCTTTTAATTCGGAGGCGCATTGATATCAAGACTAATGACATCAGCCTGTCAAGCGGTTTACTGTTTCACTCGCTAAATTCTTAGACCCGCTGACATTCACGGACTCGGTCTTATATATTCTGGTCATTCCTACGAAGCACGAGTGTTACCCTTTTCAAATCCCTAAAACTCTCGTTGCTCCTTCAATCCCCAAGACCTCGCCTTCCCTCTCGCCCTTCAACTTTCATCTACAATGGCACCCAAAACCTCTCTTTCCGGCGTCAATCTCGGCCATCTGGTCGATTGGAGCGCTATCTCCAACCCTCCGGACTGGTTTTTCCATCTTCGCCCTCTTCTAGAAGCCTCTCACATACTCAACTTGGTCTCCAATCCTGTCGATCTTCTTATTAACGACATTCTTGAGTTCTACCAACGGATCCACTGTACCACCGACTCCATCATCTCCTTTATTCGTGGTGAGTCCATCCTAATCACCCCCGCCGTTCTCCGCATTGCTCTCAATCTACCCCCAGGTGAACCACAGCGCCCCGATGCCGATCCCATGGTGGCTTCTATGGGTTGCACCTATAAAGGCAAGGAGTACAAGGTGAAGTCCTTCCAAGGTCGCTATCGCTGTATGGCGATCATACTGAGTCGATGTTTACTGGCTCGCACTTCCTCTCTGGACTCTGTTCCGTATGATCTTCTTCTGGCCATGTACGGCGTTTTCGAAGGTCTTCCGATGGATTGGGGGACGTTTTTGTTCCGACTGCTGCAGAATGGACCCAAGAACCATTCCTGCGGGCGCATACTAAGCATTGTCTTCCGGCATCTTCATCCGGACCATTTCGCCCGCTATGATGTTGTTCCATTTCCTCCGGCTTATTACCTTCGCTATCTTACGCCTGATGGGAACATGACGGCCTGCCGTCCTTCTATAGCTCTCCGCCTTCTCCCTGCCGCGGAACAACAAGGCAGTTCTATTGGTGACCCCTCCGACAGCCATGCCCCTGACGTCAGCTCTGCTCACCGATCCTCCCGGATTCGGTCCATTGCTGCACCTTCCATTTCTCGGGCCTCCCAGCATAGCGTCCATGCCGAACCCTCCGAGGTTACGGGGCCATCTCAGCATAGTGTCCTTAAAGCGGTTTCCTCAGCCCCTTCTGCTGCGGATGTCCCCACTCCCTCCACTTCCGCTGTTGCTGCCGCCGTTGATACCGTCGTTGCTGCCGCCATTGCTGATGTCCCGGAATCTATTCCGGAAGCTCCTTTGCCTCCCCTCCCTCAACCACGAGTCTACCTTGACCATCTCTCCACCGACACCTTAATGGACCTTTGGCTCTGTTTTAGCCTTGCCCACACTGCCTCCATTCCTGACACCGTTCTCCGGGTGTTTTACACTCGCTATGAGACCATGATCATCTGGAATTTGGACCAAGGCTTTCTTACGCCGGCCTCCATTCCAGATGTGCCGTTCCCTACCCCCTCCAGCCCGGTCCATGCCGCACAGAGTCCTTCCCCTGCTAAGGATGGACCCTCTTCTCCTGCTGACGCCATTCCCGTTGTTGACCTATCTGGTCAATGTCACGCCCCGGATTTCCAACCCGAGGAAACCGGCACATGACTCCCCTTGTACCCACACGGAGGGCAAAGGGGTTAGGGTGCAAAACGCGAATATAACATTTTAAACATCCACAACACATTCAAGAAAGTAAAGTTCATAAAAGCAATCCACAATCCAAACTAGTCTTTATTACAACAAAATCCTCTTTTCAATCCATCCCCACTGGGGTTACATCAATTCCCATAAAAATAACATAAATGGTAGACAGTAAAGTAAATAAGGCCTTCCACCTTGGGGTCCCACCTAACGCCTATATGTTCCTGAAAGAAAACACAACATAGAGGGAGGGGTGAGCAACCACAGCTCAGTAGTGATCATGTCTCCCTAACCCATCCCATGCTCCTAGCGTCTACATGAGAGTATACAGGTGCAGTGTAGTGACAATAAAATGTAAACAAGTTGTATCCCACATTCACATGCCACACACATATCCACAGCCATACAGGCTTGGCCATATAGGCTAACATATCCACAGCCTCTCAGGCTTAGCCACACGGGCTAACATATCCACAGTCTCTCAGGCTTAGCCACACGGGCTAACATATCCACAGCCTCTCAGGCTTAGCCACACGGGCTAACAGTTCCAGTCCCGGGCTTCCACAGCCACCGGGTTCCACAAACACAGCATACAAGGTCACACAGGCATTAAACCAAACACGTAGCATACACACTTTCACAGGCATAATACCACACTTAGTTCGCACGGCCCATCAGGCATAAAATCAAACACTTGACATGCAGAGTCTCACAGGTATTTTACCAAACGCTTAACATGCATACATTCACAAACCCACAAACCCAGCCACACAGGCATATTATCAAACACATACTAGGCATATTCACACAGACATATCCACACAGGCATTTTATCGAACACTTAATATGCACTCACCATCCAACACCAGAATACATCAAAAACCGCCATTGAAGGCCAACATCCATAGAGGAGATCACACCTATATGGATTACATATATATAAATAGGTATAACTCTATAATCTGCCCTAGAACCCTAGGACAGAGGAGGATTTAGGAAGAACAGAACCCCTACCTTGTATGTTCTCCTGCTCCCGTTTCCACGCAAGACTCCGACCACCCACGCAAGACGCTCCGGCAGCCACCAGAAGCTCTCCTTCCCCCCCCCCCCTCTCTCTCTCTCTCTCTCTCTCTCTCTCTCTCTCTCTCTCTCTCTCTGCGACGGTTGGTGGAGCAACAAACCCTAAACCTAAAACAGAGGGGCTTTTCCTCCTTATATAGACAACACAACATCAAAATGATGTAGTTTTGATTAAGTGAACCCCAGCATCAAAACGATGTAGTTTTGATGGAACAAGCTATGACCTTCCCACATCCATACACACAAAAATATTCACAATTCCAACATGGTCCTTTGGGAAAAGATGATTAGAATGACAAAACCAAGGTAACCATGCAAAAACATGCCTGCACGCCAATTTGAACGCCAATTCCCCAATTGGCGTGCAGCTCCAAATGCACTCAAACTTCAACCCAAGCCTCCTTGCATCTTGTAGAGGTCTGAGAAGCAAAAATATGCTTGCACGTGAAATGGGTGAATTCACGTGCAGCTCCAAATGCCCTGAAATTTCTGTGGTAGATAGAGGACCTCATTCTAAGAAACTTTTGTTCTTGCACGCCAATTGTTTGAGGCCATCTACTATACCAAAAGTGAGCTCCAAAATCTGCCAAAACAGCTTAAAACCGCATGTATATGCATAGCATCTTCCTAGGGCATAAATGCACGTTACGACTTGTCACATGCACCTCCGAAAAGTCCCCTCTTGGGCTCATCTCTTACCTCAAACTTGTGCACCAACATCCAAGGTGTTTGTGGTTAACTTCTTACACACGGGTCAGACACGGGTCATTACATCCTCTCCCCCTTAAGACTTTTCATCCTCGAAAAGAAATGACATACGAGGAAAACAAACACAAGCTACCCATTTGCCACACGGCGAGCCACAACACCCAAATGGGTCATACACCGCGCACAGCACATAACAAGGTACGACCATAATCCATAACCACATGCATCACAATAATGCATATAACACATATTCACATGTCACAAATACACATCTCAAAACACATCACAAATATGAACACATGTCTAAAAGACAAAACAAACACCAAATCATACACAACTAATACAAGGAAACACATCACTATCCCTTGGCCAACAGCCACCTCCTACACTTAAGATTGTTCGTCCTCAAACAATTCCGGGTGTTGCTCACGCATCACGGACTCACGTTCTCATGTCTCCTCCTCAATGCCACGGTGCTGCCACAGCACGCGAACCAAAGGAATAGCATGACCATGCAAAAGCTTCTCTCGCCGATCTAGGATACGGATAGGGGCCTCAACAACGGACATGTCATCCGCAATGTCCAATGTCCCCCAATTGATCACATGAGTGGGGTCAGGGTGATACTTCCGCAATTGGGACACGTGAAACACGTTGTGCACTCGACTCAGCCGCGGTGGTAACGCTAACCGGTAGGCCACAGGCCCCACATGATCCAGAATCTCAAAAGGACCAATAAACCGTGGAGATAGCTTGGAACCTCTCCCAAACCGTCGATGTCCACGACGTGGAGAAACACGAAGAAACACATGATCACCAACAGAAAACTCCAAAGGTCGCCGCCACTGATCCGCATAAGATCTTTGCCGACTTTGAGCTGATAACAAACGCTGACGAATCAACTTAACCTTCTCGGTAGCCTCTTGAACCAACTGTGGTCCCAAGAGAGCTGTCTCCCCCACCTCGGTCCAACACAAAGGTGATCGACACCGCCGCCCATACAACGCCTCAAAAGGAGCCATCCCAATGGATGCCTGATAACTGTTGTTGTAGGCAAACTCCACCAAAGGAAGGTGAGTCACCCACGAACCCCCAAAATCTAACACACAGGCCCGTAACATGTCCTCCAAAGTCTGATTCGTCCTCTCTGTCTGGCCGTCAGTCTCAGGGTGGAAAGCTGTACTCAAGTGAAATTTGGTCCACATAGCTTCCTACAAACCTGCCCAGAAACGGGAAGTGAACCGCGAATCCCGGTCAGAGACAACCGATGATGGTACTCCATGCAGTCTCACAATCTCGTTCATGTACAGCTGACTCAAGGTCCCAATAGAGTCCCGCTCGCGAACAGCCAGGAAATGGGCCGACTTTGTGAGTCGATCCACAATCACCCAAATCATATCTTTCCTCCCTGTGGTGGGTGGAAGACCAGTCATAAAATCCATCGCTATGTGGTCCCACTTCCACTCCGCTATGGGCAATGGCTGTAACATGCCTGCCGGCCGCTGATGCTCAGCCTTCACCTACTAACACGTGAGGCACCGCGAAACAAAGGCCGCCACATCGCGTTTCGTCCCAGGCCACCAAAAATGTCCCCGAAGCGCATGGTACATCTTCGTACCCCCTGGATGCACAGCAACTCTAGACTGGTGAAACTCCCTCATCACCTCATCCCTGAGGGAAGAAGCCATTACCAACCGCCCCTGAAATGACAACTCATGCTCAGGACCCTCTGTCCAGTCCTCAGATAGCTCACCAGCCTCAATATGGGCACGGAGAACCTCACACTCAATATCACCTAACTGTTCCTCCCGGACGCGCTGGTACAACTCAGGCACAACCACCAAAGGACTCAGGACTGTCCGACCATCACGAACAACAGGCTGCAGCTGCAACACCGCCAACTGCTCCATCAGCTTCCACTCTCTCACGGCCACCTCAGCTTTCCCTTTTCTGCTCAACGCGTCAGCCACAACATAACCCTTGCCCGGGGTATAGGCAAGAGTAAAGTCAAAGGTCTGCAAATACTCCACCCATCTCCTCTGCCTCAAATTCAAGTCCTTCTGAGTAAAGATGTACTGAAGGCTCTTGTGATCTGAGAACACCACGAACTTCTCCCCCAAGAGGTAATGCTGCCAACTCTTCAGGGCGAAGATGACAGCTGCCAACTCAAGGTCATGAGTAGGATAATTCTGCTCACGAGGCTTCAGCTGCCTTGACCCATAAGCTACCACACTGTGCTCTTGCATAAGCACACACCCCAAACCAACCCTGGACGCATCACAATACACCTCATATGGGATATCCTCCCGAGGTAACCTCAATACCGGTGCAGTGGTCAAACGGGTTTTGAGAGCCTCAAACGCCTGTCGACACTTGTCGGTCAATCAAACTTCACGCCCTTCCGAGTCAATGCTGTCATAGGAGCTGCCAAACGGGAGAACACCTCGACAAAACGACGATAGTACCCCGCCAAGCCAAGAAAGCTACGGATCTCAAAAACGTTAGTTGGCCTCGCCCACGATGCCACAGCCTCAATCTTGGCTGGGTCCACCCTAACTCCCTCAGCTGATACCACATGGCCAAGAAAGTGAACCTCCTGTAGCCAAAACTCACACTTGCTAAACTTAGCAAACAGCTGTTGGTCCCTCAAGGTTTACAACACTGTTGCTAAGTGCTCCACATGCTCCTTCTCGGTCTTGGAATACACCAAGATATCATCAATAAACACCACCATAAACGAATCCAAGTAGGGAGCAAAGACCTGGTTCATCAAATGCATGAACACCGCTGGCGCATTAGTGAGCCCGAAAGGCATCACTACCCACTCATAATGCCCATACCTGCACCGAAAAGCCGTGTTAGGGATGTCCTCCTCCCTAACCCTGAGCTGGTGATACCCCGACCGTAAATCTATTTTGGAAAACCACTGGGCCCCACTCAATTGGTCAAACAGGTCATCTATCCGAGGCAACGAGTACTTGTTCTTCACAGTCACTAAATTCAGCTTCCTGTAGTCGATACAGAGACGCAGTGTGCCATTAGCCTTCTTAGCAAAGAGCACCGGAGCACCCCAGGGTGAGGTACTCGGTCTGATATACCCCTGGCCTACCAACTCCTCGATTTGCCTCTTAAGCTCCCTCAACTCGGCTGGCCCCATACGATACGCTACTTGGGAAATCGGACCCGTCCCCGGCACCAACTCAATGGTGAACTCCACACTCCTCTGAGGAGGTAAACTCCTCAACTGGTCAGGGAAGACATCCTGAAATTGGTCCACAACTGCGGGCCACACCTTCTTTTCCACCTTCCCCTCCTCAGCAAAGGTCAGGGCTGCCAACCTGTGGGTAATGGCACCCCACTGGTCCAACACTGGCCCGGCCCGACTCGCCTCACAGTCCCACTCCCCCTGCAGGGTGCAAGAGGTCCCTGCAGGTGTCACGAAGGATACACGTCGCCGATAACAATCTATCTTGGCCTGGAAAGCCATAAGCCAATCCATACCCAAGATCAGGTCAAACGTCCTCAAAGGCATTACATGTAAGTCAAAACTCAGCTCCACCTCTCCTAGGGTTAACACACAGTCACGACACACACGCCGTACCTCAATCATGCCTCCCACCGGAGACTCCACAATTAGAGCCCTCGCGGCCTCCACACAAGCTAACCCCAAGCCATCAATAAGAAGCTCGGCAGCGAAGGAACACGATGCACCCGTATCAAAAAGAACAGAAGCTAACGTACGGGAAATCAAGAGGGTACCTTTAACCACCGATGGTCCTGCTCCACCCTCAGCTGGTGGGGGTGGTAGCTCAGCCTCCTCCAGGTACGTCGCCTCCAGCGCAAACACCCTTCCTTGGCCTATGCCACTGGTCGGCTCACTCACTGGGCGGCTCCCACCCTAACTGCCTCTAGCATCAGCCTGCTGTCGCTTTGGCCTCCCCTGAGGTCGGGTTTGACTGGATCCTGCCTGACTGGCCTGCCACTGATGAGCTGGTCTCTTAACTGGTGCACGGAAGCTAGCGTCACTCCTCATGCTGGATGCCATGCCTCCAACTCCCTTGTTGCTACTCTGGCAAATCCGGCTCAAATGGCCTTCTCGTCCACAACAATTGCATCGCCAGTTCTTCTTGGGACACTCCCTCTTGAAGTAGCCTTGCTCCCCACAGCAATGACAACCGCTGGGGAGTCCTCCTGCCGGACCTTCTTGTCTGCTACCGCCAAAGCTAGACCTCCCTGGGGGCACTGATGGTTGTCCCCGGCTGCGGAAAGAACTGCTATCCCTTTCCTCAGTCTTGGGCCGCTTGGACCCTGTGAGGAAACTCCCTGCGGATGAGTTTGTATGGTGTCAGTGAGTGGGCAGTGGAACGTTAAACGTGTAGTAGTGTTTTATTTGTGCTTTGTTAAACGTACGTGTTGGGGATGGGCGTATATGTCGTACACCGTCGTGGCGTGAATACTTGTGACATGTGTTAGGTGAGGAGAACAAGGGTTGTTTGTGAGATTAGAATATGTGTTTCCCTATCATGCTGTGTTTTATTGGGTCGGTGGGTATGTGCCTTCATGTGTGTTATGGTGTGATATCTTCAGTCGCAGGTATGTGGATGGTTGTGGGCAAGGTGCGTCAGCTTGTGCGTTATGGAAGGTGTGTTGTCTTTTCGAGGACGGCATGTCCTGGAAGGAGACATGGGAACGTAAGTCCGTGATGCGTGAGCAGCACCCGGAATTGTTCGATGACGAACAATCTTAAGCGTGGGAGGTGGCTGTTAGCCAAGGGATAGTGATGTGTTTTCTTGTGATGTGTTTTCTTGTATTAGTTGGTGTATTTGTGTTGTCTTTTAAAGACATGTGTTCTTATTTGAGATGTGTATTCGTGACATGCGGACATGTGTTATATGCATTATTGGGGTTATGGATTATGGTGGTACTGTTATGTGCTGTTGTGCTGTGTGTGGTGTATGACCCATTTGGGTGTTGTGGCTCGCCGTGTGGCAAATGGGTAGCTTGTGTTTGTTTTCCTCGTATGTCATTTCTTTTCGAGGACGAAAAGTCTTAAGGGGGAGAGGATGTAAGGACCCGTACCTTGAGTTAGTCAGTTTTACCTTCTGAGTAGAGTTTTTCTAGATTTTGACCTAGTAAATGGACTCCAATGAATTCACGTGCAAAAGGAAAGATGCTTAGAATGGTGTCCTCTATCTACCACAGAAGTTTCAGGCCAAATGGACATGTATGTGAGGTGCACGTGATATGGGTCCAATTCACGTGCAAGTGTGGTTGTCTTCTAAATGATGCAAGGAGGCTAGGGGTGAAGTTTGAGAGCATTTGGAGTGCATATGGAGTTGCACGTGAATTGGGGAATTCACGTGCAAATTGACGTGCAGGCATATTTTTGCATGGTTCCCTTGGTTTTGACATTCTAAGGAACTTTCTCCAAAGGACCATGTTGAAATTCTGAGTATTTTGGCCTATATGGGTGCGGAAAGGTGCTAACTTGTGTGATCAAAACTACGTCGTTTTGATGCTGGGATTCACTTAATCAAAACTACGTCGTTTTGATGTTGTGTTGTCTATATAAGGAGGAGAAGCTCTCTGTTTTAGGTTTAGGGTTCACTTCAGCTGCTGCAGCCGTCGTAGAGAGAGAGAGAGCTATAGAGAGAGAAGGAAGGGGAGTTGCTGGTTGCTGCCAGGCGCCTTGCGTGGGTGGTCAGAGTCTCGTGGGTGGACGGCGTTCGACTTGGGATCAGACTGTTGCCGCGTTGTTGCGTCTTACCTGAGGTAGGGGTTCTGTTCTTCCTAAATCCTCCTCTGTCCTAGGGTTCTAGGGCAGATTGTAGAGTTATACCTGCTTATATATATACATATGTAATCCATATAGGTGTGATCTCCTATATGGATGTTGGCCTTTAGTAGCGTTTTGGTGTGATTTCTGAGGTTGGGTGGTTAGTGCATGTTAAGTGTTTGATAAAATGCCGGTGTGGATATGCCTATATGAATATGCCTGTGTGTATGCTCAGAACGTGTTTGAAATAATGCCTGTGAGGCTATGCATATTATGTGTCTGAAATAATATCTGTGTGGCTGGGTTTGTGAGCCTGTGAATATATGCATGCTAAGTGTTCGACGTTATTCCCGTATGACTAAGCATATTAAGTGTTTGATGTTATGCCTGTATGGCCTTATGTGTTGTGTGTTTGCTTGTACACCCGGTGGGGTGGAAGCCCGGGACCGTTTTGTGTTAGCCTGTGAGGCTGTGGAAACTATGCCTGAGAGGCGGTTAAACCAGTGGCCTGAAGAGGCGGTTAAATCACTTGGCCTGAAGAGGTGGTTAAATCACTTGGCCTGAAGAGGCGGTTAAATAACTTGGCCTGAAGAGGCGGTTAAATCACTTTTTATTAAAGTGTTAGCCTGTGTGGCAGTGGAAGATTGTAATTGTTGATGTGGTTGTTATTATGTCTGTTGAAATTATTGTAACACGACACCGCACTTGTACACATGGCATGTAGATGCTAGGAGCATGGGATGGGTTGGGGAGACATGATCCCTACTGAGCTGTGGATGCTCACCCCTCCTACTATGGTGTGTTTTCTTGCAGGAACCTACAGGCGTTAGGTGGGAACACCAAGGTGGAAGAGTTCCGTTTTGTGGCTTTGTTTTGTGTTATTTGCATTATGTAATTTTGTTGAGGCATTGTAACCCCAGCGGGGAGATATTATAATGAAGTTTGAAACATAATAAAGGCATGTGTTTTCAATTAAATAATTATGTGATTTTGGTTTCTGGAAAAAAAAAATGTGAAGTGTATATTGTATTCTACCCCTTTGTCCAAACCCGGATAAAGGGAGGGTCACGTTCCGGTCTCCTCGGGTTGGAAATCTGGGGCGTGACAATATGGTATCAGAGCATGGTCTAGTTGGCCTAGGGTAGTGGGCGGACTTGGTTATCTTGGGTCCTTTGGAGGAGCCTGGAGGGACGTGCCTGATCAACACGGTCCTCTTGGAGCCTCCAAGGTGTACTTGGGGTAGTCCAGTCTTGTGGTAGGATTTGCATGCATTGGCATTAGGGCACTAGTTGCATTGGTTGTTGTATGTGAAGGTGTGGATACCTGTGAAAATTTTAATTGTGATAAAAGAAAAAATATGAATAATGTGATAAGGTGAGAACTGTGCAACTCTGATTTTATTTGAAGTACCTTGAGCATGACTACAAGGAAAGGTCCTTGTTTAACTGAACTGTGTGCTTATGGAATGGATGTTTGTGCAATGTGGTTTAATGAGAACTGAAATGTGTGCAGTGTGTGTAATTGCATGGATAAAAGGTTTGAACATGATAAAGTTTCAATTGTGCAACTCTGAAATTTTGTGATGATTTGAGCATGGAAACATGGAAAAGAAATTGTGGAAGTGAAACTGTGTGCTTGGAAACTTGAGGCTTGTGACCTGTTAACAAAAATAAAAAAAAAATAAAAAAAAATAAATGTGATTTGTTTGGTGTTCTGTGAATGGTTGAGCATGTGATTTGCTTGGTACTGTGTGAAATAAGCGTGGTTATGAGCAATGCAATGGAATGTAAAATTGGTATAGTCTGTTAAATGTGAACCTATAGACTTGTGTGGTAATAATGCGTGTCATAGCTTAAGCTACTTAGTCGGTAGTGGTCTCGCGATTGTTGAGATTATGGAGTGATAACCTAGAGCGCTGCCTTTTCGTGGAGCCAATGTCTCCAAAAAAAAAAATTGTGACCGGTACGACTATTGAGGTAGCAAAGAAGCCCGCCCCCCCAGGCTGGGCAAGTGGGAGAGCTGCAGGATGTAAGTAATGATCCAAAGGTTGGCATCTTAAGCCTGGTAATTCAAGAGTTGAAGGATGAGATTCGACAACTGATTAAGAGCGAGGTACGTCGAGAGCTATCAACCCACATCATCGGGGGGATCTTGGGTGAAGCATAGTTGTCCTGATCAGCAGGAAGGGGCTCAAGAGGTAGAGAGCAGTTTCCCAAAGGGGTTGTTCTTGCAGTGGACAACCGGGACATTGGAAAGTAGGACATCTCTAGACAGCCTGTTTTGGAAAAACAAGTCATGGTGCTAGAAGACTGGCTCAACGAGCTAGGGATAAAGCAAAATTCAAGTGAGGCTAGGAGGAGAGCATGGCAGAACTTTCCTTAGTCAAGGGTACGATTTTGATTCTTGCGTGTTAAGATTTCTGTTTAGTGGTGGTATCATATTCCTTTAATGATAGTGATCGGTTGAGTCTCGTGGAGGATTAGGTGAGGCTGGGTGAACCTTTGATTGTTGCGTTTCTAGCAATTTAATTAAGACACTTGTGATAGAGGGATATTTTTACTTGGGTGGGCTCTTGAGCCACTGTTTTATGTTAGGTGAGGCTTAGAAGGTCGTTTGAGTTACCATTTGGATGGACGTAGTTGGGGACCTACTAGAGAATAAATGAGTAAAATAAATAAAAATAAATATATGATACCAAAAGACTAATAAATTACTAATGGTTATAAACAGTTGGTGGTTTTAATGTGGTCTAAAGTGTTAATTGTATCTTTGTGTGGTAGTCAATTTTGGGCGCCCGTGTGTGAGGAAAGTAATAAATGTTACTGTGTTACCCCTAATACTCTAGCGTAGGCGAGATTACCTCTGGCCTAGCTAGCCTAGGAAGCTGGAGGCATGAGTTAGTGGCTTGTGGGTAGTGTGTGACCCCGCTGTGGCAACCTTGAGTAATAGAAATGTGTTTTCATGTGAGTAGAGGTTTTCGTAGATGTGCTACTTAAGAAGGATGTTCTTCGGGTAACCTTTCCAAGTGTCAAGGTTGAGGGAGGAAATTGCCACTAGTATAACCCACCCCTTGAGTCATTGAAATCTAAATTGATTGGCGAGAGTGGTATGTGGTTTTAAGATTCTTATGGGTGTCCTGTGGAGATGGCTGCAAATTCTTGGGTGGCCAAACATTGACCACGTGTCATGCTGGTGGTGTGTGAAAGACCTTGGGTAATGTTCATAGGATATGTGGTGAAATGGGTTTGCGTATGTATAAAAATGTGATGAGTTCCGGAACTAGGTTACGAGTGAGTTTATAGGATCGTGCCCGGTGAACCCAATCAGTCAAGCAGTGCAAGCGAGTGAGATTGGGCAGGCCTTGTTTGGGTTTTTCCTCATAATTGGGAGACACCTTCCGAGGGGTTGAGGATGTACTCCTGGTGGTAGGACCATTCCGTTAATCCATGTCGTGTGGGTAATAGGCTTAAAAGAGGCGAGGAGGTGGGGGCTAGTATGTCCTCTCTTACATGTGTTCTACGCGGTAGTTTATTTCGTGTGTTGTGGTTGCCTTGTTTTGTTGTGTGTGTTACATATGTGTAAAGGGGTATAGCAAAGTTCTTATGTGTGGGTCTCGTGGCATTCATATGCAAAGGAGTAGGAGGTGATGCCTGCGCATATTAGGTGTGGTGTGGGATGAAGAGGGGTGTTATGTGTAATGTTGATGTTATTCCTTATCACATGTGATGGCATGCTAAGTTAAAGTGTGAAAGTATTGATGAGTTGTGATTCACAGGATGGAGTCAGATGTGAGTTTTTGCTTGTAAGGGGTATTAGTGCTACCCCTTTGGGGGAGGTTTGTGTCCTGCGACTATCATGGGGTCCTCAGGCTACATATGTTCTTCTTGAAAGTCTTTCGTGTGCGTTTTGATGCGGTAAGTGAGATGGTCCATGCCATCAAAGTGTTGGTGTGTTTGGAAGCTACGTGAATGTCCCGAATAAGGAGTTTGCATGTCCCGTTTCTTGTGCCTACCCGGAGGAATTGCAGTGACCATATTAAGCTGCGGCTAGAGCCTGAGTATTTCTTGATCCATTTGAGTGTTTTGCTGGTGTGTTGAGATAAAACGTAATAGTTGATATAACGGAGTTGGTGGGCCATGAGGTGGAGTATGTCTTAGAGGCAAGGGATTTTCTTGTGACCTATGAATGGTGACATAGAGGATTCCATTGTGGTCAGGTTGCAGATAGGAGAGTTTTCAGTGTGGGGGGGGACTATGATGTTCATAGCTACTTGGCGTCAAGGGATTCCTATCGCGTGGTCTGTCTGCTGACTTGGTAAGGCATTATCTCTTGGGCTGTATGGTAAGCCTCAGTTGTGAAGGCTGTGTGGGACCTTGGCGGATCTCTGTTTGACCGTGATCAAGGAGGTCGATTCTCAAAGTCGGTGACTAGTGATAGCCCGATAGTGGGTTTTGGTCTCACCATGGTTGTGTGTGTGGTGCTGCATTTACTATTTTTAGTGCATCCTTGGACTCCGTTGGGCGCCAGGTTGACTGCGACCGAGTGGTTAAGGGCACACTCCATTCTCGTGTTTCTGTGTCTAGGCTTGTACTCCGTTCTGCGTCACCATTGGTGTTGGTGGGGTTTCAATGTTCCTTGCTTGAGTGAGGTGGTTTTCGCAGTGATGATGGTGCTGCTGAGGTGAGCTCCCTGTGTGGGAATGTGATTGTGGTTTGCATAATGCTGTCCTATTTGTTTGTGTTTCATTGTGACCTCATTGTGCTTGTTGTTAGGGTGAGGTCTACCTATGGGCTGAGGCTGCGTTGACTTCAAATCCCAATTGTTGGGTATTTTACGTTGTGGAGTGTTGGTCCCATCGTGCCACGAGTTGGCATCTCCAACATTTGTGGTAATGACTACATTATGTGTTGCTTTGATCTTTTCGCGTTGTTTACTACTTGGTTTCTCTTTTCGGGGACGAAAAGTCCAAAGGTGGGATGGTTGTGAGGAAACTCCCTGCGGATGAGTTTGTATGGTGTTAGTGAGTGGGCAGTGGAACGTTAAACGTGTAGTAGTGTTTTATTTGTGCTTTGTTCTTTGTAGTGGTGTTTATGATGTGATTTGTTAAACGTACGTGTTGGGGATGGGCGTATATGTTGTACACCGTCGTGGCGTGAATACTTGTGACATGTGTTAGGTGAGGAGAACAAGGGTTGTTTGTGAGATTAGAATATGTGTTTCCCTATCATGCTGTGTTTTATTGGGTCGGTGGGTACGTGCCTTCATGTGTGTTATGGTGTGATATCTTCAGTCGCAGGTATGTGGATGGTTGTGGGCAAGGTGCGTCAGCTTGTGCGTTATGGAAGGTGTGTTGTCTTTTCGAGGACGGCATGTCCTGCGAAGGAGACATGGGAACGTAAGTCCGTGATGCGTGAGCAGCACCCGGAATTGTTCGATGACGAACAATCTTAAGCGTGGGAGGTGGCTGTTGGCCAAGGGATAGTGATGTGTTTTCTTGTGATGTGTTTTCTTGTATTAGTTGGTGTATTTGTGTTGTCTTTTAAAGACATGTGTTCTTATTTGAGATGTGTATTCGTGACATGCGGACATGTGTTATATGCATTATTGGGGTTATGGATTATGGTGGTACTGTTATGTGCTGTTGTGCTGTGTGTGGTGTATGACCCATTTGGGTGTTGTGGCTCGCCGTGTGGCAAATGGGTAGCTTGTGTTTGTTTTCCTCGTATGTCATTTCTTTTCGAGGACGAAAAGTCTTAAGGGGGAGAGGATGTAAGGACCCGTACCTTGAGTTAGTCAGTTTTACCTTCTGAGTAGAGTTTTTCTAGATTTTGACCTAGTAAATGGACTCCAATGAATTCACGTGCAGAAGGAAAGATGCTTAGAATGGTGTCCTCTATCTACCACAGAAGTTTCAGGCCAAATGGACATGTATGTGAGGTGCACGTGATATGGGTCCAATTCACGTGCAAGTGTGGTTGTCTTCTAAATGATGCAAGGAGGCTAGGGGTGAAGTTTGAGAGCATTTGGAGTGCATATGGAGTTGCACGTGAATTGGGGAATTCACGTGCAAATTGGCGTGCAGGCATATTTTTGCATGGTTCCCTTGGTTTTGACATTCTAAGGAACTTTCTCCAAAGGACCATGTTGAAATTCTGAGTATTTTGGCCTATATGGGTGCGGAAAGGTGCTAACTTGTGTGATCAAAACTACGTCGTTTTGATGCTGGGATTCACTTAATCAAAACTACGTCGTTTTGATGTTGTGTTGTCTATATAAGGAGGAGAAGCTCTCTGTTTTAGGTTTAGGGTTCACTAATGTCCGCCGCGGCCGTCGAGAGAGAGAGAGAGAGCTATAGAGAGAGAAGGAAGGGGAGTTGCTGGTTGCTGCCAGGCGCCTTGCGTGGGTGGTCAGAGTCTCGTGGGTGGACGGCGTTCGACTTGGGATCAGACTGTTGCCGCGTTGTTGCGTCTTACCTGAGGTAGGGGTTCTGTTCTTCCTAAATCCTCCTCTGTCCTAGGGTTCTAGGGCAGATTGTAGAGTTATACCTGCTTATATATATACATATGTAATCCATATAGGTGTGATCTCCTATATGGATGTTGGCCTTCAGTGGCGTTTTGGTGTGATTTCTGAGGTTGGGTGGTTAGTGCATGTTAAGTGTTTGATAAAATGCCGGTGTGGATATGCCTATATGAATATGCCTGTGTGTATGCTCAGAACGTGTTTGAAATAATGCCTGTAAGGCTATGCATATTATGTGTCTGAAATAATATCTGTGTGGCTGGGTTTGTGAGCCTGTGAATATATGCATGCTAAGTGTTCGACGTTATTCCCGTGTGACTAAGCATATTAAGTGTTTGATGTTATGCCTGTATGGCCTTATGTGTTGTGTGTTTGCTTGTACACCCGGTGGCTGTGGAAGCCCGGGACCGTTTTGTGTTAGCCTGTGAGGCTGTGGAAACTATGCCTGAGAGGCGGTTAAACCAGTGGCCTGAAGAGGCGGTTAAATCACTTGGCCTGAAGAGGCGGTTAAATCACTTGGCCTGAAGAGGCGGTTAAATAACTTGGCCTGAAGAGGCGGTTAAATCACTTGTTATTAAAGTGTTAGCCTGTGTGGCAGTGGAAGATTGTAATTGTTGATGTGGTTGTTATTATGTCTGTTGAAATTATTGTAACACGACACCGCACTTGTACACATGGCATGTAGATGCTAGGAGCATGGGATGGGTTAGGGAGACATGATCCCTACTGAGCTGTGGATGCTCACCCCTCCTACTATGGTGTGTTTTCTTGCAGGAACCTACAGGCGTTAGGTGGGAACACCAAGGTGGAAGAGTTCTGTTCTGTGGCTTTGTTTTGTGTTATTTGCATTATGTAATTTTGTTGAGGCATTGTAACCCCAGCGGGGAGATATTATAATGAAGTTTGAAACATAATAAAGGCATGTGTTTTCAATTAAATAATTATGTGATTTTGGTTTCTGGAAAAAAAAATGTGAAGTGTATATTGTATTCTACCCCTTTGTCCAAACCCGGATAAAGGGAGGGTCACGTTCCGGTCTCCTCGGGTTGGAAATCTGGGGCGTGACAGACCCGGAATCACGCTCCAACCCACCCTGCAACGGGCGACCCTGATGGGTCTGCCTCCCATCATCCAGCTCCCTCTTAGCTATTCGGGCTGTCTCCACAACCTCAGCATAGGTCCTCAAACGCAGAATTGCCACCGTCTGTGTTGGATCAAACCCAGAATTTGGATAATGCTGATAAAGCCTTATGTAATTTGATCTGAGATCTTTTGTGTTTATTTGATCATTGCAGAAGATATGCTACTAATCCAGAAATGCACTCGTGAGAGCAAAGCTAAGGACAGGATACATAATCCTGATCCGGACAAGAGTGAGTGTCGTCAAACACTTGGTAAATATCCAAGTAACAAATACATACGGAATAAGGAACATTCGTACGGACTAAGAACTTAAAGGATAAGTGCGGAGTAAGGAAACCAGATGCGGAGTAAGGAATCCGGATATGTTACTCACCCGGAGTAAGGAAATTACATACGGAGTAAGGAACTTACATACGGAGTAAGGAACTTACATGCGGAGTAAGAAAGTGCTGACACGGAATAAGTCATCAGACTTTTCAAGACTCGCCCGGAGTAAGGAACTTACATGCGGAGTAAGGAACTTACATACGGAGTAAGGAACTTACATACGGAGTAAGGAACTTACATGCGGAGTAAAGAAGCGCTGACACGGACTAAGGATTCCAGTACTAAATAGATACGGAGTAAGCAACCACTGACACGGAGTAAGGTTCCGAGCTTCATTAGCTACGGAGTAAGGAAAATTACACTGGACCAAGAAGACACTGCTTCAACTCAACCGCATTTGAAGTTATCAGCTCGTGGCGTCCCGACGTAAGACGAATTTATTGAGAACCTGAAGAATCTTACACGTGGATCATCCGGATATGTGGACACAACCTTAATTGTATCTGGGAACTCACAAAGACACTTATACTCTTCAAACCCAAGATCTTGAGCTCCACAATCCGCAGCAGTCAAGGCGGAGAGATTACCGAGGGATAGTTAGTGCTGAACGCATTCCAGAACTACAAGTTCCAAGGTTGTCTCTTAGGAATGTTTTGTATAAATATTCATACTTGTACATTATTAAATGAGTTGAAAAGGAGAGCGTGTGTGCATTTGTTAAGAAAAGACTAATTCTGTGTATGCACAAGTGTTTTCATCTTTGGAGATAGAATTTGGCTAGAGTGTGAGTTCATTTGTAAACAGAGTGTAAGAGAGTCTTGCTTCTATTTTGTTGTATTTATCTTGTGATAATAAAACAAAATACTTCCACTATCTGGTTATCTTCCGCAGTGATTCTATCACTTAACTAGATAAGTGTTTGCATCTTAAGAGAAAGAAAAGAGTTTCGATAAGAGCCTATTCACCCCCCCTCTAGGCTCCAAGGGACCATCAAGTGGTATCAGAGCAAGTTCTACTTGTTCTAAGTAGAGATCCCACTCTTTCAATCTCAGAAATGGCCGAAGAAAGCAGTATGCTATTCAACACTCGCCTTAACTCCGGAGGTGCACAGGAGCCCAACCCGAATCGAAGCAACAGTGAAAATGTCGACCCACCTCAACCTGCTGCTGCCGCCGCTTCTCAACCACGGAGTTCTGGCTTTACTTTAACGAAACCGCCCAAATTCACACCTGAGCTTTTCTCCCAGTGGAAAGCTCGCATGAAGATGTTTATGGTTTGCCATGATCATCTTATGTGGCTATGTCTTCATCAGGAGATTCCAATTCCGATGACTATCGGAGAACATGGAGTTAGGAGGCCAAAGACAGATGCTGAACTTACCAACGATGAAAGAGCCTGGCAGTGCGCTAGTGAAAAGGCTCTGGCTTATGTTACATCGTCTTTGGATTCCGAGGCTTTCACAGACGTTCAGGGCTACACGACAGCAAAAGCTGTTTGGGACAAACTGACAATCCTCTATGAGGGGAGTCGGTCCCAGATGCAGAATGTGATCTGCACTCTCGACAGAACTTTGAGAGTTTTAATCATAAACCGGGCGAATCACTCGAAAGCATCTATCGGAGATTCGGCAAGCTCATTCTTGAGTCAAGACCGTCAATGAGCACTATTCTCAATCCCGGATCAATGACAAGTTCTTTCGCTCCTTGCCGGATCGCTACTACTCCAAACAACTCCAGATGCAATCGGACAAAAAGCGCAGTATGTTCCCCTTGAAGAACCGTATGGAGAGCTGCGGACTCACGAAGTCAGGTTTAAGTACTCGACGGGGATGAGAAAATAGCTCGGAAAGAAAAGGGGGTAGCTCTCAAAGCTACAGAATGTCTAAACATACTGAGGAATGATGATACGGACGTGTCCGAGACTTCTGATTCTGATGAGGAGGAAGAGATAGCCCTTCTTGTCAAATCCTTTGAGCGATTCCTACGGAAAAGCAGAAAAGGGTTCAGAAGATGCTCATCATCATCGTTCCAAAGGAAGGAGTGACCGGAGTCCAGTTCCCAGGAATGCTTCAACTGTGGGAAAACCGGTCACTGGGCCAAGGAATGCAGGTCCAAATCAAAAGTGGCCGAGAAAAGTGACAAGGTAACTCCTCGCCGCTCCACCTCCGACAACAGCAAGAGCAAGAGGAAGGCGCTCGTGACAAAATACATGAGTGGCTCGGAAGAAGAGGAGGAATCCTCAGATGATGAGCCGACCACTAAGCCGAACGTCTACCTCATGGCAAATACTGAGGTACCTACTATCTCTGAGCTCCTGAGTAAATTAAAATCTCTTACTACTGCATGTGATCATGAAAAGAATGAGAGACTAATAATTACTCAAATGTACAAAGATATGGAAAGTCAGAATAAACGTCTTGAATTTACTATTAATAGACTCGAAAAGGACATCACTGACTTCAGAGGAAAAGAAGCTTGGTATCATGATCTAAGAGCTGCAAATCATTTGTTAAATACCAATCTCTCAGGCCTAAAAGTTATAGTAAAAAGACTCGAAAATGAACTGGAACAGGAAAAGGAAATAAATCGTAAGTGGCTAAAATCCGGGAAAATAGCCTCTACCTTTAGGACTGATCCTAACGGCATCCGAGTCAAACCTAGCCTAGGTTCCGAACCATCAACTTCCATAGCTCAAGCTACTGAGTGTCCTCCGGATTTCACTCCTAAACTAACCAACTTATATCCTGTTAGTACATCTAAACCGTTGGATGGTTTCATTTCAGGTGGCACCATAGTTTATGATCGTGGAGCCGAGGCCGTTATCGCACTTCCCGAACCAAGAAACACCCGTAACTAAAGATAAAGGGAAGGCTGCTGCAGTTAAAGCCAAAACTGTAGCACCCAAAAAGAAAGACAAGGCTAAGGCTGACGCATTTAGGGCCAAGAGCGCGTCACCCAAACACAATGGATTAGGCCACAGGGAACAGAGTAGAAAGTCCGTAAAAAACTAAGAGACCCGTATCCCCTGTTTTGTACTTCACATTATAGTGTCTGTTCCATCCGTAGGGAAATGGGTCATTATCACTATGAATGTTGGAGTCTATCCGATACCTGGCTTTGTAATCAATTTCAATCCAATAAAGATCAGTTTTATAAAAGGGGTTCTTCGAGCAAAACAAAATCTAAATCTAAAAGGAGTGTCTCTCCCAAGAAAACCCAAATAAAAGAAGTAGCTGAAACTAACAAGTTAATGTCAACTTGGAAAGCTAAGAGTCCTAGCAAAATCAAATCCGTAAATGTTGACAATACTGCTGCTCTCTCTAACCGCCCGAAACAAGTTTGGGCACCAAAAGTGTAAACTGTTGTCCTTCAGGAGCATCTCTAGAATGCATTGCCGGATCACTTGAAGTTAAAGATCAATAAAAGCAAGGGGATCCTTGATAGTGGATGCTTCGGACATATGACGGGTGATCAGACTCTGCTTGTAGAAGTTAATGATAAACAAGGTCCATCCGTTTCATATAGCGACAACAGCAAAGGTAAGACTGTCGGGTATGGCACTCTAACTAACGGCTGTGTATCAATCACTAAAGTTGCACTAGTCGAAGGTTTAAAGCATAATTTGCTAAGTGTCAGTAATTTATGTGACAAAGGATTTCTTGTTTCCTTTTTGTCCAACACCACGTACAAGAAGAGAAAACTTATCCGGAGATGTTAAGTTATCCGGATCAAGAGATGGGGACATATACTTAGTGGTCTTAAGAAATAATTCTTCTGACCCTGTATGCTTCCTCACGAAAGCATCAGATGAAGATAGTTGGCTATGGCACAAGCGATGCGCACATTTAAACTTTAAGACTTTGTCTAAATTAGCGTCACTTGATCTTATCACTGGTCTACCCAAACTCAAGTTCTCCAGAGAATCTCTCTGTCGAGAATGCCAACTTGGCAAACAGACCAAACACAGCTTTAAGAGCAAATCAGTTAACTCAATAACTGCTCCTCTACAACTTCTTCATATGGACCTCTGTGGTCCTATATCTGTTCCATCACTAGCTGGTGCAAGATATACCCTTGTGGTTATCGATGATTTCACCAGATACACATGGGTGATGTTCCTGAAATCAAAGGATC
The DNA here is from genome assembly GCA_023512835.1 of Taxillus chinensis. Lineage (NCBI taxonomy): Eukaryota > Viridiplantae > Streptophyta > Magnoliopsida > Santalales > Loranthaceae > Taxillus > Taxillus chinensis. Next base: position 55,634,126 of record CM042090.1, on the reverse strand, counting down.
AAACTTTTGAGCATCTTGTAGATCTCTTCAACTGGATAAGCAACTCACAAGGACTGAGCATTAAATGCATCAGGAGTGATCATGGTACAGAATTTGATTTTTCAGAAATGAGATCATATTGTTCTGAATAGGGCATACAACATGACTTCTCTGCTCCCAGAACCCCACAACAAAATGCGGTAACTGAGCGCAAGAATCGTACTTTAGTTGAAGCTGGTAGATCCATGTTAGCAGGGGCAACGCTTCCTCTCGCCTATGGGTCAAGCTGTGTCCACGCTCTGGCTATGTTCAGAACAGAACTCTAATAAATAAATCTACCATGAAAACACCCTATGAGATGTGGAGAAGACGAAAACCTTCAATTTCACATTTCAGAGCCTTTGGGTGTACTTGCTATATGCTGTTAAATGGCAAAGAGACCCGGAATAAATTTGAACCAAAATCTGATGATGGGATTTTTGTCGGGTACTCACTACATAGCAAGGCTTATCGGGTCTTGAATAGAAAACTTTTTAAAGTTGAAGAATCTATCCATGTGACTTTTGATGAAGCTAATCTCGATTGGTCAAAAAGTCGGTTCTTCAAATTCTAATATGCAGGTCATGGACAGCAACGTCGATTATTCGAAGTTTATGAATGTTCCTGTTACACATCCTGACCAACCACGTAGCATCAGCGAAACACAACGAAATTTTATGGATGATGCTACGGATGACTCTGACTCCGGACTACCATTTAGCTCCGGATATACTCCTACGGATACCCAAAATTCCGGAGCACCTTCAAGTCCGTCCGGACTAGTTAACACTGGAAGAAACAGTGTTAAAGAACCAACTAGTTCATCCGTACCTCTTAATACGGAAACATCTAGTCCGGACGAAGCTCAACCAGCCGGTACAACTGAACCACCCAATCTGGAAGAGCTTCAAATTGTTCAAGATCATCCAACACATGCACAGAATTATAGATGGACTCGAAACCATCCCTCAGATCAAGTGATTGGTGATCCTGCTGTTGGTGTAAGAACAAGAGCAGCCACCTCCAACATGAGTCTTTACTCGTGTTTTCTATCTCAAATAGAACCAAAGGTGGTAGATGAAGCTCTTCAAGATTCGAATTGGATAGAAGCCATGCAAGAAGAGCTGAATCAATTTAACAGAAATAATGTGTGGACCTTAGTACCAAGGCCTAAGTCTCAGCAAGTCATTGGCGTTAAATGGGTGTTCCGGAACAAGCTTGATACGGATAGAATAGTAATACGGAACAAAGCCAGACTGGTAGCCAAAGGATATCGTCAAGAAGAAGGAATAGATTATGATGAAACCTTTGCTCCGGTGGCAAGACTTGAGGCAATCCGAATGTTTCTGGCGTATGCTTCATATGAAAACTTCATAGTATATCAAATGGACGTCAAAAGCGCATTCCTGAATGGAGACCTTCAAGAGGAGGTGTATGTTGAACAACCTCCCGGCTTCATTGAACCTAAGGCAGGACATCTTGTCTACAAACTTCAGAAAGCTCTATATGGTTTGAAGCAAGCTCCAAGAGCCTGGTACGACACACTGTCAGAATTCTTACTTGCACACAACTTCCAAAAAGGGAAGATAGACACCACCCTATTTCTACGAAAAGAGAAAGGACACACTCTGATCGTACAAATATACGTGGATGATATCATTTTCGGATCAACGAATCCAAAGCTTTGTGAAGAGTTTGCTAAGTTGATGACAGGCAAGTTTGAAATGAGCATGATGGGAGAACTGTCCTACTTCCTTGGAATAGAAGTCAAACAATTAAAGGAAGGAATCTTCATTAATCAGGCTAAGTACACTCACGATCTTATTAAGAAGTTTGGTATGGAAGGTTCATCTCCCGTCAAAACTCCCATGCCTGTCAGTGCCAAGTTAGATCCGGATGTGGATGGCATATCAGTAAATGTGACTGACTACAGAGGGATGATCGGATCCTTGCTGTATCTTACAGCAAGTCGCCCAGACATTATGTTTGCAACTTGCATCTGTGCACGATACCAGGCGAATCCCAAGGAGCCACATATGCTTCATGTAAAACGGATATTAAGGTATCTCAAGGGAACGATGAATTTGGGACTCTGGTACCCAAAGGAGTCCAACTTCACCTTATCCGGATACTCTGATGCCGACTTCGCTGGATGTCGCATCGACAGGAAGAGCACAAGCGGTACGTGTCAGTTTCTAGGAAATAGATTGATCTCTTGGTTCAGTAAGAAGCAGGAATTCCGTATCAACCTCTACCCGAGGCGGAATATATACTGCTTGGGAAGTCGTTGCGCATAGCTACTTTGGATGCAAAGTCAACTTACTGACTATGGTTTCAACATGTCATCTATTCCACTCTACTGTGACAACACTAGTGCAATTGCCATCAGCAACAATCCTGTCATGCATCCTAAGACAAAGCACATTGAGGTCAGATATCACTTCATACGCGATCATGTTCTCAAAAAGCATATTTCACTGGAACATGTTGCTACTGAAGATCAATTAGCAGACATACTTACAAAGCCCCTACCTGATGCGAGGTTTTCTGAACTACTCTTCCGATTAGGTATGCTTGACTTCTCTGCATAGCTTCACATTTGAATTACCCAATAGTACATTTACTCTCAGAACATGCATTGTACGTTTACTAAAAGTAGTAGAGACTTACTGACTGTATTGCTGATCATACTTACTGTTTAACGGGTTCATGTTTCTAATATTAATCGCAACCTCATGATGGGAGGATGCTTGCGTTTCCCGACTGAAGTCGTTTAAAGCTAACATAATTACAGTTTATATGATTTACCTCTTTCGGGTTCATGATCTTAACTTCCATTAATCACCACATGACAAAAGCATGTTCATTTAGATTACTCTATTAACATGCATAGTTGAAGAAGTGAAATGGGTTAGCTTGGAATGCCTGGTGGATGAATACTCAATCGCAGTCTGATCAGCTTCTGAAGTATAGTTTTCTAATACGATAGACAGTGCTGAACTTCTACAAATCGGAACGGTCAACCGAGAGGATTGCAAAATCTACGGGGGAGAAAATACTTTATATATTATTCAGTAATACCCCCCATATATGTCTCATGACCTCTTTCCTGACTGTCTATCTGAGGGGGAGCTTTTCATTGAGAGGATTAAATGATCTACGGGGGAGCAGCAATGAACCCCTAATATGTCTCGGATTCTCCTTCCTCTAAACTATTACTTCCGGATCTGACTGGACATGCTGTTTTTGAATCAGAGAAGTGGCATGTTTGGATGTATTTTCTTTCTTCAACCATGCATTTTAATCGACTAATCATCTGCCTTCTTTTAACATGTGTTCGCTCTATCATTGTTCACTCATGAATCCTAATGTGGCCAAATCATATGCTCTTTAATCAATCTTAGCTACGTTGTTCAGCAAGACGGTTTCGCTATGTTGACCTATATGAACCTGTGTATTGCTATCTGACATATGCCCTGATTCAGTAATATTGATCACTTTCACGTTTGCATACGTCTACTATATTCTTAGCCATGCATGAGTTCTGTTTCTCATTAGTTCGGATTATGTTGTTTTTCACTGATTATCTTCTCTAATCCGTACTAATCCTTGCCTGTTAAGCTTCTGTATTTTCAGTTTATCCTTATTTAGCTACAGGTTCAGATTTTCTTTGCAACCGTATCGATAAATCCAGTCCATCGTCTCGAATTTGAAGTGTTGTGGTACTTCTCTTCTCTTTGACTTTTTGACTGCAAAGGAATCTACTCTACACTCTCACCAAACTCTGTTTACGACGGACAAGGTCTATTATTCATCCGGATACTCTTCCACGACTATTATTTACTTCGGATGATTGTCGGCTCTTTCCTCCGGACTCCTGACACTGTTCAATTGTGACAATCCACGTATACTCATATGTCGCATGCTTTTGAGGAGGAATAATGATGATTCATTAAATACATATCTCGGGTTGCACACACACTTCTCTGGATGGCAACCAGTTGTTATCTTTACTTGGTCATGCGGTCTCCACAACATCGTTTCATTCGGAGGCGCCTCGATATCCAGACTAATGACATCAGCATGTCGCGCGGGTCCCTATCTCACTCGCACATTCCTAGGCCCGCTGACATTTGCGGACTCGGTCTTATATGTTCTGATCATTCCCGCGAAGCACGAGTATTGCTCATTTCAAATCCCTAAACCTCTCATTGCTCCTTCCACTGTCAAGACCTCACCTTTCCTCTTATCCTTCCCATCCAATCTGTAATGGCACCCAGAATCTCTCTTTCCGGCGTTAATCCTGGCCATCTAGTTGATTGGAATGCTGTTTCTAATCCTCCGGATTGGTTTTTCCAGCTTCGCCCTCTCCTTGAAGCCTCGCATATACTCAGCCTGATCTCCAATCCCGTCGATCTTCTTATCGATGACATTCTTGAGTATTACCAACGGATTCGCTGCACCACCGATTCCATAACCTCTTATGTCCGCGGTGAATCTATCATCATCACTCCGGCTGTTCTCCGCGCTGCTCTCCACCTACCTCTTGGTGAACCACAGCGCCCGGATGCCGATCCAATGGCGGCTTCTATGGGTTGCACGAACAAGGGGAAGGAATACAAGGTGAAATCCTTCCAGGGTTGCTATCGATGTATGGCGACTATTCTAAGTCGATGCCTACTGGCTCGCACATCCGCCCTGGACTCAGTTCCGTACGACCTTTTCCTGGCCATGTACGGCGTTTTTGAAGGTCTTCCGATGGATTGGGGGATATTCTTATTTCGTTTGCTGCAGAATGGTCCCAAAAACCATTCCTTCGGGCGCATCCTCAGCATTGTCTTCCGGCATCTACGTCCGGACCATTTCGCCCGATTTGCTGCTGTCTCGTTTCCCTCGGCTTATTACCTCCGTTACCTTACGCCGGACGGGAACATGACCGCTCGCCGACCCACTGTAGCTCTCCGCATTCTCCCTGCCTCGAAACAACAAGGCAGCTCTGTTGGTGACCCTTCCGATAGCCAAGCCCACGAGGTCAGTTCTGCACACCGATCCTCCCGGATTCGGTCTGTTGCTGCGCCCTCCCACTCACGGGCCTCCCAACCAAGCGTCCATGCTGAACCGTCCGAGGTTGCGGGGCCCTCTCAGCGCAGTGCGTCTAACGCTATTTCCTCAGCCCCCTCTGCTGCTGATGTCCCCACTCCCTCCACATCCGCTATTGCTGCCGCGGTTGATACCGCTGTTGCTGTCGCCACCGCTGATATCCCGGCCGCTTCTCCGGAAGCCCCTTTGCCTCCCCTACCTCAACCCTGAGATTACCTTGACCATCTCTCTGCCGGCACCTTAACGGACCTCTGGCTCCGTTTCAACCTAGCCCACACCTCCTCCATTCCTGACACCGATCTCCGGGTGTTTTACACACGCAATACCCAATCCCCGGAGACCATGATCATCTGGAACTTGGACCAAGGCTTTCTTACGCCGGCTGCCATTCCCGATGTGCCGTTCCCTACACCCTCCGGCCCAGTCCCTGCTGCACGGAGTCCTTCCCCTGCTAAGGCTGGACCCTCTTCTCCTGCTGCCGCGATTCCCGTGGTTGACTTATCTAGTCAAAGCGGGTCTCTTGCTCCGGATGCCTCCAATGCTCCGGATGCTTCCGATGCTCCGGATGCCTCTGATGCTCCGGCTGCTCCTAAGGCTGCTGATACTCCTGCGGACTCCTCTGCCCAATGCACTCTTGCTCCTATTCATGCGGGGGAGTCCTCCAAAGCTTCGGAGTTGGTCCTTGGTCGTGCCTCTTTTGGCACGGTCCACTCCGACGCTGTGCTTTCCGCCCAGCTGGACCACCACGCCCAAGCTCAAAGCGCCCAAATTTCCGCCATCGCTACCAAAGTTGATGCCCTCGGCGCCCAACTCCTCTCCACTCTCACTGACTCCTCCACTTCCATGGAGCAGAAAATGGATCTTGTCGCCACATCCGTCCATTCCTTGTCTACCTCCTTCGCGGATCTGGCGCACACGATGGCTCGTCCTCCTATTGCTTCCCGGTGATCTGCCAAACCGGGGGAGAGAGTGTCATCTGATCCGTCTACTCCTTCTGCCCCACAACCATCTACTCGGACTGAGAAGCGGCCTGCCACTTCAGTGCTTCAGGGAGTTCAAATTCCCAAACGAAGCCGCTTCTCTCAACCAAGCTCCTCTACTGCAGCTCCAGCTCCTCCTCCATCCTCCTCATCCGCAGCTGATACCTTCCTCCCATCATATGCGGAGTTTGACCCTTTTGATGCGGATGGAAGCTTGCGCAAGGCAATGAAATCCTATGCTGCATCTTCTGCTGAGAGAAGATGTCTTTCTGAAATGTACCCTTTCTCCCCGGCCGACATTCAGACCCTCTGTTCGGAGAAAGGACTCTTTACTATAGAAGACATTGACAACTTCTCGAGAGCTACTAAAATGGAGATGAGGCTGTTTCCATCTCTCTACAAAGATGGGCACTTGTTTGACGTTCTGCCGTGTTGGAATGAGGGCTATCTTCCCAGTGTGGATCTAATTCAGTCCTTCATCGATGGAACTGCTGAGGATAACAAGCCATGGAAAACTCTCTCAACCATCCTCATTCCGTACCGGATCATTGCAGAAGATATGTTACTAATCCAGAAATGCACTCGTGAGAGCAAAGCTAAGGACAGGATACATAATCCTGATCCGGACAAAAGTGAGTGTCGTCAAACACTTGGTAAATAACCAAGTAACAAATACATACGGAATAAGGAACACTCGTACGGACTAAGAACTTAAAGGATAAGTGCGGAGTAAGGAAACCAGATGCGGAGTAAGGAATCCGGATATGTTACTCGCCCGGAGTAAGGAAATTACATACGGAGTAAGGAACTTACATACGGAGTAAGGAACTTACATGCGGAGTAAGAAAGCGCTGACACGGAATAAGTCATCAGACTTTTCAAGACTCGCCCGGAGTAAGGAACTTACATACGGAGTAAGGAACTTACATGCGGAGTAAGGAACTTACATACGGAGTAAGGAACTTACATGCGGAGTAAGGAAGCGCTGACACGGACTAAGGATTCCAGTACTAAATAGATACGGAGTAAGCAACCACTGACACGGAGTAAGGTTCTGAGCTTCATTAGCTACGGAGTAAGGAAAATTACACCGGACCAAGAAGACACTGCTTCAACTCAACCGCATTTGAAGTTATCAGCTCGTGGCGTCCCGATGTAAGACGAATTTATTGAGAACCTGAAGAATCTTACACGTGGATCATCCGGATATGTGGACACAACCTTAATTGTATCTGGGAACTCACAAAGACACTTAGGGCATGTTTGTTTTACCCGTTTTCTGTTTTCGTTTTCAAAATGTGATAGCTGTTTTCGAGTATAAAAAACATAAAACTGAAAACAATAAAATGTTGTTTTCTTTCTTTAGGACATAAAAAATGAAAACAAGTTTTTGTTGTTTTCAATTTTTGATTTTTTGTACCCAAAAACAGCTATTACATTTTGAAAACGAAAACAGAAAACACCCCAACCAAACATGCCCTTATACTCTTCAAACCCAAGATCTTGAGCTCCACAATCCGCAGCAGTCAAGGCAGAGAGATTACCGAGGGATAGTTAGTGCTGAACGCATTCCGGAACTACAAGTTCCAAGGTTGTCTCTTAGGAATGTTTTGTATAAATATTCATACTTGTACATTATTAAATGAGTTGAAAAAGAGAGCGTGTGTGCATTTGTTAAGAAAAGACTAATTCTGTGTATGCACAAGTGTTTTCATCTTTGGAGATAGAATTTGGCTAGAGTGTGAGTTCATTTGTAAACAGAGTGTAAGAGAGTCTTGCTTCTATTTTGTTGTATTTATCTTGTGATAATAAAATAAAATACTTCCACTATCTGGTTATCTTCCGCAGTGATTCTATCACTTAACTAGATAAGTGTTTGCATCTTAAGAGAAAGAAAAGAGTTTCGATAAGAGCCTATTCACCCCCCCTCTAGGCTCCAAGGGACCATCACTCTGCCTAAGGGCTGGCCTAAGGCCCAAAGTGAACTTGTCGGCCTTCAGGTCCTCCCTCGCTACAGTCTTAGGAGCAAACCTACTGAAGCTCCGGAACTCCTACTCATACTCAGGTACCGTCCTGGATCCCTGCTTCAAGCTGCCGAATTCTTCCCTCTTCTGCCATCTCACTGATCCCGGGAAGAACTCATCATGGAAGAGTTGCAAGAACTCCTCCCAAAGTATGAGTTGCACCGCACGGCTCCCCGCGACACTCGTCCACCACTCCAAAGCATCCCCCTCCAGCTGCTGAATGGCCAGTCGCACCTTATCCTCTTCCCGGGGCAGGAGAAAGGAAAACACATGCTCGATCTGCCTCAACCATCGCTCGCCTACCACAGGATCACCTTCCCCCTTGAATCGCGGAGGTTGTTCCTTTCGGAACCGTGTCACCACGTCATCCTCTGCACGAGTCGGTACACCACCCAGTGAACTCTCACGCTCACGAGGCAGCTCTCCTACTGGTGGTGGTGGTGGCACCACCTGCTGTGCTGCCATCTCACGGCGCACCTCCTCCCGAACCTCCTGCCGGAGTCCCTCCCGTAGCTCTCATACCTCCAGCCGGATGCCTTCCCGTAGCTGTGCCAGCAACAACGCATGCCCTCCAACGGACGGTCCCGCATCCGAACCCTCACGGGCAGATGACTCATCAGCCACTGCCCCGGACGCACGTGTTACTCTCCTCGGCGGCATTCTTACTGCACGAAGTAAGAAGCACAACGTCAAAACAAATTTATAATCTATCGCGTCACTACCTCTACCCTACTGATCAATTCCACTATCGCATAACATTACACACATACATTGTATCAATCACATTTCACAGTTCAGTACGCATTGCCAAACAAATCAGAGTTGCACATTTCACTTAATCATATTATCTTATCCACAGTTTAGCACACATTCACAGCAAATGCAACTAGTGCCCTAATGCCAATGCATGCAAATCCTACCACAAGACTGGACTACCCTAAGTACACCTTGGAGGCTCAAAGAGGACCATGTTGATCAGACATGTCCCTCCAGGCTCCTCCAAAGGACTTAGGATAACTAGGTCCGCCCACTACCCTAGGCCAACTAGACCATGCTCTGATACCATATTGTCACGCCCCGGATTTCCAACCCGAGGAAACCGGCACATGACTCCCCTTGTACCCACACGGAGGGCAAAGGGGTTAGGGTGCAAAATGCGAATATAACATTTTAAACATCCACAACACATTCAAGAAAGTAAAGTTCATAAAAGCAATCCACAATCCAAAACCAGTCTTTATTACAACAAAATCCTCTTTTCAATCCATCCCCACTGGGTTACATCAATTCCCATAAAAATAACATAAATGGTAGACAGTAAAGTAAATAAGGCCTTCCACCTTGGGGTCCCACCTAATGCCTGTATGTTCCTGAAAGAAAACACAACATAGAGGGAGGGGTGAGCAACCACGGCTCAATAGGGGATCATATCTCCCCCAACCCATCCCATGCTCCTAGCGTCTACATGAGAGTGTACAGGTGCAGTGTAGGGACAATAAAATGTAAACAAGTTGTATCCCACATTCACATGCCACACACATATCCACAGCCATACAGGCTTAGCCATATAGGCTAACATATCCACAGCCACTCAGGCTTAGCCACACGGGCTAACATATCCACAGCCTCTCAGGCTTAGCCACATGGGCTAACATATCCACAGCCTCTCAGGCTTAGCCACACGGGCTAACATATCCACAACCTCTCAGGCTTAGCCACACGGGCTAACAGTTCCAGTCCCGGGCTTCCACAGCCACCGGGTTCCACAAACACAACATACAAGGTCACACAGGCATTAAACCAAACACGTAGCATACACACTTTCACAGGCATAATACCACACTTAGTTCGCACAGCCCATCAGGCATAAAATCAAACACTTGACATGCAGAGTCTCACAGGTATTTTACCAAACGCTTAACATGCATACATTCACAAACCCACAAACCCAGCCACACAGGCATATTATCAAACACATACTAGGCATATTCACACAGACATATCCACACAGGCATTTTATCGAACACTTAATATGCACTCACCATCCAACACCAGAATACATCAAAAACCGCCATTGAAGGCCAACATCCATATAGGAGATCACACCTATATGGATTAGATATATATATAAACAGGTATAACTCTATAATCTGCCCTAGAACCCTAGGACAGAGGAGGATTTAGGAAGAACAGAACCCCTACCTTGTATGTTCTCCTGCTCCCGTTTCCATGCAAGACTCCGACCACCCACGCAAGACGCTCCGGCAGCCACCAGAAGCTCTCCTTCCCTCTCTCTGTCTCTCTCTCTCTCTCTCTCTCTCTCTCTCTCTCTCTGCGACGACTGGTGGAGCAACAAACCCTAAACCTAAAACAGAGGTGCTTTTCCTCCTTATATAGACAACACAACATCAAAATGACGTAGTTTTGATGGAACAAGCTATGACCTTCCCACATCCATACACACCAAAATATTCACAATTCCAACATGGTCCTTTGGGAAAAGATGATTAGAATGACAAAACCAAGGTAACCATGCAAAAACATGCCTGCATGCCAATTTGAACGCCAATTGTTTGAGGCCATCTACTATACCAAAAGTGAGCTCCAAAATCTGCCAAAAACAGCTTAAAACCGCATATATATGCATAGCATCTTCCTAGGGCATAAATGCACGTTACCACTTGTCACATGCACCTCCCAAAAGTCCCCTCTTGGGCTCATCTCTTACCTCAAACTTGTGCACCAACATCCAAGGTGTTTGTGGTTAACTTCTTACACACGGGTCTCACACGAGTCATTACAGTCAAAGCGGGTCAGCTGCTCCGGATGCCTCTGCTGCTCCGGATGCCCCTTCTGCTGCTGCTGCTGATACTCCTGTGGACTCCTCTGCCCAGCGCACTCCTACTCCTGTTCACGCGGGGGAGTCCTCCAAAGCTCCGGAGTTAGCCCTTGGGCGTGCTTCTTTTGGCACGTTCCACTCGACGTTGTGCTCTCCGCCCACCGGACCGCCACGCCCAAGCTCATAGCGCCCAAATATCCGCCATCGCCGCCAAGGTTGATGCTCTTGGCGCCCAACTCCTCTCCGCCCTCACCGACTCCTCCACTTCCATGGAACAGAAGATGGACCTAGTCGCCTTGTCCGTCCACTCCTTGTCTACCTCCTTCGCGGACCTGGCGCACACGATGGCTCGCCCTCCCGTTGCTCCCCGGCGATCTGCCAAACCGGGGGAGAGAGTGTCATCTGATCCTTCTGCTCGTCCTGCATCACATTCCTCCACCCGTGCCGAAAGGCCTGCCTCTTCATTGCTTCCGGGAGTTCAAATCCCCAAACGTAGCCGTTTCTCTCAGCCAAGCTCCTCGACTGCAGCTCTTCCTCCATCCTCTCCATCCGCAGCTGACACCTTCCTCCCATCATACGCGGCGTGTGACCCTCTTGATGTGGACGGAAGCGTGCGTAAGGCAATGATGTCCTATGCTACGTCTTCTGCCGAGAGAAGATGTTTCTCTGACCTGTACCCCTTCTCCCCGGATGACATTCGGACCCTTTGTTCGGAGAAAGGCCTCTTTACAATAGAAGACATTGACAACTTCTCTAGGGCTGCTAAAATGGAGATGAGGCTGTTTCCATCTCTGTACAAGGACGGCCACTTGTTTGAAGTTCTGCCGTGCTGGAATGAGGGCTATCTTCCCAGTATAGATCTCATTCAGTCCTTTATCGACGGAACTGCTGAGGATAGCAAGCATGGAGAACTCTCTCAACTATCCTAATTCCGTACCGGATCATGTCGCCACATTTCATGATGGTTGTCTTCATGATTCAGTCCAAACAGATGATTCTGATTGATTCTCATCAGATTGTAGAGCAGTATGTAAGAAAGAATCAATGGGAACCATTGTGTCTCAGGTTGACTGAAGCTGTGAAGAAAGTCAGATTATATGAAGAGTTGGGCATCACTCCCTTGAGTCCAACTGAGAAGCTGAAGGCGACATTCTGGGGCAAGAAGCAAGTGCCACAACAGCCAGATAGAGATAGATGCGGGGCCTTTGTCTGTTACTTCATCAAGTCATTCTTAAGTGTGGACAAATCTTGGAGCCAACACAACACTTATTCGATGAAGCAGACAATGGAGCTTAGAGACAAAGCAGCAACAATGACCTTCAAGTATAGTAAGCCTTATGTACCTTAATGAAAATCTTGTATAAAGGCTGAATTGTATTCTGTTGCTGATAAATGAAAATGGTTGTGATTTGTATTCTGTATGTTATCTTTTTGCGCTGCTTACCAGATCAGATTACAAAGGGTTTGGGCATATCCATAATTTTGGGAGATTGTTGGATCAAGCCCAGAATTTGGATAATGCTGATAAAGCCCTATGTAATTTGATTTGAGATCTTTTGTGTTTCTTTGATCATTGCAGAAGATATGTTATTAATCCAGAGATACACTCGTGAGAGCAAAGCTAAGGACAGGATACATAATCCTGATCCGGACAAGAGTGAGTGTCATCAAAGACTTGGTAAATAACCAAGTCACCAATACATACGGAATAAGGAACATTCATGCGGACTAAGAACTTAAAAGCTACGGATTACGGAATCTGTTCTTAATATCTCAAACGGACTAAGTCAAACTGATGCGGAGTAAAAATCTTGGTCTATAAGGTCGCACGAAGTAAAAGAGTCGACACAGAGCTAAAAAGTTAAGTCTTCCACTCAAGTGAACTAAAGTAAAGAAGACATGGAGTAAGGCATCCGAGTCTTCCATACATACGGAGTAAGGAAGTACTGATGCGGAATAAGGACCCGAGTCTTTATTCGCACGGAGTAAGGAAACCAGATGCGGAGTAAGGAATCCGAACCACTCACTCATGCGAAGTAAGGATGTGCTAGTACGGAGTAAGCCATCCGATCCTTTAGACTCGCACGGAGTAAGGAACTTACATACGGAGTAAGGAACTTACATGCGGAGTAAGGAAGCACTGACACGAACTAAGGATTCCAGTACCAAATAGATACGGAGTAAGCAACCACTGACACGGAGTAAGGTTCCGAGCTTCATTAGCAACAGAGTAAGGAAAATTACACCGGACCAAGAAGATGCTACTTCAACTTACCGCATTTAAAGTTATCAGCTCGTGGTGTCCCGATGTAAGACAAACTCGTTGAGAACCTGAAGAATCTTACATGTGGATCACCCCGATATGTGGACACAACTTTAATTATACTTGGGAACTCACAAAGACACTTATACTCTTCAAACCCAAGATCTTGATCTCCACAAACCACATCAGTCAAGGCGAAGAGATTATCGAGGAATTGTTAGTGCTGAACGCATTCCGGAACTACAAGTTCCAAGGTTGTCTCTTAGGAATGTTTATATAAATGTTCATACTTGTACATTTGAAAAAGTGTGCGTGGGAGCAAGCCTGAATCAACCCTGTGTATGCACAAGAGTTCAAAGAGATAATATAGGCTAGTGTGTGAATCCTTTTGTAAATAGAGTGTAAAAGAGTCTTGCTTCTATTTTGTTGTATTTATCTTTTGATAATAAAACAAAATACTTCCACTATCTGGTTATCTTCCGCAGTGATTCTATCACTTAACTAGATAAGTGTTGTGTCATAAGAGACTAAAAGAGTTTCGATAAGAGCCTATTCACCCCCCTCTAGGCTCCAAGGGACCATCACCTTCCCATAAAGAATACGGTAAGGTGGCATCCTAATGGGAGTTGTATAGGCTGTCCTATATGCCAATAAGGCTTCATCAAGCTTTTGAGACCTGTCTTTCCTATTTGCTCCAACAGTTTTCTCTAAAATGACTTTAATCTCTCTGTTGGACACCTCTGCTTGTCCATTAGCTTGTGGGTGGTAAGCTAAAGACTTCTTATGAGTTACCCCATATTTGTTCAACAACTTGTCAAACAATTTATTGCAGAAGTGACTACCCTCATCACTAATTATAGCCCATGGTGTCCCAAAGCAGCTAAAGATGTTTCTGGTATGGAAATGAGTCACTATTCTAGCATCATTCACTCTGGTTGGTATAGCTTCTACCCACTTTGATACATAATCCACAGCCAATAGGATATATGAATACCCATCAGAATTGGGGATTGGCCCCATAAAATCAATGCCCCATATATCAAAAATTTCAACTGGAAGAATTCCAGTTAATGGCATCTCATTCTTCCTAGATAGACCACCTACCCTTTGACATCTATCACAGGTTTTGATGTAGACATAGGTGTCTTTCACCATGTGAGGCCAATAAAAGCCACACTGCATGATTTTAGCCACAATTCTCTGCACCCCAAAGTGGCCCCCATAATGTGATGAATGACAATGGTATATTATGTTATCTATCTCCTATAGAGAATAGGGTCTTCCCAAATATCATCACTGGTTTTCGTCCAGGCCCGTTTGGGGTGAGCTCAAACTAGACCAATAGTGAGAAAATTTAGAGTCGCTACCAATTGTTTTTGGGGTACAGTTGGATTCCCTCTACTTTGAGTAGTTTAAATGTGTGGTCTGCGTTATCAGAGAAAGGTTCGGGAGTTGGTTACGTGTAGGGAAGGATTAGCACCCCTACAGCGCCCTTTCGGTATCTAATTTAGGAGGAGGAGGTTTTATTTTATTTGTACTGCCATAACTGGGTTAAGTTTCCTAAAAAGTCTATGATTTTTATTTAGCTAAGTTATTTATTAAAGTTATGGTGAAAATGGATTTACCCTAAATTTCTAAAGGGAACCCTAGAAGTTTTGGGTTTTTGTTTGAAGTGGATAATGAGATCCTACGGGTTGGTTTTGGTGTTTGGTTTTATTTTGGAAATTGAAGTCCTAAAAATTGAAACATGTTTTTTTTTGTTTTTTGTTTTTTTTTGTTTTTTTTTGTTTTTTTGTTTTGTTTTTTAGCGTGGAATTGGAACTCCCAAAAGTGGAAATAGGTTTTGATTTGAAAACATTTTTTTGTTTTTTTGGTCTTTGTTTTTTTTTGTTTTTTTGTTTTGGTTTTGGAAATTGAAGTACTAATTTTGGTTTTTTTTTATTTCAAAACATGAAAATGCTTTTTTGTTTGTTTTTGTTTTTTTGCTTTTTATTCTTTTTGCAAGGATAAAACTATGAGCTAACATAATAACGTATAAAGTGAGGTGTGTGATTGTGACATCCATAAATCAAAACGACCCACTCTTTTTCTTTCTTTTCTTTTTCTTCATGCTTTCCATTTGCTCTCTCTCTTTTTCTTTGTTTGTTGTTTTTTTTTCCTTTTTGCTATACTTTACATATTACAACATACACATATACAAAGGAAAGGGAAATACAAGGAAAACACAACGTAACCAATAAAAGAAAAAATAAATACAAGGAAATATTAAGAGTTACATCAAATATCAATATACATAAGCTGAAAAGTAATGAAGAAATAAGGGTTGAACTGACTTTGAAGCTTTGAACAACGAACTGCTGTGCGAATCCTATCCACGCCGATAGTTGCCTTTTTCTGGGTTTTGGGTAGAAAACGTGAGAAAGGAGGATGATGTGTATTTTGGATTCAGATTTTTTTTGGGCTGGAATCGAGGAGAATGGGTGTAAGGAATAGGGAATGAAAAAAACAGCTGTCTTTTTTTTGTTTTTGTTTTTGTGATGGAAACATAAGAAGAGAAAAAAAAAGCAGAACTGGAATTGTTGTTTTTTTGTTTCTTTCTGGGTAAAAGAGCTGTAACGAGGTGTCAGGGGAAAGGGATTGGAAAGACTTGGACGATTTTGATTTTAGGACAGGGGGAGTGTTGGGCGAAAATCTGGAAGTAGGCAACTGGGTGTGAAGATGGCAGCAGGGCTCTCTCTTTTTTCCTTGGGCATGAATCTTTCCTCTGCCAAACATCTTCCTTTTCTGTCTCTTTTTTTTCCTCTGCCAAACCCCCTTCCTTTTCTGTCTCTCTTTTTTTTTGCCCCCTTTTTTCTTTCTGTCGAACTCCCCTCCTTTTTTGGGCGAGATCTTTGTTTTTTTTTTCTTTTTTTGCGTGGACAAATCTCAGGCGTGATCCCCCCTCTTTCGCGTGGACAGAAGACTGAGTTTAAAGGGCTGGCAGAAATTTGGTTGGACTGTCATTAATTGCTGCATTTAATGCTTGGTCGGGTGTATTATTAACCCCAGCATTTATTAATTCCCAGATTCTATGCCTTGTCGGGTGGACTGTCGATATGTGATTGCCTTTTTTTGGTTTTTTGTTGACGCATGTGACTGACAGGCGTTGACAGCATCTCTGACAAAAATGGCCAGCTCATAAAACGTAGCCCGTGAGTGATCAGCGAGAGAGCAAACAAAAGAAGCCAAACAGCGAAGGTCAAGGGGTCAGAGGGTCGAAGTGTCGGCAGGTCAAAGTGTCGGCAGGGTCGAAGTTTCGGTGGGTCGAAAGTCAATGGTCAACGGGTCGAAGTGTCGACAGGTCGAAGGTCAACGGTCAACGGGTCGACGGTCAACCCTGAAGTTTTTTTTTTAAAAACTTTTAATTAACTTCTCACCCTTCACCTAAAATGCAAAAATGGACAACTTTCCGGGGATTGTTTGGGAAGATCCGTATTTGCCTAAATTGACGCTTTGAAGAATTTCGCATGGTCACCTTTTCGGGCGATTTGACCAGGGGCATTGACCGTCTTTTGGCAAGTTTCGACTTTTTCCAACGAAAGTTGTTTTCACCATAACTTCTTCATTTTAAGTCCGATTTGAGCTCGGTCAAGTGTGTTAATCTCCAATTTTTGTCCTCTATCACCTGGTGTTGGTCTTGGGGCGCTTCAAGGACTTGTAGCAGAAGTCATTAATTTTGGACTCCCCCGTCCATGTCAATTGTATCCATCTCATGCAAATTGGGGCTAACATCAATTCCGAACTATTCCTTGAAAGTATGGGATCATTATGGACCTGTTCAACAAGGTATATGGCATGGGCAGAAAGGTATATCAAATGGGGTTAGTATGTCCAACCCGGACAAAATAGGGTCCAACAGCTGCCCCTCTTTGTGCAGTGTTTGTGTACAAACAGTGTACAAAGATAAAAGGAAGTCATTTTGGACGGGTCGGAGCACTTACCTGACTTACCTGGTTTTAAAGCAGAAGGAGAGTACTATGTGATGGTTGGGTCCATCCCCGAGAGGCAAAAAGGACTTCACAGGTTGGTGGATGTGGATGAGATTTTGATGAGGCATCTAAGGCTGCCTACGATGTAAAGCTATTGGAGATTGAAAGCCTACAACAATGACAGGCTTGAACTAAAAAAGAGAGCCTACGGCAATGATAGACTTTGGTTAAAAAATGAAAAGCCCAAAGCAATGATAGGCTTGAACTGAAAAGTGAAAAGGCCCACAAAAATGGTGGGCGTGAACTAAAAATTGAAAGGCCCACAGCAACGATAGGCTCGAATTGAAAATGGAAAGCCCACAGCAACGATAGGCTTAAATTGAAAATAGAAAAGCCCACAGCAACGATAGGCTTGAATTGAAAATGGATAGCCCACAGGAACAATAGGCTTGAATTGAAAATGAGTAGCCCACAACAACGATAGGCTAAAATTAAAAATGGAAAAGCCCACAGCAACGATAAGCTTAAATTGAAAATGGAAAAGCCCACAGCAACGTTAGGCTTAAACTGAAAAATGGAAAGCCCACAGCAACGGTAGGCTTGAATTAAAAATGGAAAAGCCCACAGCAACGATAGTCTTAAATTGAAAATGGAAAAGCCCACAGCAACGTTAGGCTTAAACTGAAAAATGGAAAGCCCACAGCAACGATAGGCTTGAAGTGAAGATGGAAAGCCTACAGCAATGGTAGGCTTGAATAAAAAAATCGAAGGGCCCATAGCAACGATAGGCTCGAATTGAAAATGGAAAGCCCAGAGCAACGATAGGCTTAAATTGAAAATGAAAAGCCCACATCAACGATAGGCTTAAATTGAAAATGGAAAGCCCACATCAACGATAGGCTTAAATTGAAAATGGAAAAGCCCACAGCAACGATAGGCTTAAATAAAAAAATAGGAAGGCCCACAGCAACGATAGGCTTGAATTGGAAATGAAAAGCCCACAACAACGATAGGCTTAAACTGGAAAGACTTGTTGGAGACATCAATTGGTATTTGGGGAAATGTTTTAAGGAATTGGTGAGTTTGGGAAGTAACCCAATTTAAGCTCCCTCTACGAGTTCACTCAAGGAGATCGCTCTACGAGGTGACCCAAAATGGGAAAGTTTGTCAATTGCCAAAAGGATGAATTTAGAGCTTGGCCAAATTGCAAAGAAAGGGTCATACAGTTGAACAAAGAAAGCTAGGATAGCTTGATGAGAATGTCACGCCCCGAATTTCCAACCCGAGGAAACAGGTACGTGACTCCCCATTCACCCACACGGAGGGCAACGGGGTTGGATCACTATATGCCACACAAGCAAAACTAACAATTACAATAAATCAAACAAGCTACATCTTTATTTAATATCAAACACCAAAGGTTCACAAACCAACCAGGTTCCTTACTACAATTCAATCCCTTAGTACATTTCCCCCCCCTTGGGGTTACATAAATTATAAAATCACATTTACCAGGTGAACAATAAAACGAAGATGGTCTTCCACCTTGGTGTATCCACCTAACGCCCGTAAGTCCCCGGAAAACAAGCAAACATAGTAGGAGGGGTGAGCATCCACAGCTCGGTAGGGATCATGTCTCCCCAACCCATCCCATGCTCCTAGCGTCTACATGAGGGTGTGTACAGGTGCAGTGTAGTGACAATAAGATATAAACAGGTTGTATTCCACAATCACACGGAACACATATATCCACAGCCATACAGGCTTAGCCATATAGGCTAACATATCCACAGCCACTCAGGCTTAGCCACACGGGCTAACATATCCACGGCAGCTTAGCCACACGGGCTAACATATCCACGGCCATATAGGATTAGCCACACGGGCTAACATATCCACGGCCGTATAGGCTTAGCCACACGAGCTAACATATCCACGGCCATATAGGCTTATTCACACGGGCTAATAGTTAGTCCCTGGCTTCCAGACCACCGGGTTCCACAAACACAAAGATACAAGGTCACACAGGCATTAAACCAACCACGTAGCGTACACACTTTCACAGGCATAATACCAAACACTTAGTTCGCAGACCAATCAGGCATAAAATCAAACACTTGATATGTAGAATCCCACAGGTATTTTACCAAACGCTTAACATGCATACGTTCACAAACCCACGGACCCAAGCCACAAGGCATATTATCAAACACATACTAGGCATATTCACACAGACATATTCACACAGGCATTTTATCGAACACTTGATATGCACTCACAATCCAACACCAAAATACATCAAAAACCGCCATTGAAGGCCAACATCCATATAGGAGATCACACCTATATGGATTACATATATATATAAACAGGTAAAATCCATAATCTGCCCTAGAACCCTAGGACAGAGGAGGATTTAGGAAGAAAAGAACCCCTACCTTAAAGCAGATCTTCCTTGCTCCTTGCTAAACGCCGTCCTCCCCACGCAAGATGCTCCAGCAGCAACCAGCAACTCCCCTTCCTTCCCTCTCTCTAGCTCTCTCTCTTTACGACGGCTGCAGCAGGTGAAGAGAACCTTAAACCTAAAACAGAGGGCTTCTCCTCCTTATATAGACAACACAACATCGAAATGACGTAGTTTTGATTAAGTGAATCCCAGCATCAAAACGACGTAGTTTTGATGGAACAAGCTATGACCTTCCCACATCCATACACACCAAAATATTCACAATTCCAACATGGTCCTTTGGGAAAAGATGATTAGAATGACAAAACCAAGGTAACCATGCAAAAACATGCCTGCACGCCAATTTGAACGCCAATTCCCCAATTGGCGTGCAGCTCCAAATGCACTCAAACTTCACCCCAAGCCTCCTTGCATCTTGTAGAGGTCTGAGAAGCAAAAATATGCTTGCACGTGAAATGGGTGAATTTACGTGCAGCTCCAAATGCTCTGAAATTTCTGTGGTAGATAGAGGACCTCATTCCAAGCAACTTTTGTTCTTGCACGCTAATTGTTTGAGGCCATCTACTATACCAAAAGTGAGCTCCAAAATCTGCCAAAACAGCTTAAAACCGCATGTATATGCATAGCATCTTCCTAGGGCATAAATGTACGTTATCACTTGTCACATGCACCTCCCAAAAGTCCCCTCTTGGGCTCATCTCTTACCTCAAACTTGTGCACCAACATCCAAGGTGTTTGTGGTTAACTTCTTACACACGGGTCATTACATCCTCTCCCCCTTAAGACTTTTCATCCTCGAAAAGAAATGACATACGAGGAAAACAAACACAAGCTACCCATTTGCCACACGGCGAGCCACAACACCCAAATGGGCCATACACCGCGCACAACACATAACAGCACATAACAAGCTACCACCATAATCCATAACAACACATATCCGCATGTCACAAATACATATCTCAAAACACATCATAAATATGAACACATGTCTAAAATGTAAGGACCCGTACCTTGAGTTAGTCACGCTTAGTCACGCTTTGCCTTCCGAGTAGAGTTTTTCTAGATTTCGACCTAGTGAATGGGCTCAAATGAATTCACGTGCAAAAGGAAAGATGCTTAATGATGTCCTATCTACCACGAGTTTCAGGCCAAACGGACGTGTAGTGAGGTGCACGTGATATGGGTCCAATTCACGTGCAAGGTGGTTGTCTTCTAAATGATGCAAGGAGGCTAGGGTGAAGTTTGAGAGCATTTGGAGTCCATTTGGAGTTGCACGTGAATTGGGAATTCACGTGCAAATTGGCGTGCAGCCATATTTTTTGCATGGTTCCCTTGGTTTTGACATTCTAATGATCTTTCCCAAAGGACCATGTTGAAATTCCGAGTATTTTGGCCTATATGTGTGGAAAGGTGCTAACTTGTGTGATCAAAACTACGTTTTTGATCCTTGGTTTACTTAATCAAAACTACGTCGTTTTGATGTGGGTAGTGTCTATATAATGAGGGCTTGAGTTTGAGTTTAGGGTTCTTGTGTCCCCTCTTGCCGCCGCAGAGAGAGAGAGAGAGAGAGAGAGGATCTCCGGGCGAACCCGTGGTGGTTCAGCCGTCGTTGGGAGCGTTTCACGTGGAGGTTAGGACAAAGCCCGAGGTAGGGGTTCATGTTCTCCTAACTCTCCTCTCGTTTTAGGATGTTCACCTATATATATATATATGTAAACCATATAGGTGTGATCTCCTATATGGATGTTGGCCTTCGGTGGCATGTTTTGTCGATCCGATGTTAATTTGGCCCGAGGATTTTCTGGGTTTGTTTATGCCCACCATGTGTTTGATGAAATGTCTAAGAGGCTGCACACTATGTGTTTGATAAAATGTCCGTGAGGCCCGCATGCCATGTATTCAATATGATGCCTGTGAGACCTTGTAAGGGTGTTTGATGATATACCCGTGTGACCGGTGTGTACCGTGTTTGATTTGTATTTGATTTTAAGCCTATGAGGCCGATGTGTGTGGCTTGTATCCGACCATGTTGGTCCTTCCGAGATAAAGTGTAAATGATGTGCCGAGTTTACATGTTGAGATGTAATGTTATGTCGTTCGTTGATCCGTTTGAGATTGAGCCGAGATACGGGCCAGGCACAATACCGGACCCCTTTGAGATTTGGCCAGGACGTGTCCCGAGTCTCGGTGTAGCACTCACGACGGTGGGCTAAGTCTACACCCATTCCCGAGGGTAGATATGGCGCCCGAGGAGGTGGTTGACCATATCTCGACTCGGGTGGAAAATGTTGCATTGGTGTCCATGCAACATTCGCCCGAATGTGGTATGTCATGTCGCCGTGGTGGCGGGGTGTCCTGCCCTCGTGCGGGTTCAGGTAAAGAGTGTTTACCGGGTGATGTTTGCTGCGTTAGCCTTAGGCACGACACGAGCACAAGCATACACATATCATGCATGTTGTACAAGGGACGGGTCCGGGGAGACCGGATCCCTACCGAGCCGTGGTTTGCTCACCCCTCCTATAAACCGTCTTTTGCGCGGGTTTAGCAAAGCGGTAGGTGAAGGCCGAGGAGCTAGGCCCCCGAGGCCGAAAGCTTTATATTATTTCCTTTTGTTGTACTCGGGTTTTATGTGTTTGGATTTTGGTTTGGTTTTATTGATGGCTTCATAGGGGTTTTTCCCCGACTGGGTCGTAATGAACATTTAGTCTTTGAAATGAAATAAAATGAGATGTTGTTATTCAATTTGTGTTTGTGTGCATGGTTTGGGAAGGGAGCATGCCCCCGGGCATGTTGCCTGATTGTGCAGTTTGGGACAAGACCCGTGCTAGAAGTCCTTTTAAGGTGCTTGCACCAACCCCTTGTCCCTTCGGGTGCGGGACATGGGCAGCACTACTCATTTCCAAGTGGAAGAAATGGGGCGTGACAATATGGTATCAGAGCGATAGTTCATGGTCTATGGAGGATAGTGGGGAGGCCCGGCGCTTCGAGACTCTTGGGAGGCAGATAGGACACGCCCGATCAACGTGGTCCTATCGGTTTTCTCGGGGTGTACTGGGGGTAGTTAGACCAAGGAGTAGGCACTTGCATTTGGGTCGAGGGTGCATACATGCATTGGCATTAGAGCACTAGTTTAATTTCAGCATGAGCATTGTGATTGGACATGCTATGTTATGCCGAAACTTGTTCTTTGTGAAATTCGGTGATTTTCTCGTGAGACTTGTTGCTATGAATTGCCGTTGTGTACTTCGTGATTTTCCTTGTGTTTAAATGTAAAATGTTGCTTGAGTACCTCATGGCCCATGGGGATGAGGGTGTGTAGAGCTTGAGAGAAGCCGATCCTAGTTTGGTTTAAATTATGTAGACGATGCCTCCTAGGAAAGTAACCCGAGCTACTCCAGCCGTAGAAGATGAATCTTTCGCCCGTGCTGGAGAGGGAAGAGGAAGGCGGGGAGAGGGCGATGATCCCCCTGGAGCGGATCATGGCCCAAGTCCGGGCCCTAAGTGAGAACGGCAAGGCACGCGTGAGGACCTCAGGGGGAGAGATCCTAAACGAGGTCGCCAGGAGATGATGGCACGACAAGGCCACCCCCTCCACCCCGTGAGGCAGAACCTCCGTGTAGGCGGGAAGGCCGGTGAGGCGGGAAGAGGGAGACGTGTCGACGCAGCCCGAAAGGAACACCCACCAAGGTTCAAGGGAGGAGCTGAACCTCTAGGAGCAGAGCACCGGCCGCGGCGATCGAGCATGTGTTCTCCTTTCTTCGACCCCGGGAGGAAGACAAAGTGAGACTAGCATCCGGCGTTGGAGGAGGAAGCCTTGGAATGGTGGCTTAGCATCTCAAGAAGCCGGGATATGGAGACCATGGCCCGGAATGAGTTCCTCCAAACGCTCCATGAGGAGTTCTTTCCAAGAGTCATTGCGGTAGAAGCGGGAGGAGTTCAAAGCAGCAGGGATCGCGCTCGCAGAGCGAGTACGAGCGAGATTTTCGGGGGCTGAGTCGGTTGCTCCGAAGCAATATCAAGGAGGACCCGAAGGCCCATAAGTTTACCATGGGTCTCAAACCCGCCCTGAAGCAAAGGGTGGAGATGCCGCGATCAAGACCTATGCTGAAGTCGTGGACACCGCCAAGATGTCGAGAGAGGATTAGAGGAGGGAAGACAGCTCACCAGAGCGGATGGGCGAGCGCGCGCGACAAGCACGGTGATACCAAGAGGCGAAGGTCGAGTCCGGGGAGTGGGACTTTTCCCAAGGAGGGGGCCAAGCTTCAATGGCTCCGCCCGGATCCCGTTACTTTGGAGGACAGGGAGGTCGCTGGGAACTTCCCAAGCGGGTGTACCTGTTGTGGCATGTCGGGGCACGTCAAACGTGAGTGCCCCAAGCAGACTTGACGTGTCATAGCCGTGGGAAGGTGGGACACATCAGCAAGGTGTGTTTCAAGAAGGGGAACACCGGGGAGCCGGAAGCTTAAGACAAGGGAGCAGGGTGGAACCCAATTTCAGGCCCCACCCCAAAGCCAGACATTCGTGGCAGGCCGGTGCCGGTTCCAAGCCACACTAGGCCACGGGGGAGAGGCAACCACAAGGAGGATCGGAGGGGCGTCCCAGTGGACTCAGCAGGAGCAAAAGGGAAGGCAAGGAGGCCTTGGGGCAAGCCAAGGCAGAGGTTCGCGCTTACCTCAACACCACCGAAATGGAGGATTTACCATCACCCTCCAGAAGAAGGGTCGGACCTTCGGTGGTTCGAGGTACTATTCTAATATCTCGCACCGTTGTTGCCGCATTGTTTGATACCGGAGCTTCGTGCTCCCCGATTGCTAAGTCCTTGGTGGAGAGCCTTGGACTTGATTGTGTGGAGGCCGATAGACCTCTCGAGGGTCGAGTCCCCAATGGGAGGAGTGGAGTCGATCCACCAAATGTGTCGAGAGTGCGCGCTACGATAGGAGAGGTTGACCCTCATTTGATTTGTACGTAATGCCCATGAGGACCTTTAGTTTGATTCGGGGATGGATGGTTGATGGCCTTTCAGCTAAGATTGATCGCTATAGCGACAGTATCGTTTACTACACCCACAGGGTCTTCCCGTATCCTATGGGTGAATGGGATAGGGATCCGGGAGAGCCGGACCGACGAGGAGCTAGGGGCAATATTACCCATAGGCTTGCCACCCTAACCTTGAGGAGGAAGGTAACTTGGAGAAAAGGGTGTGGCCAGATGTAGTCGAGAATTTCCAGGATGTCTTTCCTGGGGGAGTTGTTGGAGTTGCCTCCACACGAAGTGTCGAGTTCACGATTGAACCAATGCCGAGGGTGGGACCCATCTCACTAGTAGCATACCGGATGGGACCCGCCGAGTCGGGAGCTTCGAGGCAGATAAAGGAACCGGGAGATAAAGGTTTTATCCGTCCTAGTACCTCACCATGGGGTGCACCGGTCTTGTTTGCTAAGAAGGCCGATGGTTCGTTCGACTTTGCATTGATTATCGAAGCCGAATCAAGTAACGGTAAAGAACAAGTACCCTTTGCCGCGGATTGATGACTTATTCGACCAACCGAGTGGAGCACGGTGGTTCTCAAAAATCGATCCGCGTTCGGGGATATCACCATTGAGGGTCGGGAGCGAGGACATCCCTAAGACGGCGTTCAGGGTGCGGTACGGACACTATGAGTGGTTAGTGATGCCTTTTGGGCTCACGAACGCACCCGTGTGTTCATGCATCTAATGAATCGGTATTTGCCCCATACCTGGATTCCTTCGTGGTGGTATTCATTGACGACATCCTTGTGTACTCCAAAACCCAAGCCGAGCATGAGAGCACTTGGCCGTGGTGCTGGCACTACGAGATCATCACTTGTATGCTAAATTTAGCAAGTGTGACTTCCGGATGCGAGAGGTGCATTTTCTTGGGCATGTAGTATCGCCGAAGGAGTTAGAGTGGACCCAACCAAGATTGAGTCCGTAGATCTTGGAAGAGGCCCACAAATGTTTTTTGAGATCCGGAGTTTCTTGGGTCCGGCAGGTATTACCGGCGTTTTGGGAAGGGTTTTCTCGGTTGGCGGCACCTATGACAGCTCTTACACGAAGGGAGCCAAATTCGAGTGGACGGACAAGTGCCGCGCATTCGAGGAGTGAAGACTCGCCTAACTACGCACCGGTGTCGAGTCTACCGCAGGAGGGAGTGCCATTCGAGGTGTATTGTGATGCGTCTGCGTTGGACCGGGGTGTGTTCGATGCAAGACGCCAAGTCATAGCATATGGCTCGCGACACCAAGTCCCATGAGCAAAACTACCCAACACACGACCCGGAGTTAGCAGCAGTTATTTTTGCCCCGAAGTCTTGGCGACATTACCGTTGGGAGAGAAATTTGTGGTATATACCGACCACAAAAGCCTACAAGATATCTTCACCCAGAGAGACCTAAATTTGCGCCAACGGAGGTGGGTCGAGTACCCGCAAATGTTTGACTTCACGCTCTCCTACACGCCCGGAAAGGGAAATTTAGTAGCCGACGCGCTAAGTGAAAGGAAAAGCCGAGGTTTCCATGAGAGAATGGAAAATGATGGAGCACAGGCGGTGCTTGGTGCAACCCGCTTTCAGCGAGGATGGAGCTATCCCGTGTCCTCTCACCGTGATACCGAGTTGTATCAGCGTGTCCGTGAGGGACGTTAGGCGACATGGATCGTGAGGTGATCCGGGCCCGGATAGAGGCCGGAGAGCCGTCGAGGACCGGACAAAGGAGTCGAGCATGAGCTGAAATTTCGAGGCGTCCGATAGTACCACCTCCCTTGCGTGAGGATGTGCCGAGGGAATTTCATCATTCCCGTTTGGCTGTACATCCAGGAGGAACTAAGATGTATCATGCCGTTCGCGCACGCTCCGGTGGCCGGGGCTGAAACGGAGGTAGCGAGTTTGTTTCCAGGTGCCTTACCCGTCGCCAGTGAAGGCGAACACCAACGACCCGCCGGTCAATTGCGGCCTTTACCCGTAGCCGAGTGGAAGTGGGAGCATATTACCATGGACTTCGTGACGGGACTTCCTACAACTTGGGGAGAAAGGACATGATTTGGGTCATATGGACCGCTTAACTAAGTCAGCCCATTTCTTGGCAATTCGAGAGGCGACTCATCGGCACGTTAGCCGCTTGTATGTTGATGAAATTGTCCGCTTGCACGGAGTACCCTTGTTTATTGTTTCAGACGGGGATGCGCGGTTTACATCCCGGTTTTGGGGAGGTCTCGAAGCATTGGGAACCCGACTTAATTTGAGTACCGCATTCCATCCCGAGACCGATGGTCAGTCCGAGAGGACCATTCAAACATTGGAAGACTTGTCGAGGGCTTGTGTACTCGATTTTGGAGGATCATGGGCTTCCCACCTTCCTCCGGTGGAGTTCGCCTATAATACGCTTACGCCTTCGATTGGGATGGCCCCGTTGAGGCATTGTATGGCCGACCGTGTCGGTCTCCATATGTTGGGCGAGCCGGAGAGGCAGCTATGTTAGGACCCCAATTGGTCCAGGAGGCTACGGCAAAAGTTCAGCTGATTCGGCAACGCCTTCCACTGCCCCAGAGGCCGAAGTCTTATGCAGACGCCGACGCCGACCGTTGGAGTTTTTGGTGGGAGACCACGTATTCCTTCGTGTTTCTCCACGGCGAGGGCATAAGAGATTTGGGACCGGGTCCAAGTTGTCCCCTCGGTACATTGGACCGTTCGAGATTTTGAGCAGAGTTGGACCCGTTGCTTATAGGTTGGCATTACCACCTAGTTTGAGCGAGTTCATAATGTTTTCCATGTATCCCATGCATGGAAATATCATCCAGATCCCACACACGTGCAGATTGGGGTACCCCGGATCTTGGAGAGGATGTGTCCGTTGTCGAGGCCCCCATCCGTATTGTAGATAGCGCGAGAAGCACTGCGAGGTAAGACTATTCGTTGGTTCGGGTGTTGTGGGCAACACCGAGGGCCGGAGGAAGAGACCCTGGGAACGTGAGACCGAGATGCGTGCTCATTATCCTAACTGCTCGAGGACGAACAACTCGAAGGAGGGGAGGAGGGCAAGCATCAAACTTCAACATAATCGGTACTGCCCAACTAGTTATGACCATACGGAGTGTATAAATGTGTGAAATAATTTGTGATTTGTTGTGTATTAATTTATCCGTGCTAGAGGGTGTTAGAGGCCCATGCTTTGGTTGTGATTGTTTTCTTTCATTCCACCTTTTCTTTTCGAGGACGAAAAGTCTTAAGGGGGAGAGGATGTAAGGACCCGTACCTTGAGTTAGTCACAGTTAGTCACGCTTTGCCTTCCGAGTAGAGTTTTTCTAGATTTTGACCTAGTGAATGGGCTCAAATGAATTCACGGCAAAAGGAAAGATGCTTAAATGATGTCCTCTATCTACCACGAGTTTCAGGCCAAACGGACGTGAGTGAGGTGCACGTGATATGGGTCCAATTCACGGCAAGTGTGGTTGTCTCTAAATGATGCAAGGAGGCTAGGGGTGAAGTTTGAGAGCATTGGAGTCCATTTGGAGTTGCACGTGAATTGGGAATTCACGTGCAAAGGCGTGCAGCCATATTTTTGCATGGTTCCCTTGGTTTTGACATTCTAATGATCTTTCTCCAAAGGACCATGTTGAAATTCCGAGTATTTTGGCCTATATGGGTGTGGAAAGGTGCTAACTTGTGTGATCAAAACTACGCCGTTTTGATCCTGGGTTTACTTAATCAAAACTACGTCGTTTTGATGTGGGTAGTGTCTATATAATGAGGGCTTGAGTTTGAGTTTAGGGTTCTTGTGTCCCTTTGTGCAGCTGCCGGAGGAGAGAGAGAGAGAGAGAGAGAGAGGATCTCCGGGCGCGCGTGGGTGGTTCGCGCTCGTTGGGAGTCGTTCTAGCGTGGAGGTTAGGACAAAAGCCCGAGGTAGGGGTTCATGTTCTCCTAACTTCCTCTCGTTTTAGGATGTTCACCTATATATATATATATGTAAATCCATATAGGTGTGATCTCCTATATGGACGTTGGCCTTCAAGGGGCATGTTTTGTTGATTTCGATGTTAATTTGGCCCGAGGATTTTCGGGTTTGTTTATGCCCACCATGTGTTTGATGAAATGTCTAAGAGGCCGCACACTATGTGTTTGATAAAATGTCTGTGAGGCCTGCATGCCATGTATTCAATATGATGCCCGTGAGACCTTGTATATGGGTGTTTGATGATATACCCGTGGGACGGTGTGTACCGTGTTTGATTTGTATTTGATTTTAAGCCTATGAGGCTGATGTGTGTGGCTTGTATCCGACCATGTTGGTCCTTCCGAGATAAAGTGTAAATGATGTGCCGAGTTTACATGTTGAGATGTAATGTTATGCCGTTTCGTTGATCCGTTTGAGATTGAGCCGAGATATGGGCCGGCACAATCCGGACCCCTTTGAGATTTGGCCAGACGTGGTCCCGAGTCTCGGTGTAGCACTCACGACGGTGGGCTAAGTCTACACCCATTCCCGAGGGTAGATATGGCGCCCGAGGAGGTGGTTGACCATACTGACTCGGGTGGAAAATGTTGCATTGGTGTCCATGCAACATTCGCCCGAATGTGGTATGTCATGTCGCCGTGGTGGCGGGTGTCCTCTGCCCTTCAGGCGGGTTCAGGTAAAGAGTGTTTATCGGGTGATGTTTGCTGCGTTAGCCTTAGGCACGACACGAGCACAAGCATACACATACATGCATGTTGTACGCCGGGACGGGTCCGGGGAGACCGGATCCCTACCGAGCTGTGGTTTGCTCACCCCTCCTATAACTGTTCTTTTGCGGGTTTAGCAGCGGTAGGTGAAGGCCGAGAGCTAGGCCCCGAGGCTGAAAGCTTTATATTATTTCCTTTGTTGTACTCTGGTTTTTATGTGTTTGGATTTTGGTTTGGTTTTATTGATGGCTTCATAGGGGTTTTCCCCGATCGGGTGAATGAACATTTAGTCTTTGAAATGAAATAAAATGAGATGTTGTTATTCAATTTGTGTTTGTGTGCATGGTTTGGGAACGAGCATGCCCCCGGGCATGTTAGCCGATTGTGCGGGTTTGGGACAGCACCCGTGCTAGAAGTCCTTTTAAGGTGCTTGCACCAACCCCTTGTCCCTTCGGGTGCGGGCATGGGCAGTCACTACTCATTTCCAAGGGAAGGAAATTGGGGCGTGACATAAAAGACAATACAAATACACCAAATCATACACAACTAATACAAAAAAAACACATCACTATCCCTTGGCCAACAGCCACCTCCCACTCTCAAGCTTGTTCGTCCTCGAACAACTCGGGTGTGCCGCCACGGTTCATGGACTCACGCTCCCACGTCTCCTCCTCACCTAACACATACTTCACAAGTAGGCACATGTCACAATGATGTAAGACATATACTCCCATCGCCAACACGTTTAACAAATTACCTAGGCCACAGACCAACTCACAGCATAAACACCACCACAATGAACAACTCACAAAACACTACTACACGTTTAACGTTCCACTGCCCAGTCGCCAATACCATACAAACGCAGCCGTTGGGAGTTTTCGTCCCCAAAAAGGGAAACCAAATAGTAAACAACAGGAAAAGATCAAAGCAACACATAATGCAGTCATTACCACAAATGTTGGAGATGCCAACTCGCGGCATGATGGGACCAACACTCCACAACGTAAAATACCCAACAATTGCCCACCAATTGGGATTTGAAGTCAACGCAGCCTCAGCCCATAGGTAGACCTCACCCTAACAGCAAGCACAATGAGGTCACAATGAAACAGAAACAAACAGGATAGCGTTATGCAAACCACAATTACATTCTCACACAGGGAGCTCACCTTAGCAGCACCATCATCACTACGAAAACCACCTCACTTAAGCAAGGAACATTGAAACCCCACGAATGCCAATGGTGACGCAGAACGGAGTACAAGCCTGGACACAGAAACACGAGAATGGAGTGTGCCTTCAACCACTCGGTCGCAGTCAACCTGGCGCCCAACGGAGTCCAAGGATGCACTAAAAACAGTAAATGCAGCACCACACACACAACCATGGTAAGACCAAAACCCACTATCGGGCTATCACTAGTCACCGACTTTGAGAATCGACCTCCTTGATCACGGTCAAATAGAGATCTGCCAAGGTCCCACAGAGCCTTCACAACTGGGGCTTACCGCACAGCCCAAGAGATAATGCCTTACCAAGTCAGCAGATGGGCCACGCGATAGGAATCCCTTGACGCCGAGTTGCTATGAATAACATAGTTCTCCCCACACTGAAAGCTCTCCTATCTGCAACCTGACCACAATGGAATCCTCTGTGTCACCACTCACAGGTCACAAGAAAATCCCTTGCCTCCAAGACATACTCCACCTCATGGCCCACTAACTCCGCTATATCAACTATTACGTTTTATCTCAACACACCAGCAAAACACTCAAATGGACCAAGAAATACTCAGGCTCTAGCCGCAGCTTAATATGGTCACTACAATTCCTCCGGGTAGGCACAAGAAACGAGACATGCAAACTCCTTATTCGGGACATTCACGTAGCTCCCAAACACACCAACACTTTGATGGCGTGGACCATCTCACTTACCACATCAAAACGCACACGAAAGACTTTCACGAAGAACATATGTAGCATGAGGACCCCATGATAGCCGCAGGACACAAATCTCCCCCAAAGGGGTAAAGCACTAATACCCCTTACAAGCAAAACTCACATCTGACTCCATTCAGTGAATCACAACTCATCAATACTTTCACACTTAAACTTAGCATGCCATCACACGTGACAAGGAATAGCATCAACATTACACATAACACCCCTCTTCATCCCACACCGCACATAATATGCGCATGCATCACCTCCTACTCCTCTGCATATGTCTGCCACAAGACCCACACATAAGAACTTTGCTATACCCCTTTAACACATATGCAACACACACAACAAAACAAAGCAACCACAACACACGAAATAAACTACTGTGTAGAACACATGTAAGAGAGAACATACTAGCTCCCACCTCCTCGCCTCTTCTAAGCCTTTACCCACATGACATGGATTAACGGAATCATCCTACCACCAGGAGTACATCCTCAACCCCTCGGAAGATGTCTCCAAATTATGAGGAAAAACCCAAACAAGGCCTGCCCAATCTCACTCGCTTGCCAGCTTGCACTGATTGGGTTCACTGGGCACGATCCTATAAACTTACTCATAACCTAGTTCCAGAACTCATCACATTTGTATATACATGAAAACCCATTTCACCACATATCCTATGAACATTACCCAAGGTCTTTCACACACCACCAGCATGACACGTGGTCAATGTTTGGCCACCCAAGAATTTGCACCCATCTCCACAGGACACCCATAAGAACCTTAAAACCACATACCACTCTCGCCAATCAATTTAAATCTCAATGACTCAAGGAGTGGGTTATACTAGTGGCAATTTCTTCCCTCAACCGTGACACTTGGAAAGGTTACCAAAAGAACATCCATCATAGGTAGCACATCTACAGAAACCTCTACTCACATGAAAACACATTTCTATTGCTCAAGGTTGCCACAGCGGGGTCACGCACTACCCACAAGCCACTAACTCATGCCTCCAGCTTCCTAGGCTAGCTAGGCCAGAGGTAATCTCACCTACGCCAGAGTATTAGGGGTCACACAGTAACATTTATTACTTTCCTCACACACAGGCACCCAAAATTAACTACCACACAAAGATACGATTAACACTTTAGACCATATTAAAACCACCAACTCTTTCCAACAACTGTTTATAACCATAAGTAATTTATTCGTCTTTTGGTGTCATATATATATATATTTATTTATTTTACTCATTTATTCTCTAGTAGGTCCCCAACTACGTCCATCCAAAATGGTAACTCAAACGACCTTCTAAGCCTCACCTAACATAAAAAAGTGGCTCAGGAGCCCACCCAGCGAAAATACCCCTCTATCACAAGTGTCCTAATTAAATTGCTAGAAACGCAGCAATCAAAGGTTCACCCAGCCTCACCTAATCCAGCATGAGACTCAGCCGATCACTATCATTAAAGGAATATGATACCCCCACCTAACAGAAATCTTAACACGCGAGAATCAAAATCGTACCCTTGACTAAGGAAAGTTCTGCCATGCTCTCCTCCTAGCCTCACTTGGTAGTCTTCGGCCCCCAAACAAGGTTTGATTTTTTTTTTTGCTTTATCCCTAGCTCGTTGAGCCAGTCCTCTAGCACCATGCCTTGCTTTACCAAAACAGATTGTCTGGAGATGTCCTACTTTTCCACAGATGCGACACTATTACTTCTTCCTGCCATACTCTTTTCCAATGTCCCGATTGTCCACTGCAAGAATAACCCCTTTGGGAAACTGGTCTCTACCTCTTGAGCCCCTTTCTGCTGATCAAGACAACTATGCTTCAATTAATCTTCACCCAAGATCCCCCCGATGATGTGGGTTGATAGCTCTCGACGTACCTCGCTCTTAATCAGTTGTCGAATCTCATCCTTCAACTCTTGAATTACCAGGCTTAAGATGCCAACCTCTGCCATGATTAGATCATTACTTACATCCTGCAGCTCACCCACTTGCCCAGCCCGAGGGGCGGGCTTCTCTGGTTACCTCAATAGTCGCACAGGTCACAATTTTCGGAGACATTGGCTCCACGAAAAGGCAGCGCTCCAGGTTATCACTCAACAATCTCAATACCATTACCAACTAGGCATTCTGAGCTATAACTAACCTCAAAACATGCATTATCACCACACAATCTCATGGATGCACATCACAGACTATACAAGTTCGCACCTTTACATTGCACATATAATCTATACTTAAGTGGATATCTCATCGTTTTGAACACAACATCGCTTCCTCCACACAATACCATACAAAGGCACATACTCAATCATTCACAGAACACCAACATTATTGTATTTCATTTTATTTTATTTTTCGTTCGTTCACATTTCACAAGCTTCACGTTCACAAGCACTCAGTTTCAATACCACAAATTCTTTTCCATGTTTTCATGCTCGAACCATCACAAAATTTTAGAGTTGCACAATTGAAACTTTATCACATTCAAACCATTTATCCATGCAATTACACGCATTGCACACATTTCAGTTCTCATTAAACCACATTGCACAAACAGCAATTCCACAAGCACACAGCTCAAGTTCTCATAAAATTAGAGTTAATCAGAGTTGCACAGATTAAAACATGTTCTTCATATTTTCTCTCACATGCTTTATCTCGGTTACCCACACAATCACACAAAGACAACAAATGCAACTAGTGCCCTAATGCCAATGCATGCAAATCCTACCTCAGGTCTGGACTACCCCAAGTACACCTTAGAGGCTCAAAGAGGACCATGTTGATCAGGCATGTCCCTCCAGGCTCCTCCAAAGGACTCAAGATAACCAGATCCGCCCACTACCCTAGGCCAACTAGACCATGCTCTGATACCATACTGTCACGCCCCGAATTTCCAACCCGAGGAAACAGGTACGTGACTCCCCATTCACCCACACGGAGGGCAACGAGGTTGGATCACTGTATGCCACACAAGCAAAACTAACAATTACAATAAATCAAACAAGCTACATCTTTATTTAATATCAAACACCAAAGGTTCACAAACCAACCAGGTTCTTTACTACAATTCAATCCCTTAGTACATTTCCCCCCCTTGGGGTTACATAAATTATAAAATCACATTTACTGAAGTGAACAATAAAACGAAGATGGTCTTCCACCTTGGTGTATCCACCTAACGCCTGTAAGTCCCTAAAAAACAAGCAAACACAGTAGGAGGGGTGAGCATCCACAGCTCAGTAGGGATCATGTCTCCCCAACCCATCCCATGCTCCTAGCGTCTACATGAGGGTGTGTACAGGTGCAGTGTAATGACAATAAGATATAAACAGGTTGTATTCCACAATCACACGGAACACATATATCCATAGCCATACAGGCTTAGCCGCCATATAGGCTAACATATCCACAGCCACTCAGGCTTAGCCACACGGGCTAACATATCCACGGCCTCTCAGGCTTAGCCACACGGGCTAACATATCCACGGCCATATAGGCTTAGCTATACGGGCTAACAGTTCCAGTCCCGAGCTTCCACAGCCACCGGGTTCCACAAACACAGCATACAAGGTCACACAGGCATTAAACCAACCACGTAGCATACACACTTTCACAGGCATAATACCAAACACTTAGTTCGTACAGCCAATCAGGCATAAAATCAAACACTTGATATGTAGAATCCCACAGGTATTTTACCAAACGCTTAACATGCATACGTTCACAAACCCACAAACCCAGCCACACAGGCATATTATCAAACACATACTAGGCATATTCACACAGACATATTTACACAGGCATTTTATCGAACACTTAATATGCACTCACCATCCAACACCAAAATACATCAAAAACCACCATTGAAGGCCAACATCCATATAGGAGATCACACCTATATTGATTACATATATATATATAAACAGGTAAAATCCATAATCTGCCCTAAAACCCTAGGACAGAGGAGGTTTTAGGAAGAATAGAACCCCTACCTTAAAGCAGATCTTCCTTGCTCCCGCGTTAAACGCCGTCCTCCCCATGCAAGATGCTCCAGCAGCAACCAGCAACTCCCCTTCCTTCCCTCTCTCTAGCTCTCTCTCTCTACGACGGCTGCAGCAGTTGAAGAGAACCCTAAACCTAAAACAGAGGGCTTCTCCTCCTTATATAGACAACACAACATCAAAACGACATAGTTTTGATTAAGTAAATCCCAGCATCAAAATGACGTAGTTTTGATGGAACAAGCTATGACCTTCCCACATCCATACACACCAAAATATTCACAATTCTAACATGGTCCTTAGGGAAAAGATGATTAGAATGACAAAACCAAGGTAACCATGCAAAAACATGCCTGCACGCCAATTTGAACGCCAATTCCCCAATTGGCGTGCAGCTCCAATTGCACTCAAACTTCACCCCAAGCCTCCTTGCATCTTGTAGAGGTCTGAGAAGCAAAAATATGCTTGCACGTGAAATGGGTGAATTCACGTGCAGCTCCAAATGCTCTAAAATTTCTGTGGTAGATAGAGGACCTCATTCTAAGCAACTTTTGTTCTTGTATGCCAATTGTTTGAGGCCATCTACTATACCAAAAGTGAGCTCCAAAATCTTCCAAAACAGCTTAGAATCGCATGTATATGCATAGCATCTTCCTAGGGCATAAATGTACATTATCACTTGTCACATGCACCTCCCAAAAGTCCCTTCTTGGGCTCATCTCTTACCTCAAACTTGTGCACCAACATCCAAGGTGTTTGTGGTTAACTTCTTGCACACGGGTCATTACAGAGAAGCTTGCTGAGTATGAGCTCCTACGATCTTCAGAGGCGGCAACATTCCTGAAATTACAGAGTATGCTGAATGTATGCAAATGATGCATGGAATGCAATGTGATGTATGGGGGGGATACATAAACCTCAACTTGTGGTGAAATATGATGCAATTTGATGCAGTGCGATGTGTGCATCGAATGCAATGTGATGTATCACTGAGGGTTTGGCCAGGGCTAGAGATTTGTCTCAATGCTGTTGGAGGGGTTGGCTAACATTCAACTTGTCAGGGAACAATGTTCTCTTTGGCTGGGGAGTCCATTCTGTCTTTGCTGGGGAACTCCCTTTTGTGCATGAAGGGTCTGTTAAATTGAGCTTCGTCATATTAAGGAGCTTGACTTGATGGCTTCTCTACTGCTTGCAACGGACACTATTTGTTGTGGTCTTGATCCTTTCAGATTCTGACTGATTTCACCCTTCAAGATTTATTGTTGGCTTTGTATTTTACCCTTGGTGCCCTTTCAGGTTTTCACCAAGTCTGCCTTTGTTTTTTTTTTTTTGACTTTCATTGGAGCTTTGTATTTTACCCTTGGTGCCCTTTCGGGTTTTCACCAAGTCCGCTTATTACAGGAATGAGAATCTTGTGGGGAGGTATGAGAGTTAAGCATAAAACTTTTTGACGGCATCACTATTCACTGGATTAGGAAGCTCATCTCCGTCCATTTTGGCAAGGATCAATGCGCCTCCCGAGAATGCTTTTTTCACAACATATGGGCCTTCATAACTGGGAGTCCACTTGCCTCTATGGTCATATTGAACGGCAAGATCTTTCGAGGACAAGATCACCCTCTTGAAAGCTTCTGGGCTTCACCTTTTTATTATAATTGTTCATCATTCTTTGTTGGTATAGCTGTCCTCTGCAAACTGCTGCCAAGCGCTTGCCTTCAATTAAATTCAACTGCTCATAACGACTTTGGACCTATTTTGCTTCTTTGAGCTGAGTATCCTTATGTACTCGGAGGGAAGGTATCTCCACTTCGACCGGTAGAATTGCTTCCATGCCATAGACCAAAGAAAATGGAGTTGCCCCGGTCGATGTACGCACTGAGGTACGATAAGCGTGCAAAACGTAAGGTAGCTTCTCGTGCCAATCTTTGATGTTCTTGTTGGCTTCCTCGATTGCTCCATTCATCCTTGGGCGATAGGGGGTCGAGTTGCGGTGTTGAATTTTGTATGTTTCACACAACCTCCCTATCATCTGACTGTTCAAATTGGCAGCATTGTCCGTTATGATCTGCTCGGGAAGACCATATCGGCATATGATGTTGTTCCGCATAAATCGAAGTACCACAGCCTGTGTGACATTAGCGTATGATGCTGCTTCTACCCACTTGGTGAAGTAATCAATGGCTACCAAAATGAAACGATGACCATTAGAAGCTTTTGGAGATATTGGTCCGATAACGTCAATGCCCCAAAGTGAGAACGGCCACGGGGAAACCAGCACGTGTAGTCTAGACGGCGGTACTTGAATCTTGTCGCCATAAATTTGACACTTGAGGCATTTGTGCACATATTCAATGCAATCTTTTTCCATGGTGACCCAATAGTAGCCCATTCGCATGATTTGTCTTGTTAATGCATGTCCATTTGCATGTGAACCACATTCCCCTTTGTGCACTTCTTTCATTATTTGTGTCGATTCTTCTTTTGCCACACACCGTAATAATACCATGTCATGGTTTCTCTTAGACAGAATCAAGCCATGAAGATAATAGTTGGATGCTGACCTTCGGATATTTCTTTTATCAGACTCAGAGGCCTCTGCTAGGTATTCTTGCTTAAGCAAATACTGTTTGACATCCTCAAACCAAGGTTTTTCTTCAGTATTTCCTTCAATGGCCATGCAATATGCAGGAGCATCTTGTATATGGATATCGAAAGACTGGACTTCCAACTTTGTGTCTAGTCGAAGGAGGGAGGCTAGAGTGGCCAACGCATCAGGAATCTGATTGTATTCCCTGGGCATATGCTCAAACGTGATGTCTTCGAATTGCTCGGCTAACTCCGTAACGTGCTTCCGATATGGGATTAATTTGTGGTTTCGAGTCTCCCATTCACCCCTTACTTGAAAAATGATGAGTGCCGAATCGCCGAACACTCGTAATTTTTTGATTCATTTGTTAATGGCTTCTTGAAGTCCCATCACACAAGCCTCATATTCTGCTACATTGTTTGCACAAGGGAAGGTTAGCTTTGCCACCATGGGGAAATGTTCGCCTTTTGGGGATATCAGGATGGCCCCAACACCGTGACCTAAGAGACTGGAGGCTCCATCGAACCACATCGTCCATATGTCTGATACTTCGTCCGAAATGACGTTGATGTGCTCATCTGGGAAGCCAATAGTCATGGGCTCAAAGTCTTCTAGCGGTCTATCTGCCAGATAGTCGGCTATCGCACTTCCTTTTATGGCTTTTTGAGGTATGTAGATGATATCGTACTCCGATAGGATCAACTGCCATTCGGCGATTCTTCCAGAAATGGATGGTTTTTCCAAGAGATATTTGAGTGGATCATGCCTTGAAATCAGCCAAGTAGTATGATAAAGAGTGTATTGCCTCAATCTTCTTGTTATCCAGACAAGAGCACAGCACGTCTTCTCCAAGGGTGTGTAGTTTTCTTCATTGATGGTGAACTTCTTGCTGAGGTAATAAATGGCCTTCTCCTTTTTGCCTGTAGAATCGTGTTGCCCCAAGACACAACCCATCGCTGACTCCTGAATGGTCAAGTATAAGATCAGAGGTCTATCCGATACTGGTGGGACCAAAATAGGTGGATTAGATAGGTATTGTTTGATCTTGTCAAAAGCTTCTTGACACTTGTCATTCCAAATTTCGGGGTTGTTCTTCCGTAAAGTCTTGAAAATGGGTTCACAGGTGGCTGTCAATTGGGAAATAAAACGGGCAATGTAATTCAGTCGCCCTAGGAATCCTCTAACCTCCTTGATGTTCCGTGGTGGCGGCATCTCTTGGATAGCTCGAACTTTATCTGGATCGATTTTAACTCCTTTTTGGCTCACAATGAAACCCAACAGTTTTCCCAATTTCAGCTGATATTTCCGTAGCCTATTAAAGAGCTTGCGGAGTACTTTGATATGATCTTCAGTGCTTCGTGATTTGGCTATCATGTCGTCCACATATACTTCAATTTCCTTATGCATCATGTCATGGAATAGGGTCACCATGACTCGCTAATAGGTTGCCCCTGCGTTCCTCAAACCAAAAGGCATCACATTATAGCAGAAAGTGCCCCAAAGTGTTGTGAATGTGGTCCTCTCTTTGTGTTCGGGGGCCATACGAATTTGATTATAGCCCGAGAAACCATCCATGAATGAGAATAGGGCGTGTTTTGCTGTATTATCCACTAAGGTATCAATATGAGGAAGAGGGAAGTTATCCTTTGGACTAGCCCAATTCAAATCTCTATAATCAACGCACATTTGCGGACCTTGCCCCCTTTCTTCGGTACTGGTACAACATTGGCCACCCATTATGGATAACGGGAGACACTTAAGAAACCTGCGTCCCATTGCTTTCTAACCTCTTCTTTAATCTTCAGTAGCATCTCCGTTCTCATTTTTCTCAATTTCTACTGAACTGGCTTGCATTCCGGCCTCACTGGTATGTGATGTTGCACTATGTCTATGTCTAATCCGGGCATATCTTGGTATGACCATGCAAAAATGTCGATGTAGCTTCTTAACAGCTCGATTAACTTCTTCCTGATGTCGGTAGCTATGAAAGACCCCACCCTCAATTCTTTTGGTTTGGTTGTTGTCCCCAAGTTCACTGTTTCTACTGGGTCTTCACTTGGAATGGATAAATGGTCTTCCCTTTCTAATAGGCGTATAATCTCCCCTGGTAGCTTAGGTGTCTCCTCTACCTCATTCTCGTCAGCTTCAAACATGGGCTGCTCCCAGTTTGGACTTTGGTCAAACCTTTGCATCTCGTTTCGCCTTCGCATACTATGTTTTCATTGACATTGCGATACCTGCTTATAAGAGAATGACAAGTTGGTAACCAAATATGATATGCATATGTGGTGAATGGAATGCACCATGAAAGATTTGAAAAACACATTTTATTGGAAGGTTTAAGGAAAAATAAATGTTCACAGCTTCAAAATACATTAAACAGAATACATTAACTCCCAGTGACCCCTTAAGCATTACATTATGGGGAGGTCCAGGCTGGTCCAATTGTTCAATGGCTGGTTGGGATCCTCTCGCACTAACTGAACCATCTCGCTTGGTGCATGCTCATTTGTGTCCAACACGGCTACAGTCCCCGTCTTGGGCTCAGGTTGGCTCTTATGGATAAACCCTCCACTCCGGAATGTAACATTCAAGGGGGGGAAGCTTCTCCTTTCTTCTTGTACTGGCCTTTTCTGCAATCTTGCCATTCTGACTTCCCTCTTCTTGATAGCTTCCCTCTGTCTGTCAGCTTTTGTAGGAACGTAGCCTAACCCAAACTTTTCGGTATTTTCTCGGATGATCAGGGGCTTCTGAATCCCTTGAGCTGTCAGGCCTAATCCTTGCCCCGGTTTGTACCCCTGTTTGATCATAGTGGCTGCAACCATTTTTGCTGCCTTCGAAAGACGATGGTCTGGGGCAGAAGCGACATTCACCATCTCAAAAGCCCGATAGGAGCATTCTAGCACATCTTCGTTGCTCTCAATATAAGGAACTGATGCCGGTTTGGTGACGAGGAAACTTGTCTCTCCAGAGATGCAGATGAGCTGGTCCCCCAATACAAATTTCATCTTCTGGTGGAGACTTGATAGCACTGCTCCTACCATGTGGATCCAGGGTCTTCCCACCACGTCGCGCTTTCCTCCATCGAATGCCCGTACTTTCATCATCCAAGGACGCATATAGGATGCGTCGATTGGGAGTTGCCGCAGTATATACAAGGGCATAATGTTCAAGGCAGAGCCGTTGTCAATGAGTACTCGGGCTATGGTATGCTCCTTACATTTGACTGTAATGTGCAGAGCTTTTATGTGCCCCTTTCCTTCTTGGGGTAGCTCGTCATCTCCAAAGCTAATGACGTTGTTCATGATGAGGTTACTGGCGATTCCATCAACATTTGCCACTGAGATGGTCGGTGGAACGTAGGCCTGGCTTAGAACTTTCAGCAGTGCTTCCCGGTGAGGTTGGGAATCCATCATTAATGAGAGCAAGGAGATGCGAGCCGGTTGTCGGCTTAGTTGATCCACAATATTATACTCACTTTGTTTCATGAGTTTTAAAAATTCCATGGTCTCTTCTTCAGTGATTGGTGTTCCTTTCCTCGTTGCCTCCAGTGTTAGCCCAATGTCTGGTTTTACAGCTTTTTCTTTCCTTGCTTTGTCAGCCATATCAGGGGCATATGCTCGACCACTCCTGGTCTTTTTTTTCTGCTACGGTGGCTCCCTGGACTACTTCACAACTGTAGTTCCATGGGACTGCCTTATCAGTCTTATAAGGGAAAGGAGCAGGAACACCTATGGTGAGAGGTGCAATTCCATGCGGTAGTTGTGGGATTTCAGTTCTCCCCCCCTTGTCTGGCACGAGACTTGAGGCATGGATAGTGAGGGGCTTGATTCCATGTGGCAGTAGCGGGCTCTCCGGAGCCTTAACATTTAAGACAAAGGGTGTTGCCACCCATGGCGATTTGTGTGGGTCATCTCCTTGGATCATGTGGCTTTGGTTGTCCATTCCTCCTCTTGAGAATTCGATCATCCTTTGGTCCATGAACCTTTGTACCATGCTAGCAAACTCGCTACAGTGTTCGATGTCATGCCTCTGTGACATTCTGTGATAAAGGCATTGTTTCTCCAACTTTGTCCCCTTCTCTGTCTTCAATGTGTCGGGAGCAAGTATATATCCATATTCCTGCAACAGGTTAAACAAATAGCTTTTCTCCATTTGTATTTGTGAAACTTTCTCTAGCCATCCTTCTATTGTGATACTGCCCAGGTCATGGGAATGTTCTGGAAGCGGATTACTGTTCACATTTGGTGTCCCAGCCAGTGCGGAAAAATCCAGCCACTTTGCATCCTTTAATGCCTGAACCTTCCTTTTGAAGGTTATACAGTTTTCGATATCATGTCAAGTTCCCCCTGCATGATATTCACATCTGGCATCTGGCTTATACCAAGCCGAGGGAGGAGTCTTTATTTCTCCCAAGGGTATATGGGTTACCATCCTTGCCTCTAAGAGCTTGGGGTATAATTCTGCATAAGTCATTGAAATTGGATCAAACTCTTGTCATGGTCGACGAGAAGCCTGATTCGCTCCTGCTTGCTGGGTCGGGGCCCTTGGTTGCCCCTGTCCTTGGAATGAGGCACCTGGTCCTTCCTGGGTTGCAGGCTTTGGTTGCTCTGCGTAAGGCGCTCTTGGTTGAAACGGATTTGGTGTCATTGGGTATAGAAATGGAACCCCTCCCTGTGGCAAGTATGGCATGAATTAGGGAGGTGGTGCAGGTGCAGCATAGGAAGCTACTGGTGACCCTCTATAGTACCCTGGTGCTTGGTAGAATGTTGGTTGTATCGGCGGGTGCGATGGATATACCAGGTTGGTTTCATTTTCCTTCTTTTTTGCTGGTGGTTGAAACCGTTTTGATGCCTCAGCTGTAACACCCTTTAACTTTCCTCCTTTAATTCCACTTTCTACACGTTCACCGGATGCAACCAAGTCTGCAAAGCTGTTGGAGACGTTACCTATCAACTTCTCGTAGTATACGCCTTTTAGTGTGTTAATAAAAAGAGTGGTGAGTTCTCTTTCCGTAAGAGGAGGTTGGACCTCCACAGCGGCCTCTCTCCATCTTCGTGCATAATCTTTGAAATTCTCCTCGGATCCCTTTTCCATAGACTGCAGTGTTAGTCGATCCAGCGCTAGCTCGGTGACATGTTTGTATTGTGCCAAGAAAGAGGTAGCCAATTCTTTCCATGTCTTGATGCGGTTTCCACTTAGTTGAAAGTACCAACGAAGGGATGCCCCGGTTAGGCTTTCTTGGAAACAATGCATGAGGAGCTTGTCTTCACCAGCATAAGCAGCCATCTTTTGACAGTACATGGCCAAGTGTGTCTTTAGACACTGGGTCCCGTTGAACTTTTCAAACTCCGGCATTTTGAATTTTGGTGGCAGCACCACTCCAGGGACTAAGCATAAGTCTTGTGGGTTGGTCATGCCATAGCTGTCAATGCCTTCTATGGCTTTCAATCTTTCCTCGAGTTAGCGTAGAGCGGGGACTCAATATTTTCCTGAGGAGCTATGGAACCCATTACCTCCATTGTGTGTCCCGATGTGGGCATAGTGAAATGAGTTTGATTTGGAGTTAGAGGTTGTGCCATAGTAGGATGATAGGTGGGTGCCTGGCTTGGAGCCGGATTGGGCGGTTGAATTGCGTCTTTCCCCTGCTCTTGGTGGTGATTGATAGTTCCCCCTGTCGGGGTTCCTCTTTCCGGGATTCTTTCTCTTTCTTCAGTCAGCTTGGTGAGCATATCCATCATCAAAGCCATTTGCCCCTGCAGGGCTTGTTATGATTGTTCTAAACCCATGAGTCGGTTTTCTGCTTCGTCTGCCATCGGTTGTGGCTGTGATACCTGATTGTGGCGAGATCTGAGATTGTAAGAGTGCGCAATCCTGGAGAGAGGCTGCTACCCACGTGGGTACAAGGGAACTTTTATTTGATTTTTTTTATTTGATATGCATGTATGCATGGAATGTATATGTGGAGGGTTAGAAAAACAAACAACTTTATTACAAACCAAATACACAATACAAACATTCAATGCTGAAATGCCATGTAAAATGAAGGCTAGTGCTACATGATCTTAAAGTACTCTTCCAGTCATCTCCTAAGTAGCACGGCGCCTCTTCCTCTGGGGTGGTCGCTCACCTGCTTCCTCCCTCTGTTTTAATATGGTCTCTATTTGTTTTTCCCTCAGCTGCAACCTTTGAAGAGCTCCTTCTAACGATGCTTCTAGCCTCTGAATCTGCTACCTTAAAGTCTGATTCTCCTAGAGGATGGCCTTCATGTCTAAAGTTAGCTGTGGCTTATGTTGTGCCCTCCAAGATATGTATGCGGGGTAAACACAGGTTTTGAATTGTTGGGTTGGATCTTGTGTGGTGTGGACCATGCCTAATACATCTTGTTGCCTTCTTCTGTGAGCATGGTTCTGCTGTAAGTGAAGTCACACTCTTCCATGCCAAATAACACGGGGATAATCTGATGACGCCCCACTTGTCTTCCCACTTGCAGTGGTGCATATGCAGTTCCTCCCCAGGGACCTAAAAGTGGAACCCAATTGTAGTCCCCGCAGCTATATGTCATGGAGACCACCGGCATCCAAGGAGCAGTCCAGGTAATGTCAGCTTCTGTGAGGTTTTCCAACTTCTTTTTCCAGCTTTCAAAGTCTTTAGGTAGGCTCCACTTGCTGAGCAGAATATCTAGTAGTGTTGTGGCTGGTACCTGATAAACAGCAGAAAAATGATGAACACTACAGGGGAAATGACCTTGCAACTAGGTACATAGGAGAGGTAGGCACCCCATGAATTGTCCCGAGCCTTTACTCCTCAGATAAGTAAGAGATCGAATGGTTTCGGCCAAGATAGCAGGAGTAGGGTCACAT
Source organism: Taxillus chinensis (assembly GCA_023512835.1). Taxonomy (NCBI): domain Eukaryota; kingdom Viridiplantae; phylum Streptophyta; class Magnoliopsida; order Santalales; family Loranthaceae; genus Taxillus; species Taxillus chinensis. Next base: position 55,589,369 of record CM042090.1, on the reverse strand, counting down.
CCTTTGAGCACCTGCGGGACCAAATCTACAATTGCCCCATCGATGTGGGCCGGTATCCTCGGGAAAATGACTAGCCCATATATAGGTAGTAAAGCGGTTGTGTGCCTCGTCTCGTTGCAGTCTGTATTATTTCTTTGATTGTTACCCATGGAAGATATTCTCGCCCACCGTAGGTTATGACCGCCAGTGAGTCCCGACGCATTGAAGATAGAAAAGGGGACAGAGTTGGAGAAACAATGCCTTTATCACAAAATGTCACGGGGGCATGACATCGAACACTGTAGCGAGTTTGCTAGCATGGTACAAAGGTTCATGGACCAAAGGATGATCGAATTCTCAAGAGGAGGAATGGACAACCAAAACCACATGATCCAAGGAGATGACCCACACAAATCGCCATGGGTGGCAACACCCCTTGTCTTAAATGTTAAGGCTCCGGAGAGCCCTCTACTGCCACATGGAATCAAGCCCCTCACTATCCATGCCTCAAGTCTCGTGCCAGACAAGGGGGGGGAGAACTAAAATCCCACAACTACCGCATGGAATTGCACCTCTCACCATAGGTGTTCCTACTCCTTTCCCTTATAAGACTGATAAGGCAGTCCCATGGAACTACAGTTGTGAAGTAGTCCAGGGAGCCACCGTAGCAGAAAAGAAGACCAGGAGTGGTCGAGCATATGCCCCTGATATGGCTGACAAAGCAAGGAAAGAAAAAGCTGTAGAACCAGACATTGGGCTAACACTGGAGGCAACGAGGAAAGGAACACCAATCACTGAAGAAGAGACCATGGAATTTTTAAAACTCATGAAACAAAGTGAGTATAATATTGTGGATCAACTAAGCCGACAACCGGCTCGCATCTCCTTGCTCTCATTAATGATGGATTCCCAACCTCACCAGGAAGCACTGCTGAAAGTTCTAAGCCAAGCCTACGTTCCACCGACCATCTCAGTGGCAAATGTTGATGGAATCGCCAATAACCTCATCATGAACAACGTCATTAGCTTTGGAGATGATGAGCTACCCCAAGAAGGAAAGGGGCATATAAAAGCTCTGCACATTACAGTCAAATGTAAGGAGCATACCATAGCCCGAGTACTCATTGACAACGGCTCTGCCTTGAACATTTTGCCCTTGTATATACTGCAGCAACTCCCAATCGACGCATCCTATATGCGTCCTTGGATGATGAAAGTATGGGCATTGCATAGCCCTCTGGAATCGAGGTGCATTGCATAGCCCTCTGGAATCGAGGAGAATGGGTGTAAGGAATAGGGAATAAAAAAAACAATTGTTTTTTTGTTTTGTTTTTGTGATCAAAACGTAAGAAGAGAAAAAAAGCAGAACTGGAATTGTTGTTTTTTTGTTTCTTTCTGGGTAAAAGAGCTGTAACGAGGTGTCAGGGGAAAGGGATTGGAAAGACTTGGACGATTTTGATTTTAGGATAGGGGGAGTGTTGGGTGAAAATCTGGAAGTAGGCAACTGGGTGTGAAGATGGCAGCAGGGTTCTCTCTTTTTTCCTTGGGCGTGAATCTTTCCTCTGCCGAACCTCTTCCTTTTCTGTCTCTTTTTTTTGCTCTTCCGAACCCCCTTCCTTTTCTGTCTCTCTTTTTTTTTTGCCCCTTTTTTCTTTCTGTCGAACTCCCCTCCTTTTTTGGGCGAGATCTCTGTTTTTTTTTCTTTTTTTTGCGTGGACAAATCTCAGGCGTGATCCTCCCTCTTTCGCATGGACAGAAGACTGAGTTTAAAGGCCTGGCAGAAATTTGGTTGGACTGTCATTAATTGCTGCATTTAATGCTTAGTCGGGTGTATTATTAACCCCAGCATTTATTAATTCCCAGATTCTATGCCTTGTTAGGTGGACTGTCGATCTATGATTGCCTTTTTTTGGTTTTTTGTTGACGCATGTGACTGACAGGCGTTGATAGCATCTCTGACAAAAATGGCCAGCTCATAAAACGTAGCCCATGAGTGATCAGCGAGAGAGCAAATGAAAGAAGCCAAATAGCGAAGGTCAAGGGGTCAGAGGGTCGGAGTGTCGGCAGGTCGAAGTGTGGGCAGGGTCAAAGTTTCGGTGGGTCGAAAGTCAATGGTCAACGGGTCGAAGTGTCGGCAGGTCAAAGGTCAACGATCAACGGGTCGACGGTCAACCCCGAAGTTTTTTTTTTAACTTTTAATTACCTTCTCACCCTTCACCTAAAATGCAAAAATGGACAACTTTCCGGAGATTGCTTGGGAAGATCCGTATTCGCCTAAATTAACGCTTCGAAGAGTTTCACATGGTCACCTTTTCGGGCGATTTGACCAGGGGCATTGACCGTCTTTTGCCAAGTTTTGACTTTTTCCAACGAAAGTTGTTTTGACCATAACTTCCTCATTTGAAGTCCGATTTGAGCTCGGTCAAGTGTGTTAATCTTTAATTTTTGTCCTCTATCACCTGGTGTTGGTCTTGGGGCGCTTCAAGGACTTGTAGCAGAAGTCATTAATTTTGGACTCCCCCGTCCATGTCAATTGTATCCATCTTGTGCAAATTGGGGCTAACATCAATTCCGAACCATTCCTTGGAAGTATGAGATCATTGTGGACCTGTTCAATAAGGTATATGGCATAGGCAGAAAGGTATATCAAATGGGGTTAGTATGTCCAACCCGAACAAAATGGGGTCCAACACCAAATGTATTTCTTAGCATCCACTACCAACCTCTTTCGCTGATGGTAGTCCAATTGCTTGGGTATAAACCCAGTGGCTAAATAGTTTGCTATATCAGCAAACCAAGGAAGCTGGTGCACCTCAAACAACTTCTCATCAGGAAAGTCATCTACAATGGGTAGAGACTTAGGTGCATTCTCCACACGGGAGAGGTGGTCAGCCACAGAATTTAGGGCTCCCTTTGTGTCTCTAATTTCAAGATCAAATTCCTGTAAAAGGAGTACCCACCTAATCAAGCGTGGCTTAGCTTCCTTTTTAGCAAATAAATATTTCAAAGCTGTATGATCAGTATAAACGATTACTTTAGACCCAAAAAGGTAGGGTCTAAACTTGTTGCAGCCATAAACCACGGCCAGCAACTCTTTTTCAGTGGTGGTGTAGTTCTGTTGAGCATCATCTAAGGTCTTACTAGCATAGTAAATGACCCTAAACACCTTATCACGTCTTTGCCCTAAGACTACCCCCACAGCATAATCACTTGCGTCACACATTAGCTCAAAAGGCTAAGCCCAGTCTGGTGTGACTATAACTAGTGCAGTGACTAACTTACCCTTGAGGATGTTAAAAGCTTTTAAGCAATCTGCATTGAACTCAAAGCTTGTGTCCTTCTCTAACAGCCTACTCATGGGTTTTGCAATTTTAGAGAAGTCCTTAATGAATCTCTTATAAAAGCCAGCATGGCCTAGGAAACTTCTCACCCCTTTTTCATTTGTTGGAGGTGGCAAAGTCTCAATAGTGGAGATTTTTGCCTTGTCCACCTCCAAACCTTGTGAAGACACCTTGTGCCCTAGAACTATCCCCTCAGTTACCATAAAATGGCATTTTTCCCAATTTAGGACTAGTTCCTTCTCTTCACATCTTTCTAAGACCACATCTAAATTTTTCAAACACTGTTGGTAGGAGGAACCAAACACCGAAAAGTCATCCATGAAAACCTCCATGATCTCCTCCACCAGGCCCTGGAAAATGGCTATCATGCACCTTTGAAAGGTGGCAGGTGCATTGCATAGCCCAAATGGCATCCTCCTAAAAGCAAAGGTGCGAAAGGGGCATGTGAAAGTGGTCTTTTCTTGGTCTTCAGGTTTAACCATTATCTGATTATACCCGGAGTATCCATCTAAAAAGCAGTAGTGACTATAGCCAGCTAACCTATCCAACATCTGGTCAATGAAAGGAAGGGGAAAGTGATCCTTCCTGGTGGCCTTATTCAGCTTCCTATAGTCAACACACACTCTCCATCCCGTCACAGTCCGAGATGGTATCAATTCATTCTTCTCATTTTTAATCACTGTCATACCCCCTTTCTTGGGCACAACATGCAACGGACTTACCCACTCACTATCTGAAATAGCATAAATTATACCCGCATTTTTCTATTTTAGAATTTCTTTTCTTACTACTTCTTTCATGGCAGGGTTTAATCTTCTTTGTCTTTCAGCTGTGGGTTTAAAGTCATCATTCATTAGAATTTTGTGCATAGAAGCCCTGGACTTATACCCCTAATGTCTTCAATGTTCCACCCTAGGGCCTTTTTGTGTTTCCTAAGGATTTCTAGCAATTAAGTGCACTCTACATCATTTAAATTAGCAACAACTATAACTGGAAATTTATTTGTAGAGTCTAGAAATTCATACCTTAGGTGTCCAGGCAGTTCCTTCAGTTTTGGATCTGGAGGTATGTCCTCTTCCTTCTCCTCATTTGCTAGCTCCAGAGAATTTGATGTTTGCTCATCCTCCTCAGCTGTCAAATCCACTTCTTCATCTTGTTGAGCTTCTATAAGCTGGAGCACTCCATCATTTGCTGTAGTAATTTCTTCTGTCAAAAAGTCTTCCACCAACTCCTCAAAATCTTCAACCCGTAGGCAGTCCTCCTCTTCTTGACCTTGTAAAGCCTTCCCCATATGGAAGACTAAGGTCTCTTCATTAATTCTCAGAGTCAGTTGCCCTTGAGCCACATCTATTAGTGGACACCCTGTTCTGAGAAATGGTCTGCCAAGGAGGAGCTGAACTCCTCTTTCTTCTTCCATCTCAAAAACTACAAAGTCTACTGGAAAAATGAAGGAGCCCACCTTAACTAATACATCTTCAATGATCCCTTCAGGTCTTCCAGTGGACCGGTCTGCAAACTGCAATGAGATGGAAGTTGGCTTCATTCCTGTGAGCCCAAGTCGCTTGTATAGAGAAAAGGATATCAAGTTGATACTAGCCCCTAAATCACAAAGGGCTCTTCTTGCGCGGCGCATTTCCAATCACGCAAGGGAGGTTAAAACTGCCCGGATCTTTATGCTTGATGGGCAAATTCCTTTGGACAACACTGCTTACCTCGTTTGTGACAGCTACCGTCTCATGGTCCCCATACCTTCTCTTCTTCTTCACAAAATCTTTAATGTATTTTCTATACCTGGGCATCTACTCTAAAACTTCCACAAATGGGATATTAATTTCAAGCCGCTTGAATAAACTCAGGAAGCGCTCATACTCTTCCTCAATCCTTTGATTTCTTAACCGCTGAGGAAATGGCATGGTAGGCTTTAGCTCTTTCAGCCCTTGTTCTTCAGCTGGTCTGCCTTTAGTCAACTGTTGGTCCTTCTTTTCTTGCACCTTTTCTTCTTCTTTATCAAATTTTCCTTGGTCATCAGCTTCCAAGGGTCTACTTTGTTCTTCTGATATGGTCCTCTTCTTAGGCTCTTCAGTTTCCTTCAATGCTTTTCCACTCCTTAAAGTGATAGCCTTGCAACTCTCCTTGGGATTCACTTCAGTGTCACTTGAAAAAGATTTAGCTGAAACTCCTTGATTTGCATTCTATGCCATACTTACGAGCAGCTTTTCCATATTCTTCATTGAAGATTCTAATGCTGCCTACCCTTTCCTCCGAATCACCCATCTTTCTTTTAGCTGTCTCATCCTCATTCAGATATGTTCTTCCTCTTTGTTGTTGAGGCTGAGGCTGTTGCTGCTCGAATCCTGGAGGTGGATGTAAATAATTGTCAGTAGCATACGGATTTTACTTCATCCCTGTGGGCACATATTTATACTGAATTGATGTATCTCCCCCTCGATTCTGGTTCTTCTGATAAGCCTGAGATTGTTGTTGGTTGTGATTGTACCCTTGTCCTTGTTGTTGAGGATAATATTGCTGCTTCTGGTACAAGCCTTTCCCTCCAACATAATTTGCTTCTTCAGCTCCACTCCATCCTTGCTCAACTATTGGTGAGGCTTGTTGTGATCCTCCGACTTTAAGAGTCAACACTTCCATGCTTTTCACTAAAGCCTGGATCTGGTCTTGCATATCGTTGGAACAATTGTCAACTGAAGCTATTTTCTCCCTTGGCCTTGAAGTCTGTACATTCGACCACTGCCAATCAGCCAAAGATAGTCTCTCCAAGAGTTCAGCTGCAGCATCAGGCTCTAGATTCATTAAACATCCTCCAGCAACTGTATTCACCTTATCTTGTGAGTGAGACTGAAGACCCGTGTAGAAAGATTCAATTTGAATCCATTGGGGTCTTCCATGGTCTGGGCATCTTCTTATCAAATCTTTAAAGCGCTCCCATGTCTCATGAAGAGTCTCCATCTCATCTTGCCTGAATATGCTGATTTCCCCTCTGAGCTGGATCACCTTGGAAGGAGGAAAGTATTTAGACATGAATTTAGTCTGCATCTACTCCCAAGTATTTATTGAACCTGCTGGTAAACTGTTAAACCACCCAAGAGCTCTATCCCTTAAGGAGAAAGGGAAAAGCCTTAACTTTATTGCCTCCTCTGACACATTGTTGATTTTTATGGTGTCACACATCTGGAAGAACCTCATTAAATACTGGTGTGGATCATCCACTGCTGTTCCTCCAAAAGCATTGTTGCTCACCATATTAATTAATTCCGGCTTCAGCTCAAAACTATTTGCTCGAACTTTTGTTTGCCTAATCCCAGAATAATGGTCTGACATCATCGGTCTCGCGTAGTCTAAGAAGGTTCTGGGCATAAACCTATTACCCTCTTCTTCTGGATATTGGCCATTGTAATTGGCCCCTCCTTGTGGTGCACCACCATCAGGCCTTAAATCTGCCATCAATTCCCCTACTGAATGCTCTAAGCTTTGCAGTGCTTCTTCAACCTCACGTGCTGCTTGCCTAGTTGCTCTGCGACGAGCTCTGAACAACCTTTCTGGTTCCCAATTAAATGGTATAAACTCCTCTCTTTGCATGCATAACTAGGAAGTCTCTCAAATACGCTGTGAACGTTCCTGAAAGAAAACAAGAACACACCCAGCAACTTCGAACAATTCAAAAATAAATAAAAACTAAAGAAAAATAAGCACCAAGATCAGAATTCAGATAATTTCATTCAATGTTGATTTGCTAAAGCTAGTCAACCGTTGAATCCCCGGCAACGACGCCAATCTGACAGACAGATTTTTAGCCTCTCTAAAAGAGCTAGCTAATGTCGTTCAATCTCTCTTCAAGATGATAAATTCCCTAAATTTGCACTAAAAGAATAGCAGCAAGCAAGGGGTCGAACCCACAGGGATTAGCCTAGTTCTCAAGTTTTTTAAATCAAACCACTCAATTACTCTTGCCCTATAAAATGTCTTGGCAAAAACGAATTCTTTTTATAACTAAAGATCTAATTTTTATTTGGTTTTCTGAATAAACAAAGAAAGCAAATTGATTTTATGATTAAGATTCAAGGATTAAAGGCATCTAGGGTCACAACTTTACCTCCCTATATTGTTTCTACTGATTTTAAGGTTCTTGAGATTATTTAATTGATAACATGCTATAACTAAGCCAAGGTACTGCAATTGGTCATTGCCAGCCCTTCTAAGTGCTGTCTGCCTGAATGGTCATCATGACATCAACATGCAAAGCCTAATTATCATACCCATGACAGGATAATGATCACACCAATCACAAATAAGTTATGAATCAAAGATCAGCCTCAAACTAAGGCTAAGAAAACCCAGGTGTACAGCCCAGATATTAAAAGATAAGAACAGATCCATAAAACATGCAATCTCAATTAAACAAACTCAATATTTAATCAATCAGTTTGACAACATAGGAGGCTACATTGCTCCCCTAGATAAAGGAAACTACTCACACATGTTCTTGACAAAGCATAAACAAATAAAGAACATCATCTTAGAACCAAGCGCAGCAGAACCTCAACTCTGGATCTTCTCCAGCCGTCTAACCTTCTAGGGCCGACAGCTTCCAGGATCAAAACCCTAGTCTCCAAGACCGTCAGCCTCTCTCTCTCTCTCTCTAAAAACGTGCCCCCTCTCTACATGCTCCAAAAGGGCTGCTGCCTCCTCTATTTATAGAGAAATCTGCTGTGCAATGAGTGCCCTAGCCGTCAGCAGTTGCCACTTATCAAAATGACGTAGTTTTGATAAGTAGTTTCCATTTTCTTCCAACTTGAGTACAACTCGAACCAAGCATAATTTGGACTAGGTGCTTTAGAGAAAAGTGATCAGCATAACAAAACTACTGAATCGGTGCAAAAATATGGCTGCACGTCAATTTGAGCGTCATATAACCAATTGGCGTGCAACTCCAAATCAGGTGAAATTCTTCCCCAAGCTTCCTTGCATCATGTAGAAGGCTGGTATGCAATAATATGCTTGCACGCCAATTGGTCGAATTGGCGTTCAAGGCCTTTGGCTCTGAAACTTCTGTGGAAGGTAGAGGACATCATTTTGAGAAACTTTAGTTCTGCACGCCAATTGGTTTGAGGCCATCTACTTAGTCAAAATTAATCTCCAAAACCTGACAAAACAGCCTAAAAGCGCATGTATATGCAAATAGCATCTTCCTACGAGTTAGAGCAAATATAAATGAAATATGATACAATAAGGCTCTAATCATGCTCTTAAACACCCTTAAATAGGCAATAAATTAACGGCATAAATGCACGTTATCAGTGTACTATGGCAGCACCATGACATTGAGGAAGAGACTTGGGAATGGGAATCTTTGATGCGTGAGCAACACCCCGAGTTGTTTGAGGACGAACACTCTTAAGGGTGGAGGGGTGACTATTGGCTGGTGTATTTGTATTGTCCTTTCTTGTCCTTTTGACTTTTATGACTTTTATTTATATTGACTGTGTTTTGCGATTGAAATAAAATGTGTTTGTGATGGGTACTTGTGACATGTGGATGTGTTTCCATGGATTGTGATGCATGTGGTTGTGGACTGTGGTGGCACTCTGTGTTATGTGTTATTGTGTACAATGTGTGGTGTATGACTCATTTGGGTGTTGTGACTTCCTGTGTGGTTTTCCTTGCATGTTGTTTCTTTTCGAGGACGAAAAGTCTTAAGGGAGAGAGGATGTAATGACCCGTATTTTGGGATGTGAGGAGTTAGTCAGTTTTGCCTTTTTAGGTGAAAATTGTTGGGTATTAGGGAGTTTTATTTCCACAAACTTTGGCTAAATCACCTTGTATGTTGATAAGCAAGCAAGAGGCAAAGTTTGAGCCCAATAGGGAGTGCACGTGAGAATGCACGTGAGAATGGCTTTTCACGTGCAGTGAGATTTTTGCATGGGAGCTGTTGGATCAAGCCCAGAATTTGGATCATGCTGATAAAGCCCTATGTAATTTGATTTGAGATCTTTTGTGTTTCTTTGATCATTACAGAAGATATGTTATTAATCCGGAGATACACCTGTGAGAGCAAAGCTAAGGACAGGATACATAATCCTGATCCGGACAAGAGTGAGTGTCATCAAACACTTGGTAAATAACCAAGTCACCAATACATACGGAATAAGGAACATTCGTGAGGACTAAGAACTTAAAAGCTACGGATTACGGAATCTGCTCTTAATGCCTCAAATGGACTAAGTCGAACTGATGCGGAGTAAGAATCTTGGTCTACAAGGTCGCACAAAGTAAAAGAGTCAACACGGAGTTATAAAGTTAAGTCTTCCTCTCAAGCGAACTAAAGTAAAGAAGACACGAAGTAAGGCATCTGAGTCTTCCATACATACGGAGTAAGAAAGTATTGACGCGGAATAAGGACCTGAGACTTTATTCGCACGGAGTAAGGAACTTAGATGCGGAGTAAGGAATCCGGACCACTCACTCATGCAGAGTAAGGATGTGCTAGTACGGAGTAAGCCATCCGATCCTTTAGACTCGCACGGAGTAAGGAACTTACATACGGAGTAAGGAACTTACATGCGGAGTAAGGAAGCGCTGATACGGAATAAGCACTCCGACCTTCTCATTCATACGGAGTAAGGAAGCGGTGACACGGACTAAGGATTCCAGTATCAAATAGAAACGGAGTAAGCAACCACTGACACGGAGTAAGGTTCCGAGCTTCATTAGCTACGGAGTAAGGAAAATTACATCGGACCAAGAAGATGCTGCTTCAACTTAACCGCATTTAAGGTTATCAGCTCGTGGTGTCCCGATGTAAGACAAACTTGTTGAGAACCTGAAGAATCTTACACGTGGATCACCCGGATATGTGGACACAACTTTAATTATACTTGGGAACTCACAAAGGCACTTATACTCTTCAAACCCAAGATCTTGAGCTCCACAAACCGCAACAGTCAAGGCACAAAGATTACCGAGGAATAGTTAGTGCTAAACGCATTCCGAAACTACAAGTTCCAAGGTTGTCTTTTAGGAATGTTTTTGTATAAATATTCATACTTGTATATTTGAATAAAAGTGTGCGAGTGAGCCTGAATCAATCCTGTGTATGCACAAGAGTTCAAAGAGATAATATAGGCTAGAGTGTGAAAGAGTCTTGCTTCTATTTTGTTGTATTTATCTTTTGATAATAAAACAAAATACTTCCACTATCTGGTTATCTTCCGCAGTGATTCTATCACTTAACTAGATAAGTGTTTGTGTCATAAGAGAATAAAAAGAGTTTGGATAAGAGCCTATTCCCCCCCCCCCCCTCTAGGCTCCAAGGGACCATCAAGTGGTATCAGAGCAAGTTCTATTTATTCTAAGTAAAGATCCCACTCTTTCACTCTTAGCAATGACCGAAGAAAGCAGTATGCTATTCAACACTTGCCTTAACTCCGGAGGTGCACAAGAGCCCATCCCGAATCGAAGCAGTAGTGAAAACGTCGACGCACCTCAACCTGCTGCTGCCTCCACTACTCAACCACGGAGTTCTGGTTTTACTCTGTAAAGACTCATATTTGGGTAGTTTTGAGAGATAGTCATTCTATGGGAATGTAACTATCTGGACGGTAGTGTAGCCGTCGATGTGAGCATTTTGACTGTACTTGGGCCCGATTTCGAGTCGGGGCCCCGTTTGACCCGATTGTTGACTTTTTGGGGTTTATTGGTTGACTTTGCGTTTGAGCCGTCATTTGAGTGTGATAATATCTGAACAGTGTTGTGCTCATTATTTCGAGCGTTTTGACAGTAATTTGACTCAATTTGGAGTTCGTGACCTCGGGAGGTCAATTATTGCGTTCGGGTCAATTATTGCTGGGAGGCCAATTATTGGCAACGGTATATATATAATTAAGAACTGCCTTATATCTTTAATTGCCAATTATTGGTACGTGCATGTTTGAGCAAGAGAGAGAGAGAGAGAGAAGGTGAAGAGCTTTCTTGGCGATTTTGGGGCGATTGGAGCTCGTGGATTGCAAATAATCTTCCAGGTAGGTGTCCTTAACTGTCTTATTTCGATCCTATCTCTGAATATGTGATCTGTGGATGTATGAGTGTGTATTTTATGAGGGTTGCGAAGTCAACCATGGAAGTCTAGATTTAGATCTAGATTGAATATATGATTTGTGTGTATTTCGATGTTATCGTGCGAATTAGAGGCGTTTAGGACGCGTTTTGAGGTAAATATTGCAGTTTATTGCGTAAAACAGATGTTTATGAGCGTCTGGGGGTCACTGGGTTGCTCCCAGACGAAGAACAGGCCAAAAACGATGATGAACAGTACCCTGGGCGAGTTTTAGAGTCGACAAACCAGTCAGCAGCTATGGAGTCAAACATGGAGTCAGCAACCGTAGTGCAGCTATGGAGTCAGAAGCTATGGAGTCAACAACTTAGTTAGTCCGGATCAGTAGTCCGGAGGAGTTAGTCCGGATCAGTAGTCCGGAGGAGTTAGTCCGGATCAGTAGTCCGGAGGAGTTAGTCCGGAGTAGTTAGTCCGGATCAGTAGTCCGGAGTAATCAAGTCCGTAGCAGTGAAACAGTGATCCGTAGCATCAGTCCGGAGCATCAAGTCCGTAGCAGTGAAACAGTGATCTGTAGCATCAGTCCGGAGCATCAAATCCGTAGGAGTGAAACAGTGTTCCGCAGCAGTGCAACTGCACTGCACTGGACATTTACATTGTAAACCATTATGCCTCTCCACATGTAAGTATTATACTTAAGTTACAATGTAAATAATGAAATACCCCCCATTTGGATTCAAAGAAAAATACTAGAAAAATTAATTCCCACTATTTCAAAATGTGAAAATTGGGATTTAGTGTAAAATCTCGGAAAAACCCAAAAGTTCGTAGTGGTGAATTTTTGGAAAGTAGGGTTAGACATCTCGGAAAAATCCCCAAAAATCAGATTATCTTATTTATGTTATGGGAAAGTACAGGATTACCCTTGATGTATAACTGTACAAGGTTGCATATTTGAGACAGCACCCGCGGTGTAGTATCTAATGGTGCTAGTCACCAACCCCTTGACCTTTCGGGTGCGGGCAAGGGGAAGTCATGTACCCAGTTCCGGGTTCCCTGGAATTCGGGGGTGTGACAAGTTGGTATCAGAGCATGGTCTAGTGGACCTAGGTTAGTGAGGGGTGGTTAATTGATTCCATGTGACTTGGAAAACTGTAGGGAGGGCGCCTGATCAACGCAGTCCTTACATGTATTCTAGGTTATTTTGGTGTCAGTTAGATCATCCTAGGAGCATACATGGGGATGGAGTGCATTGCTAGTGGTATGATTGTGTGCATATAGGGCACTAGCTTGTCTTTGTGTGTGATGTGCTTGTATGTGGTGCCAGGATGGCACGTAGCCGTGAGAGCCAGGACTTGAGTGTGGTGTACCCTGATGGGGGACACGATGCTATATGCATGGTATGGACCTACGGGTCGTGTGGTGAGAACCTACAAGTCGGTTGTGCCTTTGATGGCTGTTTGTGCTAGCAGTGCTAGTATTGATCGTTTGTTGTTTGTTGTTGTGGCCAATGTGATGGCACCACCGAGGAGGGTTGTCCGAGGCCAGGGTCCGGCAGAGGAGCCCACGATAGAGTCGGGGCACCAGGGGCAGCAGAGCCTGCAGCAGAAGTCGTCAGCTCCCGTTGTGGGACCTGATTTGACGCAGTGTTGATTCGATTGCAGGAGGCCATGCGGGTATGCAGGGCTCGATGAGGGATATGGCTAGAGAGGTGGATGAGCGAAGAGGCAACGGCAGCCTCGGCGACCACCACCCTCAGCGAGCGGGAGGCGAGGGTGGTGCAGGATGTGCACCAGCAGGAGGTCGTGGTAGAGCCAGCATGACGAGGAGTGGACTGGGCTGCGCAGTTTTTGAAACACGCACCCAGGACTTTTGAGGATGGTTCACGGCCTGAGGTAGCCGAGGACTGGATTAGATGGACAGAGGACATCTTTGAGATGATTGGGGTGCCAGATGAGGAGCGGGTGCGCATGGCGATGCACTATTTGTTGGGTATCCCACGCAGGTGGTGGGAATCCACTAGAGCTGTCCATGGCAGTCAGATGAGCTGGAGAGAGTTTGTTGAGCGCTTCTTTGGGGAGTATTTTCCCAGCTCGTTGCGGTATGCTCGACGTAGAGAGTATTATGAGCTTGTGCGGGGTAGCATGAGTGTGGGGGAGTATGTGCAGGCCTTCACGATTTGGGGCGGTTTGCTCTGGAGTCTTGGGAAAAGGAAGGCCGGAAGACGCAGGACTTCATTCAGGGCTTGAGGCCATCTTTGAAAAGACAGCTGGAACCGATGCAGTTGACAGCTACCGGGAGGCAGTCGACAAGGCGCTCATTATTGAGCGAGGTCAGGATCAGGCGAGAGCCCAGAGGCCGGGCGGTTCGGTAGGTTTGAGTAAGAAGAGACAGAGTGGGGAGAGCAGTGCTCCTCAGCCTGAGAGGAGGCAGGTGCAGAGGGTTTCCAGCCAGGCGGTGGGCCCCCGGGAGAGTTCAGCCAGCAGGAGGCCAGGGACCTGTTGGAGTTGTGGTTTGATCGGGCATGTCTCGAGAGACTGCCCAAGGAAAAAGATGACCTGTTTCCGATGTGGGAAAGTAGGGCATGGAGCTAGGGAATGTGTTACCCTTAGCTCAACCAGCAGTGTAGACCCTCGTCCGAGAGATCACGGACAGAGGAGTGGGGCTCCGTCTCAGAGGTCAGTGCTGCCGGCACAGAGCACGCAGACGCGACCTGCGGTACAGCAGCCTCAGCGGGAGGCACAGGGTCATGTTGATCAGCGGGGCAAGGCCCCAATGGGCCAGGCTAGTGGCAGTGGACCACGAGGGAGGACTTTTGCCCTTACCAGTAGAGAGGCAGAGGTTCCACCAGTGGACGAGGCAGGAGCAGGACCTTCAGTGGTGAGAGGTACCATTATCATTTCTCATACTATTTGTTCAGTTTTGATTGATACTGGTGCTACCCATTCTTTTATTTCGTATGCTACGGTGGTTGGCTTGGAGTTAGACCAGGAGACAGTGAGTCAGTCTCTGATGGTTGCTTCACCTTTGGGTGGAATTGTGATACTTGAGAGTATCTGTCGTGCTTGTCAGGTAACACTTGGGGGTGTTAACCTGTTGTGTGATTTGTATATCATGGAGTTAGATGATTTTGATGTTATCCTGGGTATGGATTGGTTGGTCTCCGTGGAGGCCAAGATTGATTATTTTCGACGGCGTGTGACGTTCCTCACACCAGAGGGCACGCGGGGTGTCTTTGTGGGTGAGTGGACCGAGGAGGCATGCAGGTTGGGACCTTTGAGGCATGGGTGGGGTGATGTGACCCACCAGTTAGCCAGCTTGACGTTGGTTGACAGGAGGAGAGAGGGGAAGGCTGTTTTGCCACCCATTGTAGATCAGTTCCCGGATGTGTTTCCCGAGGACTTGGTCAGTTTGCCACCCATGAGGGAGGTAGAGTTTTCGATCGAGTTGTTGCCAGGGACAACACCGATCAGGTTAGCGGCCTACAGGATGGCACCGACAGAGCTTAGAGAGCTCAAGAGACAGATAGATGATTTATTGGCACGAGGCTTTATCAGGCGGAGTAGCTCACCGTCGGGCGCTCTAGTGTTGTTCGCCAAGAAGGCGGATGGTTCACTTCGGCTGTGTATAGACTATCGGAAGCTGAACCAGGTGACTGTGAAGAACAGGTATCCATTGCCGAGGATTGATGACCTATTCGATCAGTTTCGAGGTGCGAGATGGTTTTCCAAGATAGACTTAAGATCTGGATACCATTAGTTGAGGGTTAGGGAGGTAGATATCCCAAAGACCGCATTCAGTTGTCGCTATGGGCATTATGAGTGGCTTGTGATGCCGTTTGGGCTCACGAATGCTCCAGCAGTGTTTATGGGATTGATAAACCAGGTGTTCGCTCCATATTTAGATATGTTTGTTGTGGTGTTCATCGACGATATCTTGGTCTATTCAGCGACCAAGAGGGAGCATGAGGAGCATTTGCAGGTTGTGTTGCAGACCTTGCGGGAGCATTGGTTGTACGCGAAGTTCACGAAATGTGACTTCTGGTTGCAACAGGTGCACTTCTTGGGGCATGTGGTATCTTCGGAGGGTATCACAGTGGATCCTGAGAAGATTGAGGCAGTCATGTCGTGGAAGAGGCCCACGAATGTGTTTGAAATTCGTAGCTTCCTTGGTTTGGCAGGCTATTATCGGAGGTTCGTGGAGGATTTTTCCCGGTTGGCAGCTCCTATGACACACTTGACTAGGAAGGGAGTTCCTTTCATTTGGTCTGATGCGTGTGAGAGTGCTTTCATGGAGCTGAAGGCACGATTGACCTCAGCACCTATCTTGATTCTCCCACAGGAGGGTGTGCCTTTTGAGGTGTATTGTGATGCTTCCAGGGTGGGACTTGGTTGTGTGTTGATGCAGACTCGGCAGGTGATTGCTTATGGATCTAGGCAGTTGAGACCACACGAGCAGAACTATCCCACGCATGATTTGGAGTTGGCTGCAGTGATCTTTGCTTTAAAGAGCTGGCAGCATTATCTCCTTGGGGAGAAATTTGTGGTGTATACGGACCACAAGAGCTTGCAGTATATCTTCTCTCAGCGAGACCTGAACCTTAGGCAGAGACGGTGGGTGGAGTACCTGCAACAGTTTCAGTTTGATATGATGTACACCCCTGGGAAGGGTAATGTGGTGGCAGATGCTCTGAGTAGGAAGAGCAGGGCCGTGGTGGCCCATTGTGCCATTAAAGAATGGGAGATGATGGGTCAGTTGGCAGCAATGAGGTTGCAAATGGTGACCAGTGAGGGGCGAGGGACCCTTAGTGTTGTTGTCGCAGTCCCTGAGTTGTAGCGCAGGATCATAGAGGATCAGCTGGGGGACATTGATTGTGAGGTCCTCAGAGACAGGATTCAGACGGGGCAGGCATCTTCGATTGGACTGAGGATGCTGAGCATATATTGAGGTATAGGGGTCGCCTGATAGTTCCCACTTCTCTTCAGGAGGAGGTTCTTCGGGAATTTCACCAGTCGAGGTTAGCTGTACATCCTGGTGGGACCAAGATGTACCATGCCGTGAGGAGGCAGTATTGGTGGCCAGGCCTGAAGAAGGCTGTTGCTGATTTTGTGAGGAGATGTTTGACCTGTCAGCAGGTCAAGGCAGAGCACCTGAGATCAGCTGGTGAGTTGCAGTCATTGCCAGTGCCAGAGTGGAAATGGGACCACGTGACCATGGATTTTGTCACTGGACTTCCTCGTTCCAGGGGACACGACACGATATGGGTAGTTGTCGACCGGTTGACCAAATCGGCACATTTTATTCCGATTCGAGAGACAGACCCAGTGAGGACTTTGGGACAGAGGTATATTGATGTTATTGTGCGGTTGCATGGAGTCCCATTATATATTGTATCTGATCGGGATGCGAGGTTCACATCTCAGTTTTGGAGACAGTTGCAGCGAGCCTTGGGTACTTGGGTGAACCTCAGTACAGCCTTTCACCCGCAGACGGATGGTCAGTCGGAGCGGACGATTCAGACACTCGAGGATATATTGCGTGCCTGTGTCCTAGATTTTGGAGGTTGTTGGGAGACTCACCTTCCTTTGGTGGAGTTCTCTTACAATAATAGTTATCAGGCCACGATTGGGATGGCTCCATATGAGGCGCTGTATGGGCGGCCTTGTAGATCACCCTTGTGTTGGGCACAGACTGGAGAGACAGCAGTTCTCGGTCCCGATATGGTTCGAGAAACAACGGAGATAGTGCAGCTGATTCGACAGCGGATGCTGACAGCACAGAGTAGGCAGAAGTCCTACGCAGACCAGAGGCGTCGACCTTTGCAGTTTGAGGTGGGTGACCGTGTATTTTTGCGGGTTTCACCGCGTCGAGGGCATCGGAGGTTTGGACGTGGATCCAAACTTTCCCTTCGTTTTGTGGGGCCATTTGAGATTGTTGCCACCGTGGGCGCAGTGGCTTATCGGTTAGCTTTGCCACCGGAGTTGGCTCGAGTACATGATGTGTTTCATGTGTCTCAGTTGCGACGGTATCACCCAGATCCTTCTCATGTGTTGGACTATCGCGAGATAGACTTAGCTGACGATGGTGCCATTGTTGAGATGCCGGCACAGATTTTGGACAGGCGGGACCAGGTCTTGCGAGGCAAGACGATCCCACTAGTTCAGGTGTTATGGCGACACCGAGGCATGGAGGAGCAGACTTGGGAAAAAGAGAGCCAGATACGGGTTCTTCATCCTGAGCTGTTCGAGGACGATCAGTCCTGAGGTGGGGAGGATGTGAGGACCTTCCCTGAGGTATGAGTTATGTTTTATGCATTTGTTTTGCATATGTTGTTTGAGATGTGGTTTAGCTTGTTGTTTGTTGGTTGGCATCCTGGCATCGTGTGAGCCTTTTTGGCTTGTTGTGAGTTGCATTGCACCTGTGTGGTTGGTGATCATGTTGATGATCATATTTTTTGTGTCTTGTTGTTGTGCGGTGCTTGAGCTTGGATTTTGCTATGTCTTTTGGGCTTGTGTTTTATTTTCGAGGACGAAAAGTCCTAAGGTGGGGAGGATGTAAAGACTCGTATTTGGGTAGTTTTGAGAGATAGTCATTTTATGGGAATGTAACTATCTGGACGGTAGTGTAGCCGTCGATGTGAGCATTTTGACTGTACTTGGGCCCGATTTCGAGTCGGGGCCCCGTTTGACCCGATTGTTGACTTTTTGGGGTTTATTGGTTGACTTTGCGTTTAAGTAGTCATTTGAGTGTGATAATATCTGAACAGTGTTGTGCTCGTTATTTCGAGCGTTTTGACAGTAATTTGACTCAATTTGGAGTTCGTGACCTCGGGAGGTCAATTATTGCGTTCGGGTCAATTATTGCTGGGAGGCCAATTATTGGCAACGGTATATATATAATTAAGAACTGCCTTATATCTTTAATTGCCAATTATTGGTACGTGCATGTTTGAGCAAGAGAGAGAGAGAGAGAGAGAGAGAAGGTGAAGAGCTTTCTTGGCGATTTTGGGGCGATTGGAGCTCGTGGATTGCAAATAATCTTCCAGGTAGGTGTCCTTAACTGTCTTATTTCGATCCTATCTCTGAATATGTGATCTGTGGATGTATGAGTGTGTATTTTATGAGGGTTGTGAAGTCAACCATGGAAGTCTAGATTTAGATCTAGATGAATATATGATTTGTGTGTATTTCTGATGTTATCGTGCGAATTAGAGGCGTTTAGGACGCGTTTTGAGGTAAATATTGCAGTTTATTGCATAAAACAGATGTTTATGAGCGTCTGGGGTCACCTGGGTTGCTCCCCAGGACGAAGAACAGGCCAAAAACGATGATGAACAGTACCCTGGGCGAGTTTTAGAGTCGACGGACCAGTCAGCAGCTATGGAGTCAGCAGCTTCGTAGTCAGCAGCTATGGAGTCAGCAGCTATTGAGTCAACAACTTAGTTAGTCCGGATCAGTAGTCCAGAGGAGTTAGTCTGGATCAGTAGTCCGAAGGAGTTAGTCCGGATCAGTAGTCCGGAGGAGTTAGTCCGGATCAGTAGTCCGGAGTAGTTAGTCCGGAGGAGTTAGTCCGGAGTAGTTAGTCCGGATCAGTAGTCCGGAGTAATCAAGTCCGTAGCCGATGAAAAAAGTGATCTCGTAGCATCAGTCCAGGAGCATCAAGTCCGTAGCGATGAAACAGTGATCCGTAGCATCAGTCCGGAGCATCAAATCCGTAGGAGTGAAACAGTGTTCCGCAGCAGTGCAACTGCACTGCACTGGACATTTACATTGTAAACCATTATGAAAATAACAAAATACCCCCCATTTGGATTCAAAGAAAAATACTAGAAAAATTAATTCCCACTATTTCAAAATGTGAAAATTGGGATTTAGTGTAAAATCTCGGAAAAACCCAAAAGTTCGTAGTGGTGAATTTTTGGAAAGTGGGTTAGACATCTCGGAAAAATCCCCAAAAATCAGATTATCTTATTTATGCTATGGGAAAGTACAGGATTACCCTTGATGTATGACTGTACAGGGTTGCATATTTGAGACAGCACCCGCGGTGTAGTCTCTATTGGTGCTAGTCACCAACCCCTTGACCTTTCGGGTGCGGGCAAGGGGAAGTCATGTACCCGGTTCCGGGCAAGGGGAAGTCATGAGGTCAGATTCAGATACACTGACCGTGATGAGAAAATAGCTCGGAAAGAAAAAGGAGTAGCCCTCAAAGCTACGGAATGCTCCAGTAATCATCAAGAGGATGATACGGATGAGTCAGAGAATTCTGACTCAGACACAGAAGAGGAAATAGCTCTTCTTGTCACGCCCCGGATTTCCAACCCGAGGAGACCGGAACGTGACCTTCCCTTTACCCAAGTTTGGATAAAGGGGATAGAATACAACATGCTCACACAGGATACCATACACTTCACATTTTATATTTAGAGAGACAAAAACCATATTTTTATTAAGTCCAAACATACAAGAGTGCCCAAACATGCTTTTATTACATAAAACTCCTCATTACAATATCCTCCCACTAGGGTTACAAAGCTCACACAAAAACAGCGAAACTCAAATAATAATAAACAAAGCCACAAAACAGAACTGCCTCCAACTTGGGTGTTCCCGCCTAACGCCTGTAGGTCCCTGTAGAAAAACCAAACACAGTAGGAGGGGTGAGCAACCACAGCTGAGTAGGGATCATGTCTCCCTAACCCATCCCATGCTCCTAGCATCTACATGCCATGTGTACAAGTGCAGTGTCG
This sequence comes from Taxillus chinensis, assembly GCA_023512835.1. Taxonomy (NCBI): domain Eukaryota; kingdom Viridiplantae; phylum Streptophyta; class Magnoliopsida; order Santalales; family Loranthaceae; genus Taxillus; species Taxillus chinensis. The sequence goes on along the minus strand of CM042090.1, from coordinate 55,569,238 downwards.
TGATACAATTATTTCAACAAATATAATGGCAAGCTATATCAGCAAATACAATTATTTCCACAGCCACACAGGCTAGCACATGAACAGTCCCGGGCTTCCACAGCCACCGGGTTTCACAAAACACTCCCGGGCTTCCACAGCCACCGGGTTTCACAATAGTCCCGGGCTTCCACAGCCACCGGGTTTCACAATAGTCCCGGGCTTCCACAGCCACCGGGTTTCACAAAACAGTCCCGGGCTTCCACAGCCACCGGGTTTCACAAAACACAGTATACATAACCACTCAGGCATAAAACCAAACACTTAGTAGGCACACATTCACAAATGTACAAACCCAACCACTCAGGCATAAAAACAAACACTTGGCAAGCACACCTTTACCAACTCACAATTCTAGCCATACTGGCATATTATCAAACACATACTGGGCATATTCATACAAACATATTCACATAGGCATTTTATCAAACATTTAACATGCACTGCCCACCCAACATCAGAATCACACCAAAATGCCATTGAAAGCCAACATTCATATAGGAGATCACACCTATATGAATTTACATATAAGTATTAAAGCAATAACAATGGAAACTTTACAAAATATCCACAGGGCCTAACCCCGGAATAGACCAGGAAAGACAGAACCCCTACCTCAAAGATCCTCCACGCTCTTGCCTCCACGCTTAATGCCGTCCAACCACGGGAATGACAACGACAGCCACGAACTGGAGCTCTCACTCTCAATCTCCCTCTCTCTCTCTCTCTCTGTGACGGCTGCGGCGGCTGACAACAAAAACCCTAAACCTAAAATAAAGAGAGCTCCTCTTTATATAGACCTCACTTATCAAAACGACGTAGTTTTGATAAATGAAATCCCACCATCAAAACTACGTAGTTTTGATAAATGAAACACACCATCAAAACGACGTAGTTTTGATAAATAAAACACACCATCAAAACGACGTAGTTTTGATAAATAAAACATGAACTAACCACTCCGCTTCCACACAGGACAAAATACCCACAATCCGAACATGGTTATTGTCACACGCAGCCTCTACACGCTCCCACTTGAGCTCATTACACTCTCTAACAACCAAGCCACGAAGACTGGTAGAAACACTCCTTCGAAGATTAGCTGGAAACGCGGCCTCGAAGATCTATCTCGAAGATCTAACTTTCGACCCTCAAACCTTCGAACTTCGACCCTCGGTCTTCGACCCTACGACCCAAATCTTCGGGTCTTCCACCTTTCGACCCAAGCGTTCGCCCAGGGTATTGTTCATCTTCGTTCCAGCTTGTTCTACCCAAAACACGGGTCATTACATCTCCGAGATAGCCCAGCCCATACCCGTCACAAGAATTTTGTCCGCTTTGGCCAACCAGTCTTGGGCCTCGCCCTCATGGCCTGCTCCACACGGTTTTGTCTTTGGGCCTCGCCCAAAACGCGTCCCTGTGAGGTGAGGTATCCGTCCCCTCCTATAAGGCGGACTTTGTTCTCCTCACCAAGCAATGTGGGACTAACACCCACTCATGGGTCGTTACAATCCACCCCCCTTAGGAGGCCCACGTCCTCGTGGGACCATGGCACACCACTCCGGGTCTGGCTCTGATACCATCCGAGATAGCCCAGCCCATACCCGTCACAAGAATTTTGTCCGCTTTGGCCAACCAGTCTTGGGCCTCGCCCTCATGGCCTGCTCCGCACGGTTTTGTCTTTGGGCCTCGCCCAAAACGCGTCCCTGTGAGGTGAGGTATCCGTCCCCTCCTATAAGGCGGACTTTGTTCTCCTCACCAAGCAATGTGGGACTAACACCCACTCATGGGTCATTACACTTCTTGTTAAATCCTTTGAACGATTCCTTCGGAAAAGTAGAAAAGGATTTAGAAGAGGCTCCTCATCATCCAGAAGGAAGGAACGATCGGAGTCGAGCTCCCAAGAATGCTTTAATTGTGGGAAACCCGGTCACTGGGCCAAGGAATGTAGATCCAAATCTAAGATGGCAAAGAAAAGTGACAAGGTTACTCCTCGACGTACCACCTCAGACAACAACAAAAACAAGAGGAAGGCGTTCGTGACAAAGTACATCAGTGGCTCGGAAGAAGAGGAGGAATCCTCGAATGATGAGCCAACTCCTAAGCCGAACGTCTGCCTCATGGCAAATACTGAGGTACCTTCTATCTCTGAGCTCATAAGTAAAATAGAATCTCTTATTACTGAACGTGATCATGAAAAGAATGAGAGACTAATAATTACTCAAATGTACAAAGATATGGAAAGTCAGAATAAACGTCTTGAATTTACTATTACTAGACTTGAAAAAGACATAGCTGACTTCAGAGGAAAAGAAGCTTGGTATCATGATCTAAGGGCTGAAAATCATCTACTAAACACCAATCTCTCAGGCCTAAAAGTTATTGTAAAAAGACTCGAGAATGAACTAGAATAAGAAAAGGAAATAAATCGCAAGTGGCTTAAATTCGGGGAAATAGCCTCTTCATTTAGGACTGATCCGGAAAATGTTCGAGTCAAACCTGGCCTAGGCTCAGAATCATCAACCTCCAATGCTCAAGCTACTAAGTGTCCTCCGGATTTCACTCCAAAACTAACCAACTTATATCCTGTTAGTACGTCTAAACCGTTGGATGGTTTCATTTCAAGTGGCACCATAGTTTATGACTGTGGAGTTGAGGCTGTTACTGCACTTCCCGAAGCAGTAGCACCCATAACTAATGATAAAGGGAAGGCTGCTACAGTTAAAGCCAAAACTGTAGCACCCAAAAAGAAAGGAAAGGCTAAGGCTGACGCATCTAGGGCCAAGAGCGCGTCACCCAAACGCAATGGATTAGGCCACAGGGAACAGAGTAGAAAGTCTGTAAAATCTAAGAGACTTGTATCCCTTGTTTGTACTCCACATTATAGTGTCTGTTCCATCTGTAGGGAAATAGGTCATTATCACTATGAATGTTGGAGTTTATCTGATAACTAGCTTTGTAATCAAATTCGTACCAATAAAGATTAGTTCAATAAAAAGGATTCTTCGAGCAAAACAAAAGCTAAACCTCAAAGGAGTGTCTCTCCCAAGATAACCCAAATAAAAGAAGCAGCTGAAACTAACAAATTAAAGTCAAGTTAGAGAGCTAAAAGTCCTAGCAAAGTCAAATCATGAACTGTTGACATTACTGTTGTTCTTTCTAACCGCCCGAAACAAGTTTGGGCACCAAATGTAATGACCCGTGTGTAAGAAGTTAACCACAAACACCTTGGATGTTGGTGCACAAGTTTGAGGTAAGAGATGAGCCCAAGAGGGGACTTTTGGGAGGTGCATGTGACAAGTGATAACGTGCATTTATGCCCTAGGAAGATGCTATGCATATACAGGCACTTTTAGGCTATTTTGTCAAGTTTTGGAGGTTTATTTTGACCTATTAGATGGGCTCAGATGAATTGGCGTGCAGAGCAAAAGATTCTTAGAATGATGTCTTCTTTCTACCACAAAAGTTTTAGGCCAAAAGAACGTGCGCGCGAATTGGACCCATTTGGCGTGCAAGGTTATTTTTGCATGGATGTCTTTTACATGATGCAAGAAGGCTTGGGGTAAAGTTTGAGTGCATTTGGAGCTGCACGCCAATTGGGGAATTGGCGTTCAAATTGGCGTGCAGGCATATTTTTGCGTGGTTACCTTAGTTTTGTTATTCTAATCATCTTTTCCCAAAGGAGCATGTTGGAATTGTGGATATTTTGGTGTGTATAGATGTGGGAAGGTCATAGCTTGTTCCATCAAAACTACGTTGTTTTGATGCTAGGATTCACTTAATCAAAACTATGTCGTTTTGATGTTGTGTTGTCTATATAAGGAGGAGAAGCCTCTCTGTTTTAGGTTTAGGGTTTGTTGCTCCACCAGCCGTCATAGAGAGAGAGAGAGAGAGAGAGAGAGAGAGAGAGAGAGAGAGAGAGAGAGAGAGAGAGAGAGGGAGAGAGAGGGAAGGAGAGCTCCTGGTTGCTGCCGGGCATCTTACGTGGGTGGTCGGTGTCTCGTGGGCGGACAGCGTTCGGCGTGGGAACAGTATTGCGGTGTTGTTGTATTTTACTTGAGGTAGGGGTTCTGTTCTTCCTAAATCCTCCTCTGTTCTAGGGTTCTAGGGTAGAATATGGATTATATCTGTTTATATATATATGTAATCCATATAGGTGTGATCTCCTATATGGATGTTGGCCTTCAATGGCATTTTGGTGTGATTTTGTTGTTGCATGCTATATGTTCGATGAAATGCCTGTGTGAATATAGTTGTGTGTATATGCCCATTAGATGTTTGGTAATATGCCTGTGTGGCTGGACTTGTGATTTGGTGTATGTATGCATGCTGGGTGTTTGTTCTATTGCCTGAATGGCTGGGTTTGTGCACTTGTGAACGGGTGCACACCAAGTGTTTGGTTTTATGCTTAAGTGACCGTAGTGTGTGTAATCTAGCCTGAAGAGGCGGTTAAATTATTTTGCCTGAGAGGCGGTTAAGCTAGTGGCCTGAAGAGGCGGTTAAACTACTTTGCCTGAGAGGCGGTTAAATCAGTGGCCTGAAGAGGCGGTTAAATTACTTGCTTGAGATGTGGTTTGTTAGCCAGTGTGACTGGGGCTGGGGTTACGCCCACTTGTGTGGAATGTTTTATTCTTTTTCTAATACTGCCACGTCACTACACTTGTGCACATGCATGTAGCCGCTAGGAACATGGGAAGGGTTGGGGAGACTTGATCCCCCTGCGAGTCGTGGTTGCTCACCCCTCCTACTGTGTTTGCTTGTTTTCCAGGGACTTACAGGCGTTAGGTGGATACACCAAGGTGGAAGACCATCTTCATTTTATTGTTCACTTCAGTAAATGTAATTTACTAATTTATGTAACTCCAAGGGGGGGGGGGAATGTACTAAGGAATTGAATTGTAGTAAGGAACCTAGTTGGTTTGTGAACCTTTGGTGTTTGATATTAAATAAAGATGTAGCTTGTTTGATTTATTGTAATTGTTAGTTTTGCTTGTGTGGCATACAGTGATCCAACCCCGTTGCCCTCCGTGTGGGTGAATGGGGAGTCACGTACCTGTTTCCTCGGGTTGGAAATTCGGGGCGTGACACCAAAAGTGCAAGCTGTTATTTTTCAGGAGCATCTCTGGAATGTACTGCCGGATCACTTGAAGTTAAAGATCAATCAAAGCAAGTGGGCTCTCGATAGTGGATGCTCCAGACATATGACGGGTGATCAGACTCTGCTTGTAGAAGTTAATGAAAAACGAGGTCCATCCGTTTCATATGGTGACAACAGCAAAGGTAGGACTGTCGGGTATGACACTTTAACCAACGACTGTGTATCAATCACTAGAGTTGCACTAGTCGAAAGTTTAAAGCATAATTTGCTAAGTGTCAGTAATTTATGTGACAAAGGATTTACTGTTTCCTTTATGTCCAACACCTGTACAGTAAGAGAAAACTTATCCGGAGATGTTAAGTTATCCGGATCAAGAGATGGGGACATATACTCAGTGGTCTTAAGAAATAATTCTTCTGACCCTGTATGCTTCCTCACTAAAGCTTCAGATGAAAATAGTTGGTTATGGCACAAGCGATGCGCACATTTAAACTTTAAGATATTGTCTAAATTAGCATCACTTGATCTTGTCACTGGTCTACCTAAACTCAAATTCTCTAGAGATACTCTCTGTCGAGAATGCCAACTCGGCAAACAGACCAAACACAGCTTTAAGAGCAAATCAGTTAATTTAATAACTGCTCCTCTACAACTTCTTCATATGGACCTCTGTGGTCCTATTTCTGTTCCTTCGCTGGTTGGTGCGAGATATACCCTTGTGGTTATCGATGATTTCACCAGATACACATGGGTGATGTTCCTGAAATCAAAGGATCAAACTTTTGAGCATCTTGTAGATCTTTTCAACTCGATAAGCAACTCACAAGGACTGAGCATAAAGTGCATCAGGAGTGATCATGGTACAGAATTTGATTTTTCAGATATGAGATCATATTGTTCTGAACATGGCATTCAGCACGACTTCTCTGCGCCCAGAACTCCACAACAAAATGGGGTAGCTGAGCGCAAGAATCGTACTTTAGTCGAGGCTGGCCGATCTTTGTTAGGCAGGGGCAACGCTTCCTCTCAGTTTATGGGCTGAAGTTGTGTCCACCGCCCGCTATGTTCAGAACAAAACTCTAATAAATAAATCTACCATGAAAACACCCTATGAGATGTGGAGAGGACGAAAGCCTTCAATTTCACATTTCAGAGCTTTTGGGTGTACTTGCTATATATTGATAAATGGCAAAGAAACCCGAAATAAATTTGAACCAAAACCTGATGATAGGATTTTTGTTGGGTACTCATTACATAGCAAGGCTTATCGGGTCTTTAATAGAAAACTTTTTAAAGTTGAAGAATCTATCCATGTGACTTTTGATGAAGCTATTCTGGATTGGTCAAAAGTTGCTTCTTCAAGTTCTAATGTGCAGGTCCTGGATAGCAACATCGATTATTCGAAGTTTATGAATGTTCCTGTTACACATTCTGACCAATCACGTGGCATCAGCGAGACACAAAGAAATTATATGGATGATGCTACGGATGACTCAGACTTAGGACTACCATTAAGCTCCAGACATACTCCTTCGGATACCCAAAATTCTGGAGCACCTCTAAGTCCGTCCGAACCAGTTAACACTGAAAGAAACAGTGTTGAAAAACCACCTCGTTCTACCGTACCTTCTAATACGGAAACATCTGGTCCGGAAGAAGCTCAACCAGCAGAAATACCTGAACCACCTAATCTGGCAGAGCTTCAAATTATTCAAGATCAACCATCACATGCACAGAATTACAGATGGACCCGAAACCATCCCTCAGATCAAGTGATTGGTGATCCTACTGCTGGTGTAAGAACAAGAGCAGCCACTTTCAATATGTGTCTTAACTCATGTTTTCTATCTCAAATAGAACCAAAAGTGGTAGATGAAGCTCTTCAGGATTCGAATTGGATAGAAGCCATGCAAGAAGAGCTGAATCAATTTAAGAGAAATAATGTGTGGACTCTAGTACCAAGGCCTAAGTCTCAGCAAGTCATTAGAGTTAAATGGGTGTTCTGGAACAAGCTTGATACGGATGGAATTGTAATCTGGAACAAAGCCAGACTGGTAGCCAAAGGATATCGTCAAGAAGAAGGAATAAACTATGATGAGACCTTTGCTCCGGTGGCAAGACTTGAGGTAATCCGAATGTTTCTGGCGTATGCTTCATATGAAAACTTCATAGTTTATCAAATAGACGTCAAGAGTGCATTTCTGAATGGAGATTTTCAAGAGGAGGTGTACGTTGAACAACCTCCAGGTTTCATTGAACCCAAGGTTGGACATCTGGTTTACAACCTCCATGTGTCCACTTCCTCATTTTTCACTCATGAATCCTAGTTTGGTCAAATCATATGATTTTTAATTAATCTTAGCTACATCGTTCAGCAGGACGGTTTTGCTATGTTGACCTATATGAACTTGTGTATTTATTATCTGACATATGCCCTGATTCAGTCACATTGATCATTCTCTAGTATGTATATGTTTATTTCATTCTTGGTAATGCATAAGTTCTGCTACTGTAATGACCTGTGTGTAACCCGTGTGTAAGAAGTTAACCACAAACACCTTGGATGTTGGTGCACAAGTTTGAGGTAAGAGAGGAGCCCAAGAGGGGACTTTTGGGAGGTGCATGTGTCAAGCGATAGCGTACATTTATGCCCTAGGAAGATGTTATGCGTTTACAGGCGGTTTTAAGCTGTTTTGGCTGATCTTGGAGCTCACTTTTGACCTAGTAGATGGCCTCAAACAATTGGCGTGCAAGAACAAAAGTTTCTTAGAATGAGGTCCTCTATCTACCACAGAAATTTCAGAGCATTTGGAGCTGCACGTGAATTCACCCATTTCACTTGCAAGCATATTTTTGCTTCTCAGGCCTCTACAAGATGCAAGGAGGCTTGGGGTAAAGTTTGAGTGCATTTGGAGCTGCACGCCAATTGGGGAATTTGCGTTCAAATTGGCGTGCAGGCATATTTTTGCATGGTTACCTTAGTTTTGTTATTCTAATCATCTTTTCCCAAAGGACCAGGTTGGAATAGTGAGTATTTTGGTGTGTATGGATGCGGAAAGGTTGTAGCTTGTGTAATCAAAACTACGTCGTTTTGATCCTGGGTTTCACTTAATCAAAACTACGTCGTTTTGATAATGGGAGGTCTATATAAGGATGAGGAGACTCCTTGTTCTAGGGTTAGGGTTCTTTTCAGCCGCCGGAGAGAGAGAGAGAGAGAGAGAGAGAGAGAGAGAGAGAGGGAAGGAAGGAGAGCTGCTGGCTTGCTGCCGGAGCGTCGTGCGTGGGGAAGACAACGTCTAGCGTGGAAGCAAGAGCTGAAGGACGTTTTCAAGGTAGGGGTTCTGTCTCACCTGGTCTGTTCCGGGGTGAGGCCCTGTGTAGAGGGTTTCTCGAGTTTCTATTGATATTGTTATATTATTTATATGTAAATTCATATAGGTGTGACCTCCTATATGAATGTTGGCCTCAATGGCGTTTTGGTGTGATTTCTGAGGTTGGGTGGTTAGTGCATGTTAAGTGTTCGATAAAATGCCTGTGTGAATATGCCTGTGTGTATGCTCAGAACGTGTTTGAAATAATGCCTGTGAGGCTATATATATTATGTGTTTGAAATAATATCTGTGTGGCTGGGTTTGTGAGCCTGTGAATATATGCATGCTAAGTGTTCGACGTTATTCCCGTGTGACTAAACATATTAAGTGTTTGATGTTATGCCTGTATGGCCTTATGTGCTGCGTGTTTGCTTGTACACCCGGTGGCTGTGGAAGCCCGGGACTGTTTTGTGTTAGCCTGTGAGGCTGTGGAAACTATGCCTGAGAGGCGGTTAAACTATTTGCCTAAGAGGCGGTTAAATCATTGGCCTGAAGAGGCGGTTAAATTACTTGAATCATTGGCCTGAAGAGGCGGTTAAATCACTTGAATCATTGGCCTGAAGAGGCGGTTAAATCACTTGTGGTTAAAGTGTTAGCCTGTGTGAATGTAGAAATGATTGTATTTTGCTGGTGGTTTGTTATTATATCTGTTGGAATGTATCACGACACCACACTCGTACACATGTCATGTAAATGCTAGGAGCATGGGATGGGTTGGGGAGACATGATCCCTAACGAGGCTGTGGTTGCTCACCCCTCCTCTTGTGGTGTGTTTTCTTGCAGGAACCTACAGGCGTTAGGTGGGAACACCTAGGTGGAAGACCATAATTATTTTACTCTCTTCCATTTATGTTTTGTTTTTTTTTATGGGAATTGATGTAACCCCAGTGGGGATGGGATTGGAAAGGATTTTGCTGTAATAAACTGGTTTGGATTGCTTTTATGAACATTACTTTCTTGAATGTGTTGTGGATGTTTAAAATGTTAAATTCTTGATTTGTATCCTAACCCCTTTACCCTCCGTGTGGGTAAAAGGGGAGTCACGTACCGGTTTCCTCGGGTTGGAAAGCCGGGGCGTGACAATATGGTATCAGAGCATGGTCTAGTTGGCCTAGGGTAGTGGGCGGATCTGGTTATCTTGAGTCCTTTGGAGGAACCTAGAGGGACGTGCCTGATCAACACAGTCCTCTTTGAGCCTCTATGGTGTACTTGGGGTAGGCCAGACCTGAGGTAGGATTTGCATACATTGGCATTAGGGCACTAGTTGCATATGTTGCTCATGTGTGATTGTGTGAAAACTGTGATTAAGCTGTGTATGTGGTAGGAAAGCATGAATAACGTGATAAAGTGTTAATCTGTGCAACTCTGATCTTTTGTGGTAATTTGAACATGAAAGCAAGGAAAAGAAATTGTGGAATTGAAACTGTGTGCTTGGAAACTTGTGGCTTGTGAACTGTTAACAAAATAAAATAAAATAATAATAATAAATAAATAAATAAGTAAATAAATAAATACATTAAATTAAATATGTAATAATGTTGGTGTTCTGTGCATGATTGAGCATGTGATTTGTCTGGTATGGTGTGCAATAAACGAGGTTATGAGCAATGCGATGGAGTGTAACTTTGTATAGTCTGTGAAATGTGAACCTATGGACTTGTGTGGTAATAATGCGTGTTATAGCTTAAGCTGCTTAGTCAGTAGTGGTCTCGCGATTGTTGAGATCATTTAGTGTTAATCTGGAGCGCTACCTTTTCGCTTAACCAATGTTTCTGGAAACTATAATGTCACGCCCCGGATTTCCAACCCGAAGAGACCGGAACGTGACCTTCCCTTTACCCGAGTTTGGATAAAGGGGATAGAATACAACATGCTCACACAGGATACCATACACTTCACATTTTATATTTAGAGAGAGAAAAACCATATTTTTATTAAGTCCAAACATACAAGAGTGCCCAAACATGCTTTTATTACATAAAACTCCTCATTACAATATCCTCCCACTGGGGTTACAAAGCTCACACAATAACAAATAAACTCAAATAATAATAAACAAAGCCACAAAACAGAAGCGCCTCCAACTTGGGTGTTCCCCCTAACGCTTGTAGGTCCCTGTAGAAAAACCAAACGGTAGGAGGGGTGAGCAACCACGGCTCAGTAGGGATCATGTCTCCCAACCCATCCCATGCTCCTAGCATCTACATGCCATGTGTACAAGTGCAGTGTCGTGATACAATTATTTCAACAAATATAATGGCAAGCTATATCAGCAAATACAATTATTTCCACAGCCACACAGGCTAGCACATGAACAGTCCCGGGCTTCCACAGCCACCGGGTTTCCAAGAGCAGTCCCGGGCTTCCACAGCCACTGGGTTCCACAAAACAGTCCCGGGCTTCCACGGCCACCGGGTTTCACAATAGTCCCGGGCTTCCACGGCCACCGGGTTTCACAATAGTCCCAGGCTTCCACAACCACCGGGTTTCACAAAACACAAGATACATAACCACTCAGGCATAAAACCAAACACTTAGTAGGCACACATTCACAAATGTACAAACCCAACCACTCAGGCATAAAAACAAACACTTGGCATGCACACCTTTACCAACTCACAATTCTAGCCGTACTGGCATATTATCAAACACATACTGGGCATATTCGTACAAACATATTCACATAGGCATTTTATCAAACATTTAACATGCACTGCCCACCCAACATCAGAATCACACCAAAATGCCATTGAAAGCCAACATTCATATAGGAGATCACACCTATATGAATTTACATATAAGTATTATAGCAATAACAACGGAAACTTTACAAAATATCCACAGGGCCTAACCCCGGAACTGACCAGGAAAGACAGAACCCCTACCTCAAAGATCCTCCACGCTCTTGCCTCCACGCTTAATGCCGTCCAACCACGGGAATGACAACGACAGCCACGAACTGGAGCTCTCTCTCTCAATTTCCCTCTCTCTCTCTCACGTAGTTTTGATAAATGAAATCCCACCATCAAAACGACGTAGTTTTGATAAATTAAACACACCATCAAAACGACGTAGTTTTGATAAATGAAACACACCATCAAAACGACGTAGTTTTGATAAATAAAACACACCATCAAAACGACGTAGTTTTGATAAATGAAACACACCATCAAAACGACGTAGTTTTGATAAATAAAACACACCATCAAAATGACGTAGTTTTGATAAATAAAACATGAACTAACCACTCCGCTTCCACACAGGACAAAATACCCACAATCCGAACATGGTCATTGTCACACGCAGCCTCTACACGCTCCCACTTGAGCTCATTACACTCTCTAACAACCAAGCCACGAAGACTCGTAGAAACACTCCTTCGAAGATTAGCTGGAAACGCGGCCTCGAAGATCTGTCTCGAAGATCTAACTTTCGACCCTCAAACCTTCGAACTTCGACCCTCGGTCTTCGACCCTACGACCGAAATCTTCGGGTCTTCCACCTTTCGACCCAAGCGTTCGCCCAGGGTATTGTTCATCTTCGTTCCAGCTTGTTCTACCCAAAACACGGGTCATTACATCCTCTCCCCCTTAAGACTTTTCGTCCTCGAAAAGAAACAACATGCAAGGAAAACAAACACATGCGGCCCATTTGCAAGACAGCGAGCCACAACGCCCAGATGGATCACACAACATAACAGGACATCTCAAACACATTTTGCAATCTCAAAACACATCTCAATAAAAATACCAGTTTACAAGTAGAAATACAAATACACCAAAGCATGAACCACAAAAAAAACACATCACTACAGCCACCTGCCCCCCTTAAGATTGTTCGTCCTCGAACAACTTTGGGTGTTGCTCACACATCATGGATTCGCGTTCCCATATTTCCTCTATAGGACGTGTCATCCTCAAAAAGACAATACACTTTCCATAATGCACATGCTGATGCACATCGCCCACAACCATTCACATACCCGCGACTGAAGATATCACACAATAACACACATGAAGGCACGTACCCACAGACCCAATACAACACAGCATGATAGGGAAACACATATTCTAATCTCACAAACAACCCTTGTTCTCCTCACCTAACACATGTCACAAGTATTCACATGTCACGACAGTATAAGACATATACGCCCATCACTAACACGTTTAACAGATCACATAGGTCACAGAGCAACTCACATCATAAACACCACCACAAGGAACAACTCACAAACAAAACACTACTACACGTTGAACGTTCCACTGCCCATTCACCAACATTATAAACTCATCCGCAGGGAGTGTCCTCACAACCTTCCCACCTTTGGACTTTTCGTCCCCGAAAAGAGAAAGCAAGTAGTAAACATCACGAGAAGATCAAAGCAACACATAACACCCAGGAGCACAACCAGACTAGAGCTTGGCCAATTAGCGTGCTGACAACAACTCATGTGAGCAAGTAACAACAACGGTGAGGTTGAGAAACCTCCCACAGATTCATAAGCCTATGTGTGAAGCATCCATTCGCTAGAATTCATATGATTGAACGAGAAGTCACCGCATCGACATAGCAGGGTACTCGGCGTTAGACGCCTACTCGTGTCACAATAAGACCAACACGCCACAATGTAGAATACCCAACAATGACACCACTGAGATTTGATGTCAACGGACACAACCAATTTACAACGTAGCCACACTCCATATGTAGACCTTACCCTGACAGCAAACACAAAGAGGTCACAAGGAAACACAAACAAACAAGAGAAAAGCATTATGCAAACCACAATCGCATTCCCACACATGGAGATCACCCCAGCAGCACCATCATCACTGCTAAAACCACCTCACTCTATAGCGATACACGCAACAACAGAACCCAACCAATGCCAAAGGGAACTCAAGATGACTTACAATCCAGGACACAACTACATCAGGATGAAGTTTGCCCTTCACCATTCGGTCATAGTCAACAAGACGCCCAACGGTGTCCAAGGAGTAACTCAAAACAACAAACGTAGTACCATACTCAATCACGGCAAGACCAAAAAAAACTACTATTGGGCTAACACCAGTCACCAACGTTGAGAATCTACTAAAGAATCCCATGAACCAGAACGTCACACAAATAACACCTCTCTGACTACGGTCAAATAGGGATCCACCAAGGTCCCACACAGCCTTCACTAACTGAGGCTTATGTTACAACCCAAGTGATAACGCCTTACTCCAGTCGGTAGACATTCCATGCGATAAGAATCCTTTGATCTTTGGGTAGTTGCCAACAACGTAGTTCTCTCCACCCTGGAAAACTCTCCTACCCGCAACATGACAATAACGGAATCCGCGATGTCACCACTCACAGGTCACAAGGGAATCCTTAGCCTCCAGGACATACTCCACCTCATGGCCCACTAACCCCGCTATACCAACCGTCACGTTCTATCTCAACACACCAATAAAACACTCAAACCGACCAAGAAATACTCAGGCTCTAGCCTTAGCTAATTGTGATCAATTGCCATTCCTCCAGGTAGGCACAGGAAACAAGACATGCAAACACCCGATTCGGGACTTTCATGTAGCACCCAAACACACCAACACCTTGATATCGTGAACCATCTCCCTTATCGCGTGATACCGTACATGAAAAGTTTTCAAGGAGGACATATGTAGGTCATTCGCCTACCACCACCGCTCTAATGCATACACCTTTTGATATCCGCCCGACATAAAACTCTCCCCAAGGAGTAAGACTAATACCCCGTCCTAGCAAAACTGTCACAATCGACTCAACTCGGGAAATCAAACAACTCTTTTTCTTTCCCAACTTACCAACATTTTAGTAACACCAGACAAGGAATAACATAAACAACATCACCTCTAACACTCTTCCTCATCCTCACACCACGATTCCTATACCAATACGTCATGCCTCATCCTTCTCTACGCATATGTGTCGCAACACCCACACGTAGCAACTCCGCTATATACCTTTACCACTTATGCAACACATACAACAAGACAATGCTACATTTTCTGCACATTCTCAACACATGCAACGAAACACAAGACACCTGACCAGGTAGAACGTACCCAGTTTTAAACCTTCTCCTCTCCTTTAAACCCACTTCCCACAAGATACAGACCAAAGGAATGGCCCTACCATGCAAAAGCACACCCTTAGTCCCTAGAGAAATGTTTTCCAGATGTGGGTAAAAAGCCCGAATGAGGCCTGCCAAATCTCACTTGCTTACCTCTTGTTACCAATTGGATGCACCGGGCACGACCCTTGAAACCCACTCACAACCGATACTGAGCTCCAGGAATAATTCACATTTTATACATGTGCATACCCATTTCACAACATATTCTAGGAACATTACTCAAGGTCTTTCACACACCACAAACATAACAAATGGCTACTGCTTGACCAACTGAGAACCCAGAACACCTATATAGTTACTAACCAAAACTTGCAACGACCACTCTAGCCAACAAGATAACACTTCAAGGACTCTAAGAGCAGGCTATACTAGCTGCATTTTCCACCCTCAACCACAACGCTTGGAAAGGTAACCATAGGAATATCCCTTTCAAGTAGTACTCCACACATACCTTTATCCACATAAGAACATATCTCTATTATTCAAGGTTGCCAAGGAGGGGTCACACGTTACCCACAAGCCATCACCTCACGCCTCAAGCTCTACTAGCTAGCAAAAAGGTAGCCTATAAGGTTTGATTACTTTAATTATCCACGGTTGTCAAAATTGAATACCACTCCCATATAAAACCAACACTCACATATCTATCAGTTACTTATTATCCTTCTAGTGTCATAAATATAAATGTTCATTTTTCTTATTATATTCTTATTATTATATATATATATATATATATATATATATTTTGTTACAAGTCACCAACCACGTCTATTAATAATGCTAACTCAAACGATCTCCTAAGCTTCACCAAACGGCAACCGTGGCTCAAGAGCCCTACCAACGAGAATACCCCTCTATTACAAGTGTCTTAATTTAATTGCTAGAAACTCAACAATCAAAGGTCCACCCATCCTCACCTAAGTCAGGACAAGACTCAACCAATCACTATCTTCCTGGAGATGTCCTACTTTTCCACGGATGTAACACCGATATCGCTTCTGCTACACTCTTTTCCAATGTCCCGATTGTCCATAGTAAGAACAGCCCTTTAAGCAACTGGTCTCAAATTGATTTGTTGGGGGATTGACCCCCATCTCGAAACTTGTGGCCATCTTTCGATTGCCCTCGTCTGCCTCTTGGGGTCCTTTTCGCTGATCAGGACAACAATGCTTCGGTTGATCTTCATCCGAGCTCCTCCAAATGATGTGGGTTAACCGCCCTCGGCGTGCCTCGCTCTTAATCGTTATCGAATCTCATCCCTCAATCCTGGAATAATCGGGGTTAAAATGCCAATCTCTGCCCTGTGAAGATCATTACTTACAGCCTACGGCTCGCCACTTGCCCGCCCTGGGTGGCGGGCTCTTGTCGTACGGGTCATAATTTTTCGGAGGCTAGGTACACGAGGAGGTAGCACTCCAGGTTTACACTCAACGCTCTTAATACCATTACCGACTAGGCGTTTGGAGCTATAACTAATCTCAAAACACATTATCGCCACACATATTCGCAGATTCACATTTCACTGGACTATACAAGTTCACACCTTCACATTGCACATATCATTTATACTCAAGTGATTATCTCATCGTTTTGAACACCACATTGCTTATTCCACACAATACCATACAAAGGCACACACTTAAGCATTCACATATCTCACCTAGTCATTTTCATAATATCAACAGTATTATCTCTATGTAGTTCGTTCACATTGCACAAGTCCACTAGTACACAAATTCCATACCACATATTTTTTTTGTAGTCATGCTTAAGTTGTCACAATATATCAGAGTTGCACAATTAAATTTTTTTTTTTCATTTAAAACATTCCCCACGTTATCCATACATTCATGCATAAACAACAAATGCAACTAGTGCCCTAATGCCAATGTATGCAAATCCTACCACAAGACTGGACTACCCCAAGTACACCTTAGAGGCTCCAAGAGGACCATGTTGATCAGGCACGTCCCTCCAGGCCCCTCCAAAGGACTCAAGATAATCAAGTCCGCCCACTACCCTAGGCCAACTAGACCATGCTCTGATACCATATTGTCACGCCCCGGATTTCCAACCCGAGGAGACCGGAACGTGACCTTCCCTTTACCCAAGTTTGGATAAAGGGGATAGAATACAACATGCTCACACAGGATACCATACACTTCACATTTTATATTTAGAGAGAGAAAAACCATATTTTTATTAAGTCCAAACATACAAGAGTGCCCAAACATGCTTTTATTACATAAAACTCCTCATTACAATATCCTCCCACTTTGGGGTTACAAAGCTCACACAATAACAAATAAACTCAAATAATAATAAACAAAGCCACAAAAACAAGCGCCTCCAACTTGGGTGTTCCCGCCTAACGCCCGTAGGTCCCTGTAGAAAAACCAAACAAGTAGGAGGGGTGAGCAACCACGGCTCAAGAGGGATCATGTCTCCCCAACCCATCCCATGCTCCTAGCATCTACATGCCATGTGTACAAGTGCGGTGTCGTGATACAATTATTTCAACAAATATAATGGCAAGCTATATCAGCAAATACAATTATTTCCACAAACCACACAAAGCTAGCACATGAACAGTCCCAGGCTTCCACGACCACCGGGTTTCCAAGAGATCCCGGGCTTCCACAGCCACTGGGTTCCACAAAATAGTCCCGGGCTTCCACAGCCACCGGGTTTCACAATAGTCCCGGGCTTCCACAGCCACCGGGTTTCACAATAGTCCCGGGCTTCCACAGCCACCGGGTTTCACAAAACAGTCCCGGGCTTCCACAGCCACCGGGTTTCACAAAACACAGTATACATAACCACTCAGGCATAAAACCAAACACTTAGTAGGCACACATTCACAAATGTACAAACCCAACCACTCAGGCATAAAAACAAACACTTGGCATGCACACCTTTACCAACTCACAATTCTAGCCGTACTGGCATATTATCAAACACATACTGGGCATATTCATACAAACATATTCACATAGGCATTTTATCAAACATTTAACATGCACTGCCCACCCAACATTAGAATCACACCAAAATGCCATTGAAAGCCAACATTCATATAGGAGATCACACCTATATGAATTTACATATAAGTATTATAGCAATAACAACGGAAACTTTACAAAATATCCACAGGGCCTAACCCCAGAACTGACCAGGAAAGACAGAACCCCTACCTCAAAGATCCTCCACGCTCTTGCCTCCACACTTAATGCCGTCCAACCACGGGAATGACAACGACAGCCACGAACTGGAGCTCTCTCTCTCAATTTCCCTCTCTCTCTCTGTGATGGTTGCGGCGGCTGACAACAAAAACCCTAAACCAAAAATAAAGAGAGCTCCTCTTTATATAGACCTCACTTATCAAAACGACGTAGTTTTGATAAATGAAACACACCATCAAAACGACGTAGTTTTGATAAATAAAACACACCATCAAAACGACGTAGTTTTGATAAATGAAACACACCATCAAAACGACGTAGTTTTGATAAATAAAACACACCATCAAAATGACGTAGTTTTGATAAATAAAACATGAACTAACCACTCCGCTTCCACATAGGACAAAATACCCACAATCCGAACATGGTCATTGTCACACGCAGCCTCTACACGCTCCCACTTGAGCTCATTACACTCTCTAACAACCAAGCCACGAAGACTCGTAGAAACACTCCTTCGAAGATTAGCTGGAAACGCGGCCTCGAAGATCTGTATCGAAGATCTAACTTTCGACCCTCAAACCTTCGAACTTCGACCCTCGGTCTTCGACCCTACGACCCAAATCTTCGGGTCTTCCACCTTTCGACCCAAGCGTTCGCCCAGGGTATTGTTCATCTTCGTTCCAGCTTGTTCTACCCAAAACACGGGTCATTACATATAAGCCGTGCGACTATTGAGGTAACAGAGGAGGCCGCGACCCAGTTTGGGCAAGTGAGAGAGCTGCAGGCTGAAGGTGATAGACTAATCACGGTAGAGGTTGGCGTCTTGAGCTCGATTATTCCAGAGGTGAGGGATGCAATTCGACAACTGATCAGGAGCGAGGTACGCCGAGAGCTGTCAGCCCTCAACACTCCCGTTTGAGTCCTGTTTCTCAAAAGATTACGCTTGTTGTGGACAAACGGGCACTGGAACAGAGAGTGTGCCAGAAGCAGACCGGTGTTACCTCGTGGAAAAGTAGGACGTCTTCGTACGATCTGTTTTAGTAGGATCGGGAGTGATGCTGGGGACTGGCTCGGCGAGCTAGGGGTAAAGCTCAACGCCGAGTCCCGATTTGGAGGCAGGGAGGACTACCTAGTGAGGCCAGGTGGAAGAGCAAGACAGAAATTCACTGGTGGTATCGTGCCCCTTTGGTGGGTAGTCGGTTGAGTCTCGTACTGGTTTATGTGAGGCTGGGTGGACCCTATCGTGTCCCGTTTCAGTTAGCATTTCGAATGGATGTGGGTGGTGACCTATTAGGAGATATATATTTATAACGCTGAAAGAATAATGAGTAACTAATAAAATATGGGTGTTGATTTTATAAGTGAGTGATATTCAATTTTGGCACATGTGGATAATCAAAGTAACCAAATCTTGTAGGCAACCTTTTTGCTAGTGGGAGGAAATTTAGACCTGGCTAGCTAGTAGAGCTTGAGGTGTGAGGTGATGGCTTGTGGGTTGTTGTGTGACCCCTCCTTGGCAACCTTGATTAATAGAAATATGTTCTTCGGCGGATAGAGGTGTGTGTTGGAGTACTACTTGAAAGGGATATTCCTATGGTTACCTTTCTTTTCCAAGCGTTGTGGTTGAGGGGAAAACGCGACTAGTATAGCTTTGCTCTTAGAGTCCTTGAAGTGTTATCTTGTTGGCTAGAGTGGTCGTTGCAAGTTCTTGGTTAGTAATTATATAGGTGTTGGGGTTCTCAGATGGTCAAGCAGTGGCCATGTGTCATGTTTGTCGAGTGTGAAAGACCATGAGTGATGTTCTTGGAACATGTTGTGAAATGGGGATGCACACGTGTAAAATGTGAAGTGCTCTGGAGCTCAACTATCGGCTATGAGTGGGTTTCAAGGGTCGTGCCCGATGCATCCAATTGGTAAAAAGAGGTAAGCAAGTGAGATTTGGCAGGCCTTGTTCGGGCTTTTTACCCACATTTGGAAAACATTTCTATAGGGGCTGCGGGTGTGCTTTTGCATGGTAGGGCCATTCCTTTGATTCGTATCTTGTGGGAAGTAGGCTTAGAGGAGGAGAGAAGGTGTAAGGCTGGTACGTTCTACTCGTCAGGTGTTTTGTGTTTCATTGCTTGTGTGCTGAAAAATGTGGTATTGTGTTATTGTATGTGTTGCATCTGCGGTAAAGGCATATAGCAGAGTTGCTACGTGTGGGTGTTGTGGCACATATGTGTAGAGGAGGATGAGGCATGGTGTAGTGGCATATTAACTGTGGTGTGGGGATGAAGAAGAGTGTTAGATGTGATGTTATTCATATTATTCCTTATCTGGTGTGATGTTTAATATTAAAGTGTTGATAAGCTAGGAAAAGGGTATTAGTGCTACTCCCTGGGGAGAGATCTATGTCGGGCGGATATCACAAGGGTGTATGTTTTGGAGCGGTGGTGGTAGGCGAATGATCTATATCTGTTCTCCTCGAAAACCTTTCATGTGTAGTATCACACGATAAGTGAGATGGTTCACGCCATCAAGGTGTTGGTGTATTTGAGACTTTTGTTGGTGTATCGAGATGGAACGCGATGGTTGGTATAGGGGAGTTGGTAGGCCATGAGGTGGAGTATGTCATAGAGGCAAAGAACTTCCTTGTGACCTGTGAATGGCGACACAGAGGGATCAATTGTCTTGTTGCAGGTGGGAGGATTTTTTCCTAGTCAGAGAGAGAGCTGTGTTAGTTATACTTCACCGATGTCAGAGGATAAGTTCCACTTCATTGCGTTTGGTGTTTGCCGACTCAGAAAGGCGTTAACACTTGGGCTATAGTGTAC
Source organism: Taxillus chinensis (assembly GCA_023512835.1). NCBI lineage: Eukaryota > Viridiplantae > Streptophyta > Magnoliopsida > Santalales > Loranthaceae > Taxillus > Taxillus chinensis. Next base: position 55,548,563 of record CM042090.1, on the reverse strand, counting down.
GCCTCAGTTAGTATGCAGGCTGTGGGACCTTAGTGGATACCTCTTAACCGTGATCAAGGATGCTAGCACGAGGTGTCCGAGAGGCGTTATAGTGTAGTGTTCTGGTTCACAGACTTCTTTTCGTCGATCCTCACGGTCGGTGACATGTGATAGCCGGATGGTGGATTTTGGTCTTGCTGTGGTTGTGTATGGTACTGCATTTGTTGTTTTGAGTTACTCCTTGGACTCCGTTGGGCGTCTTGTTGACTGTGACTGAATTGGTGGAGAGCAAACTTCATCCTGCTGTAGTTGTGTCCTGGATTGTAAGTCATCTTGAGTTCCCTTTGCCCTTGGTTGGGTTCTGTTGTTGCGTGTATCGCTATAGAGTGAGGCGGTTTCAGCTGTGATGCAGGTGCTGCTGTGGTGAATATCCCTGTGTGGGACTGTGATTGTGGTTTGCATAATGCTTTTCTCTTGTTTGTTCGTGTTTCCTTGTGACCTCTTTGTGTTTGCTGCCAGGGTAAGGTCTACATATGGAGTGTGGCTGCGTTGTAAATTGTTGGTGTCCGTTGACATCAAATCTCAGTGGTGTCATTGTTAGGTATTTCACATTGTGGAGTGTTGGTCCTATTGTGACACGAGTAGGCGTCTAACACCGAGTACCCTACTATGTCGATGTAGTGACTTCTCGTTCAATCATATGAATTCTAGCGAATGGATACTTCCTGCATAGGCTTATGGTGTTGGCCTTGTTCGGTTGCTGGGGTCTTAACGACTCTGTGAGAGGTTTCTCGACCTCACTGTTGTCAGACTTGCTCACATAAGTTGTTGTTAGCACGCTAATTGGCCAAGCCCTAGTTCTTGTTGTGCTCATGGGTGTTATGTGTTGCTTTGATCTTCTCGTGATGTTACTACTTGATTTCTCTTTTCGGGGACGAAAAGTCCAAAGGTGGGAAGGTTGTGAGGAAACTCCCTGCGGCTGAGTTTGTATGGAGTCAGCGAGTGGGCAGTGGAACGTTAAACGTGTAGTAGTGTTTTGTTTGTGCCTTGTTCCTTGTAGTGGTGTTTATGATGTGCGTATATGTCGTACGCCGTCGTGACATGTGAATACTTGTGACATGTGTTAGGTGAGGAGAACAAGGATTGTTTGTGAGTTTAGAATATGTGTTTCCCTATCATGCTGTGTTGTATTGGAGGGGTGGCTGTTGGTTGGTGTATTTGTATTTCCTTTTGACTTTTGACTTTTATTTATATTGAATGTGTTAATGAAACGTGCTTGTGATGGGTATTTGTGACATGTGGATGTGTTTCCATAGATTGTGATGCATGTGGTTATGGATTATCGTGGTACCTTGTTATGTGCTGTGCGCGGTGTATGACCCATTTGGGTGTTGTGGCTCGCCGTGTGGCAAATGGGTAGCTTGTGTTTGTTTTCCTCGTATGTCATTTCTTTTCGAGGACGAAAAGTCTTAAGGGGGAGAGGATGTAATGACCCGTGTGTAACCCGTGTGTAAGAAGTTAACCACAAACACCTTGGATGTTGGTGCACAAGTTTGAGGTAAGAGAGGAGCCCAAGAGGGGACTTTTGGGAGGTGCATGTGTCAAGCGATAGCGTACATTTATGCCCTAGGAAGATGTTATGCGTTCTAGGCGGTTTAAGGTTGTTTTGGCTGATCTTGGAGCTCACTTTTGACCTAGTAGATGGCCTCAAACAATTGGCGTGCAAGAACAAAAGTTTCTTAGAATGAGGTCCTCTATCTACCACAGAAATTTCAGAGCATTTGGAGCTGCACGTGAATTCACCCATTTCACGTGCAAGCATATTTTTGCTTCTCAGGCCTCTACAAGATGCAAGGAGGCTTGGGGTAAAGTTTGAGTGCATTTGGAGTCGCACGCCAATTGGGGAATTTGCGTTCAAATTGGCGTGCAGGCATATTTTTGCATGGTTACCTTAGTTTTGTTATTCTAATCATCTTTTCCCAAAGGACCAGGTTGGAATAGTGAGTATTTTGGTGTGTATGGATGCGGAAAGGTTGTAGCTTGTGTAATCAAAACTACGTCGTTTTGATCCTGGGTTTCACTTAATCAAAACTACGTCGTTTTGATAATGGGAGGTCTATATAAGGATGAGGGAGACTCCTTGTTCTAGGGTTAGGGTTCTTTTCGGCCCGCGAGAGAGAGAGAGAGAGAGAGAGAGAGAGAGAGAGAGAGGGAAGGAAGGAGAGCTGCTGGCTTGCTGCCGGAGCGTCGTGCGTGGGGAAGACAACGTCTAGCGTGGAAGCAAGAGCTGGAGGACGTTTTCAAGGTAGGGGTTCTGTCTCACCTGGTCTGTTCCGGGGTGAGGCCCTGTGTAGAGGGTTTCTCGAGTTTCTATTGATATTGTTATATTATTTATATGTAAATTCATATAGGTGTGACCTCCTATATGAATGTTGGCCTTCAGTGGCGTTTTGGTGTGATTTCTGAGGTTGGGTGGTTAGTGCATGTTAAGTGTTCGATAAAATGCCTGTGTGAATATGCCTGTGTGTATGCTCAGAACGTGTTTGAAATAATGCCTGTGAGGCTATACATATTATGTGTTTGAAATAATATCTGTGTGGCTGGGTTTGTGAGCCTTGTGAATATATGCATGCTAAGTGTTCGACGTTATTCCCGTGTGACTAAACATATTAAGTGTTTGATGTTATGCCTGTATGGCCTTATGTCTTTGCGTGTTTGCTTGTACACCCGGTGGCTGTGGAAGCCCGGGACTGTTTTGTGTTAGCCTGTGAGGCTGTGGAAACTATGCCTGAGAGGCGGTTAAACTATTTGCCTAAGAGGCGGTTAAATCATTGGCCTGAAGAGGCGGTTAAATTACTTGAATCATTGGCCTGAAGAGGCGGTTAAATCACTTGAATCATTGGCCTGAAGAGGCGGTTAAATCACTTGTGGTTAAAGTGTTAGCCTGTGTGAATGTAGAAATGATTGTATTTTGCTGGTGGTTTGTTATTATATCTGTTGGAATGTATCACGACACCACACTCGTACACATGTCATGTAGATGCTAGGAGCATGGGATGGGTTGGGGAGACATGATCCCTACTGAGCTGTGGTTGCTCACCCCTCCTACTGTGGTGTGTTTTCTTGCAGGAACCTACAGGCGTTAGGTGGGAACACCTAGGTGGAAGACCATAATTATTTTACTCTCTTCCATTTATGTTTTGTTTTTTTTTATGGGAATTGATGTAACCCCAGTGGGGATGGGATTGGAAAGGATTTTGCTGTAATAAACTGGTTTGGATTGCTTTTATGAACATTACTTTCTTGAATGTGTTGTGGATGTTTAAAATGTTAAATTCTTGATTTGTATCCTAACCCCTTTACCCTCCGTGTGGGTAAAAGGGGAGTCACGTACCGGTTTCCTCGGGTTGGAAAGCCGGGGCGTGACAGCTACTCATTAGTTCAGATTATATAGCTCTTCACTGACTATTTTCTCCTATCCGTACTAATCCTTGCCTGTTAAGCTTTCGTACTATAAGGACCCGTACCTTGAGTTAGTCAGTTTTACCTTCTGAGTGGAGTTTTTCAAGATTTTGACCCAGTAAATGGACTCCAATGAATTCACGTGCAAAAGGAAAGATGCTTAGAATGATGTCCTCTATCTACCACAGAAGTTTCAGGCCAAATGGACGTGTATGTGAGGTGCACGTGAATTGGGTCCATTTCACGTGCAAGTGTGGTTGTATTCTACATGATGCAAGGAGGCTAGGGGTGAAGTTTGAGCGCTTTTGGAGTGCATTTGGAGTTGCACGTGAATTGGGGAATTCACGTGCAAATTGGCGTGCAGGCATATTTTTGCATGGTTCCCTTGGTTTTGACATTCTAATGAACTTTCTCCAAAGGACCATGTTGAAATTCTGAGTATTTTGGCCTATATGGGTGCGGAAAGGTGCTAACTTGTGTGATCAAAACTACGTCGTTTTGATGCTGGGATTCACTTAATCAAAATTACGTCGTTTTGATGTTGTGTTGTCTATATAAGGAGGACAAGCCCCTCTGTTTTAGGTTTAGGGTTTGTTGCTCCACCAGCCGTCGCAGAGAGAGAGAGAGAGGGAAGGAGAGCTCCTGGTTGCTGCCTGGCGCCTTGCGTGGGTGGTCAGAGCCTCGTGGGTGGACGGCGTTCGGCTTGGGATCAGACTGTTGCCGCGTTGTTGCGTCTTACCTGAGGTAGGGGTTCTGTTCTTCCTAAACCCTCCTCTGTCCTAGGGTTCTAGGGCAGATTATGGGTTATATCTGTTATATATATATATATCTAATCCATATAGGTGTGATCTCCTATATGGATGTTGGCCTTCAATGGCGATTTTGGTGTTTCTGGTGTTTGTGTGATGCATGAAAAGTGTTCGATAAAATGCCTGTATGACATGCCTGCTACATGTTTGAGAAAATGCCTGTGACGAGGTTTATGAGCCTATGAATTTATGTACACCAACTGTTTGGTTTTATACCTATGAGGCTTTGCATGCTAAGTGTTTGGTGTTATGTCTGTGTGACTAAGTGTGGCTATGTGTGCTGTGTTCTTGGAACCCGGTGGCTGTGGAAGCCCGGGACTGTTCTTGGAACCCGGTGGCTGTGGAAGCCCGGGACTGTTCTTGGAACCCGGTGGCTGTGGAAGCCCGGGACTGTTCTTGAAACCCGGTGGCTGTGGAAGCCCGGGACTGTCCTTGGAAACCCGGTGGCTGTGGAAGCCCGGGACTGTTGATGTACCAGCCCGTGTATTATTGTGTTTGCTGTTATAGCCTGTATTTATATCTGGTGGAACAATTGTATCACGACACAGCACTTGTACACAAGGCATGTAGATATTAGGTGCATGGGATGGGTTGGGGAGACATGATCCCCTTGAGCTGTGGTTGCTCACCCCTCCTACCATGTTGTTTTCTTTACAGGAACCTACAGGCGTTAGGTGGGAACACCAAGGTGGAAGACCTTATTTACTTTACTGTCTACCATTTATGTTATTTTTATTGGAATTGATGTAACCCCAGTGGGGATGGGATTGGAAAGGATTTCGTTGTAATAAACTGGTTTGGATTATTTTTATGAACATTATTTTCTTGAATGTGTTGTGGATGTTTAAAATGTAATATTCTTGGTTTGTATCCTAACCCCTTTGCCCTCCGCGTGGGTAAAAGGGGAGTCACGTGCCAGTTTCCTCGGGTTGGAAATCCGGGGCGTGACAATATGGTATCAGAGCCAGACCCGGAGCGGTGTGCCATGGTCCCACGGGGACGTGGGCCTCCTAAGAGGGGTGGATTGTAACGACCCATGAGTGGGTGTTAGTCCCACATTGCTTGGTGAGGAGAACAAAGTCCGCCTTATAGGAGGGGACGGATACCTCACCTCACAGGGACGCGTTTTGGGCGAGGCCCAAAGACAAAACCGTGCGGAGCAGGCCATGAGGGCAAGACCCAAGACTGGTTGGCCAAAGCGGACAAAATGCTTGTGACGGGTATGGGCTGGGCTACGTTTGAGGACCTACGCTGAGGCTGTGGAGACGGCCCGTATAGCCGAGAGAGAGCTGGATGATGGGAGGCAGGCCCATCAGGGTCGCCAGTTGCAGAGTGGGCCTGATCGAGATGCAGGGTCCAAGAAGCTCAAGACGGAGGAGAGGGATAGCAGTTCTTTCTGCAGCAGGGGACAGACATTGGTGAACCCAGGGAGGTCTAGCTTTGGCGGTGGCAGACAGGGCGGTCCAGCAGGGGGTCTCCCCAGCGGTTGTTACTGCTGTGGGGAGCAAGGCCACTTGAGGAAGGAGTGTCCAAAGAGGGACTGGAAATGCCATAGTTGTGGACGAGAGGGCCATCTGAGCCGGGTTTGCCGGAGTGGCAACAGGGGAGTTGGAGGCATGACACCCAGCACAAGGAGTGATGCCAGTTTCCGTGCACCAGCAGAGAGACCAGCTCGTCGGTGGCCGGCTAGTCAGGCAGATCGAATCGGACCCGACCTCGGGGGAGGCCGGAGCGGGCAAGCAGCCGAAGGCTGGAGGCAGCCTTGGCGGGAAGCGCCCAGTGAGTGAGCCGACCAGTGGCACGGGCCAAGGGAGGGTGTTTGCGCTGGAGGCGACGTACCCGGAGGAGGCTGAGCTACCACCCCCACCAGCTGAGGAGGGAGCAGGACCATCGGTGGTTAGAGGTACCCTTTTGCTCTCCCGTACATTAGCTTCTGTCCTTTTCGATACGGGTGCATCGTGTTCGTTTGTTGCTGAGCTTGTGATAGATAGCTTGGGTTAGCTTGTGTGGAGGCAGCGAAGCCCCTAGTTGTTGAGTCGCCAGTGGGGGGTATGATTGAGGTACGGCGAGTGTGTCGTGAATGTGTGTTAGCCATAGGCGAGGTGGAGCTGAGTTTTGACTTGTATGTGATGCCTCTGAGGACGTTTGACCTGATCTTGGGTATGGATTGGCTTATGGCTTTCCAGGCCAAGATAGATTGTTATCGGCGGCGTGTGTCCTTCGTGACACCTGCAGGGACCTCTTGCACCCTGCAGGGGGAGTGGGATTGTGAGGCGAGTCGGGCCGGGCCAGTGTTGGACCAGTGGGGTGCCATTACCCACAGGTTGGCAGCCCTGACCTTTGCTGAGGAGGGTAAGGTGGAAAAGAGGGTGTGGCCCGCTGTTGTGGACTAATTTCAGGATGTTTTTCCTGAAGAGTTGAGGAGTTTGCCACCTAAGAGGAGTGTGGAGTTCACCATTGAGTTGGTGCCGGGGACGGGTCCGATTTCCCGAGTAGCGTATCGTATGGGGCCAGCCGAGCTGAGGGAGCTGCAGAGGCAAATCGAGGAGTTGGGGGACCAAGGGTATATCAGACCAAGTACCTCACCATGGGGTGCTCCGGTGCTCTTTGCTAAGAAGGCTGATGGCACACTTCGTCTCTGCATCGACTACAGGAAGCTGAATTCAGTGACTGTGAAGAACAAGTACCCGTTGCCTCGGATAGATGACCTATTTGACCAATTGAGTGGGGCCCAGTGGTTTTCCAAAATAGATTTACGGTCGGGGTAGCACCAGCTCAGGGTTAGGGAGGAGGACATCCCTAAGACGGCTTTTCGGTGCAGGTATGGGCATTATGAGTGGGTCGTGATGCCTTTCGGGCTCACTAATGCGCCAGCGGTGTTCATGCATTTGATGAACCAAGTCTTTGCCCCATACTTAGACCCGTTCATGGTGGTGTTTATCGACGATATCTTGGTGTATTCCAAGACCGAGAGGGAGCATGTGGAGCACTTGGCAACAAGTGTTGCAAACCTTGAGGGACCAGAAGAACTGTTTGCTAAGTTTAGCAAGTGTGAGTTTTGGCTGCAGGAGGTTCACTTTCTTGGCCATGTGGTGTTAGGCGAGGGAGTTAGGGTGGACCCGGCCAAGATTGAGGCCGTGGCATCGTGGGCGAGGCCAACCAACGTTTTTGAGATCCGTAGTTTTCTTGGCTTGGCAGGGTACTATCGTCGTTTTGTCGAGGGGTTCTCCCGTTTGGCAGCGCCTATGACAGCGTTGACTCGGAAGGGCGTGAAGTTTGATTGGACTGACAAGTGTCAGCAGGCGTTTGAGACTCTCAAAACCCGTTTGACCACTGCACCTGTGTTGAGGTTACCTCGGGAGGATATTCCGTATGAGGTGTACTGTGATGCATCCAGGGTTGGTTTGGGGTGTGTGCTTATGCAGGAGCACAGTGTGGTAGCTTATGGGTCAAGGCAGCTGAAGCCTCATGAGCAGAATTATCCTACTCATGATCTGGAGTTAGCGGCTGTTATCTTTGCCCTGAAGAGTTGGCAGCACTACCTCTTGGGGGAAAAGTTTGTGGTGTTCTCAGATCACAAGAGCCTTCGAGACATCTTTACTCGAAGGACTTGAATTTGAGGCAAAGGAGATGGGTGGAGTATTTGCAGACCTTTGATTTTACTCTTGCCTATACCCGGGCAAGGGTAATGTTGTGGCCGACGCATTGAGCGAGAAAAGGGAAAGCTGAGGTGGCCGTGAGAGAGTGGAAGGCGATGGAGCAGTTGGCGATGTTGCACTGCGGCCGTTGTTCGTGATGGTGGGACAGTCCTGAGCCCTTTGGTGGTGGTGCCTGAGTTGTACCAGCGCGTCCGGGGGGAACAACTGGGTGACATTGAGTGCGAGGTTCTCCGTGCCCGTATTGAGGCTGGGGAGCTATCAGAGGACTGGACAAAGGGTCCTGAGCATGAGTTGTCATTTCAGGGGCGGTTGGTAGTAGCTTCTTCCCTCAGGGGTGAGGTGATGAGGGAGTTTCACCAATCTAGAGTTGCTGTGCATCCAGGGGGTACGAAGATGTACCATGCGCTTCGCGGACATTTTTGGTGGCCTGGGATGAAACGCGATGTGGTTGCCTTTGTTTCGCGGTGCCTCACGTGTCGCCAGGGTGAAGGCCGAGCATCAGCCGCCGGCGGGCATGTTCTGCCCTTGCCCATAGTGGAGTGGAAGTGGGACCACATAGCGATGGACTTTGTGACTGGTCTTCCACCCACCACTGGGAGGAAGGATATGATTTGGGTGATTGTGGATCGACTCACAAAGTCGGCCCATTTCCTGGCTGTTCGCGAGCGGGACTCCATTGGGACCTTGAGTCGTTGTACATGAACGAGATTGTGAGACCGCATGGAGTACCATCATCAGTTGTCTCAGACCGGGATTCGAGGTTCACTTCCCGTTTTTGGGCAGGTTTGCAGGAGGCTATGGGGACCAAGCTTCACTTGAGTACAGCCTTTCACCCTGAGACTGACGGTCAGACAGAGAGGACGAATCAGACGTTAGAGGACATGTTACGGGCCTGTGTGTTAGATTTCGGGGGTTCGTGGGCAACTCACCTTCCTTTGGTGGAGTTTGCCTACAACAACAGTTATCAGGCATCCATTGGGATGGCTCCTTTTGAGGCGTTGTATGGGCGGCCGTGTCGATCACCTTTGTGTTGGACCGAGGTGGGGGAGACAGCTCTCTTGGGACCGCAGTTGGTTCAAGAAGCTACCGAGAAGGTTAAGTTGATTCGACAGCGGTTGTTATCGGCTCGGAGTCGGCGAAATCTTATGCGGATCAGCGGCGGCGACCTTTGGAGTTTTGTTGGTGATCATGTGTTTCTTCGTGTTTCCCCACGTCGTGGACATCGCCGGTTTGGGCGAGGTTCCAAGCTATCTCCGCGGTTTATTGGTCCTTTTGAGATTCTGGATCGTGTAGGGCCTGTGGCCTACCGGTTAGCGTTACCACCGCGGCTGAGTCGAGTGCACAACGTGTTTCACGTGTCCCAGTTGAGGAAGTATCACCCTGACCCCACTCATGTCATCGATTGGGGGACATTGGACATTGAGGATGACATGTCCGTTGTTGAGGCCCCTATCCTGGTATCCTAGATTGGCGCGAGAAGCTTTTGCGTGGTCGTGCTATTCCTTTGGTTCGCGTGTTGTGGCAGCACCGTGGCATTGAGGAGGAGACATGGGAACGTGAGTCCGTGATGCGTGAGCAGCACCCAGACTTGTTCGAGGACGAACAATCTTAAGCGTGGGAGGTGGCTGTTGGCCAAGGGATAGTGATGTGTTTTCTTGTGATGTGTTTTCTTGTATTAGTTGGTGTATTTGTATTGTCTTTTAAAGACATGTGTTCTTATTTGTGATGTGCTTTGAGATGTGTATTCGTGCCATGCGGACATGTGTTATATGCATTATTGTGGTTATGGATTATGGTGGTACTGTTATGTGCTGTTGTGTTGTGTGTGGTGTATGACCCATTTGGGTGTTGTGGCTCGCCGTGTGGCAAATGGGTAGCTGGTGTTTGTTTTCCTCGTATGTCATTTCTTTTCGAGGACGAAAAGTCTTAAGGGAGAGAGGATGTAAGGACCCGTACCTTGAGTTAGTCAGTTTTACCTTATGAGTGGAGTTTTTCTAGATTTTGACCTAGTAAATGGACTCTAATGAATTCACGTGCAAAAGGAAAGATGCTTAGAATGATGTCCTCTATCTACCACAGAAGTTTCAGGCCAAATGGACGTGTATGTGAGGTGCACGTGAATTGGGTCCATTTCACGTGCAAGTGTGGTTGTCTTCTACATGATGCAAGGAGGCTAGGGGTGAAGTTTGAGCACTTTTGGAGTGCATTTAGAGTTGCACGTGAATTGGGGAATTCACGTGCAAATTGGCGTGCAGGCATATTTTTGCATGGTTCCCATGGTTTTGACATTCTAATGAACTTTCTCCAAAGGACCATGTTGAAATTCTGAGTATTTTGGCCTATATGGGTGCGGAAAGGTGCTAACTTGTGTGATCAAAACTACGTCGTTTTGATGCTGGGATTCACTTAATCAAAACTACGTCGTTTGATGTTGTGTTGTCTATATAAGGAGGAGAAGCCCCTCTGTTTTAGGTTTAGGGTTTGTTGCTCCACCAGCCGTCGCAGAGAGAGAGAGAGAGGGAAGGAGAGCTCCTGGTTGCTGCCTGGCGCCTTGCGTGGGTGGTCAGAGCCTCGTGGGTGGACGGCGTTCGGCTTGGGATCAGACTGTTGCCACGTTGTTGCATCTTACCTGAGGTAGGGGTTCTGTTCTTCCTAAACCCTCCTCTGTCCTAGGGTTATAGGGCAGATTATGGGTTATATCTGTTATATATATATATGTAATCCATATAGGTGTGATCTCCTATATGGATGTTGGCCTTCAATGGCGATTTTGGTGTTTCTGGTGTTTGTGTGATGCATGAAAAGTGTTCGATAAAATGCCTGTATGACATGCCTGCTACATGTTTGAGAAAATGCCTGTGACGAGGTTTATGAGCCTGTGAATTTATGTACACCAACTGTTTGGTTTTATACCTATGAGGCTTTGCATGCTAAGTGTTTGGTGTTATGTCTGTGTGACTAAGTGTGGCTATGTGTGCTGTGTTCTTGGAACCCGGTGGCTGTGGAAGCCCGGGACTATTCTTGGAACCCGGTGGCTGTGGAAGCCCAGGACTGTTCTTGCAACCCGGTGGCTGTGGAAGCCCGGGACTGTTCTTGAAACCCGGTGGCTGTGGAAGCCCGGGACTGTCCTTGGAAACCCGGTGGCTGTGGAAGCCCGGGACTGTTGATGTACCAGCCCGTGTATGATTGTGTTTGCTGTTATAGCCTGTATTTATATCTGGTGGAACAATTGTATCACGACACAGCACTTGTACACAAGGCATGTAGATATTAGGTGCATGGGATGGGTTAGGGAGACATGATCCCTACTGAGCTGTTGTTGCTCACCCCTCCTACCATGTTGTTTTCTTTACAGGAACCTACAGGCGTTAGGTGGGAACACCAAGGTGGAAGACCTTATTTACTTTACTGTCTACCATTTATGTTATTTTTATTGGAATTGATGTAACCCCAGTGGGGATGGGATTGGAAAGGATTTTGTTGTAATAAACTGGTTTGGATTATTTTTATGAACATTATTTTCTTGAATGTGTTGTGGATGTTTAAAATGTAATATTCTTGGTTTGTATCCTAACCCCTTTGCCCTCCGCGTGGGTAAAAGGGGAGTCACGTGCCGGTTTCCTCGGGTTGGAAATCCGGGGCGTGACACGTACTTTTAGCTTATTTTTGTGAAGCTACAGGTTCAGATTTTCTTTGCACCCTTATCGATAAATCCAGTCCATAGTCTTGGATTTGAAGTGTTGTGGTACTTCTCTTCTCTTTGACTTATTGACAGCAAAGGAATCTACTTCTCTTTAACCGCACTCTGTTACTATGGACACGGTCTACTTTTCATTCGGATACTCGTCACTCGACTATCGTTAATTCCGGATGATTGTCGGTTCATTCCTTCGGACTCCTGACACTGTCAAATTGCGATACTTCATGTCTTATTATATATCGCGTGCTTTTGAGGAGGAATCATGATGATTCATTAAATGCATGTCTCGGGATGCACACACTTCCCCGGAAGGCAAACAGCTGATACCCTTTCTTGGTCATGCCATCTCAGCCTTGCCCACTCTGCCTCCATTCCTGACACCGATCTCTGGGTGTTTTACACTCGCCATACTCAATCCTCGGAGACCATGATCATTTGGAATTTGGACCAAGGCTTTCTTACGCCGGCCTCCATTCCAGATGTGCCGTTCCCTAACCCCTCCAGCCCGGTCCATGCCGCACGGAGTCCTTCCCCTGCTAAGGCTGGACCTTCTTCTCCTATTGACGCCATTCCTGTTGTTGACCTATCTGGTCAAAGCGGGTCCGCTGCTCCGGATGCCTCTGCTGCTCCGGATGCCCCTTCTGCTGCTGCTGCTGATACTCCTGTGGACTCCTCTGCCCAGCGCACTCCTGCTCCTGTTCATGCGTGGGAGTCCTCCAAAGCTCCAGAGTTGGCCCTTGGGCATGCTTCTTTTGGCACGGTCCACTCCGACGCTGTGCTCTCCGCCCAGCTGGACCGCCACGCCCAAGCTCAAAGCGCCCAAATATCCGTCATCGCCGCCAAGGTTGATGCTCTTGGCGCCCAACTCCTCTCCGCCCTCACCGACTCCTCTACCTCCATGGAACAGAAGATGGACCTAGTCGCCTCGTCCGTCCACTCCTTGTCTACCTCCTTCGCGGACCTGGCGCACACGATGGCTCGCCCTCCTGTTGCTCCCCGGCGATCTGCCAAACCGGGGGAGAGAGTGTCATCTGATCCTTCTGCTCCTCCTGCACCACATTCATCCACTCGTGCTGAGAAGCGGCCTGCCTCTTCATTGCTTCAGGGAGTTCAAATCCCCAAATGTAGCCGCTTCTCTCGCCCAAGCTCCTCGATCGCAGCCTCTTCCTCCATCCTCTCCATCCATGGTGACACCTTCCTCCCATCATACGCGGCGTGTGACCCTCTTGATGCGGATGGAAGCGTGCATAAGGCAATGATGTCCTATGCTGCGTCTTCTACCGAGAGAAGATGTCTCTCTGACTTGTACCCCTTCTCCTCGGACGACATTCGGACCCTTTGTTCAGAGAAAGGCCTCTTTACAACAGACGACATTGACAACTTCTCTAGGGCTGCTAAAATGGAGATGAGGCTATTTCCATCTCTGTACAAGGACGGCCACTTGTTTGAAGTTTTGCCTTGCTGGAATGAGGGCTATCTTCCCAGTATAGATATCATTCAGTCCTTTATCGACGGAACTACTGAGGATAGCAAGCCATGGAGTACTCTCTCAACTATCCTCATTCCGTACCGGATCATGTCGCCACATTTCATGATGGTTGTCTTCATGATTCAGTCCAAACAAGATGATTCGATTGATACTCATCGGATTCAGAGCAAAGATGTAAGAAAGAATCAATGGGAACCACTATGTCTCAGGTTGACTGAAGCTGTGAAGAAAGCTGCATTATATGAAAAGTTGGGCATCACTCCTTTGAGACCAATTGAGAAGTTGAAGGCGACATTCTGGGGCAAGAAGCAAGTGCCACAACAGCCAGATGGAGATAGCTACGGGGCTTTTGTCTGTTACTTCATCAAGTCATTCTTAAGTGTGGACAAATCTTGGAGCCAACACACCACTAATACGATGAAGCAAACAATGGAGCTTAGAGAGAAAGCAGCAATAATGATCTTCAAGTATAGTAAGCCTTATGTACCTTAATGAAAATCTTGTATAAAGGCTGAATTGTATTCTGTTGCTAATAAATGAAAATGGTTGTGATGTGTATTCTGTATGTTATCTTTTTCCACTGCTTACCAGATCAGATTACAAAGGGTTTGGGCATATCCATAATTGGCGGAGATTGTTGGATCAAGCCCAAAATTTGGATCATGCTGATAAAGCCCTATGTAATTTGATTTGAGATCTTTTGTGTTTCTTTGATCATTGCAAAAGATATGTTATTAATTCAGAGATACACTCGTGAGAGCAAAGCTAAGGACAGGATACATAATCCTAATCCGGACAAGAGTGAGTGTCGTCAAACACTTGGTAAATAACCAAGTCACCAATACATACGGAATAAGGAACATTTGTGAGGACTAAGAACTTAAAAGCTACGGATTACGGAATCTGCTCTTAATGCCTGAAACGGACTAAGTCAAACTGATGCGGAGTAAGAATCTTGGTCTACAAGGTCGCACGAAGTAAAAGAGTCAACACGGAGTTATAGAGTTAAGTCTTCCTCTCAAGCAAACTAAAGTAAAAACGACACGAAGTAAGGCATCCGAGTCTTCTATACATACGGAGTAAGAAAGTACTGATGCGGAATAAGGACCCGAGTCTTTATTCGCACGGAGTAAGGAACTTAGATGCGGAGTAAGGAATCCGGACCACTCACTCATGCGGAGTAAGGATGTGCTAGTACGGAGTAAGCCATCTGATCTTTTAGACTCGCACGGAGTAAGGAACTTACATACGGAGAAAGGAACTTACATACGGAGTAAGGAACTTACATGCGGAGTAAGGAAGCGTTGATACGGAATAAGCACTCCAACCTTCTCATTCATACGGAGTAAGGAAGCGTTGACACGGACTAAGGATTCCAGTATCAAATAGATACGGAGTAAGCAACCACTGACACGGAGTAAGGTTCCGAGCTTCATTAGCTACGGAGTAAGGAAAATTGCACCGGACCCAGAAGATGCTGCTTCAACTTAACCACATTTAAGGTTATCTGTCACGCCCCAATTTCCTTCCACTGGAAAAGGAGTAGTGACTGCCCATGCCCGCACCCGAAGGGACAAGGGGTTGGTGCAAGCACCTTAAAAGGACCTCTAGCACGGGTGCTGTCCCAAACCTGCATAATCAGGCCAACATGCCAAGGGGCATGCTCCGCTCCCAAACCATGCACCAAACACAAATTGAATACAACACCTCATTTTATTTCATTTCAAAGGCTAAATGTTTATTACAACCCAAGGGGAAAAACCCCTATAAAGCCATAAATAAAACCAAACCAAAATCCAAACACATAAAACCAAAGTACAACAAGGAAATAATAAAAACTTTCAGCCTCGGGGCCTAGCTCCTCACCTTCACCTACCGCCTGCTAAACCCCGCAAAAGAATGGTTTATAGGAGGGGTGAGCAAACCACGGCTCCCCGGACCCCACCCGCCCCCCCCCCCTCCCAGCCCGTACAACATGCATGATATGTGTACGCTTGTGCTCGTGTCGTGCCTAAGGCTAAAGCAGCAAACATCACCCAAGAAACACTCTTTACCCGACCCGCCTGAAGGGCGAGGACACCCGCCACCACGGCGACACGACATACCACATTCGGGGCGAATGTTGCATGGACACCAATGCAACATTTTCCACCCGGACGATATGGTCAACCACCTCCTCGGGCGCCATATCTACCCTAAGGAATGGGTGTGACTTAGCCCACCGTCGTGAGTGCTACACCGAGACTCAGGACCACGTCCCGGCCAATCTCAAAGGGGTCCAAATTGTGCCTGGCCCAAATCTATTCAAGCTCAAACAGACCAACGAAAAGATAACATTACATCTCAACATGTAAGCTCGACGCATTTACACTTTATCTCGAGGACTAACATGGTCGATACAAGCCACACACTCAGCCTCACAAGCTTAAAATCAAATACAAATCAAGCACAGCCGCACACCAGCACAAGGCATATCATTAAACACCCATATACCAGGTCCCAGGCATTATATTGAATACATGGCATGCGGGCCTCACGGACATTTCATCAAACACAAGGTGCGGGCCTCACGACATTTCATCAAACACATAGTGGGCATAAACAAACCCGAAAATCCTCAGAGGCCAAATTAACATCGAATCAACAAAACATGCCACCGAAGGCCAACATCCATAAGGAGATCACCCTATATGGATTTACATATATATAAGGTGTATATCCTAAAACAGAGGGGAGTTAGGAAGAACATAAATCCCTACCTCAGGCTCTGTCCTATCCTCTACGCTAGACACCTTCCAACGACGCGAACCACCACGGCACGGCCCGGAGATCCTCTCTCTCTCTCTCTCTCTCTCTCAAGCCACCAGCAGGAAGAACACAGAACCCTAAATTCAAACTCAAGCCCTCCTTATATAGACACTACCCACATCAAAACGACGTAGTTTTGATTAAAGAAACCCAGGATCAAAACGCGTGTTTTGATCACACAAGTGCACCTTTCCGCACCCATAAGGCCAAAATACTCGAATTTCAACATGGTCCTTTGGAGAAAGATCTTAGAATGTCAAAACCAAGGGACCATGCAAAAATATGCTGCCGCCAATCGCACGTGATTCCCAATCACGTGCACTCCAAATGGACTCCAAATGCTCTCAAACTCACCCCTAGCCTCCCTTGCATCATTTAAGACAATCACACTTGCACGTGTTGGACCCATATCACGGCACCTCACATCACGTCCGTTTGGCCGAACCGTGGTAGATAGAGGACATCATCTAAGCATCTTTCCTTTTGCACGTGAATTCATTTGAGCCCATTCCTAGGTCAAAATCTAGAAAAACTCTACTCGAAGGCAAACCGTGACTACCGTGACTAACTTAAGGTACGGTCCTTACATCCTCTCCCCCTTAAGACTTTTCGTCCTCGAAAGAAAAGGTGGAATGAAAGAAAACAACCACCAAGCATGGCCTCTAACACCCTAAGACAAATTAATACACAACAAATCACAAATTATTTCCACATTTAACACTCTACATGGTCAAACTAGTGGGCAAGTACCGTTATGTAGTTTGATGCTTGCCCTCCTCCCTCCTTCAGCAGTTGTTCGTCCTCGACACGATCGGGATAATGAGCACGCATCCGGCCTCACGCTCCCGGTCTCTTCCTCCAGCCCTCGGTGTTGCCACAACACCCGAACCAACGGAAGTCTTACCTCGTGGCCCTTTGCGCTTATCGACAATACGAAGGGTGTCTCGACAACACACATCCTCTCCAAGATCCAGGGTACCCCAATCTAGCACGTGGGTGGGATCTGATGATATTTCGCAGGGATACATGGAAAACATTATGAACTCGCTCAAAACGAGGTGGTACGCCACCATAAGCAACAGTCCAACTCGCTCAAAATCTCGAACGGTCCAATGTCCGAGGGGACACTTGGACCCAGCCCAAATCTCTTAGCCCTCTTCGTGGAGAAACACGAAGGAACGTGGTCCCCCACCAAAACTCCAACGGTCGGCGTCGGCGATCTGCATAAGACTCCGTCGTCTCGAGCGGTAAGAAGGCGTTGCGATCCCGAACTTTTGCCGTAGCCTCCTGGACCAATGAGGTCCTAACAGCTGCCTCTCACCGCCACATATGGAGACCGACACGGACGGCCATACAGCCTCAAACGGGGCCACCCAATCAAGCGGTACGTTTATAGGCAACTCCACCGGAGGAAGGTGGGAAGCCCATGATCCTCCAAAATCAAGTACACAAGCCCTCAACAAGTCTTCCAATGTTTGAATGGTCCTCTGGACGACCATCGCCTCAGGATGGAAGCGGTACTCAATTGTCGGGTTCCCAATGCTTCCCGCGACCCCCTCCAACCCCAAAGGGAGAAACCGCGCACGGACCCCGTGCGAAAAGACAAGGGCACCCGTGCAGCGGACATCTCATCAACATCACGGCAACGTGCCGATGAGTCGCGTCGAATTGCCAAGAAATGGGCTGACTTAGTCAAGCGGTCCACTATGACCCAAATCATGTCCTTCCTCCCGAAGTGGTAGGAAGCCACTGTCACGAAGTCCATGGTAAATGCTCCCACTTCCCTCGGCTACGGAAAGGCGCAAGACCGGCGGGTCGTTGGTGTTCGCCTTCACTTGCGAGGTAAGGCCCAGGAAACAACCGCTACCTCCGTTTCGGCCCGGCCACCAGAACCGTGCGCGAACGGCATGATACATCTTAGTTCCTCCCTGGATGTACACCAAACGGGAATGATGAAACTCCTCAACATCCTCACGCAGGGGTGGTCTATCGACGCCCCGAATTTCCTCATGCTCACTCCTTTCGTCCGGTCCTCCGACACGCCCCCCCCCCTCTATCCGGGCCCGGATCCCCCTCACCCACGTCGCCTACGTCCCTCACGGACACGCTGAACAACTCTGGTATCACGGTGAGAGGACACAGATAGCCCCTCCTCGCTGAAAGCGGTTGCACAAGCACCGCCAACTGCTCCATCATTGTCCATTCTCTCATGGAAACCTCGCTTTCCCTTCCTACTTAGCCGTCGGCTACTAAATTTCCCTTCCCGGGCGTGGGAGAGTGTGAAGTCAAACATTTGGTGCAGTACTCGACCCACCTCCGTTGGCGCAATTTGGTCCCTCTGGGTGAAGATATCGTAGGCTTTTGCGGTCGATATACCACAAACTTCTCTCCCAAGGTAATGTCGCCAAGACTTGGGCAAAAATAAGCCGCTAACCGGTCGTGTGTGGGTGTTTTGCTCATGGGACTTCAACCCAGCCATATGCTTATGACTTGGCGTTCTTGCATCGAACACACCCCAGTCCAACGCGAGACGCATCACAATACACCTCGAATGGCCTCCCTCCTGCGGTAGGCTCAACGCCGGGTGCAGTCGCGAGCTTCAACTCCTCGAATACGCCGGCCTTGTCCGTCCACTCGAATTTGGCTCCCTTGTGTAAGGTGTCATGGGCGCCGCACCGAGAAAATCCTTCCACAAACGCCAAACCCGGACCCAAGAAACTCCGGATCTCAAAAACATTTGTGGGCCTCTTCCAGATGCTACGACTCAATCTTGGTTGGGTCCACTCTACTCCTTCGCGGATACTACATGCCCAAGAAAATGCCCTCTCGCATCCGAAGTCACCTTCTAAATTTAGCATACAAGTGATGATCTCGTAGTACCTGCAGCCCCGGCCAAGTGCTCCTCATGCTCCTTGGGTTTTGGAGTACACAGGATGTCGTCAATGAATACCACCACGAAGGAATCCAAGTATGGGGCAAACACCGATTCATTAGATGCATGAACCGGTGCTTCGTGAGCCCAAAGGCTCCCCCCCCTCATAGCCTGTCCGTACCGCACCCGACGCCGTCTTAGGGATGTCTTCGCTCCGACCCTCAATTGATGATATCCCGAACGCAGATCGTTTTTGAGAACCATCGGCTCCTTAGTGGGTCGAATAAGTCATCATCCGCGGCAAGGGTACTTTGTTCTTTCCGTTACTTGATTCACTTCGATAATCAATGCAAGTCGCAACGAACCATCCGCCTTCTTAGCAAACAAGACCGGTGCACCCCAAGGTGGGTACAGGACGGATAAAACCTTTATCTCCCGGTTCTTTTATCTGCTTCCGAACTCCCGCAACTCGCAGGTCCCATCCGGTATGCTACTGGAGATGGGTCCCACCCCGGCACGTTCAATCGTGAACTCGACACTCGTGTGGAGGCAACTCCAACAACTCCCCGGGAAAGACATCCTGGAAATTCTCGACTACTCCGGCCCCCCCCTTTCCCCCTCTTCTAAGTTACCTTCCTCCTCAAAGGTTGGGGTGGCAGCCTATGGGTAATTCCCCCATTTCCCCTGGCTCCATCGTCGGTCCAGCTCTCCCAGATCCCTATCCCATTCCCCACTAGGGACAGGAAGATCTTGGGTGTAGAACGTACTGCCGCCTATAACAGCAATCTTAGCCTAAAGGCCATCACCCATCCCCGATCAACTAAAGGTCCTCATGGGCATTACATACAAATCAAATGGAGGTCAACCTCTCCTATCGTAGCGCCACTCTCGACACATTTGGTGGATCACTCCACTCCTCCCATTGGGGACCACCCTCAGAGGTCTATCAGCCTCCACACAACAAGTCCAAGGCTCTCCACCAAGGACTAGCAATCAGGAGCACGAAGCTCCGGATCAAACAATGCGAACAACGTGCGGGATATTAAAATAGTACCTCGAACCACCGAAGGTCCAGCTCCACCTTCTCGGAGGGTGATGGTATCCTCCATTTGGGTGCCGAGACAACACCCCGCCTTGCGCCCCACCACTAGCCTCACTTGCCTTCCCTTTTGCTCCCGCTGCAGTCCATGGGCGCCCCTCCGATCCTCCTTGTGGTTGCCTCTCCCCCGGCCTAGTGTGACCCCAATGACCGGCCTGCCACGAATGTCGGGCGGGGCCGGGGCCTGAAAGGGGGTCCCACCCCCCCCCCTCTTGCTCCCTCTAAGCTTCCCGCTCCCCGGCGCTCCCTTGCAGAACACACCTTGCGAGTGTCCCACCTTCCCACGCTATGACACGTCAAGCTGTTGGGGCCTCACTTGGACGTGCCCCGACAGGCCACACAGGTACCCCGCGTGGGAAGTTCCACAGCTCCCTGTCCTCCAAGGTAACGGGATCCGGAGCCATTGAGCTGGCCCCCATCCTTGGGAAAAGTCCCACTCCGGGCTCAACCTCCCCTCTTGGTATCACCGTGCTCCCGCGCGCTTGCCCCATCCGCTCCGGTGAGCCTGTCTTCCCTCCTCTAACCTCTCTCAACAATCTTGGCGGTGTCCACGACTTCAATAGGTCTTCGCGCAAGCATCTCCACCCTTTGCTTCGGGGCGGGTTTGAGACCCATGGTAAACTTATGGGCCTTCGGGTCCTCCTTGATATTGCTTCGGAGCAAACCGACTCAGCCCTCGGAAATCTCGCTCATACTCGGCTCCGGCGCATCCTAGGCTGCCCGAACTCCTCCGCTTCGCCACCGCAATGACTGGAAAGAACTCCTCATGGACAGGGAGGAACCGTTCCAGGCCATGGTCTCCATGTCCCGCTCCCGAGATGCTAAGCCACCATTCCAAGGCTTCCTCCTCCAACCGCCGGACCGCTAGTCTCACTTTTGTCTTCTCCGGGGTCGAAGAAAGGAGAACACATGCTCCCCCCCCCGCTCCCCTGCCCTCCCCCTAGAGGTTCGGTTCCTCCCTTGAACCTTGGTGGATGTTCCTTTCGGCCGTGTCAACACGTCTCCCTCTTCCCGCCTCACCGGCCTTCCCGCCTACACGGAGGTTCCCTCACGGGGGGGAGAGGGTGGCCTTGCGCCGTGCCATCATCTCCGACGCACCTCGTTAGGATCTCTCCCCCGAGGTCCTCACGCTGCTCGCACGTCTCACTGGGGCCCGGACTTGGGCCATGACCGCTCCGGGGGATCCCGCCCCTACACCGCCGTCCTCTTCCCTCTCAGCGGCGAAGATTCATCTTCTACAATGGAGTACCGGGTTACTCTCCAGGAGGCATCGTCTACATAATTTAAACCAAACTAGGATCAGCCCTCAAGCTCTCCACACCCTCATCCCCATGGGCCATGAGGTACTCAAGCAACATCTTACATTTAAACACCGAAGTCACGAAGTCACAGCGCTATTCATAGAACAAGTCTCAAAAATCCCGAATTTCACGGAACAAGTTTAAGAACATAGCATGTCCAACACAATACTCATACGAAATTAAACTAGTGCCCTAATGCCAACGCATGAGCACCCTCAACCCAAATGCAAGTGCCCTACTCCTTGGTCTAACTACCCCGAGTACACCCCGAAAACCGAGATAGGACCACTTGATCGGCGTGTCCTACCGCTCCCAAGAGCTCGAACACGCGGGCCTCCCCACTATCCTAGGTCCACTAGACCATGAACTATCGCTCGATACCATATTGTCACGCCCCAATTTCCTTCCACTGAAAAGGAGTAGGCGCCCACCGCACCCGAAGGACAAGGGGGGTGCAAGCACCTTAAAAGGACCTCAGCACGGTCTGTCCCAAACCGCATAACGCCAACATGCCAAGGGGCATGCTCCCGCCCCAAACCATGCACACAAACACAAATTGAATAACAACACCTCATTTTATTTCATTTCAAAGGCTAAATGTTTATTACAACCCGGTCGGGGAAAAACCCCTATAAAGCCATAAATAAAACCAAACCAAAACCAAACACATAAAACCAAAAGTACAACAAGGAAATAATATAAAACTTTCCCTGGGGCCTACTCTCGCCTTCACCTACCTGCTAAACCGCCAAAAGAATCGGTTTATGGAGGGGTGAGCAAACCACGCTCGCAGGGATCCGGCCTCCCAGCCCACCCCCCCCGTCCCACAACATGCTGATATGTGTATGCTTGTGCTCGTGTCGTGCCTAGGCTAAACGGCAAACATCACCCAAGAACCTCTTTACCGAACCCGCAGAAGGGCGGAGGACCCCGCCACCACGGCGACGACATACCACATTCGGGCGAAGTGCTGGACCCAAGCACTTTTCCACCCGAAGTCGGATATGGCAACCACCTCCTCGGGCGCCAATCACCCTCAGAATGGGTGTAGACTTACCCACCGTCGTGAGTGCTACACCGAGACTCGGGACCACGTCCCGGGGGCCACTATTGGGCCTGGCCCAAACTCAGCTTCGGTCTCAACAGACCAACGAAAGATAACATTACATCTCAACATGTAAGGCAAAGCATTTACCTTTATCTCAGAAGGACTAACATGGTCGGAAGCCACACACATCAGCCTCAGGCTTAAAATCAAATACAAATCAACACCACCCGAGCACGGGCTATCATTAAACACCCATTACCGGGTCCCACCGCTTATATTGAATAATGGCATGCGGCCTCAACATTCACAAACACTGTGTGGGCCTCAAGCCCCCCCCCACATTTCATCAACACATAGGGGCAAACAAACCAGAAAAATCCTCAAGGCCAAATTAACACGAATCAACAAAACATGCCTTGAAGGCCAACACCATATAGAGATCACACCTATATGGATTTCAATATATATAGGTGTATATCCTAAACAGGGAGTTAGAAGAACAAAACCCTACCTAGCTCTTGTCCTATCCTCGCAGACACCTTCAACGCCGAACCACCACGGCACGGCCCGGAGACCTCTCTCTCTCTCTCTCTCTCTCGCCCCAAAAAATGCAGCAACAAGGAAGAACACAAGAACCCTAAATTCAACCAAGCCCTCCTTATATAGACCTACCCACACACGCGTAGTTTTGATAAGAACCAGGGATCAAAACGACGTAGTTTTGATCACCAAGTTAGCACCTTTCCGCACCCAAAGCCAAAATACCAGAATTTCAACATGGTCCTTTGGAGAAAGATCATTAGAATGTCAAAACCAAGGGAACCATGCAAAATAGCTGCGTTCACGTGAATTCCCAATCACGGCACCCAAATGGACTCCAAATGCTCTCAAACTCCCCCAGCCTCCTTGCATCATTTGAAGACAACACGCACGTGAATTGGACCCATATCACGGCACCTCACAACACGTCCGTTTGGCCTGAAACTCGTGGTAGATAGAGGACATCATCTAAGCTCTTTCCTTTTGCCGTGAATTCATTGAGCCCATTCTAGGTCAAACTAGAAAAACTCTACTCGAAGGCAAACGTGACTAGGACTAACTTAAGGTTATCAGCTCATGGTGTCCCGATATAAGACAAACTTGTTAAGAACCTGAAGAATCTTACATGTGGATCACCCAGATATGTGGACACAACTTTAATTATACCTGGCAACTCACAAAGGCACTTATACTCTTCAAACCCAAGATCTTGAGCTCCACAAACCGCAGCAGTCAAGGTAGAGAGATTACCGAGGAATAGTTAGTGCTGAACGCATTCCGGAACTATAAGTTCCAAGGTTATCTTTTAGGAATGTTTTTGTATAAATATTCATACTTGTATATTTGAATAAAAGTGTGCGAGCGAGCCTGAATCAATCCTGTGTATGCACAAGAGTTCAAAGAGATAATATAGGCTAGAGTGTGAATCCTTTTGTAAACAGAGTGTAAAAGAGTCTTGCTTCTATTTTGTTGTATTTATCTTTTGATAACAAAACAAAATACTTCCACTATCTGGTTATCTTCCGCAGTGATTCTATCACTTAACTAGATAAGTGTTTGTGTCATAAGAGAATAAAAAAAGTTTGGATAAGAGCCTATTCACCCCCCTCTAGGCTCCAAGGGACCATCAGGAGCCTTCCTGATGATGTTCCAAGGCTTGTGGTGAAATTCTAGAGCATTTGGAGGTGCCCGTGAGAAAGGCCTTTCTCACGTGCAACCTCCATTACCTTTGTTTTGTTGTTCTGATCCGGTTTTGCTAAAGGACCATGGTGAAATTATGAGTGCTTTGTTCTGTGTGGTTGCAAAAAGGTTGTAGTCTGTCATCAAAACTATATCGTTTTGATGTTGGGATTCATTTAATCAAAATTACGTCGTTTTGATGCTGGGATTCATTTAATCAAAACTACGTCATTTTGGGGTTTGAATTGTCTATATAAAGAGGTGAAGACTCCTTGTTCTAGGGTTAGGGTTTTCTTCAGCCACTGCAGCTGTCATAGAGAGAGAGAGAGAGCTAGAAAGACGGAGGGAAGGAGAGCTGTTGGTTGCTGCCGGAGCGTCTTGCGTGGGGAGGACGGCGTCTAGCGCGGGAGCAAGGAGAATCTTTTTTAAGGTAGGGGTTCTGTTCTTCCTTATACCTATCCCAGGGTTATGTCCTCGTGGTAAGCGATTTGAAATCTGGATATATATATATATATATATATATATATATATATTATATGTAAATCCATATAGGTGTGATCTCTTATATGCATGTTGGCCTTCAGTGGCGTGTATGTGTTTGAGATTAGGCCTGTGTGGCCATGCGCATTAGGTGTTTGATATTATGCCTGTGAGGCTATGCATGTTATGCGATTGATGTTATGCCAGTGTGGTTATGCCTGAAAAGTGTTTGATGTTATGCCAGTGTGGGTATGCATGTTAAGTGTTTGTTGTTATATCTGAATAACTGAGATGTATGTTGAGTGTTTGGTGTTATGTCGCTGGACCGACCGTGGAGCCTAAGAAGCCTGAGAGGCGGAGGCAAAGTCCGTGGAGCCTAAGTAGCCTAAGAGGCTGAGGCAATGCTTGTGTACCTTTGGAGCCTGAGAGGCTGAGTTAATGTCAGTGAGACTGACTGTGGAGCCTGAGAGGCTGAGTTACTATCAGTGGGACTGACTGAGGAGTTTTTGTGGCAATGGTTGTACTTGTTTTGTGGTTTGTTGTGTATAGTATTGATTATGACCTGTTTAGAATGTAGTTGCCACGACACCGCGCTTGAGCACTCCTTCATATAGATGGTAGGAGCATGGGATGGGTTGGGGAGACATGATCCCTACTGAGCTGTGGTTGCTCACCCCTCCTACTGTGGTGTGTTTTCTTGTAGGAACCTACAGGCGTTAGGTGGGAACACCAAGGTGGAAGAGTTATGTTTTGTGTCTTTGTTTTATGTTATTTGTGTTATGTAATTCAGTTGAGGCCTTGTAACCCCAGCGGGGAGATATTGTAATGAAGTTTGAGACATAATAAAGGCATGTGGTGTTTGAATTTATTAAATATATGATTTTGTCTTTGAATATAAAGTGTGAAGTATATGTTGTACTCTGTCCTCTTTATCCAAACCCTGGTAAAGGGAGTCACATTCCGGTCTCCTTGGGTTAGAAATCCGGGGTGTGACAAAAATCATTAGGACTCAGCCTACGAACAAACATCAGTACCTAGCCTATCAACAAAAGGAGTTCGCTTGTCCATGATCCCCAACAGGATCCCATCTCAGGGCACTCAGCCCTAGCACCATGAGTTTAACAACTCAACTCAGGCCACAGTCTGTTACCATGAGCTCAACAACTCAACCTAGGCCTTAGCCTATCACGTCAACCACCTAATACAAAATATACATCACGGTGAGAATATATAAACAAGTCATGGAGCCCCAAGGCCCAAATCCTCAAATCAACACAAATATGGCACCCACGGAGTATGGCATTAGTGTTTCATAATACTCCCTCTATAACAAAGGCCATTCTCTACAAATCTATCCTCATGCCTTGACCAAGAGAGAAGATTTTCGTAGAAGGTATTTTTCTGAAATAAAAAGTGCCGCAAATGGTTTCTCTTATCATAACTAAGATAACATGATTTTTTAGGATATTTCTGAGAGGTCTAACCTCACTTTCCAAGTAATTACCTTGAACCAAAAACTGGTACGGATTTTCATTTTTTACATTTTGAAGGAGTGGAAATTTAATTTTCTAGTATTTTTCTTTGAATCCAAAAGGGGGGTATTGTCATCGCCGGTTTTCGTCCGGGCTACAACCGAATGATGAAATGTACAGAGTCATCACCAACTATTTTTTTTTGGTGCAATTGGTCACCTAAAATGTGGGTGATCTAAATTACTAGATAAAGGTTCAGGGGTTGGTTACGTGTAGGAAAGGATTAGCACGCATACATTGCCCTTTTGGTATCTATCTTAGGAGAAGGAGGTTTCTATTTGTTTTCACTGTTTTGACTGGGTTAAGGTACTATTGTTTTCCTAGAAAGTCCATGCTTTTTATTTAGTTAAGTTATTTGTCAACGTTATGGTTAAAATTATTTCACCCTAAATGTCTAAAGGGAATCCTAAAAGTTTTATTTTACACTTCACATTTTTTATCTTCCTCTTTTTGCTTTTTTATTATCTATGAAAACGTTTTTTTTGTTTGTTTGTTTTTTTGAAAACGTTTTGTGTTTTTATCCCATTTTTGTTTATTTGAAAACTCTTTTTTTTTGTTTATTTGAAAGAATTGAACCTAAGTCTACACAGGTTAAAACCTAAAATGCATAATTGTGTTTTTTAGTTTTTGGCCATGATTAAAGGAACACACATATCAAAATAAATGTGAAGTGTGTGATTATGACATTCACAAATAACATAAAAACACTCTTTTTTTCGCTTTTTTATGCCTCTCATTGGTTTTTCTTTTTTTTTTTTTTTTTTGTTTCCTTGTTATTACATATTACAACTTTGCGTAAAAAGAGATAACACACAATACAATGCGACAATTACAAACAAAAAATAATAAAATAAAAAACAAAGATAAAGAAAAGAATCAACACAATACTGTTGGACCCCATTTTGTCCGGGTTGAACATACTAACCCCATTTGATATACCTTTCTGCCCATGCCATATACCTTATTAAACAGGTCCACAATGATCCCATACTTCCAAGGAATGGTTCGGAATTGATGTTAGCCTCAATTTGCATGAGATAGATACAATTGACACAGACGGGGGAGTTCCAAATTAATGACTTCTGCTACAAGTCCTTGAAGCGCCCCAAGACCAACACCAGGTGATAGAGGATGAAAATTGGAGATTAACGAACTTGACCGAGCTCAAATCGGACTTAAAATGAAGAAGTTATGGCCAAAACAACTTTCGTTGGAAAAAGTCGAAACTCGCCAAAAGACGGTCAATGCCCCTGGTCAAATCGCCAGAAAAGGTGACCATGCGAAATTCTTTGAAGCGTCAATTTAGGCGAATACGGATCTTCCCAAACAATCCCCGGAAAGTTGTCCATTTTTGCATTTTAGGTGAAGGGTAAGAAGGTAATTAAAAGTTCAAAAAAAAAACTTCGGGGTTGACCGTTGACCATTGACCGTTGCCCTGCTGACACTTCGACCTATTGACCTTCGAAGCCTCGATGCCCCGAAGCATCGAAGCGCCGAAGCCCCGAAGCCTCGAAACCCCGAAGCCTCGAAGCCTCAAAGCCTTGAGGCCTCGAAGCATCGAAGCCTCGAACACTCGAAGATTCAAAGCCTCGAAGCTCCGCTGCCGACACTCCGACCTACGACTCGCCCCTTCGGACTTTCGAACCCTCTGAAGATGCGAAGCCTCGAGACTTACGATGCCAGGACTTGCGACCCCTTGACTTGCCGACACTCCGACCTTCGGCCCTTCAACCCTCTAACTCTCGAAGCCTCGAAGCCCCGCTGCCGACACTCCGACCTTCGACCCTTGACCCTCGAAGCCTATTGACCTATGACCCACGGACCCTCAAAGCCTGTCAACCTCCGACCTTCGACCCTTCGACCCGTTGACCGTTGAACTTCGACCTGCCGACACTTCGACCCGTTGGCCGTTGACTTTCGCCCCACCGAAATTTTGACCCATCGCAGCTTCGACCCTGCCGACACTTCAACCCTGCCGACATTCCGACCCTTAAAGTCTGACCTTCGCTGTTTGGCCCCTCTCGCTGGCTGCTCATGGGATGAGTTTTATTTGCTGGCAAAGATGCTTTTTAGCAACCTGTCAGTCACATGTGCTAAAATACAAATTAAAAAAGGCAATCACGATCTGCAGGTCGCCAAACCACCCGACAACGCACAAGACCTGGACGAAAATAAGGGAATCAATAATACAGCATTAAATGCTGCAATTAATGACAGTCCAGCCAAAGTTCTGCCAGCCCCTTTAAAATGCAGTCTTCTGTCCCTGCGTAGGGAGAGATCCATCGATACATCAACAAAAAACGCCCTAGCTTCCTCCCAAAAAAAAAACGCCCAGAAAAAAAACAGAGAGACCCGTCATCGTTGAAAAAACCTGCTACCATCATTACACCCTAGCCTCGTCCCAGCGCAAACAGAGAAAGAAAAAACAGATAGTTGAGCAGAAAAAAAAAAGACAGAAAAGGGAGAGGTTCGGCAGAGAGAAAAAAGAGTTCAGCCCCAAAAACAAAAAAAAAGAGAGAACCCTGCTGCCATCTTCACACCCAGTTGCCTAATTCCAGATTTTCACCCAATACTCCCCCTGTCCTAAAATCAAAATCACCCATCCTTCCCAAACTTCTCTTTCCCTCTTATTTCATTCCAGCTTTTCTTTTCTAGCAGAAGAAAGAGAAAAAACAACGCCAGTCTGCCTTTCTCTCTTTTTCCTACGTTCCTATCATAAAAAAACCAAAAAAAAAATCAGTGTACCTTGGCAGTCTCCACAGTACGTCCTAGCTGATCGTTGCACTTGGTGCTGCTGGAATTTGGTGATTTGGGTGAGCAAACGTCTTTTGGTACAGACAGAATATTTCAGACAGACATCCCGTGATAAAGCCCCAAAGTCAGTGTAATTTACATTTGTTGCTCTTTTTTTCAGCTTATTTATATTTATAGTATTTTCCTGGTTTTCGTTTTTTTAGCTTATCTCTATATTTAATGTAATTTTTAGTAATTGCTATTGTATTTTCCTTGTATTTTCATTCTTTGTATGTGGTACGTTGTAATATGTAAAATATAGTGGAAACAAAAAAAAGAGAGCACAAAGAGAGGCATAAAAAAAAGAGATGAAGAAAAGAAAAAAAAGGAAAAGGAAAAAAAGAGTGCTTTTATTTTTCTTTTGTGGATGTCATAATTACACACTCCACGTTTTTTTATTTTAATGCATATGTTCATGACTTTGATTTAAGATTTTGGGTTTGCAAAAAGAAAGAAAGAAAGGTTTCCAAAAACAAAAAAACAAAAAAAAAAGAAAGAAAAACCAAAAAAA
The DNA here is from genome assembly GCA_023512835.1 of Taxillus chinensis. Lineage (NCBI taxonomy): Eukaryota > Viridiplantae > Streptophyta > Magnoliopsida > Santalales > Loranthaceae > Taxillus > Taxillus chinensis. The sequence continues at coordinate 55,519,302 of CM042090.1, read as the reverse complement.
AAAAGAAACGTTTTCCAAAAAAAAACGTTTTCATGTTTTCCAACTAAAAAAAAAAGAAAATCAAAATTAGTACTTCACCAAAATCAAAAAAACAAAAACAAAAAAAACAAAAAAAATGAAGCAAAACAAAACAAAACGTTTTTTTTACAAAACACAAAAACCAACAAAAATGTATGTTTTCTAACCCAAAAAAAAACCAAAAAACCAAAAAAAGGGAAAATAAAAAAAATCATATTTGAGGACTTCAATAAAACGAAAAACCAAAACAAACCCGTAGGATCTCATTCTCCACTTCAAACAAAAACCCAAAACTTTTAGGATTCCCTTTAGAAATTTAGGATAAATCCATTTTAACCATGACTTTAATAAATAACTTAGCTAAATAAAAATCATAGACTTTTTAGGAAACTTAACCCAATTATGGCAGTACAAATAAAATAAAACCTCCTCCTCCTAAATTAGATACCGAAAGGGCGCTGTAGGGGTGCTAATCCTTCCCTACACGTAACCAACTCTCGAACCTTTCTCTGATAACGCAGACCTCACATTTAAACTACTCAAAGTAGAGGGTATCCAACTGTACCCCAAAAACAGTTGGTGGCGACTCTAAATTTTCTCACCATTGGTCTAGTTTGAGCTCACCCCAAATGGGCCCGGACGAAAACCAGTGATGACAAATACAACAATTACAAACAAAAAAGGAATAGATTAAGACAATGAACTGAAAATTGACCCGACTTTGTCTTAGACTTGGGGCTCCGATTGCAGCAACGTTGGCAGGGAAGCACGACTCCAAAGATTGGTGGCTGAAAATGCAAATGGACATGTTTTTTAGTTGATTTTCGAACTTGATGTTGTTGCTGGAAATATATGTTTGTCCCTGGGAGCCTAGAGGCTCTTATCGAAAACTTTTTTCTTACTCTTTGGTACTACACTTATATGGTTAAGAGATAGAATCAATGCGGAATATAACCAGATAGTGAAAGTATTTTGTTTTATTATCAAATGATAAGTACAACAAAATAGAAGCAGATTAAAGCTCTTGTAAAGCCTTTAGATCTACCGCAAGACTCTCTTATACTCTATTTACAAAATGACTCACACACTAGCCTCTATGATCTCAATGAGCTCTTGTACACATTTTTTTTCAACTCATGAATGATCAACTCATTCAACTTCTATAGAATGTACAAGTGTTACAATATTTATAGAAACATACTTGAGAGACAATCTTGGAACTTGTTCTTCCGGACTATATGCAGCATTGATTGTTCCTCGAAATTCTCTCTGCCTAGAATGCTACGGATGTGGAGCTCAAGGTCTTGGGTTTGGAAAGCATAAGTGCCTTTGTGAGTTCCCAAGTTCAGTTAAAGTTGTGTCCACATATCCGGGTGATCCACGTGTAAGATGCTTTAGGTTCTCAATGACTTTGTCTTACATTGGGAAGCAGCGAGCAGGTGACTTTGAATGCGAGGAGATAAGTTGAAGCAACGTTTTCTTAATCCGGTGTAAGGTTCATTACTCCATGTTAATGAAGCTCGGATCCTTACTTCGTGTCAGTGATTGCTTACTCCGTATCAATTTAGTACAAGAATCTTTATTTCATGTCAGTGCTTCCTTACTCCGTAAGAATGAGAAGGTCGGAGTGCTTACTCCGCATCAGTGCTTTCTTACTCCGCAAGAGTTCCTTACTCCGCGTGAGTTAAAGGATCGGATGGCTTGCTCCGTATCAGCACATTCTTACTCCGCATGAGTAATAGGTTCGGATTCCTTACTCCGCATCTAGTTTCCTTACTCCGTGCAAATAAAGACTCGGGTCCTTATTCCACACAAGTCGTTCCTTACTCCGCACGTATGGAAGACTCAGATTTCTTACTTCGTGTCTTGTTTTCCTTAGTCCGCTTGAGTGGAAGACTTAGCCTTTTACTCCACGATAACTATGTTTTACTCAGTGCGACTTGTAGACTAGGATTATTACTCCGCATCTATTTGACTTGGTCCATTTAAGGTGTTAGGCACAGTTTCCTTAGTCCGAAGCATTAAGTGTTTAGTCCGCACGAATGATCCTTATTCCGTATGAAGGAGAGACTTGGTCATTTACCAAGTGTTTTGATGACACTCACTCTTGTTCGGATCAGGATCATGTATCTTGTCCTTAGCTTTGCTCTCACGAGTGTAGGCCCGGATTAAGATCATATCTTCTGCAACAACTTAAGATAAAACAACCAAAGTCTTAGATCAAATTACATAGGGTTTTATCTACATCATCCAAATTCTGGGCTTGATCCAACAATCTCCCCCAATTATGGATATGCCAAAACCCTTTGTAATCTGATCTAGTAAACGAAGCTCTAAGACAGTATACAGAATAGAAATAACTTCAATTTTCATTTCATCAGCAACAAAGTACAAATCAGCCTTAATACATGAGTTTTACATTAAGGTACATAAGGCTTACTATACTTGAAGATCATTGTTGCTGCCTTCTCTCTAAGCTCCGTTGTATAATTGCGGATGTTGTTCCAGTTTTAATCCACCTTTATAAGTGATTTGATGAAGAAGTAGACAAAGGCTCTGTAGCTATCTCCATCCGGCTTTTGTGGCACTTGTTTCTTATTTCGGACCGACGCCTTCAGCTTTTCATTTGGAGCTAGGGGAGTCAGGCCCATTTCTTCATAGAGTCTGGATTGCTTCACTGCTTCAGTCACGCAGAGGTTCCCTTTGATTCTTTCTTATGTTGTTATCCACAACCTGATGAGAATCAATCAGGATCAACTGCTTTGAGTGAATCATGAAAGCAACTAGCATGAAGTGTGGCGACAAAATCCGGTACGGAATGAGGACAATTGAAAGATTCTTCCAAGGTTTACTGTCCTCAGCAGTTCCGTCGACGAAGGTCCGGATGAAGGCTACTTCAGGAAGATGTCTTTTAGACCAACAAGGCACAATATCAAATATATGTTCGTCCTTGTAGAGAGACGGAAACAGCCTCATCTCCATCTTAACTGCTCGAGAGAAGTTCTCTATGTCTTCTGTGGTGAATAGGCCCTTCTCGGAAGAGAGAGTCTTAATGTCTTTAGGAGAAAAGGGGTATAGGTAGAAAGACATCTTCTCTCGGCATTGGATGCTGCATACTTAGACATTTCAAGAAAAACACTTCCATCCGCATCAAGTGGATCATGATCCGCATATGATGGGAGGAAGGTGTCAACTGCTGATGGAGAGGTGGAAGGAGGAGCTGCACTGGAGGAGCTAGGCTGAGAGAAACGGCTGCGTTTGGGAATGGTAACTCTCTGAAGTGGATGCAGTGAAGATGTAGGCCGCTTCTCAACATGAGCAGAGGAAGGTGCAGGAGGATCAGATGACACTTTCTCCCCCATTTTGGCAGTTTGCCGAGGAGCAGTAGGGGGACGAGCCATTGTGTGCGCCAAGTCCGCAAAAGAAGTCGATAGTGAATGAATGGACGAGGCCACAAGATCCATCTTCTGCTCGATGGAAGTGGAAGAGTCGGTTAGGGCGGAGAGGAGTTGGGCATCGAGAGCATCAACCTTGGCAGCGATGGCAGAAATTTGGGTGCTTTGGGCTTGGGCGTGGCGGTCCAACTGAGCGGAGAGCACAGCGTCGGAGTGGATCGTGCCAAACAAGGCATGTCCAAGCACCAACTCCGGGGCTTTCGAGGACTCCCCCGCAGGAATAGGTGTAGGTGTGCGCTGAGCAGAGGAGTCAGTAGGAGTGGAGGGTGCGTCAGCAGCAGTAGCAGAAGGGGCATCCGGAGCATTGGAGGCATTTGGAGCAGCAGATCCACTTTGACCGGACAGGTCAACTATGTGGATGACTGCGGTAGGAGAGGCAGATCAGGCCTCAGCAGGAGAAGGAACTCGTGCGTCATGGGCCGGGCCGAAGGTAATAGCAAAGGGCACGTCCGGAATGTGCGTCGGCGTAAGGAAGCCGTGGTCCAGGTTCTAGATGATCATATCCTCCGGGGTTTGGGTGCATTTGGCATAAAACACCCGGATGTCATTGTCAAGGATGGTGGTGGTGCAGGCTAGGCTAAAACGGAACCATAGGTCCATTAAGGTGTCGGTGGAGAGGTGGTCAAGGTAGTCGCGAGGTTGAGGAAGAGGAGGCAAGGGAGCTTCTGGAGGAGAAGGAGGGACATCTGCCATTGCCGTAGCAACTGCAGCATCAACAACAGCAACAACAACGGGTGAGTCGGGTACGCATACATCAGCAGGAGAAGGCGCTAGAGAATCAGCCAGATGAGGACTTAGCTGAGAGGGCCCCACAACCTCAAATGGTTCGGGACGGACATTGTGCTTAGAGGCTCGAGAGATAGAGGGTGCAGCAACAGACCGAATCCGAGAGGACCGGTGAGCAGAGCTGACTTCGGGGCCATGGTTGTCGGTTGGGTTACCAACCAAACTGCCCTGTTGTTTCGAGGCGGGAAGGAGGTGGAGAGCAGTAGAAGGCCGGCGTGCCGTCACGGTCCCATCAGGCGTAAGATGGCGAAGATAGTAAGCCTGGGGGAAAAGGATAGTGCCACATCCATTAAAATGGGACTGACGCAGATGCCTGAAGACAATCCTAAGAATCTGCTCGAAAGATTAGTTCTTTGGACCATTCTTCAGCAATCAGAACATGAAGGTTTCCCAGTCCATCAGGAGACCCTCAAAGACTCCGTACATGGCCAAGAGGAGGTCATATGGAATGGAGTATGTCTGCAAGTTGATCATCCGTAGCAACATGTTCAAGTGATATGTGCTTTTTGAGAACATGATCTCGGATGAAGTGATACCTGACCTCAATGTGCTTTGTTTTCGGGTGTATGACAGGGTTGTTGTTGATAGAAATCGCACTGGTGTTGTTGCAGTATAATGGAACAAATGTCATGCTGAAACCGTAATCAGTAAGTTGACTTTGCATCCAGAGAAGCTATGCACAGCAACTCCCAGCAGCTATATATTCCGCCTCAGCAGTAGAGGTTGATACAAAATTCTACTTCTTACTGAACCATGAGATGAGTTTGCTTCCAAGGAACTGACAAGTACCACTAGCGCTCTTCTTGTCGATGCGACATCCGATAAAATCAGCATTTGAATATCTGGATAAAGAGAAGTTGGACTCCTTTGGATACCAGAGTCCCAAATTCACTGTCCCTTTGAGATACCGCAATATCCGTTTTACATGAAGCATGTGTGACTCTTTGGGATCCGCCTGATATCTTGCACAAATGCAAGTTGCAAACATTATGTCTGGGCGACTTGCTGTAAGATACAACAATGATCTAATCATACCTCTGTATTCAGTCACATTTACTGATTTTCCGTCAGTATCAGGATCTAACTTTGCACTGACTGGCATGGGAGTCTTCACGGAAAATGAGTTTTGCATACCGAACTTCTTGATTAAGTCCCATGTGTACTTGGCTTGGTTGATGAAGATTTCATCCTTCATTTGTTTAACTTCTATTCAAAGGAAGTACGTCAATTCTCCCATCATACTCATTTCAAATTTTCCAGTCATCAACTTCGCAAACTTTTCACAAAGCTTCGGATTTGATGATCCGAAAATGATATCATCCACGTAAATTTGTACGATTAGAGAATGATCTTTCTCTTTCTGTAGAAATAGTGTAGTGTCTATCTTCTCTTTTCTGAAATTATGTTCGAGCAAGAATTCTGATAGGGTGTCACACCAAGCTCTTAGAGCTTGCTTCAATTCGTACAAGGCTTTCCAAAGTTTATATACCATATGTTCAGCTTGTGTTCAACAAAGCCAGAAGGTTGTTCAACATAAACCTCTTCTTGAAGATCTCCATTAAGAAAGGCACTCTTGATGTCCATTTGATAAACTGTGAAGTTTTCATATGAAGCATACGCCAGGAACAATCGGATCGCCCCAAGTCTAGCTACTGGAGCAAAGGTTTTGTTATAATCAATGCCTTCTTCTTGACAATATCCTTTGGCTACCAGTCGTGCTTTGTTCCGGATTACTATTCCATCGGTATCTAATTTGTTCCAAAAAACCAATTTAACTCCAATGACTTGTTGCGACCTCGGCCTTGGTACTAAAGTCCACACTTCGTTCCTTTTGAATTGATCAAGCTCTTCTTGCATAGCGTCTATCCAGTTTGAATCCTGAAGGGCTTCATCCACAACCTTTGGCTCTATCTGTGATAGGAAACACGAGTAGTGGCACAGATTGAAAGTGGCTGCCCTTGTTCTAACTCCAACAGTAGGATCACCAATCACTTGATCTGATGGGTGGTTTCGAGTCCACCTATAGTTCTGTGCAAGTAGTGGTGAGTAGTTAATGATTTGAAGCTCTGCCAGATCGGGTGGATCTTGTATATTGGCTGGTTGAGCTTCTTCTGGGCCAGTTGTATCCGCATGATGAACAGTTCCAGAAGAACTTGGAGGTTCTTCAGCATTGTGACTTTCAGTATTAACTGGTCCAGATGGACTTAAAGGTTCTCTGGTGTTATGAATATCCATAACAATTTTGTTGGATCAAACCCAGAATTTGGATGATGCGGATGAAACCTTGTGTAATTTGAGCTGATATGTTTTATGTTTACCCTAAGTTATTGTAGAAGATAAAACCTTAAACGGGATTTGCACTCAAAGAGCAAAGCAAAGGATAGGATACATAATCCTGATCTGGATCATCGTGAGTGTCGTCAAAATCACTTGGTACATAACCAAGTCTTCATACTGAGTAAAGACCCTTCGTGTGGACTAAGAAAGTTGCTAAAATGACTAAGGAATTTGAGTTAATCTCTAAACTGAACTAAGTCAAAAGTTACGGAATGAAGATTCTGAGTCTACATCTCGCACGGAGTTGAAAAGATTTATTGCGGAGAATGAATCTAAGTTTTCCACTCTGACAGACTAAGGAAAAGTAGATACGGACCAAGGAGCCCTGTGTCACAGACCGAGGCTTATCCTAGCACACTTAGGCTATTTTGGGGTATTTACCCCTTGTAAAGTGTTATACTTAGCTTATAGAGTAAGTTGTAGAGATTTTAGATTTCGATCATATATGATGTCTCCTAGTGACATAGCTATAAACGTGTTAACATCTATATGTAGGGGAGTGATGTTGTAAAGCTTTCAAGCAATCAATACAATCGTTTGTTGTCTTCATTTAAATCGTTCTTCCGCTAAGCGTTTTCCTACACAAATGCTTTACAACGGATCGATGGGTTCCGATCCAAATGCGACGAGTTAGGCTGACCTAGCATTTCTTCGTACGGGTGGGAACTAGGTGCCGCACGGGTTAAGCTTCTATAAAGGCTGACCCCGTGACAAGTGGTATCAGAGCACGGTTGGTGCTAAGTTCGGTGGAACAATCAAAAACTTCGAGATGGTGTAAAAATGACAAACGGAGGATTTGTTGTCATTAGTGGTGGCGACCACGAAGGCCGCGACAAGGAGCACCACGCTAAGGAATGGAGGAGAGATAAGTCCGTTTCGAGGGAAACATGTCTGCTGGAGAGTCGGCTAGCCAAATTGGAGTTGGAGTTAGCCGAACAGATGGAGGTGGTCGAGGAGCACACTGAAAGCATTGAAAAGCTGGACTCAGAGGGTGAGGAAAGCTTTGGGAGGATGCAAGGGCTTCTCAACTCCGTCATGGATGACATGAACTCTCGGTTCGACGGCCTAAAGAACACTCTCACGTCCCAAATCCTGGTGATGCAAGATGAAATCAAAGAGATCAAGGCAGATTGGTCTCTCTGCAAGATGGCAGTCACCCAAGGTGGCGTTGGCGGCCATTCCAGCTCCAAAATCGACGTGCCGAAACCTAAGACCTATGCTGGGTCAAGGAATGCGAGGGAGTTAGACAACTTCCTCTGGACCATGGAGCAATATTTCGATGCCTTGAACATTGTGGACGAGGAAAAGAAGGTGAAGACCGACCCACTATACTTAGTCGATTTGGCTATGGTGTGGTGGAGGCGACAATATGCCGACAAGGAGTGCGGCCTATGCATCATCAATAATTGGGCGGATTTCAAGCGGGAGATCAAGGCCCAATTCTATCCCCAGAACGCGGAGGACGAGTCCCGGGCGAAACTTTGGTGCCTTACCCACAAAGGCACGGTGCGGGAGTATGTCCGCGAGTTTTCAGAGCTCATCTTGGAGATCCCAGACATGTCCGCAAAGGATTCATTATTTTCCTTCATGGACGGATTGCAATAATGGGTGAAATTGGAGCTGCAGTGAAGAAATGTGCAGGACCTGGCGTCGGCCATGGCAGTGGCCGAATCCCTCATTGAATACAAGAAGCCGGAGAAAACCACTAGTTCTTCATCGACTTCCAAGGCGAACAGGTTCCACAAGGAGAAACGTGGGGGAGACAACCGGAGTGAAGCAAAAGGGAGACCCTTCCAACCGTCTAAGGACTTTCGCCCAAAACATTTCGCGAATAGTTCCAAGGACGGGGAGAAGCCAAAGATCTCCTGTTTCCTTTGCGAAGGCCCCCACAAGGCGTTTGAGTGCCCGAAGCGCTCTAAGCTCTCGGCGATGATCAATGAAGATGAAGGAAGGGATGCGAGGGATCTAAGACTTGGTTCCTTGCAACTCCTCAATGCAATTAAGGCGAAGGTGGAGGTGCCACCATCCGGAAGATGGAAGGGGCGCATGTACGTGCTCGCTAAGGCCAACAACCTTTAAACTAAGGCCTTGGTGGACACGGGTGCAACTAACAACTTCATCAAGGTCGAAGAAGCTCATAGACTGGGGATAGTCTACAAGCAAGAGAAGGGCTGGCTGAAGGTGGTGAACTCCAGCGCCAGTCCAATCCATGGCGTGGCTCAAGGCGTCGAGCTAAGTATTGGCGAGTGGAGAGACAAGGTGAATCTCTCCGTGGTGTCGATGGACGACTATCCCATGGTGTTGGGGATGGGGTTCGTTGACTAGGTGCGGGCAATTCCAATTCCTAGCACCAACACAATGTGCATCATGGACGAGGGGAAGACGTGCATGGTGAAAGTAATGAGGGAGGAGGAACTCAAGGCGAGGTCTCTTTCGGCGCTCCAACTGTCTAAAGGAGTTAGGCGACAGGAGCCAACCTTCATTGCTATGGTGAAGGAAGGATACCCAAGTGTTGGGGAGGAGCCCCCAACCAAAGTGAAGACGGTCCTTGAAGAGTTTGGGGACGTTATGCCACCCGAACTCCCCAAACAACTTCCGCCGAAGTGAGAGGTGGACCATAGGATCGAGCTAGAGGTCGGTGCAAGGCCTACTGCTGCGGTGCCCTATCAGATGGCACCACCGGAGTTGAAGGAACTTCGGAGATAATTGAAAGACTTGTTGGATGCCGGGTTCATTCGGCCATCCAAAGTGCCATTTGGAGCACCGGTATTGTTCCAAAAGAAGCATGATGGGTCGATGCGGCTATGCATTGACTATAGGGCGCTCAACAAGATCACTGTGAAGAACAGCTACCCCATTCCACTCATATCCGACCTATTGGATCAACTTGGCGCTGCGAGATGGTTCTCAAAGCTAGATTTGTGGTCGGGATATTGGCAAGTGCGGATAGCCGAAGGTGATGAGGCAAAGACGGCGTGCGTCACAAGATACGGCTCTTACGAGTTCTTGGTGATGCCCTTTGGCCTCACAAATGCCCCTGCCACATTTTGTACGTTGATGAACCGGATCTTCCAACCATACTTGGACAGATTCGTCGTAGTGTACCTTGATGACATTGTCGTCTATAGCAAAACGTTGGAGGAACACAAGGCACACTTACGGCAGGTTTTCCAAATCTTAAGGGAGAACCAACTCTTTGTGAAGAAGGAGAAATGTGACTTTGCGAAGAAGGAGGTGCCCTTCTTGGGTCACATCATTGCCGGCGACAAACTAAAGATGGATAACAAGAAAGTGTTAGCCATCAAGGAATGGGAGATGCCCAAGAAAGTCCCTGAGATGCGTTCATTCCTTGGCTTGGTTAACTACTATAGAAGATTCATCCGCGGCTATTCCCACATTGCCGCACCCTTGACGGAACTATTAAAGAAGAACAAGACTTGGGTGTGGGATGATGCTTGCCGAGAGGCATTCGAGAAGTTGAAGCAACCCATGACAAATGGACCGGTGATGGCACTGCCGGACCATACAAAGCCTTATGAAGTTCACATGGATGCTTCAGACTTTGCCATCAGTGGAGTTTTAATGCAGGAGGGGCATCCTGTAGCATATGAAAGCTGAAAACTCAATGGCACCGAACGGAGGTACGCGGTGCATGAAAAAGAGATGACGGCAGTTATGCATTGCCTTCAGGTGTGGAGGCATTACTTGCTAGGGTCCAAGTTCGTGGTGAAGACGGACAATATTGCTACGAGTTATTTCCTAACCCAAAGGAACTTAACTCCGAAGCAAGCACGGTGGCAAGGACTCCTAGCAGAATTTGACTTTGTGCTCGAGTACTAATCAGGCACAAATAATGTGGTGACCAATGCACTAAGTCGAAAGGCGAAACTCGCAGCCATTACCCAACCACAATTCCCCTTGGTGGACAAACTGAAGGAAGGAATGGAGCACGATCCATTAGCCAAGTCCCTGGTAGAATGCGTCAAAGCTGGGAAGACGCGGCGATTTTGGCTAAGGGATGACTTGCTCCATACCCGAGGGGAACGGGTGTACGTTCCTAAATGGGGAAGTTTGAGGAGAGACATCCTCAAAGAATGTCACGATTCGCGGTGGGCTAGCCATCCCGGAGTCGATCGTACCTTGGCGTTGGTGGGACGGAGCTACTACTGACCTCAACTTTATGAGGACGTCCAAGTGTACGTGAGGACTTGTCTTGTGTGCCAACAAGATAAGATAGAGAATCGTCAGCCGGCGGGATTGTTGGAGCCGTTGCCTACTCCAGAAAGACCTTGGGAAAGTGTTTCGATGGACTTCATTGTTTGTCTCCCAAGATCCGAAGGATGCAGTACGATCATTGTGGTGGTCGACCGATTCTCTAAGTACGGAGTTTTCATTCCAGCTCCGAAGGACTGCATGGCAGATGACACAGCCCGATTATTCTTCAAGTACGTGGTGAAGTACTGGGGCATTCCAAAAACAATCGTGAGTGATCCGGGCTCACTATTTACTGGGCGGTTTTGGACCGAGCTGTTCCGGATAATGGGTTCGGACTTAAACTTTTCAACAAGTTTTCACCCACAAACAGACAGCCAAACAGAGCATGTCAATGGCTTACTGGAGCTATACCTGAGGCACTATGTGAGTGCCAATCAAAGTGATTGGGCCAAGTTGCTGGACATAGCCCAATTCTCATATAACTTACAGAAGAGCGAGTCCACGAACGAGAGCCCGTTCGAACTCGCAACTGGGCAACAACCATTGACGCCCACTTCCATCACTCGGGGGTATACTGGAAAGAGCCCCGCAACGTTCAAGTTTGCAAAAAGATGGCATGAACAGGCGGATCTGGCCAGGGCATACTTGCACAAAGTGGCGAAGAAGATGAAAAAGTGGGCGGATCAACAAAGGAGGCCCTTAGAATTTCAAGAAGGAGACATGGTGATGCTCAAACTCCTTCCGCGCCAAACCAAAGCACTTAGACAATTGCATAAGGGTTTGGTGCGCCGATATGAGGGGCCTTTCAAAGTACTTAAGAGAGTTAGGAAGGTCTCATACAAACTGGACCTCCTGACTAGCTTACAAAGGCATCCGATGTTCCACGTTAGTTTGCTCAAGCCTTACCACGAAGACTTGGAAGATACGAGCAGACAACGGCCGGTGCGGACACCAACAGCATCAACAGGCAAGACCTACGACAAAGAGATAGAGAAAATCCATTCTGGTAGAGTCGTGCCAAGAAGAGGCATAGATCCAAGCCGGGTGGAGTACTACATCCAATGGAAGAACAAGCTGGTCGAAGAGGCAAGCTGGGAGAAGGAAGAGGATTTGGGGCAATTCTCCAAGGAGATTGAAGAGTACCGTGAAGGAGTCAAATGCTACATTAGGTAGTTTGACGAGCTCGAGGAAGCCGAAGACACAACGAGGACGCTGCGAAATCGGGTGGGGGAGAATGTCACAGACCGAGGCTTATCCTAGCACACTTAGGCTATTTTGGGGTATTTCCCCCTTGTAAAGTGTTGTACTTAGCTTATAGAGTAAGTTGTAGAGATTTTAGATTTTGATCATATATGATGTCTCCTGGTGACATAGCCAGAAACGTGTTAACATCTATATGTAGGGGAGTGATGTTGTAAAGCTTTCAAGCAATCAATACAATCGTTTGTTGCCTTCGTTTAAATCGTTCTTCCGCTAAGCGCTTTCCTACACAAATGCTTTACAACGGATTGATGGGTTCCGATCCAAATGCGATGAGTTAGGCTGACCTAGCGTTCCTTCGTACGGGTGGGAACTAGGTGCCGCACGGGTTAAGCTGCTATAAAGGCTAACCTTGTGACACCTGGTCCCTCATTCAAGCGGAGTAAGGAAGACTTATACGGAGTAAGGACATGCAGATGCGGACTAAGGAATCCGGACCTACACTCAAGCGGAGTAAGGACTTCCTGATACGGAGTAAGGTGTCCGTCACATATTCCTGATACGGAGTAAGGAACTCAAGCGGAGTAAGGAAGCACTGATGCGGAGTAAGCACTCCGAGCCCCTTGTTCGAATGGAGTTAGAAAGTGCTACCATAGAATAAGGATTCCAGTACTAAATTCACATGGAGTAAGTAAACACTGACACGGAATAAGGATCTGAGCTTTCCTAACACGGAGTAAGGAACCTTATCATGGACAAAGAAGATGCTGCTTCATTCTATTTAAGCCGCATTCAAGACGTTAGCTCGCTGCGTCCCGATGAAAGACAAACTCATTGAAGATCTAAATTGTCTTACACGTGGAACGCACACAGATGTGGACAAAGCTTTAATTGCAATTGGAATCAAGCGATGAAATTCAATACACTTATGATTCCGATATTTCGAGCTCCCCATCCGCAGTAGTTAAAGTAGAAGCAGATTCCGAGAAAACCTTCGATGCTACACACTGCTCGGAAAATGCAGTTCCAAGATTGTCTCCAGGGATTGTCTATAAATACTAAACCTTGTATATTTTTATGATAGCGCGCGCGTACAAGTGTGTGAACTGAGAAATAGAGTTTATGTGTGTGTACATGTACAAGAGCTAGAGGATATTAATTAGGCAGTGTGTATGTGACTGTAAGAAAGAGTGCCGTTGTAATCAGCTGGAAATGCTGTTCATTTTGTTGTAATTATCAACAGATAATAAAACAAAATACTTCAACTAATTTGATTATCTTCCCCATTTGATTATATCATTTTAATCAGATTGGTTGTGGTGCCAATGAGTTTGATGAAAATTTTAGAGAGCCTATTCACCCTCATCTAGGCTCTCCGGGACTAACAAGTGGTATCCGAGCAAGTTCTACCTGCTCAACATAGAGATCCTTACTTTTTCAACTCAACAATGGCCGAAGAAAGCAGCATGCTGTTCGCCTTAGCTCCGGAGGTGCTCAAGAGCCACTTCCCAATCGAAGCAGTAGTGAAAATATCGATCCACCTCAACCTGCTGCTGCCGCTACTTCTCAACCACGGAGTTCTGCATATACTCTGAGTAAACTGCCAAAGTTCACACTAGAGCTTTTCTCCCAGTGGAAAGCTTGCATGAAGATGTTCATGACATATCATGATCATCTCAAGTGGTCATGTTTGCATCAGGAGCTTCCCATTCCGATGACCATCGGAGAACATGGAGTGAGACGACCAAAGACTGATGCTGAACTTACCAATGAGGAAAGAGCCTGGTAGTATGCCAGTGAAAAGGCTCTTGACATCATCTTTGGACTCTGAAGCTTTCACGGACGTCTCGGGCTGCACAACAGCGAAAGCTGTTTGGGACAAGCTGACCATTCTCTATGAAGGTAGTCAGTCCCAAATGTAGAACGTTATCTGTGCTCTCAAACAAAATTTTGAGAGCTTCAATCACAAACCTGGGGAATCCTTGGAGAGTATCTATTGGAGATTCAGCAAGCTCATTCTGGAATTGAAAACTGTCAATGAGCATTACACGCAATCTCAAATTAATGACAAGTTCTTTCGTTCCTTGCCGGATCGCTACTACTCAAAGCAGCTCCAGATGCAATCCAAAGACAACTGGCAGTATGTTCCCCTCGAAGAATTATATGGAGAGCTACGAACTCATGAGGTCAGGTTTAAATACACTGAGCGAGATGAGAAAATAGCTCGGAAAGAAAAGGGGGTAGCTTTCAAAGCTACGGAAAATCCAAGCATGCTGTATGAGGATTATATGGAAGAGTCAGGAGACTCTGACTCGGACATGGAAGAAGAAATTGCTCTTCTGGTTGAATCCTTCACACGCTTTCTGAGGAAAAGCAGAAAAGGATTCAGAAGAGGCTCTTCCTCATCCTCAAGAAGAAAGGAGCGATCGGAGTCAACTTCCCAAGACTGCTTCAACTGTGGGAAACCTGGTCACTGGGCCAAGGACTATAGATCCAAATCAAAGACGGCCGACAAGGATGACAAGGTTAAACCCCGATGCTCCACCTAAGATAACAGTAAGAACAAGAAGAAGGCATTCATCACTAAACACAAGAGTGGCTCGGAAGAAGAAGAAGAATCTTTGGACGACGAGTCAACAGAAAAGGCGAATGTCTGCCTCATGGCAAATACTGAGGTACCTTCTATCTCTGAGCTCATGAGTAAATTAGAATCTCTCACTACAAAACGTGATCATGAAAAGAATGAGAGATTAATAATTACTCAAAAGTACCAAGATATGAGTGGTCAAGCTTGTCACGCCCCGGATTTCCAACCCGAGGAAACCGGTACGTGACTCCCCTTTTTACCCACACGGAGGGCAAAGGGGTTAGGATACAAACCAAGAACCGAACATTTTAAACATTCACAACACATTCAAGAAAAATAAAGTCCATCAAGCAGTCCACAAACCAGATCAGCCTTTAATACAAAGTCTTCTTTTCAATCCATCCCCATTGGGGTTACATCAGTTCCCATAATAAAATAATATAAACAATAAAATAAATAAGGTCTTCCACCTTGGGGTCCCACCTAACGCCTGTAGGTTCCTGAAAAGAAAACAACATGGTAGGAGGGGTGAGCAACCACAGCTCAGTAGGGATCATGTCTCCCCAACCCATCCCATGCACCTAACATCTACATGCCTCGTGTACAAGTGCTGTGTCGTCATACAATTATTCCACCAGATATAGTTACAGGCTATAACAGCAAACACAATCATACATGGACTGGTACATAAACACTCCCGGGCTTCCACGGCCACCGGGTTTCAAGAACAGTCCCCAAGCTTCCACGACCACCGGGTTCCACAAAACAGTCCCGGGCTTCCACAGCCACCGGGTTCCACAAAACAGTCCCGGGCTTCCACAGCCACCGGGTTCCACAAAACAGTCCCGGGCTTCCACAGCCACCGGGTGTACAAGCAAACACGCAGCACACAAGGCCATACAGGCATAACATCACACTTAATATACTTAGTCACACGGGAATAACGTCGAACACTTAGCATGCATATATTCACAGGCTCACAAACCCAGCCACACAGCGAGTATTCCAAACACATAATATGCATAGCCTCACAGGCATTATTTCAAACACGTTCGAGCATACACACAGGCATATTCATACCGACATTTTATCAAACACTTAACATGCACTAACCACCCAACCTCGGAAATCACACCAAAACGCCATGAAGGCCAACATTCATATAGGAGATCACACCTATATGAATTTACATATAAATAATATAACGAGATATAACTCATATTCTGCCTTAAGACCCTAGGACAGAGGAGGACTTAGGAAGAAAGGAATCCCTACCTCAAGTAAAATGCAACAACACAAAGAAAGTCCCGATCCCACGTCGAACGCCGTCCACCCACGAGTCACCGACCACCCACGCAAGATGCTCCGGCCCGGCAAGAACCCACCAACTCCCCTTCCTTCTCTCTCTCTAGCTCTCTCTCTCTCGACGGCCGCAAAGAATCGAAGAGAACCCTAAACCTAAAACAGAGGGCTTCTCCTCCTTATATAGCCAACACAACATCAAAACGACGTAGTTTTGATTAAGTGAATCCCAGCATCAAAACGACGTAGTTTTGATCACACAAGTTAGCACCTTTTCGCACCCCTATAGGCCAAAATACCTGAATTTCAACATGGTCCTTTGGAGAAAGTTCCTTAGAATGTCAAAACCAAGGGAACCATGCAAAAATAAGCCTGCACGCCAATTTGCACATGAATTCCCCAATTCACGTGCACCTCCATATGGACTCCAAATGCTCTCAAACTTCACCCCTAGCCTCCTTGCATCATTTAGAAGACAATTACACTTGCACGTGAATTGGACCCATATCACGTGCACCTCACATACAAGTCCATTTGGCCTGAAACTTCTGTGGTAGATAGGGGACACCATTCTAAGCATCTTTCCTTTTGCATGTGAATTCATTGGAGTCCATTTACTAGGTCAAAATCTAGAAAAACTCTACTCCGGGGTAAACCGACTAACTCAAGGTACGGGTCCTTACATCCTCTCACCCTTAAGACTTTTCGTCCTCGAAAAGAAATGACATAAGAGGAAAACAAACACAAGCTACCCATTTTCCACGCGGCGAGCCACAACACCCAAACGGGTCATACACCACACACAGCACAACAGCACATAACAGTACCACCATAATCCATAACCACAATAATGCACACAACACTTCCGCATGGCACGAATACACATCTCAAAGCACATCAGATTTAAGCACATGTGTTTAAAAGACAACACAAATACATCAATTACTACAAGAAAACACATCACAAGAAAACACAACACTATCACAAGAAAACACAACACTATCCCTTGGCCAATGACCACCTCCCACGCTTAAGATTGTTCGTCCTCGAACAAGTCCGGGTCTTTGCTCGCGCATCACGGACTCACGTTCCCATGTCTCCTCCTCAATACCACGGTGTTGCCACAACACGCGAACCAAAGGAATAGCACGACCACGCAATAGCTTCTCTCGCCGATCCAGGATACGGATAGGGGCCTCAATGACAGACATGTCATCCTCAATGTCCAACGTCCCCCAATCAATCACATGAGTGGGGTCAGGGTGATACTTTCGCAACTGGGACACGTGAAACACGTTGTGCACTCGACTCAGCCGCGGCGGTAACGCTAACCGGTAGGCCACAGGCCCTACACGATCCAGAATCTCAAAAGGACCAATAAACCGCAGAGATAGCTTGGAACCTCGCCCAAACCGTCGATGTCCACGACGTGGAGAGACACGAAGGAACACATGATCACCAACAGAAAACTCCAAAGGTCGCCGTCGCTGATCCGCATAAGATTTTGCCGACTCGAGCCGACAACAAACGCCGACGAATCAACTTGACCTTCTCGGTAGCCTCTTGAACCAACCGTGGCCCCAAGAGAGCCTGTCTCCCCCACCTCGGTCCAACACAAAGGTGACCGACACGGCCGTCCGTACAACGCCTCAAAAGGAGCCATCCCAATGGATGCCCGATAAGCATTGTTGTAGGCAAACTCCACCAAAGGAAGGTGAGTTGCCCACGAACCCCCGAAATCTAACACACAGGCCCGTAACATGTCCTCCAACGTCTGATTCGTCCTCTCTGTCTGGCCGTCAGTCTCAGGGTGAAAGGCTGTACTCAGGTGAAGCTTGGTCCCCATAGCCTCCTGCAAACCTGCCCAAAAACGGGAAGTGAACCTCGAATCCCGGTCTGAGACAACCGATGATGGTACTCCATGCAGTCTCACAATCTCATTCATGTACAGCTGACTCAAGGTCCCAATAGAGTCCCGCTCGCGAACAGCAAGGAAATGGGCCGACTTTGTGAGTCGATCCACAATCACCCAAATCATATCCTTCCTCCCAGTTGTGGGTGGAAGACCAGTCACAAAATCCATCGCGATATGGTCCCACTTCCATTCTGCTATGGGCAAGGGCGTAACATGCCCGCCGGCCGCCGATGCTCGGCCTTCACCCCGCCGACACGTGAGGCACCGCGAAACAAAGGCAGCTACATCGCGTTTCATCCCAGGCCACCAAAAATGTCCGCGAAGCGCATGGTACATCTTCGTACCCCCTGGATGTACAAAGAACTCTAGGCTCGGTGAAACTCCCTCATCACCTCATCCCTGAGGGAAGAAGCCACTACCAACCGCCCCTGAAATGATAACTCATGCTCGGGACCCTCGTCCAGTCCCCGAGATAGCTCCCCGGCCTCAATACGGGCACGGAGAACCTCACACTCAATGTCACCCAGCTGTCCCTCCCGGACGCGCTGGTACAACTCAGCACAACCACCAAAGGACTCGGGATCGACCCACCATCATGAGCAACAGTCGCAATCGTAACGTCGCCAATCGCTCCATCGCCTTCCACTCCCTCACGGCCACCTCAGCTTTCCCTTTTCTCGCTCAATGCATCGGCCACAACATTACCCTTGCCCGGGGTATAGGCAAGAGTAAAATCAAAGGTCCGCAAATACTCCACCCATCTCCTTTGCCTCAAATTCAAATCCTTCGAGTAAAGATGTATCGAAGGCTCTTGTGATCCGAGAACACCACAAACTTTTCCCCCAAGAGGTAGTGCTGCCAACTCTTCAGGGCGAAGATAACGGCCCGCTAACTCAAGGTCATGAGTAGGATAATTCGCTCATGAGGCTTCAGCTGCCTCGACCCATAAGCTACCACACTGTGCTCCTGCATAAGCACACACCCCAAACCAACCCTGGACGCATCACAGTATACCTCATATGGGATATCCTCCCTAGGCAACCTCAACACAGGTGCAGTGGTCAAACGGGTTTTGAGAGTCTCAAACGCCCCCGGCACTTGTCCGTCCACTCAAATTTCACTCCTTTCCTAGTCAACGCCGTCATAGGAGCCGCCAAACGGGAGAACCCCTCTACAAAACGGCGATAGTACCCCGCCAAACCAAGAAAACTACGGATCTCAAAAACGTTGGTTGGCCTCGCCCACGATGCCACGGCCTCAATCTTGGCTGGGTCCACCCTGACTCCCTCAGCTGACACCACATGGCCAAGAAAGTGAACCTCCTGCAGCCAAAACTCACACTTGCTAAACTTAGCAAACAGCTGCTGGTCCCTCAAGGTTCGCAACACTGTTGCCAAGTGCTCCACATGCTCCTTCTCAGTCTTGGAATACACCAAGATATCGTCGATAAACACCACCACGAACGAGTCTAAGTATGGCGCAAAAACTTGGTTCATCAAATGCATGAACACTGCTGGCGCATTAGTGAGCCCGAAAGGCATCACTACCCACTCATAATGCCCATACCTACACCGAAAAGCCGTCTTAGGGATGTCCTCCTCCCTAACCCTGAGCTGGTGATACCCCGACCGTAAATCTATCTTGGAAAACCACTGGGCCCCACTCAATTGGTCAAACAGGTCATCTATCCGAGGCAACGGGTACTTGTTCTTCACGACCACCGAATTCGACTTCCTGTAGTCGATGTAGAGACGAAGCGTGCCATCAGCCTTCTTAGCAAAGAGCACCGGAGCACCCCAAGGTGAGGTACTTGGTCTGATATACCCTTGGTCCCCCAACTCCTCGATTTGCCTCTGAAGCTCCCTCAACTCAGCTGGCCCCATACGATACGCTACCTGGGAAATCGGACCCGTCCCCGGCACCAACTCAATGGTGAACTCCAGACTCCTCTTAGGTGGCAAACTCCTCAACTGCTCAGGAAAGACATCCTGAAATTGGTCCACAATAGCGGGCCACACCCTCCTTTCCACCTTACCCTCCTCGGCAAAGGTCAGGGCTCGCTAACCTGTGGGTAATGGCACCCCACCTGGTCCAACACGGCCCGGCCCGACTCGCCTCACAATCCCACTCCCCCTGCAGGGTGCAAGAAGTCCCCTGCAGGTGTCACGAAGGTCACACGCCGCCGATAACAATCTATCTTGGCCTGGAAAGCCATAAGCCAATCCATACCCAAGATCAGGTCAAACGTCCTCAAAGGCATCACATGCAAGTCAAAACTCAGCTCCACCTCGCCTATGGTTAACACATAGCCACGACACACTCGCCGTACCTCAATCATGCCTCCTACCGGAGACTCCACAACTAGGGGCCTCGCGGCCTCCACACAGGCTAACCCCAAGCCGTCCATTACAAGCTCAGCAACAAATGAACATGATGCACCCGTATCGAAAAGAACAGAAGCTAAGGTACGGGAGATCAAGAGGGTACCTCTAACCACCGATGGTCCTGCTCCACCCTCAGCTGGTGGGGGTGGTAGCTCGGCCTCCTCCTCGGGTACGTCGCCTCTAGCGCAAACACCCTCCCTTGGCCCGTGCCACCGGTCGGCTCACTCACCGGGCGCTTCCCGCCAAGGCTGCCTCCAACTTCGGTCTGTTGCCGCTCCGGCCTCCCCGAGGTCGGGTCCGATTCGATCCCTGCCCGACTAGCCGGCCACCGACGAGCTGGTCTCTCGCCTGGTGCACGAAAACCGGCATCACTCCTTGTGCCGGATGTCATGCCTCCAACTCCCCTGTTGCCACTCCGGCAAACCCGGCTCAGATGGCCCTCTCGTCCACATCTATGGCATTTCCAGTCCCTCTTTGGACACTCCTTTCTCAAGTGGCCTTGCTCCCCACAGCAGTAACAACCGCTGGGGAGACCCCCTGCTGGACCGCCTTGTCTGCCACCGCCAAAGCTAGACCTCCCTGGGTTCACCAATGTCTGTCCCCCGTCGCGGAAGGAACCGCTTATCCCTCTCCTCCGTCTTGAGCCTCTTGGACCCTGCATCTCGATCAGGCCCACTCGCAATTGGCGACCCTGATGGGCCCGCCTCCCACCATCCAGCTCTCTCTCGCCTATACGGGCCGTCTCCACGGCCTCAGGATAAGTCCTCAAGCGTAGAATTGCCACCCTCTCCCTAAGGGCTGGCCGAAGACCCAAAGTGAACTTGTGGGCCTTCAGGTCCTCCTTTGCCACCTTGTCTCGGGGGCAAACCTACTCAAGCTCCGGAACTCCCGCTCATACTCGGGCACCGTCTTTGATCCTTGCTTCAGGCTGCCAAATTCCTCCCTCTTCTGCCATCTCACCGATTCCTGGGAAGAACTCATCATGGAAGAGTTGCAAGAATTCCTCCCAAAACATGAGTTGCACCGCACGGCTCCCCGCAACACTCGTCCACCACTCCAAAGCATCCCCCTCCAATCGCCGATTGCCGGCCGCACCTTATCCTCCTCCCGAGGCAGGAGAAAGGAGAACACATGCTCAATCCGCCTCAACCATTGTTCGCCTACCACAGGATCTTCCCCCCCCCCTTAAATCGCGGAGGTTGTTCCTTTCGGAACCGTGTCACCACGTCATCCTCTCGCACGGGTCGGTACACCACCCGGCGAACTCTCACGCTCACGAGGCGGCTCTCCTACCTGGTGGTGGCACCACCTGTGTGCCGCCATCTCACGGCGCACCTCCTCCCGAACGTCCCGCCGGAGTCCCTCCCGTAGCTCTCGTACCTCCAGCCGAATGCCTTCTTGTAGCTGTGCCGGTAACAACGCATGCCCTCCAACGGATGGTCCCGCACCCGGACCCTCATGGGCAGATGACTCATCGCCCATTGCCCCGGACGCACGTGTCACTCTCCTCGGTGGCATTCTTACTACATGAAGTAAGATGCACAAACGTCGAACGCGTTTGACTACTAACAAGTTGACTACCTCTACCCCATTATCAAGTCAAGCCGTACATGGCATTACACACATTGTAACCATTGCATCAATCAATATTGCACACAGCACAGTCCACATTGTAGTCATACCCAAGGCAGTCCAAGAATATTCAGAGTTGCACAGTTCACACATAATCATGTTATGCACATCCTTCACACGTGACAACATATGTAACTAGTGCCCTAATGCCAATGCATGCAAATCCTACCACAAGACTGGACTACCCTAAGTACACCTTGGAGGCTCAAAGAGGACCATGTTGATCAGGCATGTCCCTCCAGGCTCCTCCAAAGGACTCAAGATAACCAAGTCCGCCCACTACCCTAGGCCAACTAGACCATGCTCTGATACCATATTGTCACGCCCGGATTTCCAACCCGAGGAAACCGGTACGTGACTCCCCTTTTTACCCACACGGAGGGCAAAGGGGTTAGGATACAAACCAAGAACCGAACATTTTAAACATTCACAACACATTCAAGAAAAATAAAGTCCATCAAGCAGTCCACAAACCAGATCAGCCTTTAATACAAAGTCTTCTTTTCAATCCATCCCCATTGGGGTTACATCAGTTCCCATAATAAAATAACATAAACAATAAAATAAATAAGGTCCTCCACCTTGGGGTCCCACCTAACGCCTGTAGGTTCCTGAAAAGAAAACAACATGGTAGGAGGGGTGAGCAACCACAGCTCAGTAGGGATCATGTCTCCCCAACCCATCCCATGCACCAAACATCTACATGCCTCGTGTACAAGTGCGTTGTGTCGTGATACAATTATTCCACCAGGATATAGTTACAGGCTATAACAAAGAAACACAATCATACATGGACTGGTACATAAACACTCCCGGGCTTCCACGACCACCGGGTTTCAAGAACAGTCCGGGCTTCCACAAACCACCGAGTTCCACAAAACAGTCCCGGGCTTCCACGACCACCGGGTTCCACAAAACAGATCCCGGGCTTCCACAACCACCGGGTTCCACAAAACAGTCCCGGGCTTCCACATCCACCGGGTGTACAAGCAAACACGCAAAGACACAAGGCCATACAGGCATAACATCACACTTAATATACTTAGTCACACGGGAATAACGTCGAACACTTAGCATGCATATATTCACAGGCTCACAAACCCAGCCACACGGCGAGTATTCCAAACACATAATATGCATAGCCTCACAGGCATTATTTCAAACACATTTCGAGCATACACACAGGCATATTCATACCGACATTTTATCAAACACTTAACATGCACTAACCACCCAACCTCGAAATCATACCAAAACGCCACCGAGGCCAACATTCATATAGGAGATCACACCTATATGAATTTACATATAAATAATATAACGAGATATAACTCATATTCTGCCCTAGGACCCTAGGATAGAGGAGGACTTAGGAAGAACGGAATCCCTACCTCAAGTAAAACGCAACAACACAAAGAAAGTCCCGATCCCACGTCGAACGCCGTCCACCCACGAGTCACCGACCACCCACGCAAGATGCTCCGGCCCGGCAAGAACCAAAGAACTCCCCTTCCTTCTCTCTCTCTAGCTCTCTCTCTCTCTACGACGGCCGCAAAGAACCGAAGAGAACCCTAAACCTAAAACAGAGGGCTTCTCCTCCTTATATAGCCAACACAACATCAAAACGACGTAGTTTTGATTAAGTGAATCCCAAAGATCAAAACGACGTAGTTTTGATCACACAAGTTAGCACCTTTTCGCACCCCTATAGGCCAAAATACTCAGAATTTCAACATGGTCCTTTGGAGAAAGTTCCTTAGAATGTCAAAACCAAGGGAACCATGCAAAAATAAGCCTGCACGCCAATTTGCACGTGAATTCCCCAATTCACGTGCACCTCCATATGGACTCCAAATGCTCTCAAACTTCACCCCTAGCCTCCTTGCATCATTTAGAAGACAATTACACTTGCACGTGAATTGGACCCATATCACGTGCACCTCACATACAAGTCCATTTGGCCTGAAACTTCTGTGGTAGATAGGGGACACCATTCTAAGCATCTTTCCTTTTGCACGTGAATTCATTGGAGTCCATTTACTAGGTCAAAATCTAGAAAAACTCTACTCCGGGGGTAAAACTGACTAACTCAAGGTACGGGTCCTTACAATGCTAAACACCTTGAATTTACTATTTCAAAACTGGAAAAAGACATAGCGGACTACAGAAGCAAGGAGGCTTGGCATCACGACCTTAGAGCTGAAAATCATATGCTCAATACTAACCTCATAGGTCTAAATGTAAATCTTAAAAGACTTGAGAATGAACTTGAAAGGAAAAGGAAATAAATCATAAATGGCTAAAATCCACGGAAATAGCCTCTACGTTTAGAACTAATCCTGACGACATCCGAGTCAAACCCGGCCTAGGCTCCGAATCATCATCTTCCACACAAGCTATTGAGTGTCCTACGGATTTCACTCCCAAACTAACCAACCTGTATCCTGTTAGTACATCTAAACCGTTGGATGGTATTGTTTCAGGTGGGATCATAGTTTACGATTGTGGAAGAGAGGTCGCCATCGCTAATCCCGAAGAAGTAGCACCCATACCAAAGGATGAAGGGAAGCTACTCTGCGAGTTAAAGCCGAAATTGTAGCACCCAGAAAGAAAGGAAAGGCTAAGGCTGACGCTACTAGGGCCAAGAACGCGTCACGCATTCACAGTGGATGAGGCCATAGGGAATAGACTAGGAAAACTGTTCAACCTAAGAAACCTGTATCCCCTGTTGTATCTCCACATCATAGTGTTTGCTCAATCTGTAGAAAAATAGGCCATTATCATTATGAATGTTGGAGTTTATTTGATGACTGGTTATGTAAACAAAGTTTGATTAATAAAGATCAGTTCATCAAAAAGAGTTCATCTGGCACACTTAAATCTAAACCTCAAAGAAGTAACTCTCCCAAGAAAACCTGAATTAAAGAAGCAACTAATACGGAAAAAGTTAAGTCAACTTGGAAAGTCAAAGTTCCTAACAAAGTTAAATCCGAAATAGTTGACACTTCTACTGCTTCTCCTAACCGCCAGAAACAAGTTTGGGTACCAAAAGTGTAATCTATTGTCTTGCAGGAGCATCTCTGGAATTCACTCCCAGCCCACTTGAAGTTAAAGATCAATCAAAGCAAGTGGATACTCGATAGTGGATGCTCCGGGCATATGACGAGTGAAAAGTCTTTGCTCGTAGAAATTATTGATAGACGAGGACCATCCGTATCATACGGCGACAATAGTAATGGTAAAACTATGGGGTATGGCACTTTAACCAATGGATGTGTATCAATCACTAAAGTCGCACTAGTCGAAGGTTTGAAGCATAATCTGCTGAGTGTCAGTAACTTATGCGACAAGGGGTTCACTATTTCCTTCTTGTCCAATACTTGCTCAGTTAGGGATAACTTATCCAGAGATATTAAGTTATCCGGATTAAGAGATGGGGACATATATTCAATGGTCTTAAGAAATAATTCTTCTGACCCTGTATGCTTCCTCACTAAAGCATCAGATGAAGATAGTTGGCTATGGCACAAGCGTTGCTGTAACGCCCCCAAATTTGAAACCTCCAAACCGGGTGCGTTAGCGGAAAATAAATATACAAATTTTATATAAATTTCAAACTATTACTTATTTAATCAAACAAACCATTCATTATTACAAATTTCAATCCAAGATCTTTAAGGTTTAGGGGTTTAGAGACTAAGTGTCCATAACCCATTATTACATAACAAAGCACACGAACAAACAACTTAATAAATCTTTAAAATTTCACACAACTTTATTTCCAAGCACTTCTCGACTCCTTATCCTAGTTTCTCCATCCCTTAATTACCTGGGGTTGGAAAATAAATCATAAAAAGGGTGAGCTCAAATAGCCCAGTAAGGGTAAACATAAGTGGGTAAAGAAAATCATGAAGATATCGAACATAGGAAATACCATATAATATTTACACATCATACATGATCAACATTTCACAAGGAAATCATAACATGGAAGATTATGTTTGAACATCGTATCATAACATCATGATCCAGGTTAACTACCCAGATACCATATCATAACATAACATATTATCAACTGGATTGACACTCTCCAGTGATGTTCTTTACCCAATGCATTGGAGGTCTTTCTGGAACCACCCATCATAAACTTATTTTGTCCAAACATAAGAGGTTATAACGACTTTAACATACATAACATGAGGTATCACATAGAATTTCAATAAAACATTCAAAGTTAACAAGGATAACCACGAATATCAAAATGGTTATCTACCCCAATCAATAGCATAGATTACCAAGAGAGAGATTAAAAAGAGACTAATCTAATCTTCTCAACAAGGAAATGGAATTAGAAGAATAAGAAACATAAAACTCTTACAATAATAATTCCAAACAAGATAAAGAGGAAGAGAAAGGTCCCTTATAATAATAATGAAATATAGATTATAATGAAAAAGAAAAAAAAAGGATGAGAAAAACCTTACAATAATGATGAAATATAGATTATAATGAAAAAGAAAAAGGGGATAAGAAAAACCCTTACAATCGCTTGTCGTTCTCCGCGTTTTAAACCTTAAAAATATCAAAACACTAAATTAGCATTAATGCTTGAAAAGTTCAATATCACACATATCTCCTTATATATATATATATATATATATATATATATATATAATACTTTAACTTATATCTTTTAATAGGCATACCGTGCTTGTGGGGTTGAATATTAATTTGGGTTCCCACTTCTATTGCTGTTCCATATCCTATTTCGATCCCATGCATTATAAGCCTTGAGTTGTGCACTAACTAGGTTATATGCCTTGAGAGTTTTTGAATAAGATTTACTTCTTGTATTGGGTGAACGGAAAAGACGTTCGATAAGCTTATTTTTCCTACGTGTCTTCCACCTTAACCATGAGGGGATATTAGACACGGGTCTAAAGGGACGATCAGGAGGAGATAAGGATGGGGATAGCTGTGAGGTTGAAGCATTAACAATTGGGGTTGCAGAAGAAGAAGGGCGATTGTCGGGGGAATTCATTTTGGAAGTCGTTCCTTACAATCTTCCGCTATCTAGAACCTTAAAAATAAAAATAAAAACATAAGTTAATATTCTCATCTTTTCACTTGAATTATAGAATGACAATGCTATGATAAAATACTATAATTTAAAATAATTACACAGGTATGTATATGAGGTGGCAAGGCCAACCATGTATGTATATACGAGGTGGTACAACTAATCATATAAATAACATATGTAAGGTGGTAAAACCAACCATAAATATAGTATATATGAGGTGGTAAAACCAACCATAAGAATCTACATAATAAATAAGAAGTGACTTCATAATTTCGAAATCTTAAGTATTACCTTTCGTAGAACTTCGACGCTTGGTAAGTACCAAAAGCAAAAGAGGATTTGAGTAGAGTATTTGGGATGTTAAGAGGGCTTAAGGGAGTGTTTTGAGAGGGAAATTTCGTGGTGTGGCTTGAGGGATTTGTGCTTAAGAGGAGAGGCAAGACACTCCTTATATAGGCAAGGATGGTGGTAGGTGTGTAGTGTGAAAGTAGTGTATGAATTTGACTTTGGCATCAAATTAAATTATGTAAAATATATAAAATACTTTATTTTATTCCTATTATCCTCTCTTAAAACGTGGGTATCTTTTCCTACCATTTAAAAAATGTTTTAAGACTTTTCAACCTAGAAGGTTCCTTTGGCATCAAAAGTCTACATTGGTGTACTCCCTACTAATTCAATTATAACGTTTTTAATTTTGTAGTTTTTGACAAATGGCCAATTGTATTGCATTACTAACTCAAATATCTACAAATGGGTATCCATTTTATAATTTTTAAATATGTATAACAAAAGTTATTGAATTTTAAAGTCGTACTAAAATGTTTACCCATTCATACTGAACCTATGTGTAGTATTTTAAATTCTGGAATTGATTGGCTTCATATTAAATTCTGAAATTTCTACACGTTTTAGCTAAGTCATAAATGAACAAATGGGCTTTGGTTTCATGTCAATTGGATCTGTATAATTCAAGTTATGGATTTTTGAATGTGACCTCCAGAATCTGCCTCATTCAAATTTTTGGGCCTTACCTATGTTTTATACTTTTGGTGAAGTTAAGGCTTGTAATACTTACTTACCCATAGTAATTTGGTTTAAGAAACTAAATGACATAATATATAGCATCTAAACGTTTTATGACATATAAGAAATTATTTTATTTTTATAATGTATTTAATATTTACGCGGATAAAATAATATAATTGCATAATCAATAAACAATAAAGTAAGATAACATTATAGCATAAAATATCATAAACCTAAATAGAAACATTAATATCATATTCTATGGTCTTCGTAAAATTTCTTGAATTGTATTAGCGTATGTGCGTAGGACGTGTTGTGCTTCGGCAGCAGAGCTGCACAACCCTTCGGCTAACATTGTCGTGGTTGTCGCACGAATAACCTCAAACTTCTCTCTGTGTCTCGTCGCATTATATTGCAGCCATTGGACACGAGCATTTAGCTCATCTACAGGAAAGCATAGCTTTGTAACTTCAAGTCGTATTGCTCGCCGATCTTCATCGCGTACACTATTCTCGGATGGCAGTACTTGAGAACTTGATGCCATAACTCGTATTATTATTCTTCTTACTTCTATACTCTCTTATAAATAAAATCTCATGCTCATACCTATTTATGGAAGTCCAAACGGATACTATTCATAACGGACGGATACTATTCATAACGGCTACTTATCACATGCTAGTTGAATGACTATATTGGGTGCTTATTTTTATCGTGATAATATCTAAAATATCCTTTCTAACTATTGTTAACAATAACATTATTATTATTTTATTATTATTACTCTTTAAGTAAGAACTTAAGTAGCTAAAAATTTTGCGGGTCTTACAGTTGCGCACATTTAAATTTTAAGACTTTGTCTAAATTAGCATCGTAGACTTGGTCACTGGTTTGCCTAAACATAAATACTGCAGAGATACTCTCAGTCGAAAATGTAAACGTGGCAAACAGACCAAACATAGTTTTAAAAGCAATTCAGTTAATTCCATATCTGCTCCTCTACAACTTCTTCATATAGACCTCTGTGGTCCCATTTCCGTGGCTTCTTTTGCTGGTGCGAGATATACCCTAGTGGTTATCGATGATTTCACCAGGTATACATGGGTGATGTCCTGAAATCAAAGGATCAAACCTTTGAGCATCTAATAAATCTTTTCAACTGGATAAGCAACTCACAAGGACTGAGCATTAAATGCATCAGGAGTGATCATGGTACAGAATTTGATTTTTCAGATATGAGATCCTATTGTTCTGAACAAGGCATTCAGCACGACTTCTCTGCGCCCAAAACTCCCCAACAAAATGGAGTTCTGAGCGTAAGAATCGCACTTTAGTCGAGGCTGGTAGATCATTGTTAGCAAGGGCAAAATTTCCTCTCAGTCTATGCGCTGAAGCTGTGTCCACTGCCTGTTATGTTTAGAACAGAACTCTAATAAAGAAATTTACCATGAAAACACCCTATGAGATGTGGAGAGGACGAAAGCCCTCAATTTCACATTTCAGAACTTTTGGGTGCACTTGTTATGTACTGAATAATGGGCAAAGAAGCTCGGAGCAAATTTGAGCCAAAATCTGATGATGGGATCTTTATCGGGTATTCCTTACATAGTAAGGCTTATCGCATCTTCAATAGAAAACTTTTTAAGGTTAAAGAATCTGTCCATGTGACGTTTGATGAAGCTAATCTGGATTGGTCAAGAATTGGATCTTCAAGTTCAAATATGCAGGACCACGATAATAACATCGACTATTCACAATTTATGAATATTCTTGCCACTCCTACAGACCAACCACGTAGCTCCGTTGAAGCACAAAGAAATGCTACAGATGATGCTTCTGATGAATCAGACTCTGGATTTCTTTTCAACTCCAGACATATTGATGCGGATATCCAAAATTCCAGAGCAACTCCTAGTCCTTCCGGACCAGTTAATACTGAAAGCAACAATGCCGAAGAACCACCAAGTACTTCCGAACCTGTTAATACAGAAATAACTGATCCAAAAGAAGTTCAACCAGCGGACGAACCTGAACCACCTAGTCTGACTGAGCTACAAATTATTGAGGATCCACCATCATATGCACAGAATTACAAGTGGACTCAAAACTACCCTTTAGATCAAGTGATTGGTGATCCTACTGTTGGTGTAAGAACAAGGGCTGCGACCTCCAACATGTGTCTCTATTCATGCTTCCTTTCATAAATAGAACCAAAAGTTGTAGATGAAGACCTTCAAGATTCAAACTGGATAGATGCTATGAAAGAAGAGCTTAATCAATTCAAGAGGAATGAAGTATGGATCTTAGTACCAAGGCCAATATCCCAACAAGTCATTGGAGTCAAATAGGTGTTCCGGAACAAACTTGATACAGATGGAACAGTAATCCGGAACAAAGCCAGACTGGTAGCAAAAGGATATCGTCAAGAAGAAGGCATAGATTATGACGAGACCTTTGCTCCAGTAGCAAGACTTAAGGCAGTAAGAATGTTTATGGCATATGCATCCTACGAAAACTTCAAGGTTTTCCAAATGGACGTCAAAAGTGCATTTCTAAATGGAGATCTTCAAGAGGAGGTTTATGTTGAACAACCTCCAGGTTTCATTGAACCCAAGGCGGAACATAAAGTCTACAAGCTATGGAAAGCCTTGTATGGATTAAAGCAAGCTCCAAGAGCCTGGTATGACACACTGTCAGAGTTTCTACTCACTCATAATTTTAGAAAAGGGAAGATAGACACCACTATATTTCTGCGGAAAGAGAAAGGACATTCTCTGATCGTGCAAATCTATGTGGATGATATTATTTTCGGATCATCAAATCCAAAGCTTTATACGGGTCAGTTCGCTAAGTTGATGACTGGCAAGTTTGAAATGAGTATGATAGGAGAACTGTCCTACTTCCTTGGAATCGAAGTTAAACAACTTAGAGAAGGGATCTTCATTAACCAAGCAAAATACACTTGAGACTTAATCAAGAAGTTTGGTATACAAGACACATCTCCCATGAAGACTCCTATGCCAGTCAGCGGTAAGTTAGACCCTGATGTAGATGGCAAATCAGTAGATGTGACAGAATACAAAGGGATGATAGAATCCTTGTTGTATCTTATAGTAAGTCGCCCGGACATTATGTTTGCAACTTGCATCTGTGCAAGATATCAGGCGAATCCCAAAGAATCTCACATGCTTCATGTTAAATGGATATTGCGGTATCTCAAAGGAACAGTGAATTTAGGACTCTGGTATCCAAAGGAGTCCAACTTCTCTTTATCCGGATATTCTGATGTTGATTTTGCTGGATGTCGTATTAACAGGAAGAGCACTAGTGGTACTTGTGAGTTCCTCGGAAACAAACTTATCTCATGGTTCAGTAAGCAGCAGAATTCCGTATCAACCACTACTGCTAAAGCGGAATACATAGCTGCTGGAAGCTGCTATGCACAGTTTCTCTGGATGCAAAGTCAACTTACTAACTACGGGTTTAACATGACGTCTGTTCCGCTCTATTGTGACAACACCAGTGCTATTGACATCAACAATAATCCTGTGATGCACCCAAAGACGAAACACATTGAAGTCAGGTGTCACGCCCCAATTTCCTTTCACTTGGAAATGGGTAATGACCGCCCATGCCCGCACCCAAAGGGTCAAGGGGTTGGTGCAAGCACCTAAAAGAAAAAGGACTTGACATGGGTGCTGTCCCAAACTTGTACAACCAGGCTACATGCCACGGGACATGCTCCTGCTCCCAAACCATGCATACAACCACAAATTAAATAATAATCATATCTCAATTTATTACATTTCAAAGGGGCCCAAAGTCCATTACAACTCAGTTGGGGAAAAACTCCCATCAAACCATAATATATTCTGTTTACAAACAATCCAAACCATAAAAGCACAATTCCACAAAAATAATGAAATTAATAAAATCTTCAGCCTCAGTAGCCTACCACCACAGCTCTTTCACCTACCGCCTGCTAGACCCTGCAAAAGAACAGTTTATGTGGGTGAATTAACCTTTGCACGTCATATGGGTGAATTGGCGTTCAGGTCAGAATCGTCCCAAAGTTTGGTGGTGGGTCCCTCATGAGCTGTAAAGCAATAGTGGCTTCTGCACGTGATATTGTTGAAGCTTCTAGGAGGTCCAAAATTGGTATTTTGCCTTTTTATCCCTTCAGATGATAGCTAGCAATTGGCGTGCAAGAAGTAAAGTGCTTCATGTGATGTTTATCTACTGGCCCAGGAAGTTGTAGAAGTAATAGAGGTGCATGCCATTTGGTCATTTGGCGTGCAGGCCCAAATGATCCCAAACTTTTCCTCTGAGTTTCTTTTGTAGTATGGATCAACTTCTATGCTTGCACGCCAATTCGTTAGGCTTAAATTCAAGTACTTGTGGGCTTCACTTGTTCCTTGCTCCAGGACTTGTTCCTTAAAGTAAATTCAGAAGTCCAAGGCCCAATAATTTTGGCTCATCCTGCAAATGGTTAGTCCAGAAAGAAACAAAATCTACTACACCAGGGTTAGCTTGCAAACAAAATTATTGAATAAAAATAAATAAAATAAAACATTGGGTTGCCTCCCAACCAGCGCTTTATTTAAAGTCTGTAGCTAGACTTTCAATTAAGATCATGAGGTGGTGAAAGAGAGGGAACCAACAATCTCCCTCTGAATTGGATCAAAGTATGGTTTCAGTCTGTTGCCATTCACCCAAAATTTCTTACCATCTACAGCTTGGAGCTCAAAGCTCCGATATGGCTTCTGATCAACTATCACAAAAGGTCCCATCCACTTGGACCTTAATTTTCCAGGAAATAGCCTTAACCTTGTGTTAAATAAGAGAACTTTCTGCCCCAAGGTTAAAGGTTCATTGTTTAATTGCCTATCATGCCATTTCTTGGTTCTTTCTTTATAAATTTTAGCACTTTCATAGGCATCCATCCTGAACTCATCTAATTCTATTAATTGAGTCATCCTAAGCTCCTTGGCCTCTTGTGGATCAAAATTTAACTTCCTCAAGGCCTAGTGAGCCTTGTGCTCTAATTCCACAGGTAAGTGACAAGCCTTCCTATAAAGAATACGGTAAGGTGACATCCCAATGGGAGTTTTATAGGCTGTCATATATGCCCATAAGGCTTCATCAAGCCTTTGAGACCAGTCTTTCCTATTTGCTCCAACAGTTTTCTCTAAAATGGCTTTAATCTCTCTGTTGGACACCTCTGTTTGTCCATTAGCTTGTGGGTGGTAAGCTAAAGACTTCCTATGAGTTACCCCATATTTGTTCAACAACTTGTCAAACAGTTTCTTGCAGAAGTGACTACCCTCATCACTAATTATAGCCCTTGGTGTCCCAAATCGGCTAAAGATGTTTCTGGTAAGGAAGTGAGTCATTACTCTAGCATCATTCACTCTGGTTGGTATAGCTTCTACCCACTTTGACACATAATCCACAGCCAATAGGATATATGAATACCCATCAGAATTGGGGAATGGCCCCATATATCAAAAATTTCAACTGGAAGAATTTCAGTTAATGGCATCTCATTCTTCCTAGACAGACCACCTACCCTTTGACATCTATCACAGGTTTTGATGTAGACATAGGTGTCTTTCACCATGTGAGGCCAATAGAAGCCACACTGCATGATCTTAGTCATAGTTCTCTGCACCCCAAAGTGGCCCCCATAATGTGATGAATGACAATGGTATATTATGTCATCTATCTCCTCCTCAAGGACACACCTTCTAATTATTTGGTCTGGACACCTCCTATAGAGAATAGGGTCTTCCCAAATGTATTTCTTAGCATCCACTACCAACCTCTTTCGCTGATGGTAGTCCAATTGCTTGGGTATAAACCCAGTGGCTAAATAGTTTGCTATATCAGCAAACCAAGGAAGTTGGTGCACCTCAAACAACTTCTCATCAGGAAAGTCATCTACAATGGGTAGAGACTTAGGTGGGTAGAGATTTAGGTGCATTCTCCACACGGGAGAGGTGATCAGCCACAGAATTTAGGACTCCCTTTGTGTCTCTAATTTCAAGATCAAATTCCTGTAAAAGGAGTACCCACCTAATCAAGCGTGGCTTAGCTTCTTTTTTAGCAAATAAATATTTCAAAGCTGCATGATCAGTATAAACAATTACTTTAGACCCAAAAAGGTAGGGTCTAAACTTGTCATGACCATAAACCATGGCCAGCAACTCTTTTTCAGTGGTGGTGTAGTTTTGTTGAGCATCATCTAAGGTCTTACTAGCATAGTAAATGACCCTAAACACCTTATCACGCCTTTGCCCTAAGACTACCCCCACAACATAATCACTTGTGTCACACATTAGCTCAAAATGCTGAGCCCAGTCTGGTGTGACTATAACTGGTGCAGTGACAAACTTACCCTTGAGGATGTTGAAAGCTTCTAAGCAATCTTCATTGAACTCAAAGCTTGTGTCCTTCTCTAACAGCCTACTCATGGGTTTTGCAATTTTAGAGAAGTCCTTAATGAATCTCCTATAAAAGCCAGCATGGCCAAGGAAACTTCTCACCCCTTTTTCATTTGTTGGAGGTGGCAAAGTCTCAATAGTGGAGATTTTTGCCTTGTCCACCTCCAAACCTTGTGAAGACACCTTGTGCCCTAGAACTATCCCCTCAGTTACCATAAAATGGCATTTTTCCCAATTTAGGACTAGTTTCTTCTCCTCACATCTTTCTAAGAACACATCTAAATTTTTCAAACACTGTTGGTAGGAGGAACCAAACACTGAAAAGTCATCCATGAAAACCTCCATGATCTCCTCCACCAAGCCCTGGAAAATGGCTATCATGCACCTTTGAAAGGTGGTAGGTGCATTGCATAGCCCAAATGGCATCCTCCTAAAAGCAAAGGTGCCAAAGGGGCACGTGAAAGTGGTCTTTTCTTGGTCTTCGGGTTTAACCATGATCTGATTATACCCGGAGTCCATCTAAAAAGCAGTAGTGACTATAGCCAGCTAACCTATCCAACATCTGGTCAATGAAAGGAAGCGGAAAGTGATCCTTCCTAGTGGCCTTATTCAGCTTCCTATAGTCAACACACACTCTCCATCCCGTCACAGTCCGAGATGGAATCAATTCATTCTTCTCATTTTTAATCACTGTCATACCCCCTTTCTTGGGCACAACATGCAACGAACTCACCCACTCACTATCTGAAATAGCATAAATTATACCCGCATTTTTCCATTTTAGAATTTCTTTTCTTACTACTTCTTTCATGGCAGGGGTTAATCTTCTTTGTCTTTCAGCTGTGGGTTTAACATTCATTAGAATTTTGTGCATACAAATCCCTAGACTTATGCCCCTAATGTCTTCAATGTTCCACCCTAGGGCCTTTTTGTGTTTCCTAAGGATTTCCAGCAGTTGAGTGCACTCTACATCATTTAAATTAGCAGGAACTATAACTGGAAATTTATTTGTAGAGTCAAGAAATTCATACCTTAGGTGTCCAGGCAGTTCCTTCAGTTCTGGAGCTGGAGGTATGTCCTCTTCCTTCTCCTCCTTCGCTTGCTCCAGATAATTTGATGTTTGCTCATCCTCCTCAGCTGTCAAGTCCACTTCTTCATCTTGTTGAGCTTCTGTAAGCTGGAGTACTCCATCATTTACTGTGGTAATTTCTTCTGCCAAGAAGTCTTCCACCAACTCCTCAAAATCTTCAACCCATAGGCAGTCCTCCTCCTCTTGACCTTGTAAAGGCTTCCCCATATGGAAGACTAAGGTCTCTTCATTAATTCTCAGAGTCAGTTGCCCTTGAGCCACATCTATCAATGCACACCCTGTTCTGAGAAACGGTCTTCCAAGGAGGAGCTGAACTCCTCTATCTTATTCCATTTCCAAAACTACAAAGTCTTCTGGAAAAATGAAGCAGCCCACCTTAACTAGCACATCTTCAATGATTCTTTTAGGTCTTCCAGTGGACCGGTCCGCAAACTGCAATGAGATAGAAGTTGGCTTCATTCCTGTGAGTCCAAGCTGCTTGTACAAAGCAAAAGAGATCAAATTTATACCGGCCCCTAAATCACATAAAGCCCGTCGCTGCGGTGCATTGCCAATCACACAAGGGAGGTTAAAACTGCCCGGATCTTTATGCTTGATGGGCAAGCTCTTTTGAACAACACTACTCACCTCATTAGTGACAGCCAACATCTCATGATCCCCATACCTTCTCTTCTTCTTCACAAAATCTTTGATATATTTTCTATACCTAGGCATCTGCTCCAAAATTTCCACAAATGGAATATTAATCTCAAGCCACTTGAATAAACTCAGGAAGCGCTCATACTCTTCCTCAACTCTCTGATTTCTTAACCGCTGAGGAAATGGCATGGTAGGCCTGAGCTCTTGCCTTTGTTCTTCAACTATTTTGCCTTTAGTCAGCTGTTGTTCCTTCTTGTCTTGCAACCTTTCTTCTTCTTTATCTGATTTTCCTTGGTCATCAGCTTCCAAGGGTCTGCTTTGTTCTTCTGGAATAGCCCTTTTCTTAGGCTCTTCCGCTTCCTTCAATGCTTTCCCACTCCTTAGAGTGATAGCCTTGCAACTCTCCTTGGGGTTCACCTCAGTGTCACTTGGAAAAGTGTTGGTTGATACCCTTTGATTAGCATTCTGTGCCATACTCACAAGTAACTTCTCCATATTCTTAATTGAAGATTCCATACTGCCTACCCTTTCCTTCAAATCACCCACCTCTCTTCTAGCTGTCTCATCCTCATGCTAATATGTTCTTCTTTGCTGCTGAGGCTGAGGCTGCTGTTGCTCGAATCCAGGAGGTGGATGTAAGAAATTATCAGTAGCATACGGATTTTGCTTCATCCCTAGAGGCACATATTTATACTAAGCTGATGTATCTCCCCCTCGGTTCTGATTCTTCTGATATCCCTGAGATTATTGTTGGTTCTGATTGTACCCTTTTCCTTGTTGGTGAGGATAATATTGCTGCTTCTGGTACAAGCCTTTCCCTCCAACATAATTTGCATCTTCAGCTCCACTCCATCCTTGCTTAGCTACTGGTGAGGCGTGTTGTGATCCTCCAACTTTAAGAGCCAACACTTCCATGCTTTTCGCTAAAGCTTGGATCTGCCCTTGCATATCATTGGAGGGAGTATCAACTGAAGATATCTTCTCCCTTGGCCTTGAAGTGCGAATGTTAGACCACTGCCAATCAGCCAATGACAGTCTCTCCAAGAGTTCTGCTGCGGCATCAGGCTCTAAATTCATCAAACATCCGCCAGCAGTTGCATTCACCTTGTCTTTTGAGTGAGATTGAAGACCAGTGTAGAAAGATTCAATTTGAATCCATTGGGGTCTTCCATGGTCAGGGCATCTTCTTACCAAATCTTTAAAGCGCTCCCAAGCTTCATGAAGAGTCTCCATCTCATCTTGCCTAAATCTGCTAATTTCCCCTCTAAGCTAGATCACCTTGGAAGGGGGAAAATACTTAGACATGAATTTAGTCTGCATCTCCTCCCAAGTATTTATTGAACCTGCTGGTAAACTGTTAAACCACCCAAGATCTCTATCCCTTAAGGAGAAAGGGAAAAGCCTTAGCTTTATTGCCTCCTCCGACACATTGTTGATCTTTATGGTGTCACACATCTAGTAGAACCTCATCAAATGCTGGTGTGGATCGTCCACTGCTGTTCCTCCAAAAGCGTTGTTGCTCACCATATTAATTAATGCCGGCTGACTCAAAACTATTTGCTTGAACTCTTGTTTGCCTAATCCCGAATAATGGTCTGACATCATCGGTCTCGTGTAGTCTAAGAAGGTCCTGGGGCATAAACCTATTACCCTCTTCTTCTGGATATTGGCCATTGTAATTGGCCCCTCCTTGCGGTGCACCACCATCAGGCCTTAAATCTGCCATCAATTCACCTACCGAATGCTCTAAGCCTTGCAATGCTTCTTGACCTCACGTGTCGCTTCCCTAGTCGCTTCCGCAACGAGCTCGAACAATCTTTCAGGTTCCCGATTAAATGGTATAAACTCCCGTATTGGCATGCACAACTAGGAATTCCTCAAACACTTGGTGTATGTTCCGTAAAAAAACAAGAACACACCCAATGACTCCGAACAATGCAAAATAAACAAATAAAGAACACAAAATAACAGAAAATAAAAGACAAAATAAAACACCAAGATCAGAATTCAAACAATTTCACTCAATGTTGATTTTAAAAACTAGTTAACCGTTAAATCCCCGGCAACGGCGCCAATTTGACAGATAGATTTTTAGCCTCTTTAAAAGAGCTAGCTAATGTCGTTAAATCTCTCTTCAAGATAATGAATTCCCTAAGTTTGCACTAAAAGAATAGCAGCAAGCAAGGGGTCGAACCCACAGGGATTAGCCTAGTTTTCTAGTTTTTAAATCAAAACACCCAATTACTCTTGCCCTATAAAATGTCTTGGCAAAAAGTTTTCTTTTTTATAACTAAAGATCTAATTTTTATTTGGTTTTTTAATAAACAAAGAAAGCAAATTGATTTTAGGATTAAGATTCAAGGATTAAAGGCATCTAGGGTCACAACTTCACCTCCCTATATTGTTTCTACTGATTTTAAGGTTCTTGAGATTATTTAATTGATAACATGCTATAACTAAGCCAAGGTACTGCAATTGGTCATTGCTGCCCCTTCTAAGTGTCTTGTCTGCTGAATGGTCATCATGACATCAACATGCAAAGCCTAATTATCATACCCATGATAGGATAATGGTCACACCAATCACAAATAAGTTATGAATCAAAGGTCACCTCGGACTAAGGCTAAGAAAACCCAGGTGTACAGCCCAGATATTAAAAGATAAGAACAGATCCATAAAACATGCAATCTCAATTAAACAAACTCAAAATTCAATCAATCAGTTTGACAACATAGGGGGCTACATTGCTCCCCTAGTTAAAGGAAACTAGTCACGCATGATTACAAGCAAACACAAAGCAGAAAAGCTCAACATCTTCTTCTTATCCACGCGCACAGCAAAGCTTCAACCGAAGTTTCCAAAATCTGCGACGGCTGCTCTCTTAGGTCAGGAACAGCCTCCAAAATGTCTCTCTCTCTTTGAAAACGTGTAGGATGTGTAGCCTCCACTCCTTGGACGTGTAGAGCCTCTATTTATAGAGAATGGATGGACCTTGATGTGTGTTATAAAGTGTACCCTAGCCCATCTATCAAAACGGCGTAGTTTTGATAAATGACACTACAAACTTTAAAATCTCTCAATCCAAGACAATATGGACAAGGCCCTTTAGGAAAGAATGATCAGCATAGAAAAATGACTGGATCGGTGCAAAAATATGGCTGCACGTCAATTTGAACGTCATATACCCAATTGGCGTGCAGCTCCAAATTAGCTGAAATTCTTCCCCAAGCTTCCTTGCATCTTGTAGAAGGCAGATAAGCAAACATATGCTTGCACGCCACTTCAGTCCAATTGGCGTTCACGTCCGATTGCTCTGAAACTTCTGTGGGAGATAGCGGATATCATGCTGAGAAATGTTTGTTCTGCACGCCAATTGGTTTGAGGCCATATACTTGGTCCAAAGTGATCTCCAAAACCTACCAAAACAGCTTAAAAACGCATGTATTTGCAAATAGCAACTTCCTAGGGGTTAAAGCAGATATATGTGAAATATAATACAATAAGGCTCTAATCATGCTCTTAAACACCCTACATAAACACATAGAATAATGGCATAAAATGCACGTTATCAGGGTTGAACTGAGTTATGGGCCAGGCACAATTACTGGACCCTTTGAGATTTGGCTAGGGCTGCAGTCCTGAGTCTCGGTGTAGCACTCACGACGGTGGGCTAAGTCTGCACCCATTCTTGAGGGTAGGTATGGCGTCCAAGGAGGTGATGGCCATATCTGACTCGGGTGGAAAATGTTGCATTGGTGACCATGCAACATTCTCCTGGATGTGGTATGTCATGTCGCCGTGGTGGCGGGGTGTCCTCTGCCCTCCAGTGTGGGCACAGGTAAATGGTGTTTTACTGGGTGATGTGTGCTGTTTAGTTTTAGGCACTACACGAGCACAGGCATACACTTGTCATGCATATTGTAGAGTGGGACGGGTCTGGGGAGACTTGAACCCTACTGAGCTATGGTTTGCTCACCCCTCCTATAAACTGTTCTTCTGCAGGGTCTAGCAGGCGGTAGGTGAAAGAGTTGTGGTGGTAGGCTACTGAGGGTGAAGACTTATTATTAATTTTATTGCTTTTGTGGACCTGTGTTTTATGGTTTGGATTGGTTGTAAACAATATGTTGTGGTTTGATGGGAGTTTTTCTCAGTTGAGTTGTAATAAATTTAGAACTCTTCTTGAGATGTAATAGATTGAGATATGTTTATTATTTGATCTATGTTTGTGTGTGTGGTTTGGGATCAAGAGCATGCCCCATGGCATGTTAGCCTGGTTGTACAGGTTTGGGACAGCACCCGTGACATAAGTCCTTTGTAGGTGCTTGCACCAACCCCTTGACCCTTCGGGTGCGGGCATGGGCAGTTACTCCTCATTTCCAAGTGAGAGGAAATTGGGGCGTGACAGTTAAGTTTTACATTCTAAACTTCTTAATTAAGTCCCGTGTGTACTTTGGTTGGTTGATGAAGATTCTATCCTTCATTTGTTTAACCTCTATTCAAAGGAAGTACGTTAATTCTCTCATCATGCTCATTTCAAATTCGCCAGTCATCAACTTCACAAAGTCTTCACAAAGCTTCGGATTTAACGATCCGAAAATGATGTCATCCACGTAGATTTGTACGATCAGAGAATGATCTTTCTCTTTTCGTCGAAATAGTGTGGTGTCTATCTTCCCTTTTCTGAAATTATGTTCGAGGAAGAATTCTAATAGTGTGACATACCAGGCTCTTGGAGCTTACTTCAATCCGGACAAGGCTCTCCATAGTTTATATACCATATCTTCAGCCTTATGTTCAACGAAGCCCGGAGGTTGTTCAACATAAACCTCCTCTTGAAGATCTCTATTTAGAAAAGCACTCTTATTGTCCATTTGATAAACTGTGAAGTTTTCATATGAAGCATACGCCAGGAACATTCAAATCGCCTCAAGTCTAGCTACTGGAGCGAAGGTTTCATCATAATCAATGCCTTCTTCTTGACGATATCATTTGGCTACCAGTCGTGCTTTGTTCTGGATTACTATTCCATCAGTATCTAATTTGTTCCAGAACACCCATTTAACTCCAATGATTTGTTGTGACCTTGGCCTTGGTACTAAAGTCTACACTTCGTTCCACTTGAACTAATTAAGCTCTTTTTGCATAGCGTCTATCCAGTTTGAATCCTGAAGGGCTTCATCCACCACCTTTGGCTCTATCTGTGATAGAAAACAAGAGTAGAGGCACAGATTGGAAGTGGCTGCCCTCGTTCTTACTCCAACAGTACGATCACCAATCACTTGATTTGATGGGTGGTTCCGAGTCCACCTATAGTTCTGCGCAAGTGGTGGTAAGTAGTTAATGATTTGAAGCTCTGCCAGATCGGGTGGATCTTGTATATCGGCTGCTTGAGCTTCTTCCGGGCCAGTTGTATCCATATGATGAACAGTTCCGGAAGAACTTGGAGGTTCTTCGACACTGTGACTTTCAGTATTAACTAGTCCAAACGGACTTGAAGGTTCCCCGGTGTTATGAATATCCGTATCAATTTGTCCGGAGTTGAGTGGAAGTCCTAAGTCTAAATCTTCTGAAGCATCATCAGTAGCATTTCTTGCCAGTTCACCAGTACTAGGTGATTCATCAGGAGTTATGGTAGAAACATGTCTGAACTTTGAATAGTCAATTGTGTTGTTCGTATGATCCCGCGTAATTGGATTTGAAGATCCTACACTTGACCAATCAAGGTTAGATTCATCAAAATCAACATGGATAGATTCTTCAATTGTCAGACATTTTCTGTTGAATATATGATAAGCCTTGCTGTGTAAAGAATATCCAACAAAGATCCCATCATCAGATTTTGGCTTAAATTTACACCGGGCCTCTTTTCCGTTGTTTAACACGTAGCAAGCAAACCCAAAAGTTTTGAAATGAGAGATTGATGGCTTCCTGCCTCTCCACATCTCATAGGGTGTTTTCATGGTAACCTTATTTATAAGAGTTATGTTTTGAACATAGCATGCAGTGGACATAGCTTCAGCCCATAGACTGAGAGGAAGCTTTGCCCGTGCTAACATTGATCTACCAACTTTGACTAAGTACGATTCTTACTCTCAGCAACTCCATTTTGTTGTGGAGTCCTGGGCATGGAGAAGTCATGCTGAATGCCTTGTTCAGAACAACATGAACTCATATCTGAAAAGTCAAATTCTGTACCATGATCACTCCTGATGCATTTAATGCTCAGTCCTTGTGAATTGTTTATCCAGTTGAATAGATCTACAAGATATTCAAAGGTTTGATCCTTCGATTTCAAGAACATCACCCATGTATACC
Source organism: Taxillus chinensis (assembly GCA_023512835.1). Classification (NCBI taxonomy): domain Eukaryota; kingdom Viridiplantae; phylum Streptophyta; class Magnoliopsida; order Santalales; family Loranthaceae; genus Taxillus; species Taxillus chinensis. Next base: position 55,476,872 of record CM042090.1, on the reverse strand, counting down.
TGGTGAAGTCATCGATAACCACAAGGGTATATCTCGCACCAGCAAGAGAAGCAATAGAAATGGGACCATAAAGGTCCATATGAAGAAGTTGCAACAGAGCAGTTATTGAATTAACTGATTTGCTCTTAAAGCTATGCTTGGTCTACTTGCCAAGTTGACATTCTCGACAGAGTGAGTCTCTGGAGTATTTATGTTTGGTGACAGACAAGATTTTTAGCCTCTCTAAAAGAGCTAGCTAATGTCGTTAAATCTCTCTTCAAAATAATAAATTCCCTAAGTTTGCACTAAAAGAATAGCAGCAAGAAAGGGGTCGAACCCACAGGGATTAACCTAGTTCTCTAGTTCTCAAATCAAATCACCCAATTACTCTTGTTCTATAAAATGACTTGGCAAAAAGTTTTCTTTTTTAAACTAAAGATCTAATTTTTATTTGGTTTTCTGAACAAACAAAGAAAGTAAACTGATTTTAGGATTAAGTTTCAAGGATTAAAAGCATCTAGGGTCACAATTTCACCTCCCTATGTTATCTCTACTGGTTCATGGTATTAGGGTTGTCTGATTGAAAACATGCTAAACATAAGCCAAGGACAACAAATGGTCATTGAAGTCCTTTTAAGAGTTGTATGCCAGAATGGTCATCTAAACACACAAACATGCAAAGCCAATAAATCATACTTGCAAAAGGATAATGATCACAACAATCACAAATAAGTTATGAATCTCAATCCGCCCCAGACTAGGGCTAAGAATACCAAGGTGTACATCCAAAGATAGAATTAAGAACAGATTCATAAAACATGCAAAACTCAATCATCCAAACCCAATATTCATAAACACAAAGAAAGCAACAAGGGGGCTACATTGCTCCCCTAGATTAAAAGACTACTCACGCATGATTACAAGCAAAACCATAGCAGAAAAGCTCAACATCTTCTTCTTGATCACGCGCACAAGAAAGCTTCAAATCCAGGCTCCAAAATCCGCAACGGCTGCTGCGACGGCAGCGACGGCTGCGACGGCTGCTCTCCTAGGTCAAGGAGCACCTCCAAGTCGTGGAGCCTCTCTCTCTCTCTAAAACGTGTAGGGGGTTTAGGCATAGCTAGCAAGGGGCGTGGAGCTCTTATTTATAGAGTTTGGATGGGCTTTGAGGTGTGTAACCTAGCCCACTTATCAAAACGACGTAGTTTTCATAAGTAACACTCGAAACATTAAAAACTCTATCTTCCATCCACAATTTGGACTTGGGCCTTCAGGAACAAATGATCAAGCATGGAAAAAACGATTGGATCGGTCCAAAAATATCTCTGCACGCCAATTTGCACGTGATATGGTGAATTCACGTGCACCTCCAAATCAGCTCAAACTTCTCCCCAAGCTTCCTTGCATCCTGTAGAGGCCTGAGAGGCAAAAATAGGCTTGCACGTGAAATGGGTGAATTCACGTTCAGCTCCAAATGCTCTGAAATTTCTGTGGTAAGTAGATGACATCATTCTAAGAAACTTTTGTTCTTGCACGCAAATTGTTTGAGGCCATCTACTATGTTAAAAGTGAGGTACAAAATCTGCCAAAACAGCTTAAAAACGCATGTATTTGCAAATAGTATCTTCCTAGGGGTTAGAGCAAATATATATGATATATGAAGCAATAAGGCTCTAATCATGCTCTTAAACATCCTAAATAAATACTAGAATAACGGCATAAAATGCACGTTATCATTTGGGTAGACTATTGACTAAATCAAATGACACTAGTTTAGACAAAGTTTTAAAATTTAAATAAGCACAACGCTTGTGCCATAGCCAACTTTCTTCATCTGAATCTTAAATGAGAAAGCATACAAGGTCAGAAGAATTATTTATTAAGACCACTGAGTATATGTCCCCATCTCTTAATCTGGATAACTTAACATCTCCGGATAAGTTTTCCCTAACTGTGCAGGTGTTGGACATGAAGTAGACAGTAAACCCTTTGTCACATAAATTACTGACACTCAGCATATTATGCTTCAAACCTTCGAGTAGTGCAACTTTAGTAATTGATACACAGCCATTGGTTAAGTGCCATACCCCACAGTCTTACCTTTGCTGTTGTTGCCATATGATACAGATGGACCTCGTTTGTCAGTAACTTGAACGAGCAGAGACTGATCACCCATCATATGTCCGGAGCATCCACTATCGAGGATCTACGTGCTTTGATTGATCTTTAACTTCAAGTGGTTCGGCAATGCATTCCAGAGATGCTCCTGTAAGATAACAGTTTACACTTTTGGTGCCCAAACTTGTTTCGGCCGATTAAGAGAAACAACAACAGTGTCAACAGTTCCAAATTTTACTTTGTTAGGAACTTTAGCTTTCCAAGTTGACTTTACTTTGTTAGTGTCAGTTGCTTCTTTTATTTTGGTTTTCTTGGAAGAGTTACTCCTTTGAGATTTAGTTTTAGATTTGCTTGAAAAACCCTTTTTGATGAACTGATCTTTATTAATATGAACTTGATTACAAAGCCAGTCATCAGATAAACTCCAACATTCATAGTGATAATGACCTATTTCTCTACAGGTGGAACAGACACTATGATGCGGAGCACAAACAGGGGATACAGGCTTCTTAGATTTTATAGGTTTTCTACACTGATCCCTATGGCCTAATCCTTTGCGATTGGGTGACACGCTCTTGGCCCTAGATGCGTCAGCCTTAGGCTTTCCTTTATTTCTAGGTGCTACAGTTTTGGCTTTAACTACAGCAGCCTTCCTTTCATCGTTAGGTACGGGTGCTACTACTTCGGGAACAGCAGTAACAACCTCACTTCCACAGTCATAGACTATGGTGCCACTTGAAATGAAACCATCCAATGGTTTAGATGTACTAACAGGATAAAGGTTGGTTAGTTTCGGAATGAAATCCGAGGGACACTCAGTAGCTTGTGTGGAGGTTGACGGTTTGGTGCTAAGGCCAAGTTTAACTCGAATATCATCTGGATTAGTCCTAAATGTAGAAGCTATTTCCCCCGGATTTAGCCACTTACGATTTATTTCTTTTTCCTTTTGAAGTTCATTTTCGAGTCTTTTAAGATTTACAGTTAGGCCAGTTAGGTTGGTATTTAACAAATGATTTTTAGTTATAAGATCGTGATACCAAACCTCTTTAGTCCTAAACTCAGCTATGTCTTTTTCAAGTCATGCAATAGAGAACTCTAGACGTTTAGCCTTACTTTCCAAATCTTTGTACATTTGAGTAATTATTAGTCTCTCATTCTTTTCATGATCACGTTCAACAGTAAGAGATTCTAATTTACTCATGAGCTTAGAGATAGAAGGTACCTCAGTATTTGCCATGAGGCAGACGTTCGGCTTTGGGGTTGGCTCATCATCAGAGGATTCCTCCTCTTCTTCCGAGCCACTGACGTACTTCGTGATGAACGCCTTCCTCTTGTCTTTGCTGCTTTCTGAGGTGGAGCGTTGGGGTTTAACCTTGTCACTTTTATTGGCCGACTTTGATTTGGATTTACAATCCTTGGCACAGTGAGCGGGTTTCCCACAGTTGTAGCATTCTTGGGAACTCGACTCCAATCGCTCATTCCTTCGGAATGATGATGAGGAGCCTCTTCTGAATCCTTTTCTGCTTTTCCATAGGAATCGCTTGAAGGATTTGACCAGAAGAGCTATTTCTTCTTCAGCGTCAGAGTTAGAGTTCTCTGACTCTTCCGTATCATCATTCCGCAGTATGCTGAGACATTCCGTAGCTTTGAAAGCTACCCCCTTTTCTTTCCGAGCTGTTTTCTCATTTCGGTCAGTGTATTTGAACCTGACCTCATGAGTCCGTAGCTCTCCGTATAGTTCTTCAAGGGGAACATACTGCCAGTTCTTGTCAACTTGCATATGGAGCTGCTTGGAGTAATAACGATCCGGCAAGGAAAGAAAAAACTTGTCATTGATTTGGAATTGAGTGTAGTCCTCATTGACAGTTTTCAGCTCAAGGATAATCTTGCCGAATCTCTAATAGATGCTCTTGAAGGGATTCGCCAGGTTTGTGATTGAAGCTCTCAAAGTTCTGCCTGAGAGCACAGATGATATTTTGCATTTGGGACTGACTTCCCTCATAAAGGATTGTCAGCTTATCCTAGGCAGCTTTCGCTATCGTGCAGCCCTGGACGTCCGTGAAAGCTTTAGAGTCCAAAGATGATGTAACGTATGCCAGAGCCTTTTCACTAGCACACTGCCAGGCTCTTTCATCATGGGTAAGTTCAGCATCCATCTTTGGCCTTCTAACTCCATGTTCTCTGATAGTCATCGGAATCGGTAGCTCCTGATGAAGACACGGCCACATGAGATGATCATGGCATACCATAAACATCTTCATGCTAGCTTTCCACTGGGAGAAAAGCTCAGGTGTGAATTTTGGCGATTTGGTCAGAGTAAAACCAGAAGTCCGTGGTTGAGGAGCAGCGATAACAGCAGGTTGAGGTGGATTGACATTTTCATTACTGCTTCGATTGGGGAGGGGCTCTTGTGCACCTCCAGAGTTAAAGCGAGTGTTGAACAGCATGCTGCTTTCTTCGGCCATTGTTGAGAGAGAAAGAGTGGGATCTCTACTTTGAGCAGGTAAAACTTGCTCTGATACCACTTGTTGGTCCTTGGGAGCCTAGAGGGGGGTGAATATACTCTTCTCAAAAACTCTTCTCTCACTCTTTGGCACAACACTTATCTGATTAAGAGGTATAATCAATGTGGAAGATAACCAAATAGTGGAAGTATTTTGTTTTATTATCAACTGATAAGTACAATAAAGTAAGAGCAGATTAAAGTTTGTAAAGCTTTTCAATCTTCTCTAAGAACTCTCTTACACTCTGTTTACAAAAGACTCACACACTAGCCTCTATGATCTTAATGAGCTCTTGTACATACACGTTTATTGCAAACTCACGAACATCAACACGTTTTATATACAAGTGTTATTATATATATATAGATATCCCTGAGAGACAATCTTAGAACTTGTTCTTCCGAGCAATGTGCAGCATTGACTGTTCCTCGAAATTCTCTCTGCCTTGAATGCTGCGGATGTGGAGCTCAAGATTTTGGGCTTGTAAAACATAAGTGTCTTTGTGAGTACCCAAGTGTAGTTAAAGTTGTGTCCACATATCCGTATGATCCACCTGTAAGATGCTTTAGGTTATCGATAAGTTTGTCTTACATCGGGACACAGCGAGCTGGTGACTTTGAATACGAAGAGATAAGTTGAAGCAGCGTCTTCTTAATCCGTTGTAAAGTTTCTTACTCCGTGTTAATGAAGTTCGGATCCTTAGTCCGTATCATTGGTTGCTTACCCCATGTTAGTTTGGTATTGAAATCCTTATTCCATGTCAGCGCTTCCATTCTCCATATGAATGAGAAGGTCGGAGAGCTTACTCTGCATCAACACTTCCTTACTCCGCAAGAGTTCCTTACTCCGCATGAGTTGAAGGATCGGATGACTTACTCCGTGTTAGCACATCCTTACTCCGCATGAGTAATTGGTTCATATTCCTTACTTCGCATCTAGTTTCCTTACTCCGTGCAAACAAAGGACTCGGGTCCTTATTCTGCACAAGTACTTCGTTATTTCGCATCTATGAAAGTCTCGAATCCTTATTCTGTGTCTTCTTATCCTTAGTCTGCTTGAGTGGAAAACTTAATTTTTTATTCCGCGACGACTTTCTCTTACTCCGTGCGAGTTGAAGACTTGGATTCTTATTCCGCATCTATTTAGACTTAGTTCGATTAAACTCTAAGATGCAAAATCCTTAGTCTGTAGCTTTAAGTGTTTAGTTCGCGTGAATGATCCTTATTCCATATGAAGTGTGACTTGGTTATTTACTGAGTGCTTGACGACACTCACACTTGTCCGGATTAGGATTATGTATCCTGCCCTTAGCTATGCTCTCACGAGTGTAGGTCGGATTAAGATCATATCTTCTACAATAACTGAAGATAAAACAGCCAAAGTCTCAGATCAAATTACATAGGGTTTTATCCGCATCATCCAAATTCTGGGCTTGATCCAACAGACCGTTTATCCATGCCAAGTGAAGACCCAATAGAAACAGTGAACTTTGGCACGGAAGCCGAACCAAGAGAATTAAAGGTAGGCTTCTTGATAGTTGTTGACATCAAGAAGCAATTAATTGAGCTGTTAAGAAGCTACATAGATATTTTTGCATGGTCATATCAAGATATAGCAGGATTAGACACAGACATAGTGTAGTATCACATACTAGTGAAGCCATAATGCAAGCCAGTTCAACAGAAATTGAGAAGAATAAGACCGAAGATGCTACTTAGGATTAAAGAAGAAGTCGAAAAGCAATAGGACGCAAGTTTCCTAAGTGTCTCCCACTATCCAGAATGGGTGGCCAATGTTGTACCAGTACCGAAGAAAGGAGATAAAGTCCGCTTGTGTGTCGATTATAAAGATCTAAATCAGGCCAGTCCAAAAGATAACTTCCCGCCTCCTCATATTGATACCTTAGTGGATAATACACTAAAACACGCTCTGTTTTCATTTATGGATGGATTCTCAGGCTATAATTAGATTCATATTGCCCCCAAACACACGGAGAAGACCACATTCATGACACTTCGGGGCACATTTTGTTATAATGTGATGCCTTTTGGTCTAAAGAACACAAGGGCAACTTATCAACGAGCCATGGTGACCCTATTCCGCAACATGATGCATAAAGAAGTGGAAGTATATGTTGATGGCATGACATCCAAATCACGAAGCATTGAAGATCACATTGAAGTACTCCATAAACTCTTCAACAGGTTACGAAAGTATCAGCTCAAATTGAACCCCAAAAAATGCACTTTCGAAGCCATGTCAGGAAATTTGTTGGGCTTCATCGTGAGCTAAAAAGGAGTGGAAATTGATCCATATAAAGTTCAAGCTATGCAAGAGATGCCCCCACTGTGAACCATCAAGGAGGTCAGAGGATTCTTCGGGCAGTTGAATTACATTGCTCGATTCATTTCCCAATTGACAGCCACATGTGAACCTAGCTTCAAGACTTTATGGAAGAACAATCCAGAAATTTGGAATGAAAAGTGTCAAGAAGCTTTTGACAAGATCAAACAATATCTGTCTAATCCACCTGTTTTGGTCCCACTAGTACCAGACAAACCTCTGATCTTATACTTGACTATTTAGGAGTTCTCAATGGGTTGTGTCTTAGGGCAACATGATTCTACAGGCAAGAAGGAGCAGGCCATTTATTATCTCAGCAAGAAGTTCACCACTAATGAAGAAAACTATACACCATTAGAAAAGATATGTTGTGCCATTGTCTGGACAACAAGAAGATTGAGGGAATACACTTTATCATACCACATGGTAATTTCCAAACATGATCCGCTCAAGTATCTCTAAAAAAAATCATTCAATTCTAGAAGAATCGCCAAATGACAGCTGATCCTGTTGGAGTATGATATCATTTATGTGCCTCAAAAATCCATAAAAGGAAGTACAATAACTGATTACTTGGCAGACAGAGCACTAGAAGACTACGAGCCTATGACTATAGGCTTTCCTGATGAGCATATCAACATCCTTACTGCTGAAATATCAAACATATGGACTATGTGGTTTGATGGAGCCTCTAGTATCTTAGGGCACGACATTGGGGCCATCCTGATATCTCCAAAAGAAGAACATTTCCCAATTACAGCAAACTTAACCTTCCCCTATGTGATGGGACTTGAAGAAGCAATTAGCAAAGGAATCAAAAAATTACGAGTGTTTGGGAATTCTGCGCTTATTATTTTTCAAGTAAGGGGAGAATGGGAGAATCGGAACCACAAATTAATCCCATATTAGAAGTGTGTTACGGAATTAGCTGAGCAATTTGAAGACATCACATTCGAGCATATGCCCAGGGAATATAATCAGATTCCCGATGTGCTGGCAACTTTAGCCTCCCTTCTTCGGCTAGACACAAAGTTGGAAGTTCAATCTTTCAAGATCCGCATAGAAGATACTCTTGCACATTGTATGCCCGTTGAAGGAAATATTGTGGAAAAGCCCTGGTACGATGACATCAGACAATATTTGCTTCAACAAGAATACCCAGCAGAGGCCTTTGAGTCTGATAAAAGAAATATCCAAAGGTCAGCATCCAATTATTACCTTGATGGTCACATTCTATATAAGCGAAATCATGACATGGTATTGTTGCGGTGTGTGGCAAGAGAAGAGTCAACACAGATAATGAAAGAAGTGCACGAAGGGGAATGCAGTTCACATGAAAATGGATATGCATTAATAAGACAAATCATGCGAATGGGCTATTATTGGGTCATCATGGAGAAAGATTGCATCGAATATGTGTGTAAATGCCTCAAGTGTCAAATTTATGGCGATAAGATCTAATTACCTCCATCGAAACTACATGTGATGGTTTCCCCATGGCCATTCTCGCTTTGGGGCATCAACGTTATCGAACCAATATCTCTGAAAGCATCCAATGGTCATCGCTTCATTTTGGTGGCAATCAATTATTTCACCAAGTGGGTTGAAGCAACGTAATATGCTAATGTCACACAAGCCATGGTGCTTACATTTCTGTAGAACAACATCATATGTCGATATGGGCTTCCTGAGCAGATTATAACGGACAATGTCACTAATCTGAATAGTCAGATGACAGGTAACTTGTGTGAAACTTACAAAATTCAACATCGCAACTCGATCTTCTATTGCCCCAAGATGAGCGGAGCAGTTGAAGCAGCCAACAAGAACATCAAAAACATTATTAGAAAGATGACTGAAACATATAAAGATTGGCACGAAAAACTACCATTTGCTTTGCATGCTTATCGTACCTCAGTGCGCACATCAACTAGGGCAACTCTGTTTTCTTTGGTCTATGGTATGGAGGCAGTCTTACTTGTCGAAGTGGAAATACCTTCGCTCCGAGTACCCAAGGATACTCAACTCGAAGAAGCAGAATGGGCCCAAAGTTTTTATGACCAGTTGAATTTAATTGAAGGCAAATGCTTAGCGGCTATTTGCAGAGGACAGCTATATCAGCAAAGAATTATGAATAACTACAATAAAAAGGTGAAATTCGGATGCTTTCAAGAGGGTGATCTCGTCCTCAAGAAAATTTTACCAATTCAACACGACCATAGAGGCAAGTAGACTCTCAATTATGAAGGCCTATATGTTATGAAGAAATCATTATCAGGAGCCGCATTGATCCTTGCCAAAATGGATGGTGATGAGCTCCCTAACCCAATGAATAGCGTTGCAATAAAAAAGTTTTATACTTAACTCTCTTGTCCAAATTGAAAATTGCTTAATCCTTTTTCCTAGACATAGGAGGAATAAAGCATGACGACAATGTGCGGACTTGGTGAAAACCCAAAAGGGCACCAAGGCTAAAATACAAAGCTCTAACAATAGACAACGAAGCGAACAAAGGCGGACTTGGTGAAAACCTAAAAGGGCACCAAGGGTAAAATACAAAGCCAACAACTGTAATGATCCGTATTTTGGGATGTGAGGAGAGTTTTGCCCTTTTAGTGGGAATATGTGGGTTTTGGAGAGTTTTCTTCCCACACACTTTAGCTAAAACACCTTGGAAGTAGAGGGGCAAGTTTAGGGTAAGAGATGTGGCCAAGAGGGGACCTTTGGGGAGGTGCACGTGACAATGCACGTCATATGGGGATATGACGTGCAAGGGGATTTTGGTTTGCCTATCTTCTACATGGTTCTAGGAAGCTTGGGGTAGAAATTCACAGCTTTTGGAGCTTCACGTCATATGGGGATATGACGTGCATTATGGCGTGCAGCCATGTTTTTGCACCGTCACCTTGGTTTTGTGGTTCTAATCATCTTTCTCCAAAGGACCATGTTGGAATTATGGATATTTTGTCGTGTGTGGATGCGAGAAGGTTGTAGCTTGTGTGATCAAAACTACGTCGTTTTGATGCTAGGATTCACTTAATAAAAACTACATCGTTTTGATGTGGGTGTGCCTATATAAGAGGTGAAGGAATCTTAGGTTTAGGGTTCTTCTTTTGGCTAGCCACTGCAGCCGTCGCAGAGAGAGAGAGAGAGAGAGAGAGCTAGAGAGAGGGAAGGAAGGAGAGCTGCTGGTTGCTGCCGGAGCGTCTTGCGTGGGGAGGACGGCGTCTAGCGCGGGAGCAAGGAAGATCTTCATTAAGGTAGGGGTTCTGTTTTCCCTTAGATCTATTCCAGGGATTTGGCCTGGTGGTAAGCAATCCTTACTTGTTTCTGGTTATATATATATATATATATATATATATATATATGTAAATCCATATAGGTGTGATCTCCTATATGGATGTTGGCCTTCAATAGCGTCTTGGTGTATTTCTGACATTGGGTAGTCAATGCATGTTAAATGTTCGATAAAATGTCTGTGTGATTATGCTTGTGTAAATATGCCCAGTACGTGTTTGTTGATATGCCTGTGTGGCTGGATTTGTGAGTTTGTAAACATGTGCATGCTAAGTATTTGTTTTTATACCTGATGGCTGGGTTTGTGCACTTGTGAATGTGTGCCTACTAAGTGTTTGGTTTTATGCCTGAGTGACCAAGGTGTATGCTGTGTGCTTGACTGTTTGGTACTTGGCCTGAAGAGGCGGTTAAATCGCTTGGCCTGAAGAGGCGGTTAAATCACTTGTTTGAGAGGGGGTTAAAGTGTTAGCCTGTGTGGTTGGGGCTAAGGTTGTGCCCGTTTGTGTGGTGTGTTTCCTTGCTATTTGTTTCTGTCACGTCACTTCACTGGTGCACGCTCACATATAGATGATAGGTGCATGGGATGGGTTGGGGCAGACTTGATCCCTACTGAGCTATGGTTACTCACCCCTCCTTCTGTGATGTGTTTTCTTTCAAGAATCTACAGGCGTTAGGTGGGACACCAAGGTGGAAGACCTTTTTGCTTTATTTCTTTTTAAAATATGTTGTTTTGTTTTTGGTAACTAATGTAACCCAAGTGGGGAGAGATTGTAAAAGGATTTGGAATGTAATAAAGACATGTGTGGTTGTGAACATTTATTATCGATTAAAGATTAATAAAGATATTTAATTTACATCTTTGTGACTATCAGTTGTGAATGTATACGTTGACCTGCATGAATATTTGTTTTGTACGTCCACCCCCTGCCCACCGGGTTGGGTAAAGGGGAGTCACGAACCGGTTTCCTCGGGTTGGAAATTCAGGGCGTGACAGGATCAGAGCATGGTCTAGTTGGCCTAGGGTAGAAGGCGGGTCTGGTTATCTTGAGTCCTTTGGAGGAGCCTGGAGGGACATGCCTGATCAACATAGTCCTCTTTGAGCCTCTAAGGTGTACTTGGGGTACTCCAGACCAGAAGTAGGATTTGCATGCATTGGCAATAGGGCACTAGTTGCATTCATTGTTTAGGTGCTAAACTGTGATTACGCTATACATGTGGTAAGAAAGCATGAATAACGTCAATAAGTGTGAAATGTGCTACTCTGATTTTGTGATAGCTAGTGTCATTGGAGCTGTGTGCTTGTGGAACTGATGCCTGTGCAATGTACTTTCATGAGAACTAAAATGTGTGTAATGCCATGTGCTAATTGACTTGATAACCGGGGTAGAGGTAGTGACCTCGATAGTTGTCGAATGCGTTTTGACGTTTGTGCTTCTTACTTCATGTAGTAAGAATGCCACCGAGGAGAGTGATACGTGTATCTGGGGCAGTGGTTGATGAGTCATCTGCCCAGGAGGGTCCTGGTGCGGGGCAATCCACTGGAGGACATGCGTTGTTGCTGGCACAGCTATGGGAAGGCATCCGACTGGAAGTATGAGAGTTAAGGGCGGGCATCCGGCAAGAGGTTCGGGAGGAGGTGCGCTGTGAGATGACAGCACAGGAGGTGTCTTATGACATCTTTCCCCCCCCCCCCTTACCCCCCAAAGAGCAGCTATCTTAAATCTCTCTTCAAAAAAATCCAAAGAAGAAAGGGGTCAACCCAGGATTCCTAGTTCTCTGTTCTCAAACCACCCATTCTCTTGTTCTATAAGCGCAAAAGTTTCTTTTTTATCTAAAGACTATTTTTATGTATTTTAAACAAAGAGTACGATTTTGATTGTCAGGTAGCACTAGGTCCTTTCACCCCCTAGTTTCATGGTCAGGAGGGTTGTCGATTGAACACAAACAGCGGACACAGGTCTGAGGTCCTTAAGAGGGAGGTACAAACACACACACAGCAATAACTAAAGGAAGACACCCAACCAAAAGTAATCTCATCCTAACTAGAACTAAGGGACACCAAAGAAAGGTTCAAAAACACCACTCCAACCCAATTCAACACAAAAACCAAGGGGGCCATTGCTCCCTAGAAAAAGACTACTCACGCATGATTAAGCAAAACCATAGCAAAGCTCACATCTTCTTCTTGATCACGCAAGCAAGCCAACACCCCCCCCCCCACCCCCCCCCCCCCCCCCGCCGCCCCCCCCCCCCCCGACCGGCCTGCTCTCCCCCTAGGTCAAGGAGCACCCAGCGTGGAGCCCTCTCTCTCTCTCTAAAACTGTGGGGTAGGCCTGGCAGCAGGCGGGAGGCTGTATTTAAGGTTTGGATGGGCTTGGGGACCTAGCCACTATCAAACGGCTGTTTTGATAGACCTCGCTTTAAACCATCTTACCCTTGGACATGGGCCTTGGGACAAAGACGCATGGAAAACATTGGACGGTCCAAATCTCTGCCGCCTCACGTGAATGGTGACCGGCCCTCCCACCCTCCCCACTTCCTTCTCCGTGGCCGAGAGGATAGCTTGCAGTGAATGGGTGATTCACTCGCTCCAAATGCTCTGAAGTGGTAGGTGAGGACTCTTCTAGAAACCCCCACCCTTACTTGCCAATTGTTTGAGGTCATCTTTATGTCGTGAGGTCCAAAACCCCCAAAACCCTCCCAAATCTTAAAAGCGCTGTTTTGCACAGCATCTTCCTAGGGGAGAGAAATATGATAGAGGCATAGGCTCAATCATGCTCTTAAACATCCTAAATAAACACTAGAATAACGCAAATGCACGTTATCAATACACACTGAACCATTGCTTGTCCTCAAGAACAAAGAGCAAAAAAATAAACCCTCAACAAAAAAAAAAAACACAGGGATCGGGTTTCCTAACATGCCTCTATCTGATGAATGGTTTAAGCATCAAAATGAGTTCTTAGTTCATTCATGTCCATATCCCTAGTCCAACAACCATGCAATCACCACTTAAATCGAGAGAAAGCAATCCATGAAAAAAGCACCTGTTTCCCTTTAAGTTCTTATCAAGGATAAGGCCTCACCAAAAAAATCCAAGCCCAATCCTACAAGAACAATGGATGGAAACCACTATCTATACCTCATCGCCTATTGATTAGACTTCACATCATGGGTTCCCTTTGTGCTCATCGAAAACACCTCTCATTCACTTTATTTGAACTCACCTCATTCTAATAAGAATAAAACAAAACATGAGCAAAGAATTGAGCTCACATTCTTAAAACAAAACACAATCCCAATGTGGCTTCACAATCTAAACAATCACACAAACTCTTGTGGCTTTTTTTTGAATCTTTCTTTTTTTTTTTCTCTCTTTTTTTTTTTTTTTTTAAGTAATAACCTTACAAGGTTGCTTTATGCTCTCCCTTGATGGATTATTCCTCTTTTTTTTTTACTCACATAACACATAAATAAGACTGATTTTTTTTTTAATGCAACCTTTTAAATGTGATGGGCTTTTTCCACAATGTGCTCACGCCTTTCCAAAAATACAAACAAAAAGAAAAGAATGCTGAAAAAATGACTTGAGGTCTTGCATCCTAACCCACACCACACGACCTTAATAAGTAATCACATGCTTCTTGACTCTACCATTAAATAACCAATGTTAAGTCAAAGAAGAGAGAAATCAAACATTACCCATCCCAAATGGCACTCAAGGGCAAAGAAGCTGTTCTCATTTTTCATTTCTTTTTCACTCAACTTTAAGGGTTACTTGGTCTATCATAGATTTCATGCTACTAATATTCAAAACTCAGCTCAAAAACATGGTGATATCATTCAGAGATATAGACATGATTAAACCAATTCGAGCACTTTTACTACTTTAACACCCTTATCACAACATGATACTAATGTGGCTAAAAATTAAATTTTAAGCCAAAATTGCATACTTAAATCCATGTCTCCACAAACAAATCATTAATCAAACAACTCAAACAACATGCAAATAAAAAATTTTTTTTTTTTTTCTTTTTTTTTTTTTTTTTTTAAATAAAACGCAATCACAACATAAAAGACAGCAAGTGGCTCAGTCACTCCCATACACCACACTTAAATAGCTAGTCCTCATGGCAAATAGAGAAGTTCCCCCGGTTTGCCAAAAGTGCCCACCTCGTCGCCCCGACCACAGCGCCCGACGCCCCTGGCGCACTTCACCATTTCCTCCCCTCGAATCCCCATGGCAAAAAGCAAAGATCCCACTGGAGTGATTGGTGGAAAGCCTTTAAGATGGCCTCCTTTATAAGCGCACAGGAAGATGCCCTTGGCTGAACACGTGCCCCAAATTTGCGAGTGTTCACCAAAATACCTCTCTGCACGTGAATGGCGAACTGCGGTCGACGTCCCAAACTTTGGTGGTGGGTCCCCAGAGTGGAAGCAATACTTCTTTCGCACGTGAATGTGGAAAGCTTCTAGGAGGGCTAAAATCGGTATTTTGCTTTTTGGGCCTCCATGCCAAAAAAAGCTCGCTGCAAGAGTAAACGGACCATGGTCTTCACTACCATTCCCAATTCAGTTAGCCAAAAGGAGGTGAACGTGAATTGGGCAATTTACGTGCAAATTACTTCAGCCCAACGGCCCAAATTTCTCCACCGAGTTGCTTATGCATATGGACCATCTTTAAGTCTTGCACGTGATTGTTTGAGCCCATCTTCAGCACTTTTGGGCTTCACTTGCTCCTTCCTCCTTGACTTTGACTTTAAAAACAATTCCACAAGTTCGACCCAAAAAATTTGCTAATCCTGCACATGGTTAGCTAAGAAAGGAACAAAGTCTCTGACAATGGTTAGCTTGCAAACAAATTTATAAGAAAACAAATAAGAGAAAATAACATAAAAAAAAACACAGCACCATAAACATTGGGTTGCCTCACAAAGGCGCTTTATTTAAAGTCGGCTAGCTTTCGGATGACGCGATGGTGAAAGAGGGAATCACTATCTCCCTCGAGTTGAATCAAAGAAGGTTTCGCCTATTGCCATTCACCCAAAATTTCTTGCCATCTACGACTTGGAGCTCAAGCTCCCATATGGCTCTTATCACTACACAAAGGTCCCATCCACTTGGCCTTAATTGCAGGAAATAACCTCACCTTGTGTTAAATAGAAGAACTTTCTGTCCTAAGGTTAAAGGTTCTTGTTGGTTCCTATCATGCCATTCTTAGTTCTTTCTTTGTAATTGCCTACAGGCCCAACCAACTCATCAACTCATTAATGAGCATCTAAGCTCCTTGATCTCTTGTGGGTTGAATTAACTCTTCAGCCCAATGAGCCTTGTGTTCTAGTTCCAGAGCAAGGGACATGCCTTACCAATAGAATACGGAGGGACACCCAAGGGGTTTTGTAAGCTGTCCATATGCCCAAGGCTTATCAAGCCTTTGAGACCAATCTTTCCTATGGCTCCACGGTTTTCTCTAAAATGGCCTTAATCTCGTGACACTCCTTGTCCTTATGGGGTGGTAGCTAAGACTTCCTATGAGTGACACCATACTTGTTCAAAATTTATCAAACAATTTGTTGCGAAATGACACTCATCCGATTATAGCCCTTGGTGCCCAACGCTAAAGATGTTCCTAGTAAGGAAGTGAGTCACACCCTAGATCTTCCTCATAGTAGCTTCTACCCACTTAGACACAACCACAAGCAAAATGAGAATACCACAGGGGGAATGGCCCCATGAGCAAGCCCCAAAGCAAAATTCAACGAAGGATTCGGTTAGGGCATCTCATTTTTCCTAGACAAACCACCTACCCTTTTGACATTTATCCCTTTTTGATGTGCATAGGTGTCTTTCACCATGTGAGCCCAACAAAACCCCCGATCCACCCCCCCTGATCTTAGCCAGTTCTGCACCCCAAAGTGGCCCCCATAATGGATCTGCAATGATGTTTATGTCTCTACTTCTTCCTCAAGGACACACTTTCTAATGATTTGGCGGACACCTCCTATAAAGTGGGCTTCCCAAAATTCTTACACCAACCATTTCTTTCTCGGGGTGTACCTTTGGGGTGAACCCAGGCAAAATTTCAACACAACCAAGGAAGTGATGCACCTCAACACTTCATCAGGAAAGCACTATGGGTGGACTTGGGTGCTCTCACAAGGGGTCCCACAGTTGGGCTCCCTTTGTGTCTCAATTCAAGGTCAATTCGAAGAGGAGAACCCATCTAATCAAGCGTGGCTTACTTCTTTTTAGCAAACAAAATTTAAGATGATCGGTGTACAATGACTTTAGACCCCAAAATTTTCTCTTCTCTTTTTGTTCGGCCCGACTACCAAAAACCCGCCCCCCCCCCCCCCCCCCCCCCCCCCCAACTCTTTCTCGGTGGTGGTATAGTTAGGTGAGCTCCTAAGGGCTTACCGGATAGTAAATGACCACTAAACACCTTTTCTCCCTTTGCCCTAACCCCCCAGGTAATCACTCGCACGCACATCTCAAGGTGGCCCACAGGTGTAACTATAAGTGACTCTTACCCTTTAGGATTGAAGCGCAACGCATAAACTCAAGCATGTCTTTTTCTAACACCTACTCATGGGTTTTGCATTTTTGAGAAGTCCTTAATAAACTCCAAAAAGCCAGCATGGCCAGGAAACTTCTCACTCCTTTTTATTGTGGAGGTGGCGAGTCTCAATAGGGAGATTTTTGCCCACTACCTCAACAAAATGACACCTTGTGTCCTAGAAGCCCCTATCCCCCGTTACCATGAAATGGCTTCTCCCAATTTAGGACTAGTTCCTTCTCTTCACATCTCTCTAAGACCACATCTAATTCTAAGCCTTTGGTAAGAGGAACCAAACCCGAGAAGTCACCATGAAGACCTCCATGATCTCTCGAAAAAACCCCCCCCCCTGAAAAATAGCCACATACCCTTTAAAGGCGGGGCTTACAAAGCCCAAAGGCATCTCCAAAGCAAATGGCCAAGGCACGTGAAGGTGGTCTTTTCTGGTCCTGGGCTTACCATGACGATTATCCCGGAATAGCCAGATGGTGACATACCCTCATCCAACATTTGGCATGAGGAGAGGAAAATGATCCTTCCTAGTGCCTTGTTCCTTCTATGTCAACCCCTTCACCCCCGCGAGATGGGACATTCTTTTCTCATTTTTAATCACGGTCATGCCCTTTCTTGGCCAACACATGGACTCCCACTCACTATCGAAATGCATAAATTATTCCCGCATTTTTCCATTTTAAAATTTCTTTTCTAACACTTCTTTCATAAACGCCCGTGGCCCCCCCCCCCCCCCCCCGTTTAAACATCTTCATTAAATCTTACATGCAACTTCCCTAATGCTTTGTCCATCCTAGGGCCTTTTTGTGTTCAGCTTACAATCCTCCACATCATTCAATCAAATAGGATTGTTTGGAGTCAGAAATTCTCCTAGGCAGCCTCCTTGTTCGGAGGGGCATGCATCTTCTTTTTCCTCCTCGCTTGCTCCAAAGGTTTGTATTGCTCTCTTCCTCAAGCAAGCATCTCTTATCTTGTTGAGCTCCTAGGGAAGGGCTCCATCATTGGTGGTAGAATTTCTTCGCAGTGCTCCCCATTCCTCAGGCCACCGCCCCCAGGCAATCCTCCTCCTCTTGACCTTAAGCCTTCCCCAGGAACTAGGTTTCCTCATTATTCTCGGATTACGCCCTTGAGCACCACAACCACCCGTTCGAGAAGCGTTCCAGGAGTCTGAACTCCTCTATCTTCTCCACTCAAAACAACAAATCCAGAAATATGAGGGCCCACTTTCAGCCTCTTCAATTATCCCTTCAGGCCTTCAGACGCACTAATGATAGGCTTTAAAAAAAAAAAAAAATCCCCAGCTTGGCTTCAAACCCCCTCCCCCCCCCCCGTGCTCCAAACCACAAGGGAGATAAGCCCCGGATCTTTAGTTGATGGGCACTCTTTTGAAAACAACTCCTTTTCCGCCTCGTTAGGGCCACCGTCTCGTCCCCATTCCTCTTTTCTCAAACTTTAGTTTTTGCCTACATGCTCCAAAACTTCCCAAATGGAATGTCTCAAGCTTCTTGAACAAACCGGAGCGCTCATTCCTTCTTACCTACGGTTCTCGCCTACGAGGAAAGGCTCAGGCCGAGCCTTCTTTTTCTTCGTCTTGACTCGTGCTTGTCCTTTTTCTTGCCTTTTTTCTTCTTACCGTTTTCCTTGGTCAAGCTTCCAAGGGACTCTCTGTTCTTGGATTTCCCTTCTTTTGCCCCCGCCCCCTCGCTTCATTCATGTCTTCCCGCTCCTTAGAGGATACCTTGCTCTCCTTGGGGTTCCCTCGGTGTCATGGAAAAGTGTGGTGCACCCTTTGATTAGAACATGCCATGCTCACAAGACCTCATACTTTTAAAAAGTCTCCATATTCGTTGAAGATTCGAGTGGACTACCCTTTCCTCATACCTCTCTTTTGGTTGGCTCCACCCCCCCCCCTCCTTTCTTTTTCGGTCCACCCCCCCCCCCACAACCCCCCCCCCCCCCCCCCCCCACCAAAAAATTGTCGACCTGGAGGTGGGTGTAAAAATATCCGTAGCTACGGTTTTGCTTCATCCTGAGGCCTATTTGCCGAAGGGACTCCCCCTCGGTTGTCTCGAAATGGTTGAGATTTCACAGTTGTACCCTGTGTTGTTGTTGAGGACACTTTGTCCCCAACAACCCCCCCCCCCCCCCCCCATCTCTTCTCCCACCCCCCCGCCACCCCCCTCCAACTACGGTAAAGCTTGGATCCTTACTTTAAGGCACTTCATGCCTTTACTAAGCTGATGCTTGCACATCTAACACCCCCCGCAATCTTCTCCCTTGCTTTATACCACTTAACCCCCCGATCAGCTAATGACCTCTCACAAAGCTCTCGGCTTTGCATCAGGCTCAGGTTCATCACCCCCCCCCCGCCCCCCCCCGCGACTGCATTCACTTGTCTTGTATAGACGTGGAAAGATTCAGACGGGGCCTTCCATGATCGGGGCACTCTCACAAGTCTTTGGCTCCCAAGCTTCATGAAGAGTCTCCCTCATCTTGCAGAACCTCTAACTCTCCTAAATGGACACCTTGGAAGGGGGAAATACTTTGACAGACTGGTCACCCCAAGGTTAACTTGGTGGTGAAGCCAGAGCTCTTTCCCTAAAGAGAAAGGGAAAAGCCTTAGCTTTGCCTCCTCGACACGGTTGATCTGATGGTGCCCCGGTAGAACCTCACAAGGTGGATCGTCCGCTGTTCCTCCAACGCTTGTTCTCACCATGTGCACGCCGGCAGCTATTTCTTGGCTCTTGTCCGAACCCGGAATAATGGTCTGACATCATCGGCCTTCATCTAAGAAGGTTCTAGGCAAAACCTATTCCCTCTTCTTGGAATGGCATTAGGCCCTTGGCACCATCGAGTCGAGATCTGCCATCACGCCACTTGCTCCAAGCCGTAATGCTTCTTCCGCCTCACGTCCACCGACTCCCCCCCCCCCCGAACACTTTCGGATTCGTCCGTAAAGAACCTCCTCTCTTTGAGCCACACCCCCCCCCCCCCCCCCCCCAAACACAACAACAACCCCAGCAGCTCCGAACAACTGCAAAATAACAAATAAAGAAAACAAATACGAAAAGAAAAAAAAAAACACCAAGATCAGAACAAACTTTCCCAATGTTGATTAAAAACTGTTATTGGACTCCCACAAAGCGCCAATGCAGACAAGATTTTCCTCTCTAAAAGAGCTAGCTAATGTCGTTATCTCTCTTAAAATAAAAATTCCCTAAGTTTGCTAAAAAAAAGAAAGGGGTCCAAAAAGGGGATACCTAGTTCTCTAGTTCCAAATCAAATCACCCATTCTCTTGTTTATAAAATGTGCAAAAGTTTTCTTTTTAATCTAAAGATCTAATTTTATGGTTTGAATAAAAAAGAAAGTAAACGTTTTGTTAGATTCAGGATTAAAGCTCTAGGGTCTTTCCCTCCATTTTCTCTGGTTCATGGTTTAGGGTTGTCGAAACATCTAAACATAAGCCAAGGACACAAATGGTTGAGGTCTTTTAAGAGAGCGAAGGTCACAAAAACCAACAAAAGCTAAAAATTGAAAGGATAAGACCCACCAAAAATTATGAACTCATCCAGCACAGGGCTAAATAGGGCACAAGATAAATGGAGTAAAACGACTAATCACAACTAAACAAACAAAGGGGCTCTCCTGAAAAAGACTCAGCGATTACAACGCACCAAAGCTCACATCTTCTTCTGACCGCGACAAGCTAAACACAAATCCACGGTGCCGGCTGCTCTAGTCCCAGACTAAACGTGCGCTAGGGCGTGGGGCTGTTAGAGTTGAGGTTGAGGTGCGCCACTTACAACCAGTTGAGTACCACTTTAAAAACTCATCTTCCAATACTCCTGGGAACAAATGACGCATGATCGGTCCAAAAAACCCACGCCAATCACGAGGGATTCACCCCCGTCCACCTCACCAACTCTCCCCAACTTCCTTGCATCCTGAGAGGCCCGAGGCAAAATACTTGCTGAAGGGTGCGTCACCCAAATCCTGATTCTTGGTAGACTCATCAGAAACTTTGTTCTTCACCCTGTTTGAGGTCATCTAAAAAGGCAAAACTCAAACCAAGCGATGTATTTGCACTCATCTTCTAGGGGTTGACATTAAACAACCTATCCTTAATAAAAGAGGTGGTACCACCACCACCACCACCACCAGTGGGGGAGTTGCCTCGTGAGTGTGAGAGTTCGCTAGGTGGCATTCCGATTCACGCTGAGGATGACGTGGTGACACGGTTCCGAAAGGAACAACCTCCAAGGTTCAAGGGAGAAGGGGACCCAGTGTTAGCTGAGCACTGGCTGAGGCAGATCGAGCATGTGTTCTCCTTCCTCCTACCCCAGGAGGAGGATAAGGTGAGGCTAGCCATTCGGCAGCTGGAAGGGAATGCTTTGGAGTGGTGGCTGAGTGTCGTGGGGAGTCATGCGGTACAGTACATGTTGTGGGATGAGTTTTTGCAACTCTTCCATGATGAGTTCTTCCCCGAGTCGTTTAGGTGGCAAAGAAAACAAGAGGATAGGGAACAAAGATGGTGCCCGAGTATGAACGCGAATTCCAAAGCTTGAGCAGATTTGCTCCCGAGACTGTGGTGCAGGAGGACCTGAAGGCCCACAAGTTCACCTTGGGTCTCAGGCCGGCCCTTAGGCAGAGGGTGGCAATTCTACGTTTGAAGACCTATGTTGAGGTTGTGGAGATGGCCCGTATAGCTGAGAGAGAGTTGGACGATGGGAGACAGGCTCATCTAGGTCGCCAGTTACAGAGTGGGCCTGATCGAGATTCAGGGTCCAAGAGGCTCAAGACTGAGGAGAGAGAGGCCGTTCTTTTCCGCCTCGGGCGTCGGGCCATACAACCCCCCGGAGGTTCACCTTTGGCGGCAGTGGACAGGGAGGTCCATCGGGGGGTCTACCTAGTGGTTGTCACTGCTATGGGGAGAAGGGTCACTTCAAGGGGGAGTGTCCCAAGAAGGACTGGCAATGCAACAAATGTGGACAAGAGGGCCACTTGCGCCGGGTTTGCAGGAGTAGCAACAGGGGAGCAGGAGGCATGGCATCCAGCATGAAGAGTGATGCTACCTTCCATGCACCAGCTGGGAGGCCATTTCGTCAGTGGCAGGCCAGCCAGGCAGGATCTAGCCAGACCCGACCTCAGGGGAGGCCAGAGCAACGGGGAGGTCGATCTTAAACCAGGCGTGGGAACCGCCCCGCGAGTGAGCCAACCGGTGGTACGAGCCAAGGAAGGGTGTTTGCGCTGAATGCTACACCCCAGGAGGAAGCTGAGCTACCACTTTCACTGGAAGAGGATGGAGCGGGACCATCGGTGGTTAGAGGTACTCTTTTGATCTCCCGTGTTATCACTGGTTTTCGTCCGGGCCTATTTGGGGTGAGCTCAAACTAAACCAATGTTGAGAAAATTTAGAGTCGCCACCAACTGTTTTTGGGGTACAGTTGGATACCCTCTTCTTTGAGTTGTTTCAAGTGTGTGGTCTACATTATCAGAGAAGGGTTCGGGAGTTGGTTACGTGTAGGGAAGGATTAGAACCCCTACAACGCCCTTTCGGTATCTAATTTAGGAGGAGGAGGTTTTTTATTTGTGCTGCCATGACTGGGTTAAGTTTCCTAAAAAGTTTACGATTTTTATTTAGCTAAGTTATTTATTAAAGTCATGGTTAAAATGGATTTACCCTAAATTTCTAAAGGGGATCCTAAAAGTTTTGGGCTTTTGTTTGAAGTGGAGAATGTGATCCTACGGGTTGGTTTTGGTTTTCGGTTTTACTTTTGGAAATTGAAGTCCTAAAAAATGGTTTTTTATTTTCCTCTTTTTTTTGTTTTTGTTTTTTTGGGTTAGAAAACATACATTGTTTTGTTTTTGGAAGGTAAAACATGTTTTTTTTGTTTTAAATGGAATTGGAAAACGTATTGGTCTCATGTTTTTTTGTTTTGGAAAGCATTTTGGAACATTTTTATTGCATAAATGTTTTTTCTTTTTTTGTTTGTTTTTTTCAAGGAGACATTTTGAACACATTTTGAAAGTTTTTTTATAGAAAAACATTTTATAGAAAACGTATTGGAAAAAACATTTTGTGGAAAACATTTTGTTATTTTTTTGTTTTGTAAACTCAAAATCTTAAATCAAAGTCATGAACATATGCATTAAAATAAAAACGTGGAGTGTGTGAATATGACATGCACAAAAGAAAAATAAAACACTCTTTTTTCTTTTTTCTTTTTTTTTTTCATATCCTCCCTTTTGATGCCTCTCTTTTGCTTCTCTTTTCACTATACTTTACATATTTACAACGTACAACATAGGAAGAAATACAGGAAAAATACAGTGAAAAATACTAAAAAAAAATAATTACATCAAATATAGATAAGCTAAAAATGAAAACCAGAAAAATGCTAAAAATAATTACATCAAATATAAATACAAATAAGCTAAAAAAATAAAAAATTAAATAAAGAAACAAATGCAAAGTTAACTGACTTTGGCTTTGGATTGGGTCTCCAGTAGTGATATCGTTGGCAGGATGTTGAATCTCCAAAGACTGGTTGATTGGACTTGGGCCGGAGGTTGAATGCCACTGGTTGGAGCTGCAAAACCTGTGTCTCTCTTTTTGTTTTTTGTTTTTTTTTTATTTTCTAATTTTGGTATTGTTGTTGAAAAGAAAAGAAAACTGAACTGGGGGACTGAAGATGGTGTTTCAGAATTTCTGGGTTTGAAGTGGGGGAGAGTGTATATATGAATGTTGGCAAAGTGAAGAGAGAAGTGAGGAGAAAAGGAAAGAAAAAGAATTCGGAATTTAGGATGGAATGGCAGCAAATCTTCCCTTTTCTGTTCTGGCAGAATGTCCTTTCTCTCTCTCTCTGTTTTCTTTTTTTCTTTGGCGTAATCCTCTATTTTTTCTGGGACTGAACTCTGCTGCTGATAATGTGCATTTATGCCGTTATCTTAGGCCTTATTTAGGGTGTTTTAGAGTATGTTTTGTACCTAGTTGCATGATATTTTACACATATTTGCTCTAATCCCTAGGAAGACCCTGTTTGGTGTATAGTTGTACTTTTTGAGTTTTTTGGCAGGTTTTGGAGCAACTTTTTCCCACACACCTTCGCTAGATCACTCCATACACTCAAGAGGAAGCTATAAGAAGAAGATGGAAGCAAAATGAAGGCAAAATCAAGGTGCACGTGAAAAGGCTTTCTCACGTGCATTCTCACGTGCAAGGATTTTATTGCATGGATGCCTTCTACAACTCAATAGGAAGCTTTGGAGCAAATTTAAGTCGAATTAGAGTTGCACGTGAAAAGGGTCTTCTCACATTCATTCTCGCGAGCAAGCATTTTTGAGCTTCAAATGATGTGTTTTGTTGTTTTAATCATTTTCCTCTAAAGAACTGGGGCCAAATTTGGAGTAGTTTCAGTTTTATTGCGCCTAGAACGTTGAATAGTGTCACTAACCAAAACGATGTCGTTTTGGCTGTGACCACATTTATAATTAGGGCATACCTTTTGTAACTGTAATTTGGCCCACTAAATCCTATAAATAGGGGTCTTTGGAGGCATTGTAAATCATCTTGAGTGGGAGAATCTGATCTGAGTTCTGAAAAGAGCTATAGCCATTGCTAAAAGATCGGATTGTCCTTGGCAAGGAGTGATTTTAGGCAGCAGACGCCAGAATCGTTGGAGGCTAGAGTCCTGGTTCATCTTGGGGTCTTCCTTTATTGTCCTCGTACTGTAATCATGTTCTTTCTTGAAATTGTTATTGCTTTTGTCATGATTATGGAGTAATTTTATTAGTCTAGGAGAGCAATGTAGCCCCCAATAAATTGTATTCAATTTGGTTATGGTTGTTCAATAAAATAGAATTTAGTTCTTGTTTAATTCACTTGCTTGAATGGAAATGCGTAGTTTATGCATAATTAGGTAATCTTAGCCCTTGTCTAGCGTGGAACACTAGTGAATTAGATTTAATATTGTATGATGGACCAAGTCTGCAACTATTAGATTGGTTATCTACCTTGATCACTTTTATTCACATGGATCAAATGACTTCCTAAGTACCGGAAGTCATTTCTTTTTGTCTCCTCTTTTTTTTGAACTTTGGGCGTTTTTTTTTATGCCGAGGAGTCTCTCTTTTTTTTTTTGCAGGGAGGAAGTTGGGGCGGAAATCTTTCTTCTTTTGCCTGGGAATCTCAGGCGTGATCTCTTTTTTCTTCTCCCTCCTTTTTTTTTTGGACGGAAGACTGAGTTTAAAAGGGCTGATAGCAGTTTTTGGCTAGACTCATTAATTGCTGCATTAAATGTTTTGTCGAGTGTATTATTAATTCCAGCTTTATTAATTTGCAAATTCGATGCTTTGTCGGGTGGACAGCTTGTGCGGAAAATAGGACAGCTCGTGATTGCCTTTTGAATTTGTATTTTAGCACATGTGACTGACAGGTTGTTGAAAAATGATTCTTTGTCAGATGGCCAGCGCAGAATACGGGTCTCGTGAACAGCCAGCGAGAAAAGCCAGCGAGAAGAGCCAGCGAGAAACGCCAACCAGCGAAGGTCAAGGGGTCAGAGGATCGAAGTGTCGGCAGGTCGGAGTGTCGGCAGGTCGGAGTGTTGACAAGGTCGAAGCTTCGGTGGGTCGAAATTTCGGTGGGGCGAAGGTCAACGGTCAACAAGTCGAAGTGTCGGTAGGTCGAAGGTCAACGGTCAATGGGTCGAAGGCTTACAGGCGTTGCAGGTCAAGGTTCGAAGGTCGGAGTGTCGGCAGGTCGATAGCGGGGCTTCGAGGCTTCGAGGCTTCGAGGCTTCGGGGCTTTGAGGCTTCGGGGCTTCGGGGCTTCGAGGCTTCGGGGCTTCGGGGCTTCGAGGCTTCAAAGGTCAATGAGTTGAAGTGTCGGCAGGTCAACGGTCAACGGTCAACCCCAAAGTTTTTTTTTTTTTTTTTAAACTTTTAATTACCTTCTCACCCTTCACCTAAAATGCAAAAATGGACAACTTTCTGGGGATTATTTGGGAAGATCCGTATTCGCCTAAATTGACGCTTTGAAGAATTTCGCGTGGTCACCTTTTCGGGTGATTTGACCAGGGGCATTGACCGTCTTTTGGCAAGTTTCGTCTTTTTCCAACGAAAGTTGTTTTGGCCATAACTTCTTCATTTTAAGTCCGATTTGAGCTCGGTCAAGTGCGTTAATCTCCAATTTTTATCCTCTATCACCTGGTGTTAGTCTTGGGGTGCTTCAAGGACTTGTAGCAGAAGTCATTAATTTTGGACTCCCCCATCCGTGTCAATTGTATCCATCTCGTGCAAATTGGGGCTAACATCAATTCCAAACCATTCCTTGGAAGTATGGGATCATTGTGAACCTGTTCAATAAGGTATATGGCATGGGTAGAAAGGTATATCAAATGGGGTTAGTATGTCCAACCCGAACAAAATGGGGTCCAACAGCTGCCCCTCTTTGTGCATTGTTTGTGTACAAACAGTGTACAAAGATAAAAGGGAGTCATTTTGGACGGGTCGGAGCACTTACCTGACTTACCTGGTTTTAAAGTAGAAGGAGAGTACTATGTGATGGTTGGGTCCGTCCCCGAGAGGCAAAAAGGGCTTCACAGGTTGGTGGACGTGGATGAGACTTTAATGAGGCATCTAAGGCTGCCTATGATGTAAAGCTATTAGAGATTGAAAGCCTACAACAATGACAGGCTTGAACTGAAAAAGAGAGCCTACGGCAACGATAGACTTTGGTTAAAAAAATGAAAAGCCCATAGCAATGATAGGCTTGAACTGAGAAGTGAAAAGCCCACAGCAATGATAGGTGTGAACAGAAAAATGGAAAGCCCACAGCAATGATAGGCTTGAATTGAAAATGAAAAGCCCGCATCAACGATAGGCTTTCATTGACAGTGGAATGCCCACAGCAACGTTAGGCTTAAACTGAAAAATGGAAAGGCCACATCAACGATAGGCTTGGACTGAAAATGGAAAGGCCCACAGCAACGATAGGCTTGAGTCGAAAATGGAAAGCCCACAGCAACGATAGGCTTGAATTGAAAATGGAAAAACCCACAGCAACGATAGGCTCGAATTGAAGATGGAAAGCCCACAGCAGCGATAGGCTTGAATCGAAAATTGAAAGGCCCACAGCAACGATAGGCTTAAATTGAAAATGGAAAAGCCCACAGCGACGATAGGCTTGAACTAAAAATTGCAAGGCCCACAATAACGATAGGCTCGAATTGAAAATGGAAAGCCCACAGCAACGATAGGCTTAAATTGAAAATGGAAAAGCCCACAGCAACGATAGGCTTGAACTAAAAAATTGCAAGGCCCACAGCAATGATAGGCTCGAATTGAAAATGGAAAGCCCACAGCAACTATAAGCTTAAATTGAAAATGGAAAAGCCCACGGCAACGATAGGCTTAAACTAAAAAATGAAAGGCCCACAAAGAACGATAAGCTCGAATTGAAAATGGAAAGCCCACAACAACGATAGGCTTAAACTGGAAAGACTTGTTGGAGACATCAATTGGTATTTAGGGAAATGCTTTAAGTAATTGGTGAGTTTGGGAAGTAACCCAATTTGGGCTCCCTCTACGAGTTCACTCAAGGAGATCGCTCTACGAGGTGACCCAAAAGGGGAAAAGGTTTGTTCAAGTGCCAAAAGGATGCGTTTAGAGCTTGGGGAAATTGCAAAGAAAGAGTTGTACAGTTGAACAAAGAAAGCTAGGATAGCTTGATGAGAAGCTTGCTGAGTATGAGCTCCTAGGATCTTCAGAGGCGGCAACATTCCTGAAATTGCAGTATCTGTGAATGTATGCAAATGATGCATGGATCGCAATGTGTCAGATGCGAGGATGCATAAACCTCAACCTGTGGTGCCATATGATGCCATGTGATGCGATGCGATGTATGCATCGAATGCAATGTGATGTATCACTGAGGGTTTGGCCAGGACTAGAGATCTATCTCAATGTTGTTGGAGAGGTTGGCTAACATTCAACTTGTTGGGGAACATTGTTCTCTTTGGATGGGGAGTCCGTTCTGCCTTTGCTGGGGAACTCCCTTTTGTGCATGAAGGGTTTGTTAAATTTAGCTTCACCATATTAAGGAGCTTGACTTGACGGCTTCTCTGGGGATAGTGATATTCTGTGGAGATATGAGTACTCTGAGTTGGGGGCTTAATTTGTTTGGGGATTTTGGGCTTGACCCTACTCATAATGTAATGCCAATGGATCCCACTAGGGATTCAAGATATTCTATTTAAATGTGAAATGAAGAGGATAAAATATGATTAAGGATATAAAACGGGATTTTGCTGGTTTGATTCCACAAAACATATTTATATCATAAAAAGTGTCCTATTATTATAATCTGATAAACAGAATTACAAGTCTTTAAATTTGACACTTGAGGCATTTGCGCACATATTCAATGTAATCTTTTTCCATGGTGACCCAATAATAGCCCATTCGCATGATCTGTCTTGTTTGTGCATGTCCGTTTGCATGTGAACCACATTCCCCTTTGTGCACTTCTTTCATTATTTGTGTCGATTCTTCTTTTGCCACACACCGCAATAATACCATGTCATGGTTTCTCTTATACAGAATCGAGCCATCAAGATAATAGTTGGATGCTGACCTTCGGATATTTCTTTTATTAGACTCAGAGGCCTCAGCTGGATACTTTTGTTTAAGCAAGTACTGTCTAATGTCATTGTACCAGGGCTTTTCTTCGGTATTTCCTTCAATGGCCATGCAATGTGTAGGGGCATCTTGTATACGGATATCAAAAGACTGGACTTCTAACTTTGTGTCTAGTCGAAGGAGGGAGGCTAGAGTGGCCAACGCATCAGGAATCTGATTGTATGCGCAAACGTTGTCATCACTGGTTTTCGTCCGGGCCCTTTTGGGGTGAGGTCAAACTAAACCAATGGTGAGAAAATTTAGAGTCGCCACCAACTGTTTTTGGGGTACAGTTGGATACCCTCTACCTTGAGTAGTCTTAAATGTGTGGTCTGCGTTATCAGAGATGGGTTCGGGAGTTGGTTACGTGTAGGGAAGGATTAGCACCCCTACAGCGCCCTTTCGGTATCTAATTTAGGAGGAGGAGGTTTTTCTTTTGTTTGTACTGTCATAACTGGGTTGAGTTTCCTAAAAAGTCTATGATTTTTATTTAGCTAAGTTATTTATTAAAGTTATGGTTAAAATGGATTTATCCCAAATGTCTAAAAAGGGAATCCTAAAAATTTTGGGTTTTTGTTTTGAAGTGGAGAATGAGGTCCTATGGGTTGGTTTTGGTTTTTTGGTTTTGTTTTGGAGTCCTAGAAAATGATTTTTATTATTTTCCCTTTTTTTGTTTTGTTTTGTTTTTTTTTTTTTTTTGTTTTTGAAAGACACTTGGAATACATTTTATGAAAACATTTTCAAAACATGTTATTGAAGAGATTTTTAAAAAAATATTTTTATTGAAAAAACGTTTTGTTTTGTTTTGTTTTTTTTTTTTTGTTTTTTTTTTTGAAAACATTTCGAAAATTATATATTGAAAACGTTTTTTAAAAAACGTGTTTGTTTTTTTTTGTGTTTTCTTTCTTTTTTTTTTGAAATTGAAAATGCATATATCAAAATAGATGTGGAGTGTGTGAGTGTGACATCCACAAAAATAAAATCACTCTTTTTTCTTTTCTTTTTTTTTCTTTTCTTTTTCTTCATCCTTTCCCTTTGCTCTCTCTCTTTTTTCTTTTGTTGTTTTTTTTGCTACACTTTACATATTACACATACACATAAGAAGAAATACAAGGAAAATGCAATGGAAAAAGGTTGAAAAGCAATTACATCAAATATAGATAAACTAAAAAAAATGAAAATTAGAAATAAATGCTAAAACAAATACACCAAATATAGATACAAATCAGCTGAAAAAAAAAAGGAGTGAAAAGATAAGGGCTGAACCGACTTTGAATCTTTGCTTGAGCTCCCATCGATGCCGATGGTCACCACCTTGGATCCAGCAAGATGTGACAACGAGGTTTGTGAGGGGGGGTTTCTTGGTATTTGGAGATAGGAGGGCTGAAGTAGGCGTGAGAGAAAGGGGACTGGAAAAGGATTGGTGCCTGTTGTATTTTTTGCTTGATGAACACGTAGAAAAAGGGGCTGAAATTGGGATTGTTTTTGTGTTTTTTTTTTGTTTGCTGAAAAAAGAAGAAAAAGCTGGCGTGAGAGGAGGGAAAGAGGATGTAGGGGCGATGCTGATTGCAGAAAAACTGGGCATTCAATCTGAGAAGATGAGGCTGGGGCGTTTCTCTCCTTTCTTTCTTCTTCAATGATCTCTCTCTTCTTTTTTTTCAATGATCTCTCCACTCTGTGTTTTTTTGCTCTGTCTGCACTAGGATGAGGGAGGGATGAGAGGGTACAGGTTTTTTCCTTTTTTTTTTTCAACGATTTTGCTCTGTCTGTGTTTTTCTCTCTTTTTTTTTTGCAGGGATGAAGCTGGGGCAGAAGAATTTTTCTTGTGCGTGGGAGTCTCAGGCGTAATCTCCTCTCTTCTTTTTTCTTCCTTCTTTTTTCTCTCTCTTTCCCCCCCCTTTTACGCAGGGACGGGCAACTGCTTCTTAAAGGATTGCAGGAAGTTGTTCTTTTTTCTCTTTGGCTGGACTGTCATAATTGCAGTATTATTTGATGCAGTATTTTAATTTGCAGATTTGTATTTTGTCTGGTGGACAGCCTGTGCGGAAGACAGGGGAGCTCATGATTGCCTTTTTGAACTTGTATTTTAGCAGCGCATGTGATTGACAGGTTGGTGAGAAATAATTCCTTGTCTGATGGTCAGCGCAGAAGATGAGTCCCGTGAACGACCAACGAGAGGAAAAAGGAAATCCGTGAGAAAAAAGTCGGTGCGAGAAACCAGCGAGAAAAAAAATCAGCGAAGGCAGAAAGGGTCGGAGGTTCGAAGTGTCGGCAGGTCGGAGCGTCGGCAGGTCGGAGTGTCGGCAGGGTCGAAGCTTCGGTGGGTTGAATTTCGGTGGGGCAAAAGTCAATGGTCAACGGGTCGAAGTGTCGGCAGCGGGGCTTCGAGGCTTCGAGGGTCGAAGGTGGAAGGCGTACGGGTACCGCGGATCGAAGGTCGGAGTGTCGGCAGCGAGGCTTCGAGGCTTCGAGGGTCGAAGGTGGAAGGCGTACGGGTACCGCGGATCGAAGGTCAGAGTGTCGGCAGCGAGGCTGAGCTCGAAGCTCCGAGGCTTCGAGGCTTCGATGCTTCGAGGCTTCGAGGCTCCGAGGCTTCGATGCTTCGAGGCTTCAGGGCTTCGAGGCTTCGAGGCTTCGGGGCTTCGAGGCTTCGGGGCTTCAAGCTTCGGGGCTTCGAGCTTCGGGGCTTCGGGGCTTCGAGCTTCGGGGCTTCGAGGCTTCGAGGCTTCGAGCTTCGGGGTCAATGGGTCGAAGTGTCGGCAGGTCAACGGTCAACGGTCAACTTTTAATTACCTTTTTACCCCCACCAAAAATGCAAAAATGGGTAACCTTCCAGGAATTGTTTGGGGAGATCCGTATTCGCCTACATAAGCATTTTGAGGAGTTTCGCATGATCACTTTTGCGGGCAGTTTGACCAAGGGCATTGACCATCTTTCGGCAAGTTTGACTTTTTCCAACGAAAGTTGTTTTGGCCATAACTTCTTCATTTTAAGTCCGATTTGAGCTCGGTCAAGTGTGTTGGTCTCCAATTTTCATCCTCCATCACCTGGTGTTGGTCTTGGGGCGCTTCAAGGACTTATATCAGAAGTCATTAATTTTGAACTCCCCCATCCGTGTCAATTGTATCCATCTCGTGCAGATTGGGGTAGACCATTCCTTGGAAGTATGGGATCATTGTGGACCTGTTCAACAAGGTATATGGCATGGGCAGAAAGGTATATCAAATGGGGTTAGTATGTCCAACCCGGACAAAATAGGGTCCTACAAATGTGATGTCTTCGAATTGCTGGGCTAACTCCGTAACGTGCTTCCGATATGAGATTAATTTGTGGTTTCGAGTCTCCCATTCACCCCTTACTTGAAAAATGATGAGTGCCGAATCGCCGAACACTAGTAATTTTTTGATTCCATTGTTAATGGCTTCTTGAAGTCCCATCACACAAGCCTCATATTCTGCTACATTGTTTGTACAAGGGAAGGTTAGCTTTGCCGCCATGGGGAAATGTTCGCCTTTTGGGGATATCAGGATGGCCCCAACACCGTGACCTAAGAGACTGAAGGCTCCATCGAACCACATCGTCCATATGTCTGATACTTCGGCCGAAATGATGTTGATGTGCTCATCTGGGAAGCCAATAGTCATGGGCTCATAATCTTCTAGTGCTCTGTCTGCCAGATAGTCAGCTATTGCACTTCCTTTTATGGCTTTTTGAGGTACGTAAATGATATCGTACTCCGATAGGATCAACTGCCATTTGGCGATTCTTCCAGAAATGGATGGTTTTTCCAAGAGATATTTGAGTGGATCATGCCTCGAAATCAGCCATGTGGAATGATAAAGAGTGTATTGCCTCAATCGTCTTGTTATCCAAATAAGGGCACAACACGTCTTCTGCAAGGGTGTGTAGTTTTCTTCATTGATGGTGAATTTCTTCCTAAGGAAATAAATGGCCTGCTCCTTCTTGCCTGTAGAATCGTGTTGCCCCAAGACACAACCTATCACTGACTCCTGAACGGTCAAGTATAAGATCAGAGGTCTATTCGGTACTGGTGGGACCAAAATAGGTGGATTAGACAGATATTGTTTGATCTTGTCAAAAGCTTCTTGACACTTGTCATTCCAAATTTCTGGGTTGTTCTTTCGTAAAGTCTTGAAAATGGGTTCACAGGTGGCTGTCAATTGGGAAATATATCGGGCAATGTAATTCAGTCGCCCTAGGAATCCTCTAACCTCCTTGATGGTCCGTGGTGGCAGTATCTCTTGGATAACTCGAACTTTATCTAGATCGATTTCAACTCCTTTTTGGCTCACAATGAAACCTATAGTTTTCCTGACATGGCTCCGAAAGTGCACTTTTCGGGGTTCAATTTCAGCTGATATTTCCGTAGCCTGTTGAAGAGCTTGTGGAGTACTTCGATATGATCTTCAGTGCTTCGTGATTTGGCTATCATGTCGTCCACATATACTTCGACTTCCTTATGCATCATATCATGGAATAGAGTCACCATGGCTCGCCGATAGGTGGCTCCTGGTTTTTTTAGACCAAATGGCATCACATTATAGCAGAAAGTGCCCCAAAGTGTCGTGAATGTGGTCCTCTCTTTGTGTTCGGGGGCCATACGAATTTCATTATAGCCCGAGAAACCATCCATGAATGAGAATAGAGCATGCTTTGCCGTATTATCCACTAGCGTATCAATGTGAGGAAGTGGGAAGTTATCTTTTGGACTAGCCCAATTCAAATCTCTATAATCAACGCACATGCGGACCTTGCCTCCTTTCTTCGAGATCTGGTACAACATTGGCCACCCATTCTGGATAATGGGAGACACTTAAGAAACCCTGCGTCCCATTGCTTTTTGACTTCTTCTTTAATCTTTAGTAGCATCTCTGGTCTCATTCTTCTCAATTCTGCTGAATCGGCTTGCATTCCGGCCTCACCTGGTATGTGATGCTACACTATGTCTCGTGTCTAATCCTGGCATATCTTGATACGACCGTGCAAAAACATCTATGTAGGTCCTTAATGACTCAATTAATTGCTTCTTGATGTCGGTAGCTATTAAGGATCCCACCCTTGATTCTCTTGGTTCAGCAACCGTCCCCAAATTCACTGTTTCTACTAGGTCTTCACTTGGAATGGAGAAATGGTCTTCCATTTCCAATAGGCGTATAATCTCCCCTAGTAGCTCAGGTGTCTCCTCTACCTCATTCTCGTCAGCTTCAAACACGGGCTGCTCCCAGTTTGGACTTTGGTCAAACCTTAGGCATTTCGTTTCACTTTCGCATATGATGTTTCCATTGACATTGTGATACTTGCTTATAAGAGAATTACAAGTTGGTAACCAAATATGATATGCATATGTTATGAATGGAATGCTCCGTGAAAGATTTGAAGAAAAGTGCATTTTATTGAAAAGCTTTTGATAAAAATAAATGTTCACCACTTCAAAAGACATTAAAATAGAATACATTAAATCCAGTGACCCCGTAAGCATTACATTATGGGGAGGTCCAGGCTGGTCCAATTGTTTAATGGATGGTTGGGATCCTCTCGCATCACCAGAGTCATCTCGCTCAGCACCTTCTTGTCTGCATCCAATACGGCTACAAACTTAGGCACGGGCTCAAGTTGGCTTTTATGGATGAACCCTCCACTCCGGAATGTAACATTCAAGGGGGGAAAACTTCTCTTTTCTTCTTGAACTGCCCTTTTTTGCAATCTTGCCATCCTGCTTTCTTTCTTTTTGATAGCTACCCTCTGTCTGTCAGCTCTAGTAGGCATGTAGCCCAGCCCAAATTTCTCAGTATTTTCTCGGATGGTCAAGGGTTTCTGGATTCCTTGAGCCTTTGGACCTAATCCTTGCCCTGGCTTGTACCCTTGCTTGATCATGGTGGTTGCAACCATCTTTGATGCCTTTAAGAGGTGATAGCTTGGTATAGAAGTGATGTTCACGACCTCAAAGGATCGATAGGAACATTCCGGTACATTCTCGTTGTTTTCAATATAAGGTACTGATGCCAGTTTGGTGACGAGGAAACTTGTCTCTCCAGAGATGCAAATGAGCTGGTCTCCCATCACAAATTTTATCTTTTGGTGGAGGCTTGACGGCACTGCCCCTGCCATGTGGATCCAGGGTCTTCCCAACAAATAGCTGTAATATGGTGTGATGTCCATCACCTGAAATTCCACCGTAAAAGTAGTTGGCCCAATCATGAGTGGAATATCCAGAGTTCCCACCACGTCACGCTTTCCTCCATCGAATGCCCGTACCTTCATCGTACATGGACGCATATAGGATGCGTCGATTTGAAGTTGCTGTAGTATATGCAAGGGCATAATGTTCAAGGCAGAGCCATTGTTAATGAGTACACAGGCTATGGTGTGCTCCTTGCATTTGACCGTGATGTGCAAAGCTTTTATGTGCCCCTTTCCTTCTTGGGGTAGCTCGTCATCTCCAAAGCTAATGACATTATTCATGATGAGGTTACTAGTGAGTCCATCTACATTCGCGACTGAGATGGTTGGAGGAATGTAAGCTTGGCTGAGGACTTTCAATAGTGCTTCCCGGTGAGGTTGGGAATCCATCATTAATGAGAGCAATGAGATGCGAGCCGGTTGTCGACTTAGCTGATCCACAATATTATACTCACTCTGCTTCATGAGCTTCAGGAATTCCAATGTCTCTTTTCGGTGGATCGGTGCTCCTTTCTTTGTTGCCTCCAGCGTTGGCTCAATTTCTAATTCCACAGTATTCTCCTTCCTTGCTTTGTCTGCCATATCAGGGGCATAAGCCTTACCGCTCCTAGTTATCTTCTCTGCTGCGGCGGTTCCCTAAACTATTTCGCAACTGTAGTTCCATGGGACTGCCTTATCAGTCTTATAGGGGAAAGGAGCAGGAACATCTATGGTGAGAGGTGCGATTCCATGCAGTAGTTGTGGGATTTCGGTTCTCTCCCCCTTGTCTGGCACGAGACTTGAGGCATGGATAGTGAGAGGCTTGATTCCATGTGGCAGTAGCGGGATCTCCGGAGCCTTAACGTTTAAGACAAGGGGTGTTGGCACCCATGGCGATTTATGCGAATCATTTCCTTGGATCATGTGGCTTTGGTTGTCCGTTCCTCCTCTTGAGAATTCGATCATCCTTTGGTCCATGAGCTTTTGTACCATGCTAGCAAACTCGCTACAGTGTTCGATGTCGTGTCCCCGTGACATTTTATGATAAAGGCATTGTTTCTCCAACTCTGTCCCCTTCTCTGTCTTCAATGCGTCGGGAGTAAGTATATATCCATATTCCTGCAGTAGGTTAAACAAATAGCTTTTCTCCATTCGTATTTGTGAAACCTTCTCTAGCTGTCCTTCTGTTGTGATACTGGTCACGTCATGGGAATGTTCTGGAAGCGGATTATTGTTCACATTTGGTGTCCCAATCAGTGCGGAAAAATCCAACCACTTTGCATCCTTCAATGCATGAACCTTCCTTTTGAATGCTATACAATTCTCGATATCATGTCCAGCTCCACCTGTGTGATATTCACACCTGGCATCCGGCTTGTACTAGGCCGAGGGAGGAGTCTTTATTTCTCCCAAGGGTATAGGGGTTACCATCCTTGCCTCTAAGAGTTTGGGGTATAATTCCGCATAAGTCATTGGAATTGGATCAAACTCTTGTCGTGGTCGACGGGAAGCCTGATTCGCTCCTGCTTGCTGGGTCTGGGCCCTCGGTTGCCCCTGTCCTTGGAATGAGCCTCCTGGTCCTTCCCGAGTTGCTGGCCTTGGTTGCTCTGCGTAAGGCGCTCTTGGTTGAAACGGATATGGAAATGGAACCCCTCCCTGTGGCAAGTATGGCATGAATTGGGGAGGTGGTGTAGGTGCAGCGTAGGCGGCCACGGGTGATCCCCTATAGTACCCCAGTGCTTGGTAGAATGTCGGTTGTATTGACTGGTGCGCTTGGTATACCAGGTTGCTCTCATTTTCCTTCTTCTTTCCTGGTGGTTGAAACCGTTTTGATGCCTCAGCCGCATCACCCTTTAGCTTTCCTCCTTTAATTCCACTTTCTACACGTTCACCGGACGCAACCAAGTCTGCAAAGCTATTGGAGATGTTACCTATCAACTTCTCGTAGTATACGCCTTTTAGTGTGTTGATAAAAAGAGTGGTGAGTTCTCTTTCGGTAAGAGGAGCTTGGACCTCCACAGCGGCCTCTCTCCATCTTCGTGCTTAATCTTTGAAATTCTCCTCGGATCCCTTTTCCATAGACTGCAGGGTTAGTCGATCCAGTGCCAGCTCAGTGACATCTTTGAGGCTTGATTGGCTCCGTCTTTTGAGATCTTCTGTTAAAGGCCTACCAGTTCTTCTTCAAGCAATTGGATCGTGGTGTCTCTGGTGGTAAGTTCTGTGGTGATATCATCACAAATCTTGATCTGCTCCTCTAACTTGAGCTTTAGATTGATAATCTCCTCGCAGAATGCCTTGGAGTCCACCAACACCCTATCCTTCTCACCTCTGATTTCACCAAGCTATCCCTTGGCTAGCTTGAGCTCTCCCTTGAGCTGCTTTATCCTACAACCTCTCTTACGGATCTCCTCAGTAGCAAGCTCTAGCTCCTCCTCCAGATCTACTTCTTCTTCTACTACCTCATCCTCCTCAGAGGCAATGCTACCATTGTCTACCTCTATCTTGGCGACAAAGGCACAATCTAATGAACATTCCACTTCATCATTAGATTCAATAATCCGGCTCATGTAGTTCTTGTGTGAGCCCTTCTTCTTCTGTGGAGCTGCTGGTCTTCTTCTGGAATAGCTTCTTTAGTAAGATGACTTCTTCCACTTTGTATCCTCTTCATTCGAGGCTTCATTATCTGAGTCATTAGCTTTCACTTTGCATTGAGATGCAAAGTGCCCCCGCTTTCCACATTTAAAACAACTGAGGGAAAGCCCTCATTTCCCTTTTCCTCTAACTTGCTTTCCTGCTCCATTCTTCCTGAATTTTTTGGTGAAGTAGGCTACCACCTCATCTTCACCATCTTCACTGTCACTGTCCTCTTGTTCGTCTGAGGACTCAGCTTCCTTCTTTAATTTTAATTTTCTCATAGCCTTGAAGGCTACTTATTTTGATTCCTTGGCTGTGGGCTGGGATGTAGATGCAGATGGCTCTTCATAAGAGTGCAGCTTCATCTCGAATGCAATGATCGCATTGCAACTCCTGCAATGACATTGTCTCTAGGTCTCTGCTATTTTCCAAAACTTCCACCCGTGGAATGATTCTTTTGGGTAGAACTCTCAATACCTTTTTTACTATACAAAAGTTCTTTTTATTTTTGCCATGACTTCGCATGTCATTGACAATTTCTGTTAATCGTACAAAGAACTCCTGTATACTCTCTTGCTCCTCCATTTTGAGAGCTTCGAATCTCTGAGTATACAGTTGCAGCCTGGTTTCCTTTAGTCTGCCATCACCTTGATAGACACTTTCGAGTCTATCCCATAAATCCTTCGTAAACCTGCAGCCCATCACCTTTGCATATTCAGAGTCTGTGAGTGCTGATGTAATGACATTTAGAGCTCTGCCATTTAGCTCATAGGTTCTTCTTTCAGCTTCTATGGGTTCTTTGTCATTGGCTGCTTCTATATATCCGTCTCTAATTATCCGCTCAACATCCATACCCATGGACATAAACACAATCTCCATCCTCGCTCTCCACTTCTTATAATTTGTGCCATCAAAGATAGGCACTCTCTTAGCGTAGTTGGAGCTGGTACTCGGTCAACTGATTGGAATCTCCATTTAAAGACTCTTGCTTGGTCACTAAGCTGTTAAGCCACAGATCTCAAACAACACTAACTTATCAAGCTATGAGATCACTTCTCCACAAAGTGATAGATCTGCCTCCAGTGAGAACTTGGCTCTGATACCAATTGATATTCCCAGGTTCCAAGCACAGTTATCTTTAAATAAGGGTTTGTATATAGAGAGCGGGGTGAATCTGTATACTATAAAACTTTTCCTTAAGTTTTATGAGTAGGATACTTAGGAGAGTTCTTTCACTGATGCGGTCTTCGTTTGGGTGATGTATTAGTGTCTCATGCAAAATCAGTCACAAGCAAGCATGTATGGGAAAGAAAGACAGAGACACACAATATATGTGGTTCGATCAATGTGATCTACTCCACAGTGGTGAGGGTGTACCCACACCAAGTCCAATCCACTGTATATCTTGTAGTACATTAGGGTCTAGCCCTTTTTACAAATAGGATCAACTCTCTCTTCTTTTTAATGCAAATACAAAAACAGTATTGCTCTAGACTTTACACACTGTAAAAATCTGTCTACACAATCTGCTCCTGCGCTGTTAACCGTTTACTATGCTCGACCTTCAATCACTCCTTTGCTGGACTCACGATCTATTCACCAAATGTATAAGGAAGAAAGATGGACGAACTCACTGTTATCTTTCCTTCAATCTCCCTCTCTCTCTCTCTCTCTCTCTCTCTGTGTATGAACTACTCTGTGTCGCCTCTTGTATCTCTGCAGATATGTTTCTTCACTACACAAAGAATATCATTCGGCGCTCATATTACGCCAGGCACATTCCTTGCTTTTTATAGGCCGGACGAAGTCCGAAACCCTCCAGCTAGGGTTAACCATGTTTCAGCCTGTGATCTTCACCGTAGAAACGAGTTACACCCCTCTCGGATGACGTCCACGTGTTTTGCAGTACTTAGTGTACTTAAAACCACTGCCTGGGTAACGACTTACTGAAACGGTGAGCGTCCACGCATTTCACTCCTTCGTAGCGCGCTCCGTTCCTTTCACAAGCCACAGCCTCGGAGATATTGCCTCGCAGCCTTTCTATGCATCTATGAGTCTTCCTCTTCGATCCTTCGAGTCTGAGTCTTCGAACCCAGGGCATTCATCTTTCAATACTTCTGCTTTCTGGCTTTAAAGCTAGGTCAGAATCAGTGCTACAAGCTTCTAAGCTCTACGAGTCTTCGAGTCGGACAATTACATTCTGCCTTGGCTAGTAGATACTTCCGGGTCTATGCAATAGGTCCTACGACCTTGTGAGCTTCAGCCTATGACCCTACATGCTACGACTTAACGAGTCTTAGCTTCAAATCTGCGAGACACGGCTCTGCATCTATCTGCACCTTGAGTCTACAACCCTGTGTCCCTTCGAGGCTTCGACCCTGTACCCCTACGAGGCTTCGACCCAGTGGTCCTTTGAGGGTGCTACGAGCCTCATGGTCTGTCAGTCTATGTCCTGCGAGTCTTCGACCTTCGAGTCTTTTGATGTACAACCTTCAAGTCTTCTGATTTACGACCTTCGAGTCTTCTGATCTACGACCTTCGAGTCAGAACGTACAGAATGTACATAGGTAGACTCTCTCTACGAGCTCACTCTAAGAGATCACTCAACGAAGTTATCCAACCAAGTACGGATCTTTGACCTAGACCTTCGAGCTTATGGATTCCATTTCCTGCAACATGTTGACAACAATGACAACTCAACCTCGCGGGAACAACAATCTTGTTATCTTCCGCATTGATCTTATCTCTTAACCAGTATAAGTGTTGTGCCAGAGACGAGAAAGGAGTTTTCAATTAGAGCCTATTCACCCCCCTCTAGGCTCCCAAGGACCAACAAGTGGTATCAGAGCAAGTCTACCTGCTCAAAGTAGAGATCCCACTCTTTCCCTCTCTCAAAAATGGCCAAAGAAAGCAGTATGCTGTTCAACGCTTGCCTTAACTCCGGAGGTGCACAAGAGCCCCTCCCCAACCGCAGTAGCAGCGAAAATGTCAAACCGAGCACAAGTGCTCAACCTGCTGCTCCCGCTGCTCCTCAACAACAGAGTTCTGGCATCACTCTGACTAAAATGCCAAAATTCACTCCTGAGCTTTTCTCTAGTGGAAAGCTCGCATGAGGATGTTCATGATATGTCATGATCATCTCATGTGGCTGTGTCTTCATCAGGAGCTACCTATTCCGATGACTACCGTTGAAATTGGAGTAAGCAGGCCAAAGACAGATGCTAAACTCCCCCATGAGGAAAGAGCCTGGCAGTACGCTAGTGAAAAAGCTCTAGCATACGTAACATCGTCTTTGGACTCCAAAGCTTTCACGGATATCCAGGGCTGCATGACAGTGAAAGCTGTCTGGGATAAACTGACAATCCTCTATTAGGGTAGTGAGTCCCAAATGCAGAATATCATCTGTGCTCTCAGGTAGAACTTTGAGAGCTTCACTCATAAACTTGGCGAATCCCTCGAGAGCATCTACCGGAGATTTGGCAAGCTCATTCTCAACCTGAAAACTATCAATGAGCATTATACTCAATTCTAAATCAATGACAAGTTTTTACGTTCCTTGCCGGATCGCTACTACTCTATGTAGCTCCAGATGCAAGCTGACAAAAACTGGCAGTATGCTACCCTTGAAGAACTATATAGAGAGCTACGGACTCATGAGGTTAGATTCAAATATACTGACCGAGATGAGAAAATAGCTCGGAAAGAAAAAGGGGTAGCTTTTAAAGCTACGGAATGTCTGAGCATACAACACGATGATAATACGGAAGAGTCGGAGAACTCGACTCGGACGTTGAAGAAGAAATAGCTCTTCTGGTCAAATCCTTCGAATGATTCCTGAGGAAAAGCAAAAAAAGATTTAGAAGAGGTTCCTCATCATCATCAAGAAGGAAGGAGCAATCGGAGTCTACTTCCCAAGATTGCTACAACTATGAGAAACCCGGTCACTAGACCAAGGATTGTAAACCCAAATTAAAGATGGCCGATAAAAGGGACAAGGTTAAACCCCAATGCTCCATCTCAGAAAATAGCAAGAATAAGAGGAAGGCGTTCGTCACAAAGTACATCTGTGGCTCGGAAGAAGAGGAGGAATCCTCTGATGATGAGCCAATTGAGAAGGCGAACATCTACCTCACGGCAAATGCTGAGGTACCTTCTATCTTTGAGCTAATAAGTAGATTAGAATCTCTTACTGCTGAACATGATCATGAAAAGAATGAGAGACTAATAATTACTCAAATGTACAAAGATATGGATGGATAGGCTAAACATCTTGAATTTACTGTTGCAAGACTTAAAAAAGACATAGCTAACTTTAGGATTAAAGAGGCTTGGTATCACAATCTTAGAGCTGAAAATCATTTGCTGAATACCAACCTCAATAGCCTCACTGTTAATCTTAAAAGACTTGAGAACGAACTTGAAAAGGAAAAAGAAATAAATCATAAGTGGCTAAAATCGGGGGAAATAGCCTCTACGTTTAGGACTGATCCGGATGATACCCGAGTTAAACCTGGCCTTGGCTTCGAACCATCAACTTCCACACAAGCTACTGATTGTCCCTCGGACTTCATTCTGAAACTAACCAACCTTTATCCTATTAGTACATCTAAACCGTTGGATCGTTTCATTTCAGGTGGCACCGTAGTTTATGACTGTGGAACAGAGGCTATTACTGCTAATCCCAAAGTAATAGCACCCATACCTAACAATGAAGGGAAGGCTGCTACAATTAAAGGCAAAACTGTAGCATCCAGAAAGAAAGGAAAGGCTAAGGCTGATGCATCTAGAGCCAAGAGCGCGTCACCCAATCGCAAATGATTAGGCCATAGGGAAGCAGTAGAAAACCTGTAAAACCTAAGAAACCTGTATCCCCTATTTGTGCTCCGCATCATAGTGTTTGTTCCTTCTGTAGAGAAATAGGCCATTATCACTATGAGTGTTGGAGTCTTTCTGATGACTGGCTTTGTACTCAAGT
Organism: Taxillus chinensis; assembly: GCA_023512835.1. NCBI lineage: Eukaryota > Viridiplantae > Streptophyta > Magnoliopsida > Santalales > Loranthaceae > Taxillus > Taxillus chinensis. The sequence continues at coordinate 55,434,594 of CM042090.1, read as the reverse complement.
TCATATTAATAAAGATCAGTTCATCAAAAAGGGTTTTTCTAGCAAATCTAAATCTCAAAGAAGTAACTCTCCCAAGAAAACCCAAATAAAAGAAGCAACTAACACTAACATAGTAAAGTCAACATGAAAAGCTAAAGTTCCTAACAAAGTAGAATCCAAAACTGTTGATACTATTATTTCTCCTAACCGCCCAAAACAAGTTTGGGCACCAAAAGTGTAATCTGTTGTTTTACAGGAGCATTTATGGAATTCATTGCCAGACCACTTGAAGTCAAACATCAATCAAAGCAAGTGGATACTCGATAGTGAATTCTCCGGACATATGATGGGTGATCAGTCTCTGCTCGTAGAAGTTGTTGACAAACGAGGACCATCTGTATCAGATGGCAATAACAGTAAAGGTAAGACTGTGGGGTATGACACTTTAACTAACGGTTATGTATCAATTACTAAGGTTGCACTAGTCGAAGGTTTGAAGCATAATCTGCTGAGTGTCAGTAATTTATGTGACAAAGGATTTAATATTTCCTTTATGTCCAACACCTGCACAGTTAGGAAAAACTTATCCGGAGATATTAAGTTATCCGGATTAAGAGATGGGGACATATATTCAGTGGTCTTAAGAAATAATTCTTCTAACCCTGTATGCTTCCTCACTACAACATCAAATGAAGAGAGTTAGCTATGGCATAAGCATTGCGCTCATTTAAATTTTAAAACCTTGTCTAAACCAGTGTCGCTTGATATGGTCAATGGTTTGCCCAAACATAAATACTCTAGAGACTCACTTTGTCGAGAATGCCAAGTTGGCAAGCAGACCAAGCATAGCTTTAAGAGCAAATCAGTTAATTTAATAACTGCTCCGTTGCAACTTATTCATATGGACCTTTATGGTCCCATTTCTATTGCTTCTCTTGCTGGTGCGAGATATACCCTTGTGGTTATCGATGACTTCACTAGGTATACATGGGTGATGTTCTTGGAATTAAAGGATCAAACCTTTGAACATCTTGTAGATCTCTTCAACTAGATAAGCAATTCACAAGGACTAAGCATTAAATGCATCAGGAGTAATCATGGTACGGGATTTGACTTTTCATATATGAGTTCATATTGTTCTGAATAGGGCATTCAACACGACTTCTCTACGCCCAGGACTCCACAACAAAATGGAGTTGCTGAGCGTAAGAATCGCACTTTAGTCGAAGTTGGTAGATCAATGTTAGCAGGGGCAAAGCTTCCTCTTAGTCTATGGGGTGAAGCTATGTCCATTGCATGCAATGTTCAGAATAGAACTCCTATAAATAAGGTTACCATAAAAACACCCTATGAGATGTGGAAAGGCAGGAAGCTGTCAATCTCTCATTTCAAAGCTTTTGGGTGTGCTTGCTACGTGTTAAACAATGGCAAAGAGGCCCGGAGTAAATTTGAGCCAAAATCCAATGATGGGATCTTTGTCGGATACTCGTTACACAGCAAGGCTTATCGTATCTTCAATAGAAAACGTTTAACAGTTGAAGAATCTATCCATGTTGATTTTGATGAATCTAACCTTAATTGGTCAAGTATATGATCTTTAAATTCAAATGTGCATGATCATAGAGACACGATTGATTATTCTTAGCTCCCACATGTTCCTGCCACTACTCCTAATGAATCATTGAACACCAAAGAAGCAAGAAGAAATGTCACTGATGATGCTTCCGAAGAATCGGACTCAGGACTTCAACTCAACTCTGGACCAATTGATACAGACATGCAAAACACTAGAGAACGTTCGAGTCCATCCGGACCAGTTAATATAGAAAGTCACAGTACCGAAGAACCTCAAAGTACTTCTGGAACTGTTCATCATACGGATACAACTGGCCTGGAAGAAGCTCAACCAGCCGATGTACAATGTAATGACCCGTGTGTGACCCGTGTGTAAGAAGTTAACCACAAACACCTTGGATGTTGGTGCACAAGTTTGAGGTAAGAGATGAGCCCAAGAGGGGACTTTTGGGAAGTGCATGTGGCAAGTGGTAATGTGCATTTATGCCCTAGGAAGATGCTATGCGTATACAGGCGATTTTAAGATGTTTTGGCTGATCTTGGAGATCACTTTTGTAGGGTAGATGGCCTCAAACAATTGGCATGCAAAAACAAAAGTTTCTTAGAATGAGGTCCTCTACCTACCACAGAAATTTCAGAGCATTTGGAGCTGCACGTGAATTCACCCATTTCACGTGCAAGCATATTTTTGCTTCTCAGACCTCTACAAGATGCAAGGAGGCTTGGGGTGAAGTTTGAGTGCATTTGGAGCTGCACGCCAATTGGGGAATTGGCGTTCAAATTGGCGTGCAGGCAGGTTTTTGCATGGTTGCCTTGGTTTTGTCATTCTAATCATCTTTTCCCAAAGGACCATGTTGGAATTGTGACTATTTTGGTGTGTATGGATGTGGGAAGGTCATAGCTTGTTCCATCAAAACTACATCGTTTTGATGCTGGGATTCACTTAATCAAAACTACGTCATTTTGATGTTGTGTTGTCTATATAAGGAGGAGAAGCCCCTCTGTTTTAGGGTTAGGGTTTGTTGCTCCACCAGCCGTCGCAGAGAGAGAGGGAAGGAGAGCTTCTGGTGGCTGCCGGAGCATCTTGCGTGGGTGGTCGGAGTCTTGCGTGGAAGCGGGAGCAGGAGAACATACAAGGTAGGCGTTCTGTTCTTCCTAAATCCTCCTCTGTCCTAGGGTTCTAGGGCAGATTATAGAGTTATACCTGTTTATATATATGTAATCCATATATGTGTGATCTCCTATATGGATGTTGGCCTTCAATGGCAGTTTTTGATGTATTATGGTGTTAGATGGTGTGCATATTAAGTGTTCGATAAAATGCCTGTATGGATATGTCTCTGTGAATATGCCTAGTAAGTGTTTGATTTTATGCCTGATGGGCTGTGCGAACTAAGTGTTTGGTATTATGCCTGTGAAAGTGTGTATGCTACGTGTTTGGTTTAATGCCTGTGTGACCTTGTATGCTGTGCTTGTGGAACCCGGTGGTTGTGGAAGCCTGGGATCTGGCTGTTACTGTGTGGCTAAGCCTATATGGCCGTGGATATGTTAGCCCGTGTGGCTAAGCCTGGAGAGGTTGTGGATATGTTAGCCGGTGTGGCTAAGCCCCGAGTGGCTGTGGATATGTTAGCCCGTGTGGCTAAGCCTGAGTGGCTGTGGATATGTTAGCCTATATGGCTAAGCCTGTATGGCTGTGGATAGGTGTGTGCCATTTGAATGTGGAATACAACTTGTTTACATTTTATTGTCACTACACTGCACCTGTACACACTCATGTAGACGCTAGAAGCATGGGATGGGTTGGGGAGACATGATCCCTACTGAGCTGTGGTTGCTCACCCCTCCCTCTATGTTGTGTTTTCTTTCAGGAACATACAGGCATTAGGAGGGACCCCAAGGTGGAAGACCTTATTTATTTTACTGTCTACCATTTATGTTATTTTTATGGGAATTGATGTAACCCCAGTGGGGATGGATTGAAAAGAGGATTTTGTTGTAATAAAGACTGATTTGGATTGTGGATTGCTTTTATGAACTTTACTTTCTTGAATGTGTTGTGGATGTTTAAAATGTTATATTCGGGGTTTGCACCCTAACCCCTTTGCCCTCCGTGTGGGTACAAGGGGAGTCACGTACCGATTTCCTCGGGTTGGAAATCCGGGGCGTGACATTATGGTATCAGAGCATGGTCTAGTTGGCCTAGGGTAGTAGGCAGACCTGGTTATCCTAAGTCCTTTGGAGGAGCCTGGAGGGACATGCCTGATCAACATGGTCCTCTTTGAGCCTCCAAGGTGTACTTAGGGTAGTCCAGTCTTGTGGTAGGATTTGCATGCATTGGCATTAGGGCACTAGTTGCATTTGTTGTGAATGTGTGCTAAACTGTGGATAAGATAAAATGATTAAGTGAAATGTGCAACTCTGATTTGTTTGGCAATGCGTACTGAACTGTGAAATGTGATTGATACGATGTATGTGTGTAATGTCATCTGATAGTGGAATTGATCAATGGGGTAGAGGTAGTGATGCGATAGATTATAAATTTGTTTTGACGTTGTGCTTCTTACTTCGTGTAGTAAGAATGCCGCCGAGGAGAGTGACACGTGCGTCCGGGGCAGTGGCTGATGAGTCATTTGCCCATGAGGGTCCGGGTGCGGGACCGTCCATTGGAGGGCATGCGTTGTTGCTGGCACAGCTACGAGAAGGCATCCGGCTGGAGGTACGAGAGCTACGGGAGGGACTCCGGCAGGAGGTTCGGGAGGAGGTGCGCCGTGAGATGGCAGCACAGCAGGTGGTACCACCACCACCAACACCACCAGTAGGAGAGCTACCACGTGAGCGTAAGAGTTCGCTGGGTGGTGTACCGACTCGTGCAGAGGATGACGTGGTGACACAGTTCCGAAAGGAACAACCTCCGCGATTCAAGGGGGAAGGTGATCCTGTGGTAGCTGAGCAGTGGTTGAGGCAGATCGAGCAGCTGGAGGGGGATGCTTTGGAGTGGTGGACGAGTGTCGCAGGGAGCCGTGCGATGCAACTCATGCTTTGGGAGGAGTTCTTGCAACTCTTCCATGATGAGTTCTTCCCGGAATCAGTGAGATGGCAGAAGAGGGAAGAATTCAGCAGCTTGAAGCAGGGATCCAGGACGGTACCTGAGTATGAGCGGGAGTTCCGGAGCTTGAGTAGGTTTGCTCCCTGAGGCGTGGCAAGGGAGGACCTGAAGGCCCACAAGTTCACCTTGGGTCTCAGGCCAGCCCTTAGGCAGAGGGTGGCAATTCTACGCTTGAGGACCTATGCTGAGGTTGTGGAGACGGCCCGTATAGCTGAGAGGGAGCTGGATGATGGGAGGCAGACCCATCAGGGTCGCCCGTTGCAGGGTGGGTTGGAGCATGATTCCGGGTCCAAGCGGCCCAAGACTAAGGAAAGGGATAGCAGTTCTTCCCGCAGCCGGGGCAACCATCAGTGCCCCCAGGGAGGTCTAGCTTTGGCGGTAGCAGACAGGAAGGTCCGGCAGGAGGACTCCCCAGCGGTTGTCATTGCTGTGGGGAGCAAGGCCACTTCAAGAGGGAGTGTCCCAAGAAGAACTGGCGATGCAATAGCTATGGACGAGAAGGCCATTTGAGCCGGGTTTGCCAGAGTAGCAACAAGGGAGTTGGAGGCATGACATCCAGCATGAGGAGTGACGCCAGTTTCCGTACACCAGCAGAGAGACTAGCTCGTCAGTGGCAGGCTTGTCAGGCAGGATCGAGTCAGACCCGACCCCAGGGGAGGCCGGAGCGGCAGCAGACTGAAGCTAGAGGCAACCTTAGCAGGAAGCGTCCAGTGAGTGAGCCGACCAGTGGCACGGGCCAAGGAAGGGTGTTTGCGCTGGAGGCGACGTACCAGGAGGAGGCTGAGCTACGACCCCCACCAGTGAGGGTGGAGCAGGACCATCGGTGGTTAGAGGTACCCTCTTGATTTCCCGTACGTTAGCCCTTTCTTTTTGATACGGGTGCATCGTGTTCCTTCACTGCCGAGCTTCTTATTGATGGCTTGGGGTTAGCTTGTGTGGAGGCCGCGAGGCCCCTAGTTGTGGAGTCTCCGGTGGGAGGCATGATTGAGGTATGGCGTGTGTGTCGTGACTGTGTGTTAACCCTAGGAGAGGTGGAACTAAGTTTTGACTTGCATGTAATGCCTTTGAGGACGTTTGACCTGATCTTGGGTATGGACTGGCTTATGGCTTTCCAGGCCAAGATAGATTGTTATCGGCGGCGTGTATCCTTCGTGACACCTGCAGGGACCTCTTGCACCCTGCAGGGGGAGTGGGACTGTGAGGCGAGTCGGGCCAGGCCAGTGTTGGACCAGTGGGGTGCCATTACCCACAGGTTGGCAGCCCTGACCTTTGCTGAGGAGGGGAAGGTGGAAAAGAGGGTGTGGCCCGCTGTTGTGGACCAATTTCAGGATGTCTTCCCTGACCAGTTGAGGAGTTTACCTCCGCAGAGGAGTGTGGAGTTCACCATTGAGTTGGTGCCGGGAACGGGTCCGATTTCCCAAGTAGCGTATCGTATGGCGCCGGCTAAGCTGAGGGAGCTGCAGAGGCAAATAGAGGAGTTAGGGGACCAGGGGTATATCAGACCGAGTACCTCACCCTGGGGTGCTCCGGTGTTCTTTGCTAAGAAGGCTGATGGTACACTTCGTCTCTGTATCGACTACAGGAAGCTGAATTCAGTGACTGTGAAGAACAAGTACCCGTTGCCTCGGATAGATGACCTGTTTGACCAATTGAGTGGGGCCCAGTGGTTTTCCAAAATAGATTTACGGTTGGGGTATCACCAGCTCAGGGTTAGGGAGGAGGACATCCCTAAGACGGCTTTTCGGTGCAGGTATGGGCATTATGAGTGGGTAGTGATGCCTTTCGGGCTCACTAATGCGCCAGCGGTGTTCATGCATTTGATGAACCAGGTCTTTGCTCCCTACTTGGATTCATTTGTGGTGGTGTTTATTGATGATATCTTGGTGTATTCCAAGACCGAGAAGGAGCATGTGGAGCACTTAGCAATAGTGTTGCAAACCTTGAGGGACCAACACCTATTTGCTAAGTTTAGCAAGTGTGAGTTTTGGCTGCAGGAGGTTCACTTTCTTGGCCATGTGGTGTCAGCTGAGGGAGTTAGGGTGGACCTATCCAAGATTGAGGCTGTGGCATCGTGGGCGAGGCCAACCAACGTTTTTGAGATCCGTAGCTTTCTTGGCTTGGCGGGGTACTATCGTCATTTTGTCGAGGGGTTCTCCCGTTTGGCAGCTCCTATGACAGCGTTGACTCGGAAGGGCATGAAGCTTGATTGGACTGACAAGTGTCAGCAGGCATTTGAGGCTCTCAAAACCCGTTTGACCACTGCACCGGTGTTGAGGTTACCTTGGGAGGATATCCCATATGAGGTGTATTGTGATGCGTCCAGGGTTGGTTTGGGGTGTGTGCTTATACAGGAGCACAGTGTTGTAGCTTATGGGTCGAGGCAGTTGAAGCCTCATGAGCAGAATTGCCCTACCCATGATCTTGAGTTGGCGGCTGTCATGGGGGAAAAGTTTGTGGTGTTCCCAGATCATAAGAGCCTTCAGTACATCTTTACTCAGAAGGACTTGAATTTGAGGCAAAAGAGATGGGTGGAGTATTTGCAGACCTTTGACTTTACTCTTGCCTATACCCCGGGCAAGGGTAATGTTGTGGCTGACGTGTTGAGCAGAAAAGGGAAAGCTGAGGTGGCCGTAAGAGAGTGGAAGCTAATGGAGCAGTTGGCGATGTTGCAGCTGCAGCCTGTTGTTCGTGATGGTGGGACAGTCCTGAGTCCTTTGGTGGTTGTGCCTGAGTTGTACCAGCGCGTCCGGGAGGGACAGTTGGGTGACATTGAGTGTGAGGTTCTCCGTGCCCGTATTGAGGCTGGGGAGCTATCTGAGGACTGGACAGAGGGTCCTGAGCATGAGTTGTCTTTTCAGGGGCGGTTGGTAGTGGCTTCCTTCCTCAGGGATGAGGTGATGAGGGAGTTTCACCAGTCTAGAGTTGTTGTGCATCCAGGGGGTACGAAGATGTAGCATGCGCTTCGGGGACATTTTTGGTGGCCTGGGATGAAACACGATGTAGCTGCCTTTGTTTCGCGGTGCCTCATGTGTCAGCAGGTGAAGGCTGAGCATCAGCGGCCGGCGGGCATGTTACAGCCATTGCCCATAGCGGAGTGGAAGTGGGACCACATAGCGATGGATTTTGTGACTGGTCTTCCACCCACCACAGGGAGGAAAGATATGATTTGGGTGATTGTGGATCGACTCACAAAGTCGGCCCATTTCCTGGCTGTTCGCGAGCGGGACTCTATTGGGACCTTGAGTCAGCTGTACATGAACGAGATTGTGAGACTGCATGGAGTACCATCATCGGTTGTCTCTGACCGGGATTCGCGGTTCACTTCCCGTTTCTGGGCAGGTTTGCAGGAGGCTATGGGGACCAAACTTCACTTGAGTACAGCCTTCCACCTGAGACTGACGGCCAGACAGAGAGGACGAATCAGACTTTAGAGGACATGTTACGGGCCTGTGTGTTAGATTTTGGGGGTTCGTGGGCAACTCACCTTCCTTTGGTGGAGTTTGCCTACAACAACAGTTATCAGGCATCCATTGGGATGGCTCCTTTTGAGGCGTTGTATGGACGGCCGTGTCGATCACCTTTGTGTTGGACCGAGGTGGGGGAGACAGCCTCTCTTGGGACCACGATTGGTTCAAGAGGCTACCGAGAAGGTTAAGTTGATTCGTCGGCATTTGTTATCGGCTCAAAGTCGGCAGAAATCTTATGCGGATCAGCGGCGGCGACCTTTGGAGTTTTCTGTTGGTGATCATGTGTTTCTTCGTGTTTCTCCACGTCGTGGACATCGACGATTTGGGCGAGGTTCCAAGCTATCTCCGCGGTTTATTGGTCCTTTTGAGATTCTGGATCGTGTGGGGCCTGTGGCCTACCGGTTAGCGTTACCACCGCTGGTGAGTCGAGTGCACAACGTGTTTCACGTGTCCCGATTGCGGAAGTATCACCTTGACCCCACTCATGTGATCGATTGGGGGACGTTGGACATTGCGGATGACATGTCCGTTGTTGAGGCCCCTATCCGTATCCTAGATCGGCGAGAGAAGCTTTTGCGTGGTCGTGCTATTCCTTTGGTTCGCGTCTTGTGGCAGACCTGTGGCATTGAGGAGGAGACATGGGAACGTGAGTCCGTGATGCGTGAGCAAAGACTGGAATTGTTCGAGGACGAACAATCTTAAGCGTGGGAGGTGGCTGTTGGCCAAGGGATAGTGATGTGTTTTCTTGTATTAGTTGTGTATGATTTGGTGTTTGTTTTGTCTTTTAGACATGTGTTCATATTTGTGATGTGTTTTGAGATGTGTATTTGTGACATGTGGATATGTGTTATATGCATTATTGTGATGCATGTGGTTATGGATTATGGTGGTACCTTGTTATGTGCTGTGCGCGGTGTATGACCCATTTGGGTGTTGTGGCTCGTTGTGTGGCAAATGGGTAGCTTGTGTTTGTTTTCCTCGTATGTCATTTCTTTTCGAGGACGAAAAGTCTTAAGGGGGAGAGGATGTAATGACCCATGTGTGACCCGTGTGTAAGAAGTTAACCACAAACACCTTGGATGTTGGGGCACAAGTTTGAGGTAAGAGATGAGCCCAAGAGGGAACTTTTGGGAAGTGCATGTGGCAAGTGGTAACGTGCATTTATGCCCTAGGAAGATGCTATGCGTATATAGGCGGTTTTAAGCTGTTTTGGTTGATCTTGGAGCTCACTTTTGATAGGGTAAATGGCCTCAAACAATTGGCGTGCAAGAACAAAAGTTTCTTAGAATGAGGTCCTCTACCTACCACAGAAATTTCAGAGCATTTGGAGCTGCACGTGAATTCACCCATTTCACGTGCAAGCATATTTTTGCTTCTCAGACCTCTACAAGATGCAAGGAAGCTTGGGGTGAAGTTTGAGTGCATTTGGAGCTGCACGCCAATTGGGGAATTGGCGTTCAAATTGGCGTGCAGGCAGGTTTTTGCATGGTTGCCTTGGTTTTGTCATTCTAATCATCTTTTCCCAAAGGACCATGTTGGAATTGTGACTATTTTGGTGTGTATGGATGTGGGAAGGTCATAGCTTGTTCCATCAAAACTACGTCATTTTGATGCTGGGATACACTTAATCAAAACTACGTCGTTTTGATGTTGTGTTGTCTATATAAGGAGGAGAAGCCCCTCTGTTTTAGGGTTAGGGTTTGTTGCTCCACCATCCGTCGCAGAGAGAGAGGGAAGGAGAGCTTCTGGTGGCTGCCGGAGCATCTTGCGTGGGTGGTCGGAGTCTTGCGTGGAAGCGGGAGCAGGAGAACATACAAGGTAGGCGTTCTGTTCTTCCTAAATCCTCCTCTGTCCTAGGGTTCTAGGGCAGATTATAGAGTTATACCTGTTTATATATATATGTAATCCGTATAGGTGTGATCTCCTATATGGATGTTGGCCTTCGATGGCAGTTTTTGATGTATTCTGGTGTTGGATGGTGTGCATATTAAGTGTTCGATAAAATGCCTGTGTGGATATGTTTGTGTGAATATGCCTAGTAAGTGTTTGATTTTATGCCTGATGGGCTGTGCGAACTAAGTGTTTGGTATTATGCCTGTGAAAGTGTGTATGCTACGTGTTTGGTTTAATGCCTGTGTGACCTTGTATGCTGTGCTTGTGGAACCCGGTGGTGTGGAAGCCCGGGACTGGAACCGTTGCACTGTGTGGCTAAGCCTATATGGCCGTGGATATGTTAGCCCGTGTGGCTAAGCCTGAGAGGCTGTGGATATGTTAGCCCGTGTGGCTAAGCCTGAGTGGCTGTGGATATGTTAGCCCGTGTGGCTAAGCCTGAGTGGCTGTGGATATGTTAGCCTATATGGCTAAGCCTGTATGGCTGTGGATAGGTGTGTGCCATTTGAATGTGGAATACAACTTGTTTACATTTTATTGTCACTACACTGCACCTGTACACACTCATGTAGACGCTAGGAACATGGGATGGGTTGGGGAGACATGATCCCTACTGAGCTGTGGTTGCTCACCCCTCCCTCTATGTTGTGTTTTCTTTCAGGAACATACAGGCGTTAGGAGGGACCCCAAGGTGGAAGACCTTATTTACTTTCTTGTCTACCATTTATGTTATTTTTATGGGAATTGATGTAACCCCAGTGGGGATGGATTGAAAAGAGGATTTTGTTGTAATAAAGACTGATTTAGAATGTGGATTGCTTTTATGAACTTTACTTTCTTGAATGTGTTGTGGATGTTTAAAATGTTATATTCGGGGTTTGCACCCTAACCCCTTTGCCCTCCGTGTGGGTACAAGGGGAGTCACGTACCGGTTTCCTCGGGTTGGAAATCCGGGGCGTGACATTATGGTATCAGAGCATGGTCTAGTTGGCCTAGGGTAGTAGGCAGACCTGGTTATCCTAAGTCCTTTGGAGGAGCCTGGAGGGACATGCCTGATCAACATGGTCCTCTTTGAGCCTCCAAGGTGTACTTAGGGTAGTCCAGTCTTGTGCTAGGATTTGCATGCATTGGCATTAGGGCACTAGTTGCATTTGCTGTGAATGTGTGCTAAACTGTTGATAAGATAAAATGATTAAGTGAATTGTGCAACTCTGATGTGTTTGGCAATGCGTACTGAACTGTGAAATGTGATTGATACGATGTATGTGTGTAATGTCATCTGATAGTGGAATTGATCAATGGGGTAGAAGTAGTGACGCGATAGATTATAAATTTGTTTTGACGTTGTGCTTCTTACTTCGTGTAGTAAGAATGCCGCCGAGGAGAGTGACACGTGTGTCCAGGGCAGTGGCTGATGAGTCATCTGCCCATGAGGGTCTGGGTGCGGGACCGTCCGTTGGAGGGCATGCGTTGTTCTTTGGCACGCCTACGAGAAGGCATCCCGGCTGGAGGTACGAGAGCTACGGGAGGGACTCCGGCAGGAGGTTCGGGAGGAGGTGCGCCGTGAGATGGCAAGACAGCAGGGTGGTACCACCACCACCAACACCACCGATGGGAGAGCTACCACGTGAGCGTGAGAGTTCGCTGGGTGGTGTACTGACTCGTGCAGAGGATGACGTGGTGACACAGTTCTGAAAGGAACAACCTCCGCGATTCAAGGGGGAAGGTGATCCTGTGGTAGCTGAGCAGTGGTTGAGGCAGATCGAGCATGTGTTCTCCTTCCTCCTACCTCGGGAAGAGGATAAGGTGCGACTGGCAATTCGGCAGCTGGAGGGGGATGCTTTGGAGTGGTGGACGAGTGTCGCAGGGAGCCGTGCGGTGCAACTCATGCTTTGGGAGGATTTCTTGCAACTCTTCCATGATGAGTTCTTCCCGGAATCAGTGAGATGGCAGAAGAGGGAAGAATTCGGCAGCTTGAAGCAGGGATCCAGGATGGTACCTAAGTATGAGCGGGAGTTCCGGAGCTTGAGTAGGTTTGCTCCTGAGACTGTGGCAAGGGAGGACCTGAAGGCCCACAAGTTCACCTTGGGTCTCAGGCCAGCCCTTAGGCAGAGGGTGGCAATTCTACGCTTGAGGACCTATGCTGAGGTTGTGGAGACGGCCCGTATAGCTGAGAGGGAGCTGGATGATGGGAGGTAGACCCATCAGGGTCGCCCGTTGCAGGGTGGGTTGGAGCGTGATTCCGGGTCCAAGCGGCCCAAGACTGAGGAAAGGGATAGCAGTTCTTTCCGTAGCCGGGGACAACCATCAGTGCCCCCAGGGAGGTCTAGCTTTGGCGGTAGCAGACAGGAAGGTCCGGCAGGAGGACATGATCCCTACTAAGCTGTGGTTGCTCACCCCTCCCTCTATGTTGTGTTTTCTTTCAAGAACATACAGACGTTAGGAGGGACCCCAAGGTGGAAGACGTTATTTACTTTACTGTCTACCATTTATGTTATTTTTATGGGAATTGATGTAACCCCAGTGGGGATGGATTGAAAAGAGGATTTTGTTGTAATAAAGACTGGTTTGGATTGTGGATTGCTTTTATGAACTTTACTTTCTTGAATGTGTAAAGACTCGTACCTAGGTGACGTGTGTTAAGGTATAATTACTATTAAAATATTTGGAGTTTATTGGCATGCGTTATGTTAATACTATTATGATTATTTTAATATTTTTTTTTTAAGTTTATAGTTATTGTGACGTTAATACCTTATTTACGAATATTAGCTATTATTATTAATTATCATGATTATTAATCAAATTATTATTATTATTGATTATTACTATTATTAATATTATAAATCTATTAATATATAGATTTATATGGGTATAAATAGGGGGAAAACTAGGGTTAAACCCTACTTTCGTTGCGTGTGCACAGTGTCTGGCTGGAGAGAGAGAGAGAGACAGAGCAGTGTTGAAGATTTCGTGTTCTTGACCTTCCGAGTTTGATTCAGGTAGGTGATTCCATTGTTGCTTCTTGTTTCTTGATTTCTCATGTTGCGGGAACAAGAGTTTATGTGGGCGAGATCGTTATATGTACATGTACGACTAAATAGGTAAACAATTACATATAACAAAATACGTTACATATAGCCACCGTCGTCTTGCGTTTGTTGCCGGGTTATGAGCGAAGGACGGATAGCAGCGTTGGCACTGCCCAAGTGTCTTCTTGCGCCGCGCGGAGTTGATGGAGGAGTTGAAGCAGCAGCAGCCGACGCCGTCCGGTGTGGTGACGGCGAGCGTCATCCTGTACGGCGAGATAGAGGTGGCGGCATCACTGCTGTCCCAGAGGGTTGACCGCGCGCCGTGAATCGGCCGTCCGCCGTGTAGATCATGAAGAGGACAGCGGCAGGCCTGATTTTCGAGCCATGCTAGCGTGTCGGAAAGGAGACGACGGCGTCAAAAAAACGTTTTTTTTCTTTCCCCTCCCTGGTTCGTCCGGTGTGCCACGGCTGACGTAGAGAGAGATGGGGCGGCAGTGCCCCATGCTGTTTCTCCCTGGACCCTCGCCAACCCTAGTGGGCTGGCGTGGGGCGTGTTGGGCCGACCCCTTGTGGGTCGGTCCATGTTTAAAATTTTGTTTATATATATATATATATATATATATATATATATAGATGTAATTTGTAAAAAATATTTTTTTAAATGAAGGAGAATAATTGTAATTAATATTATTTTGTCGGATGGGTATATATACATATATATATATGTATATATATATATATATATTACTGTCGTTTGCGATCAGATAGTGCTAGGTCGGAAATCTTAGTGCTCGAAAGGCTGTAGTAGCGAGTTGTGACTATTGGAAACTTTGTTTAATGATTATGTGTGGACGTGATTAAATTGGTGTTTATGAATTGCGTATGTGGACATGTGATAATTTGGTGTGGGTTTTGAAATGAAAATTGGTTGGGTAATCTGCGGGTCCCACGGAGGGGCTGGCAAGAGGCCGCGGGTCCCCTTTGTGGCTGGTAACCCAGGTCCCATATGAGGCAGGTTATCATCGGGATACCACAGGTCCCACATATGGCTGTCAGTTTGTGTTTCGAATATCCGGAGATGGTAGCGGAGATCTCGTGAACGGCATGGTTGCCGCTGTGAGCTATTGATGATCTAAAAGTGTGGATGTTCTATGTATGTTGTGAAAATTTTATTGAGATAGATGTGACACTACACAGGCACAAGCATACACTTTTCATATAGACATAGGATTTTATGTGTGTTGGTAGCGAGTATGGGAGTCACCTATCAGGCGTTCGTGCTCACCCTACTTTATCTCTATTTTTCTACAAGGTTGTAGGGAGTAGCCGGTGGAGCCATAGCAGATCAGGTTGGGACATCTTTAGGATTCCTTTTATGAACTTGGTATCTATTTATTTATTTTATTTCCGGACTTGGGTCCGTGACAGTTGTATAAACTTGGATAACTGGACCTTGTTACCTGTGTTTGTGGTGTTGATTAAATTCAGTAATATTGATTGCACTGATATAATTATTGGTCGTTTGCACGTTGTGTCTGGACCACCGGTAAGTACAATGCTACCCCCGTTGTAGTATTGTTCAGCAATGGATCAGTCTCCAACCCCTCGACCCCTGGAGTGGGCGTGGGGACGTCGCGTTCCTGATTCTGTGTGCTCAGAATTTGGGGGCGTGACAAGTTGGTATCAGAGCATGGTTTAGTAGACCTAGGTTAGTGAGGGGTGATTGATAGACACTTAGAAGCTTGGAAGACTATAGGGAGGGCGCCTGATCAACGCAGTCCTTATATGTGTTCTGGGTTGACTAAGGGTCCGTCAGATCATCTTAGGAAGCATTTGGGTTGGGTGCATACATGCTGCAAACTGATTTTGCATATCTAGGCACTAGAAATGATTTGATGATGTTATTCTGATGACGTGTTTGTGTTGGTTGTATTATTGAATGTTTGTGATTTGATTTTTCCTTGGTGACTGGTTCTGCTTGATTGAAAATGCTATTAAGTTGGTTTAAACTTAGGAAGCCTAAGTGAATAACAACCTATTATGATGTGTGTGGATGAGAGGCTTGGAACCTCATTGTTAATTTGGTGGTTTGACTAGTATGCAATAGTTAATAGATTGTTGATATGTGTTGGACGAATGGCACCCAAGACTAGGGCTCAAGGTCCACGAGAGGAACTGTCCATTCGGTCGAATCACAAGGAGAACAGAGTTCTCCAGTACTGCCTTGGGTTCAGACATTGCTGCTCAGATTGGGGCTCAAATATTGAGCCAAATCCAGGGTGCCATGCAGGGTACCATGAGGGAAGTGGCCAGAGAAGTGATGCAGGAGGAACAGAGGAGGCAACAGCAGCCTCAACAGGAGCGGCGGCGGGAGGTTTTAGAGGTGAGTCGGCCGCAGGTCACGACGGTTCCGCCTGCGTGCACCGATCGACTGGGTGAGTCGGTTCTTGAAACGAAACCGACGAAGTTTGAGGCAAATACGAGACCTGATGAGGCCGAGGAATGGGTCAAATGGACGGAAGACATCTTTGAGCCGATCCAGTGCCCGAAGAGGCTAAGGTCCGCTTAGCCACACATTTCCTGATAGGTGGGGCCCGTAGGTGGTGGGACGCCTGTGAAGCATGTTCACGAGAGCCCGATGGCATGGGAGGATTTCGTGGAGCTCTTCTACACAGAGTATTTCCCTCGCTCTGTGTGGAAGACAAGGCGACGGGAGTATTATACACTGGGAGCAGGGCGGTCGGACCGTGACAGAGTATGTCATTGCTTTCACCGAGTTAGGGAGATTTGCCCCGAGTCATGGAGGGTTGAGGCTAATAAGACCCAGGATTTCATAGATGGGCCGAGACCATCACTCGGGAGGGGATTAAACATGATGGAGTTGACCACGTACGGTGACGCGGTCAACAAAGCACTTATTGGAGAACGGGACTTAAACCGGATCAGGACTCGAAACCGGGGAGCTCATCGGGGCCTAACCAAAAGAGGCCAAGAGAGGAGCAATCGAGGGACAGGGGGACAAGAGGCCGGTGCCCAAATTCTCACATATGGGGAACTCAGCAGCGGTTCTACCTCACGGTTTTCAGGGGACATGTCGATCTTGTGGACTTCGGGGACACAAGGAGGTGGATTAGAGGCGGAAAAATGGCAACCCACTCAAGTGCTTTCGATGTGGGGGACTAGGACACAGGATAGGAGAGTGTCCTTACGCCGGCTCGCCTAGTGTTGCGGGGCCACATCGACCTCGTGACCAGGGTCGAGGAGCGGTGCTCCATATCGGAGACCAGCTCGGCCAAGGGGCGGTCGGACAGGGACGGCTCGTTACTCGGCAGCCTCAGCGGGAGGCCCAGGCTCAGAAGGGACAGAATGATCGAGCTATGACGAGTCAGGCCAGCGGTAGCGTGCAAAAGGGGAGGAACTATGCTATCACTGACAGAGAGGTAGAAGTTCCACCAGTTGACGAGGTGAGACAAGGGCCAGCTGCTGTGAGAGGTACGATTTTGGTTTCACGCACTATTTGTACTGTCTTGATTGACACTGGTGCTACACATTCTTTTATTGCACACTCAACTGTTGAGGGATTAGAGTTGGATTGTACTACTGTTGATCAGTCCCTGGTGGTTGATACACCCGTTGGGGGCCTGGTGGTGATCAATAGGGTCTGTTCGGGATGTGAGGTTACTCTAGGAGGTGTCGACCTCCGGTATAACCTTTATGTGATGCACTTTGATGCATTTGATGTGATTTTGGGTATGGACTGGTTGACCGTGTGGAGGCAAGTGATTGAGTGTTATAGACGACGAGTGACCTTCCTCACACCTGAGGGTACTCGAGGCACCTTCGTGGGTGAGTGGTCTGATGATGCGTGCAAATTGGGGCCTTTGAAGCAAGGATGGGGTGACGTAACTCATCAGTTAGCCAGACTGACTCTAGTTGATCCCCAGCAGGAGGGTAAAGTGGTGTTACCTAAGGTGGTGAATCAGTTTTCTGATGTATTTCCCGAGGACTTGGTTGAATTACCACCAGAGAGAGAGGTGGACTTTTCGATTGAGTTGCTACCAGGGACGACACCTATCAGATTGGCAGCTTACAGGATGGCACCAGTTGAGCTTCGAGAGCTCAAGAGGCAGATTGACGATCTTTTGGCGCGTGGTTTTATTAGACGAAGTAGTTCGCCTTGGAGTGCTCCGGTGTTATTCGCCAAAAGGCGGATGGTTCGCTCCGGTTGTGTATTGACTACGACGGTTGAACCAGTGTGACAGTGAAGAACAGATACCCACTACCGAGGATCGATGATTTGTTTGACCAGTTCAGGGGTGCCCGTTGGTTTTCCAAGATTGATTTGAGATCTGGATACCATCAGTTGCGTGTGCGGGAGTCAGACATCCCGAAGACGGCCTTCAGTTGCAGATATGGCCATTATGAGTGGTTAGTGATGCCCTTTGGGCTCACAAATGCCCCAGCGGTGTTTATGGGATTGATGAACCAGATCTTTACACCTTACCTTGATCAGTTCGTGGTGGTCTTTATAGATGATATCTTGATTTATTCCCGGACAGCGATTGAGCATGAAGAGCACTTACATGTGGTGTTGCAGACGTTGAGGGACCATAGGCTATACGCAAAATTCACGAAGTGTGACTTTTGGTTGCAGAGGGTGAAGTTCTTAGGGCACGTGGTATCATCGGAGGGTATCATAGTAGATCCTGGCAAGATTGAGGCAGTGATATCTTGGAAGCGGCCAACGAATGCTTTTGAGATTCAGAGTTTTCTGGGGTTGGCCGGTTATTACAGGAGGTTTGTGAAGGACTTCTCCCGTTTAGCTGCACCGATGACTAGCTTGACCCGAAAGGGAGTACGATTTGTCTGGTCGGATGCCTGTGAGAATGCTTTTAGTTAGTTGAAGGCCAGATTGACTTCAGCACCTATCCTGGTCCTACCACAGGAGGGTGTACCCTATGAGGTCTATTGCGATGCCTCAAATGTTGGTCTGGGTTGTGTACTTATGCAGGAAGGACGGGTTATTGCTTATGGTTCCCGTCAATTGAGGACCCATGAGAAAAATTACCCCACGCACGATTTGGAGCTAGCTGCAGTGATCTTTGCATTGAAGAGTTGGCAGCACTATCTCCTTGGGGAGAAGTTTGTGGTATACACTGACCACAAGAGCTTGCAGTACATATTTTCTCAACGGGATTTGAATCTCCGACAGAGGCGTTGGGTGGAGTATATGCAGCGGTTCAGTTTGACCTTCGGTATACACCGGGAAGGGAAATGTAGTAGGCGATGCCTTGAGCCGGAAGAGCCAGGCCACGGTGGCTCTGTCGTTGTCAAGGAATGGGAGATGATGGGGCAACTTGCTTCTCCGAGGTTGCAGCCAAAGACAGGAGCAAGACGAGGGTATGCTGAGTGTGGTTATAGCGGTGCCTGAGTTGCGGCGTCAGGTTATTGAAGGTCAGTTGGGGGATCTTGAGTGTGAGGTCATCCGAGATCAGATTCAGACTGCCGTACTTTCTGCTGATTGGACAGAGGATTCTGACCATGTTTTGCGCTATCGAGGTCGATTGTTTGTTCCATCTCCTCTTCGGGAAGCAGTTTTACGGGAATTTCATCATTCTCGTTTGGCTGTTCATCCTGGAGGAACGAAGATGTATCATGCTGTTCGGCAACAGTTTTGGTGGTCGGGCCTTAAGAAAGCCATTGCGGAGTTTGTTCGACGGTGTTTAACGTGCCAGCAGGTCAAGGCTGAGCATTTGCGGTCTGCCGGTGAGTTGCAGTCGTTACCTGTTCCAGAGTGGAAGTGGGACCATGTGACTATGGACTTCGTCACAGGGCTTCCTCGTTCTAGAGGTCATGATACTATTTGGGTTGTTATTGACCGTTTGACGAAATCTGCCCACTTTATTCCGATTCGTGAGACCGATCCGGTCCGGACCTTGGGGCAACGTTATGTCGATGTAGTGGTACGGTTGCATGGTGTGCCGTTATCGATTGTCTCTGATAGGGATGCACGGTTCACTTCAGCGATTCGGCGGCGGCTACAGCGTGCTTTGGGCACCCGAGTGAATCTGAGTACAGCTTACCACCCACAGACAGATGGCCAGTCCGAACGCACTATTCAGATTCTCGAGGATATGCTCCGTGCTTGTGTATTGGATTTTGGAGGTTGTTGGGAGGCTCACCTTCCCTTGGTAGAGTTCTCCTATAACAACAGCTACCAAGCTACGATAGGAATGGCGCCATATGAGGCATTGTATGGGCGACCGTGTCGCTCCCCTCTGTGTTGGGCCCAGGCAGGGGAAGCAGTTGTTTTGGGTCCCGATTTGGTTCAGGAGACTACCGAGTTGGTTCAGCTGATCCGACAGCGGATATTGACGGCCCAGAGTCGCCAGAAGTCTTATGCTGATAGGCGGCGGCGACCGCTTCAGTTCGTCGTAGGGGACCGCGTGTTCTTGCGAGTCTCGCCACGGCGGGGTCACAGACGGTTTGGGCGAGGCTCCAAACTCTCACCTCGATTTGTGGGTCCTTTCCCTATCATTGCAGTTGTGGGACCGGTAGCCTATCGTTTGGAGTTACCACCCGAGTTGGCTCGTGTTCATGATGTTTTCCATGTCTCCCAACTGCGGCAATATTATCCAGATCCTTCCCATGTGCTCGATTGGCGTGAGATAGAGTTAGCAGATGATCGTTCTGTTGTGGAGGAGCCAGTCCAGATTTTAGATCATCAGGAGCAGGTCTTGCGGGGCAAGACAATTCCGTTGGTTCGTGTTTTGTGGCGTCACCGCAACATGGAAGAGCAGACCTGGGAACGCGAGAGTCAGATGCGTGTTCTTCACCCCGAGCTGTTCGAGGACGAACAGTCCTGAGGTGGGGAGGGTGTCAAATCTTTATCGTGCCTTGAGGTAGTTGATCTTGTTGTTTTGTTTATTGTGATTATGGTTGTGATTTGGTTGTGTGTGGTTTGATGTGCTGGTGGTTACTTTGTTCACGGGTGTTGTTTTGTTTATTATGCTTTTGTAGCTAGGTTGTGCATAACTATTTCCATTAGAGGTGATTTACCTTTTCGGGGACGAAAAGTCCTAAGGTGGGGAGGATGTAAAGACTCGTACCTAGGTGACGTGTGTTAAGGTATAATTACTATTAAAATATTTGGAGTTTATTGGCATGCGTTATGTTAATACTATTATGATTATTTTAATATATTTTTTTTTAAGTTTATAGTTATTGTGACGTTAATACCTTATTTACGAATATTAGCTATTATTATTAATTATCATGATTATTAATCAAATTATTATTATTATTGATTATTACTATTATTAATATTATAAATCTATTAATATATAGATTTATATGGGTATAAATAGGGGGAAAACTAGGGTTAAACCCTACTTTCGTTGCGTGTGCACGTGTCTGGCCAAGAGAGAGAGAGAGACAGACGCTGTTGAAGATTTCGTGTTCTTGACCTTCCGAGTTTGATTCAGGTAGGTGATTCCATTGTTGCTTCTTGTTTCTTGATTTCTCATGTTGCGGGAACAAGAGTTTATGTGGGCGAGATCGTTATATGTACATGTACGACTAAATAGGTAAACAATTACATATAACAAAATACGTTACATATAGCCACCGTCGTCTTGCGTGCGTTGCCGGGGTTATGAGCGAAGGACGGATAGCGTCGTCGGCACCGCCCAAGTGTCTTCTTGCGCCGCGCGGAGTTGATGGAGGAGTTGAAGCAAGACGAGCCGACGCCGTCCGGTGTGGTGACGGCGAGCGTCATCTTGTACGGCGAGATAGAGGCGGCGGCATCACTGCTGTCCCAGAGGGTTAACCGCGCGCCGCGAATCGGCCGTCCGCCGTGTAGATCATGAAGAGGACGGCGGCAGGCCTGATTTTCGAGCCATGCTAGCGTGTCGGAAAGGAGACGACGGCGTCAAAAAAACGTTTTTTTTTCTTTCCCCTCCCTGGTTCGTCCGGTGCGCCATGGCTGACGTAGAGAGAGATGGGGCGGCAGTGCCCCATGCTGTTTCTCCCTGGACCCTCGCCAACCCTAGTGGGCTGGCGTGGGGCGTGTTGGGCCGACCCCTTGTGGGTCGGTCCATGTTTAAAATTTTGTTTATATATATACACGGATGTTTATATATATATATATGTAGATGTAATTTGTAAAAAATATTTTTTTAAATGAAGGAGAATAATTGTAATTAATATTATTTTGTCGGATGGGAATATATACATATATATATATATATGTATATATATATATATATTACTGTCGTTTGCGATCAGATAGTGCTAGGTCGGAAATTTTAGTGCTCGAAAGGCTGTAGTAGCGAGTTGTGACTATTGGAAACTTTGTTTAATGATTATGTGTGGACATGATTAAATTGGTGTTTATGAATTGCGTATGTGGACATGTGATAATTTGGTGTGGGTTTTGAAATGAAAATTGGTTGGGTAACTGCGGGTCCCACAGAGGGCTGGCAAGAGGCCGCGGGTCCCCTTTGTGGCTGGTAACCCAGGTCCCATATGAGGCAGGTTATCATCGGGATACCACAAGTCCCACATATGGCTGTCAGTTTGTGTTTCGAATATCCGGAGATGGTAGCGGAGATCTCGTGAACGGCATGGTTGCCGCTGTGAACTATTGATGATCTAAAAGTGTGGATGTTCTATGTATGTTGTGAAAATTTTATTGAGATAGATGTGACACTACACAGGCACAAGCATACACTGTTCATATAGACATAGGATTTTATGTGTGTTGGTAGCGAGTATGGGAGTCACCTACTGGGCGTTCGTGCTCACCCTACTTTATCTCTATTTTTCTACAGGTTGTAGGGAGTAAAGGTGGAGCCATAGCAGATCAGGTTGGGACATCTTTAGGATTCCTTTTATGAACTTGGTATCTATTTATTTATTTTATTTTCGGACTTGGGTCCGTGACAGTTGTATAAACTTGGATAACTGGACCTTGCTACCTGTGTTTGTGGTGTTGATTAAATTCAGTAATATTGATTGCACTGATATAATTATTGGTCGTTTGCACGTTGTGTCTGGACCACCGGTAAGTACAATGCTACCCCCGTTGTAGTATTGTTCAGCAATGGATCAGTCTCCAACCCCTCGACCCCTGGAGTGGGCGTGGGGACGTCGCGTTCCTGATTCTGTGTGCTCAGAATTTGGGGGCGTGACAGAATGTGTTGTGGATGTTTAAAATGTTATATTCGGGGTTTGCAGCCTAACCCCTTTGCCCTCCGTGTGGGTACAAGGGGAGTCACGTACCGGTTTCCTCGGGTTGGAAATCCGGGGCGTGACATACAAGATCCACCCGATCTGGTAGAGCTTCAAATCGTTGATTACTCACCACCACTTGCGTAGAACTATAAGTGGACTCAAAACCACCCATCAGATCAATTGATTGGTGATCCTACTGTTGGAGTAAGAACAAGGGCAGCCACCTCCAACTTATGTCTCTACTCTTGTTTTCTATCATAGATAAAGCCAAAGGTGGTGGATGAAGCCCTTCAAGATTCAAACTGGATAGACGCCATGCAAGAAGGGCTTAATCAGTTCAAGAGGAACGAAGTGTGGACGTTAGTACCAAGGCCAAGGTCGCAACAAGTCATTGGAGTTAAATGGGTTTTTCAGAACAAACTTGATACTGATGGAATAGTAATCTAGAACAAAGCTCAACTGGTAGCCAAATTATATCGTCAAGAAGAAGGCGTTGATTATGACAAAACCTTTGCTCCAATAGCTCGACTTGAGGCGATCAGAATGTTCCTGGCGTATGCATCATATGGAAACTTCACAGTTTATCAAATGGACGTCAAGAGCGCTTTTCTTAATGGAGATCTTCAAGAGGAAGTTTATGTTGAACAACCTCCAGGCTTCGTTGAACACAAAGTTGAACATATGGTGTATAAACTTCGAAAAGCTTTGTACGGATTGAAGCAAGCTCCAAGAGCTTGGTATGACACACTGTCAGAATTCTTGCTCGAACACAACTTCAGAAAAGGGAAGACAGACACCACATTATTCCTATGGAAAGAGAAGGGACATTATCTGATCGTACAAATCTATGTGGATGACATCATTTTCGGATCATCTAATCCGAAGCTTTGTGAAGAGTTTGCGAAGTTGATGACTGGCAAGTTTGAAATGAGCATGATGGGAGAATTATCATACTTCCTTGGAATAGAAGATAAACAAATGAAGGATGGAATCTTCATCAACCAAGCTAAGTACACACGAGACTTAATGAAAAAGTTTAGAATGCAAAACTCAACTCCCGTGAAGACTCCCATGCTAGTCAGTGCCAAGTTAGATCCTGATCTTAATGGAGAATCAGTAAATGTGACTGAATACAGAGGTATGACAGGATCATTGTTGTATCTTACAGCGAGTCTACATATGTGCATGATATCAGGTGAATCCTAAAGAGTCACACATGCTTCATGTCAAACGGATATTGCAGTATCTTAAAGGGACTGTGAATTTGGGACTTTGGTATCCGAAGGAGTCTAACTTCTCTTTATCCGGATATTCAGATGCTGATTTTGCCGGGTGACGCATAGACAGAAAGAGCACTAGTGGTACTTGTTAGTTCCTTGGAAACAGATTGATCTCATGGTTCAATAAAAAGCAGAATTTCATATCAACCTCTACTGCTGAGGCAGAATACATAGCTGCTGGGAGTTGTTACGCATTGCTTCTCTGGATGCAAAGTCAACTTACTGACTATGGTTTCAATATGACGTCTGTTCCATTGTACTGCAACAACACCAGTGCAATTGCCATCAGCAACAATCCTTTCATGCACCCAAAGACAAAGCACATTGAAGTCAGGTATCACTTCATCCAAGATCATGTTCTCAAAAAGCATATATCCCTCGAACATGTTGCTACGGATGATCAACTCACAGACATACTCACCAAGCCCCTACCTGATGCAAGATTTTCTAAACTACTCCTCAAATTATGTATGCTTGACCTATATGCATAGCATCTCATTTATTAATTCAACAGTATTTCTTTCAGAACATGCATCATGTTTCATGATGAGCGTTAGACACTTACTGTACTTCCTACTGATCATCTTTACTTGTGTCATGCATTATGTTTCTGATAATTTACTCATACTTTCATATGGGAGGATGCTTGTGCTTCCCGACTAAAGTCACTTAAGCTAACACAATTAAAAATATATGAATAAAACCTCCTTAAGATTTCATGATTCCAATTTTCATCTCTCACCACATGTCCAATGATTTTTCATATTGATTGCACCATTAACATGCCTGGTTGAAGAAATGAAATGGGTTAGCTCGGAATGCCTAGTGCATGAAAACACAGTTGTTGTCTGATCAGCTTCTGAAGTGGAGTTTCCTAAAGGATAGACAGAAATTTCTCATTATCTAAATTATTAAGCAGGAAATGTCCATCGAGAGGATCGCATGATCTAAGGGGGAGAAAACATTTTATCTATTACCCAAGTAATACCCCCCTTATATGTCTAGTGACCTCTTTCCTGGCTGTCTATCTGAGGGGGAGTCTATCACTGAGAGGATCGCACGATCTAAGGGGGAGCAAAAGCTTCATTTATTACTTAAGTAATGACCCCCTGATATGTTTCAGATGCTCTTCCCTTTAAACTCTCACTTTTGGATCTGACTGGGCATTCATTGTTGAATCGGAATTGTGACATGATTGGATGCTTTTGTTTCTTCAACTGTACATCTTAATTGGATAATCAATTGATTGCTATTGGCATGTGTTCTTTAATCCATTCTCACTCATGAACCTTAAGTTGGGCAAATCATATAGATTTAATTAATCTTTGCTACATCGTTCAACATAACGGTTTCGCTATGTTGACAAATATGAACTTATGTTATTCTTATCTGACATATGCTTTGATTTCAGTAAAAATGATCCTTAACTCCTATGTATGTGTCTCGTTTTATCTTTAATGCATAAGTTCTGTTTGTTTTTCATTAGTTCGGATTATGTTGTTCTTATTTTGAATATCTGTTTCATATTCGTACTAATCTCAACCTGTAAGCTTTCTGTTCTTTTTAGTTTATCTTTGTGAAGCTACAGGTTTAGATTCTCTTTGTATTTTCACCGATATATATTTTGTCTGATGTCTCGGATTTGAAGTGTTGTGGTACTTCTTTTCTCTTCAACTTCTCGACAGCAAAGAAATCTATTTTTCTCTTATGCACCTGTTTCTACGGACTCAGTCTGCTTTTCATCCGGATACTTTTCTACGGATTATCTTTACCCCGGATGAAAGTCGGTTCCGTTCCTCCTAACTCTTGGAACTCTCAAATTGCGATAAACAAAGTATTATCTTACATCAGGTATTTTTTGAGGAGGGATAATGATGGTCCATTAAATGCAAGTCTCGAAACGGACAATTAGTCACTTCATTTTCCGGAAGAAGGCAGATAGTTGTCATAAATGCTTGGTTATGCTGCCTCCACGTCATCTCTTTACTCGGGGGAGCTAACTATCAAGTCTAATGACATCAGATTGTCAGGCGGTTCACTGTTCATTTCGCTTAAACCCTAGACCCGCCAGCATCCACTGACCCGCTATATATATCATAAGCCTTCACGCAACGCGCGACTTATCACTCTCAAATTTCATAGTCGCTCTTCCTTTTCTCAAAACCCTAAATTTCCTTTCCCTTCTCTGCATCCATTTCAAATGGCACCCAAGACCGCTCTCTCCGGCGTTAATCCTGGCCATCTAATGGACTGGAACTCTGTATCCAATCCTCCGACGTGGTTTCTGGAGCTTCGCCCCTTACTGGAAGCAAGTCACATTTTGAACCTTGTCTTTGATCCCGTTGATCTCCTTATCGATGATATTGTTTAGTTCTACCGGACCATCCCCTGCACCACCAACTCCATCTGTTCCACCGTTAGGGGTGAATCCATTGTCATCACCCCAAACGTCCTTCGCCGCTCTCCATCTTCCCTGATTCAGTCCGTAGCTACACCCTCCATCTCCCGAGGCTCCTAGCACAGCATTCGCGCAGGCCCATCTGAGGTTGTGGGGCTGTCTTAGCCAAGTTGTCATCCGGCTAATTCTCCAGTACTCTTTGCTGCTGATGTCCCCACACCTGATTCTCCCGCTCTTGCTGTTGCTATTGATGCTGCTATTGTTGCGACAGTGGCTGCTGTCCCTATCTCTCCTCCGAAAGCACCCTTTCCCCCTCTTCCTCAACCTCGAGATTACCTCGACCATCTCCCTACCGCTAGTTTAACGGACCTATGGTTCCATTTCAGTCTCGCCTACACAGCCACCATCCCCGACAATGACCTCCTGGTGTATTACACTCGCAACACCAAAACCCCAGAGGAAATGATCATCTAGAACTTGGATCAAGGCTTTCTTACGTTGGCCTCTATTCCCAACATCCCGTTTGCTGTTACCTCCGGACCGGCCCATGACGCATGGGTTCTTTCCCCTCCTGAGGCCAGGCCCGCTTCTCCTGCTACAGCTATCCCTATTGTTGAACTCTCTAGTCAAAGCAGTTCTGATGCCCCAGATGCCTCCGATGCTCCGGGTGGTCCCTCTGTTGCTGCTGCTGACCAACCCCTCTCTCCAGCTACTAACTCCTCTGCCCAACGCACTACTACACATCTTCATGCGGGGAGTCCTCCAAAGCCCCAGATTTTGCGCTTGGATGTGCCTCCTTTGGCACGGTTCACTCCGACGATGTGCTCTCTGCACAGCTGGACCGACACGCCCAAGCCTAGAGTGCCCAAATTGCTGCCATCACCGTCAAGGTTGATGCTCTCGACGCCTAACTCCTCTCCGCCCTAACTGACTCTTCCATCTCCATTGAGCAGAAGATGGATCTTGTGGCCTCATCCGTGCACTCATTGTCTACCTCATTTGCGGACTTGGCTCACTCAATGGCTCATCCTCTTACACTCCTCGGTGATCTGCCAAAACGGGGGAGAAAGTGTCATCTGATCCTTTTGCAACTTCCTCTGCTCCTGCTGGTAAGCGGCCTGCATCTACACTTCTTTCGGGAGTTCCTATCCCCAAACGCAGCTGCTTCTCTCTGCCCAGCTCCTCAAGTGCAACTCCTCCTTCGGCATCTCCATCCGTGGCTATCACCTTCCTCCCATCATACGTGGGTCGTGATGCACATGATGTGGATGGAAGTGTTTTTAATGAAACGACTAAGTATGCAACTTCTACTGCCAATCGAAGATGTTTGTCAGATATGTACCCCTTCTCCCCTGAAGATAATCAGACTCTACGTTCTGAGAAGGGCTTGTTTTCCACTAATGACATAGATAACTTCTCTTGGGCAGTAAAGATGGAGATGAGGTTGTTTCCGTCTCTATACAAGGACGGACACTTGTCTGATGTCTTGCCGTGTTGGTTTGAGGGCTATCTTCCAGATGTAGCACACATCCGGACCTTCATTGACAGAACTTGTAATGACCCGTGTTTTGGGATGTGAGGAGTTAGTCGCAGTTATGCCTTTTGAGTGGCATTTGTTGGGTTTTAGGGAGTTTTATTCCGACACACATTGGCTAGAACACTTTGTTTGATGGTAAGTAAGAGAGGGGAAAGATTTGAGCCCAAGAGGAAGCTTTTTGGGGCTACACATGACAATGGTTGTCACGGGCAGTGAGGTTTTTGCATGGGAGCCTTCCTAACGTTGTTCTAAAGCTTGGGGAAAAATCTTAGGACATTTGGAGCTTGCACGTGACAATGGTCTTTGTCACGTGCAACCATGTTTTTGCACCGTTACCTTTGTTTTGTTATTCTAGTAATCTTTTCACAAAGAGGCATGTTCGAATTGTGAATATTTTGTCTTGTATGGATGCGGGAAGGTTGTAGCTTGTGTAATCAAAACTATGTCGTTTTGATGCTGGGTTTCACTTAATCAGAACTACGTCGTTTTGATACTGAGGTGTCAATATAAGGATGAGGAGCCCTCTTCTTTTAGGTTTAGGGTTACTTTTCTGGCAGCCGCCGCAGGGAGAGAGAGAGAGAGAGAGAGAGAGAGAGAGAGAGAGAGAGAGAGAGAGAAGGAGAGCTCCTGGTTGCTGCTGGAGTGTCTAGCATAGGTGGACGGCATCTAGAGTGGGAGTGTGAAGGATCCTTGAGGTAGGGGTTCTGTTCCTCCTTGAAACTATCCTAGGATTTTGGTCTTTTGATAGGCAGTCTTTGTGGAAGCCCAGGACTACTTTGGAACCCGGTGCCTATGGAAGCCCGGGACTGTTTTGGAACCCGGTGGCTGTGGAAGCCTGGGACTGTTCTCGGAACCTAGTGGCTATGGAAGCCCATGACTGTTTATGTTAGCCTGTGTGGCTGCGGAAATGTCAGCCTGTGTGGCTGTGGATATGCTAGCCTGTGTGGCTGTGGCAAAGGTTGTACTGGTTTGAAATTAATAAAGATATTAATTTACGTCTTTGCGAATTTCTGTTGTGTATGTGTACGATGTCTTGCATGGGATGTTGTATATCAACCCCTTGCCCACCGGGTGAGTAAAGGGGAGTCACGAACTGGTTTCCTCGAGTTGGAAATCCAGGGCGTGACAGTATGGTATCAGAGCATGGTCTAGTTGGCCTAGGGTAGTGGGCGGATCTGGTTATCTTGAGTCCTTTGGAGGAGCCTGGAGGGACGTGCTTGATCAACACGGTCCTCTTTCGGCCTCTAAGGTGTACTTGGGGTTGTTCAGACGTGAGGTAGGATTTGCATGCATTGACATTAGGGCACTAGTTGCATTTGTTGTCTATGTGTGCCAAACTGTGATAAAGTTTAAAATGTGCAACTCTGAATTTTCTTGGAATACCTTGAGCATGATGACAAGGAAAAGTCATTGTTTGTTTGAGCTGTGTGCAATGTGGAATAAGCTGTGTATAGTGTGGATTGATGTAATGTATGTGTGACATGACATGTGATGGTAGAATTGATAGATGGGGTAGAGGTAGTGCCACGCGATAGATTATGAATGCGTTTTGACGGTTGTCTTTCTTACTTCATGTAGTAAGAATGCCACTGAGGAGAGCGACACGTGCGTCAGGGGCAGTGGCTGATGAGCCATGGTATGTTTGACCATGAGGGCCCGGGTGCGGGGCAGTCTGCTGGAGGACATGCGCTATTGTTGGCACAGTTACGAGAGGGCATCCGATTGGAAGTCCGAGAGCAGAGGGAGGGTATCCGGCAGGAGGTGTGTCGTGAAATGGCAGCACAGCAGGTGGTGCCACCACCACCACCACCACCACCAGTGGGGGGGGGTTACCTC
Organism: Taxillus chinensis; assembly: GCA_023512835.1. Classification (NCBI taxonomy): domain Eukaryota; kingdom Viridiplantae; phylum Streptophyta; class Magnoliopsida; order Santalales; family Loranthaceae; genus Taxillus; species Taxillus chinensis. The sequence goes on along the minus strand of CM042090.1, from coordinate 55,405,260 downwards.
GTGAGCGTGAGAGTTCGCTGGGTGGCATATGGATTTGTGCAGAGGATGACGTGGTGACAAGGTTCCGAAAGAAACAACCTCCAAGATTCAACATTGGGCATTGGTTGAGCATTGGTTGAGGCAGATCGAGCATGTGTTTTCCTTTCTCCTACCCCGGGAGGAGGATAAGGTGAGACTGGCCATTCGGCAGCTGGAGGGGAATGCTTTGGAGTGGTGGCTGAGTGTCACGGGGAGCGGTGCAGTGCAGTTCATGTTGTGGGAGGAGTTCTTGCAACTCTTCCATGACGAGTTCTTCCCCGAGTAAAAGAGGGAGGAATTTGGTAGCTTCAGGCAGGGATCAAAGACAGTGCCCAAGTATGAGCGGGAGTTCTGGAGTTTAAGTAGGTTTCCTCCCAAGACTGTGGCATGGGAGGACTGAAGGCCCACAAGTTCACTTTGGGCCTTAGGCCAGCCCTTAGGCAGAGGGTGGCGATCTTACGCTTGAGGACTTATACTGAGGTAGTAGAGACAACTCGTATCGCTGAGAGGGAGCTGGATGATGGGAGGCAGACCCATCAGGGTCGCCAGTTGCAAGGCGGATCTAAACGTGATTTGGGGCCCAAGAGGCCCAAGACCGAGGAGAGAGATAGCAGTTCCTTCTGCAGTAGGGGACAGCCATCGGTGAACCCAGGGAGGTCTAGCTTTGGCGGCAGTAGACAGGGGGGTCCAACAGGAGGTCTCCCCAGCGGTTGTCATTGCTGTGGGGAGCAAGGCCACTTCAGGAGGGAGTGTCCAAAGAAGGATTGGAGATGCAATAGCTCTGGATGAGAGGGCCATTTGAGTTGGGTTTGCCAGGGTGGTAACAGGGGAGTTGGGGGCATGGCAATCCAGCATGAGGAGTGATGCCAGTTTCCGTGCACCAACAGAGAGACCAGCTCGTCAATGGCAAGCTAGTCAGGTAGGATCGAACCAGACCCGACCTTAGGGGAGGCCGGAGCGACAGCAGGTTGATGCTGGAGGCAGACAGGGTGGGAATCGTCCAGACGGTGAGCAGACTAGTTACACGGGCCAAGGGAGGGTGTTTTCGCTGAATGCAACACCTCAGGAGGAGACTGAGCTACCACCTCCACCGGCAGAGGGTGGGGCAGGACCATCGGTGGTTAGAGGTACCCTTTTGATCTCTTGTACGCTTGTTTCTGCTATTTTTGATATGGGTACATCCTATTCGTTTGTTGCAGAACTTCTGATTGAGGGGTTGGGATTCGCATGTGTTGAGGCCGAGAGACCCCTAGCAGTGGAGTCCCGGTGGGGGGTATGATTGAGGTGCGGCACATATGTCGTGAGTATGTATTAACTATAGGGGATATGGAGCTTAGTTTCAATTTGTACATGATGCCCTTGCATACATTTTACCTAATCTTGGGTATGGATTAGCTTATGGCTTTCCAGGCCAAGATAGATTGTTATCGGCGGCGTGTATCCTTCGTGACACCTGCAGGGACTTCTTGCACCCTGCAGGGGGAGTGGGACTGTGAGGCGAGTCAAGCTAGGCCAGTGCTGGACCAGTGGGGTGCCATTACCCACAGGTTGGCAGCCCTGACCTTTGCTGAGGAGGGGAAAGTGGAAAAGAGAGTGTGGCCAGCAGTTGTTGACCAATTTCAGGACGTCTTTCCTAAGCAGTTGAGGAGTTTACCTCCTAAGAGAAGTGTGGAGTTCACCATTGAGTTGGTATCTAGGACTGGCCAATCTCCCAAGTAGCATATCATATGGGTCTAGCCGAGTTGAGGGAGCTTCAGAGGAAAATAGAGTTGGTGGACCAGGGGTATATCAAATCGAGTACCTCACCTTGGGGTGCTCCGGTGCTCTTTGCAAAGAAGGCAGATGGCACGCACCGCCTCTGCATTGACTACAAGAAGCTAAATTTGGTGACTGTGAAGAACAAGTATCCGTTACCTCGGATAGACGACTTGTTTGACCAGTTGAGTGGGGCCCAGTGGTTTTCCAAGATAGATCTGCGATCGGGGTATCACCAGTTAAGGGTTAGGGAGGAGGACATCCCTAATATGGCTTTTTGGTGCAGGTATGGGCACTATGAGTGAGTAGTGATGTCATTTGGGCTCACTAATGCACCAGCAATGTTCATGCATTTGATGAACCAGGTCTTTGCTCCATATTTGGATTCCTTTGTGGTGGTGTTTATAGACGATATCTTGGTGTATTCCAAGACGGAGAGGGAGCATGTGGAGCATTTGGCGACAGTGCTGCAAACCTTGAGGGACCAGCAGTTGTTTGCTAAGTTTAGCAAATGTGAGTTTTAGATGCAGGAGGTTCACTTTCTTGGCCATGTAGTGTCAGCTGAGGGAGTTAGAGTGGACCCAGCCGAGATTGAGGCTGTGGCATCGTGGGAGAGGCCAACCAATGTTTTCGAGATTCGTAGTTTCCTTGGTTTGGCGGGGCACTATTGTCATTTTGTAGAGGGATTCTCCTGTTTGGCGGCTCCTATGACTGCGTTGACCAGGAAGGGAGTGAAGTTTGAGTAGACTAATAAGTGTCAGCAGGCGTTTGAGGCTCTTAAAACCCGTTTGACCACCGCACCTGTGTTAAGGTTACCTAGGGAGGGTATCCCATATGAGGTGTATTGTGATGCGTCCAAGATTGATTTGGGGTGTGTGCTTATGCAGGAGCACAGTGTGGTAGCTTATGGGTCGAGGCAGCTGAAACCTCATGAGCAGAATTGCCCTACTCGCGATCTTGAGTTAGTGGCTATCATCTTTGCCTTGAAAAGTTGGCAGCATTATCTCTTGGGGGAAAAGTTTGTGGTGTTATGAGATCACAAGAGCCTTCAGTACATCTTTACATAGAAGGACTTGAATTTGAGGCAGAGGAGATGGGTGAAGTATTTGCAGACCTTTGACTTTACTCTTGCTTATACCCCCAGGCAAGGGCAATGTTGTGGCTCACGCATTGAGCAGGAAAGGAAAGGCTGAGGTGGCAGTGAGAAAGTGGAAGCTGATGGAGCAGTTGGCGATGTTGCAGCTGCAGCCTATTGTTCGTGATGGTGGGACAGTCTTGAGTCCTATTGTTGTTGTGCCTGAGCTGTACCAGCGAGTCCGGGAGGGACAATTGGGGGATGTTGAGTGCGAGGTTCTTCGTGCCCGTATTGAGGCTGGTGAGCTATCTGAGGATTGGACCGAGGGTCCAGAGCATGAATTGTCTTTTTAGGGGTGACTCGTCGTGACTTCACCTCTTCGAGATGAGGTAATGAGGGAGTTTCACCAGTCAAGAGTGGCTTTGCATCTAGGGGGTATGAAGATGTACCACGCGCTTCGTGGACATTTTTGGTGGCCTGGGATGAAGCAAGATGTAGCTGCTTTTGTTTCGAGGTGCCTCACTTGTCAACAGGTGAAGGCTGAGCACTAATGGCCAGCAGGTATGTTGCAGCTGTTGCCAATAGCGGAGTGGAAGTGGGACCACATAGCAATGGATTTTGTGACTGGTCTTCCACCCACTACTGGGAGGAAAGACATGATTTGAATGATTGTAGACCGGTAAACGAAGTCGGCCCATTTCCTTGCCGTTTGAGAGCGGGATTCCATTGGGGCTTTGAGCCAGCTATATGTGAATGAGATTGTGAGATTGCATAGAGTGCCATCGTCGATTGTCTCTGACCAGGATTTGAGGTTCACTTCCCATTTTTGGGCAGGTTTGCAGGAGGCTATGGGGACAAAGCTTAACTTGAGTACAGCCTTTCACCCGGAGACTGACAATCAAATAGAGAGGACGAACTAGACATTGGAGGACATGTTGTGGGCCTGTGTACTAGATTTTGGGGGTTCGTGGGCAACTCACCTTCCTTTGGTGGAGTTTGCCTACAAGGCTACAACAACAGTTATCAGGCATCCATTGGGATGGCTCCTTTCGAGGCATTGTATGGGAGGCCATGTCGATCACCTTTATATTGGACTGAAGTCGGGGAGGCAGCTCTCTTGGGACCACAGTTGGTTCAAGAGGCTACCGAGAAGGTAAAGTCGATTCGTCAGCGCTTGTTGTCCGCGCAGAGTCGAGAGAAGTCTTATGCAGATCAGCGGTGGCGACCTTTAGAGTTTTCTGTGGGAGATCAAGTGTTTCTCCGTGCTTCTCCCCATCGTGGGCATTGGCGGTTTGGGCGAGTTTCCAAGCTATCTCCGCGGTTTATTGGTCCTTTTGAGGTTATGGCTCGTATGGGGCCAGTGGCCTACCGGTTAGCATTTCCACCGCGATTGAGTCGGGTGCACAATGTGTTCCATGTATGCCAGTTGCGGAAGTATCATCCTAACCCCACTCATGTGATCGATTGGGGGACATTGGACATTGAGGATGACATGTCCGTTGTTGAGGCCCCTATCCGTATACTCGATCGGCGGAGAAGCTTTTGCGTGGCCGTGCTATTCCTTTGGTTCGTGTGCTATGGCAGGACCACGGCATTTAGCAGGAGACCTGGGAACGTGAGTCCATGATGCGTGAGTAGCACCCAAAGTTGTTCGGGGATGAACAATCTTAAGGGTGGGAGGTGGTTGTCGCGATGTGCTTTCTTGTATTAGTTGTTTATGATTTGGTATTTGTATTGTATTTTTGACATGTGTTTGTATTTGAGATATGTTTTTGAGATTTAGACTTGTATTTGTGCTATGCGAATATGTGTTATATGTATAGTGATGCATGTGGTTATGTTTGTGGTGGTGCTTTGTTGCCGTATTGTAAATGGGTAGCATGTGTTGGTTATTACTTGCATGTTGTTTCTTTTCAAGGACGAAAAGTCTTAAGGGAGAGAGGATGTAGGACCCGTGTTTTGGGATGTGAGGAGTTAGTCACAGTTATGCCTTGTGAGTGGCAATCGTTGGGTTTTAGGGAGTTTTATTTCGACACACATTGGCTAGAACACTTTGTTTGATGGTGAGTAAGCTAGGGGCAAGATTTGAGCCTAAGAGGAAGCTTTTTGGGGCTGCACACGACAATGCACGTGACAATGGTTGTCACGGGCAGTAGGTTTTTGCATGGGAGCCTTCCTACCGTTGTTTTAAAGCTTGGGGAAAAATCTTAGGGCATTTGGAGCTTGCACGTGACAATGGTCTTTGTCACGTGCAGCCATGTTTTTGCACCATCACCTTGGTTTTGTTATTCTAGTAATCTTTTCCCAAAGGGGCATGTTGGAATTGTGAATATTTTGCCTTGTATAGATGCGGGAATGTTATAGCTTGTGTAATCAAAACTACGTCGTTTTGATGTTGGGTTTCACTTAATCAAAACTACGTTGTTTTGATACTAAGGTGTCTATATAAGGATGAGGAGCCCTCTTGTTTTAGGTTTAGGGTTTCTTTACTGGCAGCCACTGCAGGGAGAGAGAGAGAGAGAGAGAGAGAGAGAGAGAGAGAGAGAGGGAGGGAGAAGGAGAGCTCTTGGTTGCTGTTGGAGTGTCTAGCGTGGGTGGACGGCATCTAGAGTGGGAGCGTGAAGGATCCTTGAGGTAGGGGTTCTGTTCCTCCTTGAAACTATCCTATGGTTTTGGCCTTGTGATAGGCAACTAGTTGTATATTCCGAATATATATATATATATATATATATATATATATATATATATATTTATGTAAATCCATATAAGTGTGATCTCCTATATGGATGTTGGCCTTCAATGGCGTATTTGCTTAGATATTTGTATATATGCCCGTGAGGTTGGGGATTACACATGTTAAGTGTTTGTTTTTATGACTGTGTGGCTATGCATGCTAGGTGTTCGATTTTATGCCTGTGTGGCTTTGTGTGTTGAGTGTTTGTTGGTACACCCAGTGGCTGTGGAAGCTCGAGGCTGTTTTGGAACCAGGTGGCTGTGGAAGCCTGGGACTGTTTTGGAACCCGGTGGCTGTGGAAGCCTGGCACTACTTTGGAACCCGGTGGCTGTGGAAGCCCGGGACTGTTTTAGAACCCGGTGGCTGTGGAAGCCTGGGACTGTTTATTTTAGCCTGTGTGGCTGTGGATATGCTAGCTTGTGTGGCTGTGGCAAATGTTGTACTTGTGACTTATGTGTTGATGCTTGACTGGATTATCAACTGCTTATATCTTATTGTCAATACACTGCACTTGTGCACGTCCTCATGTAGATGCTAGGAGCATGGGATGGGTTGGGGAGACATGATCTTTACGGAGCTGTGGTTGCTCACCCCTCCTTCTGTGATGTGTTTTCTTTCAGGAACCTACAGGTACTAGGTGGAACCCTATGGTGGAAGACCGTATTTGTTTTATTGTTTCGTTCAATTGTTATTTTGAGGAAATTGATGTAACCCTAGTGGGGAGAGGTTGAAAACAAGATTTGAATGTAATAAAGGCATGTGGTTTGGTTTTAAATGTTTATTATGGTTTGAAATTAATAAAAATATTGATTTACATCTTTGCGAATTTCTATTGTGTATGTGTGTAAGGACCCGTACCTTGAGTTAGTCAGTTTTGCCTCCTGAGTAGAGTTTTTCTCGATTTTGACCTAGTAAAGGGACTCCAATGAATTCACGTGCAAAAGGAAAGATGCTTAGAATGTTGTCCTCTATCTACCACAGAAGTTTCAGGCCAAATGGACATGTATGTGAGGTGCACGTGATATGGGTCCAATTCACGTGCAAGCGTGGTTGTCTTCTAAATGATGCAAGGAGGCTAGGGGTGAAGTTTGAGAGCATTTGGAGTGCATATGAGGTTGCACGTGAATTGGGGAATTCACGTGCAAATTGGCGTGCAGGTATATTTTTGCATGGTTCCCTTGGTTTTGTCATTCTAATGATCTTTCTCCAAAGGACCATGTTGAAATTCTGAGTATTTTGGCCTATAGGGGTGCGAAAAGGTGCTAACTTGCGTGATCAAAACTACGTCGTTTTGATGCTGGGATTCACTTAATCAAAACTACGTCGTTTTGATGTTGTGTTGCCTATATAAGGAGGAGAAGCTCTCTGTTTTAGGTTTAGGGTTCTTTTCAGCACCACTGCGGCCGTCGAGAGAGAGAGAGCTAGAGAGAGAGAAGGAAGGGGAGTTCTTTGGTTCTTTGCTCGGAGCATCTTGCGTTGGGAGGACGGCGTTTAGCGCGGGGGCAAGGAAGATCTGTTGTAAGGTAGGGATCTCCGTTTTCTTATACCTGATCCGGGGTTAGGCCTGTGGTGAATTACCCGTTGGGTATTGTCCTTGTTATCATACTATTTATATGTAAATTCATATAGGTGTGATCTCCTATATGAATGTTGGCCTTCAATGGCGTTGTTTGGATATATGTATATATGCCTGCCAAGTGTTTGACATAATGCCTGTGAGGCTGTGCATGTTATGTGTTTGAGGTAATGCCCGTGAGGCCGTGCATGTTATGTGTTTGAAATTATGCCTGTGAAGTCGTGCGTATTATGTGTGAGATTATATCTGTGTGGTCGGGTTTATGAGCTGGTAAATATATGCATGCTAAGTGTTCGATGTTATTCCTGTGTGACTAAGCATACTAAATGTTTGATGTTATGCCTGTATGGCCATGTGTGCTGCGTGTTTGCTTGTACACCCGGTGGCTGTGGAAGCCCGGGACTGTTTTGTGGAACCCGGTGGCTGTGGAAGCCCGGGACTGTTTTATGGAACCCGGTGGCTGTGGAAGCCCGGGATTGTTTTGTGGAACCCGGTGGCTGTGGAAGCCCGGGACTGTTGTGGAACCCGGTGGCTGTGGAAGCCCGGGACTGTTCTTGAAACCCGGTGGCTGTGGAAGCCCGGGAGTGTTTATGTACCAGCCCATGTATGTTTGTGTTTGCTGTCATAGCCTGTAACTATATCTGGTGGAATAATTGTATCACGACACAGCACTTGTACACAAGGCATGTAGATATTAGGTGCATGGGATGGGTTGGGGAGACATGATCCCTACTGAGCTGTGGTTGCTCACCACTCCTACCATGTTGTTTTCTTTACAGGAACCTATAGGCGTTAGGTGGGACCCCAAGGTGGAAGACCTTATTTATTTTATTGTTTATGTTATTTTATTATGGGAACTGATGTAACCCCAATGGGGATGGATTGAAAAGAAGACTTTGTATTAAAGACTGATTTGGTTTGTGGACTGCTTGATGGACTTTATTTTTCTTGAATGTGTTGTGAATGTTTAGAATGTTCAAATTCTTGGTTTGTATCCTAACCCCTTTGCCCTCCGTGTGGGTAAAAAGGGGAGTCACGTACTGGTTTCCTCGGGTTGGAAATCCGGGGCGTGACAATGTGTACAATGTCTTGCGTGGGATGTTGTATATCAACCCCTTGCCCACCGGGTGGGTAAAGGCGAGTCACGAACCCATTTCCTCGGGTTGGAAATCCGGGGCACGATAGAACTACTGAAGACAGCAAGCCATGGAAAAATCTTTCCTCAGTCCTCATTCTATACCGGGTCAAGACACCGTACTTGATGCTGATTGTCTTTCTGATTCCGTCAAAGCAGATGCTCCTGATTGATTCTCACCAAGTTGTGGATAGCAGAGTTAAAAAGAATTAACTGGAACCACTGCGTCTTCAACTAACAAAAGTGCTGGGAATATAGGATTTAATGAAGCTACCAAAATATAGTCTAAGTATTGAGACTCGAAGAACCGAATGTCGTAGGGTTGAAGAGTCGAGTTCATAGAAGTGAAACTGTCATAGGACGTATTGGCAAGAGACTTGTAAACTCGTAGGGTCTGGAGACTCAAGGCGAAATAGTGACAGAACAATGTGACTCGTAGACTCGCGGCCCGTAGAACTATAGAGTCCCTGAAAACACTTAAGTCAATTAACAGAACTTAAACTGCCACTAGACTCGAAGACTTGTAGAGTCGTAGAGTCGAAGACTTCGAACACTGTCAAGAAAACAGGACTCGTAGACTCGTAGTGTGAAGGTCGAAAAGTCGATGCTATAAAGACTGGCAAACAAATGAAACTGTAACTCAAGGGTCGTAGAGTCGTAGACTCAAGGGATACAGTTATTCTAAAGAAATTGCCAAACTTACAGACTCGGAGATCAAAGGCTAAGAGTTAGAGAGTTATTGCTGAAGGGTCGTAGCCATACGGAGACTCAGTTTAAGAGCATCTGCGAAAGACTAAGGAAGAAATGCGAAGTCTAAGCCTCGTAGATTCGAAGATTTTTAGAGCCACTTAGTCAAATAAAGTAAACTGAAAGACCTGAAGGTCGTAGACCCGCAGAGCTAGGGTCGTAGACTCGTAGCTATAACAATAGGTAGGTTAGGCAGACTACGAAGAAGGCACTCTAAGCGCCATTCGAAGAGTCATAGACTCGTAGAGTCGTAGACTCGCAGAGTTGTAGACTTCAGTTAATAAAGTAAACTGAAAGACCCGTAGAGTCGAAGATTTTCAGAGCCACTTAGTCAAATAAAGTAAACTGAAAGACCCGAAGGTCGTAGACCCGCACAGCTAGGGTCGTAAACTCGTAGCTATAACAACAGGTAGGTTAGGCGAACTATGAAGAAGGCACTCTAAGCGTCATTCGAAGAGTCGCAGTCTCGTAAAGTCATAGACTTGCAGAGTTGTAGACTTTAGTTAATAGAGTGACACAAAAGACTAATCCAACCTGACCTCTAGCCTCGAAGACTCGAAGATATGAGTCGTAGACTCACAGAAACACTGTAAAGCCTAAAGCAAACTTTCACAACTTCCAACAGATTCTAACTGAAATCTTAGAGTAACCAAAGCTACGAGGCATCTACCTTCGAGGCAGACTTACAGCCCTAAGCATATTCACTTAGCGATATCTTCAACTAGGGTTTGTACAGTAAGCTTGCGCCGTCCCAAGCAGGTGAGCGCATTTAATGACACATTAGTTGCTGCCAACTACCCTCTGTTGGACCCCATTTTGTTTGGGTTGGACATACTAACCCCGTTTGATATATATACCTTTTTGCCCATGCCATATACCTTGTTGAACAAGTCCTTAGAGATTCCCTGCGATTTGCACAAGATGGATGCATTAACACTAACCGGGAAGCCCAAAATTGTTAACCTCTGTTGGCAGCCCATAAAATGCCCCAAGATCAACGCCAGGTGATAGAGGGTGAAATTTGGAGACTAACGCACTTGACCGAGCTCAATTCTAATTTAAAATGAAGAACTTATGGCCAAAACAACTTTCATTGGAAAAAGTCAAACCTGCCAAAAGACGGTCAATGCCCATGGTCAACTGCCCGGAAAAGTGACTGTGCGAAATTCTCCAAAACATCTATTTAAGCAAATATGGGTCTTCCTAAAAAATCCCCAAAAGGTCATCCATTTTCGCATTTTGGGTGGGGGTAAAAAGGTAAAAAAAAATATAACAAACAAAAAAAAAAAACGTGCCTCGTAGCCCTGAAGTGTCGGCAGGTCGAAGCTTCGAAGACTCGAAGCCTCGAAGCCTCGAACACTCGAAGCTTCGAAGCCTGTAAGCCTGCCGACACTCCGAACTGCCGACACCTCGACCCTTCGACCCGTTGACCGTTGACCTTCGACCTGCCGACACTTCGACCCGTTGACTGTTGACCTTTGACCCACTGAAATTCTGACCCGCCGAAACTTCGACCCGCCGACAGTCTGACCTTTGACCTCTGACTTTCGCTGTTTGGCTTCTTGTGCTAGCTCTCTCGCTAATTGTCCACGTGACACCTTTTAAAGAGCTGGCCATCTGACAGAATCATTTTTCAACACCTGTCGGTCACATGTACTAAATGAAAAATTAAAAAAGGACAAACACGAGCTGCACAAGTCGCCAGACCATCGGACAACGCATAGAATCTGGAAGTAAAATAGGGGAATTAATAATACAGCATTAAATGCTGCAATCAATGCAATACAGCTGACCCTCTTTATATCCAGTTTTCTGTCCACGCGAAAAAAGGAGAACGCCCAGATTACGCCGAAGCTTCTTCCCTGCGCAAAAAGAGAGAGAAAAAACACCCAGAGTTCAAAAATTTCCCTATCCCAGATTCTCGGCCAAAAAAAAAAACCGTGACTCGTAGCCTCGAAGTGTCGGCAGGTCGAAGCTTGGAAAACACGAAGCCTCGAAGGCTCGAAGCCTCGGAGCCTCAAAGCCTCGAAGCCTCGAAGCCTTGAAGACTCGAAGCTTCGACGCCTGTAAGCCTGCCAAAACTCCGACCTGCCGACACCTCGACCCTTCAACACATCGACCTTCGACCTGTTGACCGTTGATCTTCGACCTGCCGACACTTCGACCCGTTGACTGTTGACCTTCGACCCACCGAAATTCTGACCCGCCGAAACTTCGACCCTACCAATACTCCGACCCGCCGACAGTCTGACCCTTTGACCTCTCGACTTTCTCTGTTTGGCTTGCGCTGGCTCTCTCGCTGATTGTTCACGAGACACCTTTTAATGAGCTGGCCATCTGACAGAATCATTTTTCAACGCCTGTCGGTCACATGTACTAAATGAAAAATTAAAAAAGGACAAACACGAGCTCCACAGGTCGCCAGACCACCCGACAATGCACAAAATCTGGAAGTAAATAAGGGAATCAATAATACAGCATTAAATGCTGCAATCAATGCAATACAGCCAGCCTTCTTTATATCCAGTCTTCTGTCCACGCAAAAAAACGAGAACACCCAGATTACGCCCAAGCTTCTTCCCTGCGCAAAAAGAGAGAGAAAACACCCATAGTTCAAAATTTCCCCTATCCCCAGATTCTCGCCCAAAAAAAAACCGTGACTCATAGCCTTGAAGTGTTGCCAGGTCGAAGCCTCAAAGACTCGAAGCCTCGAAGACTTGAAGCCACGAAGACTCAAAGCCACAAAGCCTCGAAGCCTCGAAGCTTCGAAGCCTATAAGCCTGCCGACACTCCGACCTGCCGACACCTCGACCCTTCGACCCATCGACCTTCGACTCGTTGACCGTTGACCTTCGACCTACCGACACTTCGACCCGTTCACCGTTGACCTTCGACCCACCGAAGTTCCGACCCGCCGAAATTTTGACCCTGCCGACACTCTGACCCGCATACAGTCTGACCCTTTAACCTCTGACTTTCGCTGTTTGGCTTCTTGCGCTGGCTCTCTCGCTGATTGTTCAGGAGACACCTTTTAATGAGCTGGCCATCTGACAGAATCACTTTTCAACGCCTCTCGGTCACATGTACGAAATCAAAAATTAAAAAAGGACAAACACGAGCTGCACAGGTCGCCGGACCACCCGACAATGCAAAAAATCTGCAAGTAAAATGTGGGAATCAATAATACAGCATTAAATGCTGCAATCAATGCAATACAGCCAGCCTTCTTTATATCCAGTCTTCTGTCCACGCGAAAAAAGGAGAACGCCCAGATTACGCCCAAGCTTCTTCCCTGCGCAAAAAGAGAGAGAGAAAACACCTATAGTTCAAAAATTTCCCTATCCCAAAATTCTCGCCCAAAAACAAAACGTGACTTGTAGCCTTGCAGTGTCGACAGGTCGAAACCTCGAAGACCCAAAGCCTCGAAGCATCGTAGCCTCGAAGACTCGAAGCCTCGGAGCCTCGAAGACTCGAAGCCTCGGAGCCTCGAAGCCTCGAAGGCTCGAAGCCTCGGAGCCTCGAAGCCTCGAAGGCTCGAATCCTCGAAGCCTCGAAGCCTCGAAGCCTCGAAGACTCGAAGCCTCAAAGCCTCGAAGACTCGAAGCTTCGAAGCCTGTAAGCCTGCCGACACCTCGACCCTTCGACCCATCGACCATCGACTCGTTGACCGTTGACCTTCGACCTGCCGACACTTCAACCCGTTAACCGTTGACCTTCGACCCACCGAAATTCCGATCCGCCGAAACTTCGACCCTGCCGATACTCCGACCCGCCAACAGTTTGACCCTTTGACCTCTGACTTCCTCTGTTTGGCTTCTTGCGCTGGCTCTCTCGCTGATTGTTCACAAGACACCTTTTAATGAGCTGGCCATCTGACAGAATCATTTTTCCACGCCTGTCGGTCACATGTACTAAATGAAAAATTAAAAAAGGACAAACACGAGCTGCACAGGTCGCTAGAGCACCCGACACGCACAAAATCTGGAAGCAAAATAGGTGAATCAATAATACATCATTAAATGCTGCAATCAATGCAATACAGCCAGACCTCTTTATATCCAGTCTTCTGTCCACGCAAAAAAAGGAGAACGCCCAGATTACGCCCAAGCTTCTTCCCTGCGCAAAAAGAGAGAGAGAAAACACCCGTAGTTCAAAATTTTCCCTATCCCCAGATTCTCGCCCAAAAAAAAAATGTGACTCGTAGCCTTGAAGTGTTGGCAGGTTGAAGCCTCGAAGACTCGAAGCCTCGGAGCCTCGAAGACTCGGAGCCTTGAAGCTACGAAGACTCGAAGCCTTGAAGCCTCGACGTCTCGAAGCCTCGAAGCCTGTAAGCCTGCTGACACTCCGACCTGCCGACACTTCGACCCTTCGACTCATCGACCTTGGACCCGTTGACCGTTGACCTTCGACTTGCCGACACTTCGACCCGTTGACTGTTGACCTTCGACCCACCGAAGTTCCGACCCGCCGAAACATCGACCCTGCCGACAGTCTGACCCTTTGACCTCTGACTTTCGCTGTTTGTCTTCTTGCGCTGGCTCTCCCGCTGATTTTTCACGACACCTTTTAATGAGCTAGCCATCTGACATAATCATTTTTCAACGCCTGTCAGTCACATGTACTAAATGAAAATTTTAAAAAGGACAAACACGAGCTGCACAAATCGCCAGACCACCCGACAACGCACAAAATCTGGAAGTAATGGGGGAATCAATAATACAGCATTAAATGCTGCAATCAATGCAATACAGCCAGCCCTCTTTATATCCAGTCTTCTGTCCACGTGAAAAAAGGAGAACGCCCAGATTATGCCGAAGCTTCTTCCCTGTGCAAAAACAGAGAGAGAAAGCACCCAGAGTTCAAAATTTTCCCTATCCCCAGATTCTCGGCCAAAAAAAAAACGTGACTCGTACCCTTGAAGTGTTGGTAGGTCGAAGCCTCGAAGACTCGAAGCCTCGAAGACTCAAAGCCTCGGAGCCTCAAAGACTCGAAGCCTCGAAGCCTTGAAGCCACGAAGACTCGAAGCCTCGAAGTCTCGAAGCCTCGAAGCCTCGAAGACTCGAAGCTTCGAACCCTGTAAGCCTGCCGACACTCCGACCAGCCAACACCTCGACCCTTCGACCCATTAACCTTCGACCCGTTGACCGTTGACCTTCGACCTGCCGACACTTCGACCCGTTGACCGTTAACCTTCGACCCACCGAAATTCTGACCAACCGAAACTTCGACCCTGCCGACACTCCGACCCGCCGACAGTCTGACCCTTTGACCTCTGACTTTCGCTGTTTGGCTTCTTGCGATGGCTCTCTCGCTGATTGTTGACGAGACACCTTTTGATGAACTGGCCATCTGACAGAATCATTTTTCAACGCCTGTCGGTCACATGTAATAAATGAAAATTTAAAAAAGGACAAACACGAGCTGCACAAGTCTCCAAACCACAGGACAATGCACAAAATCTGGAAGTAAAATAGGGGAATCAATAATACAGCATTAAATGCGGCAATCAATGCAATACAGCCAGCCCTATTTATATCCAATCTTCTGTCCACGTGAAAAAAGGAGAACGCCCAGATTACGCCCAAGCTTCTTCCCTGCGCAAAAAGAGAGGGAGAAAACACCCAGAGTTCAAAAATTTCCCTATCCCCAGATTCTCACCCAAAAAAAAAACATGACTCCTAGCCTTGAAGTATCAGCAGGTCGAAGCCTCGAAGCCTCGAAGGCTCGAAGCCTCGGAGCCTCAAAGACTCGAAGCCTCGAAGCCTCGAAGCCACGAAGACTCGAAGCCTCGAAGCCTCGAAGCCTCGAAGACTCAAATCTTCGAAGCCTGTAAGCCTGCCGACACTCCGACTTGCTGACACCTCAACCCACCGACCTTTGACCCGTTGACCATTGACCTTCGACCCACCGAAATTCCGACCCGGCGAAACTTCGACTCTACCGACACTCCGACCCGCCGACAGTCTGACCCTTTGACCTCTGACTTTCGCTGTTTGGCTTCTTGCACTGGCTCTCTCGCTGATTGTTCACGAGACACCTTTTAATGAGCTGGCCATCTGACAGAATCATTTTTCAATGCCTGTTGGTCACATGTACTAAATGAAAAATTAAAAAAGGACAAGCATGAGCTGCACAGGTCGCCAGATCACCTGACAACGCACAGAATCTGGAAGTAAAATAGGGGAATCAATAATACAGCATTAAATGCTGTAATCAATTCAATACAGCCGGCCCTCTTTATATCCTATCTTCTGTCCACGCGAAAAAAGGAGAACGCCCAGATTACGCCCAAGCTTCTTCCCTGCGCAAAAAGAGAGAGAGAAAACACCCATAGTTCAAAATTTTCCCTATCCCAAAATTCTCGCCCAAAAACAAAACGTGACTTGTAGCCTTGCAGTGTCGACAGGTCGAAACCTCGAAGACTCAAAGCCTCGAAGCGTCGTAGCCTCGAAGACTCGAAGCCTCGGAGCCTCGAAGCCTCGAAGGCTCGAAGCCTCGGAGCCTCGAAGCCTCGAAGGCTCGAATCCTCGAAGCCTCGAACCCTCGAACCCTCGAAGACTCAAAGCCTCCAAGCCTCGAAGACTCGAAGCCTCGAAGACTCGAAGCCTGTAAGCCTGCCGACACTTCGACCTGCCGACACTCTGACCTGCCAACACCTCGACCCTTCGACCCATCGACCTTCGACCCACCGACCTTCGACCCGTTGATCGTTGACCTTTGACCTATCAACACTTCGACCCGTTGACCATTGACCTTCGACCCACCGAAATTCCGACCCGGCGAAACTTCGACCCTACCGACACTCCGACCCGCCGACAGTCTGACCCTTTGACCTCTGACTTTCGCTGTTTGGCTTCTTGCGCTGGCTCTCTCGCTGATTGTTCACGAGACACCTTTTAATGAGTTGGCCATCTGATAGAATCATTTTTCAACGCCTGTCGGTCACATGTACTAAATGAAAAATTAAAAAAGGACAAACACGAGCCACGCAGTCGCCGACCACCCGACAATGCACGTAACGGAAATAAAATAGGGGAATCAATAATCGACCTTAAATGCGGCAATCAATGCAATACAGCCGGCCCTCTTTATATCCAGTCTTCTGTCCACGCGAAAAAAGGAGAACGCCCAAATTACGCCCAAGCTTCTTTCTTGCGCAAAAAGAGAGAGAGAAAACACCCAGAGTTCAAAAATTTCCCTATCCCCAGATTCTCGCCCAAAAAAAAAGTGCCCAGATATCAAATCCAAAAAGAAGAGAGCACCCAGATTTTTGCCCAACTCTCTCCCTTTCCCAAAACCAAAATCGCCCCTCTTTCCCTCTTTCTTGTTTCAGCTCTCTTTTTCCCAGAAAACGAAAAACACAAAAACAACCCAGTTCTACCCCCTTCCTCTTACGTTTTGATAAAAAAAAAAGACATAAAAAAAACAATTCTTCTTCATTTCCCTATTTCTTACACCCACCTTCCTTATTCCCGGTCACCAAAAATCTCAAACCCAAAAAATGTGTCACTCCAGTCCTCCAAATACTAGGAAATCTTTTTGACAAATCTCATTGCCAGATTTGTTGGTTCAATTGGAGCAGGCGACTATAGGCGTGGACGGGATTCACGCAGTCCGGTGTTCGAAGCTCTAAAGTCGGTTCTATAATCCTAGTCGATTTCTGTCATTTATTATTTCTTAGCTTATTTATCTTTATATTAGATGTAATTCTTAGTCTTTTCCTGTATATTTTCTTTCTTTTTTCAGTTGTTGTTCTGTGTTGTATTTCCCTTATATTTCGTTTCTTTTTGTATATATTGTATGCTGTAATATGTAAAGAATAGTAGTACAAAAAAAAGAGAGAGCAAAAAAAGGAATGAAAAAAAAAACAAAAGAAAAAAGGATAAAGAGAGAGGGTGGTTTCATTTCTTTTTATGTTATTGTATGTCACAATCACACAATTCACGTTTTATTCGGATATGCATGTGTTTTGATATGGTCAATTCTAAAACAAAAAAAAAAATAACAAAAAAGGGGAACAAACAAAAAAACAAAACAAAACAAAAACAAAAACAAAATGTTTCCACAAAATATTTTCTAAAACGTTTTTAATAAAAGGTTTTCAAAATGTTTTCAAAAATATCACCTTAAAAAAATATATAACAAACAAAAAAAGCAAAAAAAAAAAAAACAAAAACGTTTTACAATAAAATGTTTTCAATAAAATGTTCTGAAAATGTTTTAATAAAATGTTTTTTAAAATATCTTTCAAAAAAAAACAAAAAAAAACAAAAAACAAAAAAACAAAAAAACAAAACAAAAACAAAACATTTTTTTAACAAAACAAAAAAAAGAAAAAAAAAAGAAAAAAAGAAAAAATGCTTTCAAACCCAAAAACCAAAAAAAAAAGGGAAAGTAAAAAAACATGTCCATTTTTTAGGGCTTCAATTTCCAAAATAAAACCAAAAACCAAAACAAACCCCTAGAATCTCATTCCCACCTCAAACAAAAAAAAAACCTAAAACTTTTAGGATTCCTTTAGAAATTTAGGATAAATCCATTTTAACCACGACTTTAATAAATAACGTAGTTGAATAAAAATTACAGGCTTTTTAGGAAACTTAACCCCGTCATGGCAGTACAAATAAAATAGAAAACCTCCTCCTCCGAAAATAGATACCGAAAGGTTGTTGTAGGGGTGCTAATCCTTCCCTACACGTAACCAACTCCCGAACCCTTCTCTGATAACGCAGACCACACCTTTAAGCTACTCAAAGTAGGAGGTATCCAACTGTACCCCAAAAACAGTTGGTGGCGACTCTAAATTTTCTCAGCATTGGTTTAGTTTGAGCCCTCCCCAAACGGGCCCGGACGAAAATCAGTGATGACAGCTGGCGACTCTGCTGGGGACTTACACACTGTAAAGAGCTAGGTCTAGAACTAGGATTAGGAGGTTATTTTCATTGCACTGTTGTATATATTTAGCTGTCGTGATAAGCTGTTCTTTTTTCTAGATATAATTGTGGTTTACTTATTTTTTTTATCTAATTGCCATTATAGTTGTCATTTATCTTTAAACTATGATTTATTTATACGCTTTAACTACCATGATAGTTGTGATTTACTGCTTTCGATACTTGTTGCATCCATGCATAACCCTATACCCGGGTTTAGCACAATTTAGGTTAGCGAGGTTTAGTACGGTTCCCAGCGCGTTGATCATTATCCGCAATGGGGCCTCGGACTCCTCACTCAAGCTTGAGGTTCTTTTAAGTCACATCCTTTTAAGATCCCCCTCTGGTAAATCCCATGGTGTACGGAGCCCTCTATTGAGGAAGTTTGGGAACCAACGAATAAGATAGGTATAGCAATAAAAGCCCATCAGGGGCATTGACCCACATGTTGTTTGCTCATTCCATGCCATGCTAACCTTTGTTTTGTAGGGTAGTCCATAAGTCATCCCCTGCACATCTTATTTGCCTTACTATTGGTCTATTCTTTATTTTTTAACTGCTATCCTAACCTGTCATCATGCATAACACGACATTCATATAGGCATGGCAACTTTCAGTCATCTCCTAAAAAGCCTTCAGGATAAAGAGGCTGTCGCAGTGGTGGCCCAAGCATCTGGGGACATCCAACTTCGCCTTGGAGACTTTCCACCAGAAGAAGCCCACAAAGCAGAACATATTATCATAGAAAATCAGCTGGACTACACTAAGGAGGTACAGACAATATGGAGGCAGTGGTCAGACGAAAGGAAAAGCATATATATACAACAGTTTGGGGATTTACTCCATGTGACCGAGCTACTGGCCGATAAAGATATGCTTGGGGCAGCCATATATTTCTGGGAGCCTCGACGGCGGTGCTTTGACTTCAACGGCATAGATCTTGTTCCCACAATAGAAGAATACAAAAGATTATTGGATATCCCCGTAGAAAACAAAATGAAGATCTATCTACCGAAGCCCAGAAGATCATGTCGAAGGGCCTTTGCTGAGATAATGGGAAAGCCAGTATGGGACTCACCGGCGGCCACAACCTATGGTGGGTGGGAATATCTTCCATGGGCAACAATCAAAGAAATGATACAGACCACAACAGAAGCAGGGGCACACAAATTGCTGGCACTAGCTATATATGGGCTAGTCATTTTCCCAAAGATACTGGCCTACATTGATGGAGCAATTGTAGATTTGGTCCAACATGTGCTCAAAGGATGTGACCCTACTCCTACTATCTTGGTCGAAACCATTCAATCTCTTACTTATCTGAGGAGTAAAGGCTCGGGACAGTTCATGGGGTGCCTACCTCTCCTATGTACCTGGTTGCAAGGTCATTTCCCTTGTAGTGTTTCTCATTTTTCTGCTGTGTATCAGTTGCCAGCCACGACACTATTAGATATTCTGCTTAGCAAGTGGAACTTACCTAAAGGCTTTGAAGACTGGAGAAAGAAGTTGGAGAACCTCACAGAAGCTGACATTACCTGGACTACTCCTTGAATGTCGGTGGTCTACATGACTTATAGTTGCGGGGACTACAATTGGGTCCCACTCCTAGGTCCTTGGGGAGGAACTGCATATGCACCACTGCAGGGTGGAAGACAAGTTGAGCATCATCAGATTATCCCTGTGCTCTTTGGCATGGAAGATTGTAACTTCACTTACAGTAGAACCATGCTCGCAGAAAAAGGAAAACAAATGTATCAAGCATGGTCCACCCCACACAAGATCCAACCCAACAGTCCAAAACCTGGTGTTTATCCCGCATACATATCTTGGAGGGCACAACACAAGCCATAGTTAACTACGGACATGAGAGCTATCCTCCAAGAGAATCAGACTCTAAGGCAACAAATCCAAAGGCTAGAAGCATCTTTAGAAGGAACTCTGTAGAGGTTACAGCTGAGGGAAAAACAAGTAGAGACCATATTGCGGCAGAGAGAGGAAGCAAGTGAGCGACCACCCCAGAGGAAGAGGCACGGTGCTACTTAGGAGATGACTGGAAGAATGCCTTAAGATCATGTAGCAATTGCTTTCATTTTACATGGCATTTCAGCATTGAATGTTTGTATTGTGTGTTTGGTTTGTAATAAAGTTGTTTGTTTTTCTAACCCTCCGGATATACATTCCATGCATACATGCATATCAAATAAAAAAAATCAAATAAGAGTTCCCTTGTACCCAGGTGGGTAGTAGACTTTCTCTAGGATTGCGCACTCTTACAATCTTAGATCTCGCCGTAATCAGGTATCACAGCCACAACCAATGGCAGACAAAGCAGAGAACAGACTCGTGGGTTTAAAACAATCACAACAAGCCCTGCAGGGGCAAATGGCATTGATGATGGATATGCTCGCCAAGCTGACTGAAGAAAGAGAAAGAATCCCAGCAAGAGCAACCCCGACAGGGGGAACTACCAATCACCATCAAGAGCAGGGGCAAGAAGCAGTTCAACCGCCCAATCTGGCTCCAAGCCAAGCACCCACCTATCATCCTGCTATGGCACAACCCCCAATTCCAAATCCAGCTCATTTCACTATGCCCGCATCGGGACATGCAATAGAGGTAATGGGTTCTCCAGCCCCGAAGGAGGACATTGAGTCCCCTGCTCTAAGACGACTAGAGGAAAGATTGAAAGCCGTAGAAGGCATCAATAGCTATGGCATGACCAACCCACAAGACTTATGTCTGGTCCCTGGAGTGGTGCTGCCACCAAAATTCAAAATGCCAGAGTTTGAGAAGTTCAACGGGACCCGATATCCGAAGACACATCTAGCCATGTACTATCAAAAGATGGCTACTTATGCTAGTGAAGACAAGCTCTTCATGCATTGTTTCCAGGAAAGCCTAACTGGGGCATCCCTTCACTGGTACTTTCAACTAAATGGAAACCGCATCAAGACATGGAAAGAATTAGTTACTTCTTTCTTGGCACAATACAAGCATGTTACCGAGCTGGCACTGGATCGACTGACCCTGCAGTCCATGGAAAAGGGATCCGAGGAAAATTTCAAAGATTATGCACGAAGATGGAGAGAGACTGTTGTGGAGTTCCAACCTCCCCTCACTGAAAGAGAGCTCACCACTCTTTTTATCAACACACTAAAAGGCGTATACTACGAGAAGTTGATAGGTAACGTCTCCAACAGCTTTGCAGACGTGGGTGCATCCGGTGAACGTGTAGAAAGTGGAATTAAAGGAGGAAAGCTAAAGGGTGATGCAGCTGAGGCATCAAAACGGTTTTAACCACCAGCAAAGAAGAAGGAAAATGAGAGCAACCTGGTATACCAAGCGCACCAGTCAATACAACCAACATTCTACCAAGCACCAGGGGTCTTCTGAGAGGGTCACCTAGGGCCGCTTATACTGCACCTGCTCCACCTCCCCAATTCATACCATACTTACCGCAAGGAGGGGTCCCATTTTCATATTTAATGGTACCTAACTCATTTCAACCGAGAGCGCCATACCCAGAGCAACCAAAGCTAGCAACTCAGGAAGGACCAGGAGCCTCATTCCAAGGACAGGGCAACCGAGGGCCCAGACCCAGCAAGCAGGAGCGAATCAGGCTTCTTGTCGACCACGACAAGAGTTTGATCCAATTCCATTGACTTATGCAGAATTATACCCCAAGCTCTTAGAGGCAAGGATGGTAACCCCTATACCCTTGGGAGAAATAAAGACTCCTCCCCCGGCCTGGTACAAGCCAGATGCCGGATGTGAATATCATATAGGTGGAGCTGGACATGATATCGAGAATTATATAACATTCAAGAGGAAGGTTCAGGCATTGAAGGATACGAAGTGGCTAGACTTTTCTGCACTGACTGGGACGCCAAATGTGAACGGTGATCCTCTCCCAGAACACTCTAACAATGTTACTAGTATCGAGAATGAAGGACAGCTGGAGAAGGACTCCTAAATACAAATGGAGAAAACATATTTCTTTACCCTGCTACAGGAACATGGGTATGTATTTGCTACAGACATGCCAGAGGCAGGAAAGGGAACAGATGGGGAGAAACAATGCCTTTATCATAAGATGTCACAGGGACATGACATCGCAGAATGTAGTGAGTTTTACGAGGTGGTGCAAAAACTCATGGACCAAAGGATGATCGAATTCTCCAGGAAAGAGTTAGGCAGTCAAAGCCACATGATCCAAGGAGACATGTCATACAAACCATCGTGGGTGCCAACCCCCCTTGTCTTGACTGTTAAGACTCCAGAAATCCCACAACTGCCTCATGGAATTACACCTCTCACCATACGTGTCCCTGCCCCATTCCCCTACAAGACAGATAATGCAGTCCCCTGGAACTACAACTGTGAGGTAGTTCAGGGAGCCCCCGCAGTAGAAAAGAAAACCCGAGGTGGTCATTCTTATACCCCTGAAATGGTGAACAAAGTAGGTAAAGAAAAAGCTGTAGAACCCGACATTGAGCCAAGACTGGAGACAATAAAGAAAGGAACACCGGTCACGGAAGAAAAGGCTGCAGAATTTCTAAAACTCATGAAGTAGAGCGAGTACAATATTGTGGATCAGTTAAGCAGAAAACCAGCTCGCATCTCCTTGCTCGATTTAATGATGGATTCCCAACCTCACCGGGAAGCACTACTGAAAGTTCTGAGCCAAGCCTATGTTCCTCCAACCGTCTCAGTGGCGAATGTTGATGGAATCACCAGTAACCTCATCATGAACAACGTCATTAGTTTTGGAGATGATGAGCTGCCTAAGGAAGGGAAGGGACACATAAAAGCTCTACACATTACTGTCAAGTGTAAGGCACACACCATAGCCCGAGTACTCATTGATAATGGTTCTGCCTTGAACATTATGCCTTTACATTTACTGCAACAACTTTCGGTCGACGCGTCCTATATGCGCCCCTGTACGATGAAGGTACAGGCATTCGATGGAGGAAAGTGTGACGTGGTGGGAACTCTGGATATTCCACTCATGATTGGGCCAACTACTTTTACGGTGGAATTTCAAGTGCTGGACATTGCACCACATTATAGCTGTTTGTTGGGAAGACCTTGGATCCACATGGCGGGAGCAGTGCCCTCTAGCCTTCATCAGAAAATGAAATTTGTGATGGGAGACCAGCTCATTTGCGTCTCTGGAGAAACAAGTTTCCTCGTCACTAAACCTGCATCAGTCCCATATATTGAAAATAATGAGGATGTACCAAAATGTTCCTATCGATCCTTTAAGGTCGTGAACATCACTTCTATACCAAACTATCATCTCTCGAAGGCATCAAAGATGGTTGCAACCACCATGATCAAGCAAGGGTACAAACCAGGGCAAGGATTAGGCCCAAAGGCTGAAGGAATCCAGAAACCATTGACCATCCGAGAAAATACCGAGAAGTTTGGGCTAGGCTACGTCCCTACAAAAGCTGACAGACAGAGGGAAGCTATCAAGAAGAGGGAAGTCAGAATGGCAAGATTGTAGAAAAGGCCAGTACAAGAAGAAAGGAGGAGCTTTCCCCCCTTAAATGTTACATTCCGGACTGGAGGGTTTATCCAAAAGAGCCAACCTGAGCCCGAGACGGGGACTGTAGCTGCATTGGACACAAACGAGCATGCACCAAGTGAGATGGTTCAGTTAGTGCGAGAGGATCCCAACCAGCCATTGAACAATTGGACCAGTCTGGACCTCCCGATAATGTAATGCTTACGGGGTCACTGGGATTTAATGTATTCTATTTTAATGTCTTTTGAAGCGGTAAAAATTTGTTTTTATCAAAAGCTTTTCAATAAAATGTACTTTTCTTCAAATCTTTCATGGTACATTCCATTCATAACATGTGCATATCATATTTGGTTACCAACTTTTAATTCTCTTATAAGCAGGTATCACAATGTCAATGAAAACATCATATGCCAAAGCGAAACGAGATGCCTAAGGTTTGACCAAAGTCTAAACTGGGAGCAGCCAGTGTTTGAAGCTGATGAGAATGAGGCGGAGGAGACACCCGAGCTACCAGGAGAGATCATACGCCTATTGGAAAGGGACGATCGTTTATCCATTCCAAGTGAAGACCCTGTAGAAACAGTGAATTTAGGGACGACAGCCGAACCAAAAGAATTGAGGGTAGGGTTTTTGATAGCTACCGACATCAAGAAGAAGTTAATCGAGGTGTTAAGAAGCTACATCGACATTTTTGCATGGTCATACCAAGATATGTCAGGACTAGACACAGATATAGTGCAACATCACATACCCGTGAAGCCAGAGTGTAAGCCAGTACAGCAGAAATTATGAAAAATGAGACCAGAGATGCTACTGAAGATTAAAGAAGAAGTCAAAAAGCAATGGGACGCAGGTTTCCTGAGTGTCTCCCACTATCTAGAATGGGTGGCCAATGTGGTACCAGTACCGAAGAAAGGAGGCAAAGTCCGCATGTGTGTCGACTATAGAGATCTGAACTGGGCCAGTCCGAAAGATAACTTCCCGCTTCCTCATATTGATACCTTGGTGGATAATACAGCAAAACACGCCCTATTCTCATTCATGGATGGTTTCTCGGGGTACAATCAGAATCGCATGGCCCCCGAACACAAGGAGAGGACCACGTTTACGACACTTTGGGGCACATTCTGTTATAATGTGATGCCTTTTGGTTTGAAGAACACAGGGGCAACCTATCAGCGAGCCATGGTGACCCTATTCCACGACATGATGGCCCATATGACGTGCACCCTTCATTTTGCCTCTTTTGGCTGCCCCATTTAGCCAGAAGTCCCTTGTGTGGAAAATAGAGTGATTTGGATAATGTTCATGAGTTGAATTTGTCTAAAAACTTTGCCAAAACAGCTCAAAAACACCTATGTTGGTAAAACTGTAAACTGTGAATGTTAGTGAGAATGTTGCTGCACTACATGAGCTGAGTGCACTATTGATTTACATTAATATGTCTGAGTTATGCTTGCTGAGTTGCATTAACACGTTTGAGCTATGTTCACTGAGTTACCTTGTACTGAGTGGAGATGAATTGCTGGGTTGCGTTACTGAATTATACTTGCGTTTGAGCTGTGTTTACTGAGATGTACTTGAAATATACTTCTTTGAGATGTTGTGAACTTGTGTTTGAGAATGAGTACCCAAATACTTGTGGGTTGAGTGACTTATGGGCCAGGCACAACTCATTGGACCCCTTTGAGATTTGGCCAGGACCGCGGTCCTAAGCCTCGGTGTAGCACTCACGACGGTGGGCTAAGTCTGCACCCATTCCTGAGGGTAGGTATGGCGTCCGAGGAGGTGATGGCCATATTTGACTCAGGTGGAAAATGTTGCATTGGTGACCATGCAACATTCGCTTGGATGTGGTATGTCATGTCGCCGTGGTGGCGGGGTGTCCTCTGCCCTCCGGTGTGGGCACAGGTAAATGGCGTGTTTCTGGGTGATGTTTCCTCCTTTAGCTTTAGGCACTACACGAGCACAAGTATACACTTGTCATGCATATTGTAGAGTGGGACGGGTCTAGGGAGACTGGAACCCTACTGAGCTATGGTTTGCTCACCCCTCCTATAAATTGTTCTTTTGCAGGGTCTAGCAGGCGGTAAGTTGAAGAGAGCTGTGGTGGTAGGCTGCGGGGTGAAGACTTTATATTAATTTCATTGCTTTTGTGGAATTGTGTTTTTATGGTTTGGATTATTTGTAAACAGAACATATTGTGGTTTGACGGGAGTTTTTCCCCAATTTACTTGTAATGAACTTTGAGCCCCCTTGAAATGTAATAAATTGAGATATGGTTATTGTTTGATTTGTGGTTGTGTGCATAGTTTAGGGGTAGGAGCATGCCCCATGGCATGTTAGCCTGATTGTACAAGTTTGGGACAGCACCTGTGTCATAAGTCCTTTTTAGGTGTTTGCACCAACCCCTTGACCCTTCGGGTGCGGGCATGGGCAGTCACTACTCATTTCCGAGTGAAAGGAAATTGGGGTGTGACAATATGGTATCAGAGCTTGTTCATGGTCTAGTAGACTTAGGATGGTGGGGAGGGATAATTACTTTTGAGGCTCTCAAGAGGCAGTATAGGACACACCTGATCACCGTGGTTCTATCTGGGTTTCTGGGGTGTACTCAGGGGTAGTTAGACCAAGGAGTAGGACATTTGCATTAGGGTTGGGGTGCATACATGCATTGGCATTAGGGCACTAGTTTAACTTCAATATAAATGTTATGATTTGGAATGTTGTGTTGCTAAAAATTGTTGCTGAAAAATCATAGTCTGCAAATTGTTGTTGAGAATTGTTGCTGTGAATTGTTGCTATGCAATTCTGAGTGATTATCCTGTATGTTTACATGTGAAAAGTTGCTTGAGTACCTCATGGCCCATAGGGATGAGGGTGTATAGAGCCTGAGAGATGCTAACTCTAGTCTTGTTTAATATGTAGACTATGCCTCCTAGGAGAGTAACCCGAGCTACCCCAGCTGTAGAAGATGAATCTTTTGCACGTGCTAGAGAGGAGAGAGAACAGCGAGTAGAGGGCGATGATCCCCTAGAGCGGATCATGGCCCAAGTCCGGGCCTTAAGTGAGAACGTGCAGGGAATGCGTGAGGATCTCAGGGGGGAGATCCTAAACGAGGTACGTCAGGAGATGATGGCATGACAGGCAGTGCCACCCTCTCCACCCCATGAGGCAGGACCTTCGCGTAGGCAAGAAGTTTCGATGAGGCAGGAAGAGGGAGATGTGGTGACACGGTTCCGAAAGGAACACCCACCAAGGTTTAAGGGTGGAGCTGAACCTTTAGCAGCAGAGCATTGGCTGCGACAGATTGAGCATACATTCTCCTTTCTCCGACCCCAGGAGGAAGACAAGGTGAGGTTGGCGGTCTGACAGTTGGAGGAGGAAGCCTTGGAATGGTGGCTTAGCATTTCAAGAAGCCGGGACATGGAGGCCATGTCCTGGAATGAGTTCCTCCAGTTGTTCCATGAGGAGTTCTTCCCAGAGTCGTTGCGGTGGCAAAAATGAGAAGAGTTTAGCTGTCTGAAGCAGGGATCATGCTTGGTGGCAGAGTATGAGTGAGATTTCCGAGGGCTGAGTCGGTTTGCTCCAGAAGCAATCTCAAGGGAGGACCTAAAGGCCCATAAATTTACCATGGGACTCAGACCTTCCCTGGAAGCAGAGAGTAGATATGCTGCGATTGAAGACTTATGTTGAAGTCGTGGATACAGCAAAGATTGTGGAGAGAGGATTAGAAGAGGGGAGGCAGGCTTATCAGGAGCGGCTGGGACAGAGTACGCGCGACAAGCAGGGGGAAACCAAGAGACAAAAGGTTAAGCCTAGGAGTGGGACTCTTCCCGAGGACAGGGGCCAAGCTTCAATGGCTCCATCCAGATCCCGTTATTTTGGAGGACAGGGAGGCTCAACTGGGAGTTTCCAAAGCGGGTGTACCAGTTGTGGCCAGTCAGGGCACGTCAAACGTGAGTGCCCCAAGCAGCACCTGAAGTGTCACAGCTATGGGAAAACAGGACACATCAGTACGGTGTGTTTCAGTAGAGGGAACAGCCGGGGAGTTGAAAGTTTAACACAAGGAGGTAGGGGTGGGACCTAATTTCAAGCCCCAGCTCCGAGGCTAGCACGTTCTTGGCAAGCCAGTCAGGCTGGTTCCAGTTATACCAGACCACAAGGGGAGAGGCAACCACAAGGAGGTTCGGAGTGGCGTCCAAGTGGACCCTAGGCGGGGACTAAAGGAAAGGCAGTAGAGGCAAGTGGTGGGGCAAGCCAGGGCAGAGTGTTTGCGCTTACCTCAACACCAGCTGAGAGGGAGGACTTACTATCACCCTCCGAGGAAGGTGGAGCCAGACCTTCGGTAGTTCGAGGTACTATTTTAATATCTCACACTGTTGTTGTATTGTTTGATACCGGAGCTTCGTGCTCCCTGATTGCAGAGTCCTTGGTTGAGAGCCTTGGACTTGATTGTGTGAGGGCTGATAGACCTCTGAGGGTCGAGTCACCAATGGGAGGTGTGGAGTCAATCTACCGAGTATGTCGTGAGTGTGTGCTTATGATAGGAGATGTTGAACTCTCATTTAATTTGTACGTGATGCCCATGAGAACTTTTAGTTTGATTTTGGGGATGAACTGGTTGATGGCCTTTCACGCTAAGATTGATTGTTATAGATGACGAGTGTTGTTTATTTCACCCACAGGTTCTTCTCGTACCCTAGTGGGTGAATGGGATAAGAATGCTGGGAGAGCTGGACCAACGAGGGAGCTATGGGGTAATATTACCCATAGACTTGCCACTCTAACCTTTGAGGAGGAAGCTAACTCAGAGAAAAGGGGGTGGCCGGATGTTGCTGAGAATTTCCAGGATATGTTTCCTAGGGAGTTGTTGGAGTTGCCTCCAAACAGAAGTATTGAGTTCACAATTGAGCTTTTGTCAGGGGTGGGACCAATCTCACAAGTAGCATACCGGATGGGACCTACCGAGTTACGGGAGCTTCAAAAGCAAATAAAGGAACTGGGAGATAAAGGTTTTATCCGCCCTAGTACCTCACCTTGGGGTGCACCAGTTCTGTTTGCTAAGAAGGCAAACGGGTCGTTACGACTCTGTATTGATTACCGGAAGCTGAATCAAGTGACAGTCAAGAACAAATACCCTTTACCGCAGATCGATGATTTATTTGACCAGCTGAGTGGAGCACGGTGGTTCTCGAAGATTGATCTACATTCGGGATACCATCAGTTGAGGGTCAGGAAGGAGGACATCCCTAAGACAACATTCAGGTGCAGATACGGACACTATGAGTGGTTAGTGATGCCTTTTGGGCTCACGAACACACCGGCGGTGTTCATGTGTCTGATGAATCAGGTATTCGCCCCATACCTAGATTCCTTTGTGATGGTATTTATTAACGACATTCTTGTGTACTCTAAGACACGAACTGAGCATGAGGAGCACCTGACCGTGGTGTTGCAGACACTACGAGATCATCAATTGTATGCTAAATTTAGCAAGTGTGACTTCTGGATGCAAGAGGTGCATTTTCTTGGACATGTGGTATCCGCCGAAGGAGTTAGAGTGGACCCAACCAAGATTGAGTCGGTATCATCTTGGAAGAGGCCCACGAACGTTTTTGAGATACGCAGCTTCTTGGGTCTGGCGGGGTATTACCGGCGTTTTGTGGAAGGGTTTTCTCGGTTGGCAACACCGATGACAGCTCTGACACGGAAAGGAGCCAAATTTAAGTGGACGGACAAGTGTCTGAAAGCTTTTGAGGAATTGAAAACTTGACTGACTACTGCACCAGTGTTGAGTCTACCACAGGAGGGAGTGTCGTTCGAGGTATATTGCGATGCATCTCGAGTTGGACTGGGGTGTGTTCTGATGCAGGAACACAAAGTCATAGCATATGGCTCGCGACTGCTGAAGCCCCATGAGCAGAATTACCCAACGCACGACCTGGAGTTAGCAGCAGTTATTTTTGCCATAAAGTCTTGGCAACATTACCTTTTGGGGGTAAAATTTGTGGTATACACTGACCACAAAAGCCTACAGTATATCTTCACCCAAAGAGACCTGAATTTGACACAGAGGAGATGGGTAGAGTACCTGCAAATGTTTGATTTTACACTCTCCTATACGCCTGGGAAGGGGAATGTAGTTGCAGATGCACTGAGTAGGAAGGGAAAAGCTGAGGTATCCATTAGAGAATGGAAAATGATGGAACAGTTAGCAGTGCTTCAGGTATAGCCTGATCTTAGCAGTGGGGGAGTAGTCCTATGTCCTATCATCGCAATGCTAGTGTTATACCAACGTGTCCATGATGGCCAGTTGGGGGACCTGGACTGTGAAGTAATCCGGGCCCAGTTAGAGGCCGGTGAGATATCAGAAGAGTGGACAGAAGGAGCTGAACTTGAGTTGAGATTTCAGGGGCGCCTAATAGTACCGCCCTCCCTTCGAGAGGATATGATGAGGGAGTTTCATCATTCCCATTTGACTATACATCTAGGAGGGACAAAGATATATCATGCCATGCAAGCACAGTTCTGGTGGCCGGGACTGAAGAAAAGTATAGCAGAGTTTGTTTCCAGGTGCCTTACTTGTCAGCAAGTGAAGGCAGAGCACCAACGACCTACTGGTCAATTGCGGCCTTTGCCTGTGGCTGAGTGGAAGTGGGAACATATTACCATGGACTTTGTGACAGGACTTCCTACTACTTTAGGGAGGAAGGACATGATTTGGGTCATTATAGACCGATTGACCAAATCAACCCATTTCTTGGCTATTTGCGAGCGGAACTCCATCGGGACGTTAAGCCAGTTGTATATCAACGAAATTGTCCGATTGCATGGAATACCTGTGTTTATTGTTTCAGACAGAGATGCACGGTTTACCTCACGATTTTGGAGTGGTTTGCAAGAGGCATTGGGGACACGACTTAATTTGAGTACTGCTTATCACCCCGAGATTGATGGTCAGTCAGAGAGGACTATTCAAACACTGGAAGATTTGTTGAGAGCCTGTGTGCTTGATTTTGGAGGATCATGGGCTTCTCACCTTCCTCTAGTCGAGTTTGCCTATAATAACAGCTACTAGGCTTCTATAGGGATGGCCCCGTTTGAGGCTTTGTATGGTAGACCCTGTCGGTCTCCATTGTGTTGGGCAGAAGCTGGAGAGGCAGCTATGTTGGGACCTCAATTGGTCTAAGAGGCTACGGCAAAAGTACAGCTGATTAGGCAGCGCCTTCTTACAGTTCAGAGCAGACAAAAGTCTTATGCAGATCACCGACGCCAACCATTGGAGTTTTTGGTTAGAGACCACGTATTCCTTCGTGTTTCCCCACAGAGGGGACATAAGCGATTTGGAAGGGGGTCCAAGTTATCTCCGAGATACATAGGCCCATTTCAGATATTGAGTAGGGTCGGACCTGTTGCATATAGGTTGGCATTATCTCCAAGTTTGAGCAGAGTTCACAATGTCTTCCATGTATCCCAGTTGCGGGCATATCATCCAGGATCCCACACATGTGTTGGGCCCGGAGTACCCTGGATATTGAGGAGGATATGACGGTTGTCGAGGCACCTCTACGCATTTTGGATAAGCGCGAGAAGCAGCTACGAGGAAAGATTATTCCTTTGGTTCGGGTGTTATGGGAACACTGAGGTATGGAGGAAGAGACTTGGGAACGTGAAGCTGAAATGCGTGCTCACTACCCTGATCTATTCGAGGACGAACAACCCTGAAGGAGGGGAGGAAGGCAAACATCAAACATCAACATAATCAGGTACTATTGATTACTTCTTTTGCTGTTGTATATTGTGTTCATTGGTTGTAGTCATTTCCTTATTCCAAGTTTTCTTTTCGAGGATGAAAAGTCTTTAAGGCGGAGAGGATGTAAGGACCCGTGTTTAAGGGGTTCTTGGAGTTAGCCTTGAGTAAGACCTTGTCTTAGAGAATGAACATCAAAACAGTGAGGTGCTAGTCGAATGGAGAATTTTGACTGTACTTGGGCTCAATTTGGAGTTTGAGGCCCTAAGGGGTATTTTGGGAATTTCACATATATTTAAATATCCCAATTAACATTTATTTGAGGGTTTTTATTTTAAATATGAGTTGGGCTTAATAAAAATGGGCTGCTGAGCTTGATGAGGTGGGTTAGACAACCATGGGCTTTGGGCTGTAAACTGCTGGGCTTCAATTAATCAAAACTACGTAGTTTTGATTAAGAGGGGTCTATATAAAATGGTGGAGCTCTAAGGATTAGGGTTCTTGATCCTTGTAGCCGTCGAGAGAGAGAGAGAGAGAGAGAGAGAGAGAGAGAGAGAGAGAGAGAGAGAGAGAGAGAGAGAGAGAGAGAGAGACGGCCAGAGAGAGGGAGAGACGGCCAGAGAGGGAGGGAGATGATCCAAGGCCGGCGATATAAGGTTCCAACTGACAACGGGACACCGGAGGCGTTGAGGTAGCTAGGATACAACGATCTATTGTATTCCCAAATTCTTGAGGTAGGGATTTCTTTATCAACCCTTGAAACTCTCTCACAAAATTCTGGATTTTACCTGTCATGGATGAGTCCTGGAAATTTAGTAGTGGATCCTTTGTGACCCTTCTCTTACCCCCAAATTCTGTGAATGTGATGATGAGTATATACATATATATATATATGCGTGTGTTGGTTTATTGTGAGATTTTCAATATAGATATCTGAGGAAGAATTGATTTGGATGGTCTGGGTTTGTCTGGATGGGTAGTTGGGCATGAGTATAGGGGCTGGAATTGAAAATAGGCCTTGTATTCCAGGTTTGAAACCTAATAACTCACAAACTAACCGAAATTTGAGGTGGGTTATTTAGAGAGAAGTCTTTAGAATAACAAAACAAAGAAAACTGTGCAAAAACATGGCTGCACGCCATATTGCACGCCATATCCTCATATGGCGTGCAGGTCCAAATACCCTGAGAATTTACCCCAGGCTTCCTTAAGATGTATAAAAGGTAGGGAGCCAAAAATACCCTTGTACGTCATATGGCCCATATGACGTGCACCCTTCATTTTGCCTCTTTTGGCTGCCCCATTTAGCCAGAAGTCCCTTGTGTAGAAAATAGAGTGATTTGGATAATGTTCATGAGTTGAATTTGTCTAAAAACTTGCCAAAACAGCTCAAAAACACCTATATTGGTAAAACTGTAAACTGTGAATGTTAGTGAGAATGTTGTTGCACTGCATGAGCTGAGTGCACTGTTGATTTACATTAATATGTCTGAGTTATGCTTGCTGAGTTGCATTAACACATTTGAGCTATGTTCACTGAGTTACCTTGTACTGAGTTGAGATGAATTGCTGGGTTGCATTACTGAATTACACTTGCGTTTGAGCTGTGTTTATTGAGATGTACTTGAAATGTACTTGCTGAGGTGTTGTGAACTTGTGTTTGAGAATGAGTACCCAAATACTTGTGGGTTGAGCTGACTTATGGGCCAGGCACAACTACTGGACCGCTTTGAGATTTGGCCAGGACTACGGTCCTGAGCCTCGATGTAGCACTCACGACGGTGGGCTAAGTCTGCACCCATTCCTGAGGGTAGGTATGGCATCCGAGGAGGTGATGGCCATATCTGACTCGGGTGGAAAATGTTGCATCGGTAACCTTGCAACATTCGCTTGGATGTGGTATGTCATGTCGCCATGGTGGCGGGGTGTCCTCTGCCCTCCGGTGTGGGCACAGGTAAATGGCATGTTTCTGGGTGATGTTTGCTGCTTTAGCTTCAGGCACTACATGAGCACAAGTATACACTTGTAATGCATATTGTAGAGTGGGACGGGTCTAGGGAGACTGGAACCCTACTGAGCTATGGTTTGCTCACCCCTCCTATAAACTGTTCTTTTGTAGGGTCTAGCAGGTGGTAGGTGGAAGAGTTGTGGTGGTAGGCTACTGAGGCTGAAGACTTTATATTAATTTCATTGCTTTTGTGGATTTGTGTTTTTATGGTTTGGATTGTTTGTAAATAGAACATATTATGGTTTGATGGGAGTTTTTCCCCAATTTAGTTGTAAAGAACTTTGAGCCCCCTTGAAATGTAATAAATTGAGATATGGTTATTGTTTGATTTGTGGTTGTGTGCATGGTTTAGGGGCAGGAGCATGCCCCGTGGCATGTTAGCCTGGTTGTACAAGTTTGGGACAACACCCATGTCATAAGTCCTTTTTAGGTGCTTGCACCAACCCCTTGACCCTTCGGGTGCGGGCATGGGCAGTCACTACTCATTTCCATGTGAAAGGAAATTGGGACGTGACAAAAGGTAACTTTGATCCCTTACCAAGTCTCTCCAGAGAAGAATGTACGTCATTTTTGGGGTATTCTGATCTCGGAAAGAAAGGACGGGGAGCCCTGAAGCTTGGGTTCTCCGGTCAGGCACTGGCAACTCTTATAGTCATCGGACAGTGCTCGATGTGCAAGAAGACAGCTCGTGACTCTGCAAGTCGTGAGCAGATGAAGATCATGTGTAGTATACTACAGGACAGAAAGATTGACTGGGGAAATCAGATACTCAACTTGATCAAATCAAAGAAGGACCACTTTGGTCTGGTGCTTACCAAAGTTTTGAGGTACCTTCGTCCTGATGTATTCAACCACCAACTCACAGTACCCCTGCCTGCTAAATATATCTTTAAGAGCTTCTACGAAGACGGCCGGCTAGAAATCAAGCCACTGAAGAAGACCGGGTCAAGTGTGAGGAGTCGTGCAGAAGATACTGCCAGTTCAGTGAGAGCCCCAGTCCGTGTTCCAAGGCCACCGGCACCTATTCCGCCGACTTCTCGGGGTTCCTCTGCGTCCGCCGCAACGGCACATATAACTAAAGTGGTGGAGAACATTGCCAGAACTCATCTCCCCACTGATTCTACACCTGAGGGGGCCCCTCCTACCAAGTTGCCTAGGGATACTGCAGGAGTTAGAGAGCCTGCAGATGGAGGGCAGACACCTGCACAGGAAACCCCAGAGGATAGGTGTTCAACACCTGTTTTGTTAAGTTCTTTTGGGGAGTCTGAGCTACAACATTTTTATGTTGAATATGCCAAGGCTCAAATGACCCCCGCTGAGCTGAGGAAGGCTTGGATAGCCTTTGGAAAGCAGATGGTGGACAGAGACCATCTGATTTGCGGGTTGGTTGAACTGGGTCTAGTAAGGAAAGACCCAGTGGAAGCTGTGTCCATTGCTGCCCCATCTCCCATCCTGGTTGAAACCCCTGCCACATCTACTCCTCATGATGCTGAGATGGTGCCAAATGCTGAGGAAGAAGAAGCAGAAGAAGAAACTCTTGCTGCTATGGCTAGTGACTCCGACGCAGGAGCAGCTCCACAGGTCCCTATGCCTGTGGAAAGTTCTCAGATGGCTACTCCACCTAGTTGAATAGGGCCTAGTGAGGAAAGACCCAATGGAAGCTGTGTCCATTGCTGCCCCATCTCCCATCCTGGATGAAACCCCTGCCACATCTACTCCTCATGATGCTGAGATGGTGCCAAATGCTGAGGAAGAAGAAGTAGAAGAAGAAACTCTTGCTGTTGCAGCCAGTGACTCCGATGCAGGAGCAACTCCACAGGTCCCTGTGCCTGTGGCTACTCCACCTGCACCACACATTCATCAAGTGGCCACTCAGGTGAGTGAGGAGTTGGCAGCCCATATCCCAATGGCCATTCCGGTGCCTGCTGCCTCTCACTCCCGTTCCCTAACAGATGAAGAAGTAGATCTTCTTGCAAGCAAAGTCCTTGAGAAACTGATTTCTTCAGGTATCCTTAAAGCATCAGTATCTCAGGCTTTTGAGGAACGACTTGCTACAATGGAAACAGGTATGGAAGAGGTACGAACTCAAGTAGAATTATCTGACCGTACTCTAGACAAAGTGCAGCAAGAAATGACATCTCTCACACGTGTAAACTTCAACGGATTCAAACATCTGGAGGAACACTGCGAAGACATTAAGGGTGCTTACCAGAGACAATACCAAGGTCTCAATACTACCTTGGGGGCCATTCTCTCCGAATGTCATCGTCTTGCTAGTGGGGAGATTGCTCTAACCGTCAAAAACCCACACCCAATACCAATAGATAGGCCTGCACCTGAACAAGTTGATCCTACCCAACCAGCAGAGCCTACTCCAAGCTATTCACCACCTTCACCTATAGCCACTTACTCCCGTGGGCGAAAGTATGCGCACAGAACTACTGTCATTACAGATTCTAATGATGATGATGTGCCCATTGGAACATGCATGAAGAAGCATCCCACTGCGCCCTGCCAACCATCATTTTCCACTCAGTCTGGTCCTTCAACTACCCATCCAAGTACGGATGAGTATACCATGCCTGCTTCACCCACTAAACCAGCCGCTACTACCACTAACCAACTGATGGTGCCACCGCGCCCGTGACTATAGGAGCGAGCTCATTGAACTTGCAGCCTTCAACAGCTATGTTGGTGGAGATACCACCGCGCGAACTTGTGGCTATGAAGCATTCTTCACCGGCCCTGACCTGTGTCGATTACTACATGACGGTGAAGAAATGGATAATCTTGAGATGACGCAGTTCATCTTTGCACAAAAGTCATACCTAGAGAAGCTGCCTCTCCATATCCGCCGAGATACACGGGTGGAACTCTGTTTGCCGATCATGCAGGCTCAGCTCATCGATGATGCATCATTGATCGAGTTCATACAAGGTCGCAGATATGAGAACTCCTTTCGTCCATGGAATGAGGTAGACCATGTGCTCATCCCCTATTTGTCAACATCCCCGCACTGGTTTCTTCTCGATATTGACTTCAAGAACCAGAGAATCGTCATCTTCGACTCCAAGCCTACTACTCTACTAATCCATCGACGCAAACAACTCTGTGAATTCAACCGCACCCTCTCCCATGTCATGTAGGGATATTCGCATGGGTGTGGTGGATATCATCTTTCCAAACCCATGGAAATTACTCGAGTCAAGCAAGGCGTTCCTGCTCAAGAAGATGCTCACAATTGTGGGTTCTATGTTTGCCACTATATTCGCATCCTGACCACTACTGGCTTCCCTGCCCTCGTGCTTGAATTTGATCGTGTGAGCAGTCGAGCTGCCTCGTTACATTTGACTCCCGCTCAACTCCTGCGCGAGCAAGCCATTGTTTCTCTGTTTACACAGTGTAAAATATTCTGACTTTAAATCGTAACTGTCTTGTACTCTCTTTAATTGTACACTGCTCTCTCCACTTCCTGTGTTTTCTGTGTACTTACTTTATCTCAATTACTTTTTGTGTATGTCTTTGCTCTGCTGCCTGCTGTTCTGTAAACTTCTTGTATTGCTCCCATGTGATTTGTGTTCTGGTGCTTGTTCCTCATCTTTGTCATTTTAATCTCCTCCCAACTTTTCATATGCAAAGACATTGCCCATCAAACTCGTAGTCTCAAACTTCATGTTTTCACCCGTTGTCAGCTTACATTAAATAGGGGGAGATTGTTAGGAATATAGGATTTGATGAAGCTGCCAAAATATAGTCTAAGTATTGAGACTCGAAGAACCGAAGGTCGTAGGGTCGAAGAGTCGAGTTCGTAGAAGTGAAACTATCATAGGACGTATTGGCAAGAGACTCGTAGACTCATAGGGTCTGGAGACTCAAGGCGAAATAGTGACAGAACATTGTGATTCGTAGACTCACAGCCCGTAGAACTATAGAGTCCCTAAAAACACTTAAGTCAATTAACAGAACTTAAACTGCCACTAGACTCGAAGACTCATAGAGTCGTAGAGTCGAAGACTTCGAACACTGTTAAGAAAACAGGACTCATAGACTCGTAGTGTGAAGGTCGAAAAGTCGATGCTATAAAGACTAGCAAACAAATGAAACTGTAACTCAAGGGTCGTAGAGTCGTAGACTCAAGGGATACAGTTATTCTAAAGAAATTGTGAAACTTACAGACTCGGAGATCGAAGGCTAAGAGTTAGAGAGTTGTAGCTAAAGGGTCGTAGCCATACGGAGACTCAGTTTAAGAGCATCTGCAAAAGACTAAGGAAGAAAAGCGAAGTCTAAGACTCGTAGAGTCGAAGATTTTCAGAGCCACTTAGTCAAATAAAGTAAACTGAAAGACCCGAAGGTCGTAGACCCGCACAGCTAGGGTCGTAAACTCGTAGCTATAACAACAGGTAGGTTAGGCGAACTATGAAGAAGGCACTCTAAGCGTCATTCGAAGAGTCGCAGTCTCGTAAAGTCATAGACTTGCAGAGTTGTAGACTTTAGTTAATAGAGTGACACAAAAGACTAATCCAACCTGAACTCTAGCCTCGAAGACTCAAAGATATGAGTCGTAGACTCACTGAAACACTGTAAAGCCTGAAGCAAACTTTCGCAACTTCCAACAGGTTCTAACTGAAATCTTCGAGTCACC
Source organism: Taxillus chinensis (assembly GCA_023512835.1). Classification (NCBI taxonomy): domain Eukaryota; kingdom Viridiplantae; phylum Streptophyta; class Magnoliopsida; order Santalales; family Loranthaceae; genus Taxillus; species Taxillus chinensis. The sequence continues at coordinate 55,367,351 of CM042090.1, read as the reverse complement.
AAACCTACGAGGCATCTACCTTTGAGGCAAACTTAAAACCCTAAGCATATTCACTTAGTGATATCTTCAGCTAGGGTTTGTACAGTAAGCCTGCGCTATCCCGAGCAGGTGAGCGCATTTAATGACACATTAATTGCTGCCGACTACCCTCCACGGATGAATGGCCAAGATCGACTGCATGCCAAATACGCAAGTATGGGCATCCGATCTCAGAAATCGAGTAGATCAACCCATCCCCTAACATTCCGCATTTTCGGTAGGAAGTCGGTGCGTCGGGATGGACAACATGGCGCACGAGCACTTTAATCTTAAAAATATATCTCTCACACACTTAATGACAAAAATCAAGAGTCTAACCTCTCTCTCAAAAGAAGGAAACACACAAAACACAATATAATGGTTCTTATATACTTTAAAGAAATAATCTTTTGCAGAACCAACGCAAGAGTTCCAACGCTAGAAAGAGAGACTCTGAGGGAGAAAATATCCTAAGTGTTGTGCACCGTGTTGAACCAAGATCAAGATCAAACCTTTTGATCCATCATACTCTCTTGTTCATCCAAGATCCAGCATAATCATTGAGTCTAATCTCTGTGTTGTTTTCCACAATCCAAACTATCATAGACCAATTCTTTCACATCTGAGATCTGTTAAACAGAGAGCATTTACTCACATCTCAGACCTGTTTGATAGTTCATAACTCACATTTCGCTTACATTACTACTGTCGTCTTCTTCATCAATACTTCCACATAGTCATTCATAGACAAATCCAAAAGCAGCCATCAGTCTAGCTTCCGCAAACGACGAAAGTCTATTCACCCCCCTATAGACTCACTTTGGGACCTACAAAAAGCAATAAAGCAATTCGGGATTTATGAAGAAATGGGCCAAACTCCTTTGGCTCCTACTAAAAAGTTGAAGGCAGCAATCCAGAGGAAGAAGCAAGTGCCTCAACAGCTCGATGGAGATAGCTGCGGAGCCTTTGTCTATTTTTTCATCAAGTATTTCATAAGGGTGGATGAAGACTGGAACAACATCCACAACTATACGATGGAGCAGACAATGGAGATTCGAGAGAAGGCAGCAACAATGATCTTTAAGTATAGTATGTCTTATGTACCTTAATGTAAAATTCATGTATGAAGGCCGAATTATACTTTTGTTGCTGACTTAATGGAATATGGAAGTTATCTTTATTTCTGTATGTTATCTTTTTGCTTTACTTACTAGATTAGATTACAAAGGGTTTTGGCATATCTATATTGGGGGAGATTGTTGGATCAAGCCCAAAATGTGGATGATGCGAATAAAACCTTATGTAATTTGATTTGAGATCTTGCATGTTTATTCTTAAGTTGTTGTAGAAGATATGATCTTGATCATATCTTTACTCGTGAGAGAAAAGCTAAGGACAGGATACATAATTCTGATCCGGACAAATGTGAGCGTCGTCAAACACTTGGTAAATAACTAAGTCTTCATACGAAATAAGGATCACTAGTGCGGACCAAATGTTTAAAGCTTCGGACTAAGGAATCTGCGTCTAACACTTTAATGGACTGAGTTAAATAGATGCGAAATAAGAATCCTAGTCTACATCTAGAACGGAGTAAGAGAAAGTTATCGCGGAATAAAAAGCTAAGTCTTCCACTCAAGCGGACTAAGGACAAGAAGACACGAAGTAAGGAATTCGAGTCTTTCATTCATGCGGAGTAAGGAACAGCTTGTGCGGAATAAGGACCCAAGTCCTTTATTCGCACGGAGTAAGGAAAAGAAATGCGGAGTAAGGAATCCAAACCTTTTACTTATGCGGAGTAAGGATGCACTAATACGGAGTAAGCCATCCGGACCTTTCAACTCATGCGGAGTAAGGAACTCATGTAAAGTAAAGAACTCGTGCGGAATAAGGAAGCGCTAATATGGAGTAAGCTCTCTGGACTTCTCATTCACACAGAGTAAGGAAGCACTGACACGGAATAAGGATTCCAGTATCAAACTCACACGGAGTAAGCAACTACTGACACGGAGTAAGGATGCGAGCTTTATTAACACGGAGTAAGGAACTTTGCGACGGACTAAGAAAATCCTACTTCAATTTATCCACTTTGCATTCAAAGTCGTCATCTCTCTGAGTCCCGATGTAAGAAAAACTCGTTGAAAATCTAAATCATCTTACATGTGGATCACGCGAATATGTGGACATAACTTTAACTGCACTTGGGAACTCGCGAAGACACTTATGTTTTAAAGATCCAAGATCTTGAGCTCCACATCCGTAGCAATTGAGGCATAGAGATTACCGAGGAACAGTCAATGCTACACGCTACTCAAAAGAACAAGTTCCAATGATGTTTTCAAACGGTTGGCTATATATATTAACACTTGTATATTTTCATATATACGCGTGAAAGTGTGAATGCATATGCGTGTACATGTACAAGAGCTCTTAGAGATTAAATTGGCTAGTGTGTGAGTAATTGTAAACGAGTGCTTGAGAGTTTTCAAGTAGATCGAAAAGCTTCATTAGCTTTAATCTGCTTTATTTTGTTATAATTATCTCTTGATAATAAAACAGAATACTTCCTTATCTGGTTATCTTCCGCATTGATCTTATCTCTTAACCAATATAAGTGTTGTGTCAGAGACGAGAAAAGAGTTTTCAATTAGAGCCTATTCACCCCCCTCTAGGCTCCCAGGGACCAACAATGGGTGAGGCATCTTATGTGATAGGAATAGAAATATTCTGTGATACATCACAAGGATTGTTAGGATTGTCTCAAAAGGATTAAATTGATAAAGTATTAGAGAGATTTAAAATGAAAAAAATGCTTTGCAAGGATGGTTCCAATACAGAAAGGGGACAAATTTAGTGAGATGCAATGTTCCAAAAATGATTTAGAATGAAAGGTAATAGAGTCTATTCCATATTTGTCTGATATTGGGAGCCTATTGTATGTCTAGACATGTACCAAACCATGTCATCACCCGTTTTTGACCGGGCTAGTACTGGCTTTTGTGAAAGGACTCCATGCTAGTTCATTCCATTGATCCTAGAGTCATCCCTGCACAAGGCTCGCACAAACCATTAAAGAAAAGAAAAACACAGAGTCGCCACCAAACAAATTAAAGGTGTGATTGGGCACCTAGAAAAAGAAAGGTCTACGGTTCCAGAGAATTAGGTTCGGGAGTCGGTTACGTGTGGGGAAGGAAGAAAAATTCTTGCACCCCCACAACGCCCACAATTGGTACCTAGTCTTGATCTATGGGTGTTTGCTTGCTCTATTATTTATTCTAAAAAAAGAGTTTTTGTATTTTTAATTTTAAGAAAAAGAAAGATTTTAGGATCTAGGCCTTAAAACAACAAAGAAAAAGATTTTAATAAAGTAAATAAAAAGGGACATTCTAATTTTAGAAAAAGAATGTGGGATCTAGGCCCGTGTGACAGTATTGCATTTTTATAAGAAAACAAAAGTAATATTCCTTTTTTAGAAAAGAAAACAAAAGCAATTTGAATTCAAATAAGAAAATACTGCCACAATTGATATTGGCCCAAGCAGACTAGGATGTGAGCATCTAGGGCTCAACCCTCATGACCGCCCAGGCCTTGTTTAAATTTTTCTAGAAGAGATTTGAGTTTTGTTTTTTTTACATTTTATTATTTTTTTTGAAAATAATAAAGGAAGAAAAAAAAAGAGATGCAAGATGTTTGTTTTTTATATTTTCGTTTTTCTACTTTGGAGAGATGAAGAAAAAAGGAAAAAAGAGCAGTTTTTGGGTTTTATTTTTGAAAACAACGCAGAAAATAAAATAAAATAAAATAAATAAAAGTAGAGAACCTGGAGGAAAGAAAATGATGCAGGTGGGAGCCCCTTTTTCCTTTGAGTAATGCCTTCAAAGAGTTTCCTGAAAGCACAAAGGTTAGAAAAAGAATTTTTCCAGTGTCAGCTCCTCCCCGTGAAGACGAACAGTGATTCCTGGGGTGCTTTTTCCCTTAGAAAATGAGTATATCTCTCTTTGTGATTCCCAGGATACTCTCTCTCTCCCTCTGGTTTTTATCTCTCGGAAATTTAGTCAGAAAGCTCTCTCTCAGAATAACCTCCTCTGATACTTGATAATTGATGCCCCTCCTTACCTCTTGGGGCAGTCTATTTATAGGAATCCCAGGGGAGACAACCCGTGCCTCGGCATTTATTGGATGCCTTACAGTCCCCATGAGTCAACTACATCGTTCCAATGAATTAATGACTTCGGAAATGGAATTCTCGGTTCCCAGCGATTTACAATAATTCACAGTTCCCGTGCTTTGAAAAAGGAGTCCCAGTGCCTGAAAATAAATAAATTGTTTGAGATTATTTAATCCTCTGTTGTACCTGGACGCTTTGGTGGGTAAGGGCGGAATGCATTTCAGGATGTATTGGAGCCGTTGGGAATTAATGGTTATGCAATCCCCAAGGGTCAATTGTGATGTCCCGAGGAAAATGACATTTAATTACAGAGGTCTTCCGTCCCTATGCTCAAAAATGGAGTTCCGAGACATTTGAATGTAATATTTGGAGACTCCTCAATTCCCACGCTTAAAAAGAGGGTTGAGACACCTGGCATTTAATGCACTTAAAAAGAATTTTCGGAGTCTCGATGCTTTGGAGTCACTCCCAGGCACTGTGAGGAGCTATTTTGGAGTTTTTCAAAATTATTGACCAGGTTTGACCTCCGGATCTAGGCTTATTCCGGATCAGTGCCCTTATTCCGCATCAATAGGTCCTCATTCCGTATTAACAAGTCCTTATTCCGCACTAATGAGCTTATTCCGCATCAATAGGTTTAGCTCGGATTTGACCAAGTTTGACCTCCGGATCTGCGCTTATTCCGGATCAGTGGCCTTAGTCCGCATCAGTAAGTCCTTACTCCGCATCAGTTGACCAAGTTTGACCACCGGATTTGGGCTTAGTCCGGATCTGTAAGTCCTTACTCCGCATCGATTGACCAAGTTTGACCACCTGGATCCGGGCTTAGTCCGGATCAGTAAGTCCTTACTCCGCATCAGTTGACCAAGTTTGACCACCGGATCTGGGCTTAGTCCGGATTTGACCAAGTTTGACCGCCGGATCTGGGCTTAGTCCGGATTTGACCAAGTTTGACCACCAGATTTGGGTTTCCCCAAAAATTTCCATGTGTGGGCTCGGTCGCCACATGGCGCCTCTACTTGGGCTTCCTTAGGCCTCTCTTGTTATCACTTGCTGTGTAAGGAGAGTGCCTTTGTATATATACTGGGCGAAGTAGAAGCAAAACTGGCAATGTGGGACAAACATGCATATGAAGAACCAAAATTCGTGAAAAATTGGCAGATTTCTGGGACAACTTCAAAAATTCATAACTTTCTCCACAGAACTCGGATTAGGGCCAAATTGGTCTTGTTTTGCTCTAAATTCTGTTATCTATCTCCTGAAATTGGAATCACTCCAAACGGATCATCCATTTAGGAGAAAAGTGGGAAATACCGCATAGAGGTACATGATAAAGTGAGCATTCTGCCCGTCCGATTCAAAAATTCATAGTTAATTGCATAGAACTCGGATTACCTTCAAACCAATTGGAGATGATAGATAAAGATGTTATCTAACTAATGCAATTGACTTTGTTCAGATCCAATGAGTATTGAGAAAGTTATTGGCAAAATAGTGCGCTGCGCACTAGTTGTCTCCCCCAAATTTGCACAAGGTTTGGTTGCCAACTTTGAAAAATCATAACTAATTGAATACAACCCGGAATATTCTCAAACCAATTGGAGATGATAGATAAAGATGTTATCTAACTAATGCAATTGAATTTGTTGGATTACGACAAGTATCGGGGAAGTTATTAATAAAATAGCGGGCTGCCCACCGGTTGTCCAATTCAACTTGATGTTTTTATCATAATCATTTCATTTCTCCTCGGAATCAAGCGTGGTCAAGTGCGTTATTCTCCGATTGTCATCCTCTGTCACTTAGTGGTCCTTCGCCAAGTACGGTTGCGATCTAACCTGGTCAAAATGGGGTACAACAAACCAGACATTAGTTTTGTTGTTGGGATGTTAGGCCAATATCAAAGTAATCCTGGAATAGATTATTAGAAAGCTATAAAGAAAGTGTTTAGATATTTACAAGGCACTAAGGATCACTTGCTCATATACAGGAAATCCAACCACCTTGAGGTGATTGGGTATTTAGATTCAGGCTATGCAGGTCGTGTGTATTCAAGGAAATCTGCAGTTGATTATATATTCCTATTAGCTGGAGGAGCAGTTTCATGGAAAAGTGGAAAACAATCCATCATTGCTACTTCCACTATGGAGGCTGAATTCGTGGCATGCTTTGATGTCACTGTTCATGCATTATGGTTGCAGAAGTTTGTTTCAGGCCTAAACATTATTGACAGTATAGCTAGACCGTTGAGATTTTATTGTAAGAATTCTGCAGTTGTTTTTTTTTTCAAAGAATAACAAGTATTTTAACGGTGCAAAACACATGGATTTGAAGTACTTGTCAGTTAAAGAAAAAGTGCAAAAACATACTATCAATTGAGTATATTGGTACTGATCTGATGATAGCGGATCCGTTGACTAAAAGATTACCACCCAAAACATTCATTGGGCATGTTGGAAGTATGGGTGTAATAGATAAATCCTTGTTGACATGATATTCAGATGTGTACATTTGGTTATTAGCTTTTGACATTTGTGAATTCAATTATAGTTATGTTTTTGGTTATTTATTTGTAACTTACATTATGTTATATATAGTATTGTTTTAGCGAGATAATAACGAATGCAATAATTAAAGTATATCCCAATTAAAGATTCTAAATTGAGTTGGTTTTGTGATACATGGAAGGAATCATGTCGTTTGATGACTTGTAACCACCATGATCTAATCATTTTAATTTAATTACAGATTTCTTGATTGATTCAATGAAAGGTGCGCACTTAAAGTTGCTGAATAATCAAGTCTTGACATGGGCCAAGTGGGAGATTGTTAGATTATTTTTGTGTTTTTTAATAATCTATTATATGGCCTATGTAATTAAAAGGCCTTGTTGGTCCCTGGTAGCCTAGAGGGGGGGGGGGGGGTGAATAGGCTTAAATCAAAACTTTTTTCTCACAGGTGTAACACAATTTGGTTAAAGGATATATAATCAGTGCAAAAGATAACCAGATAGTGAAAGTATTTTGCTTTATTATCAGATGATAATTACAACAAAATAAGCGGCAATTATAGCTGATTACACTAGCACTCGGCTTTTACAATTACACACACTGGCGTTAATAATCTCTATAAGCTCTTGTACAACTTTTCTCACGCGCGTATCAGTTTTTCCTTTTATGTGAACGCTCCCTTTTAATGTACAACACTACAGATATATATAGACATCCTAGGAATCTATCTTGGAACTGTATTTTCCGAGCACTGTGTAAACATTAAGTTCTTCTCGGAAAATACTTCTGCTATAACTGCTTCGGATGTGGAGCTCGAAATATTGGAAGATAAGTGAATTAAATTACTTCGCTTGATTCCAATTACATTTGGGACTACATCCACATCTCCGAGTGGTCCAAATGTAAGACAATTTAGATCTTCAATGAGTTTGTCTTACATCGGAACACAGCGAGCTGATATCATAAATGCGGTATTGATAAGTTGAAGTAGCATCTTTTTAGTCCGGTGTAGATTTCCTTACTCCGTATCAACGAGGTTCGGATCCTTACTCCGCATTAGTTATTGCTTACTCCGCATCAGTCGTCCTTACTCCGCATCAGTCATTTCTTACTCCGCTCGAATGAAAGACTCGGATTCCTTAGTCCGTATCTTCTTTTCTTTAGACAGCTGGAGTGAAAGACTTAATTCTTTCTCTGCAATAAATCTCTCTTACTCCGAATGAGGCGTAGACCCGGATTCTCATTCCGTATAACTGACTTAGTCCAATCAACAATAAGAGCGCGGATTCCTTAGTCCTTTTGACAAGTGATTAGTTCGTACGAGAGAGTCCTTACTCCGGATTGTAATGACCCATGTGTAAGAGGTTAACCACAAACACCTTGGATGTTGGTGCACAAGTTTGAGGTAAGAGATGAGCCCAACAGGGGACTTTTGGGAGGTGCATGTGACAAGTGATAACGTGCATTTATGCCCTAGGATGATGCTATGCATATACAGGCGGTTTTAAGCTGTTTTGGTTGATCTTGGAGCTCACTTTTGATATGGTAAATGGCCTCAAACAATTGGCGTGGAAGAACAAAAGTTGCTTAGAATGAGGTTCTCTACCTACCACAGAAATTTCAGAGCATTTGGAGTTGCACGTGAATTCACCCATTTCACGTGCAAGCATATTTTTGCTTCTCAGACCTCTACAAGATGCAAGAAGGCTTGGGGTGAAGTTTGAGTGCATTTGGAGCTACACGCCAATTGGGGAATTGGCGTTCAAATTGGCGTGCAGGCATATTTTTGCATGGTTACCTTAGTTTTGTTATTCTAATCATCTTTTCCCAAAGGACCATGTTGGAATTATGGATATTTTGTCGAGTATGGATGCGGAAAGGTTGTAACTTGTGTAATCAAAACTACGTCGTTTTGATCTTTGGGGTTCACTTAATCAAAACTACGTCGTTTTGATGTTGTGTTGTCTATATAAGGATGAAGAGCCCTCTGTTTTAGGTTTAGGGTTTGTTGCTCCACCAGCCGTCGCAGAGACAGAAAGAGAGGGAAGGAGAGCTGCTGGCTTGCTGCCGGAGCGTCTTGCGTGAGGAGGACGGCGTCTAGCGCGGGAGCAAGAGCAGGAGGACGTTTCCAAGGTAGGGGTTCTGTCTCACCTGATCTGTTCTGGGTTAGGCCCTGTGTAGAGGATTTATAGAGCTTCTACTGTTATTGTTATACTATCTATATGTAAATTCATATAGGGGTGACCACCTATATGAATGTTGGCCTTCAGTGGCAAGTATGGGTTGAGATTAGGCCTGTGTGGCACTGCACACTAGGTGTTTGATATTATGCCTGTGAGGCCATGCATGTTATGCGTTTGATGTTATACCAGGGTGGACATGCATGTTAAGTGTTTGTTGTTATGCCTGAATAACTGAGATATATGTTAAATGTTTGTTGTTGTCTGTGTAGCCTAAGAAGCCTGAGAGGCTGAGGCAATGCTTGTGTACCTGTGCGGCCTAAGAGGCTGAGTTGATGTCAGTGAGATTGACTGTGGAGCCTGAGAGGCTGAGTTAATGTCAGTGAGACTGACTGTGGAAACTATGCCTGAGAGGCGGTTAAATCATTAGCCTGAAGAGGCGGTTAAATCACTTGTGGTTTTTGTGGTGGATAATTGTGACTACTGATGTGGTTTGTTATTGTCTGTTGGAATTATTGTAACACGACACTGCACTTGTACACATGGCATGTAGATGCTAGGAGCATGGGATGGGTTGGGGAGACATGATCCCTATTGAGCTGTGGATGCTCACCCCTCCTACTATGGTGTGTTTTCTTGCAGGAACCTACAGGAGTTAGGTGGGAACACCAAGGTGGAAGAGTTCTATTTTGTGGCTTTGTTTTATGTTATTTGCATTATGTAATTTTATTGAGGCATTGTAACCCCAACGGGGAGATATTGTAATGAAGGTTGAAACACAATAAAGGCATGTGGTTTCAATTAAATAATTGTGTGATTTTGGTTTCTGAAGTGTATGTTGTGTTCCACCCCTTTATCCAAACCCGGGTAAAGGGAGGGTCACGTTCCGGTCTCCTCGGGTTGGAAAACCGGGGCATGACACGGATGAAGACTTGGTTATTTACCAAGTGTTTGACGACACTCATGATGACCCGAATCAGGATTATATATCCTGTCCTTTGCTTTGCTCTTACAGGAGTAGGTCCGGATTAAAGTTTTATCTTTTGCACAGACTTAGAATAAACATGAAACAACTTAAATCAAATTACATTGGGTTTGATCCGCATCATCCAAATTCTAGGTTTGATCCAACAATCTCCCCCAATATGGATATGTCAAAACCTTTGTAATCTGATCCAGTTAGGCAGCAAGATATACACAAAGATAAGGGTAAATAAAAGAAATTTCCATTATGTCAGCAACAATAATACAAAGTAAGCCTTAGTATAAAAGTTATACTAACAATTGTAAGGCTTACTATACTTGAAGATTTTAGTTGCTGCCTGCTCCCTTAGCCGCTTAGACTGTTCTTTAGTGCACAAGAAAAAATAATTCCAATTGGGATCATACTTCAAAAGGTGCCTAATAATGTAACAGACATAGGCTCCACAGCTTTCTCCGTCAGGTTGTTGGGGAACGTCTCCTTTGGTCAGAATTGTCGAATTGAGAAGAGCATTGGGAGGCAGAGGAGGTTGGCCAATTGATTCGAAGAGTCCACTCTGTCTGACAGCGTCTGACAGAGTCTGGAGCAGTGGTCTGAGTTGGCTTTTTCTCATCTGGTGTCCCATAACCTGATGGGAGTCGTGCAGAACAACTCTCCTATCCTTGATAGAAAAGACTGCGAGCATGTGATGAGGAGTGCTGATCCTGTATGGAATGAGAATAGTTATAAGATTTTTCTATGGCTTACTGTTCTCAGTTGTTCCATTTATGAGGGTCTGAATGAAGTAGATTTCAGGAAGGTAGTGATCAAGCCAGCAAGGTAGGATATCGAACAGATGCTCTTCTTGATACAAGGTGGGAAACAACCTCATCTCTTCCTTTACCGCCAAGGTGAAGTTGTCAGTGTCCTCAGTAGAGAACTGTCCTTTCTCCGACAGTAGGGTGCTTATGTCTTCAAGGGAGAAAGGGGACAGAGATGACAAGAACCTTTTTGGGGTAGAGGGAGCAGCACTCGCATATACTAACATGGTTGCAAGTACACGCCCATCTGTATCATATGGATCGAATTCCGCATATGATGGGAGAAACGTGACTTGTGGAGCCTGATCAGAAGAGGAGGGAGTTGCAGTGGAGGAGCTGGGACGGTCAGAAGGAGTGGGAGCAACACTGGACGGTCCAGAGAAGCAGATGCGTTTGGGAACCGGGAGGCCCGGAGGAAGGCTGAGTGCAGGTCTTCGGCTTTGGCTGGGAACGTCAGTAGTATCAGGAGCAGTAGTGGAGGGAGCTGGATCAGATGAGGCATTCTCCCCCTGTTTGGCATATCGGCGAGGAGGTCGAGAGGGACGACCCACAACCTAAGTCAGATCCCGGACAGAGGTGGAGAGGCCCGAAAGAGATTGGGCAATAAGGTCCAGCCTACAATCCAGGGAGAGAGAGGAGTTGGAGAGAGCGGAAAGGATCTGGGTCCTGATTTCATCAACTTTGTCAGCAATGACCTGGGCCCGGGAACGATTGTCCTCCGCAATACGATCTAGCTGAGCAGAGACCGCTGCTTCAGACAGGATCGTGGCAAATGAGGGACGCCCATGGCCAGAGGCAGGAGGCTTGGAGGACTACCCCGCATGTAGAGGGGCAGGAGTGCGTAGTGCGAAGGAGTCAGCAGGTGGAGAGAACGATGAGGGAACAGCAGCAGCAGCAGGTGTAGCGGAGCCACTCTGACCGGAGAGGTCAATGAGAGGAATGTCCGCAGGAGAGGAGGGACCAACCTCAGCAGAGATAGGAGTCCGTGCGTCATGAGCAAGTCCGGAAGAGGCAGCATCAGTTGGAGGTGCGGCCTGAAGCAGAGACGGCGTGAGAAAGCTGTGTTTAGTGTTCCAAATAATCATAGCTTCCGGGGTTTGGGAATGTTTGGTGTAATACACCCGGAGAGCAGATTCAGGGATGTCGGCAGTGTGAGCAAGACTGAAATGGAGCTAGCAGTCAGTCAGAATATCGGAGGGAAGATGGTCGAGGTAGTCATTAGGGTCAACAAGGCGTGCTGGAGAGGCAGCTGGAGGAGAGGTTGACAACGTGCCATGTACATGCAGTTCAATGTTCACAAGGAGGAAATCTACAATTTCTTCCAAGGCATCAGTGGCCAAGTTATCAGTGAAGTTGACGTTCTTAACTGGGCTTTCACTAATGGCCACATCACGAGACTTCAGCTGGATGAGCTGCTCGAGTACATCACTCAAGATCAACAAGCAACGTCTCATCCATCTACCCGACCATGGGAAGCCCCGGAGCCAACTCCTGCTGCTTCTTATGAAGACTTACGGAAGCAAACTGCTCAACTACAAGAGGCACAGGCGGAAACCGTTCAGGAGATCGGGCTGTTGAAGAAAAATCAAACTCTAATCCTCAAGGAGCAGAAGGAAGTCAAAGGGCTGCTCGGTAAGATCTGGAAAGCCCTGGGAAAAAAGAAGAAGACAACTCCTACACCTCCTGTGGAGGATCTATTTGACGCACCGTCACCTCCGGTCTGACGACACGCTGCGCATAGCGAAGAGACACCGGAGTATCCACAGTATCCGCAAGAGGCGGAGCCCTATACCGCGTCACCCTTCCCTCCAGCAGTTCCGGTTTATTTCCCACCACCAGCCGGGCCCAGCTCTTCACAGGCTCTAGTTCCCTTAATTCAGCCGTTGCAATGGTGGTCTGGCGCGTCTTCCGAAGCTCCCCAGGACGATGACCTAGGGGAGCCCGTTTATATTCATCTTCATCCGGCCCTCTCCACTGCTGATGCCACAGCTGCTTTTCAGCAGTTTACTTATGGAGACACCTTGCAAGCCCGTTTTACACGTGATTCAGAAGTCTTCACGTCATCTTATTTACAGCGTATCTTAGCTGATGAGTACTTATCTTCCGATGACGTTGACTTATTCTGCCGTACGATGCGACATGTGGTGGAAGCCGAGCCCAACGACTACCCTATGGCTCAGTACACTTCTATCATGCTGTGTGAGATTTATGAGCAGCCCTTAGAGGAACATATCTTCCGCCGGCGGATGAATGGAGCTGCAGAAGGACATCGCTCTTGGCACCAGGTCCACGAGGTTCTTATACCGGTCCTCCTTGAACGACACTTTGTACTCTTGCAGTTGGACCTGATCGTGGGCCATGCCGTCCTTTATGACCCGAGCCAAGCCCATGGGTTTTCCACACGAAAGAAGAAGCTGGTCCATGGTTTCTTGAAAAAAATCAAAACCGCACTCCGAAAAGAAGGGTGTTGACATCCAAGTTACCTCTGGTGCACTTCAATGAAATGGAGCTTCCCAACAACCTGATCAATTTAGTTGTGGGATTTTTTGTCTGCTATTATTTGATAGCTCTATTACAGCATAAGGATACTTGGGCACTCACAGGAGAAACCTCGGCTGACTTTGTCGCACGTCTTCGACGCATGGTGGCCCATGTTATCTTCTACTATAGCCTTCCCACCAACCGGTAACGCTCTTTTTCCTTTTACTTTTTCCATGCTCTGAGGACATCGCATCGTTTAAGTATGGGGGGGGATTTCCCTTGAACCGGTTGCTTGTTTGGTTGCCTGCGTGCGTTACTTTTATTTTATGTTTTTGCGGTGAATGTTTGTTTTGCCTGTGAGGTGCAATGGCTACCAAGGTATGACGATTCTGGTTGCCTTTACTGACCACCTTAGTATCTTGTTGTGATAAAGCTGTTTCACTCGTTAAGGTGTGTTATAAGTTAGTTGAGCATGTCTTTACTTGTTGAATGATATCACCATGATTTTGGAGCTGACGTTTGAATAGTAAAGCTGAGCATGTTATGTTAGGATGAGCTTTGTAAACCCTGAAGTTGAGTGCAGAATAGGCATATACTTTTTGAGAGCACCATTATCTTACCTTTGAGTGTATTTTATGGGTTATTGGGTTATCAATTCGCTCTTAATATTCATTACTAGCTATTTGATAGTTGGAGTTACTTAGGCATAAGAAGTACCTGTTGTGCTCAGTGTTTGGTGTATGGTGTTCGCGATTCCAGTATTCTCGCTCAGTTCTAGTTCTTGTGAAAAAAAAAAAAAAAAAAAAAAAAAAAAGGGGGCTTGTGTGAGGACAATAGCAGAGTGAATAATCCATCAAGGGAGAGCATAAAATGCAACCTTGTAAGGTTATTACTAAAAATAAAAAAAAAAAAAAAAAAAAAAAAAAAAAGGTGTTTGCCAGAATAAAAGCCACAATGGCTTACTGTTTCTATGTATTTTTGTTTTCGTGCTGCCGCCATAATGGCTAAGCTGTTTGTCTTGCAATTTGTTTCACAAGTGTGAGGTTCCATCTTTAGCTCCAAGTGTTGGTCCTAAAGTAGACTAGAGGGTGTGTCTCCCTTGACGAGCACAGTGGGGATCTCTTATGTTTACGTGGCAAAACTTAATCAATAGTTAGTAGTGGGTGAAAGAGTAAATCCTTAGCTGCTAGGCATTGATAGTAGGGCCTGAAAGGAGAGAAAACAAAGTGACCTTTAAGTGAGGCTGCTCTAACCTTGGTGCGGACTTTCAGGGGGAGCTAAGTTCATTTTATCCTGGCATGTTTGCTTCTATCTGGACTGTTAGTAACGACATTACATGGTTGTTGGACTTAATAGTCAGGGCATGTGTTGATTAACTTATGATTCATTTTTAGCTATTGGAATGTCTACTTCATCATGATAGGATTGTATGCCTTGGGAAACCATGCCTCTCTTGTTTGTTAGTTTATTCGTCTTTTTTGTTTGACTGTGTGTTTATTTCTTTTTGCTTGAGGACAAGCAAAGGTTCAAGTATGGGGGAATTTGACAACGTGCATTTATGCCGTTATCCTATGCCTTATATAGGGTGTTTTAGCGTATATTTTGTACCTATTTGCATGTTATTTTCGACATATTTGCTCTAACCCCTAGGAAGACCCCTGTTTAGTGTATAGTGGTACTTTTTGAGTGTTTTTGGCAGGTTTTGGAGCAACCTTGTCCCACACACTTTGGCTAGATCACTCCATCAACTCACAAGGAAGCTATAGGAAGAAGATGGAAGCAAAATGAAGGCAAAATCAAGGTGCACGTGAAATGCCTTCTCACGTGCATTCTCACGTGCACGGATTTTATTGCATGGATGCCTTCTACAACTCAAGAGGAAGCTTTGGAGCAAATTGGAGTCAAATTGGAGCTGCACGTGAAAAGAGTCTTCTCACGTGCATTCTCACGTGCAAGCATATTTGTGCTCCCAATGATGTATTTTGTTGTTTTAATCATTTTCCTCTAAAGAACTGGGGTCAAATTTGGTGTAGTTTGAATTTTATTTCGCCTAGAACGTCGATTAGTGTCACTAACCAAAACGACGTCGTTTTGGTTGCGACCACATTTATAATTAGGGCACACCTTTTGTAACCCTAAGTTGGCCCACTAAAACCTATAAATAGGGGTCTTTGGAGGCATTGAAAATCATCTTGAGTGGGAGAATCTGATCTGAGTTCTGAAAAGAGCTATAGCCATTGCTAAAAGATCGGATTGTCCTTGGCAAGGAGTGAGTTTGGGCAGCAGACGCCGGAGTCTTTGGAGGCTGGAGTCCTGGTTCATCTTGGGGTCTTCCTTTATTGTCTTGGTACTGTAATCATGTTCTTTCCTATGATTGTTATTGTTTTTGTCATGATTATGGAGTAGTCTTGTTAGTCTAGGGGAGCAATGTAGCCCCCAATAAATTGTAGTCAGTTTGGTTATGGTTGTTCAATAAAATAAATTCAGTTCTTGTTTAATTCACTTGTATGAAAGCAAATGCCTGATTTATGCATGATTAGGTAATCTTAGCCCTTGTCTAGGGTGGAACACTAGTGAATTAGATTTAATATTGCATGATGGACCAAGTCCGCAACTATTAGATTGTTTATCTACCTTGATCACTTTTATTCACATGGACCAAATGGGATAAAAGCCTTAAATCTATCTTAGCATGGACCAAATGTAAGATAGGTAGGAGATAATCAACATGAACTTGAACTAGAACATAAATCAAGAACAAGAGCCATAACCAGATTAGTACAATCGATTGGGTGGTAAACATTGTGACCCTAGATGTCTATACCAACCGCTTGCCAACATTCTGATTTAATATCTTTTTGTTCAAAATATTTGCACAACAAACATCAATTGTCCAGACATAAAATCAACTTGTTAGCTTAGTGCTTGCTGCTTAACAGCATTAGCTACCTCCCTGTGGGTTCGACAACCGGAGTCTTAATACTCCATTTTATTACTTGACCAGTGCACTTGCTGCAAAACCTTCAGACATAATTTATGTGGGTCAGAGGTAGGTATGTCAGCAATGACAGCAGCAACTGCTGTAGTCACCGGAGAGGTGGGTGCAGGAGCACCAGCAGCAGCATCGGCAGCAGCAGCAGGAGAGATAACAGCAGGGGCATCAGCAGGAGGGGCTGAAGAAACAGTGTCATGAGGAAACGGCTGAGAGGGCCCTGCAGCATCATGAATACTTTGCTGCGAACTGCGGGAGCGGCAACGGACCGAATGCGTGAAGACCGGGGAGCGGAGCTAACCTCGTGACCCGAGCTGGGGGCAGGGTTGCCAACGAAACTATCGTGATGTTCCGATACAACAACGTGTGCACGAGAGACAGGAGGACGGCGAACAGTAAGCGTCCCATCGGAGGTGAGATGACGAAAGTAAAAATTTTGCGGGAAAGGAATCGTCAACTGGTCCTGGAAGTGCTCGGGGCGCAGATGTCTGAAAAGGTGGGAGAGAATCCGTCCGAAAGACGAGTTCCGTTTGTCATTCCGCAAAATCCGAAAAAGAAAAGCTCAAAGACCACGTACATTGCTAGGAGCGAATCGTACGGGACTGAGTCAAGCGCCGTAGAGCGAGCCAGTAAGCATCGACTGAGTATGGTGGCCATACAGCGGTAGGGGCCTTGAAAAGACTTTAGCTTGTATTCCTTCACTTTAGAGGGACATCCCATGGCAGTAGCCATGGTTGAAGCGCTCGGCCGGAAATCACTGCCACTGGGGAGATGGAAGGCGTCACAAATCACTTGAGGAGTGATCTTAATGGGTTTTCCTCGGATACCAGAGACAATCGAGTGGTCACGGGATTCGAAGTGCTCATAGAAAGATCTGACGTCTGACATGAGAAGATCAGCAGGAGCAGAGACGATGTCGAGGAGACCACTAGAAGCTAACAAGGAGAGAACCTCCTCAAGCCAGGCAGGAGGGTCGGAAATGCCGGCCCAATCGACAAGATGGCCAGGAACAACGCCGTAGAGAGCGGAAGATGCCATTGAAATTTGAAGATTGAAGGAGAAGGAAGGGGAGGTCTTTGGTGAATAGAGAGCAACGAAGATTTAGGGTTCTGAGTAATGAAAGTCATATCCTCGCGCTCGCGTGAGAGTTCAGTATAAATAGGACCCATTCCGTGGAAGCTGGCGGGTCTTGGGCTTAAGCGAGATGAGCAGTGATCCGCTTGACAATCCGATGTCATTAGACTTGATGTATTAGCGCCGCCGAGTAAACTAATGACGTGGAGGCCATGCTAACCATTCAAATGACAGCTATATTCATACTGCCGAATTTTGAAAAGACAAATTACAGGGCTCGAGACGTGCATTTAATAAACCATCATTAGTCCTCCTCAAAAAGATGCGATGTAAGATAATCACTTGGTTTATCGCGAATTGAGAATTCCAAGATTTAGGAGGAAGCAAACCGACTCTCATCCGGGCTTGATAGTGTTCGTGTGAACTAATATCCGGATGATAGACTGACTGTCCGTAAAAGCTGAGTGATGATTAAGAATGATTCCTTTGCTATCTTGGTGTCGAGGAAATAAGAAGTACCACAACACTTCAAATCCGAGATATCAAAGCAAGATAAAGCATTAAAGTGCAAACCGAATCTGAACCTGTAGCTGAATACATAAACTAAAGAAACAGTAGACTAACAGGTTGAGTTAGTACGGATATGGATCAAATAGTCTTGGTGAGAACATCATAATCCGAACTAAAAAGAGATAGAACTTATGCATATGGAAGAATAGTAACAAGACACATACATATGAATTATGATCAAATTACTGAAGAAAATGCATATAGCAGTTGATAAACACATAAGTTCATATAGGTCAACATAGCGAAACCTTCATACTGACAGTGATAGCTAAGATAAATTAAAAATCATATGATTTTCTCAAGTTAGGATTCATGAGTGAAACTGGAAATATGAACACATGTCAAAAGCAAGCAGATGATTGTCCGATTAAAATGCACAGTTGAGGAAAGAAAAACATCCAGCCATGCCACAATTCCGATTCATCATTGCATGTCCAGTCAAATCCGGAAGTGAAAGTTTAGAGGTAGGAGCATCCGAGACATAAAAGGGATCATTACAGAGGTAATAAATGAAGCTTTTGCTCCCCCTTAGATTATGCGATACTCTCAGTGAAAGACTCCCCCTCAGATAGACAGTCAGGAAAGAGATCATGAGACACATACGAGGGGTATTACTAGATTGAATAATAAAGCATTTTCTTCCCCGTAGACCATGCGGTCCTCTCGGTTGACATTTCCTGCTTAGAGAAAGTTAGCGCTGTCTACCCTTTTAGGAAACTACACTTCAGAAGCTGATCAGACTACGACTGCATATACATCCGCCACACATTCCAAGCTAACCCATTTCATATCTTCAACTATACATGATAATAGAGCAATCTAAATGAACCAGCATTTATCATGTGGTGGAGAATGAGAAACAAGATCATGAAATCCTAAAAAGATTATTCATATAAGTTTTAATCAAGTTGGCTTAAACGACTTCAGTCGAGAAACGCAAGCATCCTCCCAATACAAACCTTTGGTATTCATCAGACGCAAAGGACACGTTAAGCAGTAAGTTTGATCAAAAATTAAATTCGGTATGAATCCTTTACTTTCAATAAATGCACAATGCATGTTCTGAAGACATATTGTTGATTGATTTAAGTGAAGCTATGCAGAAAAGTGAAGCATACCTAATCGGAAGAGTAGTTCAGAAAATCTTGCATCAGGTAGAGGCTTTGTAAGAATGTCTGCCAGTTGATCTTCAGTAGCAACATGTTCCAGAGATATATACTTTTTGAGAACATGATCGCGAATGAAGTGATACCTTACCTCAATGTGCTTCGTCTTTGGGTGCATGACAGGATTGTTGTTGATAGCAATGGCACTGGTGTTGTCGCAGTAGAGTGGAATAGATGTCATGTTGAAACCGTAGTCGGTAAGTTGACTTTGCATCCAGAGTAGCTATGCATAGCAACTCCCAACATCTATATATTCCGCCTCAGCAGTAGAGGTTGATACGGAATTCTGCTTCTTACTGAACCATGAAATTAATCTATTTCCGAGAAACTGACACGTACCGCTTGTGCTTTTCCAGTCGATGCAACACCCAGCAAAATCAGCATCAGAGTATCCGGATAAGGTGAAGTTTGACTCCTTTGGGTACCAGAGTCCCAAATTCATCGTTCCTTTGAGATACCTTAATATCCGTTTTACATGAAGCATATGTGACTCCTTGGGATTCGCTCGATATCATGCACGATGCAAGTTGCAAACATAATGTCCGGGCGACTTGCTATAAGATACAGCAAGGATCCTATCATCCCTCTGTATTCAATCACATTTACTGATTTGCCGTCCACATCAGGGTCTAACTTGGCACTGACTGGCATCGGAGTCTTGACGGGAGATGAACCTTCCATACCAAACTTCTTAATAATATCACGTGTATACTTAGCTTGGTTAATGAAGATCCCTTCCTTCAATTGTTTAACTTCTATTCCAAGGAAGTAGGACAGTTCTCCCATCATACTCATCTCAAACTTGCTAGTCATCAACTTTGCAAACTCTTCACAAACCTTCGATTTGATGATCCGAAAATGATATCATCCACATATATCCGTACGATCGAGTGTGTCCATTCTCTTTTCGTAGAAATAAAGTGGTGTCTATCTTCCCTTTTTGAAAGTTGTGAGCAAGTAGGAATTACGACGATGTGTCGTACCAGGCTCTTGGAGCTTGCTTCAACCCATACAAGGCTTTCCGTAGCTTGTAGACCAGATGTCCAGCCTTGGGTTCTATGAAACCGGGAGGTTGTTCAACATACACCTCCTCTTGAAGATCTCCATTCGAAATGCGGTTTTGACGTCCATTTGATAAACTATGAAATTTTCATATGAAGCATACGCCAGAAACATTCTGATTGCCTCAAGTCTTGCTACTGGAGCAAAGGTCTCGTCATAGTCTATTCCTTCTTCTTGACGATATCCTTTGGCTACCAGTCTGGCTTTGTTCTGGATTACTATACCATCCGTATCAAGTTTGTTCCGGAACACTCATTTAACTCCAATGACTTGCTGAGACTTAGGCCTTGGTACTAGAGTCCACACATCATTTCTCTTAAATTGATTCAGCTCTTCTTGCATGGCTTCTATCCAGTTCGAATCCTGAAGAGCTTCATCTACCACCTTTGGTTCTATTTGAGATAGAAAACATGAGTAAAGACAAATGTTGGAGGTGGCTGCTCTTGTTCTTACACCAACAATAGGATCACCAATCACTTGTTCTGAAGGGTGGTTTCGAGTCCACCTGTAATTCTGTACATGTGATGGTTGATCTTGAATAATTTGAAGCTCTGCCAGATTAGGTGGTTTAGGTATATTTGTTGGTTGAGCTTCTTCCGGACCAGATGTTTCCGTGTTAGCATGTACGGTGGAATCAACACTGTTGCTTTTAGTGTTAACTGGTCCGGACGGACTTGAAGGTGTTCCGGAATTTTGCATATCCGTAGGAGCATGTCCGGAGTTCAACGGTAGTCCTGAGTCCGATTCATCCGTAGCATCGTCCATATCATTTCTTTGTGCTTCGCTAGTGCCACGTGGTTGGTCAGTATGTGTAACAGGAACAGTCATAAACTTTGAATAGTCGATGTTGTTGTCCTGAAACTCGTACGTTAGAACTTGAAGAAGCAACTTTTGACCAATCAAGATTAGTTTCATCAAAGGTCACATGGATAGATTCTTCAACTTTTAAAAGTTTTCTATTGAAGACCCGATAAGCCTTGCTATGTAATGAGTACCCGACAAAAATCCCATCATCAGATTTTGGTTCAAATTTATTCCGGGGTTCTTTGCCGTTGTTCAATATATAGCAAGTACACCCAAAAGCTCTGAAATGTGAAATTGAAGGCTTTCGTCCTCTCCACATCTCATAGGGTGTTTTCATGGTAGATTTATTTATTAGAGTCCTATTCTGGAATAAGACCTTATTCCTATGTTCTCATAGGGTGAACATAGCAAGGCAATGGACACACCGCCCATAGAGCGAGAGGAAGCTTTGCCCTCGCTAACATAGATCTGCCAGCCTCGACTAAAGTGCGATTCTTACGCTCTGCTACCCCATTTTGTTGTGGAGTTCTGGGCGCAGAGAAGTCATGCTGAATGCCTTGTTCAGAACAATATGATCTCATATCTGATAAATCAAATTCTGTACCATGATCACTCTTGATGCATTTAATGCTCAATCCTTGTGAATTGCTTATCCAGTTGAAAAGATTTACAAGATGCTCAAAGGTTTGATCCTTAGATTTCAGGAACATCACTCATGTGTACCTAGTGAAATCATCGATAACCACAAGGGTATATCTCGCACCAACTAGTGAAGAAATAGAAATGGGACCACAGAGGTCCATATGAAGAAGTTATAGAGGAGCAGTTATTGAATTAACTGATTTGCTCTTAAAGCTATGTTTGGTCTGTTTGCCAAGTTGGCATTCTCGACAGAGAGTGTCTCTGGGGTATTTGTGTTTAGGTAGACCAGTGACAAGATTGGGTGACGCTAACTTAGACAAGGTCTTAAAGTTTAAATGTGTGCATCGCTTGTGTCATAGCCAACTATCTTCATCTAATGCTGTAGTGAGGAAGCATACAGGGTCAGAAGAATTATTTCTTAAGACCACTGAGTATATGTCCCCATCTCTTGATCCGGATAACTTAACATTTCCGGATAAGTTTTCCCTTACTGTGCAGGTGTTGGACATAAAGGAAACCGTAAATCCTTTGTCACATAAATTACTGACACTTAGCAAATTATGCTTCAAAACTTCGACTAGTGCAACTCTAGTGATTGATACACAGTCGTCGGTTAAAGTGTCATACCCGACAGTTTTACCTTTGTTGTTGTCACCATATAAAACGGATGGACCTCATTTGTCATTAACTTCAACAAGTAGAGTCTGATCACCCGTAATATGTCCGGAGCATCCACTATCGAGGATCCACTTGCTTTGATTGATCTTTAACTTCAAGTGATCCGACAATGCATTCCAGAGATGCTCCTGAAAGACAACAGTTTACACTTTTGGTGCCCAAACTTGTTTCGGGCGGTTAGAAGGAACATCATTAATGTCAACAGATCCGGATTTAACTTTGCTAGGATTTTTAGCTTTCCAGGTTGACCTTAATTTGTTAGTTTCAGCTGTTACTTTTACTTGGGTTTTCTTTGGAGAGACACTCCTTTGAAGTTTAGATTTTGTCTTGCTCGAAGAACCCTTTTTATTTAACTGATCTTTATTGATAAAAACTTGATTACAAAGCCAGTTATTAGACAAACTCCAACATTCATAGTAATAATGGCCTATTTCCCTACGGATGGAACAGATACTATAATGCAGAATACAAACAGGGGATACAGGTCTCTTAGATTTTACAAATTTTCTACTCTAATCCCTATGGCCTAATCCATTGCATTTGGGTGACGCGCTCTTGGCCCTAGATATGTTAGCCTTAGCCTTTCCTTTCTTTTTGGGTGCTACAGTTTTGGCTTGAACTGCAGCAGCCTTCCCTTCATCATTAGTTACGGGTGCTACTGTTTCGGGAATGGCAGTAACAGCCTCTCTTCCACAGTCATAAACTATGGTGCCACCTAAAATGAAACCATCCAACGGTTTAGACATACTAACAGGATATAAGTTGGTTAGTTTTGGAGTAAAGTCCGGAGGACACTCAGTAGTCTGTGTGGAGGTCGATGGTTCAGAACCTAGGCCAGGTTTGACTCGAATGTTGTCAGGGTCAGTCCTAAAGGTAGAGGCTATTTCTCCGGATTTTAGCCACTTACGATTTATTTCCTTTTCCTGTTCCAGTTCATTTTCAAGTCGTTTCATAATAACTTTTAGGCCCGTTAGGTTGGTATTTAACAGATGATTTTCAGCTCTTAGATCATGATACCAAGCCTCTTTTCTCCTGAAGTCAGTTATGTCTTTTTCTAATCTAGCAACAGTAATCTCAAGACGTTTATTCTGACTTTCCATATCTTTGTACATTTGAGTAATTATTAGTCTCTTATTCTTTTCATGAACACGTTCAGTAATAAGAGATTCTAATTTACTCATGAGCTCAGAGATCGAAGGTACCTCAGAATTTGCCATGAGGCAGACGTTCGGCTTGGGAGTTGGCTCATCATCCGAGGATTCCTCCTCTTCTTCGGAGCCACTGACGTATTTGTGATGAACGCCTTCCTCTTGTTCTTGCTGTTGTCTGAGGTGGAGCGGTGAGGAGTTACCTTGTCACTTTTCTCGGCCACTTTAGATTTGGATCTATAGTCCTTGGCCCAGTGACCGATTTTCCCACAGTTGTAGCATTCCTGGGAACTGGACTCCGGTCGCTCCTTTCTTTGGAAAGATGATGAGGAGCGTCTCCTGAATCCTTTTCTGATTTTCCATAGGAATATCTCAAAGGATCTGACAAGAAGAGCTATCTCCTCCTCCTCGTCAGAATCAGAATTCTCAGACGCGTCCGTATCATCATTCCTCAGTATGCTTAGACATTCCGTAGCTTTGAGAGCTACCCCCTTTTCTTTCCGAGCTATTTTCTCATCCTGGTCAGAGTACTTAAACCTGACTTCGTGAGTCCGCAGCTCTCCATATAGTTTTTCAAGGGGAACATACTGCCAGTTCTTGTCTGACTGCATCTGGAGTTGTTTGGAGTAGTAGCGATCCGGCAAGGAGCGAAAGAACTTGTCATTGATCTGAGATTGAGAATAATGCTCGTTGACAATTTTCAGCTCCAAGATAAGCTTTCCGAATCTCCGATAGATGCTCTCGAGTGATTCGCCCGGTTTCTGATTGAAACTCTCAAAGTTCTGTCTAAGAGTACAGATAACATTCTGCATTTGGGACTGACTTTCCTCATAGAGGATTGTCGGTTTATCCCGCACAGCTTTTCTTTGTCGTGCAGCCCTGGACGTCCGTGAAAGCCTCAGAATCCAAAGACGATGTGACATATGCCAGAGCCTTTTCGTTGGCACACTGCCAGGCTCTTTCATCATTGGTGAGTTCGGCATCAGTCTTTGGTCTTCTGACTCCATGTTCTCCGATAGTCATCGGAGTGGGTATCTCTTGATGAAGACATGGCCACATGAGATGATCATAGCAGACCATGAACATTCTCATGCGAGCTTTCCACTGGGAGAAAAGCTCAGGTGTGAACTTGGGTGGCTTTGTCAGAGTGAAGCCAGAACTCTGTGGTTGTGCAGCAGCGGTAGCAGCAGGTTGAGGTGGATCGACATTTTCATTGCTGCTTCGATTTCGAAGGGGCTCTTGTGCACCTCTGGAGTTAAGGCGAGTGTTGAAAAGCATGCTACTTTCTTCAGCCATTCGTAACAGTGAAAGAGTGGGATCTCTACTTGGAACAAATAGAACTTGCTTTGATACCACTTGTTGGTCCCTGGTAGCCTAGAGGGGGGGGGGGTGAATAAGCTTAAATCAAAACTCTTTTCTCACAGGTGTAACACAATCTGGTTAAAAGATATATAATCGGTGCGGAAGATAATCAGATAGTGGAAGTATTTTGCTTTACTATCAGATGATAATTACAACAAAATAAGCAGCAATTATAGCTGATTACACTAGCACTCGGCTTTTACAATTACACACACTGGCGTTAATAATCTCTATAAGCTCTTGTACAACAACCTTTCTCACGCGCGTATCAATTTTTCCTTTTATGTGAACGCTCCCTTTTAATGTACAATACTACAGATATATATAGACATCCTAGGAATCTATCTTGGAACTGTATTTTCCGAGCACTGTGTAAACATTAAGTTCTTCTCGGAAAATGCTTCTGCTATAACTATTTCGGATGTGGAGCTCGAAATATTGGAAGCATAAGGGAATTAAATTACTTCGCTTGATTCCAATTATATTTGGGACTGCATCCACATCTCCGAGTGGTCCACGTGTAAGACAGTTTAGATCTTCAATGAGTTTGTCTTACATTGGAACACAACGAGCTGATATCATAAATGCGATGTTGATAAGTTGAAGTAGCGTCCTTTTAGTCCGGTGTAGATTTCCTTACTCCGTATCAACGAGGTTCGGATCCTTACTCCGCATTAGTTATTGCTTACTCCGTGTACATGAAGTCCTGAAATCATTTTTCCGTGTCAGCGCTTCCTTACTCCGCATGAGGTAGATATACGGAATCCTTATTCCGCATCAGCGCTTCCTTACTCCGCGTGAGTTCCTTACTCCGCTTGAGTAATGATTTGGATTCCTTATTCCGCATCAGTCGTCCTTACTCCGCATCAGTCATTTCTTACTCCGCTCGAATGAAAGACTCGGATTTCTTAGTCCGTATCTTCTTTTCTTTAGACAGCTGGAGTGAAAGACTTAATTCTTTCTCTGCAATAAATCTCTCTTACTCCGAACGAGGCGTAGACTCGGATTCTCATTCCGCATAACTAACTTAGTCCAATCAACAATAAGAGCGCGGATTCCTTAGTCCTTTTGACAAGTGATTACTTTGTACGAGAGAGTCCTTACTCTGGATGAAGACTTGGTTATTTACCAAGTGTTTGACGACACTCATGATGACCCAGATCAGGATTATATATCCTGTCCTTTGCTTTGCTCTTACAGGAGTAGGTCCAGATTAAAGTTTTATCTTCTGCACAGACTTAAAATAAACATGAAACTGTAAGGACCCGTACCTTGAGTTAGTCAGTTTTGCCTCCTGAGTAGAGTTTTTCTAGATTTTGACCTAGTAAATGGACTCCAATGAATTCACGTGCAAAAGGAAAGATGCTTAGAATGATGTCCTCTATCTACCACAGAAGTTTCAGGCCAAATGGACATGTATGTGAGGTGCACGTGATATGGGTCCAATTCACGTGCAAGTGTGGTTGTCTACTAAATGATGCAAGGAGGCTAGGGGTGAAGTTTGAGAGCATTTGGAGTGCATATGGAGTTGCACGTGAATTGGGGAATTCACGTGCAAATTGGCGTGCAGGCATATTTTTGCATGGTTCCCTTGGTTTTGACATTCTAAGGAACTTTCTCCAAAGGACCATGTTGAAATTCTCGAGTATTTTGGCCCATATGGGTGCGGAAAGGTGCTAACTTGTGTGATCAAAACTACGTCGTTTTGATCTTGGGATTCACTTAATCAAAACTACGTCGTTTTGATGTTGTGTTGTCTATATAAGGAGCAGAAGCCCTCTGTTTTAGGTTTAAGGTTCTCTTCATGCTTGCGGCCGTCGTAGAGAGAGAGAGAGAGCTAGAGAGAGAGAAGGAAGGGGAGTTCTTTGGTTCTTCGCCGGAGCATCTTGCGTGGGGAGGACGGCGTTTAGCGCGGGAGCAAGGAAGATCTATTTTAAGGTAGGGATTCTGTTCTTCCTAAATCCTCCTCCGTCCTAGGGTCCTAGGGCGAGAATATGAGTTATATCTCGTTATATTATTTATATGTAAATTCATATAGGTGTGACCTCCTATATGAATGTTGGCCTTCAATGGCGATTGTGGTGTTTCTGGTGTTTGTGTGATGCATGAAAAGTGTTTGATAAAATGCCTGTATGACATGCCTGCTACATGTTTGATGAAATGCCTGTGTGAACTTAGCCGTGTGTATATGCCCATTAAGTGTTTGGTAATATGTCCGTGTGCCTGGACTTGTGGTTTAGTGTATGTATGTATCTGGATGTTTGCTCTATGGCCTGAATGGTTGGGTTTGTGCGCTTGTGAACGGGTGCACACCAAGTGTTTGGTTGTATGCTTGAGTGACCATGTGTGTTGTGTGCTTGACTGTGGTATCTGGCCTGAAGAGGCGGTTAAATCACTTGGCCTGAAGAGGCGGTTAAATCACTTGTGGTTAAAGTGTTAGCCTGTGTGGCAGTGGAAGATTGTAAATTGTTGATGTGGTTGTTATTATGTTTGTTGAAATTATTGTATCACGACACTGCACTTGTACACATGGCATGTAGATGCTAGGAACATGGGATGGGTTGGGGAGACATGATCCCTACCGAGCTGTGGTTGCTCACCCCTCCTCTTGTGTTTGTTTGTTTTCCAGGGACTTACAGCGTTAGGTGGATACACCAAGGTGGAAGACCCTCTCCACTTTATTGTTCATTTCGGTAATGTACTTTTATGATTTATGTAACCCCAGGGGAGGGGAATGTACTAAGGGATTGAATCGTAATCGGGGACTTGGTTGTTTTGTGAACCTTTGATGTTTTGGAATTAAATAAAGATGTGGCTTATTTGATTTATTGTAATTGTTAGACTTGCTTGTGTGGCATCCAAGAATCCAACCCCATTGCCCTCCGTGTGGGTGAATGGGGAGTCACGTACCGGTTTCCTCGGGTTGGAAATCCGGGGCGTGACAATATGGTATCAGAGCATGGTCTAGGTGGCCTAGGGTAGTGGGCGGACTTGGTTATCTTGAGTCCTTTGGAGGAGCCTGGAGGGACATGCCTGATCAACATGGTCCTCTTTAAGCCTCCAAGGTGTACTTGGGGTAGTCCAGTCTTGTGGTAGGATTTGCATGCATTGGCATTAGGGCACTAGTTGCATTGGTTGTTGTATGTGAAGGTGTGAATACCTGTGCAAATTTTAATTGTGATAAAAGAAAAATATGAATAATGTGATAAGGTGAGAACTGTGCAACTCTGATTTTATTTGAAGTACCTTGAGCATGACTACAAGGAAAGGTCCTTGTTTAACTGAACTGTGTGCTTATGGAATGGATGCTTGCATGGATAAAAGGTTTGAACATGATAAAGTTTCAATTGTGCAACTCTGAAATTTTGTGATGGTTCGAGCATGAAAACATGGAAAAGAATTTGTGGTATTGAAACTGAGTACTTGCGAACGTGAAGATTGTGAAATGTGAACTGTTAATAAAATAAAATAATAATAATCAAGAAAGAAATAAATAAATAAATACATTAAATTAAATATGTAATAATGTTGGTGTTATGTGAAGGATTGAGCATGTGTTAAGCCGATGGAGTGTAAATTTGTTTGGCATGGTGTGCAATAAACAAGGTTATGAGCAATGTGGTGGAGTGTAAATTTGTAAATTTGTGTGGTAATAATGCGTGCTATAGCTTAAGCTGCTTAGTCGGTAGTGGTCTTGCGATTGTTGGGATCATTTAGTGTTAATCTGGAGCACTATCTTTTCGCTTAACCAATGTTTCTGGAAACTATAAACCGTGCGACTATTGAGGTAACAGAGGAGGCCGCGACCTAGGTTGGGCAAGTGAGAGAGAGTTGCAGGCTGAAGGTGATAGACAAATCACGGCAGAGGTTGGCGTCTTGAGCTCGATTATTCCAGAGGTGAGGGATGCGATTCGACAACTGATCAGGAGCGAGGTACGCCGAGAGCTGTCAGCCCTCAACACCCCCCCCCCGTTTGAGTCCTGTTTCTCGAAAGATTGCGCTTGTTGTGGACAGCCGGGGCACTGGAACAGAGAGTGTGCCAAGAAGCAGTACCGGTGTTACCTCTGTGGAAAAGTAGGACGTCTTCGTACAGTCTGTTTTAGTAAGACCGGAAGTGATGCTAGGGGATTGGCTCAGCGAGCTAGGGGTAAAGCTCAACGCCGAGTCCCGATTTGGAGGCAGGAGGACTACCCAAGTGAGGCCAGGTGGAAAAGCAAGACAGAACTTCATTGGTGGTATCGTGCCCCTTTGGTGGGTTGTCGGTTGAGTCTCGTACTAGTTATGTGAGGCGGGGTGGACTTTATCATGTCCCGTTTGAGTTAGCATTTCGAATGGATGTGGTTGGTGACCTGTTAGGGAATAAATAAGTAAAAAGAGTAAATATAGATTTATAACGCTAGAAGAATAATAAGTAACTAATGAGTATCTAGGTGTTGATTTTATAAGTGAGTGATATTCAATTTTGGCACATGTGGATAATCAAAGTAACCAAATCTTGTGGCAACCCTTTTTCTAGTGGGAGGGAATTTAGACTGGCTAGCTAGTAGAGCTTGAGGTGTGAGGTGATGGCTTGTGGGTTATTGTGTGACACGTCCTTGGCAACCTTGATCAATAGAAACATGTTCTTCAGCGGATAGAGGTGTGTGTTGGAGTACTGCTTAAAAGGGATATTCCTATGGTTACCTTTCTTTTCCAAGCGTTGTGGTTGAGGGGAAAACGCAGCTAGTATAGCTTGCTCTTAGAGTCTTTGAAGCGTTATCTTGTTGGCTAGAGTGGTCGTTGCAAGTTCTGGTTAATAACTATATGGGTGTTCTGGGTTCTCAGATGGTCAAGCAGTGGCCATGTTTGTCGAGTGTGAAAGACCATGAGTGATGTTCTTAGAACATGTTGTGAAATGGGGATGCACACGTGTAAAATGTGAAGTGTTCTGGAGCTCAACTATCGGCTATGAGTGGGTTTTGAGGGTTATGCCCGGTGCATCAACTTGGTAAAAAGAGGTAAGCAAGTGAGATTTGGCAGGCCTTGTTCGGGCTATCTTTCTCTAGGGACTAAGGGTGTGCTTTTGCGTGGTAGGGCCATTCCTTCGGTTCGTATCTTGTGGGAGTAGGCTTAGAGGAGGAGAGAAGGTGTAAGGCTGGTACGTTCTACTCGTCAGGTGTCCTGTGTTCCGTTGCTTGTGTTGCAAATGTGCTGGAAATTTGGTATTGTGTTGTTGTATGTATTGCATTCGTGGTAAAGGTATACAACAGAGTTACTACATGTGGGTGTTGTGACATGTGCGTAGAGAAGGATGAGGTGTAGTGTATTAGAATATTAAATGTGGTGTGAGGATGAAGGAGAGTGTTCTAGGTGATGTTGTGTATGTTATACCTTGTCTAGTGCGATGGCCGGCTAAGCTAAATATTAAAGTGTTGTTGTGCTGGAAAAAGGTTGTTTGATGCCCAGAGTTGAGTCGGTTGTGACATTTTTTGCTTGGACGGGGTGTTAGTGCTACTCCTTGAGGAGAGATTTATGTCGGACAGATGTCACAAAGGTGTATGTTTTAGAGCAGTGGTGGTAGACGGATGACCTCCATCTGTACTCCTTGGAAACCTTTCAGGTGCAGTATAACGGGGTAAGTGAGATGGTTCATGCCATCAAGGTGTTGGGGTGTTTGGGAGTAACGTGGAAGTCCCGAATCAGGAGTTTGCATGTCTTGTTTCTTATGCCTACCCGGAGGAATTGTAGTGACCACAGAATGGAGGTTAAAGCCTGAGTATTTCTTGGCCCATTTGAGTGTTTCATTGGTGTGTAGGAATAGAACGTGATGGTTGGTATGGCGGAGATGGTGGGAGATTCCCTTGTGACCTGTGAGTGGTGACACAGAGGATTCCGTTGTTGTCATGTTGCAGGTAGGAGAGTTTTCCATGGTGGAGAGAACTATGTTGTTGGTACCTACCCATCGTCAAAGGATTCCTATCGCATGGAATGTCTGTCGACCGAGTAAGGCGTTATCACTTGGGTTGTAACGAAGCCTCGGTTCGTGAAGGGTGTGTGAGACCTTGGTGGATCCCTATCCGACCGTAGTCGAGAGGTGTTATTTGTGTGGCGTTCTGGTTCATGGGATTCTTTGGTAGATTCTCACCGTTGGTGACTGGTGTTAGCCCGATCGTAGTTTTTAGTCTTGCCGTGGTTGTGTCTGGCATCTGAATTTGTCATCCCTGGGCTCCATTGGGCATCATGTTGATCGTAACCAAATGGAAACTTCATCCTAGTATAGCTGTGTCCTGGATTGTCACCGTGGCAAGCCATCATTGGTGCTGGTTGGGTTTTAATGTGGCTTGCTAGCAGATGTATTCTTCGGATCCCTAAGCCTGTTCTACGTTCGCGTGAGGGGATTCATTTGTGATCTTTGGTCTTCTGCCGTGGTGATATCAAATGTGGCACTGTGATTGTGGTTTACATCATGCTCTTATCCCGTTTGTTTGTTTTTCATTGTGGCCTCCTGGTGCTTGCTGTAAGGGTGAGGTCTACATCTGGGGTGTCGCGGGTTACTGTTGGGGTACCGTTAATTGGGGAGTGTTGGTTCTATTGTGACACGCGTAGGCTAATGGTGTTGGCCTTGTTCGGTTGTTGGGGTCTTAGCGAATTTGTGGGAGATTTCTCGACCTCACTGTTGTCCGACTTGCTCACATGAGTTGTTGTCAGCGCGCTACTTAACTACGCTCTAGTTCTTGATATGCTCTTGCGTGTTACGCTAGTGTTGGCTAAATGGAGGTACTCCTTTGGAGCGTACTAACAATGTTAGTATTTGTTAATGCATTTTGTATTGCTTTGATCTCATTGTGGTGTTTGCAATTGGGTTTCTCTTTTCGAGGACGAAAAGTCCAAAGGTGGGAAGGTTGTGAGGGAACTTCCAACGGATGTGTTTGTATGGTGTTGGCGGATGGGCAGTGGAACATTAAATGACGGATGTGTTTGTATGGTGTTAGCGGATGGGCAGTGGAACATTAAATGTGCAGTAGTGTTTGTGCTGTGAGTTAATCTGTGACCGAGGTGATTTGTTAAACGTGTTGGGGATGGGAGTATATGTCTCACACCGTCGTGCCATGTAATTACTTCGACACGTGTTATGTGTGTTTTTGTGTGATATCTTCGATCGCAGGTATGTGGATGGTTGTGGGCAAGGTGCATCGGCTTGTGCGTTATGGAAGGTGTGTTGTCTTTTCGAGGACGGCATGTCCTGCGAAGGAGACATGGGAACGTAAGTCCGTGATGCGTGAGCAGCACCCGGAATTGTTCGATGACGAACAATCTTAAGCGTGGGAGGTGGCTGTTGGCCAAGGGATAGTGATGTGTTTTCTTGTGATGTGTTTTCTTGTATTAGTTGGTGTATTTGTGTTGTCTTTTAAAGACATGTGTTCTGTAATGACCCGTGTGTAACCCGTGTGTAAGGAGTTAACCACAAACACCTTGGATGTTGGTACACAAGTTTAAGGTAAGAGATGAGCCCAAGAGGGGACTTTTGAGAGGTGTATGTGTCAAGCGATAGCGTACATTTATGCCCTAGGAAGATGCTATGCGTTCTGAAGCGGTTTTAAGCTGTTTTGGCTGATCTTGGAGCTCACTTTTGACCTAGTAGATGGCCTCAAACAATTGGCGTGCAAGAACAAAAAGTTTCTTAGAATGAGGTCCTCTATCTACCACAGAAATTTCAGAGCATTTGGAGCTGCACGTGAATTCACCCATTTCACGTTCAAGCATATTTTTGCTTCTCAGGCCTCTACAAGATGCAAGGAGACTTGGGGTAAAGTTTGAGTGCATTTGGAGCTGCACGCCAATTGGGGAATTGGCGTTCAAATTGGCGTGCAGGCATATTTTTGCATGGTTACCTTGGTTTTGTTATTCTAATCATCTTTTTCCAAAGGACCAGGTTGGAATAGTGAGTATTTTGGTGTGTATGGATGCGGAAAGGTTGTAGCTTGTGTAATCAAAACTACGTCGTTTTGATCCTGGGTTTCACTTAATCAAAACTACATCGTTTTGATAATGGGAGGTCTATATAAGGATGAGGAGACTCCTTGTTCTAGGGTTAGGGTTCTTTTCGGCCGTCGCAGAGAGAGAGAGAGAGAGAGAGAGAGAGAGAGAGAGGGAAGGAAGGAAGGAGAGCCGCTGCGTTTGCCGCCGGAGCGTCGTGCGTGGGGAAGACAACGTCTAGCGTGGAAGCAAGAGCCGGAGGACGTTTTCAAGGTAGGGATTCTGTTCTTCCTAAATCCTCCTCTGTCCTAAGGTCCTGGCGAGAATATGAGTTATATCTCGTTATATTATTTATATGTAAATTCATATAGGTGTGACCTCCTATATGAATGTTGGCCTTCAATGGCGATTTTGGTGTTTCTGGTGTTTGTGTGATGCATGAAAAGTGTTTGATAAAATGCCTGTATGACATGCCCGCTACATGTTTGATGAAATGCCTGTGTGAACTTAGCCGTGTGTATATGCCCATTAAGTGTTTGGTAATATGTCCGTGTGACTGGACTTGTGGTTTAGTGTATGTATGTATGCTGGATGTTTGCTCTATGGCCTGAATGGTTGGGTTTGTGCGCTTGTGAACGGGTGCACACCAAGTGTTTGGTTGTATGCTTGAGTGACCATGTGTGTTGTGTGCTTGACTGTGGTATCTGGCCTGAAGAGGCGGTTAAATCACTTGGCCTGAAGAGGCGGTTAAATCACTTGTGGTTAAAGTGTTAGCCTGTGTGGCAGTGGAAGATTGTAAATTGTTGATGTGGTTGTTATTATGTTTGTTGAAATTATTGTATCACGACACCGCACTTGTACACATGGCATGTAGATGCTAGGAACATGGGATGGGTTGGGGAG
The DNA here is from genome assembly GCA_023512835.1 of Taxillus chinensis. Taxonomy (NCBI): domain Eukaryota; kingdom Viridiplantae; phylum Streptophyta; class Magnoliopsida; order Santalales; family Loranthaceae; genus Taxillus; species Taxillus chinensis. Next base: position 55,333,855 of record CM042090.1, on the reverse strand, counting down.
ACATGATCCCTACCGAGCCGTGGTTGCTCACCCCTCCTACCGTGTTTGTTTGTTTTCCAGGGACTTACAGGCGTTAGGTGGATACACCAAGGTGGAAGACCCTCTCCACTTTATTGTTCATTTCAGTAATGTACTTTTATGATTTATGTAACCCCGGGAGGGGAATGTACTAAGGGATTGAACCGTAATCGGGGACTTGGTTGTTTTGTGAACCTTTGATGTTTTGGAATTAAATAAAGATGTGGCTTATTTGATTTATTGTAATTGTTAGACTTGCTTGTGTGGCATCCAGTAATCCAACCCCATTGCCCTCCGTGTGGGTGAATGGGGAGTCACGTACCGGTTTTCTCGGGTTGGAAATCCGGGGCGTGACAATATGGTATCAGAGCATGGTCTAGTTGGCCTAGGGTAGTGGGCAGACTTGGTTATCTTGGGTCCTTTGGAGGAGCCTGGAGGGACGTGCCTGATCAACACGGTCCTCTTGGAGCCTCCAAGGTGTACTTGGGGTAGTCCAGTCTTGTGGTAGGATTTGCATGCATTGGCATTAGGGCACTAGTTGCATTGGTTGTTGTATGTGAAGGTGTGGATACCTTAAAAAAAAATTATTAAAAAAAAAATTGTGATAAAAGAAAAAAATATGAATAATGTGATAAGGTGAGAACTGTGCAACTCTGATTAACTCTGATTTTATGACAAACTTGAGCTGTGTGCTTATAGAATTGCTGTTTGTGCAATGTGGTTTAATGAGAACTAAAATGTGTGCAGTGTATGTAATTGTATGGATAAATGGTTGAACGTGATAAAGTTTCAATTGTGCAACTCTGAAATTTTGTGATGATTCGAGCATGAAAACATGGAAAAGAATTTGTGGTATTGAAGCTGAGCGTTTGTGAACGTGAAGCTTGTGAAATGTGAACGAACAAAAATAAAATAAAATAAAATAAAATACAATAATGTTGGTGTTCTGTGAATGATTGAGTATGTGCCTTTGTATGGTGTTGTGTGGAGGAAGCGATGTTGTGTTCAAAACGATGAGATATCCACTTAAGTATAGAATTATATGGGCAATGTGAAGGTGTGAACTTGTTGTAAGGGTGTGAACTTGTATAGTTTGTGATGTGCATCCATGAATTTGTGTGGTGATAATGCATGTTTTGAGGTTAGTTATAGTTCAGAATGCCTAGTCGGTAATGGTATTGAGATTATTGAGTGATAACCTAGGGCGCTGCCTTTTCGTGGAGCCAATGTCTCCGAAAATTGTGACCGGTACGACTATTGAGGTAAAGCAAAGAAGCCCGCCCCCAGCCTGGGCAAGTGGGAGAGCTGCAGGATGTAAGTAATGATATAATCATGGCAGAGGTTGGCATCTTAAGCCTGGTAATTTAAGAGTTGAAGGATGAGATTCGACAACTGATTAAGAGCGAGGTACGTCGAGAGCTATCAACCCACATCATCGGGGGGATCTTGGGTGAAGATTAATGGAAGCATAGTTGTCCTGATCAGCAGAAAGGGGCTCAAGAGGTAGAGACCAGTTTCCCAAAAAGGGGTTGTTCTTGCAGTGGACAACCGGGACATTGGAAAAGAGTATGGCAGGAAGAAGTACTAGTGTCGCGTCTATGGAAAAGTAGGACATCTCCAGACAGCCTATTTTGGTAAAGCAAGACTTGGTGCTAGAAGACTGGCCCAACGAGCTAGGAATAAAGCAAAATTCAAGTGAGGCTAGGGGAAGAGCATGGCAGAACTTTCGTTAGTCAAGGGTACGATTTTTGATTCTCGCGTGTTACGATTTCTGTTTAGTGGTGGTGTCATATTCCTTTAATCATAGTGATCGGTTGAGTCTCGTGCAGGATTAGGTGAGGCTGGGTGAACCTTTGATTGTTGCGTTTCTAGTAATTTAATTAAGACACTTGTGATAGAGGGGTATTTTCGCTGGGTGGGCTCTTGAGCCACTGTTTTGTGTTGGGTGAGGCTTAGAAGGTCGTTTGAGTTACCATTTTGGATGGACGTAGTTGGGGACCTACTGGAGAATAAATGAGTAAAATAAATAAAAATATACATATGATACCAAAAGACTAATAAATTACTAATGGTTATAAACAGTTGTTGGAAAGAGTTGGTGGTTTTAATATGGTCTAAAGTGTTAATTGTATCTTTGTGTAGTAGTCAATTTTGGGCGCCCGTGTGTGAGGAAAGTAATAAATGTTACTGTGTTACCCCTAATACTCTAGCGTAGGTGAGATTACCTCTCGGCCTAGCTAGCCTAGGAAGCTGGAGGCATGAGTTAGTGGCTTGTGGGTAGTGTGTGACCCCAGTTGTGGCAACCTTGAGTAATAGAAATGTGTTTTCATGTGAGTAGAGGTTTTCGTAGATGTGCTACTTAAGAAGGATGTTCTTCGGGTAACCTTTCCAAGTGTCAAGGTTGAGGGAGGAAATTGCCACTAGTATAACCCACCCCTTGAGTCATTGAAATCTAAATTGATTGGCGAGAGTGGTATGTGGTTTTAAGATTCTTGTGGGTGTCCTATGGAAATGGCTGCAAATTCTTGGGTGGCCAAACATTGACCACGTGTCATGCTGGTGGTGTGTGAAAGACCTTGGGTAATGTTCATAGGATATGTGGTGAAATGGGTTTGCGTATGTATAAAAATGTGATGAGTTTTGGAACTATGTTACGAGTGAGTTTATAGGATCGTGCCCAGTGAACCCAATCAGTGCAAGGCAAGCGAGTGAGATTGGGCAGGCCTTGTTTGGGTTTTTCCTCATAATTGGGAGACACCTTCCGAGGGGTTGAGGATGTACTCCTAGTGGTGGGACCATTCCGTTAATCCATGTCGTGTGGGTAATAGGCTTAAAAGAGGCGAGGAGGTGGGGACTAGTATGTCCTCTCTTACATGTGTTCTACACAGTAGTTTATTTCGTGTGTTGTGGTCGCTTTGTTTTGTTGTGTGTGTTACATATGTGCTAAAGGAGTAGCAAAGTTCTTATGTGTGGGTCTCGTGGCATTCATATGCAGAGGAGTAAGAGGTGATGCATGCGCATATTATGTGCGGTGAGGGATGAAGAGGGGTGTTATGTGTAATGTTAATGTTATTCCTTGTCACATGTGATGGCATGCTAAGTTAAAGTGTGAAAGTATTGATGCGTTGTGATTCACTAAATGGAGTCAGATGTGAGTTTTGCTTGTAAGGGGTATTAATGCTACCCCTTTGGGGGAGACTTGTGTCCTGCGGCTATCATGGGGTCCTCATGCTACATATGTTCTTCTTGAAAGTCTTTCGTGTGCGTTTTGATGCGGTAAGTGAGATGGTCCACGCCATCAAAGTGTTGGTGTGTTTGGGAGCTACATGAATGTCCCGAATAAGGAGTTTGCATGCCTCGTTTCTTGTGCCTACCCGGAGGAATTGCAGTGACCATATTAAGCTGCGGTTAGAGCCTGAGTATTTCTTGGTCCATTTGAGTGTTTTGCTGGTGTGTTGAGATAAAACGTAATAGTTGATATAGCGGAGTTGGGACTATGTTGTTCACAGCTACTCGGCGTCAAGGGATTCCTATCGTGTGGTCCGTCTGCTGACTTGGTAAGGCATCATCCCTTGGGCTGTACGGTAAGCCTTAGTTGTGAAGGCAATGTGGGACCTTGGCAGATCTCTATTTGGCCGTGATCAAGGGGGTCGCTTCTCAAAGTCGGTGATTAGTGATAGCCCGATAGTGGGTTTTGGTCTTACCATGGTTGTGTGTGTGGTGCTGCATTTACTGTTTTTAGTGCATCCTTGGACTTCGTTGGGCGCCAGGTTGATCGCAACCGAGTGGTTAAGGGCACACTCCATTCTCGTGTTTCTATGTCTAGGCTTGTATTCCGTTTCGTGTCCCCATTGGCGTTGGTGGGGTTTCGATGTTCCTTACTTGAGTGAGGTGGTTTTCGCAGTGATGATGGTCTTTGTGAGATGAGCTCCCTGTGTGGGAATGTGATTGTGGTTTGCATAATGCTATCCTATTTGTTTGTGTTTCATTGTGACCTCATTGTGCTTGCTGTTAGGGTGAGGTCTACCTATGGGGCTGCGGCTGCGTTGACTTCAAATCCCAATTGTTGGGTATTTTACGTTGTGGAGTGTTGGTCCCATCGTGCCGCGAGTTGGCATCTCCAACATTTGTGGTAATGACTGCCTTATGTGTTGCTTTAATCTTATCGCGTTGTTTACTATTTGGTTTCCCTTTTCGGGGACGAAAGGTCTAAAGGTGGGATGGGTGTGAGGAAACTCCCAACGGCTGCGTTTGTATGGTATTGGCGACTGGGCAGTGGAACGTTAAACGTGTAGTAGTGTTTTGTTTATGCCTTGTTCCTTGTAGTAGTGTTTATGATGTGAGTTGGTCTGTGACTTATGTGATTTGTTAAACGTACGTGTTGGGGATGGGCGTATATGTCGTACACCGTCGTGACGTGAATACTTGTGACATGTGTTAGGTGAGGAGAACAAGGGTTGTTGGTGAGATTAGAATATGTGTTTCCTTATCATCTTTGTGTTGTATTGGGTCCGTGGGTACGTGCCTTCATGTGTGTTATTGTGTGATATCTTCATTCGCGGGTATGTGAATAGTTGTGGACGATGTGCATCAGCATGTGCATTATGGAAAGTGTATTGTCTTTTCGTGGACGACACGTCCTATGGAGGAAATATGGAAACGCGAAACCATGATGCGTGAGCAACCCCCAGAGTTGTTCGAGGACGAACAATCTTAAGGGTGGAGGGGTGGCTGTTGGCTGGTGTATTTGTATTTCCTTTCGACTTTTGACTTTAATTTATATTGAATGTGTTAATGAAATGTGCTTGTGATGGATATTTGTGACATGTGGATGTGTTTCCATAGATTGTGATGCATGTGGTTATGGACTGTGGTGGCACTATGTTATGTGCTATGGTGTACAATGTGCGGTGTATGACCCATTTGGGTGTTGTAGCTCGCCGTGTGGCAAATGGGTAGCTTGTGTTTGTTTTCCTTTCGACTTTTATTTCTTTTCGAGGATGAAAAGTCTTAAGGGGGAGAGGATGTAATGACCCGTGTGTAACCCGTGTGTAAGGAGTTAACCACAAACACCTTGGATGTTGGTACACAAGTTTAAGGTAAGAGATGAGCCCAAGAGGGGACTTTTGAGAGGTGTATGTGTCAAGCGATAGCGTACATTTATGCCCTAGGAAGATGCTATGCGTTCTAAAGCGGTTTAAGGCTGTTTTGGCTGATCTTGGAGCTCACTTTTGACCTAGTAGATGGCCTCAAACAATTGGCGTGCAAGAACAAAAAGTTTCTTAGAATGAGGTCCTCTATCTACCACAGAAATTTCAGAGCATTTGGAGCTGCACGTGAATTCACCCATTTCACGTGCAAGCATATTTTTGCTTCTCAGGCCTCTACAAGATGCAAGGAGACTTGGGGTAAAGTTTGAGTGCATTTGGAGCTGCACGCCAATTGGGGAATTGGCGTTCAAATTGGCGTGCAGGCATATTTTTGCATGGTTACCTTGGTTTTGTTATTCTAATCATCTTTTTCCAAAGGACCAGGTTGGAATAGTGAGTATTTTGGTGTGTATGGATGCGGAAAGGTTGTAGCTTGTGTAATCAAAACTACGTCGTTTTGATCCTGGGTTTCACTTAATCAAAACTACGTCGTTTTGATAATGGGAGGTCTATATAAGGATGAGGAGACTCCTTGTTCTAGGGTTAGGGTTCTTTTCAGCCGTCGCAGAGAGAGAGAGAGAGAGAGAGAGAGAGAGAGAGGGAAGGAAGGAGAGCTGCTGGCTTGCTGCCGGAGCGTCGTGCGTGGGGAAGACAACGTCTAGCGTGGAAGCAAGAGCTGGAGGACGTTTTCAAGGTAGGGATTCGTTCTTCCTAAATCCTCCTCCGTCCTAGGGTCCTAGGGCGGAATATGAGTTATATCCGTTATATTATTTATATGTAAATTCATATAGGTGTGACCTCCTATATGAATGTTGGCCTTCAATGGCGATTTTGGTGTTTCTGGTGTTTGTGTGATGCATGAAAAGTGTTTGATAAAATGCCTGTATGACATGCCTGCTACATGTTTGATGAAATGCCTGTGTGAACTTAGCTGTGTGTATATGCCCATTAAGTGTTTGGTAATATGTCCGTGTGACTGGACTTGTGGTTTAGTGTATGTATGTATGCTGGATGTTTGCTCTATGGCCTGAATGGTTGGGTTTGTGCGCTTGTGAACGGGTGCACACCAAGTGTTCGGTTGTATGCTTGAGTGACCATGTGTGTTGTGTGCTTGATTGTGGTATCCGGCCCGAAGAGGCGGTTAAATCACTTGGCCTGAAGAGGCGGTTAAATCACTTGGCCTGAAGAGGCGGTTAAATCACTTGGCCTGAAGAGGCGGTTAAATAACTTGGCCTGAAGAGGCGGTTAAATCACTTGTGGTTAAAGTGTTAGCCTTGTGTGGCGGTGGAAGATTGTAAATTGTTGATGTGGTTGTTATTATGTTTGTTGAAATTATTGTATCACGACACTGCACTTGTACACATGGCATGTAGATGCTAGGAACATGGGATGGGTTGGGAGACATGATCCCTACCGAGCTGTGGTTGCTCACCCCTCCTCTTGTGTTTGTTTGTTTTCCAGGGACTTACAGGCGTTAGGTGGATACACCAAGGTGGAAGACCCTCTCCACTTTATTGTTCATTTCGGTAATGTACTTTTATGATTTATGTAACCCCAGGGGAGGGGAATGTACTAAGGGATTGAATCGTAATCAGGGACTTGGTTGTTTTGTGAACCTTTGATGTTTTGGAATTAAATAAAGATGTGGCTTATTTGATTTATTGTTATTGTTAGACTTGCTTGTGTGGCATCCAGTAATCCAACCCCATTGCCCTCCGTGTGGGTGAATGGGGAGTCACGTACCGGTTTCCTCGGGTTGGAAATCCGGGGCGTGACATGTTCTTATTTGAGATGTGTATTCGTGACATGCGGACATGTGTTATATGTATTATTGGGGTTATGGATTATGGTGGTACTGTTATGTGCTGTTGTGTTGTGTGTGGTGTATGACCCATTTGGGTGTTGTGGCTCGCCGTGTGGCAAATGGGTAGCTTGTGTTTGTTTTCCTCTTATGTCATTTCTTTTCGAGGACGAAAAGTCTTAAGGGGGAGAGGATGTAAGGACCCGTACCTTGAGTTAGTCAGTTTTGCCTCCTGAGTAGAGTTTTTCTAGATTTTGACCTAGTAAATGGACTCCAATGAATTCACGTGCAAAAGGAAAGATGCTTAGAATAATGTCCTCTATCTACCACAGAAGTTTCAGGCCAAATGGACATGTATGTGAGGTGCACGTGATATGGGTCCAATTCACGTGCAAGTGTGGTTGTCTTCTAAATGATGCAAGGAGGCTAGGGGTGAAGTTTGAGAGCATTTGGAGTGCATATGGAGTTGCACGTGAATTGGGGAATTCACGTGCAAATTGGCGTGCAGGCATATTTTTGCATGGTTCCCTTGGTTTTGACATTCTAAGGAACTTTCTCCAAAGGACCATGTTGAAATTCTGAGTATTTTGGCCCATATGGGTGCGGAAAGGTGCTAACTTGTGTGATCAAAACTACGTCGTTTTGATGCTAGGATTCACTTAATCAAAACTACGTCGTTTTGATGTTGTGTTGTCTATATAAGGAGGAGAAGCCCTCTGTTTTAGGTTTAGGGTTGTCTTCATTGCTTGCAGCCCGTCGTAGAGAGAGAGAGAAGGAAGGGGAGTTCTTGGTTCTGTCACGGAGCATCTTGCGTGGGGAGGACGGCGTTTAGCGCGGGAGCAAGGAAGATCTGTTTTAAGGTAGGGATTCTGTTCTTCCTAAATCCTCCTTTGTCCTAGGGTCCTAGTGCAGAATATGAGTTATATCTGTTATATTATTTATATGTAAATTCATATAGGTGTGACCTCCTATATGAATGTTGGCCTTCAATGGCGATTGTGGTGTTTCTGGTGTTTGTGTGATGCATGAAAAGTGTTTGATAAAATGCCTGTATGACATGCCTGCTACATGTTTGATGAAATGCCTGTGTGAACTTATTTGTGTGTATATGCCCATTAAGTGTTTGGTAATATGTCCGTGTGACCTGGACTTGTGGTTTAGTGTATATATGTATGCTGGATGTTTGCTCTATGGCCTGAATGGTTGGGTTTGTGCGCTTGTGAACGGGTGCACACCAAGTGTTTGGTTGTATGCTTGAGTGACCATGTGTGTTGTGTGCTTGATTGTGGTATCTGGCCTGAAGAGGCGGTTAAATCACTTGGCCTGAAGAGGCGGTTAAATCACTTGGCCTGAAGAGGCGGTTAAATAACTTGGCCTGAAGAGGCGGTTAAATCACTTGTGGTTAAAGTGTTAGCTTGTGTGGCAGTGGAAGATTGTAAATTGTTGATGTGGTTGTTATTATGTCTGTTGAAATTATTGTATCACGACAACGCACTTGTACACATGGCATGTAGATGCTAGGAACATGGGATGGGCTGGGGAGACATGATCCCCTACCGAGCCGTGGTTGCTCACCCCTCCTACCGTGTTTGTTTGTTTTCCAGGGACTTACAGGCGTTAGGTGGATACACCAAGGTGGAAGACCCTCTCCACTTTATTGTTCATTTCAGTAATGTACTTTTATGATTTATGTAACCCCGGGGAGGGGAATGTACTAAGGGATTGAACTGTAATCAGGGACTTGGTTGTTTTGTGAACCTTTGATGTTTTGGAATTAAATAAAGATGTGGCTTATTTGATTTATTGTAATTGTTAGACTTGCTTGTGTGGCATCCAGTAATCCAACCCCATTGCCCTCCGTGTGGGTGAATGGGGAGTCACGTACCGGTTTCCTCGGGTTGGAAATCCGGGGCGTGACAGAAACAACTTAAATCAAATTACATTAGGTTTGATTCGCATCATCCAAATTCTAGGTTTGATCCAACAGGCCTACATGCTATTAATGGACCACAAGTAATTAAAAGATTGTTTCTAAATTAATGAAAGCCAATATGATGGTTGTTGGACTTAATAGAAATTGGAAACGGTAAGATTATATATATATATATATATACATACATCCCTTCACTTTCGCTTCATGCAAGGTTTAACGTAACACAAAATATGTGTGACGGTAGTTCTTTTCTATCACAAAACGCCATTAAAGAGAAACTTAAAGGTGATAAAATCAATACTTCTAATTCATTCATGGATCCAAATACGTTTCCAATTAAGGCTTATGGTTGATATCAAATGATTCTAGGTATAAACGATCTTGTATTAAAATCTCACATTATAATCTATTATCTATCATTATTTTTATTTTTTTAAAAAAATTGTTATATTTTTCCTCTTCTAGTTATCACTTGGGATATAGAAATATTTTTAATATTGAAAAACAAGACAAGAAATAAATAATAAATTTTTAAATATAAAATACAAACTATACTCAAATCGTATTGTGGGAATTCGGATGGTAAGTTATTTTTATCGAAATTCAAATTTTTTTATCAAATTGCATGAAAAAAAGATTATGGACCCTTAGAAAATTAGCATCACACGTCAAATTGTCAACTTCATTATTATACTATAAAGACAAAGTGTTTCCCAAAACCCACTATAGCGCAGCATTGAACATATCAGGGTTGCAAACGAATAGAGCTACGCTAAGTAGTAATTAGGTGTTTAAATGTATTCGTTACTATTTAATAACAAATTGAAACAAATACGAGTCTTAAATTATGATATTCATGAACGTTACTCTGTTGTTCATGAACGGTTCACGATCATGTGTTTACCAACTTATTCACAAACGTTTACAAATACAATTACAAAATCACAAAAATCGGCAAAACAAAATCCACAAAGTGAACTTATCCAAAAAGTACAATTAATTAACTATTAAAAACATATCATAATAATAGTAATAATAAATAAATAAATCAAAAACATATATTTTTTATTTAATAATAATATAAAAGTATATATTTATTAAATTATATTTAATAAAAATATATTTATATTTAATAAAATAATTTTTATACGTATTAATTAATTTATTAATTTTCGTAAACACAAATAATATATTTATGAACTGTTCCGGAATATATTTAAAAATATAATAATAATATTTATAAACTATTTATTAATGATATTATTTAATAACAAACGTACTTAAAATCTTTTATTGAATGGAAGCGAGCTTATCTCCAATCGGCCACCTGCTATTATAGAGTGGCACCCATTATTTCAATTCCAAACACGCGGCAGTAAAAAAAACCAAAACCAACCAAAAAAAAGAAAAAAACAACACGCGGAACTGGTACGCTTGGTACTTTGGAGCCCAACAAATTCAATGCCTTCGAACGAAGTCTCCGATCGTCTCCACCAACCGCCGCATTTCCGAGGCGGTAGCCGGATCCAAGTCCACAGCAATCTTATTCAAGTAAAAGCTGTGCCCCATTCCACGATTCACCAGCAGCTCCACTTCTTTCCCACCCTTTTTCATCGCGACGTAGTACTCCATTTCGGTGTCCCAAATCAAATCCTCCTCCGCCAAGCACAGCAAAAACGGCGGCAGACTCAAATCTTCTATCAGTGGCGCCGCCATCCCCATCGGGCACGTGATCGGATGCTCCTTTGTGCTCCCCTCCGGCAACGACAACCTCATAAACGTGTCCACCATGTCTAGAGTCAAGAACGGCGACTCCCTTGCACTGTGCTCCGACGTGCTCCTCTCCGATCGCATGAACCCCGGGTGGATCTGTATCCCTCCCGCCAGCCTCACCAACCTGAGGTCAGCCGCTTGCCCCGCACGCGCTGCCACTTCATGAACTATGTTCCCTCCGGAGCTGTCCCCAATGAGGAAAACCCGGTTGAAGTCCCCGAACTCGCGGAGCCAAGGCTCGTTGACTCGGTCCTCTGCGACGGAGCGTAGCCAGAGAAGGGCGGCATAGGCGTCATCGCAGGCGGCTGGGAGGCGGTGCTCCGGGGCGAGGCGGAGGTAGACAGAGACGACGGCGGCGGGGATGGATTTGGCCAGCGTGGAGTACACATGGTAGTACATGTACCAGTTCGGGCTGCTAATGCAGAAACCGCCGCCGTGGAAGTGGAGGAGTATGGGGAGCTTGGAGGAGGCATCAGCGGCGTAATGTCTGGCGCCGTCGGGGAGGTAAATACGGACGCGGAGGCCGGAGTCGGGGTCAGCGGTGACGTCACGAGTGGCGATACCGTCGATGAAGTCTGCATGGGCGGCAACCGGGTCCGTCACGAACTTGACCTCCGCAGAACCAGTCCACGTGCGATCGACAGAGCCGTCATCGTAGACTCTTAGCCAACCGGACACCTCTTGCACGATTGTCTTCGCCGCACACATTATTTGGGAGAAAAACCTCGTTTTTTTGTTTTGAAAGGGCAGTGGCAGTGGGATACTTTTATAGGAGTCGTCTGAATTATTGGGTTGGTACGTGTACCGACAGTGGAAACGTTTTGTTTTTGGTTTCTTTTGAAAAGGCCAGCGGACACATTCATGGACCAAAAGAACACGTGAGCTTCTATGAAGCTTGGGTAGATAATTTCGAAGTAGGCAATTCACCAATGATTGGGCAACTTCACGCCTCCTTCCCTCACCACCACACCCCATCACACCCACCCCCCCCCCCCCCCGCCATTTTTCTTCTCATTCCCACAAGAGTCGCAAGACTCTTTCTCTCTTCCATATCTACTTAACCTTCTAACTTCTAAATTGTTTGATTGAAGTATATTACGCAACCATCATTACTTTGTTAGTTTATGTGTGACATAGTATATATATATATATATATTATGGATGTTCTTTTTTTTTTTCCAAAAAAAATCAATCCCGTGATCTCGGATTGATTTATATAGTATAATTTCTTAACTTCAATATAAAGAATAAAGGTTTCGCTTTTAGCCGTTGTCTTTTTATTTATTTATTTTTTTTATCATTCTTGCAAATTCTAGTTTTGCAAAAAATATAAAAACATTTTTAAAAATATTTAAAATAAAAACTATTCAATGTTTCATTTTATTCTTTTGTTTTTGTTTTTGTTTTTGTTTTTGTTATGGTTATTATTAGGCCTATAATTTTGAATAGTAAAAAAATATTGTTGTTATTATTATTATTATTATTGTTATTACTTGTTATTATTTTTTCTAGAATTTAATTTTATATTCTCTAAAATTGTTTTCAAATAGTTGTATGGAAAGTTATTTTCACATGTATTTGAAAACATGTCTTTATTTGGTGTTATTCTTTCCAGGTCATCTCTTGCACCCCTTCTCTCTCCTCATCGTTGTTGCCCCACTCGATGTGATCGTGTTTTTTTATCTTTTCATAGCTATCGTCATTGACGTTTTTGTGATGATCATCTCTCTCTCTCTCTCTCTCTCTCTCTCTCTCTCTCTCTCTCTCTCTCTCTCTCTAGTTGCTATTGCCTCCTTGTCCCATTATCCACAATAACCCTTATTACAAAGCAATAACCCCGCATCCTCGCGGACCAATTCGATCCCATCACCAACGACTCACACAAATAGCCAAGCCTCCTACCACCTCTCACTGTCATACAAGTAACCTTGGAACACACCCTCAAGTCCTTCCACCACCACATCTCCCAGTACGTGGTTGAGCCTTTCCCCTCCTCCTTCTCTTAACCTCTCCCCTCCTCCATGGATGAGCTTTAACTAGAGCCTCGATTGAGGGGTGGATCTCGAATAGAGGTACAAGCAGAGTGGCGGATGTCATCACTGGTTTTCGTCTGGGCCCTTTTGGGGTGAGCTCAAACTAAACCAATGGTGAGAAAATTTAGAGTCGCCACCAACTGTTTTTGGGGTATAGTTGGATACCCTCTACTTTGAGTAGTCTTAAGTGTGTGGTCCGCGTTATCAGAAATGGGTTCGGGAGTTGGTTACGTGTAGGGAAGGATTAGCACCCCTACAGCGCCCTTTCGGTATCTAATTTAGGAGGAGGATTTTCTTTTATTTGTACTGTCATAATTGAGTTAAGTTTCCTAAAAAAGTCTATGATTTTTATTTAGCCAAGTTATTTATTAAAGTTATGGTTAAAATGGATTTATCCTAAATGTCTAAAAAGGGAATCCTAAAAATTTTGGGTTTTTGTTTTGAAGTGGAGAATAAGATCCTATGGGTTTGTTTTTGGTTTTTCTTTTGGAAATTTAAGTCCTAAAAAAACTGTTTTTTTTTATTTTCCTTTTTTTGTTTTTTTGGTTTTTTTGTTTTTTTGTTTTGGGAATTGAAATACTAATTTTGATTTTTTTTTTTGGTTCAAAAACAATGAAATGTTTTTTTTTGGCTTTAAAACATGAAAAAAACATTTTTTGTTAGTTTTTGTTTTGTTTTCTCTTTTTTTTTTTGAAAGCATTTTGAAAGTTATTTATTGAAAATGTTTTGAACAAAACATGTTTGCTTTTTGTATATTTTTTTTTGAAATTGAAAATGCATGTATCAAAATAGATGTGGAGTGTGTGAGTGTGACATCCACAAAAATAAAGTCACTCTTTTTTTTTTCTTTTTTTCATCCTTTTGCTCTCTCTCTTTTTTTTGTTTGTTGTTTTTTTTTTTGTGCTATACTTTATATATTACAAGGTACACATATACAAAGGAAAGGGAAATACAAGGAAAACACAATGCAACCAATAAAAGAAAAAAGAAGAAATACAAGGAAATATTAAGAGTTACATCAAATATCAAAATAAATAAGCTGAAAACTAATGAAGAAATAAGGGCTGAACCGACTTTGAAGCTTTGAACACCGAACTGCTGTGCGAATCCTGTCCACGCCGATAGCCGCTTTTTTCTGGGTTTTTGGGTAGAAAACGTGGGAAAGGAGGATGATGTATATTTTGGATTCAGATTTTTTCGGGCTGGAATTGAGGAGAATGGGTGTAAGGTGTAAGGAATAAGGAATGAAGAAACGATTGTTTTTGTTTTGATGGAGGCGTAGGAAGAGAAAACAAAAAGCAGAACTGGAATTGTCTCTTTTTTTGTGTTTTTTCTGGGTAAAAGAGCTGTAATGAGGTGTCAGGGAAAAGGGATTGGAAAGACTTGGGCTGAACTCTTTTTCCTCTCTCTGCCGAACCTCTTCCTTTTCTGTCTCTGTTTTTTTGCTTTCTCTGGTTTGCAGGTTTCTTTCCCACGATGATAGCTCTCTCTGTGTCTCTGCTTTTTTTCACGAACAGGGCTTTCTTTCTCTTTTTTCTGCTGGAACGAAGCTGGAGGGAAGGTTTTATAGATTTTTTTTCAATGATGATGGCACTCTTCAATGAAAAACTACTCTCTCTTTTCTTTTCTCCCATAATTTTCTTTTGATGATGCAGGGACGGGCAACTGCTTTTTTTTTATGACAGATCTCCTCTTTTTCTTTTTTCAACCAAAATTTTTCAAACTCTCCTTTTTTTTTTCAGAACCCTCTCTCTTTTTTTTTTTCAGAACTCTCCAACAAAAACCCACGCTCTCCTTTTTTATCCACACGCAGAACTCTCTTTTTTTGGAACTGGCAGACTGCATCTTAAAGAGCTGCCGAACATCTTTGGCTCGGACTGTCATAATTCCTCGTATTATTGGCTGCAGTATTTTAATTTGCAGATTTAATGCTTTGTCGGGTAGACAACTTGTGCGGGAAACAGGATGGCTCGTGATTGCCCTTTGGAGTTTGTATTTTAGCAACGCATGTGACTGACAGGTTGTTGAGTTATTCTTTGTTAGGTGGCCAGCACAGAAAAACAAAGTCCCGTGAACGACCAGCGAGAGGAAAATAGCCAGCGAGGAAGCCAGCGAAGGTCAAGGGGTCGAGACTCGAAGTGTCGCAGGTCGGAGTGTCGGCAGGTCGAAGTGTCGGCAGGGTCGAAGCTTCGGTGGGTCGAATTTCAGTGGGGCAAAAGTCAATGGTCAACGGGTCGAAGTGTCGGCAGGTCGAAGGTCAACGGTCAATGGGCCGAAAACTTGCTAGTATAGGTTCGAAGGTCGGAGTGTCGGCAGGGTCGGAGGCTTCGAGGGTCGAAGGGTCGAAGGTCAGAAATAAAGCAGTTCAAACAGGGCTTCGAGGCTTCGAGGCTCCGAGGTTTCGAGGCTTCGAGGCTGCGAGGCTTCGGGGCTTCGAGCTTCGGGGCTTCGAGGCTTCGGGGCTTCGAGCTTCGGGGCTTCGAGGCTTCGAGGCTTCGAGCTTCGGGGCTTCGAGGCTTCGAAGGTCAACGGGTCGCAGTGTCGGCAGGTCAACGGTCAATGGTCAACCCCGAAGTTTTTTTTTTTTAAACTTTTAATTACCTTTTTACCCCCACCAAAAATGCAAAAATGGATGACCTTCCAGGGATTGTTCGGGGAGATCCGTGTTTGCCTACATAGGCATTTCGAAGAGTTTCGCCTGGTCACTTTTGCGGGCAATTTGACCAGGGGCATTGACCGTCTTTTGGCGAGTTTAACTTTTTCCAACGAAAGTTGTTTTGGCCATAACTTCTTCATTTTAAGTCCGATTTGAGCTCGGTCAAGTGCGTTGGTCTCCAATTTTCATCCTCCATCACCTGGTGTTGGTCTTGGGGCGCTTCAAGGACTTGTAGCAAAAGTCATTAATTTTGAATTCCCCCATCCGTGTCAATCGTATCCATCTCGTGCAGATTGAGGTAAACCATTCCTTGGAAGTATGGGATCATTGTGGACCTGTTCAACAAGGTATATGGCATGGGCAGAAAGGTATATTAAATGGGGTTAGCATGTCCAACCCGGACAAAATGGGGTCCAACAGCGGATCTCGACAATTTGGCCAGAGGTGATCAACAATGTGTGTGAATCTAGCTGTTGAAGGCAGCGTGACTAAGTTTGGCGCCACCAAATCTAACACAGGTAGCTGAACTAAACAACAATTTATTGTTTTTATTTTATATGATTTCACTATCAATTATACTATAATTATTCTTGAATACACTAAACATGCTATTTCCCTTTTTTTAATTTAAATATAATAAAAACATGTTGTAGCTAAACAAGCACTAATATTTGATAACATTGACCTCTATTTTTTGACAAATATTTGTAATGATGTGTCATATTTGTGTTAGCAGCAATGCTAAGAAACACACGAATGATAGTGAGCTTAGCCACAGGAGCAAATGTTTTTCGGTAATCAACACCTTTAATTTGACTATAACCTTTGGCAATGAGACGGGCCTTGTACCGTTCAATGGTGCCAGCAGGAGTAAGCTTAATCTTGTAAACTCACTTACAGCCAATGGGGCATTTATGCAAGGGCAAAGGCACTAGGGACCATGTATGGTTAGCTTGAAGGGCAGTAAGTTTGTGTTGCATAGTAGCATGCCAGTTTGGATCACAGACAACCGACATAAAACTTGTGGGTTCTTTGAAGAGAATGAAGTGAGCAATATAGGCTTGATAGGGTGGTGACAAGCGATCATAGGATATATAGGTGGAAAGTGGATGGGAAGTACCTGACAAAGAGGGCACCACATTAGTAGAAGATGGAGGAGCAGGCATGGATGGGAGTGAGATGGTGACATGAAAATCTTACATGTAACTTGAGGGTTTGGTAGGTTGGGTCCCACACCATGTGTCACACCTCGAGAATTTGGGACATCTCTCAATGGCACTTTCTAAATAGGAAGAAGTGCTACATGTAGGAGAGGGGCAAGTTGAAGCATAGACAGTATGCAATGGAAGGCTCCAGATAGCTCGTGTTGGAGAATGGATAGAGCCCCTTCGGAGTTCAGACGTGATGACCCGCTTGAGTGCGAAGAGGACACAGCTTCAGCCCATAGACCATCCTACCATGCTCGTGGAATAAGGAGTTCACACATTCTATGTTCCTGGTACACATTCTATGATGACCAACCACGTGGCATCAGCGAGGCACAAAAAAATTATATGGACGATGCTACGGATGACTCGGACTCAGGATTACCATTAAGCTCCGGACCATTCAGCTTCTGCTTCCTTATTCCAGCCTACCATCTCATAGAATGTGTAACAGGAACATTCATAAACTTCGAATAATCGATGTTGCTGTCCAGGACCTGCACATTAGAACTTGAAGAAGCAACTTTTGACCAATCAAGATTAGCTTCATCAAAAGTCACATGGATAGATTCTTCAACTTTAAAAAGTTTTCTATTGAAGACCCGATAAGCCTTGCTATGTAATGAGTACCCGACAAAAATCCCATCATCAGATTTTGGTTCAAATTTATTCCGGGTCTCTTTGCCATTTATCAATATATAGCACGTACACCTAAAAGCTCTGAAATGTGAAATTGAGGGTTTTCGTCCTCTCCACATCTCATAGGGTGTTTTCACGGTAGATTTATTTATTAGAGTTTTGTTCTGAACATAGCAGGCAGTGGACACAGCTTCAGCCCATAAACTGAGAGGAAGCGTTGTCCCTGCTAACATAGATCTACCAGCCTCAACTAAGGTACGATTCTTGCGCTCAGCTACCCCATTTTGTTGTGGAGTTCTGGGCGCAGAGAAGTCATGTTGTATGCCCTGTTTAGAACAATATGATCTCATTTCTTAAAAATCAAATTCTGTACCATGATCACTCCTGATGCACATTATGCTCAATCCTTATGAGTTGCTTATCCAGTTGAAAAGATCTATAAGATGCTCAAAAGTTTGATCCTTTGATTTCAGGAACATCACCCATGTGTATCTGGTGAAATCATCGATAACCACAAGGGTATATCTTGCACCAGCCAGTGACGAAACAGAAATAGGACCACAGAGGTCCATATGAAGAAGTTGTAGAGGAGCAGTTATTGAATTAACTGATTTGCTCTTAAAGCTATGTTTGGTGTGTTTGCCCAGTTGGCATTCTCGACAGAGAGTGTCTCTGGAGAATTTGAGTTTAGGTAGACCAGTGACAAGATCAAGTGATGCTAATTTAGACAATGTCTTAAAGTTTAAATGTGCGCATCGCTTGTGCCATAACCAACTAACTTCATCTGAAGCTTTAGTGAGGAAGCATACAGGGTCAGAAGAATTATTTCTTAAGACCACTGAGTATATGTCCCCATCTCTTGATCCGGATAACTTAACATCTCCGAATAAGTTTTCTCTTCGTCAGGTGTTGGACATAAAGGAAACAGTAAATCCTTTGTCACATAAATTACTGACACTTAGCAAATTATGCTTTAAACCTTCGACTAGTGCAACTCTAGTGATTGATACACAGCCGTTAGTTAAAGTGTCATACCTGACAGTCTTACCTTTGCTGTTGTCACCATATGAAATGGATGGATCTCGTTTTTCATTAACTTCTACAAGCAGAGTCTAATCACTCATCATATCTCCGGAGCATCCACTATCAAGGATCCACTTGCTTTGATTGATCTTTAACTTCAAGTGATCCGGCAATGCATTCCAGAGATGCTCCTGAAAGACAACAGTTTACACTTTTGGTGCCCAAACTTGTTTCGGGCGGTTAGAGAGAGCAACAGTAATGTCAACAATTCCGGATTTGATTTTGCTAGGACTTTTAACTCTCCAAGTTGACTTTAACTTGTTAGTTTCAGCTGCCTCTTTTATTTGGGTTTTCTTGGGAGAGACACTCCTTTGTGGTTTAGATTTTGTTTTGCTCGAAGAAACCTTTTTATTAAACTGATCTTTATTGGTACGAATTTGATTACAAAGCCAGTTATCAGATAAACTCCAACATTCATAGTGATAATGACCCATTTCTCTACAAATGGAACAGACACTATAATGCGAAGTACAAACAGGGGATACATGTCTCTTAGATTTTTAAGGACTTTCTACTGTTCCTTGTGGCCTAATCCATTGCGTTTGGGTGATGCGCTCTTGGCCCTAAATGCGTCAGCCTTAGCCTTTCCTTTCTTTTTGGGTGCTACAGTTTTGGCTTTAACTGCAGCAGCCTTCCCTTCATCATTAGTTATGGGTGTTACTACTTCGGGAAGTGCAGTAACAGCCTCCATTCCACAGTCATAAACTATGGTGCCACCTGAAATGAAACCATCCAACGGTTTAGATGTACTAACAGGATATAAGTTGGTTAGTTTTGAAGTGAAATCCGGAGGACACTCAGTAGCTTGAGCATTGGAGGTTGATGATTCGGAGCCTAGGCCAGGTTTGACTCGAATATTATCCGGATCAGTCCTAAATGTAGAGGCTATTTCCCCAGATTTAAGCCACTTACGATTTATTTCTCTTTCCTGTTCAAGTTCATTCTCGAGTCTTTTTACTATAACTTTTAGGCCTGAAAGATTGGTATTTAATAGATGATTTTCAGCTCTTAGATCGTGATACCAAGCTTCTTTTCCTCTGAAGTCAGCTATGTCCTTTTCAAGTCTAGTAATAGTAACTTCAAGACGTTTATTCTGACTTTCCATATCTTTGTACATTTGAGTAATTATTAGTCTCTCATTCTTTTCATGATCACATACAGTAGTAAGAGATTCTAATTTACTCATGAGCTCGTAGATGAAGGTACCTCAATATTTGCCATGAGGCAGACGTTCGGCTTAGGAGTTGGCTCATCATCCGAGGATTCCTCCTCTTTTTCCGAGCCACTGATGTACTTTGTCACGAACGCCTTCCTCTTGTTCTTGCTATTGTCTGAGGTGGTACGTTCAGGAGTAACCTTGTCACTTTTCTCTGCCGTCTTAGATTTGGATCTGCATTCCTTGGCCCAGTGACCGGGTTTCCCACAATTAAAGCATTCTTGGGAGCTCGACTCCGATCGTTCCTTCCTTCTGGATGATGAGGAGCCTCTTCTGAATCCTTTTCTACTTTTTCGAAGGAATCGTTCAAAGGATTTGACAAGAAGGGCTATTTCCTCTTCTGCGTCTGAGTCAGAATTCTCTGACTCATCCATATCATCCTCTTGATGATTACTGGAGTATTCCGTAGCTTTGAGAGCTACCCCTTTTTCTTTCCGTGCTATTTTCTCATCACGGTCAGTGTATCTGAATCTGACCTCATGAGTCCGAAGCTCTCCATATATTTCCTCAAGGGCAGTAAACGGCCAGTTTTTGTCAGCTTGCATCTGGAGCTGCTTGGAGTAGTAGCGATTCGGCAAGGATCAAAAGAACTTGTCATTAATTTGAGATTGAGTGTAGTGCTCATTGACAGTTTTTAGCTCTAGAATGAGCTTGCCGAATCTCTGATAGATGCTTTCAAGGGATTCGCCAGGTTTGTGATTGAAACTCTCAAAATTCTGTCTAAGAGCACATATCACATTTTGCATCTGGGACTGACTCCCCTCATAGAGGATTGTCAGTTTATCCCAGACAGCTTTTGCTGACGTGCAGCCCTGGATGTCCGTGAAAGCCTCGGAATCCAAAGACGATGTAACATAAGCCTGAGCCTTTTCACTAGCGCACTGCCCGGCTCTTTCATCGTTGGTAAGTTCGGCATCCGTCTTTGGCCTCTTAACTCCATGTTCTCCGATAGTCATTGGAATTGGAATCTCCTGATGAAGACATGGCCACATGAGATGATCATGGCATACCATAAACATTTTCATGCGAGCTTTCCACTGGGAGAAAAGCTCAGGTGTGAATTTAGGCGGTTTTGTCAGAGTAAAACCAGAACTTCGTGGTAGAGGAGCGGCGGCAGCAGCAGGTTGAGGTGGGTCGACGTTTTCACTGCTGCTTCGATTCGGGATGGGCTCTTGTGCACCTCCGGAGTTAAGGCGAGTGTTGAATAAAGATAACGCTTTCTTCGGCCATTGCTTAGAGTAAAGAGTGGGATCTCTACTTTTGAACAAATAGACTTGCTCTGATACCACTTGATGGTCCCTTGGAGCCTAGAGGGGGGTGAATAGGCTCTTATCGAAACTCTTTCTAATCTCTTAAGACACCACACTTTTCTAGTTAAGTGATAGAATCACTGCGGAAGATAACTAGATAGTGGAAGTATTTTGTTTTATTATCAAGAGATAATTACAACAAAATAGAAGCAAGACTCTCTTACACTCTGTTTACAAAAGGATTCACACACTAGCCTAGATTATATTTTTGAGCTCTTGTGCATACACAGGGTTAATTCAGGCTTATTCGCACACCCACACAAATGTACAAGTATGAATATTTATACAAACATTCCTAAGAGACAACCTTGGAACTTGTAGTTCCGGAATACATTCAGCACTAACTATTCCTCGGTAATCTCTCTGCCTTGACTGCTGCGGTTTGTGGAGCTCAAGAACTTGGGTTTGAAGAGTATAAGTGCCTTTGTGAGTTCCCAAATATAATTAAGGTTGTGTCCACATATCCGGGTGATCCATGTGTAAGATTCTTCAGGTTTTCAACGAGTTTGTCTTACATCGGGACACCACGAGCTGATAACTTTAAATGCGGTAGTTTGAAGTAGCATCTTCTTGGTTCGGTGTAATTTTACTTACTCTGTTGCTAATGAAGCTCGGAACCTTACTCCATGTCAGTGGTTGCTTACTCTGTATCTATTTGGTACTGGAATCCTTAGTCCGTGTCAGCGCTTCCTTACTCCATGTGAATGAGAAGGTCGGAGTGCTTATTCCGTATCAGCGCTTCCTTATTCCGCATGTAAGTTCCTTACTCCGTATGTAAGTTCCTTACTTTGTATGCAAGTTCCTTACTCCATATGAGTTTAAAGGACCGGATGGCTTACTCCGTACTAGCCATCCTTACTCCGTATGAGTGAGTGGTCCGGATTCCTTACTCCGCATCTAGTTTCCTTACTCCGTGCGAATAAAGACTCGGGTCCTTATTCCGCATCAATACTTCCTTACTCCGTATGTATGAAAGACTCGGATGCCTTACTCCGTGTCTTCTTTACTTTAGTTCGCTTGAGGGGAAGACTTAACTTTTTAACTCCATGTCAAACCTTTTACTTCGTGCGACCTTGTAGACCAAGACTCTTACTCCGCATCAGTTTGACTTAGTCCGTTTGAGGCATTAGGAACAGATTCCGTAATCCGTAGCTTTTAAGTTCTTAGACTGCACGAATGTTCCTTGTTCCGTATGTATTGGTGACTTGATTATTTACTAAGTGTTTGACGACACTCACTCTTGTCCGGATCAGGATTATGTATCATGTCCTTAGCTTTGCTCTCACGAGTGTATCTCCGGATTAATAACATATCTTCTGCAACGGTCAAAGAAACACAAAAGATATCAGATCAAATTACATAAGGCTTTATCAGCATTATCCAAATTCTGGGCTTGATCCAACAGTTGTTGCCGCTGTTGGTGCTACTGTTGCTACGGTAGTGGCTGATGTCCCAGAATCTCCTCCGGAAGCTCCCTTGCCTCCCCTTCCTCAACCTTGAGACTACCTTGACCATCTCCGCGCCAACACTTTAACGGACCTATGGTTCTGTTTTAGCCTAGCCTACATAGCCTCCATCCTTGACAACAACCTTTGGGTGTACTATGCTCGCCAGACCTAAACCCCAGAGGACATGATCATCTGGAACTTGGATCATGGCTTCCTTACGCTAGCCTCCATTACGGATGTTCCGTTCACTGTTACCTCCGGACTGGCCCATTACGCACAGGTTCCCTCCCCTGTTGAGGCCAAGCCCGCCTCTCCTGCCGCAGCCATCCCCGTAGTTGACCTCTCTGGTCAAAGTGGATCTGCTTCTCTAGATGCCTCCATTGCTTCGGACGTCCCTTCTACTGTTGCAGCTAATGCTCCTTCCACTCTTGCTGACTCCTCTGCCTAGCGCACACCTGCACCTATCCCTGCGGGGGAGTCCTCTAAAGCCCCGATTTGGTGCTTGGACGTGCCTCTTTTGGCAGGGTTCACTCCGATGCTGTGCTCTCCGCTCAGCTGGACCGACACACCCAAGCCCAGAGCGCCCAAATTTCTGCCATCACCGCCAAGGTTGATGCTCTAGGCGCCCAACTCCTCTCTGCCCTAACCGACTCTTCCACTTCCATCGAGTAGAAGATGGATCTCGTCGCCTCGTCCGTCCATTCTTTGTCTACCTCCTTTGCAGACTTGGCGCACACGATGGCTTGTCCTCCTACTGCTCCTCAGCGATCTGCCAAACCGGGGGAGAAAGTGTCATTTGATCCTTTTGCATCTTCCTCAGGTCATGCTAAAAAGCGGCCTGCATCTTCACTGCTTCCGGGAGTTACTATTCCCAAACATAGCTGTTTTTCTCAGCCTAGCTCCTCCTTCCCCTTCTCCATCCGCGGCTGACACCTTCCTCCCACCATACATGGATTGTGATCGACTTGATGCGGATGGAAGTGTTTTCCTCATAATGACTAAGTATGCCGCATATACTGCCAAGTGAAGATGTCTATCTGACTTATACCCCTTCTCCCCTAAAGATATTCAGACTTTATATTCTGAGAAGGGCCTATTCACCACAGAAGACATAGAAAGCTTCTCTCGAGCAGTTAAGATGGAGATGAGGCTGTTTTCGTCTTTATATAAGGACAGACACTTGTTTGATATTGTGCCTTGTTGGTCTGAAGGTTTCCTTCCAGAAGTAGCTTTCATCTGAACCTTCATCAATGGAACTGTTGAGGACAGAAAACGTTGGAAGAATCTTTCAACCGTCCTTATTCCATATAGGGAGAGGATGAAAGCCTACCATGAAAACACCGAACATGGTAGCAGGTGTAAACAGAACATTCGAGCGGTACACATTCTATGTTCCTGGTACACATTCTATGATGACCAACCACGTGGCATCAGCGAGGCACAAAGAAATTATATGGATAATGCTACGGATGACTCGGACACAGGACTACCATTAAGTGTAAGGACCCGTACCTTGAGTTAGTCAGTTTTGCCTCTTGAGTAGAGTTTTTCTAGATTTTGACCTAGTAAATGGACTCCAATGAATTCACGTGCAAAAGGAAAGATGCTTAGAATGGTGTCCTCTATCTACCACAGAAGTTTCAGGCCAAATGGACATGTATGTGAGGTGCACGTGATATGGGTCCAATTCACGTGCAAGTGTGGTTGTCTTCTAAATGATGCAAGGAGGCTAGGGGTGAAGTTTGAGAGCATTTGGAGTGCATATGGAGTTGCACGTGAATTGGGGAATTCACATGCAAATTGGCGTGCAGGCATATTTTTGCATGGTTCCCTTGGTTTTGACATTCTAAGGAACTTTCTCCAAAGGACCATGTTGTAATTCTGAGTATTTTGGCCTATATGGGTGCGGAAAGGTGCTAACTTGTGTGATCAAAACTACGTCGTTTTGATCCTGGGTTTCACTTAATCAAAACTACGTCGTTTTGATAGTGGAAGGCCTATATAAGGATGAGGAGACTCCTTGTTCGGGGTTAGGGGTTTTTCGACCACTGCGGCCGTCGTGGAGAGAGAGAGAGCTAGAGAGAGGGAAAGGGGGAGAACTGGTCTTCTTCGGAGCATCTTGCGTGGGGAGGACGGCATCTAACGCGGGAGCAAGGAGGATCTTCATTAAGGTAGGGGTTCTTTTTTCTTATACCCGATCCGGGGTTAGGCCCTGTGGTGAATTACCCGTTGGATATTGTCCTTGTTATCATACTATTTATATGTAAATTCATATAGGTGTGATCTCCTATATGAATGTTGGCCTTCAATGGCGTGTTGTTTGGATATATGTATATATGCCTGCCAAGTGTTTGACATAATGCCTGTGAGGTCGTGCATGTTATGTATTTGAGATAATACCTTGTGAGGGCGTGCATGATATGTGTTTGAGGTAATGCCTGTGAGGCCACGCACGTCCAGTGTGTTAGATTATGTCTGTGTGGCTGGGTTTATGAGCTTGTGGATATATGCATGCTAAGTGTTCGATGTTATTCCTGTGTGACTAAGCATACTAAGTGTTTGATGTTATGCCTGTATGGCCATGTGTGCTGCGTGTTTGCTTGTACACCCGGTGGCTGTGGAAGCCCGGGACTGTTTTGTGGAACCCGGTGGCTGTGGAAGCCCGGGACTGTTTTGTGGAACCCGGTGGCTGTGGAAGCCCGGGATTGTTTTGTGGAACCCGGTGGTAGGGAAGCCTTGGGACTGTTTTGTGGAACCCGGTGGCTGTGGAAGCCCGGGACTGTTCTTGAAACCCGGTGGCTGTGGAAGCCCGGGAGTGTTTATGTACCAGCCCACGTATGATTGTGTTTGCGGTTATAGCCTGTAACTATATCTGGTGGAATAATTGTATCACGACACAGCACTTGTACACAAGGCATGTAGATATTAGGTGCATGGGATGGGTTGGGGGGACATGATCCCCTCTTGAAGTGTGGTTGCTCACCCCTCCTACCATGTTGTTTTCTTTAACCAGGAACCTACAGGCGTTAGGTGGGACCCCAAGGTGGAAGACCTTATCTATTTTATTGTTTATGTTATTTTATTATGGGAATTGATGTAACCCCAATGGGGATGGATTGAAAAGAAGACTTTGTATTAAAGACTGATTTGGTTTGTGGACTGCTTGATGGACTTTATTTTTCTTGAATGTGTTGTGAATGTTTAAAATATTCAGTTCTTGGTTTGTAACCTAACCCCTTTGCCCTCCGTGTGGGTAAAAGGGGAGTCACGTACCGGTTTCCTCGGGTTGGAAATCCGGGGCGTGACATTAAGCTCCGGACATACTCCTACGAATACCCAAAATTCCGGAGCACCTTCAAGTCCGTCCGTACCAGTTAACACTGAGAGAAACAGTGTTGAAGAACCACCTAGTTCTACCGTACCTTTTAATACGGAAACATCTAGTCCGAACAAAGCTCAACCAGCAGATACACCTGAACCACCTAATCTGGCAGAGCTTCAAATTGTTCAAGATAATCCATCACATGCACAGAATTACAGATGGACCCAAAACCATCCCTCAAATCAAGTGATTGGTGATCCTACTGTTGGTGTAAGAACAAGAGCAGCCACCTCCAACATGAGTCTTTACTCGTGTTTTCTATCTCAAATAGAACCAAAGGTGGTAGATGAAGCTCTTCAGGATTCGAATTGGATAGAAGCCATGCAAGAAGAGCTGAATCAATTTAAGAGAAATAATGTGTGGACTTTAGTACCAAGGCCTAAGTCTCAGCAAGTCATTGGAGTTAAATGGGTGTTCCGGAACAAGCTTGATACGGATGGAATAGTAATCCGGACCACAGCTAGACTGGTAGCCAAAGGATATCGTCAAGAAGAAGGAATAGACTATGATGAGACCTTTGCTCCAATAGCAAGACTTGAGGCAATCTGAATGTTTCTGGCATATGCTTCATATGAAAACTTCATAGTTTATCAAATGGATGTCAAGAGCGCATTCCTGAATGGAGATCTTCAAGAGGAGGTTTACGTAGAACAACCTCCCGGTTTCATTGAACCTAAAGCAGGACATTTAGTCTACAAACTTCGGAAAGCTTTATATGGTTTGAAGCAAGCTCCAAGAGCCTGGTATGATACACTGTCAGAATTCTTACTTGCTCACAACTTCCAAAAAGGGAAGATAGACACCACCTTATTTCTACGAAAAGAGAAAGGACACACTCTAATCGTACAGATATACGTGGATGATATCATTTTCGGATCAACGAATCCGAAGCTTTGTGAAGAGTTTGCTAAGTTGATGACAGGCAAGTTTGAGATGAGCATGATGGGAGAACTGTCCTACTTCCTCGGAATAGAAGTTAAACAATTGAAGGAAGGAATCTTCATTAATCAAGCTAAGTACACTCGCGATCTTATTAAGAAGTTTGGTATGGAAGGTTCATCTCCCGTCAAAACTCCCATGCTGTCGGTGCGAAGTTAGATCCCGATGTGGACGGCATATCAGTAAATGTTATCGACTACGAGAGGATGATAGGATCCTTCCTGTATCTTACAGCAAGTCGCCCAGACATTATGTTTGCAACTTGCATTTGTGCATGATATCAGGCGAATCCCAAGGAGTCACATATACTTCATGTTAAACGGATATTAAGGTATCTCAAGGGAACGATGAATTTGGGACTCTGGTACCCAAAGGAGTCCAACTTCACCTTATCCGGATACTCGATGCCGACTTCAACTGGATGTCGCATCGACAAGAAGAGCACAAGTGGTATGTGTCGGTTTCTTGGAAATAGATTAATTTCATGGTTCGGTAAGAAGCGAATTCCGTATCAACCTCATCGCCGAGGCGGAATATATAGCTGCTGGGAGTTGCTGCACACAGCTACTCTGGATGCAAAGTCAACTTACTGACTACGGTTTTAACATGTCATCTATTCCACTCTACTGTGACAACACTAGTGCAATTGCTATCAGCAACAATCCTGTCATGCACCCTAAGACGAAGCATATTGAGGTCAGGTATCACTTCATATGCGACCATGTTCTCAAAAATCACATTTCCCTGGAACATATTGCTACTGAAGATCAACTGGCAGACATACTTACAAAGCCCCTACCTAATGCAAGATTCTCTGAACTGCTCATCCGATTAGGTATGCTTGACTTCTCTGCTAGTTTCACATTTAAATTACCCAACAGTATACTTACTATCAGAACATGCATTGTGCTTTTAGTGAAAGTAGAAGATACATACTGATTTTAATGCTGATCATACTTACTGATTAACGGCTTCATGCTTCTGATATTAATATCAACTTCATAATGGGAGGATGCTTGCGTTTCCCGACTGAAGTCTTGTAACCAAACATGATTAAAGTTTATATGATTAACCTCATTCTGGTTTCATGATCTTAATTCCCACTGATCACCACATGACAAAAGCCTGTTCATTTAGATTACTCTATTAACATATATAGTTGAAGAAATGAAATGGGTTAGCTTGGAATGCCTGGTGGATGAATACTCAATTGCAGTCTGATCAGCTTTTGAAGTATAGTTTCCTAAAAAGATAGACAGTGCTGAATTTCTATACGCCGGAAAGGTCTACCGAGAGGATTGCACAATCTACGGGGGAGAAAATGCTTTATAAATTATTCGAGTAATACCCCCCTCCTGTATATGTCTCATGACCTCTTTCCTGGCTGTCTATTTGAGGGGGAGCCTTTCATTGAGAGGATCAAATGATCTACGGGGGAGTTTTAGCTTCATCTATTACCTCGGTAATGACCCCCTAATATGTCTCGGATACTCTCTCCTCTAAACCTTTACTTCCGGATCTGACTGGACATGTGGTTTTGGAACAAAATAGTGGCATGTTTGGATGTATTTTTTCTTCAACCATGCATTTTAATCGGGTAATCAACAGCTTACTTTTGACATGTGTCCGCTTCCTCATTTTTCACTCATGAATCCTAATTTGGCCAAATCATATGATTTTTAATTAATCTTCGCTACGTCGTTCAGCAGGACGGTTTCGCTATGTTGACCTATATAAACTTGTGTATTTATTATCTGACATATGTCCTGATTCAGTCACATTGATCATTCTCTCGTATGTATATGTCTATTCCATTCTTTGTAATGCATGAGTTCTGCTTCTTTTTAGTTCGGATGATGTAGCTCTTCACTGACTATTTTCTCCTATCCGTACTAATCCGTGCCTCTTCAGCTTTTGTATTTTTAGTTTTTTTTTAGCTACAGGTTTAGTTTTTCTTTGCAACCTTATCGGTAAATCTAGTCCATAGTCTTGGATTTGAAGTGTTGTGGCACTTCTCTTCCCTTCGACTTATTGACAGCAAAGGAATCTACTTCTCTCTCACCGCACTTTGTTACTACGGACAAGGTCTACTTTTCATCCGGATACTCTTCACTCGACTATCGTTGATTCTAGATGATTATCGGTTCATTCCTCCGGACTCTTAACACTGTCAAATTGCGATAATCCATGTCTTCTTTTATATCGTGTGCTTTTGAGGAGGAATCATGATGATTCGTTAAATGCATATCTCGGGATGCACCCACTTCTCCGGAAGGTAAACAGTTGTTACCCTTATTTGGTCATGCCGCCTCCACGTTATCTTTTAATTCGGGGGCGCATCGATATCAAGACTAATGACATCAGCCTGTCAAGCGGTTCACTGTTTCACTCGCCAAATTCATAGACCTGCTGACATTTACGGACTCGGTCTTATATATTTTGGTCATTCCTGCGAAGCACGAGCGTTACCCGTTTCAAATCCCTAAACCTCTTGTTGCTCCTTCAATCTCTAAGACCTCACCTTTCCTCTCGCCCTTCAACTTTCATCTACAATGGCACCCAGAACCTCTCTTTCCGGCATTAATCCCGGCCATCTGGTTGATTGGAGCGCTGTCTCCAACCCTCCAGACTGGTTTTCCGATATTCGCCCTCTTCTAGAAGCCTGTCACCTACTCGACCTGATCTCCACTCCTGTCGATCTGCTTATAGATGACATTCTCGAGTTTTACCAACGGATTCACTGTACCACCGACTCCATCATCTCCTATGTTCGCGGTGAATCCATCCTCATTACCCCCACCGTTCTCCGCACTGCTCTCCATCTACCCCCCGGTGAACCACAGTGCCCCGATCCCGATCCCATGGCAGCTTCAATGGGTTGCACCTACAAAGGCAAGGAATACAAGGTGAAGTCCTTCCAAGGTCGCTATCGATGTATGGCGATCATCTTGAGTCGATGTTTATTGGCTCGCACATCCACCCTGGACTCCGTTCCGTACGACCTTCTTCTGGCCATGTACGGCGTTTTCGAAGGTCTTCCAATGGACTGGGGGACATTTTTGTTCCGACTACTGCAGACTGGACCCAAGAACCGTTCTTTTCGGTGCATACTCAGCATTGTCTTCCGGCATCTTTATCCGGCCCGTTTCGCCCGCTCTGATGCCGTTTCATTCCCTCCGGCTTATTACCTTCGCTATCTTACACCTGATGGGAATATGATAGCCCATCGTCCCTCTGCAGCTCTTCGCCCCCTCCCTGCCGCAGAACAACAAGGCAGTTCTGTTGGTGACCCCTCTGCCAGTCATGCCCCAGAGGTCAGCTCTGCTAACCGGTCCTCCTGGATTCGGTCCGTTGCTGCACCCTCCATTTCTCGGGCTTCCCAGCACAGCGTCCGTGCCGACCCTTCCGAGGTTACGGGGCCCTCTCAGCGCAGCGTCCCTAAAGCTGTTTCCTCTGCCCCTTCTGCTGCGGATGTCCCCACTCCCTCCACTTCCGCTATTGCTGCCGCGGTTGATACCGCTATTGCTGCCGTCACTGCTGATGTCCCGGCATCTACTCCGGAAGCTCCTTTGCCTCCCCTACCTCAACCCCGAGATTATCTTGACCATCTCTCCGCCGACACCTTAACGGACCTATGGGCCATTTTAGCCTTGCCCACACTGCCTCCATTCCTGACACCGATCTCCAGGTGTTTTACACGCGCCATACCCAATCCCCGGAGACCATGATCATCTGGAACTTGGACCATGGCTTTCTTACGCCGGCCTCCATTCCAGATGTGCCGTTCCCTACCCCCTCCAGCCCGGTCCATGCCGCACGGAGTCCTTCCCCTGCTAAGGCTGGTCCCTCTTCTCCTGGTGCCGCGATTCCCGTGGTTGACCTATCTGGTCAAAGTGGGTCAGTTGCTCCGGATGCGTCTGATGCTCCAGATGCCCCTTCTGCTGCTGATGCTGATACTCCTGCGGACTCCTCTGGCCAGCGCCCTCCTGCTCCTGTTCATGCGGGGGAGTCCTCCAAAGCTCCAGAGTTGGTCCTTGGGCGTGCTTCTTTTGGCATGGTCCACTCCGATGCTGTGCTCTCCGCCCAGTTGGACCTACACGCTCAAGCTCATAGCGCCCAAATATCTGGCATCGCCGCCAAGGTTGATGCACTTGGCACCTAACTCCTCTTCGCTCTCACTGATTCCTCCACTTCCATGGAATAGAAGATGGATCTCGTTGCCTCGTCCGTCCATTCCTTGTCTACCTCCTTCGCGGACCTGGCGCACACGATGGCTCGCCCTCCCGTTGCTTCCTGGCGATCTGCTAAACCGGGGGAGGAGTGTCATCTAATCCATCCTTTGCTCCTCCTGCACCACAACCATGCACTCGTGCTGAGAAGCGGCCTGCCTCTTCATTGCTTCAGGGAGTTCAAATTCCCAAACATAGCCGCTTCTCTCAGCCAAGCTCCTCGACTGCAGCTCCATCCTCTCCACCCGCAGCTGACACCTTCCTCCCATCATACGCGGCGTGTGACCCTTCTGATGCGGATGGTAGCGTGCGTAAGGCAATGAAGTCCTATGCTGTGTCTTCTGCTGAGAGAAGATATCTCTCTGACCTGTACCCTTTCTCCCCGGCCGACATTCAGACCCTTTGTTCGGAGAGAGGACTCTTTACAACCGAAGACATTGACAACTTCTCTAGGGCTGCTAAAATGGAGATGAGGCTGTTTCCATCTCTATACAAAGATGGGCACTTGTTTGAAGTTTTGCCATGCTGGAATGAAGACTATCTTCCCAGTGTAGATCTTATTCAGTCCTTCATCAATGGAACTGCTGACGATAGCAAGCCATGGAAAACTCTCTCAACCATCCTCATTCCGTACCGGATCATGTCACCACATTTCATGATGGCTGTCTTCATGATTCAGTCCAAACAAATGATTCTGATTGATTCTCATCGGATTGTGGAGCATTATGTAAGAAAGAATCAATGGGAACCACGTGTCTCGGTGCCGAAAGTTGTGAAGAAAGCTGGATTCTATGAAGAGTTGAGCATCACACCTTTGAGTCCAACTGAGAAGCTGAAGGCGACATTCCAGGGCAAGAAGCAAGTGCCATAACAACCGGATGGAGATAGCTGCGGGGCCTTTGTCTGTTACTTCATCAAGTCATTTTTAACTGTGGACAAAGCTTGGAGCCAACACACCACTTATACGATGAAGCAGACAATGGAGCTTAGAGAGAAAGCAACAACTATGATCTTCAAGTATAGTAAGCCTTATGTACCTTAATGAAAATCTTGTATAAAGGCTGAATTGTATTCTGTTGCTGATGAATGAAATTGGTTGTGATGCGTATTCTGTATGTTATCTTTTTGCACTGCTTACCAGATCAGATTACAAAGGGTTTGGGCATATCCATAATTGGGGGAGATTGTTGGATCAAGCCCAGAATTTGGATAATGCTGATAAAGCCTTATGTAATTTGATCTGAGATCTTTTGTGTTTCTTTGATCATTGCAGAAGATATGTTATTAATCCAGAGATACACTCGTGAGAGCAAAGCTAAGGACAGGATATATAATCCTGATCCGGACAAGAGTGAGTGTCGTCAAACACTTGGTAAATAACCAAGTCACCAATACATACGGAATAAGGAACATTTGTGCGGACTAAGAACTTAAAAGCTACGGATTACGGAATCTGTTCCTAATGCCTCAAACGGACTAAGTCAAACTGATGCGGAGTAAGAGTCTTGGTCTACAAGGTCGCATGAAGTAAAAGGTTTGACATGGAGTTAAAAAGTTAAGTCTTCCCCTCAAGCGAACTAAAGTAAAGAAGACACGGAGTAAGGCATCTGAGTCTTTCATACATACGGAGTAAGGAAGTATTGATGTGGAATAAGGACCCGAGTCTTTATTCGCACGGAGTAAGGAAACTAGATGCGGAGTAAGGAATCTGGGCCACTCACTCATACGGAGTAAGGATGGCTATTGCGGAGTAAGCCATCCGGTCCTTTAAACTCATACGGAGTAAGGAACTTACATGCGGAATAGGGAAGCGCTGATATGGAATAAGCACTTCGACCTTCTCATTCACACGGAGTAAGGAAGCGCTAACATGGACTAAGGATTCCAGTACCAAATAGATACGGAGTAAGCAACCACTGACACGGAGTAAGGTTCCGAGCTTCATTAGCAACGGAGTAAGGAAAATTACACCGGACCAAGAAGATGCTACTTCAAACTACCGCATTTAAAGTTATCAGCTCGTGGTGTCCCGATGTAAGACAAACTCGTTGAGAACCTGAAGAATCTTACACGTGGATCACCCGGATATGTTGACACAACCTTAATTATATTTGGGAACTCACAAAGGCACTTATACTCTTCAAACCCAAGTTCTTGAGCTCTACAAACCGCAGCAGTCAAGGCAGAGAGATTATCGAGGAATAGTTAGTGCTGAACGCATTCCGGAACTACAAGTTCCAATGTTATCTCTTAGGAATGTTTGTATAAATATTCGTACTTGTACATTTGTGTGTAAGCGCGAACGAGCCTGAATTAACCCTGTGTATGCACAAGAGCTCAAAGATATAATCTAGGCTAGTGTGTGAATCCTTTTGTAAACAGAGTGTAAGAGAGTCTTGATTCTATTTTGTTGTAATTATCTCTTGATAATAAAACAAAATACTTCCACTATCTGGTTATCTTCTGTAGTGATTCTATCACTTAACTAGATAAGTGTGGTGTCTTAAGAGATTAGAAAGAGTTTCGATAAGAGCCTATTCACCCCCCTCTAGGCTCCAAGGGACCATCAGCAACATCGGAAGTGGCGAGCATGGGGACGTCAGTAGCAGAAGATGCTGGACAAACAGCCGGAGGTAAACTTGGCTGTGACTGCCCCGCAACCTCGGATAGGTCGGTTATGCCAACAAATCCCGAATGTACCAAAACAAAGAGTGTGACTTCCCTATGCTTATACCCGAAGGGTCAAGGGGTTGGTGACTGACAGACAGATTTTTAGCCTCTCTAAAAGAGCTAGCTAATGTTGATCAATCTCTCTTCAAGATGATAAATTCCCTAAATTTGCACTAAAAGAATAGCAGCAAGCAAGGGGTCGAACCCACAGGAATTAGCTTAGTTTTCTAGTTCTTAAATCAAAACACCCAATTACTCTTGTCCTATAAAATGTCTTGTCAAAAACGAATTCTTTTTATAACTAAAGATCTAATTTTTATTTGGTTTTCTGAATAAACAAAAAAAACAAATTGATTTTAGGATTAAGATTCAAGGATTAAAGGCATCTAGGGTCACAACTTCACCTCCCTATGTTGTTTCTACTGATTTTAAGGTTCTTGAGATTATTTAATTGATAACATGCTATAACTAAGCCAAGGTCTCGCAATTGGTCATTCCGACCCTTTAAGTCTTTGTCTGCTGAATGGTCATCATGACATCAACATGCAAAGCCTAATTATCATACCCATGACAGGATAATGGTCACACCAATCACAAATAAGTTATGAATCAAAGATCAGCCTTAGACTAAGGCTAAGAAAACCCAGGTGTACAACCCAGATATTAAAAGATAAGAACAGATCCATAATGATGGTCCCTTGGAGCCTAAAGGGGGGTGAATAGGCTCTTATCGAAACTCTTTTTAATCTCTTAAGACACCACACTTATCTTGTTAAGTGATAGAATCACTGCGGAAGATAACCAGATAGTGGAAGTATTTTGTTTTATTATCAAGAGATAATTACAACAAAATAGAAGCAAGACTCTCTTACACTCTGTTTACAAAAGGATTCACACACTAGCCTAGATTATATCTTTGAGCTCTTGTGCATACACAGGGTTAATTCAGGCTTATTCGCACACCCACACAAATGTACAAGTATGAATATTTATACAAACATTCCTAAGAGACAACCTTGGAACTTGTAGTTCCGGAATGCGTTCAGCACTAACTATTCCTCGGTAATCTCTCTGCCTTGACTGCTGCGGTTTGTAGAGCTCAAGAACTTGGGTTTGAAGAGTATAAGTGCCTTTGTGAGTTCCCAAATATAATTAAGGTTGTGTCCACATATCCGGGTGATCCACGTGTAGGATTCTTCAGGTTCTCAACGAGTTTGTCTTACATTGGGACACCACGAGCTGATAACTTTAAATGCGGTAATTTGAAGTAGCATCTTCTTGGTCCGGTGTAATTTTCTATACTCCGTTGCTAATGAGGCTCGGAACTTTACTCCGTGTCAGTGGTTGCTTACTCCGTATCTATTTGGTACTGGAATCCTTAGTCCGTGTCAGCGCTTCCTTACTCCGTGTGAATGAGAAGGTCGGAGTGCTTATTCCGTATCAGCGCTTCCTTATTCCGCATGTAAGTCCTTACTCCATATGCAAGTTCCTTACTCCGTATGTAAGTTCCTTACTCCGTATGTAAGTTCGTTACTCCGTATGAATTTAAAGGACCGGATGGCTTACTCCGTACTAGCCATCCTTACTCCGTATGAGTATGTGGCCCGGATTCCTTACTCCGTATCTAGTTTCCTTACTCCGTGCGAATAAAGACTCGGGTCCTTATTCCGCATCAATACTTCCTTACTCTGTATGTATGAAAGACTCGGATGCCTTACTCCGTGTCTTCTTTACTTTAGTTCGCTTGAGGGGAAGACTTAACTTTTTAACTCCATGTCAAACCTTTTACTTCATGCGACCTTGTAGACCAAGACTCTTACTCCGCATCAGTTTGACTTAGTCCGTTTGAGGCATTAGGAACAGATTCCGTAATCCGTAGCTTTTAAGTTCTTAGACCGCACGAATGTTCCTTATTCCGTATGTATTGGTGACTTGATTATTTACTAAGTGTTTGACGACACTCACTCTTGTCTGGATCAGGATTATGTATCCTGTCCTTAGCTTTGCTCTCACGAGTGTATCTCCGGATTAATAACATATCTTCTGCAACGGTCAAAGTAACACAAAAGATCTCAGATCAAATTACATAAGGCTTTATCAGCATTATCCAAATTCTGGGCTTGATCCAACAGTTGCTGCCGCTGTTGATGCTACTGTTGCTATGGTAGCGGCTGATGTCCCAGAATCTCCTCCGGAAGCTCCCTTGCCTCCCCTTCCTCAACCTTGAGACTACCTTGACCATCTCCGCGCCAACACTTTAACGGACCTATGGTTCTGTTTTAGCCTAGCCTGCACAGCCTCCATCCTTGACAACGACCTTTGGGTGTACTATGCTCGCCAGACCCAAACCCCAGAGGACATGATCATCTGGAACTTGGATCACGGCTTCCTTACACTAGCCTCCATTACGGATGTTCCGTTCGCTGTTACCTCCAGACCGGCCCATTACGCACAGGTTCCCTCCCCTGTTGAGGCCAAGCCCGCCTCTCCTACCGCAGCCATCCCCGTAGTTGACCTCTCTGGCCAAAGTGGATCTGCTTCTCTGGATGCCTCCATTGCTTCGGACGTCCCTTCTACTGCTGCAGCTGATGCTCCTTCCATTATTGCTGACTCCTCTGCCTAGCGCACACCTGCTCCTTCCAAATTCTGGGCTTGATCCAACAATCTCCCCCAATTATGGATATGCCCAAATCCTTTGTAATCTGATCTGGTAAGCAGTGCAAAAAGATAACATACAGAATACGCATCACAACCAATTTCATTCATCAGCAACAGAATACAATTCAGCCTTTATACAAGATTTTCATTTAGGTACATAAGGCTTACTATACTTGAAGATCATAGTTGCTGCTTTCTCTCTAAGCTCTATTGTCTACTTCATCGTATAAGTGGTGTGTTGGCTGCAAGATTCGTCCACAGTTAAGAATGACTTGATGAAGTAACAGACAAAGGCCCGCAGCTATCTCCATCCGACTGTTGTGGCACTTGCTTCTTGCCCCGGAATGTCGCCTTCAGCTTTTCAGTTGGTCTCAAAGGAGTGATGCCCAACTTTCCATATAATCTGGCTTTCTTCATAGCTTCAGTCAACTTGAGACACAGTGGTTCCCATTGATTCTTTCTTACATACTGCTCTACAATCTGATGAGAATCAATCAGAATCATCTGTTTGGACTGAATCATGAAGACAGCCATCATGAAATGTGGCGACATGATCCGGTACAGAATGAGGATAGTTGAGAGAGTACTCCATGGCTTGCTATCCTCAACAGTTCCGTCGATAAAGGACTGAATAATATCTATACTGGGAAGATAGCCCTCATTTCAGCATGGCAGAACGTCAAACAAGTGGCCGTCTTTGTACAGCGATGGAAACAGCCTCATCTCCATTTTAGCAGCCCTAGAGAAGTTGTCAGTGTCGTCTGTTGTAAAGAGGCCTTTCTCTGAACAAAGGGTCCGAATGTCGTCCGGGGAGAAAGGGTACAGGTCAGATAGACATCTTCTCTCGGCAGAAGACATAGCATAGGACTTCATTGCCTTACGCACGCTTCCATCCGCATCAGAAGGGTCACACGCCGCATATGATGGGAGGAAGGTGTCAGCTGCGGGTGGAGAGGATGAAGCTGCAGTCGTGGAGCTTGGATGAGAGAAGCGGCTACGTTTGGGAATTTGAACTCCCTGAAGCAATGAAGAGGCAGGCCGCTTCTCAGCACGAGTGGTTGGTTGTGGTGCAGGAGGAGCAGAAGGATCAGATGACACTCTCTCCCCCGGTTGGGCAGATCGCCGGGAAGCAACGGGAGGGCGAGCCATCATGTGCGCCAGGTCCGCGAAGGAGGTAGACAAGGAATGGACGGACGAGGCGACGAGATCCATCTTCTGTTCCATTGAAATGGAGGAATCAGTGAGAGCGGAGAGGAGTTGAGCGCCAAGTGCATCAACCTTGGCGGCTATGGCGGATATTTGGGCGCTATGAGCTTGAGCGTGTCGGTCCAGTTGGGCGGAGAGCACAACGTCGGAGTGGACCGTGCCAAAAGAAGCACGCCCAAGGACCAACTCCGGAGCTTTGGAGGACTCCCCCGCATGAACAGGAGCAGGAGTGCGCTGGGCAGAGGAGTCCGCAGGAGTATCAGCAGCAGCAGCAGAAGGGGCATCCGGACCATCAGAGGCATCCGGAGCAGCTGACCTGCTTTGACCAGAGAGGTCAACCACGGGAATCGCGGCAGCAGGAGAAAAGGGGCCAGCCTTAGCAGGGGAAGGACTCCGTGCGGCATGGACCGGGCTAGAGGGGGTAGGGAACGACACATCTGGAATGGAGGCCGGCATAAGAAAGCCGTGGTCCAAGTTCCAGATGATCATGGTCTCCGGGGATTGGGTATGGCGCGTGTAAAACACCCGGAGATTGGTGTCAGGAATGGAGGCAGTGTGGGCAAGCCTGAAACGGAGCCATAGGTCCATTAAGGTGTCGGCGGAGAGATGGTCAAGATAATCTCGGGGTTGAGGTAGGGGAGGCAAAGGAGCTTCCGGAGTAGATGCCGAGACATCAGCAGTGACGGCAGCAATAGCGGTATCAACCGCGGCAGCAATGGCGGAAGTGGAGGGAGTGGGGACATCCGCAGCAGAAAGGGCTGAGGAAACAGCTTTAGGGACGCTGTGCTGAGAGGGCACCGCAACCTCGGAAGGATCGGCAGGGATGCTGTGCTGGGAAACCCGAAAAACGGAGGGTGCAACAATGGACCGAATCCGGGAGGACCGGTGAGCAGAGCTGACCTCTGGGACATGGCTGGCAGAGGGGTCACCAACAAAACTGCTTTGTTGTTCCGCGGCAGGAAGAGGGCGGAGAGCTGCAGAGGGATGACGGGCTGTCATGTTCCCATCAGGCGTAAGATAGCGGAGGTAATAAGCCAGAGGGAATGAAACAGCATCGGAGCGGGTGTAATGGTCCGGATGAAGATGCCGGAAGACAATGCTGAGTATGCGCCCGAAAGAACAGTTCTTGGGTCCAGTCTGCAGCAGTCGGAACAAAAATGTCCCCCAGTCCATTGGAAGACCTTCGAAAACGCCGTACATGGCCAGAAGAAGGTCGTACGGAACAGAGTCCAGGGCAGATGTGCGAGCCAGTAAACATCGACTCAAGATGGTCACGATACAGCGATAGCGACCTTGGAAGGACTTCACCTTGTATTCCTTGCCTTTGTAGGTGCAACCCATAGAAGCTGCCATGGGATTGGCATTGGGGCACTGTGGTTCACCCAGGGGTAGATGGAGAGCAGCGCGGAGAACGGCGGGGGTAATGAGGATGGATTCACCGCGAACATAGGAGATGATGGAGTCGGTGGTACAGCGAACCGTTGGTAAAACTTGAGAATGTCGTCTATAAGCAGATCGACAGGAGTGGAAATCAGGTCAAGTAGGTGAGAGGCTTCTAGAAGAGGGCGAATATCGGAAGACCAGTCTGGAGGGTTGGAGACAGCGCTCCAATAAACCAGATGGCCGGGATTAACGCCGGAAAGTGAGGTTCTGGGTGCCATTGTAGATGAAAGTTGAAGGGCGAGAAGAAAGGTGAGGTCTTGGGGATTGAAGGAGCAACGAGAGGTTTAGGGATTTGAAAAGGGTAACACTCATGCTTCGCAGGAATGACTAGAATATATAAGACCGAGTCCGTAAATGTCAGTGGGTCTAGGAATTTGGCGAGTGAAACACTGAACCGCTTGACAGGCTGATGTCATTAGTCTTGATATCGATGCGCCCCTGAATTAAAAGATGATGTGGAGGCGGCATGACCAAATAAGGGTAACAGCTGTTCACCTTCCGGAGAAGTGTGTGCATCCCGAGATATGCATTTAATGAATCATCATGATTCCTCCTCAAAAGCACGCGATATAAAAGAAGACATGGATTATCGCAATTTGACAGTGTTAGGAGTCCGAAGGAATGAACCGACAATCATCCGGAATCAACGATAGTCGAGTGAAGAGTATCCGGATGAAAAGTAGACCTTGTCCGTAGTAACAAAGCGCGGTAAGAGAGAAGTAGATTCCTTTGCTGTCAATAAGTTGAAGAGAAGAGAAGTACCACAACACTTCAAATCCAAGACTAGGGACTAGATTTACTGATAAGGTTGCAAAGAAAATCTGAACCTGTAGCTTAAAAAAAACTAAAAATACAAAAGCTGAACAGGCACGGATTAGTACGGATAGGAGAGAATAGTCAGTGAAGAGCTACATAATCCGAACTAAAGAGAAGCAGAACTCATGCATTACAAAGAATGAAATAGACATATACAGACGAGAGAATGATCAATGTAACTGAATCAGGACATATGTCAGATAATAAATACACAAGTTCATATAGGTCAACATAGCGAAACCGTCCTGCTGAACGACGTAGCTAAGATTAATTAAAAATCATATGATTTAGCCAAATTAGGATTCATGAGTGAAAAATGAGGAAGCGGACACATGTCAAAAGTAAGCTCTTGATTACCCGATTAAAATGCATGGTTGAAGAAGAAAAAATAATACAACCAAGCATGCCACTATTCTGTTCCAAAACCGCATGTCCAGTCAGATCCGGAAGTAAAGGTTTAGAGGAGAGAGTATCTGACACATATTAGGGGGCCATTACTGAGGTAATAGATGAAGCTTAAGCTCCCCCGTAGATCATTTGATCCTCTCAATGAAAGGCTCCCCCTCAGATAGACAGCCAGGAAAGAGGTCATGAGACATATACGGGGGGGGGGGGGGGGGGGTATTACTCGAATAATTTATAAAGCATTTTCTCCCCCGTAGATTGCGTAATCCTCTCGGTAGACCTTTCCGGCTTATGGAAATTCAGCACTGTCTATCTTTTTAGGAAACTATACTTCAGAAGCTGATCAGACTGCGATTGAGTATTCATCCACCAGGCATTCCAAGCTAACCCATTTCATTTCTTCAACTATACATATTAATAGAGTAATCTAAATGAACAGGCTTTTGTCTTGTGGTGATCAGTGGAAATTAAGATCATGAAACCAAAATGAGGTTAATCATATAAACTTTAATCATGTTGGCTTAAACGACTTCAGTCGGGAAACACAAGCATCCTCCCATTACGAAGTTGATATTAATATCAGAAGCATGAAGCCGTTAATCAGTAAGTATGATCAGTATTAAAATCAGTATGTATCTTCTACTTTCACTAAAAGCATAATGCATGTTCTGATAGTAAGTATACTGTTGGGTAATTTAAATGTGAAACTATGCAGAGAAGTCAAACATACCTAATCGGATGAGTAGTTCAGAGAATCTTGCATTAGGTAGGGGCTTTGTAAGTATGTCTGCCAGTTGATCTTCAGTAGCAACATATTCCAGGGAAATGTGATTTTTGAGAACATGGTCGCGTATGAAGTGATACCAGACCTCAATATGCTTCGTCTTAGGGTGCATGACAGGATTGTTGCTGATAGCAATTGCACTAGTGTTGTCGCAGTAGAGTGGAATAGATGACATGTTGAAACCGTAGTCAGTAAGTTGACTTTGCATCCAGAGTAGGTGCGGCGCAACTCCCAAGCCTATATATTCGCCTCTCAAGAGTAGAGGTTGATACGGAATTCTGCTTCTTATTGAACCATGAAATTAATCTATTTCCAAGAAATTGACACGTACCACTTGTGCTCTTCCTGTAGATGCGACATCTAGCGAAGTCGGAATCAAAGTATCCAGATAAGGTGAAGTTGGACTCCTTTGGGTACCAGAGTCCCAAATTCATCATTCCCTTGAGATACCTTAATATCCGTTTAACATGAAGCATATGTGACTCCTTTAGATTCACCTGATATCATGCACAGATGCAAGTTGCAAACATAATGTCTGGGCGACTTGCTGTAAGATACAGGAAGGATCCTATCATCCCTCTGTAGTCAGTAACATTTACTGATATGCCGTCCACATCAGGATCTAACTTCGCACTGACAGGCATGGGAGTTTTGACGGGAGATGAACCTTCCATACCAAACTTCTTAATAAGATCGCGAGTGTACTTAGCTTGATTAATGAAGATTCCTTCCTTCAATTGTTTAACTTCTATTCCGAGGAAGTAGGACAGTTCTCCCATCATGCTCATCTCAAACTTGCCTGTCATCAACTTAGCAAACTCTTCACAAAGCTTCGGATTCGTTGATCCGAAAATGATATCATCCACGTATATCTGTACGATTAGAGTGTGTCCTTTCTCTTTTCGTAGAAATAAGGTGGTGTCTATCTTCCCTTTTTGGAAGTTGTGAGCAAGTAAGAATTCTGACAGTGTATCATACCAGGCTCTTGGAGCTTGCTTCAAACCATATAAAGCTTTCCGAAGTTTGTAGACTAAATGTCCTGCTTTAGGTTCAATGAAACCGGGAGGTTGTTCTACGTAAACCTCCTCTTGAAGATCTCCATTCAGGAATGCGCTCTTGACATCCATTTGATAAACTATGAAGTTTTCATATGAAGCATATGCCAGAAACATTCAGATTGCCTCAAGTCTTGCTATTGGAGCAAAGGTCTCATCATAGTCTATTCCTTCTTCTTGACGATATCCTTTGGCTACCAGTCTAGCTGTGGTCCGGATTACTATTCCATCCGTATCAAGCTTGTTCCGGAACACCCATTTAACTCCAATGACTTGCTGAGACTTAGGCCTTGGTACTAAAGTCCACACATTATTTCTCTTAAATTGATTCAGCTCTTCTTGCATGGCTTCTATCCAATTCGAATCCTGAAGAGCTTCATCTACCACCTTTGGTTCTATTTGAGATAGAAAACACGAGTAAAGACTCATGTTGGAGGTGGCTGCTCTTGTTCTTACACCAACAGTAGGATCACCAATCACTTGATCTGAGGGATGGTTTCGGGTCCATCTGTAATTCTGTGCATGTGATGGATGATCTTGAACAATTTGAAGCTCTGCTAGATTAGGTGGTGCAGGTGTATCTGCTGGTTGAGCTTCGTCCGGACTAGATGTTTCCGTATTAGAAGGTATGGTAGAACTAGGTGGTTCTTCAACACTGTTTCTTTTAGTGTTAACTTGTCCGAACGGACTTGAAGGTGCTCCGGAATTTTGGGTATCCGTAGGAGTATGTCCGGAGCTTAATGGTAGTCCTAAGTCCGAGTCATCTGT
Source organism: Taxillus chinensis (assembly GCA_023512835.1). Taxonomy (NCBI): domain Eukaryota; kingdom Viridiplantae; phylum Streptophyta; class Magnoliopsida; order Santalales; family Loranthaceae; genus Taxillus; species Taxillus chinensis. Next base: position 55,291,235 of record CM042090.1, on the reverse strand, counting down.
AGCATCATCCATATAATTTCTTTGTGCCTTGCTGATGCCACGTGGTTGGTCAGATTGTGTAATAGGAACAATCATAAACTTCGAATAATCGATGTTGCTGTCCAGGACCTGCACATTAGAACTTGAAGAAGCAACTTTTGACCAATCAAGATTAGCTTCATCAAAAGTCACATGGATAGATTCTTCAACTTTAAAAAGTTTTCTATTGAAGACCCAATAAGCCTTGCTATGTAATGAGTACCCAACAAAAATCCCATCATCAGTGTCACGCCCCGGATTTCCAACCCGAGGAAACCGGTACGTGACTCCCCATTCACCCACACGGAGGGCAATGGGGTTGGATTACTGGATGCCACACAAGCAAGTCTAACAATTACAATAAATCAAATAAGCCACATCTTTATTTAATTCCAAATCAAAGGTTCACAAAACAACCAAGTCCCTGATTACAGTTCAATCCCTTAGTACATTCCCCTCCCTGGGGTTACATAAATCATAAAAGTACATTACTGAAAAGAACAATAAAGTGGAGAGGGTCTTCCACCTTGGTGTTTCCACCTAACGCCTGTAAGCCCCTGGAAAACAAACAAACACAGTAGGAGGGGTGAGCAACCACAGCTCAGTAGGGATCATGTCTCCCCAACCCATCCCATGTTCCTAGCATCTACATGCCATGTGTACAAGTGCAGTGTTGTGTTACAATAATTTCAACAAACATAATAAAAACCACATCAACAATTACAACCTTCCACTGCCACAGGCTAACACTTTATCCACAAGTGATTTAACCGCCTCTTCAGGCCAAGTGATTTAACCGCCTCTTCAGGCCAAGTGATTTAACCGCCTCTTCAGGCCAAGTGATTTAACCGCCTCTCAGGCAAAGTAATTTAACCGCCTCTTCAGGCCAGATACCACAGTCATGCACACAATGTACACCAGTCACACAAACATAAAACCAACCACTTGGTGTGCACCCGTTCACAAGTGCACAAACCCAGCCATTCAGGCAACAGAACACACATCCAGCATACATACATACACTAAACCACAAGTCCAGTCACCCGGACATATTACCAAACGCATAATGGGCATACACACACACAGCTAAGTTCACACAGGCATTTCATCAAACATGTAGCGGGCATGTCATACAGGCATTTTATCAAACACTTTTCATGCATCACCCAAACACCGAAACACCAAAATCGCCATTGAAGGCCAACATTCATATAGGAGGTCACACCTATATGAATTTACATATAAATAATATAACAGTTATAACCCATATTCCGTCCTAGGACCCTAGGACCAGAGGAGGATTTAGGAAGAACAAGAATCCCTACCTTAAAACAGATCTTCCTTGCTCCCGCGCTAAACGCCGTCCTCCCCACGCAAGATGCTCCCAGGAAGAACCAGCAACTCCCCTTCCTTCTCTCTCTCTAGCTCTCTCTCTCTCACGACGGCCGATGCCGCTGAAGAGAACTCTAAACCTAAAACAGAGGGCTTCTCCTCCTTATATAGACAACACAACATCAAAACGACGTAGTTTTGATTAAGTGAATCACAGCATCAAAACGACGTAGTTTTGGTGGAACAAGCTAAGACCTTTCCACATCCATACACACCAAAATATTCAGAATTTCAACATGGTCCTTTGGAGAAAGTTCATTAGAATGTCGAAACCAAGGGAACCATGCAAAAATATGCCTGCACGCCAATTTGAACGTGAATTCCCAATTCACGTGCAACTCCATATGAACTCCAAATGCTCTCAAACTTCACCCCTAGCCTCCTTGCATCATTTAGAAGACAACCACACTTGCACGTGAATTGGACCCATATCACGTGCACCTCACATACATGTCCATTTGGCCTGAAACTTCTGTGGTAGATAGAGGACATCATTCTAAGCATCTTTCCTTTTGCACGTGAATTCATTGGAGTCCATTTACTAGGTCAAAATCTAGAAAAACTCTACTCAGGAGGCAAAACTGACTAACTCAAGGTACGGGTCCTTACATCCTCTCCCCCTTAAGACTTTTCGTCCTCGAAAAGAAATGACATACGAGGAAAACAAACACAAGCTACCCATTTGCCACACGACGAGCCACAACACCCAAATGGGTCATACACCGCACATTGCACACAATAGCATATAACATAGTGCCACCACAGTCCATAACCACATGCATCACAATCTATGGAAACACAGCCACATGTTACAAATATCCATCACAAGCACATTTCATTAACACATTCAATATAAATAAAAGTCAAAAGTCGAAAGGAAATACAAATACACCAGCCAACAGCCACCCCTCCACCCTTAAGATTGTTCGTCCTCGAACAACTCGGGGGGGTTGCTCACGCATCATGGATTCGCGTTTCCATATTTCCTCCATAGGACGTGTCATCCTCGAAAAGACAATACACTTTCCATAATGCACATGCTGAGGCACATCGTCCACAACCATGCTGATAACGTGCATTTTATGCCGTTATTCTAGTGTTTATGTAGGATGTTTAAGAGCATGATTAGAGCCTTATTGCCTCATATTTCATATATATTTGCTCTAACCCCTAGGAAGATGCTAGTTGCAAATACATGCGTTTTGTTTTGGCAGGTTTTGGACCTCACTTTTGACATAGTAGATTGCCTCAAACAATTGGCGTGCAAGAAGCAAAGTTGCTTGGAATGATGTCCTCTACCTACCACAGAAATTTCAGAGCATTTGGAGCTGATTTGGATCTGCACGTGAATTCACCCAATTCACGTGCAAGCCTATTTTTGCCTCTCAGGCCTCTACATGATGCAAGGAAGCTTGGGGAGAAGTTTGAGCTGATTTGGAGGTGCACGTGAATTCACCATATCACGTGCAAATTGGCGTGCAGAGATATTTTTGGACCGATCCAATCGTTTTTCCATGCTGATCATTTGTTCCTGAAGGCCCAAGTCCAAATTGTGGATGGAAGATAGAGTTTTTAATGTTTCGAGTGTTACTTATCAAAACTACGCCGTTTTGATAAGTGGGCTAGGTTACACACCTCAAAGCCCATCCAAACTCTATAAATACAAGCCTCCACGCCTCTGCTATCTATGCAAAACCCCCTACATGTTTTTAGAGAGAGAGAGAGGCTCCACGACTTGGAGGTGCTCCTTGACCTAGGAGAGCAGCCGTCGCAGCAGCCGTCGCGGATTTTGGAGCTTGGATTTGAAGCTTTGCTGTGCGTGTGATCAAGAAGAAGATGTTTAGCTTTTCTGCTATGGTTTTGCTTGTAATCATGCGTGAGTAGTTCTTTTAATCTAGGGGAGCAATGTAGCCCCCTTGTTGCTTTGCTGTGTTTATGAATATTGGGTTTGGATGATTGAAGTTTTGCATGTTTTATGAATCTGTTCTTAAGTTCTATCTTTGGATGTACACCTTGGTATTCTTAGCCCTAGTCTGGGGCGGATTGAGATTCATAACTTATTTGTAATTGGTGTGATCATTATCCTTTTGCAAGTATGATTTATTGGCTTTGCATGTTTGTGTGTTTAGATGAACATTCTGGCATACAACTCTTAAAAGGACCTCAATGACCATTTGTTGTCCTTGGCTTATGTTTAGCATGTTTTCAATCAGACAACCCTAATACCATGAACCAGTAGAGATAACATAAGGAGGTGAAATTGTGACCCTAAATGCTTTTAATCCTTGAAACTTAATCCTAAAATCAGTTTACTTTCTTTGTTTATTCAGAAAATCACATAAAAATTAGATCTTTAGTTTAGAAAAGAAAACTTTTTGCCAAGACATTTTATAGAACAAGAGTAATTGGGTGATTTGATTTGAGAACTAGAGAACTAGGTTAATCCCTGTGGGTTCGACCCCTTTCTTGCTGCTATTCTTTTAGTGCAAACTTAGGGAATTTATTATTTTGAAGAGAGATTTAACGACATTAGCTAGCTCTTTTAGAGAGGCTAAAAATCTTGTCTGTCAAATTGGCGCCGTTGCCGGGGATTCAACGGTTAACTAGTTTTTAGAAATCAACATTGAGTGAAATTGTTTGAATTCTGATCTTGGTGTTTTATTTTGTCTTTACTTTTTTGTTATTTTGTGTTCTTTATTTGTTTATTTTGCATTGTTCGGAGCTGCTGGGTGTGTTCTTGTTGTTTTACAGGAACATACATCAAGGATTCCTAGTTGTGCATGCAAAGAGAGGAGGATATACAATTTACTCGGGAACCTGAAAGGTTGTTCAGAGCTCGGCGTAGAGCAGCTAGGGAAGCAGCACGTGAGGCTGAAGAAGCATTGCAAGGCTTAGAGCAATCCGTAGGCGATCTGATGGCAGATCTCGGACCTGATGGTGGTGCACCGCAAGGAGGGGCCAATTACAATGGCCAATATCCAGAAGAAGAGGGTAATAGGTTTATGCCCCGAACCTTCTTAGATTATGCGAGGCCGATGATGTCGGACCATTATTCTGGGGATTTGGCAGACAAGAGTCCAAGCGAATAGCTTCGAGCTGAAGCCGGCATTGATCAACATGGTGAGCAACAACGCGTTTGGAGGAACAGCCGTGGATGATCCACACCAGCATATGATGAGGTTCTACCAGGTGTGTGACACCATCAAGATCAACAATGTGTCGGAGGAGGCCATAAAGCTAAGGCTTTTCCCTTTCTCTTTAAGGGATAGAGCTCTTGGCTGGTTCAACAGTCTGCCAACAGGTTCAATCAACACTTGGGAGGAGATGCGAGACCAAGTTCATGTCAAAGTACTTCCCTCCTTCCAAGGTGATCCAGCTAAGAGGAGAGATTAGCAGGTTCAGGCAAGATGAGATGGAGACTCTTCATGAAGCTTGGGAGCGTTTCAAAGACTTAGTGAGAAGATGCCCTGATCATGGAAGGCCCCAGTGGATTCAAATTGAATCTTTCTACACAGGTCTTCAGTCCCATTCACAAGACAAGGTGAATGCAGCTGCTGGAGGATGCTTGATGAATCTAGAGCCTGACGCAGCAGCAGAGCTCTTGGAGAGGTTGTCATTAGCTGATTGGCAGTGGTCTAATGTGCGTACTTCAAAGCCAAGGGAGAAGATTGCTTCAGTTGAAAATTCTTCCAATGATGTGCAAGCACGGATTCAAGCTTTAGTGAAAGGCATGGAAGTATTGGCTTTTAAAGTTGAAGGATCACAAGCTTTACCGGTAGTTGAGCGGGCTGGAGTGGAGCTTGAAGAAGCAAATTATGTTGGAGGAAAGGGCTTGTACCAGAAAGGAAATTTTATCCTCAACAACAATAGCTAGGGTACAACCAGAATCAGCAGCAATCTCAACCATTTCGGAGAACTCAGAACCGAGGGGGAGATACCTCATTTCAGTACAAATATGTGCCCCCGGGGATGAAGCGAATCCGTATGCTACGGATAATTATTTACACCCACCTCCAGGATTCGAGCGAAACAGCCTCAGCCGCAACAGCAAAGAGGAAGGGTATATCAGAATGTGGATGAGCCAACCAAAAGAGAGGATAGTTTGGAGGAAAGGGTAGTCACCATGGAATCTTCAATGAAGAATATAGAAAAGCTGCTTGTGAGTTTGGCTCAGAATGTAAATCAAGGGGTGTCAACCAATACTTTTCCAAGTGACACTGAGGTGAACCCCAAGGAGAGTTGCAAGGCTATAACTCTAAGGAGCGGGAAGACACTGAATGAAGCTGAAGAGCCTAAGAAGAAGGCAATTCCAGAAGAACAAAGCAGACCCTTGGAAGCTGATGACCAAGGAAAATCAGATAAAGCTGAAGAAAGAGTGCAAGAGAAGAAGGACAAGCAGCTGAGTCAAGACAGAATAGCTGAAGAACAAAGGCAAGAGCTCAGGCCTACTATGCCATTTCCTCAGAGGCTGAGGAACCAGAGGGTTGAAGAAGAGTATGAGCGCTTCCTGAGTTTGTTCAAGAAGCTTGAGATTAACATTCCATTTGTGGAAGTTTTGGAGCAGATGCCTAGGTACAGAAAATACATCAAAGATTTTGTGACAAAGAAGAGGAAATATGGGGATCATGAGACGGTGGCAGTCACTAACGAGGTGAGCAAGTGTTGTTCAACGAGTTTGCCCATCAAGCATAAAGATCCGGGCAGCTTTAATCTCCCTTGTGTGATTGGCAATGCACCGCAGCAGCAGGCCCTATGTGATTTAGGGGCCAGCATCAATTTGATTTCCTTTGCTTTGTACAAGCAGCTTGGGCTTAAGGGCATGAAGCCCACTTCCATATCATTGCAGTTCGCAGACCGGTCCACTGGAAGACCTGAAGGAATCATTGAAGATGTGCTAGTTAAAGTGGGCTCCTTCATATTTCCAGCGGATTTTGTTGTTTTGGAGATGGAAGAAGATAGAGGAGTTCAGCTACTCCTTGGAAGACTGTTTCTCAGAACGGGTTGTGCATTGATTGATGTTGCTCAAGGGCAGCTTACTCTGAGAATTAATGAGGAGACCTTAGTCTTCCACATGGGGAAGGCTCTGCAAGGTCATGAGGAGGAGGATTGCCTTTGGGTTGAAGACCTTGAGGAATTGGTGGAAGATTACTTGGCAGAAGAAATTACCACCACCAATGATGAAGCCCTTCAGCTTATAGAAGCTCAACAAGATGAAGAGATGTACTTGACGGCTGAGAAAGATGAGCAAACTACAAACTCTTTGGAGCAAGCTGAGGAGGAGAAAGAAGATGACGTGCATCCAGCTCCAGAACTGAAGGAGCTGCCTGGACACCTAAGGTATGAATTTCTAGACTCTACAAATCAATTCCCTGTCATTGTTGCTTCTAATTTGAATGATGTGGAGTGTACTCAATTGTTAGAAGTCCTTAGGAAACACAAAAAGGCCCTAGGATGGAACATTGAAGACATTAGGGGTATTAGTCCAGGGATTTGCATGCATAAGATTTTGATGAATGATGATTTTAAACCCATCTGTTGAAAGACAAAGAAGATTAAACCCTGCTATGAAAGAAGTTGTTAGAAAAGAAATTTTAAAATGGAAAAATGCGGGTATAATTTATGCTACTTCGATAGTGAGTGGGTGAGTCCATTGCATGTTGTGCCCAAGAAAGGGGGCATGATTGTGATTAAGAATGAGAAAAATGAATTGATCCCATCTCGCACCGTGACGGGGTGGAGAGTGTGTGTTGACTATAGGAAGCTGAACAAGGCCACTAGGAAGGATCATTTTCCTCTTCCTTTCATTGACCAAATGTTGGATAGGTTAGCTGGCTATAGTCACTACTGCTTTTTAGATGGCTATTCCGGGTATAATCAGATCATGGTTAAGCCCGAGGACCAAGAAAAGACCACCTTCACGTGCCCTTTTGGCACATTTGCATTTAGGAGAATGCCATTTGGGCTTTGTAATGCCCCTGCCACCTTTCAAAGGTGTATGATGGCTATTTTTCAGGGTTTGGTTGAGGAGATCATGGAGGTCTTCATGGATGACTTCTCGGTGTTTGGTTCCTCCTACCAACGGTGCTTGAAAAATCTAGATGTGGTCTTAGAGAGATGTGAGGAGAAGGAACTAGTCCTAAATTGGGAGAAATGCCATTTCATGGTAACCGAGGGGATAGTTCTAGGGCACGGGGTGTCTGCACATGGTTTGGAGGTAGACAAGGCAAAAATCTCCACTATTGAGACTCTGCCACCTCCAACTAATGAAAAAGGAGTGAGAAGTTTCCTTGGCCATGCTGGCTTTTATAGGAGATTCATTAAGGACTTCTCAAAAATTGCAAAACCCATGAGTAGGTTGTTAGAAAAAGACACAAGCTTTGAGTTTAATGAAGATTGCTTAGAGGCTTTTAACATCCTCAAGGGTAAGTTAGTCATCGCACCTGTTATAGTCACACCCGACTGGGCTCAACCTTTTGAGCTAATGTGCGATGCGAGTGATTATCTTTGTGGGGGTAGTCCGAGGGCAAAGGCGAGAAAAGGTGTTTAGGGTCATTTACTATGCTAGTAAGACCTTAGATGATGCTCAACGGAACTATACCACCACCGAGAAAGAGTTCTTAGCTGTGGTTTATGGTGCAACAAGTTTAGACCCTACCTTTTGGGGTCTAAAGTAATTGTTTATACTGATCATGCTGCGTTGAAATATTTGTTTGCTAAAAAAGAAGCTAAGCCACGCTTGATTAGATGGGTTCTCCTCTTACAGAATTTGACCTTGAAATTAGAGACACAAAGGGAGCCCTAAATTCCGTGGCTGATCACCTCTCCCGTGTGGAGAATGCACCTAAGTCTCTACCCATTGTAGATGACTTTCCTGATGAGAAGTTGTTTGAGGTGCATCATCTTCCTTGGTTTGTTGACATAGCAAATTATTTAGCCACCTGGGTTCATACCCAAACGGTTAGACTACCACCAGGAGAAAGAAATTGGTAGTGGATGCTAGGAAATACATTTGGGAAGACCCAATTCTTTATAGGAGGTGTCCAGACCAAATCATAAGAAAGTGTGTCCTTGAGGAGGAGGTAGATGACATAATACATCATTGTCATGCATCACATTATGGGGGCCACTTTGGGGTGCAAAGAACTGTGGCTAAGATCATGCAGTGTGGCTTTTATTGGCCTCACATGGTAAAAGACACCTATGTCTACATCAAAAAGTGTGATAGATGTCAAAGGGTAGGTGGTCTATCTAGGAAAAATGAGATGCCATTAACTGGAATTCTTCCAGTTGAAATTTTTGACATTTGGGGCATTGACTTCATGGGGCCCTTCCCCAATTCTGATGGGTATTCATACATTTTGCTTGCTATGGATTATGTGTCTAAGTGGGTAGAAGCTATTCCTACTAGAGTGAATGATGCTATGGTTGTGACTCACTTCCTTACTAGGAACATCTTTAGCCGTTTTGGGACACCAAGGGCTATAATCAGTGATGAGGGTAGTCATTTCTGCAATAAATTGTTTGATAAATTATTGAACAAGTATGGTGTCACTCATAGGAAGTCTTTAGCTTACCACCCACAAGCTAATGGACAAGCAGAAGTGTCCAACAAGGAGATTAAGGCCATTTTAGAGAAAACTGTTGGAGCCAATAGGAAAGATTGGTCTCAAAGGCTTGATGAAGCCTTATGGGCATATAGGACAGCTTACAAGACTCCCATTGGGATGTCACCTTACCGTATTCTATATGGTAAGGCATGTCACTTGCCTGTGGAACTTGAACACAAGGCTCATTGGGCCTTGAAGAAGTTAAATTTCAACCCACAAGAGATCAAGGAACTTAGGATGACTCAATTAATTGAGTTAGATGAGCTTAGGTTGGATGCCTATGATAGTGCTAAATTTTACAAAGAAAGAACTAAGAAATGGCATGATAGGCAACTCAACAATGAACCTTTAACCTTAGGACAGAAAGTTCTTCTATTTAACACAAGGTTGATGTTATTTCCTGGCAAATTAAGGTCCAAGTGGATGGGACCTTTTGTGATAGTTGATAAGAAGCCATATGGGAGCTTTGAGCTCCAAGCTGTAGATGGCAAGAAATTTTGGGTGAATGGCAATAGGCTGAAACCTTACTTTGATTCAACTCAGAGGGAGATAGTTGATTCCCTCTCTTTCACCATTGCTTGATCATAACTGCAAGTCTAGCTACAGACTTTAAATAAAGCGCTGGTTGGGAGGCAACCCAATGTTTATTGCTATGTTTTATTTTATGTTATTTCTTTTATTTATTTTATTCAATAAATTTGTTTGCAAGCTAACCATTGTGCAGGAGACTTTGCTCCTTTCTTAACTAACCATGTGCAGGATGAGAAAATTTTTGGGTCCTGAACTTGTGGAATTGTTTTTAAAGTCAAAGTCAAGGAGCAAGTGAAGCCCAAAAGTGCTTGAAGATGGGCTCAAACAATTCACGTGCAAGAGTTAAAGATGGTCCATAATGCATAATCAACTCAGTGGAGAAATTTGGGCCAGTTTGGGCCTGAACGTGAATTTGCACGTGAATTGCCCAATTCACGTGCACCTCCTTTTGAGCTGTAACTTTCTGGAATGGTAGATGAAGACCATGTGAATCACGTTTACTCTTGCACGCGAATTTCTAGCTGTCATATGGAGGCCCAAAAATGCAAAATACCGATTTTAGCCCTCCTAGAAGCTTCCCACAATTCACGTGCAGAAGGGGCTATTGCTTGCCAGCTCAAGGGGGACCCACCACCAAAGTTTAGGACGATTCTGACCTGCACACCATTTCAGCCAATTCACGTGCAGAGGGTATTTTGGTCAGAACACTCTGAAAAGTTAGGGGCACGTGTATCACGCTAATTGGAGCATCTTTCCTTCTGCACGCTATATAAAGGGAGGCCATCTTCAAAGGCTTCCACACCAAAATCACTCCAGATCTGAGTATTAGAGAAGCTCTGCCCTTTTGCTCTCTTGCTCTTCAGTTTTCAGCTCTTTGCTTTTATCTTCTCATTCCAAAGATGGTGCGCACAAGGAGGACTGGCCAGGAGGAGGTGCACTCACCTAGTGCTGATAGCCAAACTGAGGAGGAGATACTCTTGGGGCATGCTCTTGATATACAGGCTTTGGAGGCTTCAGAGCTGGGCTGGGCTAGAGAGGTGGCTGTTAAAATTCAAACTCTGGGATTACAAAGGTTAGTATCTGCCCAGCCAGCTATTTCCTATTCTGCCTTACAAGACTTCTATGCATCTGTCTCTGGGAATGAGGATGAACTGATAGGGGTTGTGCAAGGGGTTTATGTCAGAATAACCCCTGATATTATTAGAAATTGCTTTAACCTCCCTGAACCCAGTAATAGTTTCCCTCAGCTAAGCCTAGGAGAATTTGGTACTGCATGTAACTATGCTAGAAAATTTCAAAGTCGAAGGCAGTATACCAAGAATGGTTTTGTTGGAAAATTTAGATGCCTAGCTTACCTGGTAGGGAAATGCTTATTGATTCAGACCAGTGGGCTAGATAGTGTGCCTAAGCCACACCTGGAGTTCATGTATAGCATTGATCATATGCTAAATGTGGATTGGGCCACTACCATTTTTAACTGGTGGAAGAAAAACTCATCCAAGCAGATCAATGGCAGAATTTTGTGTGTGATATTTCAAAGCATGCCTGCTTTGCAATTTTCCTCCATGGAGAGCATTACTTTTCCTTCTCACTGGGTGTTAAGAGTATTGCAAGCTGAAGGAGGTTTGGGGGTCAGTACCAGAGGCCATTGGGCAACCAATGTTCCTCCTCCATCACAGCCCGCTAGGCACAGTGTTCATGTGGAGCGATCCACAGACTTTGCAAGGGAGACCTCTCCTCATTTGGATCAAAGGAAGCAGACTCTATACCGACTCACTGCCATGTACATGCAGTTCAATGTACACAAAGAAGACATTTTCAATTTCTTTCAAGGCATTAGTGGGCAGGTGGTGAGTGAAGTGGAGGTCATCAATTGGGCAGTCACTAATGGGCACATCACTAATGCCCAATTTGAAGAATTAATGGCACTCATCTCTGGAGACCAACAAGCTACTTCACAACCTAGAACCAGAGCATGGGAGGCCCCAGATGTAGCTGCTCATGCATCACCTAGAGCATGGGAGGCCCCAGAAGCTCCTCCTGCTGCATCTATCGAAGCTTGGAGGCAAGAAACACAGCAGCTCAGGGAGGCCAATGCCAGAACCCAGCGCGAGGTGGAAGCCCTAAAGAAGGACAATAAAGAAGTCAAGGGCCTCCTAGGCAAAATCTGGAAGGCTTTGAGCAAGAGGAAAGCCTCAAAACGTTCTCCTATAGTGGAGATATCTGATGAAGAACCCTCTCCATCCCCTGAAGATGCTTATCCAGCCCAGGCAGATCCACCTCAACCAGAACCTTCAGCTCAGCCATCTTACTATCAACCTCAAGAGGAGGCAGAGCCAGCAGCAGGGTATTCACCCTTCCAGCCTTTTACAGATCCTGCATATTCTCAGGCCCTGGTGCCTACTATACTTCCAGTATCTTGGGGTGCATACATGCCTGCTGAACCTGAAGATCTACTTGGCCCTCCTGTTCATTTAATCATTAATCCAGCTTTATCGTCTGAAGAGAGCCAAGCAGCATTTGAAGAATTCATCAATTCCACAGGTCATAGGGCTCGATTTATACGGGATAATGATATCTTCACTCCTTTTAGCTTGAAGAGGATCTCAGAGAATGAATATCTCTATGCCGACGAGATAGACCTCTTCTGCCGGACCATGCGGTATGTAGTGGAGGCTGAGCCTCATAATTACCCCTTAGCTGGGTACACTTCCATCATGCTGTGTGAGCTTTTCAATCAACCCTTGTCCGAAGAGGTGTGGCGCCAACGCATTAATGGAGAGAATGAAGGGCACCGCCCTTGGCATGGTATGCATGAGGTGCTGATTCCGGTGCACATTGACCGCCACTATGTACTTGTCCGTGTGAATCTGGATGTAGGCCATGCTGTGCTATATGATCCAAGCCAAGGCGAAGGGTTTGCTAGACGGAAAAGACAGTTAGTGCATGGGTTCATCAAACGCATGAAAGTGGCAATGATCAAAGAAGGCTTGTTGGCGGACAAGCTCCCTCTTATTCACTACCATGAAATGCAAATTCCCCAACAGCCTGACCAATTCAGCTGTGGGATCTTTGTTTGCTACTACATGATGGGTATTCTGCAAGGGAAGGAAAATTGGGAAGTGCGCGGCGAGACGTCGGCTGACTTTGTGGCTCAGGTGCGACGAATGGTGGCCAATGTCATCTACTATTACAGTGTACCAAACCAGGGGTAACTGTTTTTCCTACTCCTTCTTTTATGCCATGCGGACATAGCATATTTTAAGTGTGGTATATGGGGAGTGACTTGAGCCACTTGCTTGTCTTTTATGTTGTGATTGCATGTTTTATTTATAATTTAAAAAAAAAAACTGTTTTTAGTTGCATGATTGTTTGAGTTGTTTGCTTGAATGATTTGCTTGTGGAAGCATGGATATTAAGTATGCAATTTTGGCTTAAAAATTTAATTTTTATGCCACATTAGTATCATGTTGTGATAAGGGTGTTAAAGTAGTTAAAATGTGCTCTGAATTGGTTTAATCATGTCTATATCTCTTGAATGATATCACCATGTTTTTGGAGCTGAGTTTTGAATATTAGCTGAGTATGAAATGCTATGATAGACCTAAGTAACCCTTAAAGTTGAGTGAAACAGAAATGCAAAATGAGAACAGCTTCTTTTTAGCCCTTGAGTGACATTTAGGGTATGGGTAATAGTTTGATTTGCTACTCATCTTGCATTCAACATTGGTTATTTAATGGTAGGAGTCAAGTAAGCATGTGATTACTTATTAGTGCTCAGTGTTTGGTGTGTGGAGTTAGGATGCAAGACCTCTAAGTCACTGTGACTGTCTTTGCATTCTTTTCTTTATTATGAGGTATTATTGGAAAAGGCTGTGATATGGAATGTGAAAAAGCCATCACTTAATTGGGAAATGGGATGTGAGACATCAATGAATTTCTGTCTCTCCTTATGTAGCAAAATGGCAAGGGGCATACATCAGAAAAATCAGTCTCATTTATGTGTTATGTGAGTAAAAAAAAAAGAGTGAATGATCCATCAAGGGAGAGCATAAAATGCAACCTTGTAAGGTTATTACTTAAAAAAAAACAGAAAAAAAGAGAAAAAAAAATTCAGAATAAATGCCACACTGGCTTGATGTTTATGTGTGATTATTTATGTGAAGCCACATTGGCTGAATTGTGTTTTGTTTTGAGAGTGTTGAGCTTAATTCTTTGGCTCATGTTTTGTTTTATCAATTATTAGAATAGAGTGTGAGTTTATTGAGTTTAGACTAGCGTGTGAGTTCAAATAAAGTAGAATAGAGAGTGTGTTTTCTTTGATGAGCACAATAGGGAACTCTCATGATTGCTTGGCAAGTACTTAATCAATAGCTGATGGCAAGTGTAGAGATAGAGTTTTCCATCCATTGTTCATTGATAGGTATTGGGCTTGAGAATTATTATATTTGAGTGAGGCTGCTTATCCTTGGTAAGAACTTAAAGGGAAACTAGGTGCTATTTTATCATGGATTGCTTGCTCATATCTGAAATTTAAGTGGAGATATTGCATGGTTGTTGGACTAGGGATATGGACATGAATGAACTAAGTTATGACTCATTTTGATGCTTAAATTCCCATTTCATCATGATAGAGTTGCATGCTTAGGAAACCATGATTCTCCTTGATTGTTATTTTATTTTTCTTCCGTTTGACTGCGTGTTTATTTTATTTTTGCATGCTTGTATGTTTTTGCTTGAGGACAAGCAATGGTTCAAGTGTGGTGTATTTGATAACGTGCATTTTATGCCATTATTATAGTGTTTATGTAGGATGTTTAAGAGCATGATTAGAGCCTTATTGCTTCATATTTCATATATATTTGCTCTAACCCCTAGGAAGATGCTAGTTGCAAATACATGCGTTTTTAAGCTGTTTTGGCAGGTTTTGGACCTCACTTTTGACATAGTAGATGGCCTCAAACAATTGGCGTGCAAGAAGCAAAGTTGCTTGGAATGATGTCCTCTACCTACCACAGAAATTTCAGAGCATTTGGAGCTGATTTGGATCTGCACGTGAATTCACCCAATTCACGTGCAAGCCTATTTTTGCCTCTCAGGCCTCTACATGATGCAAGGAAGCTTGGGGAGAAGTTTGAGCTGATTTGGAGGTGCACGTGAATTCACCATATCACGTGCAAATTGGCGTGCAGAGATATTTTTGGACCGATCCAATCGTTTTTCCATGCTGATCATTTGTTCCTGAAGGCCCAAGTCCAAATTGTGGATGGAAGATAGAGTTTTTAATGTTTCGAGTGTTACTTATCAAAACTACGCCGTTTTGATAAGTGGGCTAGGTTACACACCTCAAAGCCCATCCAAACTCTATAAATACAAGCCTCCACGCCTCTGCTATCTATGCAAAACCCCCCTACACGTTTTTAGAGAGAGAGAGAGGCTCCACGACTTGGAGGTGCTCCTTGACCTAGGAGAGCAGCCGTCGCAGCAGCCGTCGCGGATTTTGGAGCTTGGATTTGAAGCTTTGCTGTGCGTGTGATCAAGAAGAAGATGTTTAGCTTTTCTGCTATGGTTTTGCTTGTAATCATGCGTGAGTAGTTCTTTTAATCTAGGGGAGCAATGTAGCCCCCTTGTTGCTTTCTTTGTGTTTATGAATATTGGGTTTGGATGATTGAAGTTTTGCATGTTTTATGAATCTGTTCTTAAGTTCTATCTTTGGATGTACACCTTGGTATTCTTAGCCCTAGTCTGGGGCGGATTGAGATTCATAACTTATTTGTAATTGGTGTGATCATTATCCTTTTGCAAGTATGATTTATTGGCTTTGCATGTTTGTGTGTTTAGATGAACATTCTGGCATACAACTCTTAAAAGGACCTCAATGACCATTTGTTGTCCTTGGCTTATGTTTAGCATGTTTTCAATCAGACAACCCTAATACCATGAACCAGTAGAGATAACATAAGGAGGTGAAATTGTGACCCTAAATGCTTTTAATCCTTGAAACTTAATCCTAAAATCAGTTTACTTTCTTTGTTTATTCAGAAAATCACATAAAAATTAGATCTTTAGTTTAAAAAAGAAAACTTTTTGCCAAGACATTTTATAGAACAAGAGTAATTGGGTGATTTGATTTGAGAACTAGAGAACTAGGTTAATCCCTGTGGGTTCGACCCCTTTCTTGCTGCTATTCTTTTAGTGCAAACTTAGGGAATTTATTATTTTGAAGAGAGATTTAACGACATTAGCTAGCTCTTTTAGAGAGGCTAAAAATCTTGTCTGTCACATGCACACACACACACCCGCGAATGAAGATATCACAGAATAACACACATGGAGGCACGTACCCACAAACCCAATACAACACAGCATGATAGGGAAACACATATTCTAAACTCACAAACAATCCTTGTTCTCCGCACCTAACACATGTCACAAGTATTCACATGTCACGACGGTGTACGACATATACGCCCATCCCCAACACGTACGTTTAACAAATCACATAGGTCACAGACCAACTCACAGTACAAACACTACTGCACATTTAATGTTCCACTGCCCATCCGCCAACACCATACAAACACATCCGTTGGAAGTTCCCTCACAACCTTCCCACCTTTGGACTTTTCGTCCTCGAAAAGAGAAACCCAATTGCAAACACCACAATGAGATCAAAGCAATACAGAATGCATTAACAAATACTAACATTGTTAGTACGCTCCAAAGGAGTACCTCCATTTAGCCAACACTAGCGTAACACGCAAGAGCATATCAAGAACTAGAGCGTAGTTAAGTAGCGCGCTGACAACAACTCATGTGAGCAAGTCGGACAACAGTGAGGTCAAGAAACCTCCCACAAATTCGCTAAGACCCCAACAACCGAACAAGGCCAACACCATTAGCCTACGCGCGTCACAATAGAACCAACACTCCCCAATGAACGGTACCCCAACAGTAACCCGCGACACCCCAGATGTAGACCTCACCCTTACAGCAAGCACCAGGAGGCCACAATGAAAGACAAACAAACGGGATAAGAGCATGATGTAAACCACAATCATAGTGCCACATTTGATATCACCACAGCAGCACCAGCATCACAGCTGAATCCCCTCACGCGAACGTAGAACAGGCTTAGGGATCCGAAGAATACATCTGCTAGCAAGCCACATTAAAACCCAACCAGCACCAATGATGGCTTGCCACAGCTGACAATCCAGGACACAGCTATACTAGGATGAAGTTTCCATTCGGTTACAGTCAACATGATGCCCAATGGAGCCCAGGGATGACAAATTCAGTACCAGACACAACCACGGCAAGACTAAAAACTACGATCGGGCTAACACCAGTCACCAACGGTGAGAATCTACCAAAGAATCCCGTGAACCAAAACGCCACACAAATAACACCTCTCTGACTACGGTCAGATAGGGATCCACCAAGGTCCCACACAGCCTTCACGAACTGAGGCTTCTGTTACAACCCAAGTGATAACGCCTTACTCAGTCAGCAGACATTCCATGCGATAGGAATCCTTTGACGATGGGTAGGTACCAACAACATAGTTCTCTCCACCATGAAAAACTCTCCTACCTGCAACATGACAACAACGGAATCCTCTATGTCACCACTCACAGGTCACAAGGGAAGCTCCCACCATCTCCGCCATACCAACCATCACGTTCTATTCCTACACACCAATGAAACACTCAAATGGACCAAGAAATACTCAGGCTTTAACCTCAGTTTAATGTGGTCACTACAATTCCTCCGGATAGGCATAAGAAACAAGACATGCAAACTCCTGATTCGGGACTTCCAAACACCCCAACACCTTGATGGCATGAACCATCTCACTTACCCCGTTATACTGCACATGAAAGGTTTCCAAGGAGTACAGATGGAGGTCATCCGTCTACCACCACTGCTCTAAAACATACACCTTTGTGACATCTGTCCGACATAAATCTCTCCTCAAGGAGTAGCACTAACACCCCGTCCAAGCAAAAATGTCATAACTGACTCAACTCGGGCATCAAACAACCTTTTTCCAGCACAACAACACTTTAATATTTAGCTTAGCCGGCCATCGCACTAGACAAGGTATAACATACACAACATCACCTAGAACACTCTCCTTCATCCTCACACCACATTTAATATTCTAATACACTACACCTCATCCTTCTCTACACACATGTCACAACACCCACATGTAGTAACTCTGTTGTATACCTTTACCACGAATGCAATACATACAACAACACAATACCAAATTTCCAGCACATTTGCAACACAAGCAATGGAACACAAGACACCTGACGAGTAGAACATACCAACCTTACACCTTCTCTCCTCCTCTAAGCCTACTCCCACAAGATACGAACCGAAGGAATGGCCCTAACACGCAAAAGCACACCCTTAGTCCCTAGAGAAAGATAGCCCGAACAAGGCCTGCCAAATCTCACTTGCTTACCTCTTTTTACCAAGTTGATGCACCGGGCATAACCCTCAAAACCCACTCATAGCCGATAGTTGAGCTCCAGAACACTTCACATTTTACACGTGCGCATCCCCATTTCACAACATGTTCTAAGAACATCACTCATGGTCTTTCATACTCGACAAACATGACACATGGTCAATGTTTGGCCACCCAAGAATTTGCAGCCATCTCCACAGGACACCCATAAGAATCTTAAAACCACATACCACTCTCGCCAATCCATTTAGATTTCAATGACTCAAGGGGTGGGTTATACTAGTGGCAATTTCCTCCCTCAACCTTGACACTTGGAAAGGTTACCAGAAGAACATCCTTCTTAAGTAAGCACATCTACGAAACCTCTACTCACATGAAAACACATTTCTATTACTCAAGGTTGCCACAGCGGGGTCACACACTACCCACAAGCCACTAACTCATGCCTCCAGCTTCCTAGGCTAGCTAGGCCAGAGGTAATCTCACCTACGCTAGAGTATTAGGGGTAACACAGTAACATTTATTACTTTCCTCACACACGGGCGCCCAAAATTGACTACCACACAAAGATACAACAACTGTTTATAACCATTAGTAATTTATTAGTCTTTTGGTATCATATATATATTTTTATTTATTTTACTCATTTATTCTCTAGTAGGTCCCCAACTACGTCCATCCAAAATGGTAACTCAAACGACCTTCTAAGCCTCACCTAACACAAAACAGTGGCTCAAGAGCCCACCCAGCAAAAATACCCCTCTATCACAAGTGTCTTAATTAAATTGCTAGAAACGCAACAATCAAAGGTTCACCCAGCCTCACCTAATCCTGCACGAGACTCAACCGATCACTATCATTAAAGAAATATGATACCACCACTAAACAGAAATCTTCACACGCGAGAATCAAAATCGTACCCTTGACTAAGGAAAGTTCTGCCATGCTCTCCTCCTAGCCTCACTTGAATTTTGCTTTATCCCTAGCTCGTTGAGCCAGTCTTCTAGCACCATGACTTGCTTTACCAAAACAGGCTGTCTGGAGATGTCCTACTTTCCAATGTCCCGGTTGCCCACTGCAAGAACAACCCCTTTGGGAAACTGGTCTCTACCTCTTGAGCCCCTTTCTGCTGATCAGGACAACTATGCTTCAATTAATCTTCACCCAAGATGTAAGGACCCGTACCTTGAGTTAGTCAGTTTTGCCTCCTGAGTAGAGTTTTTCTAGATTTTGACCTAGTAAATGGACTCCAATGAATTCACGTGCAAAAGGAAAGATGCTTAGAATGGTGTCCTCTATCTACCACAGAAGTTTCAGGCCAAATGGACATGTATGTGAGGTGCACGTGATATGGGTCCAATTCACGTGCAAGTGTAATTATCTTCTAAATGATGCAAGGAGGCTAGGGGTGAAGTTTGAGAGCATTTGGAGTCCATATGGAGGTGCACGTGAATTGGGGAATTCACGTGCAAATTGGCGTGCAGGCTTATTTTTGCATGGTTCCCTTGGTTTTGACATTCTAAGGAACTTTCTCCAAAGGACCATGTTGAAATTCTGAGTATTTTGGCCTGTATGGGTGCGAAAAGGTGCTAACTTGTGTAATCAAAACTACGTCGTTTTGATGCTGGGATTCACTTAATCAAAACTACGTCGTTTTGATGTTGTGTTGTGTCACGCCCTAATCCTTCCCGGAAGGAGAACGCCCAGCCCGCACCCGAAGGGACAAGGGGTTGGTGCAGCCCTTAGGACCTCCCGGCGTCCCAACCGCACGCCACGCAAGGGGCAGCCCGCTCCCAACCATGCCCAACCAACCCCCATTTTTTTCACAAGGCAAGCCCCCGGGAAACCCCTATAAAGCCAAAAAAACCAACCAAAACAACACAAAACCAAAGTCACAGGAAATAATAAAACTTTCAGCCCAGGGGCCCCCTCCCTTCACCTACCCCCGCAACCCCCAAAGAATCGTTATGGGGGTGGCAAACCCCACCCGCAGGGACCCGCCTCCCCCAGCCCACCCCCCCCGTCCCAAGGTCGGCTCGTGCGGCCAAGGCTAAAGCAAAAAAACCCCCACAAAACCCCTCTCCCCCGACCCCCCCCCCCCCCCCCCCCCCCCCCCCCGCAGGACACCCCGCCACCAC
Organism: Taxillus chinensis; assembly: GCA_023512835.1. Taxonomy (NCBI): domain Eukaryota; kingdom Viridiplantae; phylum Streptophyta; class Magnoliopsida; order Santalales; family Loranthaceae; genus Taxillus; species Taxillus chinensis. The sequence goes on along the minus strand of CM042090.1, from coordinate 55,271,064 downwards.
GGCCAGACCCACCGCGTGCATGGACCCGCACATCCACCCGAGTCCCCCCCGACCTCCTCCCCCCGGGCGCCACTACCCTCGGAACGGTGTGACTTGCCCACCGTCGGAGTGCACACCGAGACGGACCACGTCCCCCCCAACCCCCACCCCCCCCCCCCCCCCCCCCCCCCCCGGCCACCTCAAGGCCGTCCCCCCCCCCCCCCCCCCCCCCCCCTCAAACACCCCCCGACCCCCCCCCCCAACCAACGCATACATACCCCAACATCAAAGTAGTCACCATCCCAAAAGCCCTTCACTTTATCTCAAGGACTAACATGGTCGAACACACACACGCCTCACAAGCTTAAAACAAACAAACAAGCCACCCCCACCACGTCCAACAAAACCCCATACCGGCCCCCAGCATAATTAAACGGGCCTCAACCAAACCGGGCGCTCCCCACTTCACACCAGGCATAAACAAACCAGAAACCTCCCACCGTAATCACCAAAACCCCCCCCCCAAGACCCCCATCCACCAGGGACCACCTATATGGTTCATATAAGGGAACCTAAACGAGGGGGTTAGGAACCCACCCCCCCTGCTCTTGTCACCCCCTACCCCCCCCACCCACCACCCCAACCCCCCCCCCCCCCCCCCCCCCCCCCCCCCCCCCCCCCCCTCCCCCCCCCCCCCCCCCACCCCCCCCCCCCCCCCCCCCCCCCCCCCCCCCCCCCCCCCCCCCCCCCCCCCGCGGAGACACAAGAACCCTAAATCAAACTCAGCCCTCTTACATAGCACCCCCCACAAAAACGCGGTTTGTTAGTAAACCCAGGCACGCGAGTTTTGCCACGCCCCCCTCACAAAAGCCCTGCCCCCCACCCCCCCGGTCCTTTAGGAGAAAGATCATTAGATGTCAAAACCAAGGACCCAGCCGCCAATTGCCGGTCCCAACCGGCCAAAGGCCCACCCACACTAGCGCTCTTTAGACACCTTGCCGTGATGGACCCATATCACGGCCCTCACCCGTCCGTTTGGCCGAAGGGTGAGGCATCTTCTACCTTTCCTTTTGCACGGATTCATTTGAGCCCCCCCGTTCAGCAATCTGAAATACTCGAAAAGCGGTCACTAACCCCAAAACCCCACCCCCCCCCCCCCCCCCCCCCCCCCTTCAAGCCCCACTTTTCGTCCTGAAAAAAAAGGTGGAGAAGAAACAACCAACCACGGCCTCTAACACATCTAAGACAAAAACACAACACTCCATCTTCACCTTTACCTCACATGGTCACTAGGGCAGCCCGATTATGTTGAAGTTTGATGCTTGCCCCCCCCTCCCCCCCTCCCCCCCCGGAGTGTTCGTCCTCGAACGATCAGGATAATGAGCACGCATCTCGGTCTCACGCTCCCGGGTCTCTTCCTCAGCCCTCGGTGTTGCCACACCCGAACCACGGAAAGCTTCCGCATGCCGCGCTATCGACAACGAAGGGTGTCTCGACCCACCTCTCCAGACGACCCCAACTAGCACGTGGGTGGGACTGGATGATATTTCCAAGCCGGGAACATGGAAAACATTATGAACTCCGCCCAAAAATCAAACGGGATGGTAACGCCAACCTATAACCAACGCCCCCCCCCCCCGCCCCCCCCCCCCCCCCCCCCCCCCTCAAAACTCACGGTCCAATGCCGAGGGGACAACGGACCCGTCCCAAACCTTATGCCCTCTTCGTGGAGAAACAAAAACGTGGTCCCCCACCAACTCCAACGGTCCGCGGCCCGTGAGCGGCGGAAGAAGCCGTTGCCCCCCTCCCACCCGAACTTTCCCGTAGCCTCCTGGACCAATGAGGTCCTAACAAAGCTGCCCCCCCCCCCCCCCCCCCCCCCCCAAATGCAAAGGAGACCGACACGGACGGCCACAAGCCTCAAACGCCACCCAACGAAGACCCCCTACCCTTGGCAAACCCGGAGGAGGGAAGCCCATGACCTCCAAAACAAGACCAGCCCTCAACAGTCTCCAATGTTTGAGGTCCCTGGACGACCACGCTCAGGAGGAACGGACTCAATTCGGCCCAAGCTCCCAGACCTCCCCACACCCCCCCCCCCCCCCCCAACCCCCACCGCCCCCCCCCCCCCCCCCCCCCCCCCAAGGCTCGTGCCGAGAGTCGGCCTCAGCCAGAAATGGGCTGACTTAGTCAAGCCCACTAGACCCAAATCAGCCCTTCCTCCCAGGGGTAGGAACCATCCACAAGCCAGGAAACTCCCACTTCCACTCACCACCTACTCCCTCCACCAACCCCCCCCGCCTCCCCTCGGTGTTCTCCCTTCACGACGGGTCACCCCCAAAACCCCCCCAACACCTCTACCCCGTTCTCCCCCACCGAACGTCCAACGCAGACACTTTCCTCCCGGAGCCCAAACGGGAAGAGCCCCCCCCCACCCCCCCACCAAAGGGGAACGCCCCGAAAACACCCCCCCTCTCCCCCCCCCCCCCCCCCCCCCCCCCCCCCCCCCCCATCCGCCCCCCCCCCCCCCCCCGCCCCGTGAGAGGACCCCCCCCCCCCCCCCTGCCCCCCCCCCCCCCATCCATTCTCCTCCCCCCACCCCCCCCCCCCCCCCCCCCCCCCCCCCCCCCCCCCCCCTGGAAACCTCTCCTTCCCCCTCCCCCAAAAAACCCCCCCCCCCCCCCCCCCCCCCCCCCCCCCCCCACGGGCCCCCCCCCCCCCCCCCCCCCCCCCCTGTACTCCACCCCCAAAAAAAAAAAAAGACCCACCTCCGCAAACAATTTAGGTCCCTCCTATGCGTGGCTTTGTGGCGACCACACTCTCTCCCAACAGTAATGCGCCAACTCGGGCAAAAATCAACCCCCTCCTCGTGTGTTGGGGTTTTGCTCATGGCTCAGTCGCGACCAACACTTGGCGTTTCACACCCACCCCAAACAGACCCCCACACCCGACCCCTCCGCGGGGCTCAAGGGCGGCGGCTTCCCGAGCCCTTCCCCAGGCCCCTTTGTAAGAGCGTCATGGGCGCCGCCAACCAAGAAAACCTCCCAAACGCGGTACCCACAGAACCCGGACTCACCCACCAGCCCCCCTCCTCCCTAAAGGAGTAACGCCCATGCCCGCACCCAAGGGCAGGGGTTGGTGCAACACCTTAAAGGACCTCCACACCCGGGTGCTGTCCCAAACTTGCACGGCAGGGGGGCGCTCCCCTCCCAAACCCATTTAACACCACCTCATTTTTCTAAGCAAGTTCCGTCGGGAAAACCCTATAAACCAAACCACAAAACACCACAAAGCAGGAAAATATAAACTCCCCTCAGGCCTTCCCCCCCCCCCCCCCCCCCCCCCCCCCACCCCCCCCCCCCCCCCCGGCTCCCCCCCCCCCCCCCCCCCCTAAAGGGGGCCCAGCGCCCACCCCTCCCCGTCCACCACGAGTGGCTGTGCCAAGCCCCCAATACCCCCCCTAAACCCTTACACAACCCGCCGACCCCCCCGCCACACGGCGCAATCGTGCGCCCGCCTTCCACCCGAGTCGAGGCCCCTCTCGGGCGCCATCCCCCTCGGGAATGGTAGACCCACCGTGACAGACTCACCCCCCCCCCCCTCGGCCCAACCACCACGGTCCTCCCCCCCCCCCCACCCCCCCCCCCCACCCAAAGAACTTCCATCTCACTGTACCAACAGCATACACTCTCGACAACAGAGAAACCCCCCTCACTACAACACCCCCCCACCAGGCACACCAAACCGGGTCCCATACCAATGAATACACAGGCAGGCCTCCACACTGCGGGCCCTCACCCCTCTTCAACAAACACATAGTGGGCAAACAAACCAAAACCTCGGGCCAAATAACACGGAACAACAAACACCCTGAACGCCCAATAGGAGATCACACCTAATTTATAAAAGGGCCTCAGAGGGGAGTAGGAAGAACAAAATCCCACCTCGGGCTCTTGCCTATCCTCGCTACCCTTCCAACGACGCGCACCCCCCCCCGACGCCCGCCCCCCTTCCTCTCTCTCTTCTCTCTCTGGGGAACAAGGAAGACCAGACCTAAACCCCCTTTACACCACCGTTTGGCCAGGACAAACGCGTGTTTGACCAGGCCCTTTGCCATAGGCAAAAACGTTCACATGGCCTTTGGGAAAGACTAGAGAAAACAAGGGAACACAAATGCGACGGCCCATCGGCCCAAAGGCTCCGCTCTCACTCACCCCAGCCTGCTCTTTAAGACACACCTTGCCGTATTGGCCCATATCACGGCACCTACACTTGGCCGAACGTGGAGAGGACACATCAGCACTTTCCTTTTGGGACTTACCTTAGGTCAAAAAACTCTACTCGAAAGCCGGCACAGGCGGGTCCTTACATGTTGTCATAAGAGGAGAAGCCTCTTTGGGTAGGGCTTGCCACACCAGAGGCGAGAGCTCTGGTTTCTGCCGTGGGTGGTCGGTGACTCGTGGGTGGACGGCGTTCGACGTGGGATCGGGACTTTCTTTGTGTTGTTGCGTTTTACTTGAGGTAGGGATTCTGTTCTTCCTAAGTCTCCTCCCCGTCCTAGGGTCCTAGGCAGAATATGAGTTATATCTGTTATATTATTTATATGTAAATTCATATAGGTGTGATCTCTATATGAATGTTGGCCTTCAGGTGGCGTTTTGGTATGATTTCCGAGGTTGGGTGGTTAGTGCATGTTAAGTGTTTGATAAAATGTCGGTGTGGATATGCCTGTATGAATATGCCTGTGTGTATGCTCGGAACGTGTTTGAAATAATGCCCGTGAGGCTATGCGTATTATGTGTTTGGAATACTCCTGTGTGCGTTGGGTTTGTGAGCCTTGTGAATATATGCATGCTAAGTGTTCGACGTTATTCCCGTGTGACTAAGTATATTAAGTGTGATGTTATGCCCGTATGGCCTTGTGTGCTGCGTGTTTGCTTGTACACCCGGTGGCTGTGGAAGCCTGGGACCGTTTTGTGGAACCCGGTGGGGTGGAAGCCAGGGACTGTTTTTGGAACCCGGTGGTGTGGAGCCGGGATCTGTTCTTGAAACCCGTGGTCGCGGAGTGTTTATGTACCGATCCATGTATGATTGTGTTTCTTTGTTATAGCCTGTAACTATATCTGGTGGAATAATTGTATCACGACACAGCATTTGTACACGAGGCATGTAGATGTTAGGTGCATGGGATGGGTTGGGGAGACATGATCCCCTTCCCATGGTGGTTGCTCACCCCTCCTACCATGTTGTTTTCTTTACAGGAACCTACGGGCGTTAGGTGGGACCCCAAGGTGGAAGACCTTATTTAATTTTACTTGTTTATGTTATTTTTTTTTATGATTTTGTGTAGACCCCAATGGGGATGGATTGAAAGGAGGACTTTGTAATAAAGAGCTGATTTGGTTTGTGGACTGCTTTGATGGACTTTATATTTCTTGATTGTGTTGTGAATGTTTAAAATGTTAAATTCTTGATTTGTATCCTAACCCCTTTGCCCTCCGTGTGGGTAAAGGGGGAGTCACGTACCGGTTTCCTCGGGTTGGAAATCCGGGGCGTGACAATATGGTATCGAGCATGGTCTAGTTGGCCCTAGGGTAGTGGGCGGACTTGGTTATCTTGAGTCCTTTGGAGGAGCCGGGAGGGACATGCCTGATCAACATGGTCCTCTTTGAGCCTCCAAGGTGTACTTAGGGTAGTCCAATCTTGTGATAGGATTTGCATGCATTGGCATTAGGGCCCTAGTTGCATTTCTTGTGAATGTATATGCTGTGGATAAGATCACATGATTAAGTGAAATGTGCAACTCGATTTGTTTGGCAATGTGCCCTGGATCGTGAACTGTGAAATGTGATTGATGCAATGTATGTGTGTAATGTCATTGAACCAGTGGGGTAGAGGTAGTGACGCGATAGATTATAAAAAATTTTTTATTTTTTTTTTGACGTTGTGCTTCTTACTTCGTGTAGTAAGAATGCCGCCGAGAAGAGTGACACGTGCGTCCGAGGCAGTGGCCGATGAGTCATCTGCCCATGAGGGTCCGGGTGCGGGACCATCCGTTGGAGGGCATGCGTTGTTCCCAGGCATTCTGCTTACAAGAAGGCATTCGGCTGGAGGTACGAGAGCTACGGGAGGGACTCCGGCGGGACGTTCGGGAGGAGGTGCGCCGTGAAATGGCACGGCAAGGTGGTGCCACCACCACCACCACCAGAGGGAGAGCCGCCTCGTGAGCGTGAGAGTTACTGGGTGGTGTACCGAACCGTGCGAGAGGATGACGTGGTGACATGGTTCCGAAAGGAACAACCTCCGCCCCCGATTTAAGGGGGGGGGGGAAGATCTCGTGGTAGGCCGAGCGGTGGTTGAGGCAGATTGAGCATGTGTTCTCCTTTCTCCTGCCCCAGGAGGGGGGAGGAGGATAAGTGTCGGCACCGGAGGGGGGATGCGTTGGAGTGGTGGACGAGTGGAGCGGGGAGCCGTGCCACTCATGTTTTGGGAGGAATTCTTGCAACTCTTCCATGATGAGTTCTTCCCGGAATCGGTGAGATGGCGAAGAGGGAGGAATTTGGCACCGGAAGCAAGGATCAAAGACGGTGCCCGAGTATGAGCGGGAGTTCCGGAGCCTGAGTAGGTTCCTGCCCCCCGGCCCGCCCCCGAGAATGGCAAAGGAGGACCTGAAGGCCCACAAGTTCACTCGGGTCTTCGGCCCGCCCTTAGGGAGAGGGTGGCAATTCTACGCTTGAGGACTTATCGAGGCCGTGGAGACGGCCCGTATAGCCGAGAGAGAGAGCTGGATGGTGGGAGGCAGGCCCATCGGCGCCCCCCGTGCCAAGAGTGGGCCTGATCGAGATGCCAGGGTCCAAGAGGCTCAAGACGGAGGAGAGGGATAGCGGTTCCTTCCCGGGCGAGGGGGCAGACATTGGTGAACCGAACCCAGGGAGGTCTAGCTTTGGCGGTGACAGGGGCGGTCCAAGCGGGGGGTCTCCCCGGCCGTTCTTCTTTGTGGGGGGCAAGGCCACTTGAGAAAGGAGTGTCCAAAGAGGGACCGGAAATGCCATAGATGTGGACGAGAGGGCCATCTGAGCCGGGTTTGCCGGAGTGGCAACAGGGGAGTTGGAGGCATGACATCCAGCACAAGGAGCGATGCCCGTTTTCGTGCACCAACGAGAGAGACCAGCTCGTCGGTGGCCGGCTAGTCGGGCAGGATCGAATCGGACCCGACCTCGGGGGAGGCCGGAGCGGCAGCAGACCGAGTCGGAGGCGGCCTTGGCGGGAAGCGCCCGGTGAGTGAGCCGACCAGTGGCACGGGCCAAGGGAGTGTGTTTGCGGCTGGAGGCGACGTACCGGAGGAGGCCGAGCTACCACCCCCACCACCGAGGGTGGAGCAGGACCATCGGTGGTTAGAGGTACCCTCTTGATCTCCCGTACCTTAGCTTCTGTTCTTTTCGATACGGGTGCATCATGTTCATTTGTTCCGAGCTTGTAATAGACGGCTTGGGGGTTAGCTTGTGTGGAGGCCGCGAGGCCCCCTAGTTGTGGAGTCTCCGGTAGGAGGCATGATTGAGGTACGGCGAGTGTGTCGTGATCGTGTGTTAACCATAGGCGAGGTGGAGCCGAGTTTTGACTTGCATGTGATGCCTTTGAGAACGTTTGACCCGATCTTGGGTATGGATTGGCTTATGGCTTTCCAGGCCAAGATAGATTGTTATCGGCGGCGTGTGACCTTCGTGACGCCTACAGGGACCTCTTGCACCCTGCAGGGGAGTGGGATTGTGAGGCGAGTCGGGCCGGGCCGGTGTTGGACCAGTGGGGTGCCATTACCCACAGGTTAGCAGCCCCGACCTTTCTTGCGAGGAGGGTAAGGTGGAAAAGAGGGTGTGGCCCGCTGTTGTGGACCAATTTCGGGATGTTTTTCCCGAGCGGTTGAGGAGTTTGCCACCTAAGAGGAGTGTGGAGTTCACCATTGAGTTGGTGCCAGGGACGGGTCCGATTTCCCGGGTAGCGTATCGTATGGGGCCAGCTGAGTTGAGGGAGCTTCGAGGCAAATCGAGGAGCCGGTGGGTCAGGGGTATATCAGACCGAGTACCTCACCTTGGGGTGCTCCGGTGCTCTTTGCGAAGAAGGCTGATGGTACACTACGTCTCTGCATCGACTACAGGAAGCTGAATTCAGTGACAGTGAAGAACAAGTACCCGTTGCCTCGGATAGATGACCTGTTTGACCAATTGGGTGGGGCCCAGTGGTTTTCCAAAATAGATTTACGGTCGGAGTATCACCAGCTCAGGGTTAGGGAGGAGGACATCCCTAAGACGGCTTTTCGGTGCAGGTATGGGCATTATGAGTGGGTAGTGATGCCTTTCGGGCTCACTAATGCGCCAGCAGTGTTCATGCATTTGATGAACCAAGTCTTTGCCCCATACTTAGACTCGTTCGTGGTGGTGTTTATCGACGATATCTTGGTGTATTCCAAGACTGAGAGGGAGCATGTGGAGCACTTGGCAACAGTGTTGCAAACCTTGAGGGACCAGCAGCTGTTTGCTAAGTTTAGCAAGTGTGAGTTTTGGTTGCAGGAGGTTCACTTTCTTGGCCATGTGGTGTCCGCTGAGGGAGTTAGGGTGGACCCAGCCAAGATTGAGGCCGTGGCATCGTGGGCGAGGCCAACCAACGTTTTTGAGATCCGTAGTTTTCTTGGTTTGGCGGGGTACTATCGTCGTTTTGTAGAGGGGTTCTCCCGTTTGGCGGCTCCTATGACGGCGTTGACTAGGAAAGGAGTGAAATTTGGAGTGGACGGACAAGTGCCAGCAGGCGTTTGAGACTCTCAAAACCCGTTTGACCACCGCACCCGTGTTGAGGTTGCCTAGGGAGGATATCCCATATGAGGTATACTGTGATGCGTCCAGGGTTGGTTTGGGGTGTGTGCTTATGCAGGAGCACGGTGTGGTAGCTTATGGGTCGAGGCAGGTCAAGCCTCATGAGCGAATTATCCTACTCATGACCTTGAGTTAGCGGCCGTTATCTTCGCCCTGAAGAGTTGGCCGCACTACCTCTTGGGGGAAAAGTTTGTGGTGTTCTCGGATCACAAGAGCCTTCGGTACATCTTTACTCGAAGGACTTGAATTTGAGGCAAAGGAGATGGGTGGAGTATTTGCGGACCTTTGACTTTACTCTTGCCTATACCCCGGGCAAGGGTAATGTTGTGGCCGATGCATTGAGCGGAAAAGGGAAAGCCGAGGTGGCCGTGAGAGAGTGGAAGGCGATGGAGCGGTTGGCGACGTTTGACTGCGGCCTGTTGTTCGTGATGGTGGGACAGCCCTGAGTCCTTTGGTGGTAGTGCCTGGAGTTGTACCGGCGCGTCCGGGAGGAACAGTGGGTGACATTGAGTGTGAGGTTCTCCGTGCCCGTATTGAGGCTGGGGAGCTATCGGGGACCGGACGAGAGGGTCCCGAGCATGAGTTGTCGTTTCAGGGGCGGTTGGTAGTAGCTTCTTCCCTCGGGGATGAGGTGATGAGGGAGTTTCACCAATCTAGAGTTGCTTGTGCATCCAGGGGGTACGAAGATGTACCATGCGCTTCGGGGACATTTTTGGTGGCCTGGGATGAAACGCGATGTAGCCGCCTTTGTTTCGCGGTGCCTCACGTGTCGGCAGGTGAAGGCCGAGCATCGGCGGCCGGCGGGCATGTTACGGCCCTTGCCCATAGCAGAATGGAAGTGGGACCATATCGCGATGGATTTTGTGACTAGTCTTCCACCCACAACTTGGGAGGAAGGATATGATTTGGGTGATTGTGGATCGACTCACAAAGTCGGCCCATTTCCTTCTTGTTCGCGAGCGGGACTCTATTGGGACCTTGAGTCAGTTGTACATGAACGAAATTATGAGCTCGCATGGCGTACCCTCATCGGTTGTCTCGGACCGGGATTCGAGGTTCACTTCCCGTTTCGGGCAGGTTTGCAGGAGGCTATGGGGACCAAGCTTCACCTGAGTATAGCCTTTCCCTGAGACGGTCAGACCGAGCGGACGAATCGGACCATGGAGGACATGTTGAGGGCTTGTGTGCTAGATTTTGGGGGTTCGTGGGCAACTCACCTTCCTTTGGTGGAGTTTGCCTACAACAACGCTTATCAGGCATCCATTGGGATGGCTCCTTTTGAGGCGTTGTACGGACGGCCGTGTCGGTCACCTTTGTGTTGGACCGAGGTGGGGGAGACAGCTCTCTTGGGACCGCAGTTGGTTCAAGAGGCTACTGAGAAGGTCAAGTTGATTCGTCAGCATTTGTTGTCCGCTCAGAGTCGGCAGAAATCTTATGCGGATCAGCGACGACGACCTTTGGAGTTTTCTGTTGGTGATCATGTGTTCCTTCGTGTCTCTCCACGTCGTGGACATCGACGGTTTGGGCGAGGTTCCAAGCTCTCTCCGCGGTTTATTGGTCCTTTTGAGATTCTGGATCGTGTGGGGCCTGTGGCCTACCGGTTAGCGTTACCACCGCGGCTGAGTCGAGTGCACAACGTGTTTCACGTGTCCCAGTTGCGGAAGTATCACCCTGACCCCACTCATGTGATTGATTGGGAGAAATTGGACATTGAGGATGACATGTCCGTCATTGAGGCCCCTATCCGTATCCTGGATCGGCGAGAGAAGCTATTGCGTGGTCGTGCTATTCCTTTGGTTCGCGTGCTGTGGCAACACCGTGGTATTGAGGAGGAGACATGGGAACGTGAGTCCGTGATGCGTGAGCAGCACCCAGACTTGTTCGAGGGCGAACAATCTTAAGCGTGGGAGGTGGCTGTTGGCCAAGGGATAGTGATGTGTTTTCTTGTGATGTGTTTTCTTGTATTAGTTGATGTATTTGTATTGTCTTTTAAAGACATGTGCTTAATTGTGATGTGCTTTGAGATGTGTATTCGTGCCATGCGGACATGTGTTATGTGCATTATTGTGGTGTTATGTGCATTATTGTGGTTATGGATTATGGTGGTACTGTTATGTGCTGTTGTGCTGTGTGTGGTGTGTGACCCATTTGGGTGTTGTGGCTCGCCGTGTGGCAAATGGGTAGTTTGAGTTTGTTTTCCTCTTATGTCATTTCTTTTCGAGGACGAAAAGTCTTAAGGGGGAGAGGATGTAAGGACCCGTACCTTGAGTTAGTCAGTTTTGCCTCCTGAGTAGAGTTTTTCTAGATTTTGACCTAGTAAATGGACTCCAATGAATTCACGTGCAAAAGGAAAGATGCTTAGAATGGTGTCCTCTATCTACCACAGAAGTTTCAGGCCAAATGGACATGTATGTGAGGTGCACGTGATATGGGTCCAATTCACGTGCAAGTGTAATTGTCTTCTAAATGATGCAAGGAGGCTAGGGGTGAAGTTTGAGAGCATTTGGAGTCCATATGGAGGTGCACGTGAATTGGGGAATTCACGTGCAAATTGGCGTGCAGGCTTATTTTTGCATGGTTCCCTTGGTTTTGACATTCTAAGGAACTTTCTCCAAAGGACCATGTTGAAATTCGAGTATTTTGGCTTGTATGGGTGCGAAAAGGTGCTAACTTGTGTAATCAAAACTACGTCGTTTTGATCTTTGGGATTCACTTAATCAAAACTACGTCGTTTTGATGTTGTGTTGTCTATATAAGGAGGAGAAGCCCTCTGTTTTAGGGTTAGGGTTTGTTGCTCCACCAGCCGTCGCAGAGAGAGAGAGAGAGGGAAGGAGAGCTCCTGGTTGCTGCCGGACGTCTAGCGTGGGTGGTCGGTGACTCGTGGGTGGACGGCGTTCGACGTGGGATCGGGACTTTGCTGTGTTGTTGCGTTTTACTTGAGGTAGGGATTCTGTTCTTCCTAAGTCCTCCTCTGTCCTAGGGTCCTAGGGCAGAATATGAGTTATATATGTTATATTATTTATATGTAAATTCATATAGGTGTGATCTCCTATATGAATGTTGGCCTTCAGTGGCGTTTTGGTGTGATTTCGAGGTTGGGTGGTTAGTGCATGTTAAGTGTTTGATAAAATGTCGGTGTGGATATGCCTGTATGAATATGCCCGTGTGTATGCTCGGAACGTGTTTGAAATAATGCCTGTGAGGCTATGCGTATTATGTGTTTGGAATACTCATGTGTGGGTTGGGTTTGTGAGCCTGTGAATATATGCATGCTAAGTGTTCGACGTTATTCCCGTGTGACTAAGTATATTAAGTGTGATGTTATGCCTGTATGGCCTTGTGTCTGCGTGTTTGCTTGTACACCCGGTGGGCGTGGAAGCCCGGGACTGTTTTGTGGAACCCGGTGCTGTGGAAGCCCGGGACGTTTTGTGGAACCCGGTGGTTGTGGAAGCCCGGGACTGTTCTTGAAACCCGGTGGCTGTGGAAGCCCGGGAGTGTTTATGTACCGGTCCATGTATGATTGTGTTTTTTGTTATAGCCCTCGTAACTATATCTGGTGGAATAATTGTATCACGACACAGCATTTGTACACGAGGCATGTAGATGTTAGGTGCATGGGATGGGTTGGGGAGACATGATCCCTACTGAGCTGTGGTTGCTCACCCCTCCTACCATGTTGTTTTCTTTACAGGAACCTACAGGCGTTAGGTGGGACCCCAAGGTGGAAGACCTTATTTACTTTACTGTTTATGTTATTTTTTTTTATGGGAACTGATGTAACCCCAATGGGGATGGATTGAAAGGAGGACTTTGTAATAAAGACTGATTTGGTTTGTGGACTGCTTTGATGGACTTTATATTTCTTGATTGTGTTGTGAATGTTTAAAATGTTAAATTCTTGATTTGTATCCTAACCCCTTTGCCCTCCGTGTGGGTAAAAGGGGAGTCACGTACCGGTTTCCTCGGGTTGGAAATCCGGGGCGTGACACAAGATCCCCCCGATGATGTGGGTTGATAGCTCTCGACGTACCTCGCTCTTAATCAGTTGTCGTTGTCGAATCTCATCCTTCAACTCTTGAATTACCAGGCTTAAGATGCCAACCTCATTACTTACATCCTGCAGCTCTCCCACTTGCCCAGCCTGGGGGGGGCTTCTTCGCTACCTCAATAGTCGTACTGGTCACAATTTTTGGAGACATTGGCTCCACGAAAAGGCAGCGCTCTAGGTTATCACTCAATAATCTCACTCAATAATCTCAACAATCGCGAGATCACTACCGACTAAGCAGCTTAAGCTATAACACGCATTATTACCACACAAGTCCATAGGTTCACATTTAACAGACTATACCAATTTTACATTTCATTGCATTGCTCATAACCACGCTTGTTTCACACAGTACCAAGCAAATCACATGCTCAACCATTCACAGAACACCAAACAAATCATATATAATTTTTTTTTTTCTTTGTTAATGTAAAGACTCGTAATTGGGTAGTCTTGAGAGATAGTCCTAGGGAATGCTACAGGACGGTAGGGCCGTCATGTGAGCATTTGTTGTCTTGGGCCCGATTCCGAGTCGGGGCCCCGTTTGACCCGATTGTTGACTTTTGGGGTCTATTGGTGACGTTGCGTTTGAGCGGTCATTTGGGTGTACTATATGGCTTGTAGTATTGTGCTCGCCATTTCGAGCGTTTGACGTGTTTGACTCAATTTGGAGTTCGGACCTCGAGAGGTTAATTATTGGCGGGTCAATGGTTGACTAGGTCGTTGAGGTAAAAATATAAATAGGGAAAGAGAGCTTCCACGTTACGTTTGAGCGTTCACGTTTATCCGTTGGAGAGCTTAGAGAGAGAGAGAGAGGAAGCTTGGAGGCCTTGGCGATTTGGGGCGTTTGAGCTCGTCAGCATCAAGAATCATTCCAGGTAGTGTTCCACCGATTCTTCACCCTTTTCTTTGCTTTTTGGATTAACATGTAGAATTTGATGAAATCATGCAATTCGTGTTGAACCCTAGAATTTGGGGAAAACAAATTTTGGTTGAATCTTTGTATTTAAATGCGTTCGAGGGGTAAGACGTGATTTAAAACCTAAATATAGTATTAGGTATGAGTTTTGTGAGATCGGGTTGAATCCAGACGAAAAGAAAACGATGAGACAGAGTCGTGAACCGGTAAGAACACCGATGGATCGACTGGAAAGAAAATTTCGAATGTGCATTTAAGGTAAGGTAGGTTCGATGTAGTGTAATTAGTGTCGAATGTGAAATTTTCGAGTGTCGTTGGGTTCGAAGGAGTTTCAAGGGAGTTTCGAAGGCGGTTCATGGGTACTCAGGTAGTTTTAAGGTAGTTCGAGTGTGGTTCGAGAGTCAGGCGTTCAAACGAGATTCGAAATGCGATTCGAATGCGATTCGAAAATGTAGTTTCACCGATTCAAATACGTTGATCGGTGGACCTATTTACATTGCAACCTATACCCATCTACACAATTAAGTATTTAAGTTACAATGAAATACAAATCCCCCATTTGGATTCAAAGAAAATACTAGAAAATTAATTCCCACATTGAAAATGTGAAAATTGGGTTTTAGTGTAAAATTTGGAAAAACCCAAAAGTTCGTAGTGGTGAATTTTTGGAAGTGGGGTGACATCTCGAAAAATCCCCAAAAATGATTATCTTATTTATCTATGGGAACCCAATCGGGACTTTTAATTTCAAGAAAATAGTCGCTATGGGTACTTCCTTCATAAATCAGGGTTGAGGATTTACTTGGGAAGACGCTCGCCAAAGGAAATGTTGAGCTGACAGCCATCTAATGTTAGAGTTGGTGTGAGGTAGGGACAGGACTCCGTGACTTGTTTGGGTCTCACCGTGATGCCGATGGTCAGTGGTGACATGCGCTCCCGATGGCAGCACTGTGGCGCGTGGCCGGGCATATTGCGTTGGGGCGGGCCCTGGTGAGCCGTTGAGCTCGGGGCAGGGTGAGTGCCCCGGCGGGATCCCATGGAGGATCGTGGACAGTTGTCCGATATTTGTCGCGGCAGTCCCCGATGTTTGTGCCCTACCGGCCAGTACCCGAGCAATAGGACTTATATGTGTTGCAGATGTGGAGTGTGGGGTCCCTCGAGCTTGTCGCTCACCCCTACTTGTTGTTTACCTTTTTCGGTGTGACCCGAGACGGGGGACTTTCTTCCAGGAGGACGGCCCACTACTCGATGTAGATCGATCTGTATTACGTGTGTATTGATTATGTTTGTATCCCGGACATGGTCCGTGGACCTTATATTTCCGTTGGTGATGCGATGTCGTGTTGTTTGGCTTATGTAGCATGATGATGTATGGGAAAGTCGGGATTCCCTTGAGAGCGTACGGGTGCATTTTGAGACAACACCGCGGTGTGTCTCTTTTGGTCTTGCCCACCCCTTGACTTTCGGGTGCAGGGAAGTCATGTCCCGGTTCCGGGTTCCGGAATCGGGGCGTGACAAGTGGACGAGCATGGTCAGGGACCTAGGTTAGTGAGGGGTGGTTAATTGATTCAATGTGACTTGGAAAAGCTGTAGGAGGGCGCCGCACGCGTCTTACGGGTATTCTAGGTTATGTTGGTGTCGTGATCATCCTAGAGCATCATGGGTGCTGCTAGTGGTATGATTGTGTGAGGGCACTAGATGTCTTTGTGTGTGATGTGCTCGTAGTGGTGCCGGGATGGCACGTGCCGTGAGAGCCGGGACGGAGTGGTGTACCCTAGGGGTGACACGATGCTATATGCATGGTTGGGACCTACGGGTCACGTGGTGTACCCGATGGGGGACCGTCAAATGGTGGACCTCGTCGGTGGTGAGAACCTCAAGTCGGCGCCTTTGAGGCCGTTTGCTTATCGATCGTTTGTTGTTTGTTGTGGGGCGGGTGATGGCACCACCGAGAGGCCGTCGAGGCCAAGGCCCGGAGAGGAGCCCACAGGTGGGCACCGGGGGGAGCCCGCGCGAGATCGCGCCTCCGTTGTGGGACCTGATTTGGCTCGGGTATCGTTACGGGAGGCCAGGGTACGCGGGGCTCGAGAGGATAGGCTGAGAGGTGGACGAGCAAGAGGCCCCCGGCCACCACGGCCTCGGCCGGCGGGGGGCGGGGGTGCGGATGTGCCCCAACGGGAGGTCGTGAAGAGCCAGACGACAGGAGTGGATCGGTGCCGGTTAAACATGCACCCGGGACTTTTGAGGATGGTTCACGGCCCGAGGTAGCCGAGGCCGGATTAGAGGACAGAGGACATCTTTGAGATGAGGGGTGCCGGATGAGGAGCGGGTGCGCGTGGCGCCGCCTATCGTCGGGTATCCCACGCAGTGGTGGGAATCCACTAAGCTGTCCATGGATCGGAGAGCCGGAGAGAGTTTGTGAGCGCTCTTTGGGGAGTATTTTCCCACTCGTTGCGGATACCGACGTAGAGTATAGAGCTTGTGCGGTAGCATGACGTGGGTGAGTATGTGCAGCCTTGCGGATTTGGGGCGGTTTGCTCGGAGTCTTGGGAAAAGGAAGGCCGGAAGACGCGGGACTTCATTCGGGGCTTGAGGCCATCTTTGAAAAGACATTGGAACCGATGCGGTTGACCGGTACGGGAGGCGGTCGACAAGGCGATCATATGAGCGAGGCGGGATCGGGCAGAGCTCAGAGGCCGGGCGGTTCGCGGACCGAGCGAAGAGGCGAGTGGGGAGAGCGGTGTCGCTCGGCCCGAGAGGAGGCAGGTGCGAGGGTTTCTAGCCGGGCGATGGGACCCGTGAGAGTCCTCCCCCAGCTGTTGGAGTGGGGCTTGACCGGGCATGTCTCGAGAGGCGCCCAAGGAAAAGAGACATGCTTCCGATGTGGGAAGGTGGGACATGGAGCTAGGGAATGTGTTACCCTTAGCTCAACCAGCGGGTAGGCCCTCGTCCGGAGACGGGGACGAGGAGTGGGGCTCCATCTCGGAGGTCGGTGCCACCGGCAGGCACGCGATGCGACTGCGGTGCGGCGGCCTCGGCGGGAGGCCCGGGGTCATGTTGATCAGCGGGGCAAGGCCCCAACGAGCAGGCGGCGGACCACGAGGAGGACTTTTGCCCTCACCACAGAGAGGCAGGTTCCACCGGTGGAGAGGGGGAGCGGGACCTTCGGTGGTGGAGGTACCATCATCATTTCTCATCTATTTGTTCGGTTTTGATTGATCTGGTGCTCCCATTCTTTTTATTTCGTATCTACGGTGGTTGGATTAGGTTAGACCGGGAGACAGCTGAGTCGTCTCGATGGTTCTTCACCTTTGGGTGGAATTGTGATACTGAGTATCCGTCGTGCTTGTCGTAACACTGGGGTGTTAACTGTTGTGTGATTTGTATATCATGGAGTTGATGATTTCGATGTTATCCCGGGTATGGACCGGTTGGTCTCCGTGGAGGCCAAGATTGATTGTTTTCGACGGCGTGGGACGTTCCTCACACCAGGGGGCACGCGGGGTGTCTTTGTGGGTGAGGGGCGAGAAGCAGCGAGGTTGGGACCACGAGGCATGGGTGGGGTGATGTGACCCACCGTAGCGCTTGACATTGGTTGACGGGCGGAGAGAGGGAAGGCTGTTTTGCCACCCATTGTAGACGCCGGATGTGTTTCCCGAGGACTTGGTCGGTTTACACCCGTGAGGGGTAGAGTTCGATCGAGTGTTGCGGGGACACACCGATCAGGTTAGCGGCCTGGATGGCACCAGAGCTTGAGAGCTCAAACAGAAGATGACCTATTGGCGCGAGGCTTTATCGGCGGAGACTCCCGTGGGGTGCTCCGGTGTTGTTCGCCAGAAGGCGGATGGTTCACTTCGCGTGTATGCTAGGAAGCGAACCGGGACGTGAAGAACGGTACCATTCCGGGACGATGACCCGTTCGATCGGTCGAGGTGCGGATGGTTTTCCAGTAGACTTGAATCCGGATACATCGTTGAGGGTTAGGGGGCGGATATCCCTAAGACCCGTTTAGTTGTCGCTAGGGCATTACGAGTGGCTTGGAGCCGTTTGGGCTCCGAATGCTCCCCAGTGTTTATGGGATGATGAACCGGTTTTGCTCCATTTTTGATATGTTTTGTGGTGTTCATCGATGATATTTTGGTCATGCGACCAGAGGGAGCATGAGGAGCATTGCGGTTGTGTGACCTTGGAGCATCGGTTGTCCGAGTTCACAAAATGTGACTTGGTTGCACAAGTCCTTCTTGGGGCGTGGTATCTTCGGAGGGTATCACGTGGATCCCGAGAAGACGAGGCCTGTCGTGGAAGAGGCCCACGAATGTGTTTGAGATTCGGCTTCCTTGGTTTGGCGCTATTACGGAGGTTCGTGGAGGATTTTTCCCACCCGCCGCCTCCAGACACACTGACTAGAAGGAGTCCTTTCATTTGGTCGAGCGTGTGGAGTGCTTCATGGGAAGGCACAGACCTCAGCACCTATCTTGATTCTTCCACGGAGGGTGTGCTTCAGGTGAGTGATGCTTCCGGGGTGGGACTTGGTCGGGTGTGATGCCCCCCAGGTGATTGCTAGGACCGCAGGAGAAACCAGAGCACCACGCATGATTTGGAGTTGGCCGCAGTGATCTTTGCCTTAAAAAAAAAAAAGCCGGCTTACTCCTTGGGGAGAAGGGGTGTACGACCACGAGCTTGAGATATCTTCTTGCGAGACTTGAACCTTAGGCGAGGCGGTGGGTGGAGTACCCCCAGAGTCGGCTTGATAAGAACCGGGAAGGGTACGTGGTGCGATGCCAGGGAAGAGGGGGCCGTGGTGGCCTATGGGCCAGAAGGGAGAGAGGGTCAATGCAGCGACGAGGTGGATGGTGACCACGAGGGCGAGGACCCTCGGGTTGTTGTGAATCCCGGAGAGCACAGACGAGGATCGGCGGGGACGTTGATTGTGAGGTTCCGCGACAGATCGCGGCGGTATCTTCCGACGGACCGAGGACGCGAGCACGCGCGGATGGGGTAGATGAAGTTCCCACTCTCTTCGGGAGGAGGTTCTGGAATCACGCGAGGTACGACACCCGGTGGGACCAAGATGTACCATCGTGAGAAGGCGTTGGGGCCCGAAGAGGCCGTTGCGATTTTGTGAGGAGGTGTTTGACCCCTGCGTCAAGCGAGCACCCGAGATCGACCGGTGAGTTGCCTTGCAGGCCGGAGGGAAATGGGACCACGGACCATGGATTTGTCAGGACTTCCTGCAGGGGACACGAACTAATGGGTATTGGACCGAGACCAAACGGCGCATTTATCCGATCGAGAGACAGACTGAGGACTGGAGGTATATGAGAGTGCGGTTGCAGGAGTCCCATTGTCATGATCGACGGAGCGAGGTTCACCTCTCTTTTCGATTGCAGCGAGCTTTGGGTACTAGGGTGAACCTCGATGACCTTTCACCCGCAGACGGATGGTCGACCGGAGCGGACGATTCGACACTCGAGGAATGTCGTGCCCGTGTCCTAGATTTTGGAGGTTGTTGGGAGACTCACCTTCCTTTGGTGGAGTTCTCTTACAACAACAGACGGCCACGAGGGAGGCTCCGTAGGAGGCGCTATGGGCGGCCTTGAGATCACCCTTGTGTGGGCACGACGGGGAGACAGCAACTCGGTCCCGATATGGTTCGAGAAACCACGGAGAAGTGCGGTTGATTAGACCGATGCCGACACCAGAAGAGCGAAGTCCTACGCGGACCGAGGCGTCGACCCTTGCGGTTGGGTGGGTGACCGTGTATTTTTGCGGGTTTCGCGTCGAGGGCACGGGGTTGGACGTGGATCCAAACTCTCCCTGTTTTGTGGGGCCGTTTGAGATTGTTGCCACCGTGGGCGCTGGCTTTCGAGCTTTGCCACCGGAGTTGCGCGGGTACATGATGTGTTTCAGTGTCTCGGTTGAGACGGTTCACCCGATCCTCTCATGTGTTGGACTATCGCGAATCGACTCGGCGACGATGGTGCCGTCGTGCTGAGATGCCGGAGATTTTGGACAGCGGGACCAGGTCTTGCGAGCAGACGATCCCACTAGCGGTGTTAGGCACAGAGGCAGGAGGAGCAAACTTGGGAGAAAGAGAGCCAGAGCGGATCATCCCGAGCTATTCGAGGAGACGGCCGAGGTGGGGAGGATGGAGGCATCCCCGAGGTATGAGTAACCCCGATGCCAATGTTGTTTGAGATGTGGTTTAACTCGTTCTCGTTGGATCTTGTGCCCAATGTGGGTTCTGTTTGGCTTGTTGTCATTGCCTTGCACATGTGTGATCGGTGATCATGTTTGATGTTTTGTTGTTGGGACGGCTTGAATTTGCTAGTCATTTGGGCATGTGTTTTATTTTCGAGGACGAAAAGTCCTAAGGGGGGAGGAGAAAGACTCGTATTGGGTAGTCTTGAGAGATAGCGCTATGGGAAGTAACTATCGGACGGTAGACCGTCAAGTGAGCATTTTGACCGCTGGGCCCGAAGTCGGGGCCCCGTTTGACCCGATGTTGACTTTTGGGTTATTGGTCGACGTTGCGTTTGAGCGGTCATTTGGGTGTACTAATATTCTGTAGTATTGGGCTCGTCATTCCGAGCTTTAGCGTAGTTTGACTCAATTTGGAGTTCGGGACCTCAAGAGGTTAATTAGATGGGTCAATGGTGACTAGTCATTGGTGGTAAAAAAAAAGGGAAAGAGAGCTTCCACGTTACGTTTGAGCGTTACGTTTCGCGTTGGAGAGCTGAGAGAGAAGAGAGAAGAAGCTTGGAGGCCTTGGCGATTTGGGGCGTTTGAGCCGTCCAAGCACAAGAATCATTCCGGTAGGTGTTCCACCGACTTCACCCTTTTCTTCTGTTTTTTGGTTAACAGTAAGAATTTGATGAAACATGCAAATGTGAACCCTAGAATTTGGGGAAAAACAAATTTTGGTTGAATCTTGTATAAATGCGTTCGAGGGTAAGCGTGATTAAAACCTAAATATAGTATTAGTATGAGTTTTGTGAATTCGGTTGAATCCGAGGAAAGGAAAAACGATGATGAACGAGCGTCGTGACGGGTGAAAACGACGACGGGAAATTGAAAATCGAAGGCGGTCAGGTTCAGGTAGGTTCGAGTAGTGTAATCAGTGTCGAATGTGAAATTTTGAGTGTCGTTTCGAAGGTTCGAAGGAGTTTCAGGAGTTTCGAGGCGGTTCATGGGTCTCGAGGTAGTTTTCAAGGTAGTTCGAGTGTAGGGGGCGAGTCGAAACGAGATTCAAAGCATTCGAAATGCGATTGAAATGTAGTTTCACTGGCATTGAAATACTGGGATCGTGGACTATTTACATTCACCTATACCCATCTACACAATTAAGTATTTAAGTAAGAAATAACAAACCCCATTTGGATTCAAGAAAAATACTAGAAAAATTAATTCCCACTATGCAAAATGTGAAAATTGGGTTTTAGTGTAAAATTTAAAACCCAAAAGTTCGTGTGGTGAATTTTTGGAAAGTGGGGTTGACCGAAAAATCCCCAAAAATCAGATATCTTATTTATCTAGGGAACCCAATGCCGGGACTTTTAATTTCAAGAAAAAGCGCTAGGGTACTTCCTTAAAAAAGGGTGAGGATTTATAAGACCCTGGCCTCCAAAGGAAATGTGAGCAGACATGCCAACTAATGTTAGATGTTGGTGTGAGGTATGGGACATGGACTCCGTGACTTGTTTGGTCTCACCGTGATCCCGATGGTCTATGTGTGATCTACGCACCGAGGCGGCCTGGGTGGGCCCCGGGCAATTGCGTTGTGGACAGGCTAAGGCCAGTGAGCCGTTGAGCTGTGGACCAGGGCAGTGCCCCGGCCGGGATCCCATGGAGACGTGGACGTGTCTGATATTTGTCGCGCCGAGTCCCGATGTTTGTGCACACTACACGGTACACGAGCATAGTATAACTAATGTGTTGCATGAGTGGAGTGTGGTCACCTGCGAGCTTGTCGCTCACCCCTACTTGTTGTTTACCTTTTTTGTGACCCGAGACAGTGGAGGACTTTCTTCCCACCCCGATGTATGACTACCTCCATGCGCAACCATGTTTGTATTATGTTTGTTCCGGACAGAGTCCGTGGACGTTATATTTCACGTTGGTGATGCGATGTCCGTAGATGTTTGGCTTATGTATGCATGATGAGTGGGAAAGTACGATTACCCTTGATTAGGACGGGTCATTGAGACAGCACCCGCTGTCCTTTGGTTAACACCCTTGACCTTTGGGTCGCGGAAGTCATGTACCCGGTTCCGGGTTCCCCGGGGCCGTTAACAGGTCACAAGCCTCAAGTTTCCAAGCACACAGTTTCACTTCCACAATTTCTTTTCCATGTTTTCATGCTCGAACCATCACAAATTCTTTTCCATGTTATCACGTTCAAACCATTTATCCATGCAATTACACACACTGTACACATTTCAGTTCTCATTAAACCACATTGCACAAACAGCAATTCCACAAGCATACAGCTCAAGTTGTCATAAAATCAGAGTTAATCAGAGTTGCACATATTAAAACATGTTCTTCATATTTTCTCTCACATGCTTATCTCGGTCAATCACACAAAGACAACCAATGTAACTAGTGCCCTAATGCCAATGCATGCAAATCCTACCCCAGGTCTGGACTACCCCAAGTACACCCTAGAGGCTCAAAGAGGACCGTGTTGATCAGGCACGTCCCTCCAGGTTCCTCCAAAGGACTCAGGATAACCAGATCCGCCCACTACCCTAGGCCAACTAGACCATGCTCTGATACCATATTGTCACGCCCCGGATTTCCAACCCGAGGAAACCGGTACGTGACTCCCCATTCACCCACACGGAGGGCAATGGGGTTGGATTACTGGATGCCACACAAGCAAGTCTAACAATTACAATAAATCAAATAAGCCACATCTTTATTTAATTCCAAATCAAAGGTTCACAAAACAACCAAGTCCCTGATTACAGTTCAATCCCTTAGTACATTCCCCTCCCTGGGGTTACATAAATCATAAAAGTACATTACTGAAAAGAACAATAAAGTGGAGAGGGTCTTCCACCTTGGTGTTTCCACCTAACGCCTGTAAGCCCCTGGAAAACAAACAAACACAGTAGGAGGGGTGAGCAACCACAGCTCAGTAGGGATCATGTCTCCCCAACCCATCCCATGTTCCTAGCATCTACATGCCATGTGTACAAGTGCAGTGTTGTGTTACAATAATTTCAACAAACATAATAAAAACCACATCAACAATTACAACCTTCCACTGCCACAGGCTAACACTTTATCCACAAGTGATTTAACCGCCTCTTCAGGCCAAGTGATTTAACCGCCTCTTCAGGCCAAGTGATTTAACCGCCTCTTCAGGCCAAGTGATTTAACCGCCTCTTCAGGCCAAGTGATTTAACCGCCTCTCAGGCAAAGTAATTTAACCGCCTCTTCAGGCCAGATACCACAGTCATGCACACAACGTACACCAGTCACACAAACATAAAACCAACCACTTGGTGTGCACCCGTTCACAAGTGTACAAACCCAGCCATTCAGGCAACAGAACAAACATCCAGCATACATACATACACTAAACCACAAGTCCAGTCACCCGGACATATTACCAAACGCATAATGGGCATACACACACAGCTAAGTTCACACAGGCATTTCATCAAACATGTAGCAGGCATGTCATACAGGCATTTTATCAAACACTTTTCATGCATCACCCAAACACCAGAAACACCAAAATCGCCATTGAAGGCCAACATTCATATAGGAGGTCACACCTATATGAATTTACATATAAATAATATAACAGTTATAACCCATATTCTGCCCTAGGACCCTAGGACAGAGGAGGATTTAGGAAGAATAGAATCCCTACCTTAAAACAGATCTTCCTTGCTCCCGCGCTAAACGCCGTCCTCCCCACGCAAGATGCTCCGGCAGCAACCAGCAACTCCCCTTCCTTCTCTCTCTCTAGCTCTCTCTCTCTCTCTCTACGACGGCTGCAGCAGCTGAAGAGAACCCTAAACCTAAAACAGAGGGCTTCTCCTCCTTATATAGACAACACAACATCAAAACGACGTAGTTTTGATTAAGTGAATCACAGCATCAAAACGACGTAGTTGTGGTGGAACAAGCTAAGACCTTTCCACATCCATACACACCAAAATATTCTGAATTTCAACATGGTCCTTTGGAGAAAGTTCATTAGAATGTCAGAACCAAGGGAACCATGCAAAAATATGCCTGCACGCCAATTTGAACGTGAATTCCCAATTCACGTGCAACTCCATATGAACTCCAAATGCTCTCAAACTTCACCCCTAGCCTCCTTGCATCATTTAGAAGACAACCACACTTGCACGTGAATTGGACCCATATCACGTGCACCTCACATACATGTCCATTTGGCCTGAAACTTCTGTGGTAGATAGAGGACATCATTCTAAGCATCTTTCCTTTTGCACGTGAATTCATTGGAGTCCATTTACTAGGTCAAAATCTAGAAAAACTCTACTCAGGAGGCAAAACTGACTAACTCAAGGTACGGGTCCTTACAATCAGATTTTGGTTCAAATTTATTCCGGGCCTGTTTGCCATTTATCAATATATAGCAAGTACACCCAAAAGCTCTGAAATGTGAAATTGAAGGTTTTCGTCCTCTCCACATCTCATAGGGTGTTTTCATGGTAGATTTATTCATTAGAGTTCTGTTATGAACATAGCAGGCAGTGGACACAGCTTCAGCCCATAGACTGAGAGGAAGCGTTGCCCCTGCTAACATAGATCTACCAGCCTCAACTAAGGTACGATTCTTGCGCTTAGCAACCCTATTTTGTTGTGGAGTTCTTGGCGCAGAGAAGTCATGCTGTATGCCCTGTTTAGAACAATATGATCTCATTTCTGAAAAATCAAATTCTATACCATGATCACTCCTGATGCACTTTATGCTCAGTCCTTGTAAGTTGCTTATCCAGTTGAAAAGATCTACAAGATGCTCAAAAGTTTGATCCTTTGATTTCAGGAACATCACCCATGTGTATCTGGTGAAATCATCGATAACCACAAGGGTATATCTCGCACCAGCCAGTGACGAAACAGAAATAGGACCACAGAGGTCCATATGAAGAAGTTGTAGAGGAGCAGTTATTGAATTAACAGATTTGCTCTTAAAGCTATGTTTGGTCTGTTTGCCCAGTTGGCATTCTCGACAGAGAGTGTCTCTGGAGAATTTAAGTTTAGGTAGACCAGTGACAAGATCAAGTGACGCTATTTTAGACAATGTCTTAAAGTTTAAATGTGCGCATCGCTTGTGCCATAACCAACTATCTTCATCTGAAGCTTTAGTGAGGAAGCATACAGGGTCAGAAGAATTATTTCTTAAGACCACTGAGTATATGTCCCCATCTCTTGATCCGGATAACTTAACATCTCCGGATAAGTTTTCTCTTCTTGTACAAGTGTTGGACATAAAGGAAACGATGAAATCCTTTGTCACATAAATTACTGACACTTAGCAAATTATGCTTTAAACCTTCGACTAGTGCAACTCTAGTGATTGATACACAGCCGTTAGTTAAAGTGCCATACCCGACAGTCTTACCTTTGCTGTTGTCACCATATGAAACGTATGGACCTCGTTTTTCTTTAATTTCTACAAGTAGATTCTGATCACCCGTCATATGTCCGGAGCATCCACTATCGAGGATCCACTTGCTTTGATTGATCTTTAACTTCAAGTGATCCGGCAATGCATTCCAGAGATGCTCCTGAAAGACAACAGTTTACACTTTTGGTGCCCAAACTTGTTTCGGGCGGTTAGAGAGAGCAGCAATAATGTCAACAGTTCCGGATTTGATTTTGCTAGGACTTTTAGCTCTCCAAGTTGACTTTAACTTGTTAGTTTCAGCTGCCTCTTTTATTTGGGTTTTCTTGGGAGAGACACTCCTTTGTGGTTTAGATTTTGTCTTGCTCGAAGAAACCTTTTTATTAAACTGATCTTTATTGGTACGAATTTGATTGCAAAGCCAGTTATCAGATAAACTCCAACATTCATAGTGATAATGACCCATTTCCCTACAAATGGAACAGACACTATAATGCGAAGTACAAATAGGGGATACAGGTCTCTTAGATTTTATAGACTTTCTACTCTGATCCCTGTGGCCTAATCCATTGCATTTGGGTGACGCGCTCTTGGCCCTAGATGCGTCAGCCTTGACCTTTACTTTCTTTTTGGGTGCTACAGTTTTGGCTTTAACTGCAGCAGCCTTCCCTTCATCATTAGTTACGGGTGCTACTGCTTCGGGAAGTGCAAGAAGACCTCAACTCCACAGTCATAAACTATGGTGCCACCTGAAATGAAACCATCCAACGGTTTAGATGTACTAACAGGATATAAGTTGGTTAGTTTTGGAGTGAAATCCGGAGGACACTTAGTAACTTGAGCATTGGAGGTTGATGATTCGGAGCCTAGGCCAGGTTTGACTCGAATATTGTCTGGATCAGTCCTAAATGTAGAGGCTATTTCCTCGGATTTAAGCCACTTACGATTTATTTCCCTTTCCTGTTCAAGTTCATTCTCGAGTCTTTTTACTATAACTTTTAGGCTTGAAAGATTGGTATTTAGCAGATATTTTCAGCTCTTAGATCGTGATACCAAGCTTCTTTTCCTCTGAAGTCAGCTATGTCCTTTTCAAGTCTAGTAATAGTAAATTCAAGACGTTTATTCTGACTTTCCATATCTTTGTACATTTGAGTAATTATTAGTCTCTCATTCTTTTCATGATCACATACAGTAGTAAAAGATTCTAATTTACTCATGAGCTCAGAGATAGAAGGTACCTCAGTATTTGCCATGAGGCAGACGTTTGGCTTAGGAGTTGGCTCATCATCTGAGGATTCCTCCTCTTCTTCCGAGCCACTGATGTACTTTGTCACGAACGGTTTCCTCTTGTTCTTGCTGTTGTCTGAGGTGGTACGTCTTGGAGTAACCTTGTCACTTTTCTCTGCCGTCTTAGATTTGGATCTGCATTCCTTGGCCCAGTGACCGGGTTTCCCACAATTAAAGCATTCTTGGGAGCTCGACTCCGATCGTTCCTTCCTTCTGGATGATGAGGAGCCTCTTCTGAATCCTTTTCTACTTTTCCGAAGGAATCGTTCAAAGGATTTGACAAGAAGAGCTATTTCCTCTTTTGCGTCTGAGTCAGAGTTCTCTGACTCATCCGTATCATCCTCTTGATGATTACTGGAGCATTCCGTAGCTTTGAGAGCTACCCCTTTTTCTTTCCAAGCTATTTTCTCATCACGGTCAGTGTATCTGAATCTGACCTCATGAGTCTGAAGTTCTCCATATATTTCCTCAAGGGTAGTAAATGGCCAGTTTTTGTCAGCTTGCATCTGGAGCTGCTTGGAATAGTAGCGATCCGGCAAGGATCGAAAGAACTTGTCATTGATTTGAGACTGAGTGTAGTGCTCATTGACAGTTTTTAGCTCTAGAATGAGCTTGCCGAATCTCCGATAGATGCTTTCAAGGGATTCGCCAGGTTTGTGATTGAAACTCTCAAAATTCTGTCTAAGAGCACATATCACATTTTGCATCAGGGACTGACTCCCCTCATAGAGGATTGTCAGTTTATCCCAGACAGCTTTTGCTGACGTGCAGCCCTGGACGTCCGTGAAAGCCTCGGAATCCAAGGACGATGTAACATAAGCCAGAGCCTTTTCACTTGCGCACTGCCAGGCTCTTTCATCGTTGGTAAGTTCAGCATCCGTCTGTGGCCTCCTAACTCCATGTTCTCCGATAGTCATCGGAATTGGAATCTCCTGATGAAGGCATGGCCACATGAAATTATCATGGCATACCATAAACATCTTCATGCGAGCTTTCCACTGGGAGAAAAGCTCAGGTGTGAATTTGGGCGGTTTTGTCAGAGTAAAACTAGAACTCTGTGGTTGAGGAGCGGTGGTAGCAACAGGTTGAGGTTGGTCGACGTTTTCACTGCTGCTTCGATTCGGGATGGGCTCTTGTGCACCTCCAGAGTTAAGGCGAGTGTTGAATAGCATATTACTTTCTTCGGCCATTGCTTCGAGTAAAAGAGTGGGATCTCTACTTTAGAACAAATAGATTGCTCTGATACCACTTGATGGTCCCTTGGAGCCTAGAGGGGGGTGAATAAGCTCTTATCGAAACTCTTTTTAATCTCTTAAGACACCACACTTATCTTGTTAAGTGATAGAATCACTGCGGAAGATAACCAGATAGTGGAAGTATTTTGTTTTATTATCAAGAGATAATTACAACAAAATAGAAGCAAGACTCTCTTACACTCTGTTTACAAAAGGATTCACACATTAGCTTAGATTATATCTTTGAGCTCTTGTGCATACACAGGGTTAATTCAGGCTTATTCGCACACCCACACAAATGTACAAGTATGAATATTTATACAAACATTCCTAAGAGAACCTTGGAACTTGGAGTTCCGGAATGCGTTCAGCACTAACTATTCCTCGGTAATCTCTCTGCCTTGATTGCTGCGGTTTGTGGAGCTCAAGAACTTGGGTTTGAAGAGTATAAGTGCCTTTATGAGTTCCCAAATATAATTAACGTTGTGTCCACATATCCGGGTGATCCACGTGTAGGATTCTTCAGGTTCTCAACGAGTTTGTCTTACATCGGGACACCACGAGCTGATAACTTTAAATGCGGTAGTTTGAAGTAGCATCTTCTTGGTCCGGTGTAATTTTCCTTACTCCGTTGCTAATGAGGCTCGGAACCTTACTCCGTGTCAGTGGTTGCTTACTCCGTATCTATTTGGTACTGGAATCCTTAGTCCGTGTTAGCGCTTCTTTACTCCGTGTGAATGAGAAGGTCGGAGTGCTTATTCCGTATCAGCGCTTCCTTATTCCGCATGTAAGTCCTTACTCCGTATGTAAGTTCCTTACTCCGTATGTAAGTTCCTTACTCCGTATGTAAGTTCCTTACTCCGTATGTAAGTTCTTTACTCCGTATGAATTTAAAGGACCGGATGGCTTACTCCGTACTAGCCATCCTTACTCCGTATGAGTATGTGGCCCGGATTCCTTACTCCGCATCTAGTTTCCTTATTCCGTGCGAATAAAGACTTGGGTGCTTATTCCGCATCAATACTTCCTTACTCCGTATGTATGAAAGGCTCGGATGCCTTACTCCGTGTCTTCTTTACTTTAGTTCGCTTGAGGGGAAGACTTAACTTTTTAACTCCATGTCAAACCTTTTACTTTATGCGACCTTGTAGACCAAGACTCTTACTCCGCATTAGTTTGACTTAGTCCGTTTGAGGCATTAGGAACAGATTCCGTAATCCATAACTTTTAAGTTCTTAGTCCGCACGAATGTTCCTTATTCTGTATGTATTGGTGACTTGGTTATTTACCAAGTGTTTGGCGACACTCACTCTTGTCCGGATCAGGATTATGTATCCTGTCCTTAGCTTTGCTCTCACGAGTGTATCTCCGGATTAATAACATATCTTCTGCAACGATCAAAGAAACACAAAAGATCTCAGATCAAATTACATAAGGCTTTATCAGCATTATCCAAATTCTAGGCTTGATCCAACACATAAAACATGCAATCTCAATTAAACAAACTCAAAATTCAATCAATTAGTTTGACAACATAGGGGGCTACATTGCTCCCCTAGATAAAGGAAACTACTCACACATGATTACAAGCAAATGCAAAGCAGAAAAGCTCAACATCTTCTTCTTATCCATGCGCACAGCAAACCTTCAACCCAAGTTTCCAAAATCCGTGATGGCTGCTCTCCTAGGTCAGGAATAGCCTCCAAAACGTCTCTCTCTCTTCAAAAACGTGTAGAATGTGTTGATCTCTTCTTTGGACGTGTACAGCCTCTATTTATAGAGAATGGATGGGCCTTGATGTGTGTTATAAAGTGTACCCTAGCCCATCTATCAAAACGACGTAGTTTTGATAAATGACACTACAAACTTTAAAATCTCTCAATCTAAGCACAATATGGACAAGGCCCTTTAGGAAAGAATGATCAGCATAGAAAAATGACTGGATCGGTGCAAAAATATGGCTGCACGTCAATTTGAACGTCATATGCCCAATTGGCGTGCACCTCCAAATTAGCTGAAATTCTTCCCCAAGCTTCCTTGCATCTTGTGGAGGGCAGATAAGCAAACATATGCTTGCACGCCATTTCAGTCCAATTGGCGTTCACGTCCGATTGCTCTGAAACTTCTGTGGGAGATAGAGGATATCATCTTTGAGAAATGTTTGTTCGCACGCCAATTTGTTTGAGGCCATATACTTGGTCCAAAGTGATCTCCAAAACCTACCAAAACAGCTTAAAAACACATGTATTTGCAAATAGCATCTTCCTAGGGGTTAGAGCAGATATATGTGAAATATAATAGAATAAGGCTCTAATCATGCTCTTAAACACCCTACATAAACACTGGAATAACGGCATAAAATGCACGTTATCAAATACACCACACTTGAACCATTGCTTGTCCCCAAGCAAAAACATACAAGTATGCAGAAATAAAATAAACACTTAATCAAACGGAAGAAAAATAAAATATCAATCAAGGAGAGTCATGGTTTCCCAAGCATGCAACTCTATCATGATGAAATGGACATTTTAAGCAACCGAAATGAGTCATAGCTTAATTCATTCATGTCCATATCCCTAAGTCCAACAACCATGCAATTTTCTTACTGAAAATTCAGATATCAGCAAGCAGTCCATGCTAACACAGCACCTAGTTTCCCTTTAAGTTCTCACAAAGGATAAAACTGCCTCACTCAAATATAACTTTTCTATTTCTCTTTAATCTCAAGCCCCATACCTATCAATTAACAAAGGATGGTAAACTTTATCTCTACATCCGCCATCAGCTATTGATTAAGTACTTGCCAAGCAATCATGAGAGTTCCCTCTTGTACTCATCAAAGAAAACACACTCTCTATTCTACTTTATTTGAACTCACACTCTAGTCTAAACTCAATAAACTCACACTCTATTCTAATAACTTATAAAACAAAACCATGAGATAAAGAATTGCGCTCAACACTCTCAAATAACAAAACTCAGCTAGTGTGGCTACAAATCTAAACAAATCTTTCTTTTTAAATTTTTTTTTTCAATAACCTTACAAGGTTGCATTTTATGCTCTCCCTTGATGGATTATTTTTTTACTCACATAACACATAAATAAGACTGATTTTTCTAATGCATACCCCTTGCCATTTTGCTACATAAGGAGAGACAGAAATTCATTGATGTCTCACATCCCATTTTCCAATTAAGTGATGGCTTTTTCACATTCTATATCACAACCTTTTATATTTACAACACAACAAACAAAAATTAGGATACATAGGAAGTCAAAGTGGCTTAAAGGCCTTGCTCCCTATCTACACACCAAACATTGAGCACTAATAAGTAATCACATGCTTACTTGACTCCTACCATTAAATAACTAATGTTAAGTGCAGAGAGGAGTATCAAATCAAACTATTACCCATAAACCATAAATGTCACTCAAGGGCTAAAAAGAAGCTTTTCTTATGTTTTCTTTTTATTTTTGTCACTCAACTTTAAGGGTCACTAAAGTTTATCTTAGCATGTTATGCTTAGCTAATATTCAAACTTCAGCTCCAAAAACATGGTGATATCATTCAAAAGATAAAGACATGATTAAACCAAATCAGAGCACATTTTAACTACTTTAACACCCTTATCACAATATGATACTAATGTGGCACAAAAAGTAAAATTTGTAGGCCAAAATTGCATACTTAATATCCATGTCTCCACATGCAAATCACTCAAGCAGGCAACTCAAACGATATTTTTTACATGCAATCACATAACATACAAGACAAGCAAGTGGCAAAAGTCACTCCCCAATACACCACACTTAAAATATGCTATGTCCTCGTGGCATGAAATAGGGAGTAGGAAAATACTTACCTCTCAGTTGGCAAGCTGTAATAGTAGATAACATTGGCCACCATTCGACGTGCACAAGTAACAAAATCAGCTGAGGTTTCTCCGCGTATCTCCCAGTTTTCCCTCAGTTGTAGAATAGCCATCATATAGTAGCAAACGAAAATCCCACAGCTAAATTGGTCAGGCTGCTGAGGGATTTCCATATGCCCTGCACTCAAATCCACACGTACTAAGACATAGTGACGATCAATGTGCACAGGGATCAGCACCTCGTGCATACCATGCCAAGGACGGTGCCCTTCATTCTGACCATTTATACGCTGGTGCCACACACTTTCAGTCAAAGGTTGCTCATAAAGCTCGCACAGCATAATAGAGGTATACTGGGACAGTGGGTAATTATGAGGCTCAGCCTCCACTACAAAACGCATAGTCCTGCAAAATAAGTCCACCTCATCTGAGTATAGATATTCATCACCTAAAATCCGTTGAAGGACAAACGAGGTGAAGAGGTCCATATCCCTTGCAAAGCGAGCTCTCAACACCTGTGAGTTAATGAAGTCCTCAAATGCTGCTTGACTCTCAGCAGATGATAGGGCTGGATCTATGGTCAAATGTATAGGCTCTTCGAGCAGGTCTTGAGGTGCAGTAGGAATGTATGTCCCCCATGAGACAGGAAGCGCCATAGGCACAATAGCCTGAGAATAGTTAGGATCCATAAAGGGCTGAAAAGGGGAATGCCCGCTTCTGGCTCGCCTCTTCTGGATAATAAGCGTGCCCTTGAGGTTTCTGGTTGTGGTGGGTCTTCCTGGGCATGGGAAGAGTCTTCATGAACTGAAGGTAAGTCTTCTTCAGATATCTCCACTACGGGAGAGTGTTTGGATGCTTTCTTCTTGCTCAAGGCCTTCCAAATTTTTCCTAGGAGGCCCTTGACTTCTTTGTTATTCTTCCTTAATGCTTCAACTTCACGTTGGGTTCTAGCATTTGCCTCCCTGAGCTCTTGTGTTTCTTTTCTCCATGCTTGATGAATTCGGTAAGCAGGAGCTTAGGGGCTTCCCATGCTCCTGGTGACGGTCTAGAAGTAGCATCCGGGTCTTGAGAGACAAGTACCATTAACTCTTCAACCGAGCACTCGAATATGTCCATTTGTAAATGCCCAATTGATAACTTCTACCTCACTTACCACCTGGCCACTGATACCTTGAAAGAAGTTAAACACATCTTCCTTGTGCACATTATATTGCATATACATGGCAGTAAGCCTGAATAGGGTTTGTTTCCTTTCATCCAATGAAGTGGAGGTGTCTCGTGCAAAGTCAGTGGATCTCTCCACATGAACGCTGTGCCTAGATGGTTGTGATGGAGGAGGAACATTGTTTGCCCAATGACCTCTTGTACTGACTCCCAAACCGCCTTCAGTATGCAGTACTCTCAAAACCCATTGAGAGGGGAATGGGGTGCTGTCTAAATGGGCAAAATGCTGAGCATGCTGGCTCTGAAAAATAACACATAACATTCTGCAATATACCCTCTTTGTCATGTTTTTCTTCCACCAATTGAAAATAGCAGCACCCCAGTCCACATCTAACATATGGTCAATGCTATACATGAATTCAAGATGGGTCATAGGCACACCATCCTTTCCACTAGTTTGCAACAACAAGCACTTTCCTACCAGATGAGCTAAACATCTAAATTTTCCCACAAAACCATTTTTAGTAAACTGCCTCCTCCTCTCAAAACGTTTGGCATAATTTAAGGGAGTACCATACTCCCCTAAGGTTAGGTGAGGGAAGTGATCAGTAGGTACAGGAAGGTTAAAGGTCTTCCTAATTGTCTCAGGTGTGATACGAATATACACCCCTTGCACCTGCCCTAGAATTGCATCCTCCTCCTCATTTAAGTAAATGGAATGGTAAAACTCATGCAAAGCAAGATAATAAACTGTACATCTGGCTGAAACTAACCTCACTAACCCAAGATTCTGAAGCTTTAAGGCCACCTCACTTGACCATCCCAGGTCTGATTCCTCCAAGGCACTTAGATCCAAAGCATGCCCCAGGAACATCTCCCCATCCTCACTGCTGGAAGAACTGGATGAATGAACTTCTTCCTTGCCTGATCTCCTTGTGCGCACCATCTTGCTTCAGGAATTTAGAGAAAAGAAAGATGGAATTCGGCTAGAAGCGACAAGAACCGAGCTTCACAAATTGCAGATCTAGAAATGAGTTTTTGGTGTGAATGACCTAGCTCCCGGCCTCTTTATTTATAGCGTGCAGAAGAAGAAGTGTCCCAATTTGGATCATACACGTGTCCTCCAATTTTCAGGGCCTTTGGACCATTTTAACCCTTGCACGTCATATGGGTGAATTGGCGTTCAGGTCAGAATCGTCCCCAATTTTGGTGGTAGGTCCCTCATGAGCTATAAAGCAATAGTCTCTTCTGCACGTGATATCATTGAAGCTTCTAGGAGGTCCAAAATTGGTATTTTGCCTTTTTATCCCTTCAGATGACAG
The DNA here is from genome assembly GCA_023512835.1 of Taxillus chinensis. Lineage (NCBI taxonomy): Eukaryota > Viridiplantae > Streptophyta > Magnoliopsida > Santalales > Loranthaceae > Taxillus > Taxillus chinensis. The sequence goes on along the minus strand of CM042090.1, from coordinate 55,236,756 downwards.
CTAGCAATTGGCGTGCAAGAAGTAAAGTGCTTCATGTGATGTTTATCCACTGGCCTAGAAATTTTCAGAAGCAAAAGCGGTGCACACCAATTGGTCAATTGGCGTTCAATATGGCGTTGATGGTCCCTTGGAGCCTAGAGGGGGGGTGAATAGGCTCTTATCGAAACTCTTTTCTTTCTCTTAAGACACAAACACTTATCTAGTTAAGTGATAAAATCACTGCGGAAGATAACCAGATAGTGGAAGTATTTTATTTTATTATCACAAGATAAATACAACAAAATAGAAGCAAGACTCTCTTACACTCTGTTTACAAATGAACTCACACACTAGCCAAATTCTATCTCCCAAAAAGAAGCCGCTTGTACATACACAGGGTTAATCTTTGCTTACAAATGCACACACACGCTCTTTTGTTACAAATATACAATTATGAATATTTATACAAACATTCCTAAGAGACAACCTTGGAACTTGTAGTTCCGGAATGCGTTCAGCACTAACTATTCCTCGGTAATCTCTCTGCCTTGACTGCTGCGGTTTGTGGAGCTCAAGATCTTGAGTTTGAAGAGTATAAGTGCATTTGTGAGTTCCCAAGTACAATTGAGGTTGTGTCCACATATCCGGATGATCCACGTGTAAGATTCTTCAGCATCTCAATAAGTTTGTCTTACATCGGGACGCCACGAGCTGATAACATTGAATGCGGTGAGTTGAAGTAGTATCTTCTTGGTCCGGTGTAATTCTCATTACTCCGTTGCTAATGAAGTTCGGAACCTTACTCCGTGTCAGTGGTTGCTTACTCCGTATCTGTTTAGTACTGGAATCCTTAGTCCGTGCCAGCGCTTCCTTACTCCACATGTAAGTTTTTTACTCCGTATGTAAGTTCCTTACTCCGGGCGAGTCTTAAAAGGTCGGATAACTTATTCCGTATCAGTGCTTCCTTACTCCGCATGTAAGTTCCTTACTCCGTATATAAATTCCTTACTCTGTATGTAAGTTCCTTACTCCGTATGTAAATTCCTTACTCCGTATGTAAGTTCCTTACTCCGGGCGAGTCTAAGGGATCGAAGTCCTTACTCCGTACTAGAGCTTCCTTACTCCGTATGAGTAAGTTGTCCAGATTCCTTACTCCGCATCTAGTTTGTTTACTCCGTGCGAATAAAGGCTCGGATCCTTATTCCGTATGTATTGATGACTTGGTTATTTACCAAGTGTTTGACGACACTCACTCTTGTCCGGATCAGGATTATGTATCCTGTCCTTAGCTTTGCTCTCACGAGTGCATCTTCGGATTAATAACATATCTTCTGCAACGATCAAATAATCACAAAAGATCTCAGATCGAATTACATAGGGCTTTATCAGCATTATCCAAATTCTGGGTTTGATCCAACAGGCGTGCAGGCCCAAATTAGCCCAAACTTTTCCTCTGAGTTGCTTTTGCAGTATGGATCAACCTCTATGCTTGCACGCCAATTCGTTGGGCTTAAATTCAAGTACTTGTGGCTTCACTTATTCCTTGCTCGAGGACTTGTTCCTTAAGATAAATTCAGAAGTCCAAGGCCTAATAATTTTGGCTCATCCTGCAAATGGTTAGTCAAGAAAGAAACAAAATCTACTGCACCAGGGTTAGCTTGCAAACAAAATTGTTGAATAAAAATAAATAAAATAAAACATTGGGTTGCCTCCCAACCAACGCTTTATTTAAAGTCTGTAGCTAGACTTTCAATTAAGATCATGAGGTGGTGAAAGAGAGGGAATCAACAATCTCCCTCTCGAGTTGGATCAAAGTATGGTTTTGATCTGTTGCCATTCACCCAAAATTTCTTGCCATCTACAAACTTGGAGCTCAAAGCTCCCATATGGCTTCTTATGAACTATCACAAAAGGTCCCATCCACTTTGACCTTAATTTTCCAGGAAATAGCCTTAACCTTGTGTTAAATAAGAAAACTTTCTGCCCCAAGGTTAAAGATTCATTGGTTAATTGCCTATCATGCCATTTCTTGGTTCTTTATTTATAAATTTTAGCACTTTCATAGGCATCCATCCTGAACTCATCTAATTCAATTAATTGAGTCATCCTATGCTCTTTGGCCTCTTGTGGATCAAAATTTAACTTCCTCAAGGCCCAGTGAGCCTTGTGCTCTAATTCCACAGGTAAGTGACAAGCCTTCCCATAAAGAATACGGTAAGGTGACATCCCAATGGGAGTTTTATAGGCTGTCCTATATGCCCATAAGGCTTCATCAAGCCTTTGAGACCAGTCTTTCCTATTTGCTCCAACAGTTTTCTCTAAAATGGCTTTAATCTCTCTGTTGGACACCTCTACTTGTCCATTAGCTTGTGGGTGGTAAGCTAAAGACTTCCTATGAGTTATCCCATATTTGTTCAACAACGTGTCAAACGGTTTATTGCAGAAGTGACTACCCTCATCACTAATTATAGCCCTTGGTGTCCCAAATCGGCTAAAGATGTCTCTGGTAAAGAAGTGAGTCACTACTCTAGCATCATTCACTCTGGTTGGTATAGCTTCTACCCACTTTGACACATAATCCACAGCCAATAGGATATATGAATACCCATCAGAATTGGGGAATGGCCCCATAAAATCAATGCCCCATATATCAAAAATTTCAACTGGAAGAATTCCAGTTAATGGCATCTCATTCTTCCTAGACAGACCACCTACCCTTTGATATCTATCACAGGTTTTGATGTAGACATAGGTGTCTTTCACCATGTGAGGCCAATAGAAGCCACACTGCATGATCTTAGCCACAGTTCTCTGTACCCCAAAGTGGCCCCCATAATGTGATGAATGACAATGGTATATTATGTCATCTATCTCCTCCTCAAGGACACACCTTCTAATTATTTGGTCTGGACACCTCCTATAGAGAATAGGGTCTTCCCAAATGTATTTCTTAGCATCCACTACCAACCTCTTTCACTGATGGTAGTCCAATTGCTTGGGTATAAACCCAGTGGCTAAATAGTTTGCTATATCAGCAAACCAAGGAAGCTGGTGCACCTCAAACAACTTCTCATCAGGAAAGTCATCTACAATGGGTAGAGACTTAGGTGCATTCTCCACACGGGAGAGGTGGTCAACCACAGAATTTAGGGCTCCCTTGGTGTCTCTAATTTCAAGATCAAATTCCTGTAAAAGGAGTACCCACCTAATCAAGCGTGGCTTAGCTTCCTTTTTAGCAAATAAATATTTCAAAGCTGCATGATCAGTATAAACAATTACTTTAGACCCAAAAAGGTAGGGTCTAAACTTGTTGCAGCCATAAACCACGGCCAGCAACTCTTTTTCAGTGGTGGTGTAGTTCAGTTGAGCATCATCTATGGTCTTACTAGCATAGTAAATGACCCTAAACACCTTATCACGTCTTTGCCTTAAGACTACCCCCACAGCAAAATCACTTGTGTCACACATTAGCTCAAAAGGCTGAGCCCAGTCTGGTGTGACTATAACTGGTGCAGTGACTAACTTACCCTTGAGGATGTTGAAAGCTTCTAAGCAATCTTCATTGAACTCAAAGCTTGTGTCTTTCTCTAACAGCCTACTCATGGGTTTTGCAATTTTAGAGAAGTCCTTAATGAATCTCCTATAAAAGCCAGCATGGCCAAGGAAACTTCTCACCCCTTTTTCATTTGTTGGAGGTGGCAAAGTCTCAATAGTGGAGATTTTTGCCTTGTCCACCTCCAAACCTTGTGAAGACACCTTGTGCCCTAGAACTATACTCTCAGTTACCATAAAATGGCATTTTTCCCAATTTAGTACTAGTTCCTTCTCCTCACATCTTTCTAAGACCACATCTAAATTTTTCAAACACTGTTGGTAGGAGGAACCAAACACCAAAAAGTCATCCATGAAAACCTCCATGGTCTCCTCCACCAGGCCCTGGAAAATGGCCATCATGCACCTTTGAAAGGTGGCAGGTGCATTGCATAGCCCAAATGGCATCCTCCTAAAAGCAAAGGTGCCAAAGGGGCACGTGAAAGTGGTCTTTTCTTGGTCTTTGGGTTTAACCATGATCTGATTATACCCGGAGTATCCATCTAAAAAGCAGTAGTGACTATAGCCAGCTAACCTATCCAACATCTGGTCAATGAAAGGAAGGGGAAAGTGATCCTTCCTGGTGGCCTTATTCAGCTTCCTATAGTCAACACACACTGTCCATCCCGTCACAGTCCCAGATGGAATCAATTCATTCTTCTCATTTTTAATCACTGTCATACCCCCCTTCTTGGGCACAACATGCAACGGACTCACCCACTCACTATCTGAAATAGCATAAATTATACCCGTATTTTTCCATTTTAGAATTTCTTTTCTTACTACTTCTTTCATGGAAGGGTTTAATCTTCTTTGTCTTTCAGCTGTGGGTTTAAAGTCATCATTCATTAGAATTTTGTGCATACAAATCCCTGGACTTATACCCCTAATGTCTTTAATGTTCCACCCTAGGGCCTTTTTGTGTTTCCTAAGGATTTCTAGCAGTTGAGTGCACTCTACATCATTTAAATTAGCAGCAACTATAACTGGAAATTTATTTGTAAAGTCAAGAAATTCATACCTTAGGTGTCCAGGCAGTTCTTTCAGTTCTAGAGCTAGAGGTATGTCCTCTTCCTTCTCCTCCTTTGCTTACTCCAGAGAATTTGATGTTTGCTCGTCCTCCTCAGCTGTCAAGTCCACTTCTTCATCTTGTTGAGCTTCTATAAGCTGGAGCACTCCATCATTCGCTGTTGTAATTTCTTCTGCCAAAAAGTCTTCCACCAACTCCTCAAAATCTTCAACCCATAGGCAGTCCTCTTCCTCTTGACCTTGTAAAGCCTTCCCCATATGGAAGACTAAGGTCTCTTCATTGATTCTCAGAGTCAGTTGTCCTTGAGCCACATCTATCAATGCATACCCTGTTCTGAGAAATGGTCTACCAAGGAGGAGCTGAACTCCTTTATCTTCTTCCATTTCCAAAACTACAAAGTCTGCTGGAAAAATGAAGGAGCCCACCTTAACTAGCACATCTTCAATGATTCCTTCAAGTATTCCAGTGGACTGGTCTGCAAACTGCAATGAGATGGAAGTTGGCTTCATTCCTGTGAGCCCAAGCTGCTTGTACAAAGCGAAAGAGATCAAATTTATGCTGGCCCCTAAATCACATAAAGCTTGCTGCTGCGGTGCATTGCCAATCACACAAGGGAGGTTACAACTGCCCGGATCTTTATGCTTGATAGGCAAGCTCTTTTGAACAACACTACTCACCTCATTAGTGACAGCCACCGTCTCATGATCCCCATACCTTCTCTTTTTCTTCACAAAATCTTTAATATATTTTATGTATCTAGGCATCTGCTCCAAAGTTTCCACAAATGGAATATTAATCTCAAGCCACTTGAATAAACTCAGGAAGCGCTCATACTCTTCCTCAACCCTCTGATTTCTCATCCGCTGAGGAAATGGCATGGTGGGCCTAAGCTCTTGCCTTTGTTCTTCAACTATTTTGCCTTTAGTCAGCTGTTGTTCCTTCTTGTCTCGCAACCTTTCTTCTTCTTTATCTGATTTTCCTTGGTCATCAGCTTCCAAGGGTCTGCTTTGTTCTTCTGGAATAGATCTTTTCTTAGGCTCTTCAGCTTCTTTTAATGCTTTCCCACTCCTCAAAGTGATAGCCTTGCAACTCTCCTTGGGGTTCACCTCAGTGTCACTTGGAAAAGTGTTGGTTGACACCCTTTGATTAGCATTCTGTGCCATACTCACAAGTAACTTCTCCATATTCTTAATTGAAGACTCCATACTGCCTACCCTTTCCTTCAAATCACCCACCTCTCTTCTAGCTGTCTCATCCTCATGCTGATATGTTCTTCTTTGCTGCTGAGGCTGAGGCTGCTGTTGCTCGAATCTAGGAGGTGGATGTAAGAAATTATCAGTAGCATATGGATTTTGCTTCATCCCTCGAGGCACATACTTATAGTGAGCTGATGTATCTCCCCCTCAGTTCTGATTCTTCTGATATCCCTGAGATTGTTATTGGTTCTAATTGTACCTATAATGACCCATGTTTGTGGTATGTACGAAGTTAACCACAGATGCCTTGTGAGTGGAATTGTTGGGTTTTAGGGAGTTTCCTTCCCACACACTTTAGCTAAAACACCTTGGATGTAAGGACCCGTATTTTGAGTTAGTCAGTCTTGCCTTCTGAATGGGAACTTTCTAGATTTTGACCTAGTAGATGGGCTCAGATGAATTGGCGTGCAGACCAAAAGATTCTTAGAATGATGTCTTCTATCTACCACAGAAGTTTCAGGCCAAACGGACGTGCACGTGAATTGGACCCATTTGGCGTGCAAGGTTTTTATTGCATGGATGTCTTTTACATGATGCAAGGAGGCTTGGGGTAAAGTTTGAGTGCATTTGGAGCTGCACGCCAATTGGGGAATTGGCGTTCAAATTGGCGTGCAAGCATGTTTTTGCATGGTTACCTTGGTTTTGTCATTCTAATCATCTTTTCCCAAAGGACCATGTTGGAATTGTGGATATTTTGGTGTGTATGGATGTGGGAAGGTCATAGCTTGTTCCATCAAAACTATGTCGTTTTGATGCTGGGATTCACTTAATCAAAACTACGTCGTTTTGATGTTGTGTTGTCTATATAAGGAGGAGAAGCCCCTCTGTTTTAGGTTTAGGGTTTGTTGCTCCACCAGCCGTCGCAGAGAGAGAGAGAGAGAGAGAGGGAAGGAGAGCTCCTGGTTGCTGCCGGGCGTCTTGCGTGGGTGGTCTGTGTCTCGTAGGCGGACGGCGTTCGGCGTGGGAACGGAATATTGCTGTGTTGTTGCATTTTACTTGAGGTAGGGGTTCTGTTTCTGCTAATCCCTCTCTGTCCTAGGGTTCTTAGGTAGAATTCGGTCTATATCTGCTTATATATATATATGTATATATAAATCCATATAGGTGTGATCTCCTATATGGATGTTGGCCTTCAATGGCATTTTGGTGTGATTCTTGTTGGGTGGTCAGTGCATGTTATATGTTCGATGAAATACCTGTGTGAATATAGCTGTGTGTATATGCCTATTACATGTTTGATAATATGCCTGTGTGGCTGGACTTGTGATTTTGGTATATGTATGCATGCTGGGTGTTTGTTCTATTGCCTGAACGGTTGGGTTTGTGCACTTGTGAACGGGGGCACACCAAGTGTTTGGTTTTATGCTTGAGTGACCGTGGTGTATGTTGTGTGCATGACTGTGGTATCTGGCCTGAAGAGGCGGTCAAATTACTTTGCCTGAGAGGCGGTTAAACTAGTGGCCTGAAGAGGCGGTCAAATTACTTTGCATGAGAGGCGGTTAAATCAGTGGCCTGAAGAGGTGGTTAAATTACTTGCTTGAGATGTAGTTTGTTAGCCAGTGTGGCTGGGGCTAAGGTTACGCCCGCTTGTGTGGAATGCTTTATTTTTCCTAATACTGCCACGTCACTACACCTGTGCACATGCATGTAGCCGCTAGGAGCATGGGAAGGGTTGGGGAGACTTGATCCCTACCGAGCCGTGGTTGCTCACCCCTCTTCTTGTGTTTGCTTGTTTTCCAGGGACTTACAGGCGTTAGGTGGATACACCAAGGTGGAAGACCATCTTCATTTTATTGTTCACTTCAGTGATGTAATTTCATAAATTATGTAATCCAAAGGGGGGAAATGTAATAAGGGATTGAACTGTAGTATGGAACATGGTTGGTTTGTGATCCCTTTGATGTTTGAAATTAAATAAAGATGTGGCTTGTTTGTTTATTGTAATTGTTAGTTTTGCTTGTGTGGCATCTAGTAATCCAACCCCTTTACCCTCCGTGTGGGTGAACAGGGAGTCACGTACCGGTTTCCCCGGGTCGGAAATCCGGGGCATGACAGTACCCTTGTCCTTGTTGGTGAGGATAATATTGCTGCTTCTGGTACAAGCCTTTCCCTCCAACATAATTTGCATCTTCAGCTCCACTCCATCCTTGCTCAATCTGGTGAGGCATGTTGTGATCCTCCAACTTTAAGAGCCAACACTTCCATGCTTTTCGCTAAAGCTTGGATCTGCCCTTGCATATCATTGGAGGGAGTATCAACCGAAGATATCTTCTCTCTTGGCCTTGAAGTGCGAATGTTAGACCACTGCCAATCAGCCAATGAAAGTCTCTCCAAGAGTTCTGCTGCGGCATCAGGCTCTAAATTCATCAAACATCCTCTAGCAGCTGCATTCACCTTGTCTTGTGAGTGAGATTGAAAACCAGTGTAGAAAGATTCAATTTGAATCCATTGGGGTCTTCCATGGTCAGGGCATCTTCTCACCAAATCTTTAAAACCTCCCAAGCTTCATGAAGAGTCTCCATCTCATCTTGCCTAAATCTGCTAATTTCCCCTCTGAGCTAGATCACCTTGGAAGGGGGAAAATACTTAGACATGAATTTAGTCTCGCATCTCCTCCCAAGTATTTATTGAAACTCGCTGGTAAACCGTTAAACCACCCAAGAGCTCTATCCCTTAAGGAGAAAGGGAAAAGCCTTAGCTTTATTGCCTCCTTCGACACATTGTTGATCTTTATGGTGTCACACATCCTGGTAGAACCTCATCAAATGCTGGTGCGGATCGTCCACTTGCTGTTCCTCCAAAAGCGTTGTTGCTTACCATATTAATTAATGCCGGCTTCAGCTCAAAGCTATTTGCTTGAACTCTTGTTTGCCTAATCCCAGAATAATGGTCTGACATCATCGGTCTCACGTAGTCTAAGAAGGTTTTGGGCATAAACCTATTACCCTCTTCTTCTGGATATTGGCCATTATAATTGGCCCCTCCTTGCGGTGCACCACCATCAGGCCTTAAATCTGCCATCAATTCACCTACTGAATGCTCTAAGCCTTGCAGTGCTTCTTGACCTCTTGTCTTGCTTCCTAGCCGCTTCTGCGATGAGCTCGAACAATCTTTCAGGTTCCCGATTAAATGGTATAAACTCCTGTCTTGGCATACACAACTAGGAATTCCTCAAACACTTGGTGTATGTTCCCGTAAAACAACAAGAACACACCCAGAGACTCCGAACAATGCAAAATAAACAAATAAAGAACACAAAATAACAGAAAATAAAAGACAAAATAAAACACCAAGATCAGAATTCAAACAATTTCACTCAATGTTGATTTTAAAAATTAGTTAACCGTTAAATCCCCGACAACGGTGCCAATTTGACAGACAGATTTTTAGCCTATCTAAAAGAGCTAGCTAATGTCGATCAATCTCTCTTCAAGATGATAAATTCCCTAAATTTGCACTAAAAGAATAGGAGCAAGCAAGGGGTCGAACCCACAGGGATTAGCCTAGTTTTCTAGTTCTTAAATCAAAACACCTAATTACTCTTGTCCTATAAAATGTCTTGGCAAAAACGAATTCTTTTTATAACTAAAGATCTAATTTTTATTTGGTTTTCTGAATAAACAAAGAAAACAAATTGATTTTAGGATTAAGATTCAAGGATTAAAGGCATCTAGGGTCACAACTTCACCTCCCTATGTTGTTTCTACTGATTTTAAGGTTCTTGAGATTATTTAATTGATAACATGCTATAACTAAGCCAAGAATCGCAATTGGTCATTGCCAGCCCTTCTAAGTGTCTTGTCTGCTGAATGGTCATCATGACATCAACATGCAAAGCCTAATTATCATACCCATAACAAGATAATGGTCACACCAATCACAAATAAGTTATGAATCAAAGATCAGCCTCAGACTAAGGCTAAGAAAACCCAGGTGTACATCCCAGATATTAAAAGATAAGAATAGATCCATAAAACATGCAATCTCAATTAAACAAACTCAAAATTCAATCAATCAGTTTGACAACATAGGGGGCTACATTGCTCCCCTAGATAAAGAAAACTACTCACACATGATTACAAGCAAACGCAAAGCAGAAAAGCTCAACATCTTCTTCTTATCCATGCGCACAGCAAAGCTTCAACCCAAGTTTCCAAAATCCGCGACGGTTGCGACGGCTGCTCTCCTAGGTCAGGAATAGCCTCCAAAACGTCTCTCTCTCTTTAAAAACGTGTAGAATATGTTGCTCTCTTCTTTGGACGTCTAGAGCCTCTATTTATAGAGAATGGATGGGCCTTGATGTGTGTTATAAAGTGTACCCTAGCCCATTTATCAAAACGATGTAGTTTTGATAAATGACACTACAAACTTTAAAATCTCTCAATCCAAGCACAATATGGACAAGGCCCTTTAGGAAAGAATGATCAGCATAGAAGAACGACTGGATCGGTGCAAAAATATGGCTGCACGTCAATTTGAACATCATATGCCCAATTGGCGTGCACCTCCAAATTAGCTGAAATTCTTCCCCAAGCTTCCTTGCATCCTGTGGAGGGCAGATAAGCAAACATATGCTTACACGCCATTTCAGTCCAATTGGCGTTCACGTCCGATTGCTCTGAAACTTCTGTGGGAGATAGAGAATATCATGCTAAGAAATGTTTGTTCTGCACGCCAATTGGTTTGAGGCCATATACTTGGTCCAAAGTGATCTCTAAAACCTACCAAAACAGCTTAAAAACGCATTTATTTGCAAATAGCATTTTCCTAGGGGTTAGAGCAGATATATGTGAAATATAATAGAATAAGGCTCTAATCATGCTCTTAAACACCCTACATAAACACTAGAATAACGGCATAAAATGCATGTTATTAGTGACTAGCACTGATATGGACTACACAGTGAGTGCTGTCCGAGATATACCTGTACAATCATACATCAAGGGTATTCCTGTACATTTCCACATCCAATGAGGCTAAGAAAAATAATTTATTAACAATAAATTCATGGTATAAATCCAATACAACTTTTACGGACCCTTGTCCGGATACTCAAATAATAAAACCAATTATCTTATTAATTCATAAACCAAGTTATGACATAATGTGAAATAAAAGACAATTAACTTCAGACCAGCCTCTAGCGAATGGGTCAATACCTGAAACATGTCAACAAAGTAGGAGTGAGCACAATTGCCCAGTAAGTGATCTCCATCTCCTCACCATCCTATAACATGAAAATCCTAAGCCTATATGATCGGTGTATGCTTGTGCTAGTACAGTGTCTTACTCTATCACAGTAAGCTTACATTAAATCACACATGACATCACACACACTACACTTCATTCATTAAGGGTTCACACCGAATAATCCAATCATCGATGAAAATCCCGCAACCAACTCTTGGGATCCCAGTCATTATCCGATAGCTATACGTGGGACCTGCGGTGTCCGTAATGACAACCTGCCACATATGGGACCTGGGTTAACCAGCCACATAGGGGACCTGCGGCCTCTTGCCAGCCCTATATGGGACCTGTAGTTAACTCAACCAACTCCACCACCGATCCCACACATATAATCAATAAACAGAATTTTCCAACAGTCAATATTCAATACCACAGCCTTGCAAAATATTTAAATCACTAAACCAATAAAAATGTACCACAAACAATATTTATAGTATCAAACTATAAATATCGAGCCATAGACAATATTTCCAATATCAAACTATTAATATCGAGCTTCAAATAGTCTTATTAATGTCAAATTAAAAATAATAAGCCACAATTAATGTTCCTAACGACAAATTAATAATATCAAGCTCAAACGCTATATTTAACATGTCAGACTAATAATATTAAGCCACAAATAATATTTATTTTGCTAAACAACATTTATATTTACACATAAATCGTAAAAGATTATTATTAGGCTCTCCAATTACCCTACTCCAATTTCAAACTAATCAAATAGGAGAAAATAGATTAACCGGTGCACATGCACCTCTTTTTGGCCCCTGGCCATTAGGCCTGCTGTTGACGGCAACTACCTGCTAATTATCAAGAATTATTATTACTATTATTTAGAAAAAAGAATATTTACACCATCATTAATTGTCAAGAGTAATCAATCCCTTTAGGAAATGTAAAAAAACAATTGTAATCCCAATCCCCTTTTTTTTCTTTGTGTTCGGTCATGTATTGTTTTACAACATAGAAATTAGAAAAGAATACTATTCATGCACAATTGCAAATTACGAACCAAAATCATGCGGGGAAGTTGGATAAGAATCACGTACAAAGTCATAGTGGGACCAGTCAGTACCTATTGCTAATTTGGTGAGCGTAGTTTGATACAAATCACGGATCACGGCCACATAATGCAGCGGCCGTGACTGCTCCTCTTTACACTAATCGTGGCCGCACTAACTGCAGCCGCGACTACCTATTTATATATATATATATATATTATAGACATATGAAGAAAATTTAGCCACGACTGTATAACAGCCATCGCCGGCCGCTGCATGGTTCGATGAACTTGAACTTGTACTCTATTGGCATTTGGCAAGCATCGGGGTATGCCCAACAACTACAACATAATCAAATAACAACAAGAAAATCCTACCGTTTGGGTAAAAATATATTTTTTTGTATTCGATAAATCTATCTATAAATAATTAGACCTATACCTCAAACAATAGGTTCCATCTTATAGGATAGTATAGGATCAAGAACCACCTACCTGAGTTTAGTCTCGAACGATTGATAGAACGTGACAGCTTCGATTCTACAACTTCTCTCCCACTAGGCTCCGCGCACAACGCACAATGAAAGGAACCTAGGGTTTCTACCCTAGGTTATTCCTTTTATACTCTCCTATATATAAATATATTTATTTCTTATTTCTGTTAAATCTAATAATAACATTAATAATAATAATAATAATAATAATAATAATAATAAACTCTTAATATTTAAACTTATTTTAATAATAATATAGTAATAGCATTAGTAATTATAATAAAAATAATAATAAGCACAATAATTACATGCATAATAATAATAGTAATATCATTAATTATGATAATAATAACTCAAAATACCTAAATAATTATCTTAATGGTATTAACATTATAATAATAATAAACCCAATAGTTACATAAATAATAATAATAATCACCATTTTAATAATAATAATGACCCAAAATACTAACGCTAAGGCCACGCTGTCGAATGAATTTTTCTCACTTTATTCAAGGGCTAATTCCAATTATACCCAGGTATGGGTCTTTACATCCTCCCCACCTTAGGACTTTTCGTCCCCGAAAAGACAAGTCATCCTCAACGAAATAACACTTCCATGCTAAACCTAACTACAACTAGTACGCTAAACAAAACAATGCCCATGAACAAAATAACCAACAATTCATCAAATCTCACGCAACCAATAATACCAACAAGCACAATAAGCATAAACACAAAAACAATCAGGTTAACTACCTCAACGCACGGTAAAGATCTTGACACTCTCCCCACCTTAGGAATGTTCGTCCTCGAATAGCTCGGGGTGAAGAACACACATCTGACTCTCCCACTCCAGGTTTGCTCCTCTATATTGCAGTGGCGCCACAAAACTCAGACCAACGAAATCGTCTTGCCCCACAAGACCTGCTCCCGACGGTCTAAAATCTAAACTAGTGCCTTCACAACAGAACCATCATCTGCTAATTCTATCTCACGCCAATCAAGCACATGGGAAGGATCTGGGTAATATTTCCGCAACTAGGAGACATGGAAAACATCATGAACACGAGTAAGCTCAGATGGTAACTCCAATCGATAGGCAACTGATCCCACGACAACAATGATAAGAAAAGGACCTCCAAATTTAACTTGTCACGTATTTTGACACGCCCAACTAACAATCCTAATGATAAGGGTCTTTAACCGCAATGATAAGATCCAGAAACCTACTTAGCCATTAACCATTACGAAGCAACAATACTTTCATTGATTCACATTCCCTTGAACTTACAACGCATCCACTAACCATTTAAAATAATGAGGGGGTTTGTCATCCTTTTATAATTCATTCATGATCCCATGGCAACGCGACAAGCCTTAGATACTAGGGTAACACATCCTTAGCTAAGTCACTCGAAATACAACATAAAGTCGCTCAACTCCAATGGTAACTCTAGACTACAGATAACCATGGTCCGAACAACAAAGTCAAATGGACACCTCAACATAACTAAGCAGACACCTCAACATAGATCATTGGATCATAATCGATATGATCACCTATCAAAATCCAATAACTAATCAAATTAACAAATTTCTCCATACACAATCACTGCATGCCCAACACCCAATATCGAACCATTACCTTTAAGTTTTTTTTGTTTCTAACCTGCCTTATAACCATTATAAATGAACCATTAATGAAAGGACATTATACAAACAACACCCCAACTGACCACATATTACCTTAAAATTATACCAACGAATGTTAATATCACCATCCAAACTAACCAATCTAATTGAACCCAAGCAATTAGGATTAATACTCGAGCCCAAAAATCAATTAAAGCACTATCAGCTCAAATTAACAGGATAAACTAGCTACCCTAATTAAATATTGTTTAACCAAAGTCCAACAACCTACTCCCAATTAACCAATAGACCGTAACAAGTGCAACAAGGAAACATTGCTTCACAAATTATGACAACATATTATAAATAATATATCAACCATATAACAATCACAACAGAGCACAAAACAAAACAACATCAATATATCAACAATCATGTGAATATCTATTCCCATGCACAGAAGGAAGGTCATACCTAAGTAGGCTCAAACAAATAGGGTAAGACGCCACTGAATCACAATCGAGTCCCCTTATAAAGAGGGCTACACAAACAAGCTATAAGCTCGGCTATCACAACATGTCATAATGACCTCATCGAGGGAGAGCTCACCACGCTAGTCCCACCATAAGTTATTCACCAGTTCCACATCATCATGCTTACCACCAAGCAATCAGGCCAACAATCAAGAAATAAGGTCCATCCCGGTTTCACCACGGGTCACCACACAAAATAAGAATTCATGTAGCTGTCAACAACCCAATCAAGGTGGAACAAGGCAACAATAGAAAGTACTATCATGGTCATGCTTAGGCATATATACATAACCCGATACACGTATCAATCACTCATCAAAATTTCAAACATCATATGGTTCATTAACTCCCAACGGGGTCATATCACTCAACTATACCACAAAACAGGATGAAAACCCACAACATGTCATTTGTACACCATACCATACACAGAATATCCAAACAATCATACAGTGTGTTAATTCACCTTAACATGAATCGACATGAATCACAATAATATTTAGCACAAAGTCGTTTATCATTTTATTTATTTATTTACTATTGTTACTAGTGTTATAAGTATTTTTTTTATTAGTTTTATTGTACATTTATCATTCCTATCAATAACTGATTACACCCACTAGCAAGGTCCACCACAAGCCAACACCACACATGGTGTATGCAACCAATAACAAGCAATGACTCAAAAATAAGCAAGCCAACAACCCATCAATATTTATTTGGCAAATCAATGCAATTAAAAAAAATTATAATTTAGCCAGGGAATCATCATCATCCCCATTCACTAGCAATCAAACAAGAATCCATACTGCATTTAATTAGTAGTAAAATATAACCTAATCAACATAAAACCAAATAAACAGTTAGTATATAGTTGCGAGAAATCAATACAATCACATTCACAAGGTAATAAGGAAGTGAATATTTCAAACATCGTTCACTAGTGTCAACCAATAATTCATAATAGCAATGAACCAACCAATGACATACAATAAGGTCACATCAATATCATATTATACAACTAACCACATCATTTAACATGCCTTTTTTTTGCTATTTTATTTTACTATTATTATTTATTCATTTATTTATTATTTTATAACACAAAGAGTTAATATTCAACTGTATTTTGAAAAAAAATCACTTGTTTAACAGGTTACACAATTCAAATATAGGAAAAAAAAGTATTCTCACTTCCCTCTTGTGGTATTCCTCCAAGACTATTTCTGAAACCTCTTATAAAGTCTTAAGAAACATAACTCCATTTGATTCTCAAATTGTTTTATCACCTTTTAAAAGCTTACTAACATTTTGAAAAGACAAATTATTAAAATATTTTATCTAACAAAAACGAATTCGTCACTCATTCCAAAATATTATGTCATCACTATCTCCCCCACTAGTTAGCACTTGAAACCCTTCAGTTGCCTTAAAACGAAAATGAACAATTATTGAATCTACCAATTCTAGTATTGACTTATCATAATATTCAAGCCTAAAGTCTGATCAATATATATTATTAGTCTTAACATTTACTAGTTTTTTTGTATTATTAAATTCATTGTACTATTTTATTTTATTATTATTTTTTTGAAATATTTTATCTCATCTTTTATTGTTGTTTTACCTTATTCCTTATTTTTATTAAATCATATTTTCCAACTATCTAATACCTTTGCCAATACTAGCAGAATCTAACAGTTCGTCACTCGAGGCAGCTGAATGCCAGAATTGCACTCTAAGAATATGTAAAGTGTAGACTTACAATTGCATGTGTGTGCATATATAATGATTGGTGTATGTTACTACTTACTATTAAATAAATATGATGCTAATATTCAACCAATTCACATCATAGCAAAAACATTCATGACTTGTAGGTTCACAATAAAAAAACAAGAGAGCTCTAACACTGTTCTTAGGAAATAATCACAATTTATGTTGCATCACTCTTGACCCATAGGTCTACACCACCTATAACTCACAAGTCCAAACAGTCATCGATGAGACATTGCCCCTCATCTATACACATCCATTAATCAATCATTCATAACCTGTAGGTTCACACCAACAAACAATCAATTGGACACAATTGTCCTAATTAGCAGATATTATCAGAATAATCATAATGCCAACTGGTGGTTATTTATTCTATCAGAGTCACATGCGCAATCAATTCTAGTGCCCTAAATGCACAAACAATGTCATGTCATATATGCACCCATCCCAATGCATCCTAAGATGATCTGACTGACACTAAGGTAACCAAGGACTCCATTAAGGACTGCGTTGATCAGGCACCCTCCCTAATGCCTCCCAAGCTCCAAAGTTCCAGTCAATCACCCTACTATGCTAAGTCCACTAAACTGACCGCTCTGATACCAACTTGTCACGCCCCCAAATCCCGAATGTACCGAAACTAAGAGTGTGACTTCCCTATGCCTGTACCCGAAGGGTCAAGGGGTTGGTGACTAGCACTGATATGGACTACACAGTGGGTGCTGTCCGAGATATACCTGTACAATCATACATCAAGGGTATTCCTATACATTTTCACATGCAATGAGGCTAAGAAAAAAAATTTATTAACAATAAATTCATGGTATAAATCCAATACAACTTTTACGGACCCTTGTCCCGATACTCAAATAATAAAATCAATTATCTTATAGAATTCATAAACCAAGTTATGACGTAATGTGAAATAAAAAGACAATTAACTTCAAACCAGCCTCTAGTGAATGGGTTAATACCTTAAACATGTCAACAAAGTAGGAGTGAACACAATTGCCCAGTAAGTGGTCTCCATCTCCTCGCCATCCTATAACATGAAAATCCTAAGCCTATATGATCGGTGTATGCTTGTGCTAGTGTAGTGTCTTACTCTATCACAGTAAGCTTACATTAAATCACACATGACATCACACACACTACACTTCATTCATTAAGGGTTCACACCGAATAATCCAATCATCGATGAAATTCCCGCAACCAACTCTTGGGATCCCAGTCATTATCCGATAGCCATATGTGGGACCTGTGATGTCCGTAATGACAACGTGCCACATATGGGACCTGGGTTAACCAGCCACATAGGGGACCTACAGCCTCTTGCCAGCCCTATGTGGGACCTGTAGTTAACTCAACCAACTCCACCACCGATCCCACACATATAATCAATAAACAGAATTTTCCAATAGTCAATATTCAATACAACAACCTTGCAAAATATTTAAATCACCAAACCAATAAAAATGTACCACAAACATTATATATAGTATGAGAGTATAAATATCGAGCCATAGACAATATTTCCAATATCAAACTATAAATATCGAGCTTCAAATAGTCTTGTTAATGTCAAATTAAAAATAATAAGCCACAATTAATGTTCCTAATGACAAATTAATAATATCAAGCTCAAACAATATATTTAACATGTCAGGCTATGTCACGCTCCGGATTTCCAACCCGAGGAAACTGGTACGTGACTCCCCTTTTTACCCACACGGAGGGCAAAGGGGTTAGGATACAAACCAAGAACTGAACATTTTAAACATTCACAACACATTCAAGAAAAATAAAGTCCATCAAGCAGTCCACAAACCAAATCAGTCTTTAATACAAAGTCTTCTTTTCAATCCATCCCCATTGGGGTTACATCAGTTCCCATAATAAAATAACATAAACAATAAAATAAATAAGGTCTTCCACCTTGGGGTCCCACCTAACGCCTGTAGGTTCCCGTAAAGAAAACAACATGGTAGGAGGGGTGAGCAACCACGGCTCAGTAGGGATCATGTCTCCCCAACCCATCCCATGCACCTAATATCTACATGCCTTGTGTACAAGTCTTTGTGTCGTGATACAATTATTCCACCAGATATAGTTACAGGCTATAACAGCAAACACAATCATACATGGGCTGGTACATAAACACTCCCGGGCTTCCACAGCCACCGGGTTTCAAGAACAGTCTCGGGCTTCCACAGCCACCGGGTCCCACAAAACAGTCCCGGGCTTCCACAGCCACCGGGTTCCACAAAACAGTCCCGGGCTTCCACAGCCACCGGGTTCTACAAAACAGTCCCGGGCTTCCACAGCCACCGGGTTCCACAAAACAGTCCCGGGCTTCCATGACCACCGGGTTCCACAAAAATGTCTCGGGCTTCCACAGCCACCGGGTGTACAAGCAAACACGCAGCACACATGGCCATACAGGCATAACATCAAACACTTAGTATGCTTAGTCACACAGGAATAACATCGAACACTTAGCATGCATATATCCACAAGCTCATAAACCTAGCCACACAGACATAATCTAACACACTGGACGTACGTGGCCTCACAGGCATTACCTCAAACACATAACATGCACAGCCTCACAGGCATTACCTCAAACACATAACATGCACAGCCTCACAGGCATTACCTCAAATACATAACATGCACAGCCTCACAGGCATTATGTCAAACACTTGGCAGGCATATATACATATATCCAAACAACACGCCATTGAAGGCCAACATTCATATAGGAGATCACACCTATATGAATTTACATATAAATAGTATGATAACAAGGACAATATCCAATGGGTAATTCACCACAGGGCCTAACCCCGGATCAGGTATAAGAAAACAGAACCCCTACCTTAAAGAAGATCCTCCTTGCTCCCGCGTTAGATGCCATCCTCCCCACGCAAGATGCTCCGGCAGCAACCAGCAGTTCTCCCCCTTTCCCTCTCTCTAGCTCTCTCTCTCTCCATGACGACTGCAATGGCTGAAAAACCCCTAACCCTAGAACAAGGAGTCTCCTCATCCTTATATAGGCCTCCCACTATCAAAACGACGTAGTTTTGATTAAGTGAAACCCAGGATCAAAACGACGTAGTTTTGATCACACAAGTTAGCACCTTTCCGCACCCATATAGGCCAAAATACTCAGAATTTCAACATGGTCCTTTGGAGAAAGTTCCTTAGAATGTCAAAACCAAGGGAACCATGCAAAAATATGCCTGCACGCCAATTTGCACGTGAATTCCCCAATTCACGTGCAACTCCATATGCACTCCAAATGCTCTCAAACTTCACCCCTAGCCTCCTTGCATCATTTAGAAGACAACCACACTTGCACGTGAATTGGACCCATATCACGTGCACCTCACATACATGTCCATTTGGCCTGAAACTTCTGTGGTAGATACAGGACACCATTCTAAGCATCTTTCCTTTTGCACGTGAATTCATTGGAGTCCATTTACTAGGTCAAAATCTAGAAAAACTCTACTCAGGAGGCAAAACTGACTAACTCAAGGTATGGGTCCTTACAGGCTAATAATATTAAGCCACAACTAATATTTATTTTGCTAAACAACATTTATATTTACACATAAATCGTAAAAGATTATTATTAGGCTCTCCAATTACCCTACTCCAGTTTCAAACTAATCAAATAAGAGAAAACAGATTAACCGGTGCACATGCACCCCTTTTCGGCCCCTGGCCGTTAGGCCTACTGCTGACGGCAACTACCTGCTAATTATCAAGAATTATTATTACTATTATCTAGAAAAAGGAATATTTACACCATGATTAATTGTCAAGAGTAATCAATCCCTTTATGAAATGTAAAAAAAAAAATTGTAATCCCAATCCCCTTTTTTTTCTTTGTGTTCGGTCATGTATTGTTTTACACCATAGAAATTAGAAAAGAATACTATTCATGCACAATTGCAAATTACGAACCAAAATCATGCTGGGAAGTTGGATAAAAATCACGTACAAAGTCATAGTGGGACCAGTGAGTACCTATTGCTAATTTGGTGAGCGTAGTTTGATACAAATCACGGATCACGGCCACATAATGCAGCGGCCGTGACTGCTCCTCTTTACACTAATTGTGGCCGCACTAACTGCAGCCGCGACTACCTATTTATATATATATATATATTATAGACATGAAGAAAATTTAGCCACGACTGTATAACAGCCATCGCCGGCGGCTGCATGGTTCGATGAACGTGAACTTGTACTTTATTGGCAAGCATCGCGGTATGCCCAACAACTACATCATAATCAAATAACAACAAGAAAATCCAACCGTTCGGGTAAAAATATATTTTTTTGTATTCGATAAATCTATCTATAAATAATTAGACCTATACCTCAAATAATAGGTTCCATCTTATAAGATAGTATAGGATCAAGAATCACCTATTTGAGTTTAGTCTCGAACAATTGATAGAACGCGACAGCTTCAATTCTAAAACTTCTCTCCCATTAGGCTCCGCGCACAATGCACAACGAAAGGAACTTAGGGTTTCTACCCTAGGTTATTCCTTTTATACTCTCCTATATATAAATATATTTATTTCTTATTTCTGTTAAATCTAATAATAATATTAAAATAATAATAATAATAATAAACTCTTAATATTTAAACTTATTTTAATAATAATATAGTAATAGGATTAGTAATTATAATAAAAATAATAATAACCACAATAATTACATCCATAATAATAATAATAATATCATTAATTATGATAATAATAACTCAAAATACCTAAATAATTATCTTAATGGTATTAACATTATAATAATAATAAACCCAATAGTTACATAAATAATAATAATAATCACCATTTTAATAATAATAATGACCCAAAATGCTAATGCTAAGGCCACGCTGCCGAATGAATTTTTCTCACTTTATTCAAGGGCTAATTCCAATCATACCCAGGTATGGGTCTTTAAGGTGTTGGCGCGGAGATGGTCGAGGTAGTCTCAAGGTTGAGGAAGGGGAGGCAAGGGAGCTTCCGGAGGACATTCTGGGACATCAGCCACTACTGTAGCAACAGTAGCATCAACAACGGTAGCAACATCGCAAGTGGCGGGCATGGGAACGTCAGTAGAAGAAGATGCTGGAGAAACAATCAGAGGTAAACTTGGCTGTGATGGCCCCACAACCTCAGATGGGTCGGCGCGAGCGCTGTGCTGGGAGGCTCGGGAGATGGATGGTGATAACGTGCATTTTATGCCGTTATTCTAGTGTTTATTTAGGATGTTTAAGAGCATGATTAGAGCCTTATTGCTTCATATATCATATATATTTGCTCTAACCCCTAGGAAGATGCTATTCGCAAATACATGCATTTTTAAGCTGTTTTGGAAGATTTTGGAGCTCACTTTTGACATAGTAGATGGCCTCAAACAATTGGCGTACAAGAACAAAAGTTTCTTAGAATGATGTCCTCTACCTACCACAGAAATTTCAGAGCATTTAGAGCTGAACGTGAATTCACCCATTTCACGTGCAAGCATATTTTTGCTTCCCAGGCCTCTACAGGATGCAAGGAAGCTTGGAGAGAAGTTTGAGCTGATTTGGAGCTGCACGTGAATTCACCATATCACGTGCAAATTGATGTGCAGAGATATTTTTGGACCGATCCTACCGTTTTTCCATGCTGATCATTTGTTTCTGAAGGCCCATGTCCAAATTGTGGATGGAAGATAGAGATTTTAAAGTTTCGAGTGTTACTTATCAAAACTACGTCATTTTGATAGATGGGCTAGGGTACACACCTCAAGGCCCATCCAACCTCTATAAATACAGCCTCCACGCCCTCTGCTAGCTATCCTAGACCCCCCCTACACGTTTTTAGAGAGAGAGAGGCTCCACGACTTGGAGGTTGCTCCTTGACCTAGGAGAGCAGCCATCGCAGCCGTCGCATCAGCCGTCACGGATTTTGGAGCCTGGATTTGAAGCCTTGTTGTGCGCGTGGATTAGAAGAAGATTATCATCACTGGTTTTCGTCCGGGCCCTTTTGGGGTGAGCTCAAACTAAACCAATGGTGAGAAATTTTAGAGTCGCCACCAACTGTTTTTGGGGTACAGTTGGATACCCTCTACTTTGAGTAGTTTTAAGTGTATGGTCTGCGTTATCTGAGATGGGTTCGGGAGTTGGTTACGTGTAGGGAAGGATTAGCACCCCTACAGCACCCTTTCGGTATCTAATTTAGGAGGAGGAGATTTGTATTTATACTGCTGTGACTAGACTAAATTTCCTAACAAGTCAATGTTTTACATTTGGCTAAGTTACTTGTCAAAGTTTATGGTTAAAATTGATTTACCCTAAAATTCTTAAAGGGAATCCTAAAAATTTGGGTTTTTGTGTGAAGTGGGGAATGAGATCTTAGGGATTGGTTTTGGCTTTTTTGGTTTTACTTTTTGAAATTGAAGTCCTAAAAATGGTTCTTATTTGCCCTTTTTTTGTGTTTTGTTTTGTTTTGTTTTTTTTTTTTGGGTTACAAAACATACATTTTTTTTGTTTTCTATGTTTTGTAAAAAAAACATTTTGGTCCCTTTTTTTTTGCTTTTGTTTTTTTTTTTTTTGGAAACCTTTCTTTCTTTCCCCTTTTTTTTGTTTTGTGAACCCAAAATCTTAAAGCCAATTTAGGAACATATGCATGAAAATAAAAACGTGGAGTGTGTGATTATGGCATCCACAAAAGAAAAAGAAAATCACTCTTTTTTTTTTTTCTCTTTTTTTTTCATGTTCTCCCTCTGCTCTCTCCTTTTTCTTTTTTGTTTTCCCTTTCTTTTTACTATACTTTACATATTACAACATACACATAGGAAGAAATACAGGAAAATACAATGAAAAAGGCTGAAAAGCAATTACATCAAATATAGATAAGCTAAAAAACGAAAATTAGAAAAATGCTAAAAAACAATTACACCAAATATAGATACAAATAAACTGAAAAAAGAATTGAAAAGATAAGGGCTGAACCGACTTTGAAGCTTTGCAACGCCAATCTTCTGCTTGAGCTCCCGCTGGCGCTGATAATCACTTGCTTAGAACCAATAAGATCTGACAACGAGGTTTGTGAGGGGGATTTCTTGGTATTTGAAGAGTGGAGTGGTGTATTTTTCTGGGTTTGAGTTTTTTGATGATGGAAATAAGGAGAGTAGGCGTGAGAAATAGGGGGATTGGAAAGGGATTGGTGTCTGTTATGTTTTTCGCTTGCCGAACACACGAAAAAAAGGTTGAAGTTGGGGACTGTTTTTTGTGTTTTTTTTTCTTGCGAGGAAAAAAAAAGGACTGGGGTGAGATAGGAGAGAAAGAGGATGAAGGAGTAATGTTGATTGCGAAGACCGAGCGTTTAATCTTAAAGGATGGCGATCAGGGAGGCGTGGAAGAGTGATCTTTTTTTTCGGTTTTTGAGTTTCTCTCTTTTTTTTTTTACTCTCTGTTTTTTCCTTTTTCTCTCTCGTTTTTTTTTTTGTCTCTCTCGGTTTTCCAGGTTTCTTTTCCCACGATGATGGCTCTCTCTCGTGTGTTTTTTTTCACGATGATGGCTCTCTCTTTTTTTTTGATGGCTCTCTTCAATGAAAACCCACCTTTTTTTTTCGCAGGGATGGATGACTGCATCTTAAGGGCTGCAGAAAATTTTTTGGCTGGATTATCATTAATTGCTGCATTTAATGCTCTATTATGAAGGCAGCGTTTTTAATTGCAGATTTTGTATTCGTCTGGTGGACAGCTTGTGCGGGAAACGGGGGAGCTCGTGATCGCCTTTTTGAATTTGTATTTTAGCAGCACATGTGATTGACAGGTTGGTGAGTGATTCTTTGTTAGGTGGCCAGCGCATAAAACAAGCCCCGTGAATAAACAGCGAGAGAAATAAGCTAGCGAGGAAGCCAGCGAGAAAAATCAGCGAAGGCAAAAAAAAAAGGTCGGAGGTTCGAAGAGTCGGCAGGTCGGAGTGTCAGTAGCGAGGCTTCGAGGGTCGAAGGGTCGGAGGTGGAAGGCGTACGGGTGCCGCGGGTCAAAGGCGTCATAGCGAGGCTTCGAGGGTCGCGGGCGTCTGTAAGGACCCGTACCTTGAGTTAGTCAGTTTTACCTTCTGAGTGGAGTTTTTCTAGATTTTGACCT
This sequence comes from Taxillus chinensis, assembly GCA_023512835.1. Lineage (NCBI taxonomy): Eukaryota > Viridiplantae > Streptophyta > Magnoliopsida > Santalales > Loranthaceae > Taxillus > Taxillus chinensis. The sequence goes on along the minus strand of CM042090.1, from coordinate 55,212,039 downwards.
AGTAAATGGACTCCAATGAATTTACGTGCAAAAGGAAAGATGCTTAGAATGATGTCCTCTATCTACCACAGAAGTTTCAGGCCAAATGGACATGTATGTGAGGTGCACGTGATATGGGTCCAATTCACGTGCAAGTGTGGTTGTCTTCTAAATGATGCAAGGAGGCTAGGGGTGAAGTTTGAGAGCATTTGGAGTGCATATGGAGTTGCACGTGAATTGGGGAATTCACGTGCAAATTGGCGTACAGGCATATTTTTGCATGGTTCCCTTGGTTTTGTCATTCTAATGAACTTTCTCCAAAGGATCATGTTGAAATTCTGAGTATTTTGGCCTATATGGGTGCGGAAAGGTGCTAACTTGTGTGATCAAAACTACGTCGTTTTGATGCTGGGATTCACTTAATCAAAACTACGTCGTTTTGATGTTGTGTTGTCTATATAAGGAGGAGAAGCTCTCTGTTTTAGGTTTAGGGTTCTCTTCAGTGCTTTGCGCCGTCGAGAGAGAGAGAGAGAGCTAGAGAGAGAGAAGGAAGGGGAGTTCGTTGGTTCTTCTCAGGAGCATCTTGTGTGGGGAGGACGGCATTTAGCGCGGGAGCAAGGAAGATCTGTTTTAAGGTAGGGATTCTGTTCTTCCTAAATCCTCCTCTGTCCTAGGGTCCTACGGCAGAATATGAGTTATATCTGTTATATTATTTATATGTAAATTCATATAGGTGTGACCTCCTATATGAATGTTGGCCTTCAATGGCGATTTTGGTGTTTTTGGTGTTTGTGTGATGCATGAAAAGTGTTTGATAAAATGCCTGTATGACATGCCTGCTACATGTTTGATGAAATGCCTGTGTGAACTTAGCTGTGTGTGTATGCCCATTATGTGTTTGGTAATATGTCCGGGTGACTGGACTTGTGGTTTAGTGTATGTATGTATCGTTGGATGTTTGCTCTATGGCCTGAATGGCTGGGTTTGTGCGCTTGTGAACGGGTGCACACCAAGTGTTTGGTTGTATGCTTGAGTGACCATGGTGTGTGGTGTGCTTGATTGTGGTATCGGCCTGAAGAGGCGGTTAAACAACTTTGCCTGAGAGGCGGTTAAACCAATGGGCCTGAAGAGGCGGTTAAATCACTTGGCCTGAAGAGGCGGTTAAATCACTTGGCCTGAAGAGGCGGTTAAATCACTTGTGGATAAAGTGTTAGCCTGTGGCAGTGGAAGGTTGTAATTGTTGATGTGATTTTTATTATGTTTGTTGAAATTATTGTAACACAACACTGCACTTGTACACATGGCATGTAGATGCTAGGAACATGGGATGGGTTGGGGAGACATGATCCCCTGCGAGCCGTGGTTGCTCACCCCTCCTACCGTGTTTGTTTGTTTTCCAGGGACTTACAGGCGTTAGGTGGATACACCAAGGTGGAAGACCCTCTCCACTTTATTGTTCATTTCAGTAATGTACTTTTACGATTTATGTAACCCCAGGGAGGGGAATGTACTAAGGGATTGAACTGTAATCAGGGACTTGGTTGTTTTGTGAACCTTTGATGTTTTGGAATTAAATAAAGATGTGGCTTATTTGATTTATTGTAATTGTTAGACTTGCTTGTGTGGCATCCTGTAATCCAACCCCATTGCCCTCCGTGTGGGTGAATGGGGAGTCACGTACCGGTTTCCTCGGGTTGGAAATCCGGGGCGTGACAGCGTCGAAGTGTCGGCAGCGAGGCTTCGAGGGTCGAAGGGTCGAAGGTCAGAAATCAGCAGGTCAACGGGGCTTCGAGGCTTCTGGGCTTCGAGCTTCGGGACTTCGGGGCTTCGAGCTTCGGGGCTTCGAGGCTTCGATCTTCGGGACTTCGGGGCTTCGAGCTTCGGGGCTTCGAGGCTTCGAGCTTCGGGGCTTCGAGGCTTCGGGGCTTCGAGGCTTCGAGCTTCGGGACTTCGGGGCTTCGAGCTTCGGGGCTTCGAGGCTTCGAGCTTCGGGGTTTCGAGCTTCGGGCTTCGAGGCTTCGGGGCTTCGAGGATTCGAGGTTCGGGACTTCGGGGCTTCGAGGCTTCGAGGCTTCGAGCTTCGGGGTCAATGGGTCGAAGTGTCGGCAGGTCAACGGTCAACGGTCAACTTTTAATTACCTTTTTACCCCCACCAAAAATGCAAAAATGGATAACCTTCCAGGAATTGTTTGGGGAGATCCGTATTCGCCTACATAGGCATTTTGAAGAGTTTCGCATGATCACTTTTGCGGGCAGTTTGACCAGGGGCATTGACCGTCTTTTGGCAAGTTTGACTTTTTCCAACGAAAGTTGTTTTGGCCATAACTTCTTCATTTTAAGTCCGATTTGAGCTCGGTCAAGTGCGTTGGTCTCGAATTTTCATCCTCCATCACCTGGTGTTGGTCTTGGGGCGCTTCAAGGACTTGTAGCAAAAGTCATTAATTTTGAACTCCCCCATCCGTGTCAATTGTATCCATCTCGTGCAGATTGGGGTAGACCATTCCTTGGAAGTATGGGATCATTGTGGACCTGTTCAATAAGGTATATGGCATGGGCAGAAAGGTATATCAAATGGGGTTAGTATGTCCAACCCGGACAAAATAGGGTCCTACAAAGATGTTTAGCTTTACTACTATGGATTTGCTTGTAATCATGCGTGAGTCGTTCTTATAATCTAGGGGAGTAATGTAGCCCCCTTGTTGCTTGTTGTGTTTATGAATATTGGGTTTGGATGATTGAGTTTTGCATGTTTTATGAATCTGTTCTTAAATTCTATCTTTGGATGTACACCTTGGTATTCTTAGCCCTAGTTTGGGGCGGATTGAGATTCATAACTTAATTGTAATTGGTGTGATCATTATCCTTTTGCAAGTATGATTTATTGGCTTTGCATGTTTGTGTGTTTAGATGACCATTCTGGCATACAACTCTTAAAAGGACCTCAATGACCATTTGTTGTCCTTGGTTTATATTTAGCATGTTTTCAATCAGACAACCCTAATACCATGAACCAGTAGAGATAACATAGAGAGGTGAAATTGTGACCCTAGATGCTTTTAATCATTGAATCTTAATCCTAAAATCAATTTACTTTCTTTGTTTATTTAGAAAACCAAATAAAAATTGGATCTTTAGTTATAAAAAGAATTCGTTTTTGCCAAGACATTGTTTTAAGCAAGATTAATTTGGTGATTTGAGTTAAAGCTAGATAACTTGGTAATCTCTGTGGGATCGACCCCTTTATTGTCGCTATTCTATTTAGCATTAGTTAAGGGAATTAATATTTTAAGAAGGGATTTAAACAACAGTAGCTTAACCCTCACTTGGGTTTCGCTCACGAAATACCCGTTCGTCAAATTGGCGCCGTTGCCGGGGATTCAACGGTTAACTAGTTTTTAAAATCAACATTGAGTAAAATTGTCTGAATTCTGATCTTGGTGTTTTATTTTGTCTTTTATTTTCTGTTATTTTGTGTTCTTTATTTGTTTATTTTGCATTGTTCGGAGCTGCTGGGTGTGTTCTTGTTGTTTTACAGGAACATACACCAAGTGTTTGAGGAATTCCTAGTTGTGCATGCCAAGACAGGAGTTTATACCATTTAATCGGGAACCTGAAAGATTGTTCAGAGCTCATCGTAGAAGCGCTAGGGAAGCAAGACGTGAGGTGAAGAAGCACTGCAAGGCTTAAAGCATTCAGTAGGTGAATTGATGGCAGATTTAAGGCCTGATGGTGGTGCACCGCAAGGAGGGGCCAATTACAATGGCCAATATCCAGAAGAAGAGGGTAATCGGTTTATGCCCAGAACCTTCTTAGACTACGTGAGACCGATGATGTCAGACCATTATTCTGGGATTCGGCAGACAAGAGTCCAAGCAAATAGCTTCGAGCTGAAGCCGGCGTTGATCAACATGGTGAGCAACAACGCGTTTGGAGGAACAGCCGTGGATGATCCACACCAGCATTTGATGAGGTTCTACCAGATGTGCGACACCATAAAGATCAACAATGTATCGGAGGAGGCAATAAAGCTAAGGCTTTTCCCTTTCTCTTTAAGGGATAGAGCTCTTGGCTGGTTCAACAGTCTGCCAGCAGGTTCAATCAACACTTGGGAGGAGATGCAGACCAAGTTCATATCAAAGTACTTCCCTCCTTCCAAGGTGATCCAGCTTAGAGGGGAGATTAGCAGATTCAGGCAAGATGAGACGGAGACTCTTCATGAAGCTTGGGAGCGTTTCAAAGACTTAGTGAGAAGATGTCCTGATCATGGAAGACCCCAGTGGATTCAAATTGAATCTTTCTACACGGGTCTTCAGTCCCACTCACAAGACAAAGTGAATGCAGCTGCTGGAGGATGCTTGATGAATCTAGAGCCTGACGCAGCAGCAGAGCTCTTGGAGAGGCTATCATTAGCTAATTGGTAGTGGTTTAACTTGCATACTTCAAAGCCAAGGGAGAAGATAGCTTCAGTTGATAATTCTTCGAATGATATGCAAGCACAGATTCAAGCTTTAGTGAAAGGCATGGAAGTATTGGCTCTTAAAGTTGAAGGATCACAACAAGCTTTACCGATGGTGAGCAGGGCTGGAGTGGGCTGAAGAATCAAATTATGTTGGAGGAAAGGGTTTGTATCGAAGTAGCAATTTTATCCTCAACATCAACAACAAGGGTACAACCAGAACCAGGCGACAATCTCAGCCATTTCAGAAAAACCAGAACCGAGGGGGAGATACCTCATTTTAGTACAAATATGTGCCCCCAGGGATGAAGCAGAATCCGTATGCTACGGATAATTATTTACACCCACCTCCAGGATTCGAGCAGAAATAGCCTCAGCCTCAACAGCAAAGAGGAAGGGTATATCAGAATGTGGATGAGCCAACCAAAAGAGAGGATAATTTGGAGGAAAGGGTAGTCACCATAGAATCTTCAATGAAGAATATAGAAAAGCTGCTTGTGAGTTTGGCCCAGAATGTAAATCAAGGGGTGTCAGCTAAATCTTTTCCAAGTGATACTGAGGTGAACCCCAAGGAGAGCTGCAAGGCTATTACTCTAAGGAGTGGGAAGGCACTGAAAGAAGCTGAAGAGCCTAAGAAGAAGGCAATTCCAGAAGAACAAAGCAGACCCTTGGAAGCTGATGACCAAGGGAAATCAGATAAAGAAGAAAGAGTGCAAGAAAAGAAGGACAAGCAGCTGAGTCAAGACAGAATAGCTGAAGAACAAAGGCAAGAGCTCAGGCCTACTATGCCATTTCCTCAGAGGCTGAGGAACCAGAGGGTTGAGGAAGAGTATGAGCGCTTCCTGAGTTTATTCAAGCGGCTTGAAATTAATATCCCATTTGTGGAAGTTTTGGAGCAGATGCCTAGGTACATAAAGTACATCAAAGATTTTGTGAAGAAGAAAAGGAAATATGGGGATCATGAGACGGTGGCTGTCACTAACGAGGTGAGCAGTGTTGTTCAACAGAGTTTGCCCATCAAGCATAAAGATCCGGGTAGTTTTAATCTCCCTTGTGTGATTGGCAATGCACCGCAGCAGCAGGCCTTATGTGATTTAGGGGCCAGCTTTAATTTGATCTCCTTTGCTTTGTACAAGCAGCTTGTGCTTAAGGGCATGAAGCCCACTTCCATATCATTGTAGTTTGCTGACCGGTCTACTGGAAGGCCTGAAGGGATAATTGAAGACGTGTTAGTCAAAGTGGGTTCCTTCATATTTCCAGCAGACTTTGTCGTTTTGGAGATGGAAGAAGATAGAGGAGTTCAGCTACTCCTTGGAAGACCGTTTCTCAGAATGGGTTGTGCATTGATTGATGTTGCTCAAGGGCAGCTAAGTCTGAGAATTAATGAGGAGACCTTAGTCTTCCACATGGGGAAGGCTTTGCAAGGTCAAGAGGAGGAGGACTGCCTTTGGGTTGAAGACCTTGAGGAATTGGTGGAAGACTACTTGGCGGAAGAATTTACCACCACCAATAATGGAGCCCCGCAAGATATAGAAGCTCAACAAGATGAAGAGATGTACTTGACAGTGAGGAAGATGAGCAAACTACAAACTCTCTGGAGCAAGCCGAGAAGGAGAAAGAAGATGACGTGCCTCCAGCTCCGAAGCTGAAGGAGCTGTCCTGGACACCTAAGGTACGAATTTCTAGACTCTACAAATCAATTCCCTGTCATTGTTGCTTCTAATTTGAATGATGTGGAGTGTACTCAATTGCTAGAAGTCCTTAGGAAACACAAAAAGGCCCTAGGATGGAACATTGAAGACATTAGGGGTATTAGTCCAGGGATTTGCATGCATAAAATTTTGATGAAAGACAAAGAAGATTAAACCCTGCCATGAAAGAAGTTGTTAGAAAAGAAATTTTAAAATGGAAAAATGCGGGTATAATTTATGCTGTTTTCGATAGTGAGTGGGTGAGTCCATTGCATGTTGTGCCCAAGAAAGGGGGCATGACCGTGATTAAAAATGAGAAAAATGAATTGATCCCATTTCGCACTGTGACGGGGTGGAGAGTGTGTGTTGACTATAGAAAGCTGAACAAGGCTACTAGGAAGGATCATTTTCCTCTTCCTTTCATTGACCAAATCTTGGATAGGTTAGCTGGCTATAGTCACTACTGCTTTTTAGATGGCTATTTCGGGTATAACCAGATCATGGTTAAGCCCGAGGACCAAGAAAAGACCACCTTCACGTGCCCTTTTGGCACGTTTGCATTTAGGAGAATGCCATTTGGGCTTTGTAATGCCCCTGCCACCTTTCAAAGGTGTATGATGGCCATTTTTCAGGGTTTGGTTGAGGAGATCATGGAGGTCTTCATGGATGACTTCTCGGTGTTTGGTTCCTCCTACCGACAGTGCTTGAAAAATCTAGATATGGTCTTAGAGAGATGTGAGGAGAAGGAACTAGTCCTAAATTGGGAGAAATGCCATTTCATGGTAACTGAGGGGATAGTTCTAGGGCACAAGGTGTCTGGACATGGTTTGGAGGTAGACAAGGCAAAAATCTCCACTATTGAGACTCTGCCACCTCCAACTAATGAAAAAGGAGTGAGAAGTTTCCTTGGCCATGCTGGCTTTTATAGGAGATTCATTAAAGACTTCTCAAAAATTGCAAAACCCATGAGTAGGTTTTTAGAAAAAGACACAAGCTTTGAGTTTAATGCAGATTGCTTAGAAGCTTTCAACATCCTCAAGGGTAAGTTAGTCATCCTTTTTGTTATAGTCACACCCGATTGGGCTCGACCTTTTGAGTTAATGTGTGATGCGAGTGATTATCTTGTGGGGGTAGTCTTAGGGCAAAGGCGAGAAAAGGTGTTTAGGGTCATTTACTATGCTAGTAAGACCTTAGATGATGCTCAACAGAACTATACCACCACTGAGAAAGAGTTGCTAGCCGTGGTTTATGGTTGCAACAAGTTTAGACCGTACCTTTTTAGGTCTAAAGTCATTGTTTATACTGATCATGCTGCATTAAAATATTTGTTTGCTAAAAAAGAGGCTAAGCCACGCTTGATTAGGTGGGTTCTCCTCTTACAGGAATTTGACCTTGGAATTAGAGACACAAAGGGAGCCCTAAATTCTGTGGCTGATCACCTCTCCCGTGTGGAGAATGCACCTAAGTCTCTACCCATTGTAGATGACTTTCCTGATGAGAAGTTGTTTGAGGTGCATCATCTTCCTTGGTTTGCTGACATAGCAAATTATTTAGCCACTGGATTCATACCCAAGCAGTTAGACTACCACCAGAGAAAGAAATTGGTAGTAGATGCTAAGAAATTCATTTGGGAAGACCCAATTCTTTATAGGAGGTGTTCTGACCAAATCATTAGAAAGTGTGTCCTTGAGGAGGAGGTAGATGACATAATACATCATTGTCATGCATCACATTATGGGGGCCACTTTGGGGTGCAGAGAACTGTGGCTAAGATCATGTAGTGTGGCTTTTATTGGCCTCACATGGTGAAAGACACCTATGTCTACATCAAAAAGTGTGATAGATGTCAAAGGGTAGGTGGTCTGTCTAGGAAAAATGAGATGCCCTTAACTGGAATCCTTCTAGTTGAAATTTTTGACATTTGGGACATTGACTTCATGGGGCCATTCCCCAATTCTGATGGGTATTCATACATTTTGCTTGCTGTGGATTATATGTCTAAGTGGGTAGAAGCTATTCCCACTAGAGTGAATGATGCTAGGGTTGTGACTCACTTCCTTACTAGGAACATCTTTAGCCGTTTTGGGACACCAAGGGCTATAATCAGTGATGAGGGTAGTCATTTCTGCAACAAATTGTTTGACAAATTATTAAACAAGTATGGTGTCACTCATAGGAAGTCTTTAGCTTACCACCCACAAGCTAATGGACAAGCAGAAGTGTCCAACAGAGAGATTAAGGCCATTTTAGAGAAAATTGTTGGAGCCAATAGGAAAGATTGGTCTCAAAGGCTTGATGAAGCCTTATGGGCATATAGGACAGCTTACAAAACTCCCATTGGGATGTCACCTTACCATATTCTATATGGTAAGGCATGTCACTTGCCTGTGGAACTAGAACACAAGGCTCATTGGGCCTTGAAGAAGTAAAATTTTAACCCACAAGAGACCAAGGAGCTTAGGATGACTCAATTAATTGAGTTAGATGAGCTTAGGCTGGATGCCTATGATAGTGCTAAATTTTACAAAGAAAGAACTAAGAAATGGCATGATAGGCAACTAAACAATGAACCTTTAATCTTAGGTCAGAAAGTTCTTCTATTTAACACAAGGTTGAGGTTATTTCCTAGAAAATTAAGGTCCAAGTGGATGAGACCTTTTGTGATAGTTGATAAGAAGCCATATGGGAGCTTTGAGCTCCAAGCTGTAGATGGCAAGAAATTTTGGGTGAATGGCAACAGATTGAAACCATACTTTGATTCAACTCAGAGGGAGATAGTTGATTCTCTTTCTTTCACCATTGCATGATCATAACTAAAAGTCTAGCTACAAACTTTAAATAAAGCGCTGGTTGGGAGGCAACCCAATGTTTATTGCTATGTTTTATTTTATGTTATTTTCTTTTATTTATTTTATTCAATAAATTTGTTTGCAAGCTAACCATTGTGCAGGAGACTTTGCTTCTTTCTTAACTAACCATTTGCAGGATGAGCAAATTATTGGGTCCTGAACTTGTGAATTGTTTTTAAAGTCAAAGTCAAGGAGCAAGGAGCAAGTGAAGCCCAAAAGTGCTTGAAGATGGGCTCAAACAATTCACGTGCAAGACTTAAAGATGGTCCATAATGCACAAGCAACTAAGTGGAGAAATTTGGGCCAGTTTGGCCCTCAACGTGAATTTGCACGTGAATTGCCCAATTCACGTGCACCTTCTTTTGAGCTGTAAATTTCTGAAATGGTAGATGAAAACCATGTGAATCACGTTTACTCTTGCACGCGAATTGCTAGCTGTCATATGGTGGCTCAAAAATGCAAAATACCGATTTTAGCCCTCCTAGAAGCTTCAAACAATTCACGTGCGAAGGGACTATTGCTTGCCCCTCAAGGAGGACCCACCACCAAAGTTTGGGATGATTCTGACCTGCACGCCAATTCAACCAATTCACGTGCAAGGGCTATTTTGGTCAGAACACTCTGAAAATTTAGGGGCATGTGTATCACGCCAATTAGAGCATCTTTCCATCTGCACACTATATAAAGAGAGGCCATCTTCAAAGGCTTCCACACCAAAATTACTCCAGATCTGAGTATTAGAGACACTCTGCTCTTTTGCTCTCTTGCTCTTCGCTTTTCTCGCTCTTTGCTCTTTATTCTCATTCTAAAGATGGTGCGCACAAGGAGGACTGGCCAGGAGGAGGTGTACTCTCCTAGTGCTGATAGCTAACCTGAGGAGGAGATACTCTTGGGGCATGCTCTTGATATGCAGACTTTGGAGGCTTCAGAGCTGGGCTGGGCTAGAGAGGTGGCTCTTAAAATTCAAAATCTGGGATTACAAAGGTTAGTATCTGCCCAACCAGCTATTTCCTATTCTGCCCTACAAGAATTTTATGCATCTGTCTCTGTGAGTGAGCATGAACTGATAGGGGTTGTGCAAGGGGTTTATGTCAGAATTACCCCTGAAATTATTAGACATTGCTTTAACCTCCCTGCACCCAGTGATAGCCTTCCTCAGCTAAGCCTAGGAGAATTTGGTACTGCATGCAACTATGCTAGAAAATTTCAAAGTAGAAGGCAGTATACCAAGAATGGTTTTGTTGGAAGATTTAGATGCCTAGCTTACCTGGTAGGGAAATGCTTATTGATTCAGACCAGTGGGATAGATAGTGTGCCTAAGCCACACCTGGAGTTGATGTATAGCATTGATCATATGCAAAATGTGGATTGGGCCACTACCATTTTTAAATGGTGGAAGAAAAACTCATCAAAGCAGATAAATGGCAGATTTTTGTGTTTGATATTTCAAAGCATGCCTGCTTTGCATTTTTTCCTCCATGGATAGCATCACTTTGACTTCTCATTGGGTGTTAAGAGTATTGCATGCTGAATGAGGTTTGGGGATCAGTACCAGAGGTCATTGGGCAACCAATGTTCCTCCTCCATCACAGCCCGCTAGGCACAGTGTTCATGTGGAACGATCCATTGACTTTGCAAGGGAGACCTCTTCTCATTTGGATCAAAGGAAGCAGACTCTATACAGACTCACTGCCATGTACATGCAGTTCAATGTACACAAAGAAGATATTTTCAATTTCTTTCAAAGCATTAGTGGGCAGGTGGTGAGCGAAGTGGAGGTCATCAATTGGGCAGTCACTAATGGGCACATCACTAGTGCCCAATTTGAAGAATTAATGGCCCTCATCTCTGGAGACCAACACGCTACTTCACAACCTAGAACCAGAGCATGGGAGGCCCCAGACAGCTGCTCATGCATCTCCTAGAGCATGGGAAGCCCCAGAAGCTCCTCCTGCTGCATCTACCGAAGCTTGGAGGCAAGAAACACAGCAGCTCAGGGAGGCAAATGCCAGAACCCATCGTGAGGTGGAAGCCCTGAGGAAGGACAATAAAGAAGTCAAAGGCCTCCTAGGCAAAATCTGGAAGGCCTTGAGCAAGAGGAAAGCATCAAAACGTTCTCCTATAGTAGAGATATCAGATGAAGAACCCTCTCCATCCCCTGAAGTTTCTTATCTAGCCCAGGCAGATCCACCTCAACCAGAACCTTCAGCTCGGCCATCCTACTATCACCTAGAGGAGGCAAAGCCAGCAACAGGGTATTCACCCTTCCAGCTTCAAGAGGAGACAAAGCCAGTAGAAGGGTATTCACCCTTCCAGCCTTTTACTGATCCTGCCTATTCTCAGGCTCTTGTGCCTGCTATACTTCCTGTCTCTTGGGGTGCATACATGCCTGTTGAACCTGAAGATCTTCTTGGCCCTCCTATCCATTTAATCATTAATCCAACTTTATCATCTGACGAGAGCCAAGAAGCATTTGAAGAGGTCATTAATTCCACAGTTCAGAGGGCTCGCTTTATACGGGATAATGATATCTTCACCCCTTTTAGCCTAAAGAGGATCTCAGAGAATGAATATCTCTACTGCGACGAGATAGACCTCTTCTGCAGGACCATGCGCTATGTAGTGGAGGCTGAGCCTCATAACTACCCCTTAGCTTAGTTCACTTCCATTATGCTGTGCGAGATATTCAATCAACCCTTATCCGAAGAGGTGTGGCGCCAATGCATCAATGGTGAGAATGAAGGGCACCGCCCTTGGCATGGTATGCATGAGGTGCTGATTTCGGTGCACATTGACTGCCACTATGTATTGGTCCGTTTGAATTTGGATGTAGGACATGCCATGCTTTATGACCCAAGCCAAGGTGAAGGGTTTGCCAGACGGAAAAGACAGTTAGTGCATGGGTTCATCAAACGAATCAAAGCGGCGATGATCAAAGAAGGCTTATTGGCCGACAAGCTACCTCTTATTCACTGCAACGAAATGGAAATTCCCCAACAGCCTGACCAATTTAGCTGTGGGATCTTTGCTTGCTACTACATGATGGCTATTCTGCAAGGGAAGGAAACTTGGGAAGTGCGCGGCGAGACGTCGGTTGACTTTGTGGCTCAGGTGCAACGAATGGTGGCCAATGTCATCTACTATTACAGTGTGCCAAACCAGGGGTAAGTGTTTTTCCTACTCCCTACTTTATGCCATGAGGACATAGCATATTTTAAGTGTGGTGTATGGGGAGTGACTTGAGCCACTTGCTTGTCTTTTATGTTGTGATTGCATGTTTTATTTAAAAAAAATGTTTTTAGTTGCATGATTGTTTGAGTTGTTTGCTTGAATGATTTGCTTGTGGAGACATGGATATTAAGTATGCAACTTTGGCCTACAAATTTTACTTTTTGGGCTACATTAGTATCATGTTGTGATAAGGGTTTTTAAGTAGTTAACATGTGCTCTGAATTGGTTTAATCATGTCTTTATCTTTTGAATGATATCACCATGTTTTTGGAGCTGAGTTTTGAATATTAGCTGAGCATGAAATGCTATCATAGACCTAAGTAACCCTTAAAGTTGAGTGAAAAAGAAATGAAAAATGAGAATAGCTTCTTTTAGCCTTTGAGTGCCATTTTAGGGTATGGGTAATAATTGCTACTCTTCTTGCATTTAACATTGGTTATTTAATGGTAGGAGTCAAGTAAGCATGTGATTACTTATTAATGCTCAGTGTTTGGTGTGTGGAGTTAGGGTGCAAGACCTTTAAGTCACTTTGACTTCCTATGTATCCTAATTTTTGTTTGTTGTGTTGTAAATATAAAAGGCTGTGATATAGAATGTGAAAAAGCTATCACTTAATTGGGAAATGGGATGTGAGACATCAATGAATTTCTGTCTCTCCTTATGTAGCAAAATGGCAATAGGGTATGCATTAGAAAAATCAGTCTTATTTATGTGTTATATGAGTAAAAAAAAGAGTGAATAATCCATCGAGGGAGAGCATAAAATGCAACCTTGTAAGGTTATTACTAAAAAAAAGAAAATGAAAAGAAAAGAGGGATTCAAAATAAAAGCCACACTGGCTTGATGCTTATGTGTGATTAGTTAGTTTGGTAGCCACTTTGGCTGAGTTTTGTTTATTTGAGAGTGTTGAGCTCAATTCTTTAGCTCATGGTTTTGTTTTATCAGTTATTAGAATAGAGTGTGAGTTTATTTAGTTTAGACTAGAGTGTGAGTTCAAATAAAGTAGAATAGAGGGTGTGTTTTCTTTGATGAGCACAATAGGGAACTCTCATGATTGTTTGGCAAGTACTTAATCAATAGTTGATGGCGAGTGTAGAGATAGAGTTTTCCATCCATTGTTCATTAATAGGTATTGGGCTTGAGAATTATTATATTTGAGTGAGGCTGCTTATCCTTGGTAAGAACTTAAAGGGAAACTAGGTGCTATTTTATCATGGATTGCTTCCTCATATCTGAAATTTAAGTGGTGATATTGCATGGTTGTTGGACTAGGGATATAGACATGAATGAACTAAGTTATGACTCATTTTGATGCTTAAATTCCCATTTCATCATGATAGAGTTGCATGCTTAGGAAACCATGATTCTCCTTGATTGTTATTTTATTTTTCTTCCGTTTGACTGCGTGTTTATTTTATTTTTGCATGCTTGTATGTTCTTGCTTGAGGACAAGCAATGGTTCAAGTGTGGTGTATTTGATAACGTGCATTTTATGCCGTTATTCTAGTGTTTGTTTAGGATGTTTAAGAGCATGATTAGAGCCTTATTGCTTCATATATCATATATATTTGCTCTAACCCCTAGGAAGATGCTATTCGCAAATACATGCGTTTTTAAGCTGTTTTGGCAGATTTTGGAGCTCTCTTTTGACATAGTAGATGGCCTCAAACAATTGGCGTGCAAGAACAAAAGTTTCTTAGAATGATGTCCTCTACCTACCACAGAAATTTTAGAGTATTTGGAGCTGAACGTGAATTCACCCATTTCACGTGCAAGCATATTTTTGCTTCCCAGGCCTCTACAGGATGCAAGGAAGCTTGGGGAGAAGTTTGAGCTGATTTGGAGCTGCACGTGAATTCACCATATCACGTGCAAATTGACGTGCAGAGATATTTTTGGACCGATCCTACCGTTTTTCCATGCTGATCATTTGTTTCTGAAGGCCCATGTCCAAATTGTGGATGGAAGATAGAGATTTTAAAGTTTCGAGTGTTACTTATCAAAACTACGTCGTTTTGATAGATGGGCTAGGGTACACACCTCAAGGCCCATCCAACCTCTATAAATACAGCCTCCACGCCCTCTGCTAGCTATCCTAGACCCCCTACACGTTTTTAGAGAGAGAGAGAGAGAGGCTCCACGACTTGGAGGTTGCTCCTTGACCTAGGAGAGCAGCCGTCGCAGCCGTCGCAGCAGCCGTCGCGGATTTTGGAGCCCTGATTTGAAGCCTTGTTGCGCGCGTGGATTAGAAGAAGATGTTTAGCTTTACTGCTATGGTTTTGCTTGTAATCATGTGTGAGTAGTTCTTATAATCTAGGGGAGCAATGTAGCCCCCTTGTTGCTTGCTTTGTTTATGAATATTGGGTTTGGATGATTGAGTTTTGCATGTTTTATGAATCTGTTCTTAAATTCTATCTTTGGATGTACACCTTGGTATTCTTAGACCTAGTCTGGGGCGGATTGAGATTCATAACTTATTTGTAATTGGTGTGATCATTATCCTTTTGCAAGTATGATTTATTGACTTTGCATGTTTGTGTGTTTAGATGACCATTCTGGCATACAACTCTTAAAAGGACCTCAATGACCATTTGTTGTCCTTGGCTTATGTTTAGCATGTTTTCAATCGGACTACCCTAATACCATGAACCAGTAGAGATAACATAGGGAGGTGAAATTGTGACCCTAGATGTTTTTAATCCTTGAATCTTAATCCTAAAATCAATTTGCTTTCTTTGTTTATTTAGAAAACCAAATAAAAATTAGATCTTTAGTTATAAAAAGAATTCGTTTTTGCCAAGACATTGTTTTAGGCAAGATTAATTTGGTGATTTGAGTTAAAGCTAGATAACTTGGCAATCTCTGTGGGATCGACCCCTTTCTTGTCGCTATTCTATTTAGCATTAGTTAAGGGAATTAATATTTTGAGAAGGGATTTAAACGACAGTAGCTTAACCCTCACTTGGGTTTCGCTCACGAAATATTTTGACACAGATGGGTCGGCGCGAGCGCTGTGCTGGGAAGCTCGGGAGATGGATGGCATAGCTACAGACTGAATCCGAGAGGTCCAGTGGGCAGAGCTAACCTTGGGAGGAGAGCTATCGGTTGGTTCACCAGCCGAACTTCCCTGTTGTTCCGGAGCAGGGGTGAGGCGGATAGCAGCGGAGGGCTTGAGGCCGGTCAGATTCCCATCAGGCGTTAGATGACGTAGGTAGAAGGCCTGGGGAAAGGTGATGATGCCGTGTCCGTTGAAGTGGGACGGACGGAGGTGCTGGAAGACGATGCTAAGGATCCACCCAAAGGATTGGTGTCACGCCCCGGATTTCCAACCCGAGGAAACCGGTACGTGACTCCCCATTCACCCACACGGAGGGCAACGGGGTTGGATTACTAGATGCCACACAAGCAAAACTAACAATTATAATAAAACAAACAAGCCACATCTTTATTTAATTCCAAACCTCAAAGGTTCACAAACCAACCATGTTCCGTACTACAATTCAGTCTCTCAGTACATTTCCCCATGGGGTTACATAAGTCATAAAATTACATCACAGAAGAGCAAATAAAATGAAGATGGTCTTCCACCTTGGTGTATCCACCTAACGCCTGTAAGTCCCTGGAAAACAAGCAAACACAGTAGGAGGGGTGAGCAACCACAGCTCAGTAGGGATCAAGTCTCCCCAACCCTTCCCATGTTCCTAGTGGCTACATGCATGTGCACAGGTGTAGTGACGTGGCAGTAGTAAGAAAATAAAGCATTTCACATAACGGGCGTAACCTCAGCCCCAGCCACACTGGCTAAACAAACCACATCTCAAATAAGTAATTTAACCGCCTCTTCAGGCCACTGATTTAACCGCCTCTCAGGCAAAGTAGTTTAACCGCCTCTTCAGGCCACTGGTTTAACCGCCTCTCAGGCAAAGTGATTTAACCGCCCCTTCAGGCCAGATAGCACAGTCATGCACACAACATACACCACGGTCACTCAAGCATAAAACCAAACACTTGGTGTGCACCCGTTCACAGTGCACCAACCCAGTCATTCAGGCAATAGAACAAACACCCAAAGATGCATACTTACACCGAATCACAAGTCCAACCACACAGGCATTTTATCAAACATGTACTAGGCATATACACACAGCAATATTCACACAGGCAATTCATCAAACATGTGACATGCACCAACCACCCAACAGCAGAATCACACCAGAATGCCATTGAAGGCCAACATCCATATAGGAGATCACACCTATATGGATTACATATATATATATATAACAGATATAACCCATAATCTGCCCCAGAACCCTAGGACAGAGGAGGATTTAGGAAGAACAGAACCCCTACCTCAAGTAAGACGCAACAACATAGCAATAGTCTGTTCCCACGCCGAACACCGTCCACCCACGAGACTCTGACCACCCACGCAAGACGCCCAGCAGCAACCAGGAGCTCTCCTACCCTCTCTCTCTCTCTCTGCGACGGCTGGTGGAGCAACAAACCCTAACCCTAAAACAGAGAAGCTTCTCCTCCTTATATAGACAAGACAACATCAAAACGACGTAGTTTTGATTAAGTGAATCCCAGCATCAAAACGACGTAGTTTTGATTACACAAGTTACAACCTTTCCGCATCCATACACACCAAAATACTCACTATTCCAACCTGGTCCTTTGGGAAAAGATGATTAGAATAACAAAACTAAGGTAACCATGCAAAAATACACCTGCACGCCAATTTGAACGCTAATTCCTCAATTGGCGTGCAGCTCCAAATGCACTCAAACTTCACCCCAAGCCTCCTTGCATCTTGTAGAGGCTTGAGAAGCAAAAATATGCTTGCACGTGAAATGGGTGAATTCACGTGCAGCTCCAAATGCTCTGAAATTTCTGTGGTAGGTAGAGGACCTCATTCTAAGAAACTTTTGTTCTTGCACGCCAATTGTTTGAGGCCATCTACCCTATCAAAAGTGAGCTCCAAGATCAGCCAAAACAGCTTAAAACCGCCTGTATACGCATAGCATCTTCCTAGGGCATAAACGTACGTTATCACTTGTCACATGCACCTCCCAAAAGTCTCCTCTTGGGCTCATCTCTTACCTCAAACTTGTGCACCAACCTCCAAGGTGTTTGTGGTTAACTACTTACACACGGGTTACACACGGGTCATTACAATTGGTTCTTTGGATTGTTCCCTAGCAGCCGGAACAAGAAAGTTGTTGGGTCTCTAACGTCCCATAGATCAATCCCACATCGGTTAGGGCGAACATTGAGGTCGTCCTAATGAGGAGGCTCATGTGCACCTTGTCACAACGCGTTTTAACGGGTCGCGGCCCGTTAGAAACAAATCCGTGCGGGCTGCGGCCCATAGGTGGGTGCGTGAGTGCCAAAGCGGACAATATTGTGATAGTGAGTGCCCTGGCCGAGGTCCAACAAGTGGTATCAGAGCCGGGTCCTCTAGACCGATGGTGGGATTGGGGGGGAGACTGTTGGGTCTCTAACGTCCCATAGATCAATCCCACATCGGTTAGGGCGAACATTGAGGTCGTCCTAATGAGGAGGCTCATGTGCACCTTGTCACAACGCGTTTTAACGGGTCGCGGCCCGTTAGAAACAAATCCGTGCGGGCTGCGGCCCATAGGTGGGTGCGTGAGTGCCAAAGCGGACAATATTGTGATAGTGAGTGCCCTGGCCGAGGTCCAACAAAAGTCCCCCAATCCATTGGGAGACCCTCGAAAACTCCGTACATGGCTAGAAGCAGGTCGTACAGGATGGAGTCCAGAGCTGTTGTACGAGCCAGAAGACACCGGCTGGAGATGGTCGCCAAACAGCGGTAGCGACCTTGGAAGGACTTCACCTTGTATTCCTTCCCCTTGTAGGTGCAACCCATTAAAGCTACCATCAGCTCTGGATCTGGTCGCTGATGAGTACCGGGAGGAAGATTGAGAGTGGTGCTGAGGACATTAGGGGTGATGACGATGGATTCACCCCTGACGGTGGAACGGATGGAGTCGGGGGTGCATTGGATGCGCCGGTAGAACTCAACAATGTCATCAATGAGGAGATCGATGGGATCAAAGACTAAGTTCAAGATGTGGCTAGCTTCCAGAAGAGGGTGAAGCTCCAAAAACCATGCCGGAGGATCAGAAACAACATTCCAATCGACTAGATAGCCGGGATTAACGCCAGAGAGAGAGGTCTTGGGTGCCATTATGATTGAGAATGTGAGGGGAAAGGAAGTTAGGGCTTGGAGATTCGAAGAGCAACGAGGGTTTAGGGATTTGAAAATGTAAACTCATGTTGCGGATGAATATCCAATATATATAAGACTGAGTCCGTGGTTTCCAGTGGGTCTAGGGATTAAGCGAGATGAATAGTGATCCGCGTGACAAGCTGATGTCATTAATCTTGATGCTTGAGCGCCTCCTAATTGAAGGTGATGTGGAGGCTGCAGAGTCAAGTATTTATGACAACTGTATGCCTTCAGTCAGAAGATTGCCTGTCTCGAGATGTGCATTTTAAATGGACCATCATTATTCCTCCTCAAAAACACGTGATGTAAGATAAGACTTTGTTTATTGCTATTTGAGAGTTCCAAGAGTCCAGAGGAAATGAACTGACTATCATCCGGACGGAAGATAATCCGTAGAAGAGTATCTGAATGACCAACAGATTGTCTATGGAACCAGAGTGCTGTAAGGGAGAAGATGATTCCTTTGCTATCTTGAAATCAAAGAGACGAAGTACCATAACACTTCAAAGCAAGGACTTCAGATAAGATATATCGGTGAGAACGCAAAGAGAATCAGAACCTATAGCTTCACAAAGATAAACTAAAAAGAACAGAAAGCTTGACAGGTTGGGATTAATACGAATATAAACAGATATGAAAATTAGCATAATCCGAACTAATGAAAAACAGAACTGATGCATTAAAAATGAATGCGAGACACATACATACGAGGGAATGACCATTGTTACTGAAAGTTAAGCAAATGTCAGATAAGAAACACATAAGTTCACATTGGTCAACATAGTGAAACTGTCATGCTAAACATCATAGCTAAGATTAATTAACTGTATATGAGTTACTGAGATTAAGATTCATGAGTGAGAATGGAAGAAGGAACACATGCCAGATGCAATCAATTGATTATCCGCTAGATGCAATCAATTCATTATCCAATTAAGATGTACAGTTGAGGAAACAAAAACATCCAAACATGCCACAAGTCTGATTCAACAATGCATGTCCAGTCAGATCCAGAAGTGAGAAGTTAGCGGGAAGAGCATCCGAGACATATTAGGGGATTATTACTGAAATAATAGATAGAGCTTTTGCTCCCCCATAGATCATGCGATCCTCTCAGTAATAAACTTCCCCTCAGATAGACAACCAGGAAAGAGGTCACAAGACATATAAGGGGGGTATTACTTGAGTAATTGATAAAGCATTTTCCCCCTTAGATCTTGTAATCCTCTCCATAGACATTTCCTGCTTGATAATTTAGATCATGAAAAATTGTTGTCTATCCTTCAGGAAACTCCACTTCAGAAGCTGATCAGACTGCAACTGTGATTTCATCCACCAGCATTTCGAGCTAACCCATTTCATTTCTTCAACTAGACATGTTAATAGTGTAATCAATATGAGACAACATTGGACATGTGGTGATAAATGAAAATTTAAGTCATGAAATCCTAAGAAGGTTATACTCATATAACGTTAATTATGCTAGCTTAAGCGACTTCAGTCGGGAAACACAAGCATCCTCCCACATGGAAAAATGAGAAAATTATTAGAAACATGATGCATAGCAGCAGTAAGCATGATCAGTATGAAGTACAGTAAGTGTCTAACGCTCATCATGAACCACGATGTGTGTTCTGAGAGAAGTACTATTGGATAAATAAATAAGAAACTATGCAGTAAGGTCAAGCATACCTAATTTTAAGAGAAATTTAGAAAATCTTGCATCAGGTAGAGGCTTGGTGAGTATGTCTACGAGTTGATCATCCGTAGCAACATGTTCAAGTGATATGTGCTTTTTGAGAACATGATCTCGGATGAAGTGATACATAACTTCAATGTGCTTTGTTTTCGGGTGCATAACAGGGTTGTTCTTGATAAGAATCGCCCTGGTGTTGTCGCAGCATAATGGAACAGATGTCATGTTGAAGCCATAGTCAGTAAGTTGACTTTGCATCCAGAGAAGCTATGCGCAGCAACTCCCAGTAGCTATATATTCCACCTCAGCAGTAGAGGTTGATATGGAATTCTCCTTCTTACTGAACCATGAGAGGAGTTTGTTTCCAAGGAACTGACAAGTACCACTAGTGCTCTTCCTGTTGATGCAACACCTGGAAAAATCAGCATCTGAATATCCGGATAAAGAGAAGTTGGACTCCTTTGGATACCAGAGTCCCAAATTCACTGTCCCTTTTAGATACCGCAATATCTATTTTACATGAAGCATGTGTGACTCTTTGGGATTCACCTGATATCTTGCACAAATGCAAGTTGCAAACCTTATGTCCGGGCGACTTGCTATAAGGTACAGCAATGATCCAATCATACCTCTGTATTCAGTCACATTTACTGATTTTCCGTTAGTATCAGGATCTAACTTTGCACTGACTGGCATGGGAGTTTTCACGGGAGTTGAGTTTTGCATTCCGAACTTCTTGATTAAGTCCCGTGTGTACTTTGCTTGGTTGATGAAGATTCCATCCTTCATTTGTTTAACCTCTATTCTAAGGAAGTACATTAATTTGCCCATCATGCTCATTTTAAATTTTCCAGTCATCAACTTCGCAAACTCTTTACAAAGCTTCGGATTTGACGATCCAAAAATGATATCAACCACGTAGACTTGTATGATCAGAGAATGGTCTTTTTCTTTCCGTAGAAATAGTGTGGTGTCTATCTTCCCTTTTATGAAATTGTGTTCGAGCAAGAATTCTGATAGTGTGTCATACCAGGCTCTTGGAGCTTGCTTCAATCTGTACAAGGCTTTCCGTAGTTTATATACCATATGCTCAGCCTTTTGTTCAACAAAGCACGGAAGTTGTTCAACATAAACCTCCTCTTGAAGATCTCTATTAAGAAAAGCGCTCTTGACATCCATTTGATAAACTGTGAAGTTTTCATATAAAGCATATGCGAGGAACATTCGGATTGCCTTAAGTCTAGCTACTGAAGCAAAGGTTTCGTCATAGTCAATACCTTCTTCTTGATGATATCCTTTGGCTACCAGTCGTGCTTTGTTCTAGATTACTATTCCATCAGTATCTAATTTATTCTGGAACACCCATTTAACTCTAACGACTTGTTGTGACCTTAGCCTTGGTACTAAAGTCCACACTTCATTCCTTTTGAATTGATTAAGCTCTTCTTGCATAGCTTCTATCCAGTTTGAATCCTAAAGGGCTTCATCCACAACGTTTGGCTCTATTTGTGATAGAAAACAAGAATAGAGGCACAGATTGGTAGTGGTTGCCCTCGTTCTTACTCCAGCAGTAAGATCACCAATCACTTGATTTGATGGGTGGTTCCGAGTCCACCTGTAGTTCTGCGCAAGTGGTGGTGAATAGTTAATGATTTGGAGCTGCCAGGATCGGGTGGATCTTGTATATCAGCTGGTTGAGCTTCTTCCGGGCCAGTTGTATCCGTATGATGAACAGTTCCGGAAGAACTTGGAGGTTCTTTGGCACAGTGAGTTTTAGTATTAACTGGTCTGGATAGACTTGAAGGTTCTCTGGTGTTATGAATGTCCGTAACAATTTGTCCGGAGTTGAGAGGAAGTCTTGAGTCCGAATCTTCTGAAGCATCATCAATAGCATTTCTTGTTGCTTCACTGGTACTAGGTGGTTCATCAGGAGTTGTGGCAGGAACATGTCTGAACTGAGAATAATCAATCATGTTGTCTGTATGATCCTGCATAATTGGATTTGAAGATCCTACACTTGACCAGTCAAGGTTAGATTCATCAAAATCAACACGGATAGATTCTTCAACTGTTAGATATTTTCTGTTGAATATACGATAAGCCTTGCTGTGTAAAGAATATCCGACAAACATCCCATCATCAGGTTTTGGCTCAAATTTACTCCAGGCCTCTTTGCCGTTGTGTAGCACATAGCAAGCACACCCAAAGGCTTTGAAATGAGAGATTGACGGCTTCTTACCTCTCCATATCTTATAGGGTGTTTTCATGGTAACCTTATTGATAAGAGTTCTGTTCTGAACATAGCATGTAGTGGACATAGCTTCAGCCCATAAACTGAGAAAAAGCCTTACCCCTGCTAACATTGATCTACCAGTTTTGACTAACGTGTGATTCTTACGCTTAACAACTCCGTTTTGCTATGGAGTCCTGGGGGAAGAAAAGTTGTGCTGAATGCCTTGTTCAGAACAATAGGATCTCATATCAGAAAAGTCGAATTCTGTACCATGATCACTCCTGATGCATTTGATGCTCAGTCCTTGTGAATTGCTTATCCAGTTGAAGAGATCTACTAGATGTTCAAAGGTTTGATCCTTTGATTTCAGGAACATCACCCATGTATATCTGGTGAAGTCATCAATAACCACAAGGGTATATCTTGCACCGGCAAGAGAAGCAATAGAAATGGGACCACAGTGGTCCATGTGAAGAAGTTACAGCAGAGCAGTTATTGAATTAACTTATTTGCTCTTAAAGCTGTGCTTGGTCTGCTTGCCGAGTTGGCATTCTCGACAGAGGGAATCTTTGGAGAATTTATGTTTGGACAGACCATTTACTAAATCAAGCGACGCTAATTTAGACAAAGTCTTAAAATTTAAATGTGCGCAACGCTTCTGTCATAGCCAACTTTCTTCATCTGATGCTTTAGTGAGGAAGCATACAGGGTCAGAAGAATTATTTCTTAAGACCACTGAGTATATGTCCCCATCTCTTAATCCGGATAACTTAATATTTTCGGATAAGTTTTCTCTCTATGTAGGTGTTGGACAAGAAGGAAACAGTAAACCCTTTGTCACGTAAATTACTGATACTCAGCATATTATGCTTCAAACCTTCGACTAGTTCAACTTTAGTAATTGATACACAGTCGTTGGTTAAAGTGCCATACCCCACAGTCTTACCTTTGCTGTTGTCGCCATATGATATGGATGGGCATCATTTGTCAGTGACTTCAACGAGCAGAGACTGATCACCCATCATATGTTCGGAGGATCCACTTCAAGTGATCCGATAATGAATTCTAGAGATGCTCCTGCAAGACAACAGTTTACACTTTTGGTGCCCAAACTTGTTTCGGGCGGTTAGGAGAAACAACAATAGTGTCAACAGTTCCGGGTTTTACTTTCTTAGAATTTTAGCTTTCCAAGTTGACTTTACTTTATTAGTTTTAGTTGCTTCTTTTATTTGGGTTTCCTTGGGAGAGTTACTCCTTTGTGATTTAGATTTTGATTTGCTCGAAAAACCTTTTTTGATGAACTGATATTTATTAATATGAACTTGATTACATAGCCAGTTATCAAATAAACTCCGACATTCATAGTGATAATGACCTATTTCTCTACAGATGGAACAGACACTATGATGCAGAGCACAAACAAGGGATACAAGTTTCTTAGATTTTACAGGTTTTCTACACTGATCCCTATGGCCTAATCTTTTGCGATTGGGTGACGCGCTCTTGGCCCTGGATGCATCAACCTTAGCCTTTCCTTTCTTTCTTGGTGCTACAGTTTTGGCTTTAACTACAGTAGCCTTCCTTGCATCGTTAGGTACAGGTGCTACTACTTCGGGAATAGTAGTAATAGCCTCACTTCCACAGTCATACACTATGGTGCCACCTGAAATGAAACCATCTAGTAGCTTAGATGTAATAATAGGATAAAGGTTGGTTAGTTTCAGAATGAAATACTGAAAACACTAAGTAGCTTGTGTGGAGGTAGATGGTTCGGTGCCAGGCCAGGTTTAACTCGAATATCATTCGGATTAGTCCTAAACATAGAAGCTATTTCCCCTGAATTTAGCCACTTACGATTTATTTTTTTCCTTTTTAAGTTCATTTTCGAGCCTTTTAACATTTACAGTTAGGGCAGTTAGGTTGGTATTTAACAAATGATTTTCAGCTCTAAGATCGTGATACCAAACCTCTTTAGTTCTAAAGTCAGCTATATCTTTTTCAAGTCTTGCAATTGAGAATTCTAGACGTTTAGCCTGACTTTCCATATCTTTATACATTTGTGCAATTATTAATCTCTCATTCTTTTCATGATTGCGTTCAGCAGTAAAAGATTCTAATTTACTCATGAGCTCAGAGATAGAAGGTACCTCAGTATTTGCCATGAGGCAGACGTTCGGCTTTGGGGTTGGCTCATCATCAAAGGATTCCTCCTCTTCTTCCGAGCCACTGACGTACTTTGTGATGAACGCCTTCCTTTTGTCTTTGCTGCTCTCTGAGGTGGAGCGTTGAGGTTTAACCTTGTCACTTTTATTGGCCTACTTTGATTTGGATTTGAAATCCTTGGCCCAGTGACCGGGTTTCCCACAGTTGTAGCGTTCTTGGGAACTCGACTCTGATCGCTCCTTCCTTCGGGATGATGATGAGGAGCCTCTTTTGAATCCTTTTCTGCTTTTCCGTAGGAATTGTTCGAAGGATTTGACCAGAAGAGCTATTTCTTCTTCAGCGTTAGAGTCAGAGTTCTCTGACTCCGTATCATCATTCTGCAGTATGCTGTGACATTCCATAGCTTTGAAAGCTACCCCCTTTTCTTTTCGAGCTATTTTCTCATCCCGGTCAGAGTATTGAACCTGACCTCATGAGTCCGTAGCTCTCCGTATAGTTCTTCAAGGGGAACATACTTCCAGTTCTTGTCAGCTTGCATCTGGAGCTGCTTGGAGTAGTAGCGATCCGACAAGGAGCGAAAAAACTTGTCATTGATTTGGGATTGAGTGTAGTGCGCATTGACAATTTTTAGCTCAAGGGTGAGCTTGCCGAATCTCCGATAGATGCTTTCGTGGGATTTACCAGGTTTGTGATTAAAGCTCTCAAAGTTCTGCCTGAGAGCACAGATGATGTTCTGCAATTGGGACTGACTTCCCTCATGGAGGATTCTCAGCTTATCCCAGACAGCTTTCGCTGTTGTACAGCCCTAGACGTCCGTGAAAGCTTCGGAGTCCAAAGACGATGTAACATATGTCAGAGCCTTTTCGCTAGCACACTGCCAGGCTCTTTCATCATGGGTAAGTTTAACATCCGTCTTCAGCCTTCTAACTCCATGTTCTGCCATAGTCATTGGAATCGGTATCTCCTAATGAAGACACGGCCACATGAGATAATCATGGCATACCACGAACATCTTCATGCGAGCTTTCCACTGGGAGAAAAGCTCAGGTGTGAATTTTGGCGGTTTGGTCAGAGTAAAACTAGAACTCGTGGTTCTGGGGAGCAAACGCGATAGGTTGAGGTGGATCTACATTTTCATTGCTGCTTTGATTAGGGAGGGGCTCTTGTGCACCTCCGGAGTTAAGGCGAGTGTTGAATAACATGCTACTTTCTTCGGCCATCGTTGAGAGAGAAAGAGTGGATCTCTACTTTGAGCAGGTAGAATTTGCTTTGATACCACTTATTGGCCCCTGGGAGCCTAGAGGGGGGTGAATAGGCTCTTTTCGAAATTCTTTTCTCACTCTTTGGGACAACACTTATTTGGTTAAAAGATATAATCTATGCGGAAGATAACCATGTCACGCCCCGGATTTCCAACCCGAGGAAACCGGTACGTGACTCCCCTTTTACCCACACGGAGGGCAAAGGGGTAGGATACAATTCAAGAATTTAACATTTTAAACATTCACAACACATTCAAGAAATATAAAGTCCATCAAAGCAGTCCACAAACCAAATCAGGCTTTATTATAAAGTCCTCCATTCAATCCATCCCCATTGGGGTTACATCAGTTCCCATAAAAAAAAAAAAACATAAACAGTAAAGTAATTAAGGTCTTCCACCTTGGGGTCCCACCTAACGCCTGTAGGTTCCTGTAAAGAAAACAACATGGTAGGAGGGGTGAGCAACCACAGCTCAGTAGGGATCATGTCTCCCCAACCCATCCCATGCACCTAACATCTACATGCCCCGTGTACAAGTGCTGTGTCGTGATACAATTATTCCACCAGGATATAGTTACATGCTATAACAAGCAAACACAATCATACATGGACTGGTACATAAACACTCCAGGGCTTCCACGGCCACCGGGTTTCAAGAACAGTCCCAGGCTTCCACACCACCGGGTTCCACAAAACAGTCCCGGGCTTCCACAGCCACCGGGTTCCACAAAACAGTCCCGGGCTTCCACAGCCACCGGGTTTCACAATAGTCCCGGGCTTCCACAGCCACCGGGTGTACAAGCAAACACGCAGCACACAAGGCCATACAGGCATAACATCACACTTAATATACTTAGTCACACGGGAATAACGTCGAACACTTAGCATGCATATATTCACAAGGCTCACAAACCCCCGCCACACAACGAGTATTCCAAACACATAATATGCATAGCCTCACAGGCATTATTTCAAACACGTTCTGAGCATACACACAGGCATATTCATACAAGCATATCCACACCGACATTTTATCAAACACTTAACATGCACTAACCACCCAACCTCAGAAATCACACCAAAACGCCATCGAAGGCCAACATTCATATAGGAGATCACACCTATATGAATTTACATATAAATAATATAACGAGATATAACTCATATTCTGCCTTAGGACCCTAGGACAGAGGAGGACTTAGGAAGAACAGAATCCCTACCTCAAGTAAAACGCAACAACACAAAGAAAGTCCCGATCCCACGTCGAACGCCGTCCACCCACGAGTCACCGACCACCCACGCAAGACGCCCGGCAGCAACCAGGAGCTCTCCTTCCCTCTCTCTCTCTCTGCGACGGCTGGTGGAGCAACAAACCCTAACCCTAAAACAGAGGGCTTCTCCTCCTTATATAGACAACACAACATCAAAACGACGTAGTTTTGATTAAGTGAATCCCAGCATCAAAACGACGTAGTTTTGATTACACAAGTTAGCACCTTTCCGCACCCATACAGGCCAAAATACTCAGAATTTCAACATGGTCCTTTGGAGAAAGTTCCTTAGAATGTCAAAACCAAGGGAACCATGCAAAAATAAGCTGCACGCCAATTTGCACGTGAATTCCCCAATTCACGTGCACCTCCATATGGACTCCAAATGCTCTCAAACTTCACCCCTAGCCTCCTTGCATCAATTAGAAGACAATTACACTTGCACGTGAATTGGACCCATATCACGTGCACCTCACATACATGTCCATTTGGCCTGAAACTTCTGTGGTAGATAGAGGACACCATTCTAAGCATCTTTCCTTTTGCACGTGAATTCATTGGAGTCCATTTACTAGGTCAAAATCTAGAAAAACTCTACTCAGGAGGCAAAACTGACTAACTCAAGGTACGGGTCCTTACATCCTCTCCCCCTTAAGACTTTTCGTCCTCGAAAAGAAATGACATAAGAGGAAAACAAACTCAAACTACCCATTTGCCACACGGCGAGCCACAACACCCAAATGGGTCACACACCACACACAGTACAACAGCACATAACAGTACCACCATAATCCATAACCACAACAATGCACATAACACCACAATAATGCACATAACACATGTCCGCATGGCACGAATACACATCACAATTAAGCACATGTCTTTAAAAGACAATACAAATACATCAACTAATACAAGAAAACACAACACTATCCCTTGGTCAACAGCCACATCCCTTGGCCAACAGCCACCTCCCACGCTTAAGATTGTTCGTCCTCGAACAAGGCTGGGTGCTGCTCCCGCATCACGGACTCACGTTCCCATGTCTCCTCCTCAATGCCACGGTGCTGCCATAGCACGCGAACCAAAGGAATAGCACGACCACGCAAAAGCTTCTCTTGCCGATCTAGGATCCGGATAGGGGCCTCAATGACGGACATGTCATCCTCAATGTCCAACGTCCCCCAATCAATCACATGAGTGGGGTCAGGGTGATACTTCCTCAACTGGGACACGTGAAACACGTTGTGCACTCGACTCGGCCCGCGGTGGTAACGCTAACCGGTAGGCTACGAGGCCCTACACGATCCAGAATCTCAAAAGGACCAATAAACCGCGGAGATAGCTTGGAACCTCGCCCAAACCGCCGATGTCCACGACGTGGAGAGACACGAAGGAACACATGATCACCAACAGAAAACTCCAAAGGTCACCGTCGCTGATCCGCATAAGATTTCTGCCGACTCTGAGCTGACAACAAACGCTGACGAATCAACTTGACCTTCTCAGTAGCCTCTTGAACCAACTGTGGCCCCAAAAGAGCTGTCTCCCCCACCTCGGTCCAACACAAAGGTGACCGACACGGCCGTCCGTACAACGCCTCAAAAGGAGCCATCCCAATGGATGCTTGATAACCGTTGTTGTAGGCAAACTCCACCAAAGGAAGGTGAGTTGCCCACGAACCCCCGAAATCTAACACACAGGCCCGTAACATGTCCTCCAACGTCCGATTCGTCCTCTCTGCCTGGCCGTCGGTCTCAGGGTGAAAGGCTGTACTCAGGTGAAGCTTGGTCCCCATAGCCTCCTGCAAACCTGCCCAAAAACGGAAGTGAACCTCGAATCCCGGTCCGAGACAACCGATGATGGTACTCCATGCTGTCTCACAATCTCGTTCATGTCTAGTGACTCAAGGTCCCAATAGAGTCCCGCTCGCGAACGACAAGGAAATGGGCCGACTTTGTGAGTCGATCCACAATCACCCAAATCATATCCTTCCTCCCGGTTGTGGGTGGAAGACTAGTCACAAAATCCATCGCGATATGGTCCCACTTCCATTCTGCTATGGGCAAGGGGTATAACATGCCTTGCCGGCCCGTGATGCTCGGCCTTCACCCGCCGACACGTGAGGCACCGCGAAACAAAGGCAGCTACATCGCGTTTCATCCCCAGGCCACCAAAAATGTCCGCGAAGCGCATGGTACATCTTCGTACCCCCTGGATGCACAGCAACTCTAGATTGGTGAAACGCCCTCATCACCTCATCCCCGAGGGAAGAAGCCACTACCAACCGCCCCCTGAAATGACAACTCATGCTCGGGACCCTCGTCCAGTCCCCAGATAGCTCCCCGGCCTCAATACGGGCACGGAGAACCTCGCACTCAATGTCACCCAGTTGTTCCTCCCGGACGCGCTGGTACAACTCAGGCACTACCACCAAAGGACTCAGGACTGTCCCACCACCACGAACAACAAGCCGCACCGCAACGTCGCCAACCGCTCCATCGGCTTCCACTCTCTCACGGCCACCTCAGCTTTCCCTTTTCTCGCTCAATGCATCGCCACAACATTACCCTTGCCCGGGGTATAGGCAAGAGTAAAATCAAAGGTCCGCAAATACTCCACCCATCTCCTTTGCCTCAAATTCAGGTCCTTCGAGTAAAGATGTACTGAAGGCTCTTGTGATCCGAGAACACCACAAACTTTTCCCCCCAAGAGGTAGTGCTGCCAACTCTTCAGGGCGAAGATGACAAGTAGCCTAACTCAAGGTCATGAGTAGGATAATTCTGCTCATGAGGCTTCATTGTCTCGACCCATAAGCTACCACACCGTGCTCCCGCATAAGCACACACCCCAAACCAACCCTGGACGCATCACGGTATACCTCATACGGAATATCCTCCCTAGGTAACCTCAACACAGGTGCAGTGGTCAAACGGGTTTTGAGAGTCTCAAACGCCCGCTGGCACTTGTCGTCCACTCAAATTTCACTCCTTTCCTA
Organism: Taxillus chinensis; assembly: GCA_023512835.1. Lineage (NCBI taxonomy): Eukaryota > Viridiplantae > Streptophyta > Magnoliopsida > Santalales > Loranthaceae > Taxillus > Taxillus chinensis. Next base: position 55,181,950 of record CM042090.1, on the reverse strand, counting down.
GTCAACGCCGTCATAGGAGCCGCCAAACGGGAGAACCCCTCGACAAAACGACGATAGTACCCCGCTAAGCCAAGAAAACTACGGATCTCAAAAACGTTGGTTGGCCTCGCCCACGATGCCACGGCCTCAATCTTGGTCGGGTCCACCCTAACTCCCTCAGTGACACCACATGGCCAAGAAAGTGAACCTCCTGCAGCCCAAAACTCACACTTGCTAAACTTAGCAAACAGCCGCTGGTCCCTCAAGGTTTGCAACACTGTTGCCAAGTGCTCCACATGTTCCTTCTCGGTCTTGGAATACACCAAGATATCATCGATAAACACCACCACGAACGAGTCTAAGTATGGGGCAAAGACTTGGTTCATCAAATGCATGAACACGCTGGCGCATTAGTGAGCCCGAAAGGCATCACTACCCACTCATAATGCCCATACCGCACCGAAAAGCCGTCTTAGGGATGTCCTCTTCCCTAACCCCGAGCCGGTGATACCCCGACCGTAAATCTATTTTGGAAAACCACCTGGGCCCCACTCAACCGGTCAAATAGGTCATCTATCCGAGGCAACGGGTACTTGTTCTTCACGACATCGAATTCGACTTCCCCGTAGTCGATGCAGAGATGTAGTGTACCATCGGCCTTCTTCGCAAAGAGCACCGGAGCACCCCAAGGTGAGGTACTCGGTCCGATATACCCCCGACCCACCAGCTCCTCGATTTGCCTCTGAAGCTCCCTCAACTCGGCCTGGCCCCATACGATACGCTACCTGGGAAATCGGACCCGTCCCCTGGCACCAACTCAATGGTGAACTCCACACTCCTCTTAGGTGGCAAACTCCTCAACCGCTCAGGAAAAACATCCCGAAATTGGTCCACAACACGGGCCACACCCTCTTTTCCACCTTACCCTCCTCAAAAGGTCGGGTCGCTAACCTGTGGGTAATGGCACCCCACCGGTCCAACACTGGCCCGGCCCGACTCGCCTCACAATCCCACTCCCCCTGCAGGGTGCAAGAGGTCCCTTGCGGCGCCACGAAGGTCACACGCCGCCGATAACAATCTATCTTGGCCTGGAAAGCCATAAGCCAATCCATACCCAAGATCAGGTCAAACGTTCTCAAAGGCATCACATGCAAGTCAAAACTCGGCTCCACCTCGCCTATGGTTAACACACAAGTCACGACACACTCGCCGTACCTCAATCATGCCTCCTACGGAGACTCCACAACTAGGGGCCTCGCGGCCTCCACACAAAGCTAACCCCAAGCCGTCTATTACAAGCTCCAAGAACAAATGAACATGATGCACCCGTATCGAAAAGAACGAAGCTAAGGTACGGGAGATCAAGAGGGTACCTCTAACCACCGATGGTCCTGCTCCACCCTCGCTGGTGGGGGTGGTAGCTCGACCTCCTCCGGGTACGTCGCCTCCAGCCGCAAACACCCTCCCTTGGCCCGTGCCACCGGTCGGCTCACTCACCGGGTGCTTCCCGCCAAGGCTGCCTCCAGCTTCGGTCTGCTGCCGCTCCGGCCTCCCCGAGGTCGGGTCCGATTCGATCCTGCTTGACTAGCCGGCCACCGACGAGCTGGTCTCTCTCGCTGGTGCACGAAAACCGGCATCACTCCTTGTGCTGGATGTCATGCCTCCAACTCCCCTGTTGCCACTCCGGCAAACCCGGCTCGGATGGCCCTCTCGTCCACATCTATGGCATTTCCGGTCCCTCTTTGGACACTCCTTTCTCAAGTGGCCTTGCTCCCCACAGCGGTAACAACCGCCGGGGAGACCCCCGCTGGACCGCCTGTCGCCACCGCCAAAGCTAGACCTCCCTGGGTGCACCAATGTCTGTCCCCTGCTGCGGAAGGAACCGCTATCCCTCTCCTCCGTCTTGAGCCTCTTAGACCTTGCATCTCGATCAGGCCCACTCGCAACTGGCGACCCCGATGGGCTGCCTCCCACCATCCAGCTCTCTCTCGGCTATACGGGCCGTCTCCACGGCCTCAAGATAAGTCCTCAAGCGTAGAATTGCCACCCTCTCCCTAAGGGCTGGCCGAAGACCCGCAGTGAACTTGTGGGCCTTCAGGTCCTCCTTTGCCAGTGTCTCGGGGGCAAACCTACTCGAGCTCCGGAACTCCCGCTCATACTCGGGCACCGTCTTTGATCCTTGCTTCAGGCTGCCAAATTCCTCCCCTCTTCCGCCATCTCACCGATTCCGGGAAGAACTCATCATGGAAGAGTTGCAAGAATTCCTCCCAAAACATGAGTTGCACCGCACGGCTCCCCGCAACACTCGTCCACCACTCCAAAGCATCCCCCTCCAGTTGCCGAATTGCGGGCCGCACCTTATCCTCCTCCCGGGGCAGGAGAAAGGAGAACACATGCTCAATCTGCCTCAACCACCGCTCGCCTACCACAGGATCTTCTCCCCCCTTAAATCGCGGAGGTTGTTCCTTTCGGAACCGTGTCACCACGTCATCCTCTACACGGGTCGGTACACCACCCAGCGAACTCTCACGCTCACGAGGCAGCTCTCCCTATGGTGGTGGTGGTGGTGGCACCACCCGCCGTGCCGCCATCTCATGGCGCACCTCCTCCCGAACGTCCCGCCGGAGTCCCTCCCGTAGCTCTCGTACCTCCGGCCGAATGCCTTCTTGTAGCTGTGCAAGAATAACGCATGCCCTCCAACGGATGGTCCCGCACCCGGACCCTCATGGGCAGATGACTCATCAGCCACTGCCCCGGACGCACGTGTCACTCTTCTCGGCGGCATTCTTACTACACGAAGTAAGAAGCACAACGTCAAAACAAATTTTTATAATCTATCGCGTCACTACCTCTACCCCACTGATCAATGACCTTACACACATACATTGCATCAATCACATTTCACAGTTCACAGTCCAGTACACATTGCCAAACAAATCAGAGTTGCACATTTCACTTAATCATGTGATCTTATCCACAGTTTAGCATACATTCACAGCAAATGCAACTAGTGCCCTAATGCCAATGCATGCAAATCCTACCACAAGACTGGACTACCCTAAGTACACCTTGGAGGCTCAAAGAGGACCATGTTGATCAGGCATGTCCCTCCAGGCTCCTCCAAAGGACTCAAGATAACCAAGTCCGCCCACTACCCTAGGCCAACTAGACCATGCTCTGATACCATATTGTCACGCCCCGGATTTCCAACCCGAGGAAACCGGTACGTGACTCCCCTTTTACCCACACGGAGGGCAAAGGGGTAGGATACAATTCAAGAATTTAACATTTTAAACATTCACAACATATTCAAGAAATATAAAGTCCATCAAAGCAGTCCACAAACCAAATCAGGCTTTATTATAAAGTCCTCCATTCAATCCATCCCCATTGGGGTTACATCAGTTCCCATAAAAAAAAATAACATAAACAGTAAAGTAATTAAGGTCTTCCACCTTGGGGTCCCACCTAACGCCTGTAGGTTCCTGTAAAGAAAACAACATGGTAGGAGGGGTGAGCAACCACAGCTCAGTAGGGATCATGTCTCCCCAACCCATCCCATGCACCTAACATCTACATGCCCCGTGTACAAGTGCTGTGTCGTGATACAATTATTCCACCAGATATAGTTACAGGCTATAACAGCAAACACAATCATACATGGACTGGTACATAAACACTCCCGGGCTTCCCATGACCACCGGGTTTCAAGAACAGTCCCGGGCTTCCACAACCACCGGGTTCCACAAAACGATCCCGGGCTTCCACGGCCACCGGGTTCCACAAAATGACCCCAGGCTTCCACACCACCGGGTTTCACAATAGTCCCGGGCTTCCACAGCCACCGGGTGTACAAGCAAACACGCAGCACACAAGGCCATACAGGCATAACATCACACTTAATATACTTAGTCACACGGGAATAACGTCGAACACTTAGCATGCATATATTCACAGGCTCACAAACCCTGCCACACAGCGAGTATTCCAAACACATAATATGCATAGCCTCACAGGCATTATTTCAAACACGTTCTGAGCATACACACAGGCATATTCATACAAGCATATCCACACCGACATTTTATCAAACACTTAACATGCACTAACCACCCAACCTCAGAAATCACACCAAAACGCCACTGAAGGCCAACATTCATATAGGAGATCACACCTATATGAATTTACATATAAATAATATAACAGATATAACTCATATTCTTGCCTTAGGACCCTAGGACAGAGGAGGACTTAGGAAGAACGGAATCCCTACCTCAAGTAAAACGCAACAACACAAACAAAGTCCCGATCCCACGTCGAACGCCGTCCACCCACGAGTCACCGACCACCCACGCAAGACGCCCAGGAAGAACCAGGAGCTCTCCTTCCCTCTCTCTCTCTCTCTCTGTGACGGCTGGTGGAGCAACAAACCCTAACCCTAAAACAGAGGGCTTCTCCTCCTTATATAGACAACCCAACATCAAAACGACGTAGTTTTGATTAAGTGAATCCCAGCATCAAAACGACGTAGTTTTGATTACACAAGTTAGCACCTTTTTGCACCCATACAGGCCAAAATACTCAGAATTTCAACATGGTCCTTTGGAGAAAGTTCCTTAGAATGTCAAAACCAAGGGAACCATGCAAAAATAAGCCTGCACGCCAATTTGCACGTGAATTCCCCAATTCACGTGCACCTCCATATGGACTCCAAATGCTCTCAAACTTCACCCCTAGCCTCCTTGCATCAATTAGAAGACAATTACACTTGCACGTGAATTGGACCCATATCACGTGCACCTCACATACATGTCCATTTGGCCTGAAACTTCTGTGGTAGATAGAGGACACCATTCTAAGCATCTTTCCTTTTGCACGTGAATTCATTGGAGTCCATTTACTAGGTCAAAATCTAGAAAAACTCTACTCAGGAGGCAAAACTGACTAACTCAAGGTACGGGTCCTTACAAACCAGATAGTGGAAGTATTTTGTTTTATTATCAACTGATAAGTACAACAAAATAGAAGTAGATTAAAGCTTGTAAAGCTTTTCGATCTACTCTAAAACTCTCTTACACTCTGTTTACAAAGGACTCACACTCTAGCCTCTATAATATCAATGAGCTCTTATACATACACACTTATCAAACTCACGAACAATCAACGTCAATGTACAAGTGTTACTATATATTTATAGAGACATTCCGGAGAGACAATCTTGGAACTTGTTTTTTTGAGCAATGTGCGCATTGACTATTCCTCGGAATTCTCTTTGCCTCAAGTGAGTCCAGAGGGGGGGGTGAATAGACTTCCTTCTTCGTAGAAGCTAGATCATTAGCTGGTTTATACTACTCCTACGGATAATTAGAATGGACACATGTTTATGGAGAAGATGACAGTAGTAATTTGAGTGATAATGTGAGGTGTAATGAACTATCAGACAAATCTGAGATGGGAGTAAATGCTCTTTACTAAACAGATCTCAAATGTAACATGAATGAGCTTTGATAGTTTGGATTATGGGAAACAACACAGAGATGAGAATCTATGATTGTGTTGAATAAGAGTTTTTGATTAATCAACAGATTTGTTCTTGTTCTAGGTTAACATGGCGCACTGCACAGATGAATTCTCTCTTCAGTCTTTCTCTTTTGTGTGTTCCGCTCTTTCAAAGAAAGTGACTGACTTCCTTTTCGTTTCATGTGAGAGAGATATATATTTTAAGTTTAGATTGCTGTGCGCCTTGTTGTCGATCCGACAGACTGATTTCCCGCCACTGGATATACAAGATGTCAGGGGATGGGTTGATCTGCTCTAATTTGCAGATCTGTTGCCCATGCTGCGCAGATGTATGCCCATACTTGCGTAGTCGATCTTGGTCGTTCATCCATGGAAAGAGGTTGATCGTAATTAATGCGGCATTAATTGCACCCCAGCTGCTCGAGACGGTGCAAGCTTACTGTACAAACCCTAGCTGAAGATATTGCTAAGTGCGTATGCTCAGGGTTTTAAGTATGTCTTGAAGGTGGGTGCCTCATAGGTTTGATGACTCGAAGGTTTCAGTTCGAGCCCGTTGAGGTTGCAGAAGTTTACTTCAGGCTTTACAGTGTTGGTATCTGCGAGTCTACGACTCACACATCTTCGAGTCTACGAGGCTAGAGTTCGAGTTAGATTAAGTCTGTTGTGTCACTCTATTAATTAAAAGTCTGCGACTCTGCGAGTCTACGACTCTAGGAGTCTATGACTGTCCTAATGGCGCTTAGAGTGACTTCTTCGAAGTGTGCCTAATCTACCCGTTGTTACAGCTGTGAGTCTACGACCCTAGCTCTGCGGATCTATGACCCTCGGGTTTCTCAGTTTATTTTACTTGACTTAGAGGCTCTTCGACTCTGCGAGTCTTCGACCTTGAAACTGTTCGACTCTACGAGTTTTAGACTTTACATTTCTTCCGTAGCCTTTCACAGTTGCGTATGCACTGAGTTTCTATATTCTACGAGTTTTTGACTTTAAGGCTACGACCCTTCAGCTGTAACTCTCTGCCTTTATGATCTTCGAGTCTGTGATATGTCTGACAAGTTCTTTAATATACCTGTATCCCTTAAGTCTATGACTCTACGAGCCTTGAGTCTATCACTCTACGACTCTCAAGTTACAGTTTCGTTTAAGTTGGTAAGTCTTTTGGGCTTCGACTCTTCAACCTTCGACCTACGAGTCTGCGAGTCCTGTTTCCTTAACTGTGTTATAAGGCTGCGACTCTACGACCCTTAAGTCTACGAGTCTAGCGGTACTTTAAGGTCTGTTAAGTTCTACAGGCTTCGAGTCTTCGAGTTATTTAAGTTTGGTTACTATTCTTTTGGAATTCTTCGACCCTACGAGTCTCTGAATTAAATCGTTGCTTACGGTAACACTCTCTTTTTCGTACTACGACTCTATGACTTTCGACCCGGGATCTACGAGTCGCAATGTGTTCTGTCACAATACGCTTCGAGTCTCCAGACCTTACGAGTCTACGAGCCTCTCGCCAATATGTCCTGTGATAGTTTTACTTCTACGAACTACGACTCTTCGACCGTACGACTCGGATCTTCGAGTCTCCAGACTTAGACTATATGGTGGCAGCTTCATCAAATCCTATATTTCCAACAATCTCCCTCTATTTAATGTAAGCTGACAACGGGTGGAAAACATGAAGTCTAAGACTACGAGTTTGATGGGCAGTTTTAAGTTAACAGAAAATATTTTTACATATGAAAAATTTGGAGGAGATCAAAAATTACGAAAATGCACACTCCTCTCCCCCGTAGGCATGAAGCTGCGTTAGCTGCCTCCTGTCAAAGATAACTCCCCCTACGACCTTGCTCCCCCTGAGATATACTCCCCCTTTATGGGGTGAGGAACAAGCACCAGAACACAAATCACATGGGAGCAATGCAATAAGTCACAGAACAGCAGTCAGCAGAGCAAAGACATACACAAAAAGTAACTGAGATAAAGTAAGTACACAGAAAACACAGAAAGAGGAAAGAGGAAGAGCAGTGTATAATTAAATAGAGTATAAGACAGTTACGGTTTAAAGTCAAAATATTTTACACTTTGTGTAAACAGAAAAATAGCTGCTTGCTCACGCAAGAGTTGAGCAGTAGTTAGATGTAGCGAGGCGGCTCGACTGCTCACACGATCAAAATCAGGCATGAGGGCAGGGAAGCCATTGGTGGTCAGGATACGAATATAGTGGCAGACATAGAAACCACAACTATGAGCATTATCCTGAGCAGGAACGCCTTGCTTGACTCGAGTAATTTCCATCGGTTTTAAAAGATGATAGCCACCACATCCATGCGAATATTCCTGCATGACACATGTGAGGGTGCGATTGAATTCACAGAGTTGTTCCTGCCAATGGAGTAGTAGAGTAGTAGGCTTGGAGTCAAAGATGACGATCCTCTGGTTCTTGAAATCAATATCCAGAAGAAAGCAGTGTGGGGATGTTGACAAGTATGGGATGAGCACATGGTCAACCTCATTCCATGGACGGAAGGAGTTCTCATATCTGCAACCCTGGATAAACTCGATCATTAAGGCATCATCAATGAGCTGAGCCTGCATAATAGGCAAACAGAGCTCCACACGTGTATCTTGGCAGATATGGAGAGGAAGCTTCTCCAGATATGACTTTTGTGCAAAGATGAACTGTGTCATCTCAAGATTATCCATCTCTTCACCGTCGTGTAGTAATCGACACAAGTCAGGTCCAGTGAAGAATGCTTCGTAGCCACAAGTCTGTGCGGTGGTGTCCCAGCAACATAGCTATTGAAAGCAGCAAGTTCAGCTGGGCTGGCTCTTTTAGTCACAGTGCGCGGTGGTACCATCGGTGTAGCGGTGGTAGTAGCGGCTGGTTTAGTAGGAGAAGCGGGCATGGTTTGCTCAATCGTACTTGGATAGGTCGTTGAGGGACCAAGATGAATGGAGGATGAGGTTTGGCCTGGAGCGGTAGGATGCTTCTTCATGCGCATTCCAATGGGCACATCATCATCATCAGAATCAGTAATGATAGTGGCTCTGTGTGCACGCTTTCGCCCACGGGCATAGGTAGCTTCCTATCGCGGTTGTGGAGGAGGTGAAGTAGTATGAGGTGTCGGAGGATTGGGAGCAGGACTGGTTGAGGGTGTAGGTTCATCAATGAGAACCAGCTCAGGTCTGTGCTTAGAGGTCTTTTGAGGTGGCTTCATGGTGAGAGTGATCAAAGCAAAACAAATGACTTTATTAGATTTGAAACACGTCAATCAAAGCAAGCATGCCTTTATTACATTATTACAATTTAGTCTCCTTTACAACATCTCCCCATTGGGGTTACAAGGCCTCACAAAAATAACATAATACAAATAACGTTAAACAAGTCACAAAACAGAACTGTTTTCTACCTTGGTGTTCCCACCTAACGCCTGTAGGTTCCTGAAAGAAAACACATTACAGTAGGAGGGGTGAGCAACCACAGCTCAATAGGGATCATGTCTCCCCAACCTATCTTATGCTACTAGCATCTACATGAGGACGTGCACAAGTGCAGTGTCGTGGCAATAAGATATAAGAAGATTATAATCCAGTCAAGCACTAACACATAAGTCACAGAACAAGAACAACCTTTGCCACAGCCACACAGGCTAACATAAACAGTCTCGGGCTTCCACAGCCACCGGGTTCCAAAACAGTCCCGGGCTTCCATAGCCACCGGGTTCCAAAACTGTCCTAGGCTTCCACAGCCACAGTGTTCCAAAACATTCCCGGGCTTCCACAGCCACCGGGTTCCAAGCAAACACACAGCACACTTAGCCACACAGGCAAAACATCAAACACTAAACATGCACACGTCACAGGCATAACATCGAACACATAGCGTGCACACATTCACAGGCTCACAAACTCTGCCACACAGGCATAAAATCGAACACCTAGCATGCATATCCACACAGGCATAATATCGAACACATTGCGTGCACACATTCACATGCTCACAAACTCAGCCACATAGGTATAAAATCGAACACCTAGCATGCATCGCCACACAGGCATAAAAACAAACACCTAGCATGCGTAATCCCAAGCAAAATACGCCATTGAAGGCCAACATCCAAATAAGAGATCACACTTATATGGATTTACATATAGATATATAACCAAACAGCCACAGAATGCCTACCACAAGGCCAAAACCCTAGGATAGGTTCAAGGAGGAACAGAACCCCTACCTTTGGAAGATCCTCCCACGTTAGATGCCGTCCACCCACACTAGACACTCCAGCAGCAACCAGGAGCTCTCCTTCTCTCTCTCTCTCTCTCTGCGGCGGCTGCAGTGGCTAACCAAATAAAAAACCCTAAACCTAAGAGACCTCCACCTCTTTATATAGATACCTCATCATCAAAATGATGTTGTTTTGATTAAGTGAATCCCAACATCAAAACGACGTAGTTTTGATAGAACATGCTACAACCTTCCCGCATCCACACAAGACAAAATACCCATAATTCCAACATGCCCCTTTAGGAAAAGATGATTATAATCACAAAACCAAGGTGATGGTGCAAAAACATGGCTGCACGCCATAATGCACGTCATATCCCCATATGACGTGCAGCTCCAAATGATGTGAAATTATACCCCAAGCTTCCTTGAATCAGGTAGAAGGCAGGCATGCAATAAAAACCTTGCACGTCATAATGCCCCATATCACGTGCACTCTATTTCTACCTCCCTAGACTGCTCTCTTTCGTCAAAAGTTCCCTATTTGCTAAATAAAATGATTTGGCTGAAGTCCATGAGTAGAAGTTCCCCAAAAACTAGAAAATTGCCACTCAAAAGGCAAAAGTGTGACTAACTCCACACATCCCAAAACACAGGTTATTACATGCAATTCTGGGGAAAGGTTGCTACCGACCTGGGTACAAGGTAATTTTTATTTGGTTTTCAATTTTTGTACGTATGTATGCATGAATGATTGAAGAAACACACACTTTTCCAACCTAGTGAATTTGTATGCATGTATGCACAAGGGTTAGATAGACAAATGACTCTATGTCAAATACTTTCAAACAAACACATAGTACAATGCAGAAATACCATGTAGATAAGAGCTATGGCTACATAATCTTAAAGCAAACTTCCAGTCATCTCCTAAGTAGCACGACACCTACTCCTCTGGGGTTGTCGCTCACCTGCCTCCTCCCTCTACTTCAATATGGTCTCGACCTGTTTTTCCCTCAAATGCAATCTCTGAAAAGCTCCTTCTAGAGATGCTTCTAGCCTTTCGATTTACTGCTTTAGATTCTGATTCTCCTGGAGGATTGCTCTCATATCTGTAGTTAACTAAGGCTTGTGTTGTCCCCTTCAGGATAGATATGTAGGATAAACACCAGGGTTTGGACTGTTGGGTTAGATCTAATGTGGGGTGGACCATGCCTGATACATCGTTTGCCTTTTTCTTGCTAGCATGGTTTCTTTGTATGTGACGTCAAAATCTTCCATTCCAAAGACCACTGGGATAATCTGATTACACCCGATTTGTCTTCCGCCTTGCGGTGGTGCATTTGCGGTTCCTCCCCCAAGGACCTAAGAGTGGGACCTAATTATAGTCCCCACGGCTATATGTCAAGGAGACCACCTGGCATCTAAGGAGCAATCTAGGTAATGTCATCTTCCGTGATATTCTTTAACTTCTTAACCAGTCTTCAAAGCTTTGAGGTAAATTCCATTTCTTTGAGTAGAATATCCAATAGCGTTGTGGATCGGCAATTGATAAAACGAAGGAAAAAGAGAGATAGTACAAGGGAAATAACTCTGCGCCCAAGTGCATATGAGAGGCAGGCATCCCATGAACTGCCCCGAGCCCGTACTCCTTAGATAAGTAAGAGATCGAATGGTTTTGGCCAATATAGCAGGAGTAGGATCACATCCTTTGAGTACCTGCTGAACTAAATCCACAATTGCTCCGTCGATGTGGGCCGGAATCTTTGGGAAGATGACAAGCCCGTAAATTACTAGTGTAAGTAGTTTGTGCATCCTGGCTTCTGTTGCAGTTTGTATCAGTTCTTTTATTGTCTCCCATGGAATATATTCTCACCCACCATAGTTTACGATTGTGGGTGAGTCCCATACTGGCTTTTCCATTATCTCAACAAACTCCAATACGATTTTCTGGGCTCTGGTAAATAGATCTTCATTTTGTTTTCCACTGAGATATCCAGCAGTTTTCTATATTCTTTTATGGTAGGAACAAGATCAACACTATTGAAGTCGAAGCATCGCCATCACGGTTCGTGTTGGACCCCATTTTGTCTGGGTTAGACATACTAATCCCATTTTATATATTTATCTGCCTATGCCATATATTTTGTAAACAGGTCCAAGGAAGCCCAAAGTTGAGAACCTCTGCTACCAACCCCTGAAGATCCTACCTCAGGTCTGGACTACCCCAAGTACACCTTAGAGGCTCAAAGAGGACCGTGTTGATCAGGCACGTCCCTCCAGGTTCCTCCAAAGGACTCAAGACAACCAGATCCGCCCACTACCCTAGGCCAACTAGACCATGCTTTGATACCATATTGTCACGCCCCGGATTTCCAACCAGAGGAGACCGGAACGTGACCCTCCCTTTACCCGAGTTTGGATAAAGGGGTTAGAATACAACACACTTCACATTTTATATTCAGAAAGACAAAATCATATATTTAATAAATTCAAACCACATGCCTTTATTATGTTTCAAACTTCATTACAATCTCCCCGCTGGGGTTACAAGGCCTCAACGGAATTACATAACACAAATAACATAAAACAAAGCCACAAAACAAAACTGTCTCCCACCTTGGTGTTCCCACCTAACGCTTGTAGGTTCTTGCAAGAAAACACATCACAGTAGGAGGGGTGAGCAACCACAGCTCAGTAGGGATCATGTCTCCCCAACCCATCCTATGCTCCTACCATCTACATGAAGAAGTGCACAAGTGTAGTGTCGTGGCAATTACATTTTAAACAGATCATAATCAATACTATACACAAGCCACAAAACAAGTACAACCTTTGCCTTAGCCATAAAGGCTCCTCAGTCAGTCTCACTGACATTAACTCAGCCTCTCAGGCTCCTCAGGTACACAAGCATTGCCTCAGCCTCTCAGGCTCCTTAGGCTCCACAGACATAACACCAAACACTTAACTTACATCTCAGCCATTCAGGCATAACATCAAACACTTCACATGCATATCCATACTGGCATAACATCAAATACTTAGCAGGCATAACCTCACGGGCATAACATCAAGCACTTTTCAGGCATAGCCCCACTGGCATAACATCAATCATATTACATGCATGGCCTCACATGCATAATATCGAACACATAATATGCATGGCCTCACAGGCATAATATCAAACACATACACGCCACTGAAGGCCAACATCCATATAGGAGATCACACCTATATGGATTTACATATAATATATATGTATCCAGATTACAAAATTGACTACCACAAGGCCATAACCCTGGGATAGGTACAAGGAAGAACAGAACCCCTACCTTGAAAATGTCCTCTTGCTCTTGCTACCACGCTAGACGTTGTCCACCCACACGAACCACCACGGCAGCGATCAGAATCTCTACCCTCTCTCTCTCTCTCTCTCTCTCTCTCTCTCTCTCTCTCTCTCTCTCTGCGGCTACGGCGGCTAACAGAAGAAAACCCTAAACCTAAAACAAGGAAACCTGACCTCTTTATATAGGCATCACAACATCAAAATGACATAGTTTTGATTAAATGAATCCCAGCATCAAAACGACGTAGTTTTGATCGCACAAGCTACAACCTTTCCGCATCCATACAAGACAAAATACTCATAATTCCAACATGGCCTTTTGGAAAAGGATGTTTAGAACAACAAAACCAAGGTGATGGTACAAAAATATGGCTGCACGCCATAATGCACGTCATATCCCCATATGACGTGCACCTCCAAAAGCTGTGAAATTATACCCCAAACTTCCTAGGATCATGTAGAAGACAGGCAAACCAAAATCCTCTTGCACGTCATATCCCCATATGACATGCATTGTCACGTGCACCTCCCAAAAGTCCCCTCCTAGGCCCATCTCTTACCTCAAACTTGTGCATCAACATTCAAGGTGTTTTAGCTAAAGTGTGTGGGAAGGACACTCCCAAAAACCCAACAATTTCCACTCACAAGGCATCTGTGATTAACTTCTTACATACCACAAAACACGGGTCATTACATCACCCCAGTCAAGAGGCAATTGCTCAAAGACCACGTACATCGCCAGGAGCAGATCGTACGGGACTGAGTCAAGAGCCGTAGAGCGAGCCAATAAGCACTGGCTGAGTATGGTGGCCATACAGCGATAGGGGCCTTGAAAAGACTTCAGCCTGTATTCCTTCACCTTGGAGGGACATCCCATGGCAGTAGCCATGGTTTGAGCGCTCGGCCTGTAATCACTGCCGATTAGGAAATGGAAGACGTCACGGATCACTTGAGGGGTGATCTTAACGGGTTGACCTCGGATACTAGAGAAAATAGACTGGTCACTGGATTCGAAGTTCTCATAGAAACTTTGGATGTCTGAAATGAGAAGATCAGCCGGGGTAGAGATGATGTCGAGGAAAACACTGGAGGCTAGCAAGGAGCGAACCTCGTCGAGCCAGGCAGGAGGGTCGGAAATGCCGGCCCAGTCGACAAGATGGCTAGGAACAACACCGTAGAGAGCGGGAAATGCCATTGTAATTTGAAGATTTTAGGAGAAGGAAAGGGAGGTCTTTGGAGAATAGAGAGCAATGAGGGTTTAGGGTTCTTAGAAGTGAAAGCGATAGCCTCGCACTCACGTGAGAGTTCAGGATAAATAGGACCCATTCCGTGAAAGCCAGCGGGTCTCGGGGTTAAGCGAGATGAGCAGTGACCCGCTTGACAATCCAATGTCATTAGACATGATGTATTAGCACCGTCGAGTACACTGATGACGTGGCGGCTGTGCTAACCATGCAATAATGACAGCTGTATGCATACTGCCGAATTTTGAAAAAACAAATTACCGGGCTCGAGACGTGTATTTAATGAACCATCATTATTCCTCCTCAAAAAGAGACGATGAAAGATAATCACTTGGTTTATCGCGAATTGAGAATTTCAAGAGTCAGGAGGAATTAAACCAACTCTCATCCGGGATAGATATTGTCCGTGTGAACTATATCCGGATGATAGACAAACTGAGTCCGTAATAAGAAAGTACTGAAGAAGAAGATTCTTTTGCTGTCTTGAAGTCAGAATAGAGAAGAAGTACCACACCACAGCACTTCAAATCTGTGACATCAGACTTAATATAGCAATGAAGTGCAAAGAAAATCTGAACCTGTAGCTTCATAAAGTTTAAACTAAAAGAGCAGAAGACTTAACAGGTTGAGTTAGTACGGATATGGAACTATGAAAGAATAGTAACAAGACATATACAGGAATTATGATCAGTTTACCGTAGAAAATGCATATGACAAATGATAAACACATAAGTTCATTTTGGTCAACATAGTGAATCCTTCATACTGACAGTGGTAGCTAAGATTAATTAATTTTATAAGAATTTATTCTACCAAGGATTCATGAGTGAGTGTGAAAGGAAGAACACATGCTGGATGAGTAAACAGTTTGATTGGAATTGCTAAAATGCAAAAGGTGAAGAAGAAAGACATACTATCACGCCACAATTCCGATTCAACAATGCATATCCAGTCAGATCGAAAAGTGAGAGTTTGGAGGGAGGAGTATCCGAGACATATCAGGGGTTCAGACATTTGCTCCCCCTTAGATCGTGTGATCTTCTCGAGGAAGAACTCCCCCTCAGATAGACAGCTAAGAAAGAGGTCACGAGATATATAAGGAGGGTATTACTTGTTTAATAGTTAAAGCATTTTCTGCCCCTTAGACCATGTAATCCTCTCGATGGACATTTCCTGCTTGGAATAATTCGCAAGAAAATGCCGTCTATCCTTGATAAAACTCCACTTGCAAAGCTGATCAGACTGCAACAATGAAAACATCCAGCAGACATTCCGAGCTAACCCTTTTCCATTCTTCAACAGTGCATATTAGTAATTCCATTCAAAATGAGAAATCATCAAAAATGTGGTGATGGATGAAAGGGTGAATCATGAAGTCCTAAGGAGGTTTCATTCATATAAAGTTAATTATGTTTGCTTTACCGCATTGCAGTCTAGAGACACAAGCATCCTGCCATATGAAAAATGAGATTAATATCAGAAGCATGAAGCAAGTTAATCAGAAAAGACTTATTAGCATTAGGCACAATATATATCTTTTACTTTCAATGAATACGCAATGCATGTTCTGAAGAAAAAACTACTGTTGAGTAATTTAAATGAGAAATTATGAAGAAAAGTCAAGCATACCTAGTCTGAAGAGTAGTTCAGAGAATCTTGCATCAGGTAGGGGCTTTGTAAGTATGTCTGCTAGTTGATCTTCAGTTGCAACATGTTCCAGAGATATATGCTTTTTGACAACATGGTCGCGAATGAAGTGATACCTGACCTCAATATGCTTAGTCTTTGGGTGCATGACAGGATTGTTGGTGATAGCAAATGCACTGGTATTGTCGTAGTAGAGTGGAACAGATGTCATGTTGAAACCGTAGTTAATAAGTTGACTTTACTTCCAGAGAAGCTATGCGCAGCAACTCCCAGCAGCTATATATTCTGCCTCAGTAGTAGAGGTTGATACGGAATTCTGCTTCTTACTGAACCATGAAATTAATCTGTTTCCTAGGAACTGACATGTACCACTTGTGCTCTTCCTGTCAATGCGATACCCGGTGAAGTCAGTATTAGAATATCCGGATAAGGTGAAGTTGGACTCCTTTGGATACCAAAGTCCCAAATTCACGGTCCCTTTAAGATACCTTAATATCCGTTTGACGTGAAGCATATGTGACTCTTTGGGATTTGCCTGATATCTTGCACAGATGCAAGTTGCAAATATAATGTTCGGGCGACTTGCTGTAAGGTACAGTAAGGATCCTATCATCCCTCTGTACTCTGTCACATTTATTGATTTGCCTTCTACATCGGGGTCTAACTTGGCACTGACTGGCATAGGAGTCTTGATGGGAGATGAACCTTCCATGCCAAACTTCTTGATTAAGTCACGTGTGTACTTTGCTTGGTTAATGAAGATCCCTTCTTTCAATTGTTTAACTTCTATTCCAAGGAAGTAGGACAGTTCTCCCATCATACTCATTTCGAACTTGCCAGTCATCAACTTAGAAAACTCTTCGCAAAGCTTTGGATTTGATGATCCAAAAATAATATCATCCACATATATCTGTACGATCAGAGTATGTCCTTTCTCTTTTCGTTGGAATAACATGGTGTCTATCTTCCCCTTTTGAAAGTTGTGAGCAAGCAGGAATTCTGACAGTGTGTCGTACCAGGCTCTTGGAGCTTGCTTCAATCCATATAAGGCTTTCCGTAGCTTGTAGACTAGAGGTCCAGCCTTGGGTTCAATGAATCCTGGAGGTTGATCAACATACACCTCCTCTTGAAGGTCGCCATTTAGAAATGCGCTCTTAATGTCCATTTGATAAACAATAAAGTTTTCATATGAAGCATATGCCAAAAATATTCTAATTGCCTCAAGTATTGCTACTGGAGTGAAAGTCTCGTCATAATCTATTCCTTCTTCTTGACGATAACCCTTAGCTACCAGTTTGGCTTTGTTCCGGATTACTATTCCATCTACATCCAGCTTTTTCTGGAACACCCATTTTACTCCAATGACTTGTTGAGACTTTGGCCTTGGTACTAGTGTCCACACATCATTTCTCTTAAATTGATTAAGCTCTTCTTGCATGGCTTCAATCCAGTTTGAGTCCTGAAGAGCTTTATCTACCACCTTTGGTTCTATTTGTGATAGAAAACATGAGTAAAGACACATGTTGGAGGTGGCTGCTCTTGTTCTTACACCAATAGTAGGACCACCAATCACTTGATCTAAAGGGTGGTTTCTTGTCCACCTATAATTCTGTGCATGTGATGGTGGGTCCTCAATAATTCGAAGCTCTGCCAGACAAGGTGGTTCAGGTTCAGGTGAGTCTACTGGTTGAGCTTCTTCCGGGACTGATGTTTCAGTATCAACAGGTCTTGGAGAACTTAAAGGTTCTCCAGTACTGTTCATTTTCGTATTTACTGGTCCAGAAGGACTTGAAGGTACTCTGAGATTTTGGATATCTGTAAGAATGTGTCCGGAGTTTAATGGAAATCCAGAGTCCGATTCGTCCGTAACATCATCCATATCATTTCTTCGTGCTTCACCAGTGCCACGTGATTGGTCAGTATGTGTGACAGGAACATTCATAAACTTTGAATAATCGATGTTGTCGTCCTGATCCTGCACATTAGAACTCAGAGAACCAACTTTTGACCAATCCAGGTTAGCTTCATCAAAAGTCACATGGATAGATTCTTCAACTTTAAGATGTTTTCTATTAAAGATTCGATAAGCCATACTATGTAGTGAGTATCCGACAAATATTCCATCATTAGATTTTGGTTCAAATTTATTCTTGGCTTCTTTGCCGTTGTTCAAAACGTAGCAAGTACACCCAAAAGCTCTGAAATGCGAAATTAAGGGCTTTCGTTCTCTCCACATCTCTTAGGGTGTTTTCATGGTAAATTTATTTATCAGAGTTCTGTTCTGAATATAGCAGGCAGTGGACACAGCTTCGGCCCGTAGACTGAGAGGGAGCTTTACCCCTGCTAACATAGATCTGTCAGCCTCGACTAAAGTGTGATTCTTGCGCTCAGCGACCCCATTTTATTGTGGAGTTCTTGGCGCAGAGAAGTTGTGCTGAATGCCCTATTCAGAACAATATGACCTCATATTTGAAAAATCAAATTCTGTATCATGATTACTCTTAATGCATTTAATGCTAAGTCCTTGTGAGTTGCTTATCCAGTTGAAGAGATCAACAAGGTGTTCAAAGGTTTGATCCTTAGACTTTAGGAACAACACCCATGTGTACCTGATGAAGTCATCGATAACCACAAGGGTATATATCTCGCACCAGCTAGTGAAGCGATAGAAATGGGACCACAGAGGTCCATATGAAGAAGTTGTAAGGGAGCAGTTATTGAATTAACTGATTTGCCCTTAAAACTATGTTTGGTCTGTTTGCCAAGTTGACATTCTCGACAGAGAGTATCTCTGGAGAATTTATGTTTAGGCAGACCAGTAACCAAATCAAGCGACACTAATTTAGACAGAGACTTAAAATTTAAATGTGCGCAATGTTTGTGCCATAGCCAACTTTCTTCGTGTGATGCTGTAGTAAGGAAGCATACAGGGTAAGAAGAATTATTTCTTAAGACCACTGAGTATATGTCCCCATCTCTTGATCCGTATAACTTAATATCACCGGATAAGTTTTCCCTAGCTGTGCAGGTGTTAGACATAAAGGAGACAGTAAATCCTTTGTCACATAAATTACTGACACTCAGCAGATTATGCTTCAAAACTTTAACTAGTGCAACTTTAGTGATTGATACACAACCGTTGGTTAAAGTGCCATACCCCACAGTCTTACCTTTACTATTGTCTCCATATGTTACAGATGGTCCACTTTTGTCATTTACATTGATTAGTAAACACTCGTCACCCGTCGTATGTCTGGAGCATCCGCTGTCAAGTATCCACTTGCTTTGATTGATCTTTGACTTCAAGTGGGATAGAAGTGAATTCCAAAGATGCTCCTGCAAGACAACAGATTACACTTTTGGTGCCCAAACTTGTTTCGGGCAGTTAGGAGAAGCAATAATAGTGTCAACTATTCCGGATTTTACTTTGTTAGTAACTTTAACTTTCCAAGTTAACTTAGCCTTTTCCATATTAAATGCTTCTTTAAGTTGGGTTTTCTTAGGAGAGACACTCCGAATAGTTTTGGATTTTGTTTTGCCAGACGAACCCTTTTTAATAAACTGATTTTTATTAATGTGAATTTGATTACATAACCAATTATTTGAAAGACTCCAACACTCATAATGATAGTAGCCTATTTCTCTACAGATCGAATAGACACTATGGTGTGGAGTTACAACAGGGGATACAGGTTTCTTAGGTTTTATAGAATTTCTACTCTATTCCCTATGGCCTAATCCTTTGCGATTAGGTGACGCGCTCTTGGCCCTAGATGCGCCAGCCTTAGCCTTTCCTTTTTTCTGGTGCTACAGTTTTAGCTTTAACTGTAGCAACATTTCCTTCATCTTTTAGTACGGGTGCTACTACTTTGGGACTAGCAGTAACAGCCTGTCTTCCACAGTCATAGGCTATGGTGCCACCTAAAAGAAAACCATCCAACGGTTTAGATGTACTAACAGGATACAAGTTGGTTAGTTTTGGAATGAAGTTTGGAGGGCACTCAGTAGCTTGTGCATTGGAAGTTGATTCGGAACCTAGGCCAGGTTTGACTCAGATATTGTCAGGATCAGTTCTGAACGTAGAAGCTATTTCCCCGGATTTTAGCCACTTAGGATTTATTTCCTTTTCCTTTTCAAGTTCATTTTCGAGTCTTTTGAGATTTACAGTTAGGCCATTAAGATTGGTATTAAGCAAATTATTCTCAGCTCTTAAATCACGATACCAAGCTTCTTTACTCCTAAAGTCAGTTATATCTTTTTCAAGCCTATCAATAATAATTTCAAGACATTTATTCTGACTTTCCATATCTTTGTACATTTGAGTAATTATTAGTCTCTCATTCTTTTCATGATCACGTTCAGTAATAAGAGATTCTAATTTATTCATGAGCTCAGAGATCGAAGGTACCTCAGCATTTGCCATGAGGCAAACGTTCGGCTTAGGAGTTGGCTCATCATCTGAGGATTCCTCCTCTTCTTCCAAGCTACTAACGTACTTTGTGATGAATGCCTTCCTCTTGTTCTTGTTGTTGTCTAAGGTGGAGCGTCGAGGAGCAACCTTGTCATCTTTCTCGGCCGTCTTGGATTTGGATCTGCAGTCCTTTGCCTAGTGACCAGGTTTCCCACAGTTGAAGCAGTCTTGGGAAGTCGACTCCGACCGCTCCTTTCTTCTAAAGGATGGGGAAGAGCCTCTTCTGAATCCTTTTCTGCTTTTCCTCAGAAATCGTGTGAAGGATTTAACAGAAGGGCTATTTCTTCTTCCATGTCCGAGTCAGAGTTACCTGACTCTTCCGTATCATCCTCACTCAGTATGCTCGGATTTTCCGTAGCTTTGAAAGCTACCCCTTTTCTTTCCGAGCTATTTTCTCATCTCGGTTAGTGTATTTAAACCTAACCTCGTGAGTCCGTAGCTCTCCATATAGTTCTTCAAGGGGAGCATACTTCCAGTTGTCTTTGGATTACATCTGTAGCTGTTTAGAGTAAAAGCGATCCAACAAGGAGCGAAAGAACTTGTCATTTATTTGAAACTGAGTATAATGCTCATTGACAGTTTTCAGATCCAGAATGAGCTTGCCGAATCGCCGATAGATGCTTTCCAGGGATTCGCCAGGTTTATGATTGAAGCTCTCAAAATGCTACCTAAGATAACAGACAACGTTCTGCATCTGAGACTGACTTCCTTCATATAGGATAGTCAATTTGTCCCAAACAGCTTTCGCTGTTGTGCAGCCCTGGATGTCCGTGAAGGCTTCGGAATCCAAAGATGATGTCACATAGGCTAGAGCCTTTTCACTGGAATATTGCCAGGCTCTTTCATCATTTGTGAATTCAGGATCTGTCTTTGGTCTTCTTACTCCATTTTCTCCGATGGTCATCGGAATGGGAAGCTCCTGATGAAGACATGGCCATATTAGATGATCATGACATGTCATGAACATCTTCATGCGAGCTTTCCACTGGGAGAAAAGCTCTAATGTGAACTTTGGCGGTTTGCTCAGAGTGTAGCCAGAACTCCGTGGTTGAGGAGCAGCGACAGTAGCAGGTTGTGGTGGATCAACATTTTCACTGCTGCTTCGATTAGGGATGGGCTCTTGAGCTCCTCCGGAGTTGTGGCGGGTGTTGAATAGCATGCTGCTTTCTTCGGCCATTGAAAGAGATAGAGATCTCTACTTTGAGCAGGTAGAACTTGCTCTGATACCACTTTTTGGTCCCTGGGAGCATATAGGGGGGGTGAATAGGCTCTTACTTAAAATTCTTTCTCACTTAGGCACAACACTAATTCTGGGTAAAAGAAATATTCAGTGCGGAAGATAACCAGATAGTGGAAGTATTTTGTTTTATTATCTAAAGATAATTACAATAAAAGGCACAGCAATTACAGCTGATTATAATAGTACTCTCTTTTTTAAGTCACACACACACTAGCTAGTTTATCTCTATTTTGCACATGTACTCGCGTGTATCAATTCTTACAAATGTATGCACTCCTTTTTTGATATACAACACTACATATATATATATATAGACATCCTAGGAATCTATCTTGGAACTATATTTTCCGAGCACTGTGTAAACATTAAGTTCTTCTTGGAAAATGCTTTTGCTATAGCTGTTATGGATGTGGAGCGTGAAATATTGGAAGCATAAGTGTATTGAATTACTTCGCTTGATTCCAATTGCATTTGGAACTGCATCCACATCTCCGTGTGTTCCACGTGTAGGACAGTTTAGGTCTTCAACGAGTTTATCTTACATCGGGACACAGCGAGCTGATAACATAAATGTGGTATGGATAAGTTGAAGTAGCGTCTTCTTAGTCCAGTGTAGATTTCCTTACTTCGTATCAACGAAGCTCGGATCCTTACTCCGTGTTAGTTGTTGCTTACTCCGTGTAAATGAAGTCCTGAAATCCTTATTCCGCATCAGCACTTCCTTACTCCGCGTGAGTTCCTTACTTCGCTTGAGTAATGGTTTGGATTCCTTATTCCGCATTAGTTGTCCTTAGTCCGCATCAGTCATTTCTTACTCCGCTCAAATGAAAGACTCAGATTCCTTACTCCGTATCTTCTTTTCCTTAGACAACTGGAGTAAAAGACTTGATTTCTTTCTCCCCAATAAATCTCTCTTACTCCGTACGAGTTGTAGACTCAGATTCTCATTCCGCATAAATTGACTTAGTCCAATTAAGAATAAAAGTGTGGATTCCTTAGTCGTTTTGTCAAGTAATCAGTCCGTACGAAGGGTACTTACTCTGGAAGAAGACTTGGTTATTTACCAAGTGTTTGACGACACTCATGATAATCCGGATCAAGATTATATATCCTCTCCTTTGCTTTGCTCTCTAAGTGTAAGTCTAGTTTAGGATTTTATCTTCTGCAAGCTTAGAACAAACATGAAACATCTCAAATCAAATTACATAGGGTTTTTAACATCATCCATATTATGGGTTTGATCCAACAAATATGGTATCAGAAGATGGCCTAGTTGGCCTAGGGTAGTGTGTGGCTCTGGTTATCCTGAGTCCTTTGGAGGAGCCTGGAAGGACGTGCCTGATCAACATGGTCCTCTTTGAGCCTCTAAGGTGTACTTGGGATAGTCCAGTCCTGTGGTAGGATTTGCTTGCATTGGCATTAGGGCATTAGTTGCATTTGTTATGGATAATTGTGATAAAACTGTAAGTGACAAGGAAAATATAACGTTTTAATTGTGCAACTTTAATTTTTGTGATAACATGATACAAGGAGAAGTACTTGTGTTATAGAGCTGTGTGCTTGTGATTTAATGAGAACTGAATGTGTGTAATGTGTGTAATGCCCTGTGATAATTAAACTTTGTAATGGGGTAGCGGTAGTGACGCTCGATAGATCTCAAATACGTTTTAATGATTATATTCCTTACTTCGTGTAGTAAAAATGCTATCGAGGAGAGCGACGCGTGCGTTTGGGGCAATGGCCGATGAGTCATCTTTCCATGAGGATCCAAGTGTGGGACAGCCCGCTGGAGGAAATGAGCTGTTGCTGGTGCAGCTACGAGAGGGCATCCGACAGGAAGTCCAGGAGCTGAGGGAGGGTATCCGGGAAGACGTTCGGGAGGAAGTGCGCCGTGAGATGGTAGCACAGCTGGTGGTGCCACCACCACCACCATCGCCAGTAAGGGAGTTACCTCGTGAGTGTGAGAGTTCACTGGGTGGCGTACTGATTCACCGTGTGGAGGATGATGTGGTAACGAGGTTCCAAAAGGAACAACCTCTGAGATTCAAGGGAGAGGGGGATCCAGTGATAGCTGAGCATTGGTTGAGGCAAGTTGAGCATGTGTTTTCCTTTCTCCTACCCCGGGAGGAGGATAAGGTGAGGCTGGCCATTCGGCAGCTAGAGGGGAATGCCTTGGAGTGGTGGTAGAGTGTCGCGAGAAGCCATGAAGTGCAGTTCATGTTGTGGGACGAGTTCCTACAACTTTTCCGTGATGAGTTCTTTCCCGAGTCGTTGAGATGGCAAAAGAGGGAAGAATTCGGTAGCTTGAAGCATGGATCAAGAACGGTGCCCAAGTATGAGTATGAGTTCGGGGGCTTGAGTAGATTTGCTCCCGAGACTGTAGCAAGGGAGGACCTGAAGGCCCACAAGTTCACATTGGGTCTCAGGCCAACCCTTAGGCAAAGTGTATCAATTCTGCGTTTGAGGACTTATGTTGAGGTTGTTGAGACAGCCCGTATAGCTGAGAGGGAGCTTGATAATGGGAGGCAGGCCTATAAGGGTCGACAGTTACGGGGTGGGTCTGATCATGATTCAGGGCCCAAGAGGCCCAAGATAGAGGAGGGAGGTAGCAGTTCCTTCTGTAGTAGGGGTCAATCATTAGTGAACCTAGGGAGGTTCGCCTTTGGTGGCAGCAGGCAAGGAGGTTCAGTTGGAGGTCTCCCCAACGGTTGTTATTCTTTGTGGGGGAGCAAGGCCACGTCAAGAGGGAGTGTCCCAAGAAGAATTGGCACTGCAAGAGTTGTGGACGAGAGGGCCATTTGAGCCAAGTTTGCAGGAGCAACAACAAGGGAGCAGGAGGCATGGCATCCCACATGATTAGTGATGCTAATTTTTGTGCACCAGTAGAGAGACCATCTCGTTAGTGGTAGGTTAGTTAGGCAGGATGCAGCCAGACCCGACCTTAGCGGAGACCGGAGCGACAGCAGACTGATGCTAGAGGTAGTCAGGGCAGGAACTGTCCAATAGGTGAGCTGACCAGTGGCACAAGCCAAGGGAGGGTGTTTACGCTGAATGCAACACCCCAGGAGGAGGCTGAGCTACCACCGGCGGAGGGTGGGGTAGGACCATCGGTGGTTAAAAGTACCCTTTTGATCTCTCGTACGCTTGTTTCTGTTCTATTCGATACGGGTGTATCATGTTCATTTGTTGATGAGCTTGTAATTGATGGCTTGGGGTTAGTATGTGTTGAGGCAGAGAGACCCCTAGTTATGGAGTCTCCGGTGGGAGGAATGATTGAGGTGCGACGTGTTTGTCGTGATTATGTGTTAACCATAGGAGATGTGGAGCTTAGCTTCAATTTGTATGTGATTCCATTGAGGACGTTTGATCTGATCTTGGGTATAGATTGGCTTATGTCTTTCTAGGCCAAGATAGATTGTTATTGGGGGCGTGTATCATTCGTGTCACCTGCGGGGGTTTCTTGCACCCTGCAGGGGGAGTGGGATTGTGAGGCGAGTCGGGCCGGACCAGTGTTGGACCAGTGGGGTGCCATTACCCACAGGTTGGTAGCCCTAACCTTTGCAAAGGAAGGGAAAGTGGGAAAGAGGGTGTGGGCAGCGGTTGCTGACCAATTTCAGGATGTCTTTCTTGAGGAGTTGAGGAGTTTACCACCTAAGAGGAGCGTGTAGTTCACTTTTGAGTTGGAACCGAGGACAAGTCCAATCTCCCAACTAGCTTATCGTATAGGACTAGCTGAGTTGAGGGACCTTCAGAGGCAGATAGAGGAGTTGGTGAACCAGAGGTATATCAGGCCGAGTACCTCACCTTGGGGTGCTTTAGTGCTCTTTGCAAAGAAAGCAGATGACATGCTTCATCTTTGCATTGACTATAGAAAGCTTAATTTGGTGACTGTGTAAAACAAATATCCATTACCCTGGATAAATGACTTGTTTGACCAGTTAAGTGGGGCCCAGTAGTTTTCCAACATAGATCTGCGATTGGGGTATCACCAATTAAGGGTTAGGGGGGAGGACATCTCTAAGATTGCTTTTCGGTGCCGGTATGGGCATTATGAGTGGGCAGTGATGCCTTTTGGGCTCACTAATGCACCAGCAGTGTTCATGCATTTGATGAACCAGGTCTTTTCTCCATATTTGGATTCTTTTGTAGTGGTCCTTATAGATGATATTTTGGTATATTCCAAGATGGAGAGGGAGCTTGTGGAGCACTTGGCAACAGTGTTGCAAACCTTGAGGGACCAGCTATTGTTGCTAAGTTTAGCAAATGTGAGTTTTGGATGTAGGTGGTTCATTTTCTTGGCCATGTCGTGTCAGCTAAGGGGGTTAGAGTAGACCCAGCTAAGATTGAGGTTGTATCATCATGGGTGAGGCCAACAAATGTTTTCGAGATTCGTAGTTTTCTTGGCTTGGTGGGGTATTACCATCATTTTGTAGAGGGATTCTCCCGTTTGGCAGCTCCTACGATGGCATTGACTAGGAAGGGAGTGAAGTTTAAGTGGATTGACAAGTGTCAGCAGGCGTTTGAGGCTCTCAAGACCCGTTTAACTGCTGCACTTGTGTTAAGGTTACCTAGGGAGGACGTCCCATATGAGGTGTATTGTGATGCATCTAGGATTGGTTTGGGGTGTGTACTTATACAGGAGCACAGTGTGATAGCTTATGGGTCGAGGCAGTTGAAACCACATGAGCAGAATTACCCTACTCATGACCTTGAGTTGGCGGCTGTTATCTTTGCTTTGAAGAGTTGGCAACATTACTTATTGAGGGAAAACTTTGTGGTGTTCTCAGATCACAAGAGCCTTCAGTACATCTTTACTCAGAGGGACTTGAATTTGAGGCAGAGGAGATGGGTGGAGTATTTGCAGACCTTTGATTTTACTCTTGCCAACACCCCATGAAAGGGTAATGTCGTGGCTGATGCATTGAGCAGGAAAGGTAAAGCTGAGGTGGCAGTGAGAGAGTGAAAGCAGATGGAGCAGTTGGCGATGTTGCAGTTGTAGTTAAGGGGGAGAGGATGTAATGACCCGTGTTTTGGGATGTGAGGAGTTAGTAGAAGAGAGCATTACTGTAAGTGACGATTAAATTCAGAGACTCGTAGAGTCAAAGAATTTTAAAGAACAGTAACTAAACTTAAATAACTCGAAGACTCGAAGCCCGTAGAACTGTAGAGTCCTTAGAGCCCTCACGTCACTTAACAGAACTTAAAGTACCGCTAGACTCGAAGACTTAAGGGTCGTAGAGTCAAAACCTTAAAACACTGTTAAGAAAACCGGACTCACAGACTCGTAGGTCGAAGGTCAAAGAGTCGAAACCAAAAAGACTGACCAACTAAAAGAAACTGTAACTCGAGAGTCGTAGAGTCATAGACTCAAGGGATATAGGTAATTTAAGGAACTTGTCATACGCATCATAGACTTGAAGATCATGAAGGCAGAGAGTTATAGCTAAAGGGTCGTAGCCGTAGAGTCGAAGAGTCATAGATTATGGAAACTCAGTGCATGCGCAAATGCGAAAGGCTAAGGAAGAAATGTAAAGTCTAAGACTCATAGAGTCGAAGGCTTTCAAGGTCGAAGACTCACAGAGTCGAAGAGACTCTTAGTCAAGTAAAATAAGCTGAGAAACCCGAAGGTCGTAGACCCGCAGAGCTAGGGTCGTAGACTCACAGATGTAACAACGGGTAGATTAGGCGCACTTCGAAGAAGTCACTCTAAGAGCCATTAGGATAGTCACAAACTCGTAGAGTCGTAGACTCGCAGAGTTGCAGACTTACAGTTAATAGAGTGACACAATAGACTTAATCTAACTTGAACTCTAGCCTCGGAGACTCGAAGATATGTGTGTCGTAGACTCACAGATATCAGCACTGTAAAGCCTGAAGTAAACTTCCACAACTTCAACAGGCTCTAACTGAAACCTTCGTGTCACCAAACCTACGAGGCACCCACCTTCAAGGCATACTTACAACCTTAAGCATATTCACTTAGCGATATCTTCAGCTAGGGTTTGTACAGTAAGCTTGCGCTGTCTCGAGCAGTTGGAGCGCAGTTAATGTCGCATTAATTGCTATCAACCACTCTCTACGGATGAACAACCAAGATCGACTGCGCAAGTATGGGCATGCAGCTGCGCAGCATGGGCAACAGATCTGCAAATCAGAGCAGATCAACCCATCCCCTGATATCCCGCATATCCAGTGCCAAGAAGTCAGTCTGTCAGATGGACAACTGGGCACATAGCAATCAAAACTTAAAATATATATCTCTCTCACACTTAATGACTAAATGAGGAGTTAGTCTCTTTCTCTGAAAGTGTGGAATACATAGTGTTGGATCAAGCCCAGAATTTGGATATTGCTGATAAAGCCCTATGTAACTTAATTTGAGACCTTTGTTGTTTTGTCTTAAGTCTTTGCAGAAGATATGATCTTAATCCAGATGTACACTCGTGAAAGCAAAGCTAAGGAAAAGATACATAATACTGGTCCGGGTGAGAATGAGTGTCGTCAAATACTTGGTAAATAACCAAGTCTTTACTTCATATGGAATAAGGATCATTCGTGCGGACTAAGAACTTAAAAGCTATGGGCTAAGGAATCTGCACCTAATACTTGAAACGGACTAGGTCAAATAGATGCGGAGTAAGAATCTTAGTCCACAAAGTCGCACGGAGTAAGAGAGCCGTCACGGAGTTAAAAAGTTAAGTCTTCCACTCAACCAGGCTAAAGTAAAGAAGACATGGAGTAAGGAATCCGAGTCTTCCATACATGTGGAGTAAGGAAGTACTTCTACGGAATAAGGACTTGAGTCTCTATTCGCACGGAGTAAGAAAACTAGATGTGGAGTAAGGAATCTGAATCACTCACTCATGCCGAGTAAGGATGTGCTGATACGGAGTAAGCCATCCGTTCCTTTAACTCATGCGGAGTAAAGAAGCGCTGATGCAGAGTAAGCACTCCGACCTTCTCTTTCATATGGAGTAAAGAAGCGCTTACACAGAATAAGGATTCCAGTACCAAATTGATATGGAGTAAGCAATCAGTATTACGGAGTAAGGATCCGAGCTTAGTTTAACACAGAGTAAGGAACCTTACACCGGATTCAAGAAGATGCTACTTCAACTTATCTCTTCGTATTCAAAGTGACCAACTCGCTGCTTCCTGATGTAAGATAAACTTGTTGAGAGCCTAAAGCATCTTACACATGGATCATCTGGATATGTGGACACAACTTTAACTACACTTGGGAACTTACAAAGACTCTTATGCGTTGCAAACCCAAGATCTTGAAGACCACATCCATAGTAATTAAGGCAGAGAGATTTTCGAGAGACAGTAAATGTACACAATGTCCAGAACAACAAGTTCCAAGGTTGTCTCTTGTGGATGTATAAATAGCAACACTTGTACACCTTATCAAAAGATATGTGAGCGTGTAATAGTTTGTGCGTATCTACCAAAGCCCATTGAGATCATAGAGGCTAGCGTGTGAGTACTTGTAAATAGAGTGTTAAAGAGTTATTAAGTAGGTCTAAAAGCTTTCAAGCTTTAGTCTGCTTCCATTTTGTTGTACTTATCATACTGATAATAAAACAAAATACTTCCACTATTTGGTTATCTTCCGCATTGATTCTATCTCTTAACCGGATAAGTGTTGTGCCAAAGAGTTAGAAAAAAGTTTTGATAAGAGCCTATTCACCCCCCTCTAGGCTCCAAGGGACAAACAAGTGGTATCAGAGCAAGTTCTATCTGTTCAAAGTAGAGATCCCACTCCTTCTCTCTCACCAATGGCCGAAGAAAGAAGTATGCTATTCAACACTCGCCTTAACTCCAGAGGTGCACAAGAGCCCCTCCCCAATCGTAGCAGCAGTGAAAATGTCGATCCACCTCAACCTGCTGCTGTCGCTGCTTCACAACCATGGAGTTCTGGTTTCACTCTGACAAAGCCGCCAAAGTTCACACCTAAGCTTTTCTCCCAGTGGAAAGCTCGCATGAGGATATTCATGGTTTACCATGATCATCTCATGTGGCCATGTCTTCATCAAGGGATACCCACTCCGATGACTATCGGAGGACATGGAGTTAGAAGACCAAAGACTGATGCTGAACTCACCGATGATGAAAGAGCCTAGAAGTGTGCTAATGAAAAGGCTCTGGCATATGTTACATCGTCTTTGGACTCCGAAGCTTTCATAGACGTCTAAGGCTGCACGACAGTGAAAGCTGTCTGGGATAAGCTGACAATCTTCTATGAGGGAAGTTAGTCCCAAATACAGAATGTTATCTGCACTCTCAGATAGAACTTTGAGAGTTTCAATCACAAACCTAGCGAATCTCTCGAGAGCATCTATCGGAGATTCGGCAAGCTCATCCTTGAGCTAAAAACTGTCAATGAGCATTATTCTCAATCTTAAATCAATAACAAGTTTTTTCGCTCTTTGCCGGATCGCTACGATTCCAAGCAACTCCAGATGCAATCCGACAAGAACTGACAGTATATTCTTCTTGAAGAACTATACGGAGAGCTACGAACTCACGAGGTCAGGTTTAAATACTTTGACCGAGACGAGAAAATAGCTCACAAAGAAAAGGGGTAGCTTTTAAAGCTACGGAAGGTCTGAGCATTCTGAGGAATGATGATACTGAAGAGTCTGAGAATTCTAACTCTGACGCTGAAGAGGAAATAGCTCTTCTCGTCAAATCCTTCGAGCGATTCCTTGAAAAAAGAGAAAAGGATTCAGAAGAGGCTCCTCATCAATCCGAAGGAAGGAGCGATCGGAGACCAGTTCCCAGGAATGCTATAACTGTGGGAAACCTGGTCACTGGGCCAAGGACTGTAAATCCAAATCTAAAGTGGCCGAGAAAAGTGACAAGGTTACTCCTCATCGCTTCACCTCAGACAACAGCAAGAACAAGAGGAAGTTGTTCGTCACAAAGTACATCAGTGGCTCGGAAGAAGAGGAGAAATCCTCGGATGATGAGATAACTCCTAAGCCGAACGTCTGCCTCATGGCAAATACTGAGGTACCTTCGATATCTGAGCTTATGAGTAAATTAGAATCTCTTATTACTGAACGTGAACATAAAAAGAATGAGAGACTAATAATTACTCAAATGTACAAAGATATGAAAAGTCAGAACAAACGTCTTGAGATTACTGTTGCTAGACTAGAAAAGGACATAACTGACTTCAGGGGTAAAGAGGCTTGGTATCATGATCTAAGAGCTGAAAATCACTTGCTAAATACCAACCTAACTGACCTAAAAGTTATTGTGAAATGACTCAAAAATGAACTGGAACAGGAAAAGGAAATAAATTGTAAGTGGCTAAAATCCGGAGAAATAGCTTCTACTTTTAGGACTGATCCAGACAACATCTGAGTCAAACCTGGCCTAGGCTCCGAACCATCGACTTCCACACGAACTATTGAGTGACCTCCGGATTTCATTCTGAAACTAACCAACCTTTACCCTGTTAGTATGTCTAAACTGTTGGATGGTTTCATTTCAGGTGGCACTATAGTCTATGATTGTGGAACCGAGGTTTATCGCTGTTGTCCAAGCAAAGTAGCACCCGTATATAACGATGAAGGGAAGGTTGCTGTAGTTAAATCTGAAACTGTAGCACCCAGAAAGAAAGGAAAGGCCAAGGCTGGAGCATCTAGGGCCAAGAGCGCGTCACCCAATCGTAAAGGATTAGGCCATAGGGAACAGAGTAGAAAATCAGTTAAACCTGAGAAACCTGTATCCCCTGTTACAACTTTGTATCATAGTGTCTGTTCCATATGTAGAGAAATAGGTCATTATCACTATGAATGCTGGAGCTTATCTGATAGCTGGCTTTGTAATCAAATTCATACTAGTAAAGGTCAGTTTATCAAAAAGGGTTCTTCGAGGAAATCTAAATCTAAATCTCAAAAGAGTGTCTCTCCCAAGAAAACCCAAGTAAAAGAAGCAACTGAATCTAGCAAAATAAAGTCAACCTAGAAAGCTAAAATTCCTAACAAAGTTAAATCCGGAACTGTTGACACCACTGCTATTTCTCTTAACTGTCTGAAACAAGTTTGGGCACCAAAAGTGTAAACTATTATCTTACAGGAGCATCACTGGATTGCATTGCCGGATCACTTAAAGTTAAAGATCAATCAAAGCAAGTGGATCCTCGATAGTAGATGCTCCGGACATATGACGAGTGATCAGTCTTTGCTCGTTGATGTTACTGACAAACGAGGCCCATCCGTATCATATGGGGACAACAGCAAAGGTATGACTGTGGGGTATGGCACTTTAACCAACGGTTGTGTATCAATCACTAGAGTTGCACTAGTCGAAGGTTTGAAGCATAATCTATTGAGTGTCAGTAGTTTATGTGACAAAGGATTTACTGTCTCTTTTATGTCCAACACCTGTACAGTTAAGGAAAACCTATCCGGAGATGTTAAGTTATCCGGATTAAGAGATGGGGACATATATTCAGTGGTCTTAAGAAATAATTCTTCTGACCCTGTATGCTTCCTCACTAAAGCATCAGATGAAGAAAGTTGGCTATGGTACAAGCGTTGCACACATTTAAATTTTAAAACCTTGTCTAAATTAGCGTCGCTTGACTTAGAAAATGGTTTGCCCAAACACAAATTCTCTAGAGAGTCCATCTCGAGAGAATGTCAACTTGGCAAGCAGACCAAACATAACTTTAAGAGCAAATTAGTTAATTCAATAACTGTTACGCTGCAACTTCTTCACATGGACCTCTGTGGTCCCATTTCTATTGCTTCTCTTGCCGGTGCGAGATATACCCTAGTGGTTATCGATGATCTCACCAGGTACACATGGGTGATGTTCCTGAAGTCAAAGGATCAAACTTTTGAGCATCTTGTAGATCTCTTCAACTGGATAAGCAATTCACAAGGACTGAGCATTAAGTGTATCAAGAGTAATCATGGTATGGAGTTTGAATTTTCCGATATGAGATCATATTGTTCTGAACAGAGCATTCAGCATGACTTCTCTGCGCCTAGGACTCCACAACAAAATGGAGTTGCTTAGCGTAAGAATCGCACCCTAGTCGAAGCCGGTAGATCCATGTTAGCAGGGGCAAAGTTTTCTCTCAGTCTATGGGTTAAAGCTCTGTCAACTGCATGCTATGTTCAGAACAGAACTCTTATCAATAAGGTTACCATGAAAACACCCTACAAGATGTGGAGAGGAAGAAAGCCATCGATCTCTCATTTCAAAGCTTTTGGGTGTGCTTGCTACGTGTTAAATAACGGCAAAGAGGCCCGGAGTAAATTTGAGCCAAAATTCGATGATGGGATCTTTGTCGAATATTCTTTACACAGCAAGGCTTATCGTATTTTCAATAGAAAGCGTCTCACTGTTGAAGAATCTATCCATGTTAATTTTGATGAATCTAACCTTGACTGGTCAAGTGTAGGATCTTCAAATTCTATTATGCAGGATCATACAAATATAATCGACTACTCTCGGCGGACATGTTCCTATCTGTTATTGACCAATCAACAAGCCCCGGTGAAGCAAGAAGAAATGCTACTGATGATGCTTCAGAAGACTCGGACCAAGGACTTCCACCTATCTCCGGACAAACTATTACGGACATCCATAACTTCGGAGAACCTTCAAGTCCGTCCGAACCAGTTAATACTGAAAGCAACAGTGCTGAAGAACTTCCAAGTACTTCAGGAACTGTTCATCTTACGGATATGAATGGTTCAGAAAAAGCTCAACCAACTGATATCCAAGATCCACCTGATCTGGCAGAGCTTCAAATCATCAACTATTCACCACCTCTTGCACAGAACTATAGGTGGACTCGGAACCACCCATCAGATCAAGTGATTGGTGATCCTACTGTTGGAGTACGAACAAGGGCAGCCACTTCCAATCTATGCCTCTACTCGTGTTTTCTATCACAAATAGAGCCAAAGGTAGTGAAAGAAGCCCTTCAAGACTCAAATTGGATAGAAGCTATGAAAGAAGTGCTTAATCAGTTCAAGAGGAATGAAGTGTGGACGTTAGTACCAAGGCCGAGATATCTATTACCTTGTGGCTACGAAGCATTCTTCACTGGACCCGACCTATGTCGTTTACTACATGACAGTGAAGAAATGGATAGTATTGAGATGATACAGTTCATCTTTTCCCAAAAGTCCTATCTTGCGAAGCTTCATCTCTATATCCACCGAGATACCCGTGTGGAGCTCTGTTTGCCTATTATGCAGGCTCAGCTCATTGATGATGCCTCAATGATCGAGTTTATTCAAGGTCATAGATATGAGAACTCCTTCCATCCATGGAATGAGGTCAACCATGTGCTCATCCCTTACCTATCGACATCCCCACACTGGTTTCTTCTCGATATCAATTTCAAAAACCAGAGGATCATCATCTTTGACTCCAAGCCCACTACTCTACTACTCCATCGGTGGGAATAACTTCGTGAATTCAATCGCACCCTCACACGAGTCATGCAGGGATATTCGCATGGGTGTGGCGGATATCCTCTTTCAAAACCGATGGAGATTACTCACGTCAAGCAAGGCGTTCCTGCTCAGGATGATGCTCATAGCTGTGGCTTCTATGTATGCCACTATATTCGCATCCTAACCACCGCTGGCTTCCCTGCCCTCGTGCCCAAATTCGATCGTGTGAGCAATCGAGCCGCCTCGTTACATCTGAGTACTGCTCAACTCCTGCACGAGCAAGCCACTGTTTTTCTGTTTATGCAAAGTGTAAAATATTCTGACTTTAAACCGTAACTGTCTTATACTCTATTTAATTGTACATTGCCCTTCTTTCCCATTTCTGTGCACTTATTCTCTCTCTCAGTTACTTTTTATTTATATCTTTGATCTGCTGCCTACTGTCCTATACTGTCTTGTGTTGCTCTCATGTGTTCTGGTGCTTGTTCCTCACCCCAAAAAGGGGAGTATCTCTGAGGGGGAGCAAGGTCGTAGGGGACATTATCTTCGACAAAAGGCAGCTAACGAAGAAATTCTTGCTTAAGGGGGAGAGGAGTGTGCCATTTTTCTTAATTTGGATCTCCTCCAAATTTTTCATATGCAAAGATATTTTCTGTTAACTTAAAAAATGCCCAAAAGAAGAATTGTAGTCTCAAACTTCATGATTTTCACCGGTTGTCAGCTTACATTAAATAGTGGGAGATTGTTGGATATATAGGATTTGATGAAGCTGCCAAGTTACAGTCTAAGTCTTGAGACTAAGTCTTGAGACTCGTAGATTCGAAGGATCGAAGAGTCAAAGTTAGTACAAGTACATCTGTCACAGGACATCTGGCGAGAGGCTCATAGACTCTTAGGGTCTGGAGACTCGAAGCATATTTGTGACAGAACACATTGCGACTCATAGATCCAGGGTCGAAGGTCGTAGAGTCGCAGTATGGAAAAGAGAGCGTTATCAGAAGCGATGATTAAATTCAGAGACTCATAGAGTCGAAGAATTTTAAAGAACAGTAACCAAACTTAAATAACTCCAAGACTCGAAGCCCATAGAACTGTAGAGTCCCTAGAGAGCTCACGTCACCTAACAGAACTTAAAGTACCGCTAGACTCGTAGACTCAAGGGTCATAGAGTCGAAAGCTTAAAACACTGTTAAGAAAACCAGACTCACAGACTCGTATGTCGAAGGTCGAAGAGTCAAAACCAAAAGACTAACTAACTAAAATGAAACTGTAACTTTAGAGTCGTAGATTCATAGACTCAAGGGATACAAGTAATTTAAGGAACTTGTCAGACACATCACAGACTTGAAGATCATGAAGGTAGAGAGTTATAGTTGAAGGGTCGTAGCCATAAAGTCGAACACTTGTAGAATACGGAAACTCAGTGCATGAGCAAATGCGAAAGGCTGAGGAAGAAATGTAAAGTCTAAGACTCGTAGAGTCACAGGCTTTCATAGTCGAAGACTTGTAGAGTCGAAGAGCCTCTTAGTCATGTAAAATAAGCTGAGAAACCCGAAGGTTGTAGACCCACAGAGCTAGGGTCGTAGACTCACAGATGTGACAACGGGTAAATTAGGCACACTTCGAAGAAGTCACTCTAAGAGCCATTAGCATAGTCGCAGACTCGCAGAGTCGTAGACTCGTAGAGTCGCAGACTTATAGTTAATAGAGTGACACAATAGACTTAATTTAACTCGAACACTAGCCTCAGAGACTCGAAGATATGTGAGTCGTACACTCGCCGAAATCAACACAATAAAGCCTGAAGTAAACTTCCGCAACTTTAACAGGCTCTAACTGAAACCTTCGAGTCACCAAACCTACGAGGCACCTACCATCAAACCCTAAGCATATTCACTTAGCGATATCTTTAGCTAGGGTATGTACAGTAAGCTTGCGCCGTCTCGAGCAGTTGGAGCGCAGTTAATGTCGCATTAATTGCTATTAACTACTCTCTACGGATGAACGGCCAAGATCGACTGCGCAAGTATGGGCATGCAACTGCGCAGCATGGGCAACAGATTTGCAAATCAGAGCAGATCAACCCATCGCCTGACATCGCGCATATCTAGTGGCGGGAAGTCAGTCTGTCGGATGGACAACTAGGCGCACAGCAATCAAAACTTAAAATATATATCTCTCTCACACTTAACGACAAAATGAGGAGTTAGTCTCTTTCTCTGAAAATGTGGAATACACAGAACACAAGAAAGAGGATTCTGACACACATTAAGAAATAGATCTTTTGCAGAATTCAATTGAGAGTTCCAACGCTAGAGAGAGAGATTTTGAGGGAAAAGAACTTCCAAGTGACGTACACCGCGTTGAACCAAGATCAAGATCAAACTTTGTGATCCAACACATACTCTTGTTCACCCAAGATTTAGCACGATTATACAGTCTAACCTCAGTGTTGATTTCCACAATTAAAACTATCACAGACCATTCCTTACATAACTGAGATCTGTGAACAAGGAGCATTTACTACATCTCAGATTTGTCTGATAGTTCATAATTCACATTATCACACAAATTACTACTGTCATCTTTTCCACAGATACTTCCAGCGTAGCTGTCCTTAGAAGTAACACATACCACCAAACAGTCTAACTTCCACGCACGAAGAAAGTCTATTCACCCCCCGCCCCATCTAGACTCACTTTGGGACCTACAAACCCATTAGGGAATCATATAAAAGAGATTTGGCTATCAAATAAAAACATGTGGTTTGGCTTGTAAACACTTGTTATGGTTTTGTTGTGTTGTTTTGTGTGTTATTGTTCAACCCAACCCTTGCCCACCGAGTGGGTAAAGGAGAGTCACTAATTAGTTTTCTCGGGTTGGAAATCCTGAGTGTGATAGGAGTGGTGCGAGATCGACCTGTGCTTGATGTGGGTGGTTGGTTGACGTGAGAAAATGGTGGTTAATGTGGTCGATATACGAATGTTTTTGGTTGACCTCAACCCTACAACATCGTATTTTCAAAATACATCATTCTGTTTTACGTTTTTAGGCTATTTTTCAAGCCGAGTTACCAGAGAGAGAGAGAGAGCCCAGTTAATCTGGTTTTCGAATGCTATGTTCTTGAGAGTGAGAGGCATTCGACAAAAAGGAGCAAGGTGGAAGGCGTGTTCTTCGGTTCTAAACCTCAATTCTAACAAAACTTCATGTAGGGATTCTATTCCCCTTTCTCTTAAACGTATTATTTCGTGATTGAACCTATCTTAGGGTTAGGGTTTGAGTTTGAATATATGAATATCTATATATGTAAATTCATATATGTGTAATCTCATTTATGAATGTTGGTTTGATATGGCGCGTTCTGCATGTATGGTTAGGGTTCTGGTACGAGATGTGAAAATCGCGTTAGATTTTATTTCGTTTTGTGCTTGTATTAGAGACTCTAGGGTTTGCATGTGGGCTTGTTGTTGGTCCCTGTGAGCCTAAAGGGGGGTGAATAGGCTCTAATCGAAAACTCTTCACTCGTCTTTGGCCCAACACTTATCTAGTTAAACAATAAAATCAGTGTGGAAGATAACCAAATAGTGGAAGTATTTTGTTTTATTATCAACTGATAAATACAACAAAATAAAAGTAGATTAAAGCTTGTAAAGCTTTTTGATCTACCATAAAATTTGCTTACACTTTGTTTACAGTTACTCACACACTAGCCAATTTAATCTCTATGAACTCTTGTATATGTACATGCTTTTTCTCTATATGTTATTACACACTTACGCGCACGTTACATGAACATAAATATACAAGTGTTAATGATGGTCCCTTGGAGCCTAAAGGGGGGGGGGGGTGAATAGGCTCTTATTCAAACTCTTTCCTTTCACTCAAGACACAAACACTTATCTAGTTTAAGTGATAGAATCACTGCGGAAGTTAACCAGATAGTGCAAGTATTTTGTTTTATTATCACAAGATGAATACAACAAAATAGAAGCAAAACTCTCTTACACTCTGTTTATAAAATGAACTCACACACTAGCCAAGTTCTATCTCTAAAGATGATAAAGCTCTTCTTACTCACCCATTTTACATAAAGTATAACTATGAATATTTATACAAAACATTCCTAAGAGACAACCTTGGAACTTGTAGTTCCGGAATGCGTTCCGCACTAACTATCCCTCGGTAATCTCTCTGCCTTGACTGCTGCGGATTGTGGAGCTCAAGATCTTGGATTTGAAGAGTATAAGTGTCTTTGTGAGTTCCGAGATACAATTAAGGTTGTGTCCACATATCCGGATGATCCACGTGTAAGATTCTTCATGTTCTCAATACATTCGTCTTACATCGGGACACTAAGAGCTGATAACTTTAAATGCGGTTTAGTTGGAGCAGTGTCTTCTTGGTCCGATGTAATTATCCTTACTCCGTAGCTAATGAAGCTCGGAACCTTACTCCGTGTCAGTGGTTGCTTACTCCGTATCTATTTAAGATCGGAATCCTTAGTCCGTAGTCGCTTCCTTACTCCGCATGTAAGTTCCTTATTCCGTATGTAAGTTCCTTACTCCGTATGTAAGTTTCTTACTCCGTATGTAAGTTCCTTACTCCGGGCGAGTCTTGAAAAGTCTGATAACTTATTCCGTGTCAGCGCTTTCTTACTCCGCATGTAAGTTCCTTACTCCGTATGTAATTTCCTTACTCCGTATGTAGGTTCCTTACTCCGTATGTAAGTTCCTTACTCCGTATGTAGGTTCCTTACTCCGGGCGAGTAATACATCCGGATTCCTTACTCCGCATCTGGTTTCCTTACTCCGCACTTATCCTTTAAGTTCTTAGTCCGTAAGAATGTTCCTTATTCCGTATGTATTTGTTACTTGGTTATTTACCAAGTGTTTGACGACACTCACTCTTGTCCGGATCAGGATTATGTATCCTGTCCTTAGCTTTGCTCTCACGAGTGCATCTCTGGATTAGTAATATATCTTCTGCAATGATCAAATAAACAAAAAAGATCTCAGATCAAATTACATAAGGCTTTATCAGCATTATCCAAATTCTGGGTTTGATCCAACAATCTCCCCCAATTATGGATATGCCCAAACCCTTTGTAATCTGATCTGGTAAGCAATGCAAAAGAATAACATACAGAATACGTAACACAACCAATTTCATTAATCAGCAACTAAATACAATTCAGCCTCAATACAGGTTTTTCACTAAGGTACATAAGGCTTACTATACTTGAAGATCATAGTTGCTGCCTTCTCTCTCAGCTCCATTGTCTACTTCATCGTAAAGGTGGAGTGTTGGCTCCAATGTTTGTCCACGTTAAGAACGACTTGATGAAGTGACAGACAAAGGCTCCAGCCTATCTCCATCTCTTGTTGTGGCACTTGCTTCTTGCCCCGGAATGTCGCCTTGAGTTTCTCGGTCGGACGCCAGGGTGTGATACCCAACTCTTCATATAATCCGGCTTTCTTCACGCCTTCGGTTAGTCCGAGACACGAGAGGTTCCCATTGATTCTTCCTAACGAAGTGCTCCACAATCCGATGAGAATCAATGAGAATCATCTGCTTGGACCGAATCATGAAGACAGCCATCATGAAGTGTGGCGACATGATCCTGGCACGGAATGAGGATGGTTGAGAGAGTTTTCCATGGCTTGCTATCCTCGGCGTTCCGTCGATGAAAGTCCGAATTAACTCCACACCGGGAAGATAGCCCTCATTCCAACATGGCAGAACTTCAAACAAGTGCCCATCTTCGTAAAGAGATGGAAACGGCCTCATCTCCATTTTAGCAGCCCTGAAGTTGTCAATGTCTTCTGTAGTAAAGAGTCCTTTCTCCAAACAAAGAGTCTGAATGTCGGCCGGAGAGAAAGGGTACATTTCAGAAAGACATCTTCTCTCAGCAGAAGACGCAACATAAGATTTCATTGCCTTGCGCAAGCTTCCATCCGCATCAGACGGGTCAAACTCCGCATAGGATGGGAGGAAGGTATCAGCTGCGGATGATGAGAATAGAGGAGGAGCTGGAGGTGCAGTAGAGGAGCTTGGTTGAGAGAAGCGGCTTCGTTTGGGAATTTGAACTCCCCAAGGAATCGAAGTGGCAGGCCGCTTCTCAATCCGAGTAGATGGTTGTGGAGCAGAAGGAGTGGACGGATCAGATGACACTCTCTCCCCCGGTTGGGCAGATCGCCGGGAAGCAACAGGAGGACGAGCCATCGTATGCGCCAGATCCGCGAAGGAAGTAGACAGTGAATGGACGGAGGTGGCGACAAGATTGATAACGTGCATTTTATGCCGTTATTCTAGTATTTATTTAGGATGTTTAAGAGCATGATTAGAGCCTTATTGCCTCATATTTCATATATATTTGTTCTAACCCCCAGGAAGATACTATTTGCAAATACATGCGTTTTTAAGTTGTTTTGGCAGATTTTGTACCTCACTTTTGACATAGTAGATGGCTTCAAACAATTGGCGTGCAAGAACAAAAGTTTCTTAGAATGATGTCATCTACCTACCACAGAAATTTCAGAGCATTTGGAGCTGAACGTGAATTCACCCAATTCACGTGCAAGCCTATTTTTGCCTCTCAGGCCTCTACAAGATGCAAGGAAGCTTGGGGAGAAGTTTGAGCTGATTTGGAGGTGCACGTGAATTCACCATATCACGTGCAAATTGGCGTGCAGAGATATTTTTGGACCGATCCAATCGTTTTTCCATGCTGATCATTTGTTCCTGAAGGCCCAAGTCCAAATTGTGGATGGAAGATAGAGTTTTTAATATTTCAAGAGTCACTTATCAAAACTACGCCGTTTTGATAAGTGGGCTAGGTTACACACCTCAAGGCCCATCCAAACTCTATAAATAAGAGCTTCACGCCCTTGCTAGCCAATGCCTAACCCCCTACACGTTTTAGAGAGAGAGAGAGGCTCCACGACTTGGAGGTGCTCCTTGACTTAGGAGAGCGGCCGTCGCGGCCCGTCGCAGAACCGTCGCGGATTTTGGAGCCTGGATTTGAAGCTTTGTTGTGCGCGTGATCAAGAAGAAGATGTTTAGCTTTCCTGCTATGGTTTTGCTTGTAATCATGCGTGAGTAGTTTTTTAATCTAGGGGGAGCAATGTAGCCCCCTTGTTGCTTGCTTTGTGTTTATGAATATTGGGTTTGGATGATTGAGTTTTGCATGTTTTATGAATCTGTTCTTAATTCTATCTTTGGATGTACACCTTGGTATTCTTAGCCCTAGTCTGGGGGCGGATTGAGATTCATAACTTATTTGTGATTGGTGTGATCATTATCCTTTTGCAAGTATGATTTATTGGCTTTGCATGTTTGTGTGTTTAGATGACCATTCCTGGCATACAACTCTTAAAAGGACCTCAATGACCATTTGTTGTCCTTGGCTTATGTTTAGCATGTTTTCAATCGACAACCCTAATACCATGAACCAGTAGAGATAACATAGGGAGGTGAAATTGTGACCCTAGATGCTTTTAATCCTTGAAACTTAATCCTAAAATCAGTTTACTTTCTTTGTTTATTCAGAAAACCAAATAAAAATTAGATCTTTAGTTTAAAAAAGAAAACTTTTTGCCAAGACATTTTATAGAACAAGAGTAATTGGGTGCTTTGATTTGAGAACTAGAGAACTAAGCTAATCCCTGTGGGTTCGACCCCTTTCTGCTGCTTTATTCTTTTAGTGCAAACTTAGGGAATTTATTATTTTGAAGAGAGATTTAACGACATTAGCTAGCTCTTTTAGAGAGGCTAAAAATCTTGTCTGTCAAATTGGCGCCGTTCCGGGGATTCAACGGTTAACTAGTTTTGAAAATCAACATTGAGTGAAATTGTTTGAATTCCGATCTTGGTGTTTTATTTTGTCTTTTATTTTCTGTTATTTTGTGTTCTTTATTTGTTTATTTTGCATTGTTCGGAGCTGCTGGGTGTGTTCTTGTTGTTGTTTACAGAACATACATCAAGGATTCCTAGTTGTGCATGCAAAGAGAGGAGGATATACAATTTACGCGGGAACCTGAAAGGTTGTTCGGAGCTCGTCAGAGAGCGACTAGGGAAGCGACATGTGAGGCGGAAGAAGCACTACAAGGCTTGGAGCAATCCGTAGGCGATCTGATGGCAGATCTCGGACCGATGGTGGTGCACCACACGAAGGGGCCAATTACAATGGCCAATATCCAGAAGAAGAGGGTAATAGGTTTATGCCCAGGAACCTTCTTAGATTATGCGAGGCCGATGATGTCGGACCATTATTCTCGGGGATTCGGCGGACAAGAGTCCAAGCGAATAGCTCGAGCAAGCCGGCATTGATCAACATGGTGAGCAACAACGCGTTTGGAGGAACAGCCGTGGATGATCCACACCACGATTTGATGAGGTTCTACCAGGTGTGTGACACCATCAAGATCAACAATGTGTCGGAGGAGGCCATAAAGCTAAGGCTTTTCCCTTTCTCTTTAAGGGATAGAGCTCTTGGCTGGTTCAACGACCGCCAACAGGTTCAATCAACACTTGGGAGGAGATGCGGACCAAGTTCATGTCAAAGTACTTCCCTCCTTCCAAGGTGATACAACTAAGAGGAGAGATTAGCAGGTTCAGGCAAGATGAGATGGAGACTCTTCATGAAGCTTGGGAGCGTTTCAAAGACTTAGTGAGAAGATGCCCTGATCATGGAAGGCCCCAGTGGATTCAAATTGAATCTTTCTACACAGGTCTTCAGTCCCATTCACAAGACAAGGTGAATGCATTGCTGGAGGATGCTTGATGAATCTAGAGCCTGACGCAGAAGCAGAGCTCTTGGAGAGGTTGTCATTAGCTGATTGGCGGTGTGGTCTAATGTGCGTACTTCAAAGCCAAGGGAGAAGATTGCTTCAGTTGAAAATTCTTCCAATGATGTGCAAGCACAGATTCAAGCTTTAGTGAAAGGCATGGAAGTATTGGCTCTTAAAGTTGAAGGATCACAAGCTTTACCAGTAGTTGAGCGGGCTGGAGTGGAGCTGAAGAAGCAAATTATGTTGGAGGAAAGGGCTTGTACCTGAAACAACAATTTTATCCTCAACAACAACAACTAGGGTACAACCAGAATC
Organism: Taxillus chinensis; assembly: GCA_023512835.1. Classification (NCBI taxonomy): domain Eukaryota; kingdom Viridiplantae; phylum Streptophyta; class Magnoliopsida; order Santalales; family Loranthaceae; genus Taxillus; species Taxillus chinensis. The sequence continues at coordinate 55,138,746 of CM042090.1, read as the reverse complement.
AGCAAGAATCTCAACCATTTCGGAGAACTCGGAACCGAGGGGGAGATACCTCATTTCAAGACAAATATGTGCCCCCAGGGATGAAGCGAGAATCCGTATGCTACGGATAATTATTTACACCCACCTCCAGGATTCGGCAAAACGAACCTCGGCCGCAACAAGAAAGAGGAAGGGTATATCGAATGTGGATGAGCCAACCAAAAGAGAGGATAGTTTGGAGGAAAGGGTAGTCACCATGGAATCTTCAATGAAGAATATAGAAAAGCTGCTTGTGAGTTTGGCTCGAATGTAAATCAAGGGGTGTCAACCAATACTTTTCCAAGTGACACCGAGGTAAACCCCAAGGAGAGTTGCAAGGCTATCACTCTAAGGAGCGGGAAGACACCGAATGAAGCTGAAGAGCCTAAGAAGAAGGCAATTCCAGAAGAACAAAGCAGACCCTTGGAAGTCGATGACCAAGGAAAATCAGATAAAGCTGAAGAAAGAGTGCAAGAGAAGAAGGACAAGCAGTGAGTCAAGACGGAATAGCCGAAGAACAAAGGCAAGAGCTCAGGCCTACTATGCCATTTCCTCGAGGCTGAGGAACCAGGAGGGTTGAAGAAGAGTATGAGCGCTTCCTGAGTTTGTTCAAGAAGCTTGAGATTAACATTCCATTTGTGGAAGTTTTGGAGCAGATGCCTAGGTACAGAAAATACATCAAAGATTTTGTGACAAAGAAGAGGAAATATGGGGATCATGAGACGGTGGCGATCACTAACGAGGTGAGCAAGTGTTGTTCAACGAGTTTGCCCATCAAGCATAAAGATCCGGGCAGCTTTAATCTCCCTTGTGTGATTGGCAATGCACCGCAGCAGAAGAGCCCTATGTGATTTAGGGGCCAGCATCAATTTGATTTCCTTTGCTTTGTGCAAGCGGCTTGGGCTTAAGGGCATGAAGCCCACTTCCATATCATTGCGGTTCGCAGACCGGTCCACTGGAAGACCTGAAGGAATCATTAAAGATGTGCTAGTTAAAGTGGGCTCCTTCATATTTCCAGCGGATTTTGTTGTTTTGGAGATGGAAGAAGATAGAGGAGTTCAGCTACTCCTTGGAAGACCGTTTCTCGAACGGGTTGTGCATTGATTGATGTTGCTCAAGGGCAGCTAACTCGAGAATTAATGAGGAGACCTTAGTCTTCCACATGGGGAAGGCTCTGCAAGGTCAAGAGGAGGAGGATTGCCTTTGGGTTGAAGACCTTGAGGAATTGGTGGAAGATTACTTGGCGTAAGAAATTACCACCACCAATGATAAAGCCCTTCAGCTTATAGAAGCTCAACAAGATGAAGAGATGTACTTGACATTGAGGAAGATGAGCAAACTACAAACTCTTTGGAGCAAGCCGAGGAGGAGAAAGAAAATGACGTGCATCCAGCTCCGAATCAAGGAGCTGCCTGGACACCTAAGGTATGAATTTCTAGACTCTACAAATCAATTCCCTGTTATTGTTGCTTCTAATTTGAATGATGTGGAGTGTACTCAATTGTTAGAAGTCCTTAGGAAACACAAAAAGGCCTTAGGATGGAACATTGAAGACATTAGGGGTATTAGTCCAGGGATTTGCATGCATAAGATTTTGATGAATGATGATTTTAAACCCATCACTGAAAGACAAAGAAGATTAAACCTGCTATGAAAGAAGTTGTTAGAAAAGAAATTTTAAAATGGAAAAATGCGGGTATAATTTATGCTATTTCAGATAGTGAGTGGGTGAGTCCATTGCATGTTGTGCCCAAGAAAGGGGGCATGACCGTGATTAAGAATGAGAAAAATGAATTGATTCCATCTCGCACTGTGACGGGGTGGAGAGTGTGTGTTGACTATAGGAAGCTGAACAAGGCCACTAGGAAGGATCATTTTCCTCTTCCTTTCATTGACCAAATGTTGGATAGGTTAGCCGGCTATAGTCACTACCGCTTTTTAGATGGCTATTCCGGGTATAATCAGATCATGGTTAAGCCCGAGGACCAAGAAAAGACCACCTTCACGTGCCCTTTTGGCACATTTGCATTTAGGAGAATGCCATTTGGGCTTTGTAATGCCCCTGCCACCTTTCAAAGGTGTATGATGGCTATTTTTCAGGGTTTGGTTGAGGAGATCATGGAGGTCTTCGTGGATGACTTCTCGGTGTTTGGTTCCTCCTACCAACAGTGCTTGAAAAATCTAGATGTGGTCTTAGAGAGATGTGAGGAGAAGGAACTAGTCCTAAATTGGGAGAAATGCCATTTCATGGTACCAGAGGGGATAGTTCTAGGGCACAAGGTGTCCGCACATGGTTTGGAGGTAGACAAGGCAAAAATCTCCACTATTGAGACTCGCCACCTCCAACTAATGAAAAAGGAGTGAGAAGTTTCCTTGGCCATGCTGGCTTTTATAGGAGATTCATTAAGGACTTCTCAAAAATTGCAAAACCCATGAGTAGGTTGTTAGAAAAAGACACAAGCTTTGAGTTTAATGAAGATTGCTTAGAAGCTTTTAACATCCTCAAGGGTAAGTTAGTCACCGCACCTGTTATAGTTACACCCGATTGGGCTCAACCTTTTGAGCTAATGTGTGATGCGAGTGATTATCTTGTGGGGGTAGTCTTAGGGCAAAGGCGAGAAAAGGTGTTTAGGGTCATTTACTATGCTAGTAAAACCTTAGATGATGCTCACGTAACTATACCACCACCGAGAAAGAATTGCTAGCCGTGGTTTATGGTCGCAACAAGTTTAGACCCTACCTTTTGGGGTCTAAAGTCATTGTTTATACTGATCATGCTGCATTGAAATATTTGTTTGCTAAAAAAGAAACCAAGCCACGCTTGATTAGATGGGTTCTCCTCTTACAGGAATTCGACCTTGAAATTAGAGACACAAAGGGAGCCCTAAATACTGTGGCTGATCACCTTTCCCGTGTGGAGAATGCACCTAATTCTCTACCCATTGTAGATGACTTTCCTGATGAGAAGTTGTTTGAGGTGCATCATCTTCCTTGGTTTGCTGACATAGCAAATTATTTAGCCACTGGGTTCATACCCAAGCAGTTAGACTACCACCAGAAAAAGAAATTGGTAGTGGATGCTAGGAAATACATTTGGGAAGACCCAATTCTTTATAGGAGGTGTCCAGACCAAATCATAAGAAAGTGTGTCCTTGAGGAGGAGGTAGATGACATAATTCATCATTGTCATGCATCACATTATGGGGGGCCACTTTGGGGTGCAAAGAACTGTGGCTAAGATCATGCAAGTGTGGCTTTTATTGGCCTCACATGGTGAAAGACACCTATGTCTACATCAAAAAGTGTGATAGATGTCAAAGGGTAGGTGGTCTATCTAGGAAAAATGAGATGCCATTAACCGGAATTCTTCCAGTTGAAATTTTTGACATTTGGGGGATTGACTTCATGGGGCCATTCCCCCAATTCCGATGGGTATTCATACATTTTGCTTGCTGTGGATTATGTGTCTAAGTGGGTAGAAGCTATTCCTACTAGAGTGAATGATGCTAGGGTTGTGACTCACTTCCTTACTAGGAACATCTTTAGCCGTTTTGGGACACCAAGGGCTATAATCAAGTGATGAGGGTAGTCATTTCGCAATAAATTGTTTGATAAATTATTGAACAAGTATGGTGTCACTCATAGGAAGTCTTTAGCTTACCACCCACAAGCTAATGGACAAGCAGAAGTGTCCAACCGAGAGATTAAGGCCATTTTAGAGAAAACTGTTGGAGCCAATAGGAAAGATTGGTCTCAAAGGCTTGATGAAGCCTTATGGGCATATAGGACAGCTTACAAAACTCCCATTGGGATGTCACCTTACCGTATTCTATATGGTAAGGCATGTCACTTGCCTGTGGAACTAGAACACAAGGCTCATTGGGCCTTGAAGAAGTTAAATTTCAACCCACAAGAGATCAAGGAGCTTAGGATGACTCAATTAATTGAGTTAGATGAGCTTAGGTTGGATGCCTATGATAGTGCTAAATTTTACAAAGAAAGAACTAAGAAATGGCATGATAGGCAACTTAACAATGAACCTTTAACCTTAGGACAGAAAGTTCTTCTATTTAACACAAGGTTGAGGTTATTTCCTGGCAAATTAAGGTCCAAGTGGATGGGACCTTTTGTGATAGTTGATAAGAAGTCATATGGGAGCTTTGAGCTCCAAGCTGTAGATGGCCAGAAATTTTGGGTGAATGGCAATAGGCTGAAACCATACTTTGATTCAACTCAGAGGGAGATAGTTGATTCCCTCTCTTTCACCATTGCATGACCATAATCGAAAGTCTAGCTACAGACTTTAAATAAAGCGCTGGTTGGGAGGCAACCCAATGTTTATTGCTATGTTTTATTTTATGTTATTTTCTTTTATTTGTTTTATTCAATAAATTGTTTGCAAGCTAACCATCAGGCAGAGACTTTGTTCCTTTCTTAGCTAACTATGTGCAGGATGAGCAAATTATTGGGTCCTGAACTTGTGGAATTATTTTTAAAGTCAAAGTCAAGGAGCAAGGAGCAAGTGAAGCCCAAAAGTGTATGAAGATGGGCTCAAACAATTCACGTGCAAGACTTAAAGATGGTCCATAATGCATAAGCAACTCGGTGGAGAAATTTGGGCCAGGTTGGGCCTGAACGTGATTTTGCACGTGAATTACCCAATTCACGTGCACCTCCTTTTGAGTCAGTAACTTTTGGAATGGTAGATGAGGACCATGTGATTCACGTTTACTCTTGCACGTGAATTTCTAGCTGTCATATGGAGGCCCAAAAATGCAAAATACCGATTTTAGCCCTCCTAGAAGCTTCCTACAATTCACGTGCAGAAGGGACTATTGCTTGCCAGCTCAAGATGGACCCACCACCAAAGTTTGGGACGATTCTGACCTGCACGCCAATTCAGCCAATTCACGTGCGAGAGGCTATTTTGGTCGAACACTCGAAAAGTTAGGGGCACGTGTATCACGCCAATTGGAGCATCTTTCCTTCGCACGCTATATAAAGGGAGGCCATCTTCAAAGGCTTCCACACCAAAATCACTCCAGATCCGAGTATTAGAGAAACTCTGCCCTTTTGCTCTCTTGCTCTTGAGTTTTCTGCTCTTTGTTCTTATTTTCTCATTCCAAAGATGGTGCGCACAAGGAGGACTGGCCAGGAGGAGGTGCACTCACCTAGTGCTGATAGCCAAGCTGAGGAGGAGATACTCTTGGGGCATGCTCTTGACATGCAGGCTTTGGAGGCTTCGAGCCGGGCTGGGCTAGAGAGGTGGCTGTTAAAATTCAAACTCGGGATTACAAAGGTTAGTATCGCCAGCCAGCTATTTCTTATTCTGCCCTATAAGACTTCTATGCATCCGTCTCTGGGAGTGAGGATGAACCGATAGGGGTTGTGCAAGGGGTTTATGTCGGAATAACCCCCTGATATTATTAGAAATTGCTTTAACCTCCCCGAACCCCAGTGGTAGCTTCCCTCGGCTAAGCCTAGGAGAATTTGGTACCGCATGTAACTATGCTAGAAAATTTCAAAGTCGAAGGCAGTATACCAAGAATGGTTTTGTTGGAAAATTTAGATGCCTAGCTTACCTGGTAGGGAAATGCTTATTGATTCAGACCAGTGGGCTAGATAGTGTGCCTAAGCCACACCTGGAGTTCATGTATAGCATTGATCATATGCTAAATGTGGATTGGGCCACTACCATTTTTAAATGGTGGAAGAAAAACTCATCCAAGCGGATAAATGGCAGAATTTTGTGTGTGATATTTCAAAGCATGCCCGCTTTGCAATTTTCCTCCATGGAGAGCATTACTTTTCCTTCTCACCTGGGTGTTAAGAGTATTGCAAGTGAAGGAGGTTTGGGGGTCAGCACCAGAGGTCATTGGGCAACCAATGTTCCTCCTCCATCACAGCCTGCTAGGCACAGTGTTCATGTGGAGCGATCCACGGACTTTGCAAGGGAGACTTCTCCTCATTTGGATCAAAGGAAGCAGACTTTATACAGACTCACTGCCATGTACATGCAGTTCAATGTACACAAAGAAGACATTTTCAATTTCTTTCAAGGCATTAGTGGGCAGGTGGTGAGTGAAGTGGAGGTAATCAATTGGGCAGTCACTAATGGGCACATCACTAATGCCCAATTTGAAGAATTAATGGCCCTCATCTCTGGAGACCAACAAGCTACTTCACAACCTAGAACCAGAGCATGGGAGGCCCCAGATGTAGCTACTCATGCATCACCTAGAGCATGGGAGGCCCGAGAAGCTCCTCCTGCTGCATCTATCGAAGCTTGGAGGCAAGAAACACAGCAGCTCAGGGAGGCCAATGCCAGAACCCAGCGCGAGGTGGAAGCCCTGAGGAAGGACAATAAAGAAGTCAAAGGCCTCCTAGGCAAAAACTGGAAGGCTTTGAGCAAGAGGAAAGCCTCAAAACGTTCTCCTATAGTGGAGATATCGATGAAGAACCCTCTCCATCCCCCCGAAGATGCTTATCCAGCCCCGGTGGATCCACCTCAACCACAATCTTCGGCCTAGGCCACCCCATTATCATCCAGAGGAGGCAGAGCCAGCAACAGGGTATTCACCCTTCCAACCTCAAGAGGAGGCAGAGCCAGCAACAGGGTATTCACCCTTCCAACCTCAAGAGGAGGCAGAGCCAGTAGCAGGGTATTCACCCTTCCAGCCTTTTATAGATCCTGCATATTCTCAGGCCCTGGTGCCTGCTATACTTCCAGTATCTTGGGGTGCATACATGCCCGCTGAACCCGAAGATCTACTTGGCCCTCCTGTTCATTTACTCATTAATCCGCCTTTATCGTCCAAGAGAGCCAAGCAAAGATTTGAAGAATTCATCAATTCCACAGTCATAGGGCTCGATTTATACGGGATAATGATATCTTCACTCCTTTTAGCTTGAAGAGGATCTCAGAGAATGAATATCTCTATGCCGACGAGATAGACCTCTTCTGCAGGACCATGTGGTATGTAGTGGAGGCCGAGCCTCATAATTACCCCTTAGCTGGGTACACTTCCATCATGCTGTGTGAGCTTTTCAATCAACCCTTGTCCGAAGAGGTGTGGCGCCAACGCATTAATGGAGAGAATGAAGGGCACCGCCCTTGGCATGGTATGCATGAGGTGCCGATTCCGGTGCACATTGACCGCCACTATGTACTTGTCCGTGTGAATCGGATATAGGCCATGCCGTGCTATATGATCCAAGCCAAGGCGAAGGGTTTGCTAGACGGAAAAAGACAGTTAGTGCATGGGTTCATCAAACGCATGAAAGTGGCAATGATCAAAGAAGGCTTGTTGGCGGACAAGCTCCCTCTTATTCACTACAATGAAATGCAAATTCCCCAACAACTGACCAATTCAGTGTGGGATCTTTGTTTGCTACTACATGATGGGTATTCGCAAGGGAAGGAAAATTGGGAAGTGCGCGGCAAGACGTCGGCCGACTTTGTGGCTCGGTGCGACGAATGGTGGCCAATGTCATCTACTATTACAGTGTGCCAAACCAGGGGTAACTGTTTTTCCTACTCCTTCTTTTACGCCATGCGGACATAGCATATTTTAAGTGTGGTGTATGGGAGTGACTTGAGCCACTTGCTTGTCTTTTATGTTGTGATTGCATGTTTTATTTAAAAAAAAAAAAAAAAAAAAAAAAAAAAAATGTTTTTAGTTGCATGATTGTTTGAGTTGTTTGCTTGAATGATTTGTTTGTGGAGACATGGATATTAAGTATGCAATTTTGGCTTAAAATTTAATTTTTATGCCACATTAGTATCATGTTGTGATAAGGGTGTTAAAGTAGTTAAAATGTGCTCTGAATTAGTTTGATCATGTCTTTATCTTTTGAATGATATCACCATGTTTTTGGAGCTGAGTTTTGAATATTAGCTGAGCATGAAATGCTATGATAGACCTAAGTAACCCTTAAAGTTGAGTGAAAAAGAAATGAAAAATGAGAACAGCTTCTTTTTAGCCCTTGAGTGCCATTTAAAGGGTATGGGTAATAGTTTAATTGCTACTCTTCTTGCATTCAACATTGGTTATTTAATGGTAGGAGTCAAGTAAGCATGTGATTACTTATTAGTGCTCAGTGTTTGGTGTTTAGTTAGGATGCAAGACCTCTAAGTCACTGTGACTGTCTTTGCATTCTTTTCTTTATTGTTTGATATTATTGGAAAAGGCTGTGATGCACATTGTGGAAAAAGCCCATCACATTTTGAAAAGGAGTTTGCATTAAAAAAAATCAGTCTTATTTATGTGTTATGTGACTAAAAAAAAGAGTGAATAATCCATCAAGGGAGAGCATAAAATGCAACCTTGTAAGGTTATTACTTAAAAAAAAAAAGAAAGAAAGAAAAAGAAAGATTCAGAATAAAAGCCACAATGGCTTGATGTTTATGTGTGATTGTTTAGATTTGTGAAGCCACATTGGCTGAATTGTGTTTTGTTTTGAGAGTGTTGAGCTTAATTCTCTGGCTCATGTTTTGTTTATTCAGTTATTAGAATAGAGTGTGAGTTTATTGAGTTAGTAGACTAGAGTGTGAGTTCAAATAAAGTAGAATAGAGAGTGTGTTTTCTTTGATGAGCACAATAGGGAACTCTCACGATTGCCTGGCAAGTACTTAATCAATAGCTGATGGCGAGTGTAGAGATAGAGTTTTCCATCCATTGTTCATTGATAGGTATTGGGGCTTGAGAATTATTATATTTGAGTGAGGCTGCTTATCCTTGGTAAGAACTTAAAGGGAAACTAGGTGCTATTTTATCATGGAATGCTTGCTCATATCTGAAATTTAAGTGGAGATATTGCATGGTTGTTGGACTAGGGATATGGACATGAATGAACTAAGTTATGACTCATTTTGATGCTTAAATTCCCATTTCATCATGATAGAGTTGCATGCTTAGGAAACCATGATTCTCCTTGATTGTTATTTTCTTTTTCTTCCGTTTGACTACGTGTTCATTTTATTTTTGCATGCTTGTATGTTTTTGCTTGAGGACAAGCAATGGTTCAAGTGTGGTGTATTTGATAACGTGCATTTTATGCCGTTATTCTAGTATTTATTTAGGATGTTTAAGAGCATGATTAGAGCCTTATTGCCTCATATTTCATATATATTTGCTCTAACCCCTAGGAAGATACTATTTGCAAATACATGCGTTTTTAAGCTGTTTTGGCAGATTTTGTACCTCACTTTTGACATAGTAGATGGCTTCAAACAATTGGCGTGCAAGAACAAAAGTTTCTTAGAATGATGTCATCTACCTACCACAGAAATTTTAGAGCATTTGGAGCTGAACGTGAATTCACCCAATTCACGTGCAAGCCTATTTTTGCCTCTCAGGCCTCTACAAGATGCAAGGAAGCTTGGGGAGAAGTTTGAGCTGATTTGGAGGTGCACGTGAATTCACCATATCACGTGCAAATTGGCGTGCAGAGATATTTTTGGACCGATCCAATCGTTTTTCCATGCTGATCATTTGTTCCTGAAGGCCCAAGTCCAAATTGTGGATGGAAGATAGAGTTTTTAATATTTCGAGAGTCACTTATCAAAACTACGCCGTTTTGATAAGTGGGCTAGGTTACACACCTCAAGGCCCATCCAAACTCTATAAATAAGAGCTTCACGCCCCTTGCTAGCCAATGCCTAACCCCCCTACACGTTTTAGAGAGAGAGAGAGGCTCCACGACTTGGAGGTGCTCCTTGACCTAGGAGAGCAGCCGTGCAGCCGTCGCCGGCAGAGCAGCCGTCGCGGATTTTGGAGCCTGGATTTGAAGCTTTGTGCGCGTGATCAAGAAGAAGATGTTTAGCTTTTCTGCTATGGTTTTGCTTGTAATCATGCGTGAGTAGTTTTTTAATCTAGGGGAGCAATGTAGCCCCCTTGTTGCTTTGCTGTGTTTATGAATATTGGGTTTGGATGATTGAGTTTTGTATGTTTTATGAATCTGTTCTTAATTCTATCTTTGGATGTACACCTTGGTATTCTTAGCCCTAGTCTGGGGCGGATTGAGATTCATAACTTATTTGTGATTGGTGTGATCATTATCCTTTTGCAAGTATGATTTATTGGCTTTGCATGTTTGTGTGTTTAGATGACCATTCTGGCATACAACTCTTAAAAGGACCTCAATGACCATTTGTTGTCCTTGGCTTATGTTTAGCATGTTTTCAATCAGACAACCCTAATACCATGAACCAATAGAGATAACATAGGGAGGTGAATTGTGACCCTAGATGCTTTTAATCCTTGAAACTTAATCCTAAAATCAGTTTACTTTCTTTGTTTATTCAGAAAACCAAATAAAAATTAGATCTTTAGTTTAAAAAAGAAAACTTTTTGCCAAGACATTTTATAGAACAAGAGTAATTGGGTGCTTTGATTTGAGAACTAGAGAACTAAGCTAATCCCTGTGGGTTCGACCCCTTTCTTGCTGCTATTCTTTTAGTGCAAACTTAGGGAATTTATTATTTTGAAGAGAGATTTAACGACATTAGCTAGCTCTTTTAGAGAGGCTAAAAATCTTGTCTGTCAAAGATCCATTTTCTGCTCCATGGAAGTGGAGGAGTTAGTGAGAGCGGAGAGGAGTTGGGCGCCGAGGGCATCAACTTTGGCAGCGATGGCGGAAATTTGGGCGCTTTGAGCTTGGGCATGGCGGTCTAGCTGAGCGGAAAGCACAGCATCGGAGTGGACCGTGCCAAAAGAGGCACGCCCAAGTACTAACTCTGGAGCTTTGGAGGACTCCCCCGCATGAACAGGAGCAGGAGTGCGGTGGGCAGAGGAGTCCAGAGGAGCATCGAGCAGCAGGAGCATCCGGAGCATCAGAGGCATCCGGAGCTTCGGAGGCATCCGGAGCATTGGAGGCATCCGGAGCAAGAGACCCGCTTTGACCAGACAAGTCAACCACGGGAATCGCGGCGGCAGGAGAAGAGGGTCCAGCCTTAGCAGTAGAAGGACTTCGGGTAGCAGGGACTGGGCCGGAGGGTGTAGGGAACGACACATTAGAAATGGCAGCCGGCGTAAGAAAGCCGTGGTCCAGATTCCAGATGATCATGGTCTCCGGGGATTGGGTATTGCGTGTGAAAAACACCCGGAGATCGGTGTCAGGAATGGAGGAGGTGTGGGCTAGGCTGAAACGGAGCCAGAGGTCCGTTAAGGTGCCGGTGGAGAGACGGTCAAGGTAATCTCGGGGTTGAGGTAGAGGAGGCAAGGGGGCTTCCGGAGAAGCAGCCGGGACATCAGCAGTGGCGACGGCAACAAGGGAAACGAGACAGCGTCAAATCGGGCGAAATGGTTCGGACGTAGATGCCGGAAGACAATGCTGAGGATGCGCCCGAAGGAATGGTTTTTGGAACCATTCTGCAGCAAACGAAATAAGAACATCCCCCAATCCATCGGAAGACCTTCAAAAACGCCGTACATGGCCAGTAGAAGATCGTACGGAACTGAGTCCAGGGCTAATGTGCGAGCCAGTAGGCATCGACTTAGAATAGTCGCCATACATCGATAGCGACCCTGGAAGGATTTCATCTTGTATTCCTTCCCCTTCTTCGTGCAACCCATAGAAGCCGCCATTGGATCGGCATCCGGACGCTGTGGTTCACTAAGAGGTAGGTGGAGAGCAGCGCGGAGAACAACCGGAGTGATGATGATGGATTCACCGCGGACATAAGAGGTTATGGAATCGGTGGTGCAGTGAATCCGTTGGTAAAACTCAAGAATGTCATCGATAAGAAGAGCGACGGGATTGGAGACCAGGTTGAGTATGTGCGAGGCTTCAAGAAGAGGGCGAAGCTGGTAAAACCAATCCGGAGGATCAGAAATAGCATTCCAATCAACTAGATGGCCAGGATTAACGCCGGAGAGAAAGATTCTGGGTGCCATTGCAGATTTGATGGGAAGGAAAAGAGGAAAGGTGAGGTCTTGACAGTAGAAGGAGCAACGAGAGGGTTAGGGATTTGAAATGAGCAATACTCGTGCTTCGCAGGAATGATTAGAACATATAAGACCGAGTCCGCAAATGTCAGCGGGTCTAGGAATGTGTGAGTGAGGTAGGGACCCGCGCGACATGCTGATGTCATTTGTCTGGATATCGAGGCGTCTCCGAATAAAACGATGTTGTGGAGACTGCATGACCAAGTAGAGATTATAACTGGTTGCCATCCAGAGAGGTGTGTGTGCAACCCGAGATATGCATTTAATGAATCATCATTATTCCTCCTCAAAAGCATGCGACATATGAGTATACGTGGATTGTCACAATTGAACAAAGTCAGGAGTCCGGAGGAAAGAGCCGACACTCATCCGGAGTTAATAATATTCGTGAAAGAGTATCTGAATGAATAATGGACCTTGTCCGTCGTAAACAGAGTTTAGTGAGAAAGTAGAGTAGATTCCTTTGCAGTCAATAAGTCGAAGAGAAGAGAAGTACCACAACACTTCAAATCCGAGACTATGGACTGAATTTATCAATACGGTTGCAAAGAAAATCTGAACCTGTAGCTAAATAAAGATATACTGAAAGTACAAAAGCTTAACAGGCAAGGATTAGTCCGGAGAAGAGAAGATAATCAGTGAAAAACAACATAATCCGAACTAATAAGAAACAGAACTCATGCATGGCTAAGAATGTAGTAGACGTATGCAATGTGAAAGTGATCAATATTACGGAATCAGGGCATATGTCAGATAGCAATACACAGGTTCATATAGGTCAACATAGCGAAACCGTCTTGCTGAACAGCGTAGCTAAGATTAATTACAGAGCATATGATTTGGCTTCATTAGGATTCATAAGTGAGCAATGATAAAGCGAACACATATCAAAAGAAAGCAGATGATTAGTCGATTAAAATGCATGGTTGAAGAAGAAAATACATCCAAACATGCCACTTTTTCGATTTAAAACAACATGTCCAGTCAAATCCGGAAGTAAAAGTTTAGAGGAGGGAGAATCCGAGACATATTAGGGGTTCATTGCTGCTCCCCCGTAGATCATTTAATCCTCTCAATGAAAGGCTCCCCCTCAGATAGACGGCAAGAAAGGTCATGAGACATATACGGGGGGTATTCCTGAATAATATATAAAGCATTTTCTCCCCGTAGATTGTGCAATCCTCTCGGTTGACCGTTCCGATTTGTAGTTCAAGCACCGTCTATCTTATTAGAAAACTATACTTCAGAAGCTGATCAGACTGCGTTTGAGTATTCATCCACCAGGCATTCCAAGCTAACCCATTTCACTTCTTCAACTATGCATGTTAATAGAGTAATCTAAATGAACATGCTTTTGTCATGTGGTGATTAACGGAAGTTAAGATCATGAACCCGAAAGAGGTAAATCATATAAACTGTAATTATGTTAGCTTTAAACGACTTGATCGGGAAACGCAAGCATCCTCCCAATATGAGGCTGAGATTAATATCGAAACATGAAACCGTTAAACAAGAAGTATGATCAGCAAGACGATCGGTGAGTTTCTACTACTTTCAGTGAACGTACAATGCATGGTTTGTGAGTAAATATCTTGTTGGGTAATTCAAATGAGAAACAATGCAGAGAAGTCGAGCATACCTAATCGGAAGAGTAGTTCAGAAAACCTCGCATCAGGTAGGGGCTTTGTAAGTATGTCGCTAATTGATCTTCGGTGGCAACATGTTCCAATGAAATATGCTTTTTGAGAACATGATCGCGTATGAAGTGATACCTGACCTCAATGTGCTTCGTCTTAGGATGCATGACAGGATTGTTGCTGATGGCAATTGCACTAGTGTTGTCACAAGAAAGTGGAATAGAGGACATGTCGAATCCGTAGTCAGTAAGTTGACTTTGCATCCAAAGTAGCTGTGCGCAAGCAACTTCCGGCAACTATATATTCCGCCTCAACGATGAGGTTGATACTCGAATCTGCTTCTTACGAACCATGAGATCAATCTATTTCCAAGAAACCGACACGTACCGCTTGTGCTTTTCTGTCGATGCGACATCCAGCGAAGTCGGCATCGAGTACCCGGATAAGGTGAAGTTGGACTCCTTTGGGTACCGAGTCCCAAATTCATCGTCCCTTTGAGATACCTTAATATCCGTTTTACATGAAGCATATGTGACTCCTTGGGATTCGCCTGGTATCGTGCACAAATGCAAGTTGCAAACATAATGTGGGGCGACTTGTCAGTAAGATACAAGCAAGGATCCGATCATCCCTCGTAGTCGGTCACATTTCTCGATATGCCGTCCACATCCGGATCTAACTTGGCACCGACAGGCATGGGAGTTTTGACGGGAGATGAACCTTCCATACCAAACTTCTTAATAAGATCGCGAGTGTACTTAGCCTGATTAATGAAGATTCCTTCCTTTAATTGTTTGACTTCAATTCCAAGGAAGTAGGACAGTTCTCCCATCATGCTCATTTCAAACTTGCCTGTCATCAACTTAGCAAACTCTTCACAAAGCTTCGGATTCGTTGATCCGAAAATGATATCATCCACGTATATTTGTACGATTAGAGTGTGTCCTTTCTCTTTTCGTAGAAAGAGGGTGGTGTCTATCTTCCCTTTTTGGAAGTTATGAGCAAGTAGGAATTCTGACAGTGTGTCGTACCAGGCTCTTGGAGCTTGCTTCAAACCATATAGAGCTTTCGAAGTTTGTAGACAAGATGTCCTGCCTTAGGTTCAATGAAGCCGGGAGGTTGTTCAACATACACCTCCTCTTGAAGGTCTCCATTCAGGAATGCGCTCTTGACGTCCATTTGATAAACTATAAAGTTTTCATATGAAGCATACGCCAGAAACATACGGATTGCCTCAAGTCTTGCGACCGGAGCAAAGGTTTCATCATAATCTATTCCTTCTTCTTGACGATATCCTTTGGCTACCAGTCTGGCTTTGTTCCGGATTACTATTCCATCCGTATCAAGCTTGTTCCGGAACACCCATTTAACGCCAATGACTTGCTGAGACTTAGGCCTTGGTACTAAGGTCCACACATTATTTCTCTTAAATTGATTCAGCTCTTCTTGCATGGCTTCTATCCAATTCGAATCTTGAAGAGCTTCATCTACCACCTTTGGTTCTATTTGAGATAGAAAGCACGAGTAAAGACTCATGTTTGAGGTGGCTGCTCTTGTTCTTACACCAATAGTAGGATCACCAATCACTTGATCTGAGGGATGGTTTCGGGTCCATCTATAATTCTGTGCATGTGTTGGTTGATCTTGAACAATTCGAAGCTCTTCCAGATTGGGTGGTTCAATTGTATCGACTGGTTGAGCTTCGTCCGGAGTAGATGTTTCCGTGTTGAGAGGTACGGATGAACTAGTTGGCTCTTCAACACTGTTTCTTCCAGTGTTAACTAGTCCGGACGGACTTGAAGGTGCTCCGGAATTTTGTGTATCCGTAGGAGTATGTCCGGAGCTAAATGGTAGTCCTGAGTCAGAGTCATCCGTAGCATCATCCATAAAATTTCGTTGTGTTTCGCTGATGCCACGTGGTTGGTCAGGATATGTAACAGGAATATTCATAAACTTCGAGTAATCGACGTTGCTGTCCATGACCTGCATATTGGAATTTGAAGAACCGACTTTTGACCAAACGAGATTAGCTTCATCAAAGGTTACATGGATAGATTCTTCAACTTTAAAAAGTTTTCTATTGAAGACCCGATAAGCCTTGCTATGAAGTGAGTACCCGACAAAAATTCCATCATCAGATTTTGGTTCAAATTTATTCCGGGTCTCTTTGCCATTTATCAGGATATAGCAAGTACACCCAAAAGCTCGAAATGTGAAATTGAAGGTTTTCGTCCTCTCCACATCTCATAGGGTGTTTTCATGGTAGATTTATTTATTAGAGTTATGTTCTGAACATAGCAGCGGTGGACACAGCTTCAGCCCATAGAGCGAGAGGAAGCGTTGCCCTCGCTAACATGGATCTACCAGCTTCAACTAAAGTTCGATTCTTGCGCTCGGCTACCCCATTTTGTTGTGGGGTTCTGGGGAGCAGAGAAGTCATCTTTGTATGCCCTGTTCGGAACAATATGATCTCATTTCTGAAAAATCAAATTCTGTACCATGATCACTCCGATGCATTTAATGCTCGGTCCTTGTGAGTTGCTTATCCGGTTGAAGAGAGCTACAAGATGTTCAAAAGTTTGATCCTTTGATTTCAGGAACATCACCCATGTGTATCTGGTGAAATCATCGATAACCACAAGGGTATATCTCACACCAGCTAGTGATGAAACAGATATATGACCACATAGGTCCATATGAAGAAGTTGTAGAGGAGCAGTTATTGAGTTAACTGATTTGCTCTTAAAGCTGTGTTTGGTCTGTTTACCAAGTTAGCATTCTCGACAGAGAGTGTCTCTGGAGAACTTGAGTTTGGGTAGACCAGTGACAAGATCAAGTGACGCTAATTTAGACATAGTCTTAAAGTTTAAATGTGCGCATCGCTTGTGCCATAACCAACTATCTTCATCTGTTGCTTTTTTGAGGAAGCATACAGGGTCAGAAGAATTATTTCTTAAGACCACTGAGTATATGTCCCCATCTCTTGATCCGTATAATTTAACATCTCCGGATAAGTTTTCTCTATCAGACTGGTGTTGGACAAAAAGGAAACAGTAAATCCTTTGTCACAAAGCTTACTGACACTTAGCAAGTTATGCTTTAAACCTTCGACTAGTGCAACTTTAGTGATTGATACACAGCCGTTAGTTAAAGTGCCATACCCGACAGTCTTACCTTTGCTGTTGTCGCCATATGAAACGGATGGACCTTGTTTATCATTAACTTCTACAAGCGAGTCCGATCACCCGTCATATGTCCGGAGCATCCACCGTCAAGGATCCACTTGCTTTGATTGATCTTTAACTTCAAGTGATCCGGCAATGCATTCCAGGAGATGCTCCTGAAAGACAACGGTTTACACTTTTGGTGCCCAAACTTGTTTTGGGCGGTTAGAGAGAGCACGAGATTGTCAACATTTACGGATTTGAATTTGTTAGGACTCTTAGCTTTCCAAGTTGATATTAACTTGTTAGTTTCAGCTGCTTCTCTTATTTGGGTTTTCTTGGGAGAGACACTCCTTTTAGATTTAGATTTTGTTTTCCTCGAAGAACCCCTTTTATAAAACTGATTTTTATTGGATTGAAATTGATTACAAAGCCAGCTATCAGATAGACTCCAACATTCATAGTGATAATGACCCATTTCCCTACAGATGGAACAGACACTATAATGTGAAGTACAAACAGGGGATACAGGTCTCTTAGTTTTTACAGATTTTCTACTCTGTTCCCTGTGGCCTAATCCATTACGTTTGGGTGACGCGCTCTTGGCCCTAATTGCATCAGCCTTAGCCTTGTCTTTCTTTTTGGGTGCTACGCTTTGGCTTTAACTCCAAAGACCTTCCTTCATCTTTAGTTACGGGTGCTACTGGTTCGGGAAGCGCAGTAACAACCTCTGCTCCACAGTCATAAACTATGGTGCCACCTGAAATGAAACCATCCAACGGTTTAGATGTACTAACAGGATATAAGTTGGTTAGTTTAGGAGTGAAATCCGGAGGACACTCAGTAGCTTGAGCTATGGAAGTTGATGGTTCGGAACCTAGGCCAGGTTTGACTCGGATGTCGTCAGGATCAGTCCTAAAGGTAGAGGCTATTTCCCCGGATTTTAGCCACTTACGATTTATTTCCTTTTCCTGTTCCAGTTCATTCTCGAGTCTTTTTACTATAACTTTTAGGCCTGAGAGATTGGTATTTAACAAATGATTTTCAGCTCTTAGATCATGATACCAAGCTTCTTTTCCTCTGAAGTCAGTGACGTCCTTTTCGAGTCTATTAATAGTAAATTCAAGACGTTTATTCTGACTTTCCATATCTTTGTACATTTGAGTAATTATTAGTCTCTCATTCTTTTCATGATCACATGCAGTAGTAAGAGATTCTAATTTACTCAGGAGGTCAGAGATAGAAGGTACCTCAGTATTTGCCATGAGGCAGACGTTCGGCTTAGTGGTCGGCTCATCATCTGAGGATTCCTCCTCTTCTTCCGAGCCACTCATGTATTTTGTCACGAGCGCCTTCCTCTTGCTCTTCCTGTTATCTGAGGTGGAGCGGCGAGGAGTTACCTTGTCACTTTTCTCGGCCACTTTTGTTTTGGACCTGCATTCCTTGGCCCAGTGACCGGTTTTCCCACGGTTGAAACATTCCTGGGAACCGGACTCCGGTCGCTCCTTCCTTTGGAACGTTGATGATGAGCGTCTTCTGATCCCTTTTCGCTTTTCCGTAGGAATCGCTCAAAGGATTTGACAAGAAGGGCTATCTCCTCCTCCTCGTCGAATCAGAATTGTCGGATACGTCCGTATCATCATTCCTCAGTATGTTTAGACATTCTGTAGCTTTGAGAGCTACCCCCTTTTCTTTCCGAGCTAATTTCTAATCTTTGTCAGAGTACTTAAACCTGACTTCGTGAGTCCACAGCTCTCCATACGGTTCTTCAAGGGGAACATACCGCGGCTTTTGTCGATTGCATCTGGAGTTGTTTGGAGTAGTAGCGATCCGGCAAGGAGCGAAAGAACTTGTCATTGATCTGGGATTGAGAATAGTGCTCATTGATAGTCTTCAGTTCAAGAATGAGCTTGCCGAATCTCCGATAGATGCTTTCAAGTGATTCGCCCGGTTTATGATTAAAACTCTCAAAGTTCTATCTCGAGAGTGCAGATCACATTCTCGTATCCTGGGACCGACTCCCCTCATAGAGGATTGTCGTTTGTCCCAAACGGCTTTTCTTTGTCGTGCAGCCCCTGGACGTCTGTGAAAGCCTCGGAATCCAAAGACGATGTAACATAAGCCGAGCCTTTTCACTAGCGCCCGCCAGGCTCTCTCATTGTTGGTAAGTTCAAGATCTGTCTTTGGCCTCCTAACTCCATGTTCTCCGATAGTCATCGGAATTGGAATCTCCTGATGAAGACATGGCCACATAAGATGATCATGGCATACCATAAACATCTTCATGCGAGCTTTCCACCTGGGAGAAAAGCTCGGGTGTGAATTTGGGCGGTTTCGTTAAAGTAAAACCAGAACTCCGTGGTTGAGAAGCGGCGGCAGCAGGTTGAGGTGGGTCGACATTTTCACCTCTCGCTTCGATTCGGGACGGGCTCCTGTGCACCTCCGGAGTTAAGGCGAGTGTTGAATGCATCCGCTTTCTTCGGCCATTTTCGAGATTGAAAGAGTGGGATCTCTACTTGGAACAAAGTAGAACTTGCTTTGATACCACTTGATGGTCCCTTGGAGCCTAAAGGGGGGGGGTGAATAGGCTCTTATTCAAACTCTTTCCTTTCACTCAAGACACAAACACTTATCTAGTTTAAGTGATAGAATCACTGCGGAAGTTAACCAGATAGTGGAAGTATTTTGTTTTATTATCACAAGATGAATACAACAAAATAGAAGCAAATCTCTCTTAAACTCTGTTTACAAAATGAACTCACACACTAGCCAAGTTCTATCTCTAAAGATGATAAAGCTCTTCTTACTCACCCATTTTACATAAAGTATAAGTATGAATATTTATACAAAACATTCCTAAGAGACAACCTTGGAACTTGTAGTTCCGGAATGCGTTCCGCACTAACTATCCCTCGGTAATCTCTCTGCCTTGACTGCTGCGGATTGTGGAGCTCAAGATCTTGGATTTGAAGAGTATAAGTGTCTTTGTGAGTTCCGAGATACAATTAAGGTTGTGTCCACATATCCGGATGATCCACGTGTAAGATTCTTCATGTTCTCAATATATTCGTCTTACATCGGGACACTAAGAGCTGATAACTTTAAATGCGGTTTAGTTGGAGCAGTGTCTTCTTGGTCTGATGTAATTATCCTTACTCCGTAGCTAATGAAGCTCGGAACCTTACTCCGTGTCAGTGGTTGCCTACTCCGTATCTATTTAGTACTGGAATCCTTAGTCCGTGTCAGCGCTTCCTTACTCCGCATGTAAGTTCCTTATTCCGTATGTAAGTTCCTTACTCCGTATGTAAGTTCCTTACTCCGGGCGAGTCTTGAAAAGTCTGATAACTTATTCCGTGTCAGCGCTTTCTTACTCCGCATGTAAGTTCCTTACTCCGTATGTAATTTCCTTACTCCGTATGTAGGTTCCTTACTCCGTATGTAAGTTCCTTACTCCGTATGTAGGTTCCTTACTCCGGGCGAGTAATACATCCGGATTCCTTACTCCGCATCTGGTTTCCTTACTCCGCACTTATCCTTTAAGTTCTTAGTCCGTAGGAATGTTCCTTATTCCGTATGTATTTGTTACTTGGTTATTTACCAAGTGTTTGACGACACTCACTCTTGTCCGGATCAGGATTATGTATCCTGTCCTTAGCTTTGCTCTCACGAGTGCATCTCTGGATTAGTAACATATCTTCTGCAATGATCAAATAAACACAAAAGATCTCAGATCAAATTACATAAGGCTTTATCAGCATTATCCAAATTCTGGGTTTGATCCAACAGTTAATATATATAACCATCCAACAAAAACGCCTTTGGAACTTGTTCTTCCAAGAAACGTGCAGCATTGACTGTTCCTCAGAATTCTCTCTGCCTTGATTGTTGCGGATGTGGAGCTCAAGATCTTGGGTCTGTAAAACATAAGTATCTTTGTGAGTTCCCAAGTGTAGTTAAAGTAATGTCCACATATCCGCATGATCCACGTGTAAGATGCTTTAGGTTCTCAATGAAGTTGTTTTACATCGGGACACAGCGAGCTGATGACTTTGAATGCGAAGATGATAAGTTGAAGTAGCATCTTCTTAATCCATCGTAAAGGTCCTTACTCCGTGTTAATGAAGCACGGATCCTTACTCCGTGTCATGGGTTACTTACTCCGTGTGAGTTTGATACTGGATTCCTTATTCCGTGTTAGTGCTTCCTTACTTCATATGAACGAGAAGTTCGGAGAGCTTACTCCGTCTCAGCGCTTCCTTACTCCGCATGAGTTCAAAGGTTCGGATTTCTTACTCTACATCTATTTTCTTTACATAGGGTTTTATCCGCATCATCCAAATTCTGGGCTTGATCCAACAATCTCCCCCATATGGATATGCCAAAACCCTTTGTAATCTGATCTGGTAAGCGAAGTAAAAAGATATCATACAAAAAAAAAGATAACTTTCATATTTCATTAAGTCAGCAACAAGAGTATGATTCAGCCTTGATACAAGTATTTTACATTAAGGTACATAAGGCTTACTATAGTTGAAGATCATTGTTGCTGCCTTCTCTCAAAGCACCATTGTCTACTCCATCGTGTAGTCGTTGATGTTGTTCTAGTCTTCATCTACCCTTATGAAAGACTTGATGAAGAAACAGACAAAATCTCTGCGGCTATCTCCATCGGGCTATTGAGGCACTTGCTTATTGCTTCGAATCGCCACCTTCAATTTTTTAGTAGGAGCCAAAGGATCTTAACCCATTTCTTCATAAAGCCCGGATTGCTTTACTTCGTCTGCTAGTCGAAGGCGCAGTGGTTCCAATTGATTCTTTCTAACTTTATTATCCACAACTTGGTGAGAATCAATCAGGATCATCTGCTTTAATGGAATTAGAAAGACTATCAGCATGAAGTGCGACGTCATGACCCGATACGGAATGAGGACCGAGGAAAGATTTTTCCATGGTTTACTGTCCTTAGCAGTTCTGTCAATGAAGGTCCGTATGTGGGCTACATTTGGAAGATAGCCCTTAGACCAACATGGCAAGAGGTCAGACAAGTGTCCGTCCTTATACAGAGACGGAAACAACCAAGTGTCCGTCCTTATACAGAGACGGAAACAACCTCATCTCCATCTTTACTGCCCGAGAGAAGTTATCAATATCATCCATGGTAAACAGACCGTTCTTAGAATGTAAAGTCTGAATATCTTCAGGGGAGAAGGAGTACATTTCTGATAGACATCTTCGCTCAGTAGTAGATGCAACGTACGTAGTCATTTCATTGAAAACTTCCATCTACATCACGCGGATTATGTTCTGCGTATGATGGGAGGAAGGTGACAGCCAGAGATGGAGAAGACAAGGGAGGAGCTGCACTGGAGGAGCTGTGCTGAGAGAAGCAGCTACATTTGGGGATAGGAATCCCTGGAGGAAATGTAGGTGTAGACCGCTTACCAGTAGGAGCCAAGGAACTTGCAGGAGGATCAGATGACACTCTCTCCCTCGTTTTGGCATATCGGCCAGGAGCGGCAGGAGGACGAGTCATTGCGTAAGCTAGGTCCACGAATGAGGTTGACAAGGAATGCACAGACGAGGTGACAAGATCCATCTTCTACTCGATGGAAGTGGAAGAGTTAGTGAGGGCGGAGAGGAGTTGGGCACCAAGAGCATCAACCTTGACGGCGATGGCAGCAATTTGGGCACTCTGGGATTGGGCGTGGCAGTCCAGCTGTGTAGAGATCACAGCATCGAAGTGAACCATGCCAAAAGAGGCGCATCCAAGTGCATATCTTCTGCAATGATCAAATAAACACAAAAGATCTCAGATCAAATTACATAAGGCTTTATCAGCATTATCCAAATTCTGGGTTTGATCCAACAGTTAATATATATAACCATCCAACAAAAACGCCTTTGGAACTTGTTCTTCCAAGAAACGTGCAGCATTGACTGTTCCTCAGAATTCTCTCTGCCTTGATTGTTGCGGATGTGGAGCTCAAGATCTTGGGTCTGTAAAACATAAGTATCTTTGTGAGTTCCCAAGTGTAGTTAAAGTAATGTCCACATATCCGCGTGATCCACGTGTAAGATGCTTTAGGTTCTCAATGAAGTTGTTTTACATCGGGACACAGCGAGCTGATGACTTTGAATGCGAAGATGATAAGTTGAAGTAGCGTCTTCTTAATCCATCGTAAAGGTCCTTACTCCGTGTTAATGAAGCACGGATCCTTACTCCGTGTCAGGGGTTACTTACTCCGTGTGAGTTTGATACTGGATTCCTTATTCCGTGTTAGTGCTTCCTTACTTCATATGAACGAGAAGTTCGGAGAGCTTACTCCGTCTCAGCGCTTCCTTACTCCGCATGAGTTCAAAGGTTCGGATTTCTTACTCTACATCTATTTTCTTTACATAGGGTTTTATCCGCATCATCCAAATTCTGGGCTTGATCCAACAATCTCCCCCATATGGATATGCCAAAACCCTTTGTAATCTGATCTGGTAAGCGAAGTAAAAAGATATCATACAAAAAAAAAAGATAACTTTCATATTTCATTAAGTCAGCAACAAGAGTATGATTCAGCCTTGATACAAGTATTTTACATTAAGGTACATAAGGCTTACTATAGTTGAAGATCATTGTTGCTGCCTTCTCTCAAAGCACCATTGTCTACTCCATCGTGTAGTCGTTGATGTTGTTCTAGTCTTCATCTACCCTTATGAAAGACTTGATGAAGAAACAGACAAAATCTCTGCAGCTATCTCCATCGGGCTATTGAGGCACTTGCTTATTGCTTCGAATCGCCACCTTCAATTTTTTAGTAGGAGCCAAAGGATCTTAACCCATTTCTTCATAAAGCCCGGATTGCTTTACTTCGTCTGCTAGTCGAAGGCGCAGTGGTTCCAATTGATTCTTTCTAACTTTGTTATCCACAACTTGGTGAGAATCAATCAGGATCATCTGCTTTAATGGAATTAGAAAGACCATCAGCATGAAGTGCGACGTCATGACCCGATACGGAATGAGGACCGAGGAAAGATTTTTCCATGGTTTATTGTCCTTAGCAGTTCTGTCAATGAAGGTCCGTATGTGGGCTACATTTGGAAGATAGCCCTTAGACCAACATGGCAAGAGGTCAGACAAGTGTCCGTCCTTATACAGAGACGGAAACAACCAAGTGTCCGTCCTTATACAGAGACGGAAACAACCTCATCTCCATCTTTACTGCCCGAGAGAAGTTATCAATATCATCCATGGTAAACAGACCGTTCTTAGAATGTAAAGTCTGAATATCTTCAGGGGAGAAGGAGTACATTTCTGATAGACATCTTCGCTCAGTAGTAGACGCAACGTACGTAGTCATTTCATTGAAAACTTCCATCTACATCACGTGGATTATGTTCTGCGTATGATGGGAGGAAGGTGACAGCCAGAGATGGAGAAGACAAGGGAGGAGCTGCACTGGAGGAGCTGTGCTGAGAGAAGCAGCTACATTTGGGGATAGGAATCCCTGGAGGAAATGTAGGTGTAGACCGCTTACCAGTAGGAGCCAAGGAACTTGCAGGAGGATCAGATGACACTCTCTCCCTCGTTTTGGCATATCGGCCAGGAGCGGCAGGAGGACGAGTCATTGCGTAAGCTAGGTCCACGAATGAGGTTGACAAGGAATGCACAGACGAGGTGACAAGATCCATCTTCTACTCGATGGAAGTGGAAGAGTTAGTGAGGGCGGAGAGGAGTTGGGCACCAAGAGCATCAACCTTGACGGCGATGGCAGCAATTTGGGCACTCTGGGATTGGGCGTGGCAGTCCAGCTGTGTAGAGATCACAGCATCGAAGTGAACCATGCCAAAAGAGGCGCATCCAAGTGCAAACTCCAGGGCTTTGGAGGACTCCTCCGCATGAAGAGTTACAAGAGTGCGTTGGGCATAGGAGTCAGCAGCTGGAGAGAGGGGTTGGTCAGCAGCAGTAGCAGAAGGACCACCCGGAGCATCGGAAGCATCCGGGGCATCAAAATTGCTTTGACTAGAGAGGTCAACAACGAGGATGGTTGCAGCAGGAGAAGAGGGTCTGGACTGAGCAGGGGAAGGAACCCATGCGTCATGGGCCGTTCCGGAGGTAACACTAAAAGGAATGTCGGGAATGGAGGCCGGCGTAAGGAAGCCGTGGTCCAGGTTCCAGACGATCATTTCCTCTGGGGTTTTGGTGTGGGAAGTGTAATACACCCGGAGGTCATTGTCGGGGATGGTGGCTGTGCAGGCGAGGCTAAAATGGAACCAGAGGTATGTTATGGTGTCGAAAGGGAGATGGTCGAGGTAGTCTCGAGGTTGAGGAAGTTAGGGCAAAGGTTCTTCCGGAGGAGAGGTAGGGACATCAGCCACTGCCGCAGCAGTGCGCTAGTGAACATCAGCCACTGCAATTTCGATGACTATCGGAGAACATGGAGTTAGGAGGCCAAAGACAGATGCTGAACTTACCAACGATGAAAGAGCCTGGCAGTGCGCTAGTGAAAAGGCTCTGGCTTATGTTACATCGTCTTTGGATTCCGAGGCTTTCACAGACGTCCAGGGCTGCACGACAAAAAACAGTTTGCGACAAACTAACAATCCTCTATGAGGGAGTCAGTCCCGGATGCGAATGTGATCCGCACTCTCGGACGGAACTTTGAGAGTTTTAATCATAAACCGGGCGAATCACTTGAAAGCATCTATCAGAGATTCGGCAAGCTCATTCTTGAGCTGAAGACTATCAATGAGCATTATTCTCAATCCCAGATTAATGACAAGTTCTTTCGCTCCTTGCCGGATCGCTACTACTCCAAACAACTCCGGATCGCAATCGGACAAAAGCGCAGTATGTTCCCCTTGAAGAACCGTATGGAGAGCTCCGGACTCACGAAGTCGGGTTTAAGTACTCGACAGAGATGAGAAAATAGCTCGGAAAGAAAAGGGGTAGCTCTCAAGCTATGGAATGTCTAAACATCCTGAGGAATGATGATACGGACGTATCGACAATTCGATTCGACGAGGAGGGGGAGATAGCCCTTCTTGTCAAATCCTTTGAGCGATTCCTACGGAAAAGCAGAAAAGGGTTCAGAAGTCGCTCATCATCATCGTTCCAAAGGAAGGAGCAACCGGAGTTCAGTTCCCAGGAATGTTTCAACTGTGGGAAAACCAGTCACTGGGCCAAGGAATGCAGGTTCAAAACAAAAGTGGCCGAGAAAAGTGACAAGGTAACTCCTTGCCGCTCCACCTCAGATAACAGCAAGAGCAAGAGGAAGGCGCTCGTGACAAAATACATGAGTGGCTCGGAAGAAGAGGAGGAATCCTCGGATGATGAGCCGACCACTAAGCCGAACGTCTGCCTCATGGCAAATACCGAGGTACCTTCTATCTCTGAGCTCCTGAGTAAATTAGAATCTCTTACTATTGCATGTGATCATGAAAAGAATGAAAGACTAATAATTACTCAAATGTACAAAGATATGGAAAGTCAGAATACACGTCTTGAATTTACTATTAATAGACTCGAAAAGGACGTCACTGACTTCAGAGGAAAAGAAGCTTGGTATCATGATCTAAGAGCTGAAAATCATTTGTTAAATACCAATCTCTCAGGCCTAAAAGTTATAGTAAAAAGACTCAAAAATGAACTGGAACAGGAAAAGGAAATAAATCGTAAGTGGCTAAAATCCAGGGAAATAGCTTCTACCTTTAGGACTGATCGTGATGACATCCGAGTCAAACCTGGCCTAGGTTCCGAACCATCAACTTCCATAGCTCAAGCTACTGAGTGTCCTCCGGATTTCACTCCTAAACTAACCAACTTATATCCTGTTAGTACATCTAAACCGTTGGATGGTTTTATTTCAGGTGGCACCATAGTTTATGACTGTGGAGCAGAGGCTGTTACTGCACTTCCCGAACCAGTAGCACCCGTAACTAAAGATGAAGGGAAGGCTCACTCTGTTAAAGCCAAACCGTAGCACCCAAAAAGAAAGACAAGGCTAAGGCTGACGCATTTAGGGCCAAGAGCGCGTCACCCAAACGTAATGGATTAGGCCACAGGGAACAGAGTAGAAAATCTGTAAAATCTAAGAGACCTGTATCCCCTGTTTGTACTTCACATTATAGTGTCTGTTCCATCTGTAGGGAAATGGGTCATTATCACTATGAAGATGGAGTCTATCTGATAGCTGGCTTTGTAATCAATTTCAATCCAATAAAGATCAGTTTTATAAAAGAGGTTCTTCGAGCAAAACAAAATCTAAATCTAAAAGGAGTGTCTCTCCCAAGAAAACCCAAATAAAAGAAGTAGCTGAAACTAACAAGTTAATGTCAACTTGGAAAGCTAAGAGTCCTAGCAAAATCAAATCCGTAAATGTTGACAATACTGCTGCTCTCTCTAACCACCCGAGACAAGTTTGGGCACTAAAAGTGTAAATTGTTGTCTTTCAGGAGCATCTCTGGAATGCATTGCCGGATCACTTGAAGTTAAAGATCAATAAAAGCAAGTGGATCCTTGATAGTGGATGCTCCAGACATATGACGGGTGATCAGACTCTGCTTGTAGAAGTTAATGATAAACAAGGTCCATCCGTTTCATATGGCGACAACAGCAAAGGTAAGACTGTCGGGTATGGCACTTTAACTAACGGCTGTGTATCAATCACTAAAGTTGCACTAGTCGAAGGTTTAAAGCATAATTTGCTAAGTGTCGATAAGCTATGTGACAAAGGATTTCTTGTTTCCTTTTTTGTCCAACACCTGTACGAAGAGAAAACTTATCCGGAGATGTTAAGTTATCTGGATCAAGAGATGGGGACATATACTCAGTGGTCTTAAGAAATAATTCTTCTGACCCTGTATGCTTCCTCACGAAAGCAACAGATGAAGATAGTTGGTTATGGCACAAGCGATGCGCACATTTAAACTTTAAGACTTTGTCTAAATTAGCGTCACTTGATCTTGTCACTGGTCTACCCAAACTCAAATTCTCCAGAGACACTCTCTGTCGAGAATGCCAACTTGGTAAACAGACCAAACACAGCTTTAAGAGCAAATCAGTTAACTCAATAACTGCTCCTCTACAACTTCTTCATATGGACCTATGTGGACAGCAACGTCGATTACTCGAAGTTTATGAATATTCCTGTTACATATCCTGACCAACCACGTGGCATCAGCGAAACACAACGAAATTGTATGGATGATGCTACGGATGACTCTGACTCCGGACTACCATTTAGCTCCGGACATACTCCTACGGATACACAAAATTCCGGAGCACCTTCAAGTCCGCCCGGACTAGTTAACACTGAAAGAAATAGTGTTGAAGAACCAACTAGTTCATCCGTACCTCTCAATACGGAAACATCTACTCCGGACGAAGCTCAACCAGTCGATACAATTGAACCACCCAATCTGGAAGAGCTTCAAATTGTTCAAGATCAACCAACACATGCACAGAATTATAGATGTGACCCGAAACCATCCCTCAGATCAAGTGATTGGTGATCCTACTGTTGCTGTAAGAACAAGAGCAGCCACCTCCAACATGAGTCTTTACTCGTGTTTTCTATCTCAAATAGAACTAAAGGTGGTAGATGAAGCTCTTCAAGATTCGAATTGGATAGAAGCCATGCAAGAAGAGCTGAATCAATTTAAGAGAAATAATGTGTGGACCTTAGTACCAAGGCCTAAGTCTCAGCAAGTCATTGGCGTTAAATGGGTGTTCCGGAACAAGCTTGATACGGATGGAATAGTAATCCGGAACAAAGCCAGACTGGTAGCCAAAGGATATCGTCAAGAAGAAGGAATAGATTATGATGAAACCTTTGCTCCGGTCGCAAGACTTGAGGCAATCCGAATGTTTCTGGCATATGCTTCATATGAAAACTTCATAGTTTATCAAATGGATGTCAAGAGCGCATTCCTGAATGGAGACCTTCAAGAGGAGGTGTATGTTGAACAACCTCCCGGCTTCATTGAACCTAAGGCAGGACATCTTGTCTACAAACTTGGGAAAGCACTATATGGTTTGAAGCAAGCTCCAAGAGCCTGGTACGACACCTTCGTCGAATTCCTTCTTGCTCATAACTTCCAAAAAAGGGAAGATAGACACCACCCTATTTTTACGAAAAGAGAAAGGACACACTCTGATCGTATAAATATACGTGGATGATATCATTTTCGGATCAACGAATCCGAAGCTTTGTGAAGAGTTTGCTAAGTTGATGACAGGCAAGTTTGAAATGAGCATGATGGGAGAACTGTCCTACTTCCTTCGAATTGAAGTCAAACAATTAAAGGAAGGAATCTTCATTAATCAGGCTAAGTACACTCGCGATCTTTTTAAGAAGTTTGGTATGGAAGGTTCATCTCCCGTCAAAACTCCCATGCCTGTCGGTGCCAAGTTAGATCCGGATGTGGACGGCATATCGATAAATGTGACCGACTACGAGAGGATGATCGGATCCTTCTTGTATCTTACAAGCAAGTCGCCCAGGCATTATGTTTGCAACTTGCATTTGTGCACGATACCAGGCGAATCCCAAGGAGTCACATATGCTTCATGTAAAACGGATATTAAGGTATCTCAAAGGGACGATGAATTTGGGACTCTGGTACCCAAAAGAGTCCAACTTCACCTTATCCGGGTACTCGATGCCGACTTATTTGGATGTCGCATCGACAGGAAAAGCACAAGCGGTACGTGTCGGTTTCTTGGAAATAGATTGATCTCATGGTTCAAGAAGCGAATTCCGTATCAACCTCTACCGGCGAGGCGGAATATATAGCTGCTTGGAAGTTCTTGCGCACAGCTACTTTGGATGCAAAGTCAACTTACTGACTACGGATTCGACTTGTCCTCTATTCCACTTTATTGTGACAACACTAGTGCAATTGCCATCAGTAACAATCCTGTCATGCATCCTAAGACGAAGCACATTGAAGTCAGGTATCACTTCATACGTGATCATGTTCTCAAAAAGCATATTTCACTGGAACATGTTGCCACTGAAGAGCAATTAGCAGACATACTCACAAAGCCCCTACCTGATGCGAGGTTTTCTGAACTACTCTTCCGATTAGGTATGCTCGACTTCTCTGCATAGTTTCTCATTTGAATTACCCAACAGTATATTTACTCACAGACCATGCATTGTTCGTTTACTGTAAGTAGTAGAAACTCACTGACTGTCTTGCTGATCATACTTACTGTTTAACGGTTTTATGTTTCTGATATTAATCTCAACCTCATTATGGGAGGATGCTTGCGTTTCCCGACTGAAGTCGTTTAAAGCTAACAAAATTACAGTTTATATGATTTACCTCCTTCGGGTTCATGATCTTAACTTCCATTAATCACCACATGACAAAAGCATGTTCATTTAGATTACTCTATTAACATGCATAGTTGAAGAAGTGAAATGGGCTAGCTTGGAATGCATGGTGGATGAATACTCAAACGCAGTTGATGATCAGCTTCTGAAGTATAGTTTTCTAATAAGATAGGCAGTGCTGAACTACAAATCGGAACGGTCAACCAAGAGGATTGCACAATCTACGGGGAGAAAATACTTTATATATTATTCAATAATACCCCCGTATATGTCTCATGACCTCTTTCTGATTGTCTATCGAGGGGGAGCTTTTCATTGAGAGGATTAAATGATCTACGGGGGAGCAGCAATGAACCCCTAATATGTCTCGGATTCTCCCTCCTCTAAACTTTTACTTAGGATCTGATGGACATCTTGTTTTAAATCGGAAAAGTGGCATGTTTGGATGTATTTTCTTCTTCAACCATGCATTTTAATCGACTAATCATCTGCTTTCTTTTGACATGTGTTCGCTTTATCATTGCTCACTCATGAATCCTAATGTAGCCAAATCATATGATCTTTAATTAATCTTAGCTACGTTGTTCGGCAAGACGGTTTAGTTATGTTGACCTATATGAACCTGTGTATTCTTTATCCGACATATGCCCTGATTCGGTAATATTGATCACTTTCACATTGCATACGTCTACTACATTCTTAGCTATGCATGAGTTCTTTTCTCATTGGTTCGGATTATATTGTTTTTCACTGATTTTCATCTCTAATCCGTACTAATCCTTGCCTGTTAAGCTTTTGTATTTTCAAGTATATCTTTATTTAGCTACAGGTTCAAATTTTCTTTGCAACCGTATTGATAAATCCAGTCCATAGTCTCGGATTTGAAGTGTTGTGGTACTTCTCTTCTCTTCGACTTTTTGACTGCAAAGGAATCTACTCTACTCTCTTACCAAACTCTGTTTACGACGGACAAGGTCTATTATTCATCCGGATACTCTTTCACGAATATTATTAACTCCGGATGAGTGTCGGCTCTTACCTCCGGACTCCGACATTGTTCAATTGTGACAATCCACGTATACTCATATGTCGCATGCTTTTGAGGAGGAATAATGATGATTCATTAAATGCATATCTCGGGTTGCACACACACTTCTCTGGATGGCAACCAGTTGTAATCTCTACTTGGTCATGCAGTCTCCACGACATCGTTTTATTCGGAGACGCATCGATATCCAGACTAATGACATCAGCATGTCGCGCGGGTCCCTATCTCACTCGCACATTCCTAGACCCGCTGACATTTGCGGACTCGGTCTTATATGTTCTGATCATTCTGCGAAGCACGAGTATTGCTCATTTCAAATCCCTAAACCTCTCGTTGCTTCTTCTACTTGTCAAGACCTCACCTTTCCTCTTTTCCTTCCTATCAAATCTGCAATGGCACCCAGAATCTCTCTTTCCGGCGTTAATCCTGGCCATCTAGTTGATTGGAATGCTGTTTCTGATCCTCCGGATTGGTTTTTCCAGCTTCGCCCTCTTCTTGAAGCCTCGCACATACTCAGCCTGGTCTCCAATCCCGTCGATCTTCTTATCGATGACATTCTTGAGTATTACCAACGGATTCGCTGCACCACCGATTCTATAACCTCTTATGTCCGCGGTGAATCCATCATCATCACTCCGGCTGTTCTCCAGGCTGCTCTCCACCTACCTCTTGGTGAACCACGCGCCCGGATGCCGATCCAATGGCGGCTTCATGGGTTGCACGAACAAGGGGAAGGAATACAAGGTGAAATCCTTCCAGGGTCGTTATCGATGTATGGCGACTATTCTAAGTCGATGCCTCCGGCTCGCACATTAGCCCTGGACTCGGTTCCGTACGATCTTCACTGGCCATGTACGGCGTTTTTGAAGGTCTTCCGATGGATTGGGGGATGTTCTTATTTCGTTTCTTTCCAGAATGGTTCCAAAAACCATTCCTTCGGGCGCATCCTCGGCATTGTCTTCCGGCATCTACGTCCGAACCATTTCGCCCGATTTGACGCTGTCTCGTTTCCCTTGGCTTATTACCTTCGTCACCTTACGCCGGACGGGAACATGACCGCTCGCCGACCCACTGTAGCTCTCCGCGTTCTCCCTGCCTCGGAACAACAAGGCAGCTCTGTTGGTGACCCCTCCGACAGCCAAGCCCACGAGGTCGGTTTCGCACACCGATCCTCCCGGATTCGGTCCGTCGGCCGCGCCCTCCCACTCACGGGCCTCCCGGCCAAGCGTCCGTGCTTGAACCGTCCGAGGTTGCGGGGCCCTCTCGGCGCGGTGCGTCTAAAGCTGTTTCCTCCGCCCCCTCTGCTGCGATGTCCCCACTCCCTCCACATCCGCTATAGCCGGCCGCGGTTGATACCTATTCTTTGTCGCCACCGCCGATGTCTCGGCCGCTTCTCAGGAAGCCCCTTTGCCTCCTCTACCTCAACCCCAAGATTACCTTGACCATCTCTCCGCCATCACCTTAACGGACCTTTGGCTCCGTTTCAGCCTAGCCCACACCTCCTCCATTCCTGACACCGATCTCCGGGTGTTTTACACATGCAATACCCAATCCCCAGAGACCATGATCATCTGGAATATGGACCACGGCTTTCTTACGCCGGCTGCCATTCCCGATGTGTCGTTCCCTACACCCTCCGGCCCAGTCCCTGCTACCCGAAGTCCTTCTCCTGCTAAGGCTGGACCCTCTTCTCCTGCCGCCGCGATTCCCATGGTTGACTTGTCTGGTCAAAGCGGGTCTCTTGCTCCGGATGCCTCCAATGCTCCGGATGCTCCTGCTGCTGCTGATACTCCTGCGGACTCCTCTGCCCACCGCACTCCTGCTCCTGTTCATGCGGGGGAGTCCTCCAATGCTCCGGAGTTAGTACTTGGGCGTGCCTCTTTTGGCACGGTCCACTCCGATGCTGTGCTTTCCGCTCAGCTGGACCGACATGCCCACGCTCAAAGCGCCCAAATTTCCGCCATCGCTGCCAAAGTTGATGCCCTCGGCGCCCAACTCCTCTCCGCTCTCACTGACTCCTCCACTTCCATGGAGCAGAAAATGGATCTTGTCGCCACCTCCGTCCATTCACTGTCTACTTCCTTCATGGATCTGGCGCATACGATGGCTCGTCCTCCTGTTGCTTCCCGACAATCTGCCAAACCGGGGGAGAGAGTGTCATCTGATCCGTCTACTCCTTCTGCCCTACAACCATCTACTCGGACTGAGAAGCGGCCTGCCACTTCGTGCCCGGGGAGTTCAAATTCCCAAACGAAGCCGCTTCTCTCAACCAAGCTCCTCTCTTGCACCTCCAGCTCCTCCTCCATTCTCCTCATCCGCAGCTGATACCTTCCTCCCATCCTATGCGAAGTTTGACCCGTCTGATGCGGATGGAAGCTTGCGCAAGGCAATGAAATCTTATGCTGCATTTTCTGCTGAGAGAAGATGACTTTCTGAAATGTACCCTTTCTCTCCGGCCGACATTCAGACTCTTTGTTGGGAGAAAGGACTCTTTACTACAGAAGACATTGACAACTTCTCGAGAGCTGCTAAAATGGAGATGAGGCTGTTTCCATCTCTTTACGAAGATGGGCACTTGTTTCCATATTGGAATGAGGGCTATCTTCCCAGTGTGGAGTTAATTCAGACTTTCATCGACGGAACTGCTGAGGATAGCAAGCCATGGAAAACTCTCTCAACCATCCTCATTCCATACCGGATCATGTCGCCACACTTCATGATGGCTATCTTCATGATTCAGTCCAAGCAGATGATTCTCATTGATTCTCATCAGATTGTGGAGCACTTCGTTAGGAAGAATCAATGGGAACCTCGTGTCTCAAGCTAGCGAAGCCGTGAAGAAAGCCGGATTATATGAAGAGTTGGGTATCACACCCCGCGTCCGACCGAGAAACTCAAGGCGACATTCCGGGGCAAGAAGCAAGTGCCACAACGGCCGGATGGAGATAGGCTGGGAGCCTTTGTCTGTCACTTCATCAAGTCGTTCTTAACTGTGGACAAACATTGGAGCCAACACTCCACATTTACGATGAAGCAGACAATGGAGCTAAGAGAGAAGGCAGCAACTATGATCTTCAAGTATAGTAAGCCTTATGTACCTTAGTAAAAAACTTGTATTAAGGCTGAATTGTATTTAGTTGCTGATTAATGAAATTGGTTGTGTTGCGTATTCTGTATGTTATTCTTTTGCATTGCTTACCAGATCAGATTACAAAGGGTTTGGGCATATCCATAATTGGGGGAGATTGTTGGATCAAACCCAAAATTTGGATAATGCTGATAAAGCCTTATGTAATTTGATTTGAGATCTTTTGTGTTTATTTGATTATTGCAGAAGATATGTTATTAATCCAGAGATGCACTCGTGAGAGCAAAGCTGGGACAGGATACATAATCCTGATCCGGACAAGAGTGAGTGTCGTCAAACACTTGGTAAATAACCAAGTAACAAATACATACGGAATAAGGAACAATCCTACGGACTAAGAACTTAAAGGATAAGTACGGAGTAAGGAACCTACATGCGGAGTAAGGAACCTACATACGGAGTATGGAAATTACATACGGAGTAAGGAAATTACATACGGAGTAAGGAACTTACATACGGAGTAAGGAAATTACATACGGAGTAAGGAAATTACATACGGAGTAAGGAACTTACATGCGGAGTAAGAAAGCGCTGACACGGAATAAGTTATCAGACTTTTCAAGACTCGCCCGGAGTAAGGAACTTACATACGGAGTAAGGAACTTACATACGGAGTAAGGAACTTACATACGAAGTAAGGAACTTACATGCGGAGTAAGGAAGCGCTGACACGGACTAAGGATTCCAGTACTAAATAGATACGGAGTAAGCAACCATTGACACGGAGTAAGGTTCCGAGCTTCATTAGCTACAGAGTAAGGAAAATTACACCGGACCAAGAAGACACTGCTCCAACTAAACCGCATTTAAAGTTATCAGCTCGTGGTGTCCCGATGTAAGACGAATGTATTGAGAACCTGAAGAATCTTACACGTGGATCATCCGGATATGTGGACACAACCTTAATTGTATCTCAGAACTCACAGAGACACTTATACTCTTCAAATCCAAGATCTTGAGCTCCACAATCCGCAGCAGTCAAGGCAGAGAGATTACCGAGGGATAGTTAGTGCGGAACGCATTCCGGAACTACAAGTTCCAAGGTTGTCTCTTAGGAATGTTTTGTATAAATATTCATACTTATACATTAGAAAGTCAAGACGAACAAAAAGGAGGAGCTTTATCATCTTTAGAGATAAAACTTGGCTAGTGTGTGACTTCATTTGTAAACAGAGTGTAAGAGAGTTTTGCTTCTATTTTGTTGTATTCATCTTGTGATAATAAAACAAAATACTTCCACTATCTGGTTATCTTCCGCAGTGATTTTATTACTTAAACTAGATAAGTGTTTGTGTCTTGAGAGAAAGGAAAGAGTTTTAATAAGAGCCTATTCACCCCCCCCCCCTTTAGGCTCCAAGGGACCATCATTAAGGATCTAGGGTCACAATGTTTACCACCCAATCGATTGTACTAGTCTGGTTGTGGCTCTTGTTCTTGATTTATGTTCTAGTTCATGTTCATGTTGATTATCTCCTGCCTATCTTACATTTGGTCCATGCTAAGATAGATTTAAGGCTTTTATCTCATTTGGTCCATGTGAATAAAAGTGATCAAGGTAGATAAACAATCTAATAGTTGCAGACTTGGTCCATCATGCAATATTAAATCTAATTCATTAGTGTTCCACCCTAGACAAGGGCTAAGATTACCTGATTATGCATAAACTAGGCATTTCCATACAAGCAAGTGAATTAAACAAGAACTGAATTCTATTTTATTGAACAACCATAACCAAACTGAATACAATTTATTGGGGGCTACATTGCTCCCCTAGACTAACAAAACTACTCCATAATCATGACAAAAGCAATAACAATTATAAGAAAGAACATGATTATGGTACCAGGATAATAAAGGAAGACTCCAAGATGAACCAGGACTCCAGCCTCCAAAGACTCTGGCGTCTGCTGCCCAAAATCACTCCTTGCCAAGGACAATCCAATCTTTTAGCAATGGCTATAGCTCTTTTCAGAACTCGGATCAGATTCTCCCACTCAAGATGATTTACAATGCCTCCAAAGACCCCTATTTATAGGTTTTAGTGGGCCAAATTAGGGTTACAAAAGGTGTGCCATAATTATAAATGTGGTCGCAGCCAAAACGACGTCGTTTTGGTTAGTGACACTATTCGACGCTCTAGGCGCAATAAAACTCAAACTACACCAAATTTGCCCAGTTCTTTAGAGGAAAATGATTAAAACAACAAAACACAGCATTTGGAGCACAAAAATGCCTGCACGTGAGAATGCACGTGGGAAGACCCTTTTCACGTGCAGCTCCAATTCGACTCAAATTTGCTCCAAAGCTTCCTCTTGAGTTGTAGAAGGCATCCATGCAATAAAATCCTTGCACGTGAGAATGCACGTGAGAAAGTCTTTTCACGTGCACCTTGATTTTGCCTTCATTTTGCTTCCATCTTCTTCCTATAGCTTCCTCTTGAGTGTATGGAGTGATCTAGCGAAGGTGTGTGGGAAAAGGCTGCTCCAAAATCTGCCAAAAACACTCAAAAAGTACCACTATACACCAAACAGGGTCTTCCTAGGGATTAGAGTAAATATGTGTAAAATAACATGCAAATAGGTACAAAACATACACTAAAACACCCTATATAAGGTCTAGAATAACGGCATACATGCACGTTATCACCTTCCCCCACACTTGAACCTTTGCTTGTCCTCAAGCAAAAAGAAATAAACACACAGCCAAACGGAAAAGGACGAATAAACTAACAAAGAAGAGAGGCATGGTTTCCCAAGGCATACAATTCTATCATGATGAAGTAGACATTCCAATAGCTAAAAATGAATCATAAGTTAATCAAAACATGCCCTTACTATCAAGTCCAACAACCATGTAATATCGTTACTAACAGTTCAGATAGAAGCAAACATGCCAGGATAAAATGAACTTAGCTCCCCCTGAAAGTCCTCACCAAGGTTAGAGCAGCCTCACTTAAATATCACTTTCTTTTCTCTCCTCTCAGGCCCTACTATCAATGCCTAGAAACTAAGGGTTTACTCTTACACCCACTACTAGCTATTGATTAAGTTTTTGCCACGTAAACACACATTCTATTCTACTTACTCAAGGAAAACACACATTCTATTCTACTTACTGATAAACACTGGGAGCTAAAGATTTAAGCTCACATTTGTGACACAAATTGCTCAGCAAAACAACTTAGCCATTATGGCTGCAACACGAAAACAAAAACACATATAAACAGTAAGCCATTGTGGCTTTTATTCGGGCAAACACTTTTTCTGTTTCTGTTTGTTTGTTTGTTTGTTTTTTTTTCACACTTATTTTTAGTAATAACCTTACAAGGTTTCATTTTATGCTCTCCCTTGATGGATTATTCACTCTGGTATTGTCCTCACACAAGCCCTTTTGTTTTTTTTTTGTTTGTTTAAACAATAATGGAGCTGAAATACTGGAATCACTAACATCATACACCAAACACTGAGCACAAACAGGTACTTCTTATGCCTAAGTAACTCCAACTATTAAATAGCTAGTAATGAATATTAAGAGCGAATTGGTAACCCAATAACCCATAAAATACACTCAAAGGCAAGATAATGGTGCTCTCAAAAAGTATATGCCTATTCTGCACTCAACTTCAGGGTTTACAAAGCTCATCCTAACATAACATGCTCAACTTACTATTCAAATGTCAATGCTCAACTAACTTATAACACACCTTAACAAGTGAAACATCTTTATCACAACAAGATACTAAGGTGGTCAATATAGTCAACCAGAATTACACGCCTTTGTAGCCATGCACCTCACAGGCAAAACATACAGTCACAACAAAACATAACAAAAATGAAAACAAAACATGCATGCAAACAAACAAGCAACCGGTTCAAGGGAAATACCCCCCAATACTTAAACGAAGCGATGTCCTCAGAGCATGGAAAAAGTAAAAGGAAAAGGAGCGTTACCGGTTGGTGGGTACGCTATAGTAGAAGATAACATGGGCCACCATTCTTCTAAGACGTGCGACAAAGTCAACCGAGGTTTCTCTTGTGAGCGCCCAAGTATCCTTATGCTGCAACAGAGCTATCAAATAATAGCAGACAAAAATCCCACAACTGAATTGATCAGGTTGTTGGGGAAGCTCCATTTCATTGAAGTGGACCAGAGGAAACTTGGATGTCAATAGCCCTTCTTTTCTGAGTGCGTTTTTGATTTTTTTCAAGAAACCATGGACAAGCTTCTTCTTGCGTGTGGAAAACCCATGGGCTTGGCTCAGGTCATAAAGGACAGCATGGCCCACAGTCAGGTCCAATTGCAAGAGTACATAGTGTCGATCAAGGAGGACCGGTATAAAAACCTCATGGACTTGGTGCCAAGAGCGATGTCCTTCTACTGCTCCATTCATCCGCCGGCGGAAGATATGCTCCTCCAATGGCTGCTCATATATCTCGCACAGCATGATAGAGGTATACTGAGCCACAGGGTAGTCGTTGGGTTCAGCCTCCACCACGTGTCGCATCGTACGGCAGAATAAGTCAACGTCATCGGAAGATAAGTACTCATCAGCTAGGATACGCTGCAAATAAGATGACGTGAAGACTTCTGAATCACGTGTAAAACGTGCTTGCAAGGTGTCTCCATAAGTAAACTGCTGAAAAGCAGCTATGGCATCAGCGGTGGAGAGGGCCGGATGAAGATGAATATAGATGGGCGCCCCAAGGTTATCTTCCAGGGGAGCTTCTGATGATGCGCCAGACCACCATTGCAGCGGCTGGATTAACGGAGTGAGGGCCTGGGAAGAGCTGGGCCCTGCTGGTGGGAAGGGTGGAGCGGTGTAGGGCTCCGCCTCTTGCGGATACTAGGGATACTCCGGTGTCTGTTCGCTATGTGCAGCGTGCTGCTGTACCGGAGGTGACGGTGCGTCAAATGGATCCTCCACAGGAGGTGTAGGAGTTTTCTTCTTCTTCTTTCCCAGGGCTTTCCAGATCTTACCAAGCAGCCCTTTGACTTCCTTCTGCTCCTTGAGGATAAGAGTTTGATTTTTCTTCAGTAGCCCGATCTCCTGAACGGTTTCCGCCTGTGCCTCTTGTAGTTGAGCAGTTTGCTTCCGTAAGTCTTCATAAGAAGCAGTAGGAGTTGGCTCCGGGGCTTCCCATGGTCGGGCAGATGGACGAGACGTTGCTTGTTGATCTTGAGTGATGTACTTGAGCAGCTCATCTAGCTGAAGTCTTGTGATGTGGCCATTAGTGAAAGCCAAGTTAAGAACGTCAACTTCACTGATAACTTGGCCACTAATGCCTTGGAAGAAATTGTAGATTTCCTCCTTGTGAACATTGAACTGCATGTACATGGCAGTCAATTGGAAGATGTGCTGTCGCCGGGCATTTATGGGCGTGGAGGTGTCCCTAAACTGCTCAGTGGGTTGCTCCATATGCACGCTGTGACGTGAAGGCTGTGGTGCGATGTGGATACTATCTCCCCATTTGCCCTTGTAGCTAACTCCTAAGGCACCCTCTGGATGGAGAACTCGTAACCGCAAGTTATCCGGGAAAACAGTGGGGACTACTTGAGCACTAAGATGACCATATTGATATTGCAGAAGCATGCTAAGTAGTCGACTATATAAACATTTATGAATGTCCCGTTTCCACAATTTAAAAATTTCTGCAGCTCAATCAATGTGTAACTGACGATCAATGCAAAACATAAACTCCAAATGGGATTTAGGGACTGAGTCTACGCCACTAGTTTGTAACAGTAAGCACCTCCCTACTAAATTGGCAAGGCAACGGTATTTCCCATGAAATCCGTTTTTCGTAAATTGCCGACGTTTCCCAAATTCCTTATTATACTGTAAAGCTCTACCATATTCTCCTAAGGTCAATGTAGGCTTTGCGTGCATGGGATTTGGCAGATCAAAGCAATCTCTCAACATAGCAGGGGAAATAGAAATTAAGACACCTTGAACCTCCCCAATTATCTCATCATCTTCCTCATTGACATAGACTGAATTATAAAAGTCTAACATGGCAGGGTAATACAAATCACTGCGAGCGCAGACTAACCGTCTCAGTCCCAACACCTGCAGCTTGGTCATAACTTCTTCAGTCCAGTCAAGGGTGGAGGACTCCAGGATCTCCCAATCAAGCACATTTCCCACGAAGATAGTGTCGGCATCTCTCAATGCCGAAGGCATAGTGGTGGCAGAGGCTTCAGGACTGCCTTCTCCTTGGCGGGCTCTCCTTGTGTGCACCATGACTAACCAGAGAGGGGATTTGCTCTCAGCAAGAAAGGAGAAGAAAGTATGAGATATGAGTTTGAAGCTTGGAACTCATCCCTATTTATAGTGATTCGCCACAAGGGGAAAAGACGAAAATAACCCTCTTAAAGTGCTCCATCATTTTCACGTGCAGACCAAAGAAGACTCTAGAAGATGCCAGCTAGCGCCCACCGAAATTTCAGACTGATTGGCCAAAGGTAGGTGTGCACGTGAAAAGCGTGTTTTCACGGGCAGAGCTTGGATGACTCTAGACACTTCCCGCTGTCGTCCACCAAAATTTTAGATCAAAAAGACCCGTCTATCCCTGTGCACGCGAAAAGTGTTTTCACGGGCAGGTCTCAGAAGGGTCTAGAAGATGCCAGTTGCCTCTGTGCAAAATGTCAGATCGAGTGGACCATTCTACCCTTGTGCACGCGAAAAGCCTTTTCACGGGCAGGGCCTTTTTTGTCCAAATTTCACCTGTAGGTCACGGATGAACTGTAGATTCATTATAGATGTGAACTTGACATACCGCTTCTCACGGGCAAGCTGGTTGACACCCTAAATGAAGCCCAATGTTGTTGAAATTTGACAGACTAGTAGCCCATCTCCCAAGGACAAAAACGTGTCAGTTAGTGGGCCCAAAATACTATCATATAATCCATAACTTCATCTCCTTAGGTTGGCAATAGATTGGAGTGGGCCCCTCTCGATTCAATTCAATCGGGCGTGGATGTGGGCCTTAGAAAAGTTATCTAAAGTTCTGATACACAGGCCCAAGTAAGCCCAACGACATAAGTTCCATCAAGAAATATGGGCCTAGGCCCTGGTTCAAATGCTGCAAATAAAATTAAAACAAAGCAGATATGCACTCCCTACAGACTATGGGTTAAAGCCCATAATAACAATATCTCAATAAAATAAAATAAAATAAAATAAAAAGGAAGAGAAATCACCATGGGTTGCCTCCCATGAAGCGCTGAGTTTAGGTCTTTAGCTTGACCGTCCCCGCTGTCAAGTTGTGCTCAGAGTGAAATGATCAACCTCCTTAACATGGTCCTGCATGTAGTATGGCTTCACACGCTGACCATTTACTTTGAATATTTGTCCAGAGGTTGATTGGAGTTCAACACCTGCCATATGGAAAAACCTTTGTAACGTTGAAAGGCCCCATCCATTTAGATCGCAGCTTCCCAGGGAAGAGTTTAAGTCTGGAATTAAAGAGAAGCACCTTCTGCCCTGGTTCAACAGTAGAGGGGCTGATCTTCTTATCATGTCTGAGCTTAGACCTCTCCTTGTATAGCTTCGCACTCTCATAGGCATTGAAGCGAAATTCCTCCAACTCATTTAGTTGGTGCAATCGTAGGTCAGCAGCAACATTGGGATCCATATTAAGCTTTTTAACTGCCCAAAATGCCTTGTGTTCCAATTCAACAGGCAAGTGGCAGGCCTTTCCGTACAGTAGACGATAAGGAGACATTCCAATGGGCGTTTTGAATGCTGTGCGATAAGCCCACAACGCCTCATTGAGTTTTAGAGCCCAATCTTTTCGGTTGCCTCCCACTGTCTTTTCCAAAATGTGCTTGATCTCACGGTTGGAAACTTCAGCTTGACCGTTTGCTTGTGGATGATAGGCTAAGGTGCGCCTATGTTGAACTCCATATTTGTTTAAGAGCTTGTCGAAAAGTTTATTGCAAAAGTGACTCCCTTCATCACTGATAATTTCTCTAGGTGTTCCAAACCGGCTGAATATGTTACGGCGAAGGAACTTGGTAACCACTTGAGCATCATTCTTCCTAGTGGGTATAGCTTCAACCCACTTTGAGAGGTAGTCAATAGCCAGAAGGATGTAAGAAAATCCATCTGATGGTGGGAAAGGTCCCATGAAATCGATTCCCCATATGTTAAAAAGTTTGACTGGCATAATGCCAGTTTGGGGCATCTCTTGCTTCCTTGTAATCCCTCCTGTTCGTTGACACTAATCACATGACTTAACAAAGGTGTATGTGTCTGTGAACATGGTTGGCCAGTATAACCTGCTTTGTAGGATCTTTGCCATCGTTCTCTGCACTCCTAAATGGCCAGCATAGTCAGATGAATGACAATGCTTCAGTATGCTGTCCACTTCCTCTTCTGGCACACATTTTCTGATGATCTGATCAGCACATTGCCTGTATAGAACAGGCTCATCCCAAATGTATCTTCTTGCATTAAAGAGGAACCTCTTCTTTTCCTGATAAGTAAACTCTGTAGGTACATAGTCACATGCATGGTAGTTCACTATATCAACAAACCATGGCGTCTTTGCTTCAGCTACAAAGAGCTGCTCATCAGGGAAGGTGTCAGAAATAGTAGCACCTTGTGTACTACCTTCCCCTAGCTCCAGCCTTGACAAATGGTCTGCCACTGTGTTGGAAGTCCCCTTCAAGTCTTTAATCTCCAGATCAAACTCTTGGAGTAACAAAACCCATCTGATTAACCTGGGTTTCGCATCCTTCTTGCTGAACAAATATCTCAGGGCAGCGTGGTCGGTGTAAACAATGACCTTAGTGCCCAAAAGATATGACCGAAACTTATCACAAGCAAACACCACAGCAAGTAACTCCTTCTCTGTAGTAGTATAATTGAGCTGGGCCTCATTGAGTGTGCGCCGGCATAATATATTGGCCTGAAAACTTTGTCCCGTTTCTGCCCAAGCACCGCTCCGACTGCAAAGTCACTTGCATCACACATCAGCTCAAAGGGTTGCGACCAGTCTGGAGCTACTATCACCGGTGCTGAACTGAGCTTCTCTTTCAGCACTGTAAAGACCTGAAGGCAGTCTTCCGAAAATATGAAAGGAACATCCTTCTCTAAAAGCATGCTTAGGGGCTTGGCAATTTTTGAGAAATCTTTGATGAACCGCCGATAAAACCCTCCATGACCCAGAAAGCTCCGGATGCCCTTCACATTAGTGGGAGGAGGTAGACTCTCAATGGTGGAGATCTTTGCTCTATCTACTTCCAACCCAGCTGCGGACACTCTATGCCCAAGGACGACTCCTTCCTTGACCATGAAATGACACTTCTCCCAATTCAAGACCAGGTCCTTTTCCTTGCATCAGACTAACACGGTTTCCAGATTTCTGAGGCAGATGGAAAAAGTTGAACCAAATACCGAGAAGTCATCCATAAAGACTTCCATAATGTCCTCCACTAACCCTTGAAAAATGGCCATCATACACCTCTGGAAGGTAGCAGGTGCGTTGCAGAGACCAAATGGCATACGCCTGAAAGCATACGTGCCAAAAGGGCACGTGAATGTAGTCTTCTCTTGATCCTCCGGGGCAACAACTATCTGGTTGTATCCAGAATAACCGTCCAGAAAACAATAATACGGGTAGCCAGCTAGCCGATCTAGCATTTGATCAATGAAAGGTAACGGAAAGTGGTCCTTACGCGTGGCTTTATTCAGCTTGCGGTAATCAATGCACACGCGCCACCCCGATCCTTGTGCGGGATGGAATAAGCTCATTCTTCTCATTGCGTATCACTGTCATGCTGCCCCTCTTGGGAACCACTTGTACTGGACTAACCCAGGAGCTATCTGAAATGGCATATATGATGCCCACTTTCCTCCACTTTAGAATCTCCTTGCCAACGACTTCCTTCATTGCAGGATTGAGCCTGCGTTGGCGCTCTACAGTAGGAGTATAAGACTCCTCCATCAGTATCTTGTGCATGCAGACCGCTGGACTTATACCTTTTATATCATCCAGAGACCACCCCAGGGCCTGCTTATGCTCCCTTAAGACTTCTAGTAGCTGTCTGGTTTCTTCTACTGTTAAGGATGCAGCTACTATCACAGGGTAACGCCCTTGTGTATCCAAAAACTCGTACCTCAGATGTTTTGGGAGTTGCTTCAGAACTGGCAAGGGTTCCGTGATTGCTGAGGATTCAGTTGAGGAAGGCTACTGCTCAGTTCGTTCTTTCAGCACTTCATAAGTCTCTTCCGGTTCCGTCTCTGCAAAATCCACCTGCTGCAATTTGTGATCCAAGCTTTCAGTGATCAAGCTCTCTTCGAAGTAGCTGTCCACGAATTCAGCAATCTGATCAATCCAATAACAGCTGGAATGATCATTTGCCTTGCGCATCGAACGCTCCATGTTGAACACCACTGCGTCTTCATCCACACGCAGCGTCAACTCCCCTGAGTTTACATCAATCAAGGCCCTTCCAGTACTCAGGAATGGCCTTCCAAGAATCAATTGGACTCCTTTATCTTCTTCCATTTCCAATACAACAAAGTCCACTGGGAAGATAATGCGATCCACCTTGATTAAAACATCTTCAATAATGCCCGCCGGCTTTCCTATCGATCGATCAGCAAATTGTAAAGATATGGAAGTGGGCTTTATTCCAGTCAAGCCCAGTCGC
The DNA here is from genome assembly GCA_023512835.1 of Taxillus chinensis. Classification (NCBI taxonomy): domain Eukaryota; kingdom Viridiplantae; phylum Streptophyta; class Magnoliopsida; order Santalales; family Loranthaceae; genus Taxillus; species Taxillus chinensis. The sequence goes on along the minus strand of CM042090.1, from coordinate 55,093,793 downwards.
CGATAGATGGACATTGGCATCAGATTTATAATCGCCCCTAAATCACATAGGGCTTGCTCCAATTGCAAGGTGCCAATGGTACAGGTCAACGTGAAACTACCCGGATCTTTAAGCTTGGGTGGTAGCTTGTGCTGCACCATTGCACTAATGTCATTTGTGAGAGCCACTATCTCACAATCAGTGTAGCTTCTCCTCTTGGACAGTAGATCCTTTAAAAATTTGACATATCCAGGCATCTGTTCCAAGGCTTCTATGAATGGGATGTTCACCTCCAGCTTTTTGAATACATCTAAGAATTTCTGGAACTGAGCATCTAATTTCTGTTTCCTCAGCCTTTGAGGATACGGCATAGGAGGTTTATACGGAACGGGAGAGCTAACTTCAGGTTGACGGATTGTCGGTTGACTACTCCCAACCTTTTCTGTCTGGTCCTTACGCTGCTCAGCATCTACTTCTTTAGCTTCCTCCTGGGTGTGCTGTGCCAACTCCTCCTTGTTTGGCTCGACTTTCTTCTCTCCAGCTGGTAGTTCTTTCCCACTTATAAGCATTATAGCTTTGCATTGCTCCCTTGGGTTGACCTCTGTATTGCTGGGAAAAGTATTTGATGAAGATGGCCTAACTGCATTTGCTAGCTGGCCAATCTGCTGCTCTATATTCTTCATGGCAGCCCCAAGATCCTGGACAGAAGTGGTAAGGGACTCAATCCTCGTCTCCCCCTTACTCATTCTATCCATTGCTTACTTAGCAAATTGATAAAAGAAGTTCCGCATCTCTTCATCCTTTGCCTTCTCTTTGTCTTCCTCCTTCTGTTGAGGCTGAGAATGTTCTCCATACTGTGTTGCTCCAGTAGCAGAGACCTTATTCTGCCTTGGCCATAAGTAAGGCTGTTGTTGAAATTGGTGAGGTCCTCCTTGATTCTGGAAGTTGTTGGGCTGAGGAGGATTCTGGTACTGGTTTGGATTCTGAAATTGTCGCTGAAATCCTCCACCTCGATTCCCAACATATTGGGCTTCTTCGTATAGCTGGGCGGCAGCAACGTCTTCAGTAACTGCTTTGGGTTGTTCAGTTCTGCCCTCCATGCGAACAGCCATCACTGACATTTGCTCTGTCAGTAACTCCATCTTCCTTGTCAACTCATCGAACTGAGTTGAATTTGATGAATTTGATACCGCAGCCACCGGCTCGGCTCTAGGCGTCGTCATTGGACCATTGGCAGTTTGACAACGCCATTCGCTCTAAAAGCTCCACTGCTGCAGAAGGCTCCATCATCATGAACGCTCCTCCAGCGGCTGCATCTATCATGCTCCTTGTATTTGCGTGCAGACCTGCATAAAAAGATTCGACTTGTAACCATTCTGGCCTTCCATGATTAGGACACCTCCTAACCAAATCTTTGAATCGCTCCCAGGCCTCGTATAGCGACTCATTGCCGTGCTAGGTGAATTGATTTATTTGGCTCCTTAAATGAATAACTCTTGTTGGTGGAAAGTACTTGGAGAGAAACTTCTCCACCATTTGGTCCCATGTGTGTATGTCGCAGCGGTAGGACTGGAACCAACCAAGAGCTCGGTCCTTCAGGGAAAATGGGAAGAGTCGTAGCTTAATGGCGTCATCCGAGACTCCATTAATTTTGATGGTGTCACAAATTTGCAAGAATCACGCTAGATGGTTGTGTGGATCATCTAGTGCCGAGCCTCGGAACGCATCTTGCCCAACCATTTGCGGTAAGCGCAGGCTTCGGCTCGAAGTTGTTTGCTTGGACCGGCACCCTTCTAATGCCTGAATACTCATCCGATAGTACAGGTTTAGCATAATCCATGAAGGTCCTTGGCTGATAACCTCCTTGGCCGTTGTGTCCCTGATCTTCCCTTGCTCTATTTTCAGCCATGATTTCTTCACACAAGGTATGTAAGCCTTCCAACTGCTGTTCAGCTGCAGCTAATACCCTCTGAGCTCTTCGCTGCTGTCGCAATGTCCGTTCGATTTCGGGATCGTATGGTAATAACTCACCCCTGGTGTGACGCATACACAGAGGAATTTTCTCAAACACCTATGGTGCACCCCTGCAACGTAGCAAAAACAAAAAGATACTAGGTAACACCGTACTAGCAAAATTACAAGAAAATAAAATTCCATATCACAAATAAACTTAAGCACCTAATGTCACTTAGTCCTAACAACGTTTGGCTTGCCTCCCCGGCAACGGCGCCAAAAACTTGACCCGCATAAATTATGTCTGAAGGTTTTGCAGCAAGTGCACTGGTCAAGTAGTAAAATGGAGTATCAAGACTCCGGTTGTCGAACCCACAGGGAGGTAGCTAATGCTGTTAAGCAGCAAGCACTAAGCTAACAAGTTGATTTTATGTCTGGACAATTGATTTTTGTTGGATAAATAATGTGAACGAAAGGTGATTAAATCAGAAAGTTGGCAAGCTATTGGTATAGAAATTTCAGTGATTAAGGATCTAGGGTCACAATGTTTACCACCCAATCGATTGTACTAGTCTGGTTATGGCTCTTGTTCTTGATTTATGTTCTAGTTCATGTTCATGTTGATTATCTTCTGCCTATCTTACATTTGGTCCATGCTAAGATAGATTTAAGGCTTTTATCCCATTTGGTCCATGTGAATAAAAGTGATCAAGGTAGATAAACAATCTAATAGTTGCAGACTTAGTCCATCATGCAATATTAAATCTAATTCACTAGTGTTCCACCCTAGACAAGGGCTAAGATTACCTAATTATGCATAAACTAGGCATTTCCATACAAGCAAGTGAATTAAACAAGAACTGAATTCTATTTTATTGAACAACCATAACCAAACTGAATACAATTTATTTGGGGCTACATTGCTCCCCTAGACTAACAAAACTACTCCATAATCATGACAAAAGCAATAACAATTATAAGAAAGAACATGATTATGGTACCAGGATAATAAAGGAAGACTCCAAGATGAACCAGGACTCCAGCCTCCAAAGACTCCGGCGTCTGCTGCCCAAAATCACTCCTTGCCAAGGACAATCCAATCTTTTAGCAATGGCTATAGCTCTTTTCAGAACTCAGATCAGATTCTCCCACTCAAGATGATTTACAATGCCTCCAAAGACCCCTATTTATAGGTTTTAGTGGGTCAAATTAGGGTTACAAAAGGTGTGCCCTAATTATAAATGTGGTCGCAGCCAAAACGACGTCGTTTTGGTTAGTGACACTATTCGACGCTCTAGGCGCAATAAAACTCAAACTACACCAAATTTGACCCCAGTTCTTTAGAGGAAAATGATTAAAACAACAAAACACAGCATTTGGAACACAAAAATGCCTGCACGTGAGAATGCACGCGAGAAGACCCTTTTCACGTGTAGCTCCAATTCGACTCAAATTTGCTCCAAAGCTTCCTCTTGAGTTGTAGAAGGCGTCCATGCAATAAAATCCTTGCACGTGAGAATGCACGTGAGAAAGTCTTTTCACGTGCACCTTGATTTTGCCTTCATTTTGCTTCCATCTTCTTCCTATAGCTTCCTCTTGAGTGTATGGAGTGATCTAGCGAAGGTGTGTGGGAAAAGGTTGCTCCAAAATCTGCCAAAAACACTCAAAAAGTACCACTATACACCAAACAGGGTCTTCCTAGGGATTAGAGTAAATATGTGTAAAATAACATGCAAATAGGTACAAAACATACACTAAAACACCCTATATAAGGTCTAGAATAATGGCATACATGCACATTATCACCTTCCCGCATCCACATAGGACAAAATACCCACAATTCGAACATGGTCTTTAAGGAAAAGATGATCAGCATAACAAAATGAAGAAGACGATGCAAAAACATGGCTGCACATGACAAAGGCCATTGTCACGTGCAAACTCCAAATGCCCTAAGATTTTGCCACAAGACTTAGACTAACTTCTGGATGGCTCCCATGCAAAAACACTACTGCCCGTGACAAGCCATTGTCACGTGCATTGTCACGTGCACCCCCTAAAGGTTCCCTCTTGGGCTCATCTCTTACCTCAAGCTTGTCCATCATCATACAAAGTGTTCAAGCCAATGTGTGTGGGAATAAAACTCCCTAAAACAAAACAATTGCCACCCCAAAAGGTAAAACTGTGACTAACTCCACATCCCAAAACATGGGTCATTACATCATCTCCCCCTTAAGACTTTTCGTTATCGAAAAGAAACAACATGCAAGGAATAACCAACACATGCTACCCATTTGTAGAATGGCAAGCCACAACACCCCAAATGGTTCATACACCGCACACAGCATATAACAGGACATACGTCCGCGAACTCAACAAAGCACCACCACAATTCATAACTACATGCATCATAATGCATATAACATATACCCACATGGCATAAATACACATCTCAAAACATATCTCAAATATAATAATATGTCTAAAGGACAATACAAATACCAGATTATGAACAACTAATACAGGAAAGCACATCACTATCCCTTGGCCAACAGCCACCTCCCACCCTCAAGCTTGTTCGTCCTCAAACAACTCCGGGTGCTGCTCATGCATCATGGACTCACATTTCCATGTCTCCTCCTCAATGCCACGGTGCTGCCACAGCACACGAACCAAAGGAATAGCACGACCATGCAAAAGCTTCTCTCGTCGATCTAGTATACGGATAGGGGCCTCAACAACGGACATGTCATCCTCAATATCCAATATCCCCCAATCGATCACATGAGTAAGGTCAGGATGATACTTCCTCTATTGGGACACATGGAACACATTGTGCACCCGACTCAATCGCGGTGGCAATGCTAATCGGTAGGCCACTGGCCCCATACGATCCAAAACCTCAAAAGGCCCAATAAACCGCAGAGATAGCTTGGAACCTCTCTCAAATTGCCGATGTCCACGACGGGGAGAAACACATAGAAACACATGATCTCCCACAGAAAATTCCAAAGGTCGCCGCCGCTGATCTACATAAGATTTCTGTTGACTTTGCGCGGACAACAAGCGCTGATGAATCAACTTGACCTTCTCAGTAGGGTCTTGAACCAACTGTGGTCCCAAGAGAGATGCCTCTTCGATCTCAGTCCAACACAAAGATGATCGGCATGGTCTGCCATACAACGCCGCAAAAGGAGCCATCCCAATGGATGCTTGATAACTATTGTTGTAGGCAAACTCCACCAAAGGAAGGTGAGTTGCTCACGAACCCCCAAAATCTAGCACACAGGCCCTCAACATGTCCTCCAATGTCTGATTTGTTCTCTCAGTTTGACCGTCAGTCTCAGGGAGAAAGGCTGTGCTCAGGTGAAGTTTTGTCCCCATAGCCTCCTGCAAGCCTGTCCAGAAACGAGAAGTAAACCTCAAATCTCTGTCGGACACAATTGTCGACGGCACTCCATGTCTCATAATCTCATTCACATACAACTGGCTCAACGTCCCGATGGAATCCTGCTCTCGAACGGCAAGAAAATGGGCTACCTTGGTTAGCCGATCCACAATCACCCATATCATGTCTTTCCCCCCAGTGGTGGGTGGAAGACTAGTCACAAAGTCCATCACTATGTGGTCCCATTTCCACTCGGCTATTGGCAACGGTTGTAACATACCTGCCGGTCGCTGATGCTCCGCTTTCACTTGTTGACAAGTAAGGCACCTTACAACAAATGTTGCCGCATCACGTTTCATCCCAGGCCACCAAAAATGCCCCCGAAGTGCATGGTACATCTTCGTACCCCCTGGATGCACAGTAACTCTAGACTATTGAAACTCCCTCAGCACCTCATCTCTGAGAGAAGAAGCCACTACTAGCCGCCCCTGAAAAGACAACTCATGCTCAGGACCCTCTATCCAGTCTTCCGATAGCTCACTAGCCTCAATACGGGCACGGAGAACCTCACACTCAATAGCACCCAACTATCCCTCCCGGACTCGCTGGTACAGCTCAGGCACAACAACAATAGGACTCAATACTGTCCCACCATAATGAGCAATAGGCTGCAACTGTAACATCGCCAACTACTCCATCAGCTTCCACTCTCTAACTACCACCTCAGCTTTCCCTTTCCTTCTCAACGCATCAACCACGACATTGCCCTTGCCTGGGGTATAGGCAAGAGTAAAGTTGAAGGTGTCATCACTGGTTTTCGTCCGGGCCCGTTCGGGGTGGGCACAAACTAGACCAATGGTGAGAAAATTTAGAGTCGTCACCAACTGTTTTTGGGGTACAGTTGGATACCCTCTACTTTGAGTAGTAAAAAGATGTGGTCTGCGTTATCAGAAAAGGGTTCGGGAGTTAGTTACGTGTAGGGAAGGATTAGCACCCCTACAGCGCCCTTTCGGTATCTAATTTAAGAGGAGGAGGTTTTTTTTATTTGTGCTGCCATGACTGGGTTAAGTTTCCTAAAAAGTCTATGATTTTTATTTAGCTAAGTTATATATTAAAGTTATGGTGAAAATGGATTTACCCTAAATTTCTAAAGGGAACCCTATAAGTTTTGGGTTTTTGTTTGAAGTGGAGAATGAGATCCTACGAGTTGGTTTTGGGTTTTTGGTTTTACTTTGGGAAATTGAAGTCCTCAAATATGATTTTTTTTTTCTTTTTTATTTTCCCCTTTTTTGGTTTTTTTGGGTTAGAAAACATACATTTTTTGGTTTTTGTGTTTTGTAAAAAAACGTTTTGTTTTTGTTTTGCTTAATTTTTTGGTTTTTTTTGGCTTGAAAACATGAAAACGTTTTTTTGTTTGTCTTTGTTTTGTTTTTTTTTGTTTTTGGAAACCTTTCTTTTCTTTTCTTTTTTTCTCTTTTTTTTATTGAAAACTTTTAATTATTTTGTTTTGAAAACCCAAAATCTTAAATCAAAGTAATGAACACATGCATTAAAATAAAAAAACGTGGAGTGTGTGATTATGACATCGACAAAAGAAAAATAAAAGCACTCTTTTTTCTTTTAATTTTTTTTCTTCATCTCCTTTTTTATGCCTCTCTTTGCACTCTTTTTTTTTGTTTTCACTATATCTTACATATTATAACGTACCACATACAAAGAATGAAAATACAAGGAAAACCAGCACAACCAATAAAAGAAATACAAGGAAATATTAAGAATTACATCAAATATTAATGTAAATAAGCTGAAAAATAATGAGTAAATAAAGATTGAACCAATTTTGGGGCTTGCAACACTAGTCTTCTATTTGAGCTCTTATCCGCGCCGATAGTCACTTGCTCGAATTAGAACCAACAGATCTGGCAGCGGGACTTGTGGAGAGGCTTTCCTGGTATTTGGAGGCTAGAGTGATTTTTTTTTTTGAGGTTAAGATTTTCTGGTAGCTGGCAATAATCAAAGTGGGCGTGAGAAGCAGGGGCATGAAAAGGAATTGGAAACTGGTTTTCCTGTTTTTTTTTTTGCTGAAAACGCAGAAAGAGAGGGCTGAAGTTGGAGTTGTTTTTGTGTTTTTCTTTTGCTGAAAAAAGAGAACTGGAACGAGATAGGAGGGAAAGAGGATGAAGGGGTGATGTTTGATTGCAGGATAGCAGAAAGACTGGGCGATTTTTGTTGGGTGTGATCCCTGTTTTTCTTCTTCTTTTTTTTTCTCCCTCTTTTTGCGCGGGGAAGAATTTGGGACTCTACTCTCTCTTTTTTTTTGTTTTTTTGCAGGGAAGAAGCTAGCGGATCTGGGTGTTTTTTTTTCTTTTGGGACTCAACTCTCTGTTTTTTTTCTCCCTTTCTCCATTGCACTAGGACGAGGCTGGGTGTAAATGGTATCAGATTTTTTTTCGATGATCAAGGCTCTCTTCTGCGCAGGGACAGAAGGCAGCATTTTAAAGGGCTAGCAGAAATCTTTGGCTGGACTGTCATTAATTGCAGCATTTAATGCTGTATTATTAATTCCCTTATTTTCGTCCAGGTCTTGTGTGTTGTCGGGTGGTTTGGCGACCTGCAGCTTGTGATTGTCTTTTTTAATTTGTATTTTAGCACATGTGACTGACAAGTCGTTGAAAAGCATCTTTGCCAGCAAATAAAACTCATCCCGTGAGCAGCTAGCGAGAAAGCCAGCGAGAGGGGCCAAACAGCGAAGGTCAGACGTTAAGGGTTGGAATGTCGGCAGGGTCGAAGCTGTGATGGGTCGAAATTTCGGTGGGGCGAAAGTCAATGGTCAACGGGTCGAAGTGTCGGCAGGTCGAAGGTCAACGGTCAACGGGTCGGAGGGTCGAAGGTCGAAGGTTGACAGGCTTCGAGGGTCCGTGGGTCGTAGGTCAAGGTTCGAAGGTTCGCAGGTCAAGGCGTCGCAGGTTCGTAAGTCGCGGGTCGAAGGTTTATAGGCTTCGAGGGTCAAGGGTCGAAGGGTCGGAGTGTCGGCAGCGGGGCTTCGAGGCTTCGAGAGTTAGGGGGTTGAAGGTCGAAAGGGCGAGTCGAAGGTCGGAGTGTCGGCAGCGGGGCTTCGAGGTTTCGAATCTTCGAGGCTTCGAGGCTTCGATGCTTCGAGGCTTCGAGGCTTCGAGGCTTCGGGGCTTCAAGGCTTCGAAGGTCAATGGGTCGAAGTGTCAGCAGGTCAATGGTCAATGGTCAACGGTCAACCCCGAAGTTTTTTACCCTTCGGTTAATTACCTTCTTACCCTTCACCTAAAATGCAAAAATGGATAACTTTCCGGGGATTGTTTGGGAAGATCCGTATTCGCCTAAATTGATGCTTTGAAGAATTTCGCATGGTCACCTTTTTGGGCGATTTGACCAGGGGCATTGACCGTCTTTTGGCGAGTTTCGACTTTTTCCAACGAAAGTTGTTTTGGCCATAACTTCTTCATTTTAAGTCCGATTTGAGCTCGGTCAAGTGCTTTAATCTCCAATTTTCATCCTCTATCACCTGGTGTTGGTCTTGGGGCGCTTCAAGGACTTGTAGCAGAAGTCATTAATTTTGGACTCCCCCATCCGTGTCAATTGTATCCATCACATGCAAATTGGGGCTAACATCAATTCTGAACCATTCCTTGGAAGTATGGGATCATTGTGGACCTGTTCAAAAGGGTATATGGCATGGGCAGAAAGGTATATCAAATGGGGTTAGTATGTCTAACCCGGACAAAATGGGGTCCAACAGAAGGTCTGCAAATACTCCACCCATCTCCTCTACCTCAAATTCAAGTCCTTGTAAGTAAAAATGTACTGAAGGCTCTTGTGATCTAAGAACACCACAAACTTCTCCCCGAAAAGGTAATGCTGCCAACACTTCAAAGAAAGGATGACAGCCGCAAACTCAAGATCATGGGTAGGGTAATTCTGCTCATGTGGTTTCAACTGCCTTGACCCATAAGCGACCACACTGTGCTGCTGCATAAGCACACACCCCAAACCAATCCTAGATGCATCACAATACACCTCATATGGGACATCCTCCCTAAGTAACCTCAACATAGGTGCAGTGGTCAAACGGGTCTTGAGAGCCTCAAATGCCTGCTAACACTTGTCAGTCCACTCGAACTTCACTCCCTTCCGGATCAACGCCATCATAGGAGCCGCCAAACGAGAGAATCCCTCTACAAAATGACGATAATACCCTGCCAAGCCAAGGAAACTATGAACTTCGAAAACATTGGTTGGCCTCTCCCGACAGATAGATTTTTAGCCTCCCTAAAAGAGTTAGCTAACGTCGTTAAACCTCTCTTCAAGATAATTAATTCCCTTAGTTTGCACTAAACAAAATAGCAGAAAGTAAGGGGTCGAACCCACAGGGATTATCCTAGTTTTCTAGTTTTCAAATCAAATCACCCAACTACTCTTGTTCTATAAAATGTCTTGGCAAAAAGTTCTCTTTTTTAAACTAAAGATCTAATTTTTATGTGGTTTTCTAAAAGATCAAAGACAGCAGAATTGATTTTAAGGTTAAAACTCAAAGATTAAAGACATCTAGGATCACAATTTCACCCCCCTACGCTGTTTCTACTGATTTTAATGTTCTTGGGATTATTTTAAATGTTAGCATGCTATACATGAGCTAAGGTACTGCAATTGGTCATTGACAGAACTTCTAAGTGTTGTATGCCTGAATGGTCATCAAGGCAGCAACAAACAAAGCCTATTTATCATATTTCTGAAAGGATAATGGTCACACCAATCACAAATATGCTATGAATCCACGATCTGCCCCAAACTAGATCTAAGAAACCTAGGTGTATACAACCTAGATATAGAAGATGAAGAACAAATTCATAAATCATGCAATTCAATAAAACAAACCCAATATTCATAGAATCAGTACAGCAGCATAGGGGGCTACATTGCTCCCCTAGATTAAGAAAACTACTCACACATGTTCTTGACAAAGCATAAACAAATAAAGAACATCATCTTAGAACTAGGAGCAGCAGAACTTCAATTCCAGAACTTCCTTGCCGTCAAGCTCTCTCTCCAAACCCTAGGCGTGCCCTCTCTCAAGATTACTGTACAAGAATGTGCCTTTAGGGCCACTATTTATAAAGGAGGCTGCTTTGTAATGTTTGCCCTAGTCGCCAGCTGTCATTATTAATCAAAAAGGTGTAGTTTTGACAAGTGATGGCGATTTTACCTTCCAACCATTATACAACCCAAACCAAGCAGAATTTGATCAAGCTCCAGAAGAGAAAAATCATCAGCATAACAAAACAAAGGTGACTGTGCGAAAACATTCTTGCCCGTCACAAAGGTCATTGTCATGGGCACCTCCATTTACTCTGAAACTTCACCCAAGACTTTATCACATCAGATAGAAGCCTTCCATACAAAAATATCCTTGCCAGTGACAAAGGTCATTGTCACGGGCACCTCCAAATGGTCTAAAAAGTTTATGAGAGGTAAATGACATCATTTGGAGCAACTTTTGTTCTGTACGTGAGATCATATGAAGCCTTCTACAAGGTCAAAAAAATCAAATCCCAATAACACATGCAAAATCTTTTGTTGTCCTTTTGCTCTGAACTTTTTATGGGTGGTAGAGGGCATCATTTGGAGCAACGTTCCCTTTTGCACGTGATATTGGTAAGGTTATCTTCATGGTCAAATAAATCAAAATGTGCTTGCTCAGCATTGAGTGTGTGAAGAGGCCTCTTGCAGCCTTGTCGCTTGTAGCCTTCAAAATGCCTCCTTTTGAGCTCATATTTTGCCACAAGCTTCCTCTTTAGTAGACAAGATGATCTAGCTGATTTGTTCGAGAAGGAATCACCTAAAAACCTGCCAAAACAACTCAAAAACACACATTTAGAACAAGTAGTGTCTTCCTAAGAGGTTAGAGTAAATATCTATGAAATATGGGTAAACTAAGCTCTAGTCATGCTCTTTAATGCCCTAAATATATACTAGAATAACGGCATAAATGCACGTTATCAAATACACCATACTTGAACCATTGCTTGTCCTCAAGCAAAAACATACAAGCCTGCAAAAAGAAAACAAACAGAAAGTCAAACAGGGAGATAAATAAAATAGCAAACAAAGAGAGTCATGGTTTCCTAAGCATGCAACTCTATCATGATGAAATGGGAATTTAAATAACCAAAATGAATCATAAGTTAGCTCAGTCATGTCTATACCACAAGTCCAACATCCATGCAATATCATATTTGAAAACTCAGATATCAGCAAGCATTCCATAATAAAATAGCTCCTAGCTTCCCTTAAAGTTCTCACCAAGGATAAAGCTGCCTCACTCAAATATAAACTCTTTTTTCTCTCAATCTCACGCCCAATAACAGTACCTAGTAGTTATCAAAAGGGATGATAAACTCCCCTCAACCTTTTCCATTGGCTATTGATTAAGTTCTTGCCAAGCAAACGTGAGAGTTCCCTATTGTGCTCATCAAAGGAAGCACACCATCTATTATACTTTGTTTGAAAACTCACACACTATTCTATGCTCAACGAACTCACACTCTACTTTAATGACTAATGAAAACACGCCTTGAGCCAAAGATTTGAACTCAACACTCTCTAAACTAACACAACTCAACCATTATGGCTTTTATTGTGTAAAACTTTGTTTTTTTTTTGTTTTTTTGTTTTTTTATTTTTTTTGTCACACTTCTTTTAAATAATAACCTTACAAGGTTGCATCTTATGCTCTCCCTTGATGGACTATTCACTCTTTTTTTGCTCACCTTTTCTTTCATTACATAACACATAAATAAGACTAGCTTTTCTAATGCATACCTCTTGCCATTTTTGCTAAGTAGGGAGAGACAGAAATATACTGAGTGTCTCACATCCCATTATCAAATTAAGTGATGGGCTTTTTCACATTGTGCATCACAGCCTTCTACATAAATAACACAACAAAACCAAAACTAGGATACATAGGAAATCAAAGTGACTTAAATGACCTTGTATCACTAACAACACACCAAGCATCGAGCACTAATAAGTAATCATCATGCTTACTTAACTCCTACCATTAAATAACCAATGGTGAAAGTTAAGAGGATCAAAGAAAACTATTATCCCATAAACCATGAATGTCACTCAAGGGCTAGAAAGAGGTTTTTCTAATTTTCCTTTTGGATTTTCTTTCACTCAACTCTAAGGGTCACTAAGTGTTATCCTAGCATGTCATGCTCAGCTAATATTCAAACTTCAGCTCCAAAATTATGGTGATATCATTCAATAAGTAAAGACATGCTTAAACTAAATCATAACACACCTTAATTACCTCAACACCCTTATCACAACATGATACTAATGTGGCATAAAAATTAAAATTTAAGCCAAAATTGCATACCTAATATTCATGCCTCTCCACATGCAAATCACATATTCAAGCAACTTAAACAATCACACAAAATAAAAATAAAGGACAACGAAAACAAATAAACCAAACACTTAAACAAAAACAAGACAAGCAATCACACAGCATAAAGGACAAACAAGTGGCTCAAGTCACTCCCCACACCACACTTAAAAGTATGCTATGTTCTCATGGCACGAAGTAGAGAGTAGGAAGATACTTACCTGTCGGTGGATTTCTCCCCAATTTCAAAGCTGAGAAAACATATTTTTCATATGTTTGACCTAGGAGACAAGCTCATTTGATGTCGCATGCATTGTCACTTGCAAGTCATTTGTGGCTCAAATGTGCTCCATTGTTGATCAAATTTCACTGGTTGGTAGGTCCCTCTTCAAGGTACAAAATGTGTCAAATGCCCTTGCATGATTCCAACTTGAAAATCCCTTGTGTCTTTGAGTTGCATCTTTGAAAATCTAGCTTGAGCTTGGCAGTTAGGCCAGTACTTGGACTGTATAGAGAAATCCTAAAGTTGAAAGCCCAAATAAGAAGTTCTAGGCCTACAAAAGGGTTAGTGAAGACCAAACTATATCTCCTGTACCATGGTTAGCAAACAGCAATCAAAAATAAAATAAATATAAAAGAAAAGCAATTGGATTGCCTCCTAACAAGCGCTTTATTTAAAGTCTGTAGCTAGACTGCAATATATAATCATGTAGGCTCAAAAGAGAGGGAATCAACAATTTCCCTATGGGTTGGGTCATAATAAGACTTTAGCCTATTTCCATTAACCCAAAATTTTTTGCCATCTTCAGCTTGGAGCTCAAAGCTCCCATATGGCTTCTTATTAGTTATCACAAATGGCCCTATCCATTTGGATCTCAACTTCCCTGGAAACAACCTCAATCTAGTGTTGAACAATAAAACTTTTTGTCCTAGGGTTATGACTTCTTTGGTTAATTACCTATCATGCCATTTCTTTGTTCTTTCCTTGTAAGTTTTAGAACTCTCATAGGCATCCATTCTAAATTCTTCTAACTCAATTAATTGAGTTATCCTCAGCTCCTTGGTCTCTTGTGGATCAAAATTCAATTTTCTCAACGCCCATTGAGCCTTGTGTTCTAATTCCACAGGCAAATGACAAGACTTCCCATATAGGATTCTGTAAGGTGACATTCCAATGGGAGTCTTGTAGGCTGTCTTATAAGCCCATAAGGCTTCATCAAGCCTTTGTGACCAATCCTTCCTATTTCCTCCAACAGTTTTCTCAAGAATAGCTTTTATTTCCCTGTTGGACACTTCAGCTTGCCCATTAGCTTGTGGGTGATAAGCTAAGGACTTCCTATGGTTGACTCCATACTTGGCCAATAATTTATCAAACAGTTTGTTACAAAAGTGTCTACCCTCATCACTAATAATAGCCCTTGGTGTCCCAAAACGGCTAAAGATATTTCTTGTAAGGAACTTAATCACCACTCTAGCATCATTCACTCTTGTTGGGATTGCCTCTACCCACTTAGACACATAATCCACATCCAACAAAATGTATGAATACCCATCAGAAATGGGAAATGGCCCCATAAAGTCTATGCCCCAAACATCAAATATTTCAGCTGGAAGGATTCCAGTTAAGGGCATCTCATTCTTCCTAGACAGACCACCTACCCTTTGGCATCTATCACAAGTTTTAACAAAGACATAGGTGTTTTTAGCCGTGTTGGGCCAGTAAAACCCACATTGCATGATCTTGGCCACTATTCTTTGCACTCCAAAGTGGCCCCCATAATATGATGCATGACAATGATGCAAAATATCATCCATTTCCTCCTCAGGGACACACCTTCTAATTACCTGATCTTCACAATGCCTATAGAGGATAGGGTCATCCCAAATATACTTCTGTGCATTTGCTATGAACCTCTTTCGCTAGTGGTAATCAAATTGCTTAGGTATGAACTCAGTGGCTAAATAGTTTGATATAGCAGCAAACCAAGGAAGCTGACTTACTTGAAGCACTGGCTCATCAGGAAAGTTATCAGAGATAGGTAAAGACTTAGGTGCATTTTCAACTCGAGAAAGGTGATTTGCAATAGTGTTTAAGGCTCCTTTAATGTCTCTAATCTCTAAATCAAACTCCTGTAAGAGGAGAACCCATCTCAGCAAACGTGGCTTAGCTTCCTTCTTAGCTAACAAATACTTAAGAGTTGCATGGTCAGTATAAACAACAACCTTAGACCCAAAAAGGTAAGATCTAAACTTGTTGCAGCCATACACCACAGCTAGCAACTCTTTCTCAATAGTGGTATAGTTCTGTTGGGTATTATCTAGAGTCTTACTAGCATAGTAAATCACCCTAAAAAGTTTCTCTCTCCTCTGCCCTAGAACTACCCCACGACATAGTCACTCGCATCACACATAAGCTCAAATGGTTGTTCCCAATCCGAAGTAACTATAATAGGGGCTGTGACCGACTTGTGCTTAAGGACTTCAAAAGCTTTCAAACATTTATCATTAAAGTCAAATCTTTTGTCTTTTTCTAACAACACACTTAGGGGTCTAGCTATTTTTGAGAAGTCCTTAATAAATCTCCTATAGAACCCAGCATGTCCTAGGAAACTTCTCACCCCTTTCTCATTGGTTGGAGGTGGCAGGGTTTCAATGGTGCCTATCTTAGCTCTATCCACCTCCAAACCTTTAGCGGACACCTTGTGCCCAAGGACTATGCCCTTACTTACCATAAAATGGCATTTCTCCCAATTGAGGACAAGTTCTTTCTCTTCACATCTTTCCAGGACAGTATCTAGGTTTTTTAAGCATTGTTGGTAAGAAAAACCAAACATAGAAATATCATCCATAAATACTTCCATTATCTCCTCCACCAGGCCCTGAAAAATGGCCATCGTGCACCTTTGAAAGGTCGCAGGTGCATTACACAGCCCAAATGGCATCCTCTGAAATGCAAAGGTGCCAAAAGGGCAAGTGAATGTTGTTTTCTCCTGGTCCTCAAGTTTAATCATGATTTGATTGTACCCGGAATACCCATCTAGGAAGCAGTAATGGCTATACCCAATCAACCTATCAAGCATTTGATCAATAAAAGGAAGTAGAAAGTGATCCTTCCTAGTGGCCTTATTTAGCTTCCTATAGTCCACGCAAACTCTCCACCCCGTCACAGTTCGGGATGGAATCAATTCATTCTTTTCATTCCTAATCACTGTCATGCCCCCTTTCTTGGGCACAACATGCAAAGGACTAACCCACTCACTATCAGAGATAGCATAAATGATCCCAGCATTTTTCCATTTTAGAACTTCTTTCCTAACAACTTCTTTTATTACTGGGTTCAGTCTTTGTTGTCTTTCAACAGTGGGGTTAAAATTATCATTCATGAGGATTTTATGCATGCACAATCCTGGACTAATGCCCCAAATATCTTCAATATTCCACCCAAGGGCCTTTTTATGTTTCCTTAGAATTTCTAGCAATTGTTCACATTCCAAAGCATTTAAATTTGAAGCAACAATTACTAGAAATCTATTTGTGGAATCTAGAAATTCATACCTCAAGTGTCCAGGCAACTCCTTCAGTTCTGGCGCTGGGATTGTTGACTCGTCATGCTCCTCCTTAGCTTGCTCCAATGGACTGGATTTTTGTTCCTCCTCTTCAGTGATCAATTCCTCAATCTCTTGCTGCTGGATCTCTGATGTGTGAAGTACTTCATCAGCTTGTTGTTTTATGAAGTCTTCCACTATGTCGTCAAAGTCTTCTATCCAGAGACAGCTTCCCTCTTCTTGTCCTTGCAAAGGTCTTTCCATATGAAAGACTAGGGTATCTTTATTTATCCTCAAGGTTAACTTACCTTGAGCTACATCAATCAAAGCACACCTGTCCTCAAGAAAGGTCTTCCTAGAAGTAACTGAACTCCCATAGCTTCTTCCATCTCTAATACCACAAAATTTGCTGGAAAAATAAATGAGCCCACCTTCACCAGCACGTCCTCTATGATTCCCTCAGGCCTTCCAGTGGACCGGTCAGCAAATTGTAGTGAGATAGAAGTGGGCTTCATCCCTGTTAACCCAAGCTGCTTGTAGAGGGCGAAGGAGATTAAATTGATGCTGGCCCCCAAATCACATAGGGCTGCTGTTGTGCTGCATCTCCTATTACACACGGAAGAGTGAAACTACCTGGATCTTTATGATTTATGGGTAAGTTCCTCTGAACCACATTGCTCACCTCATTAGTGACAGCAACAATTTCGTGATCTCCGTACTTCCTCTTCTTCATCATGAAGTCCTTCGAAACTTTCTTGCATCTGGGCATCTGTTCAAGGGCTTCAATGAAAGGAATGTTTATTTCCAGCTTCTTGAATATCTTCAAGAAGCGTTCATTTTATTCTTCCACCTTTTGATTCCTCATCCGCTGAGGAAATGGCATCGTAGGCCTCACTTCCTTTGGCATTTGTTCTTCAGCTGGTTGAACCTTAATTGGTTGTTGTTCTTGGTTTGTGCTTCTTATAGGGCCTTCTTCGTAGGCTCCCCAGCTTCCTTTAATGCCTTACCACTTCTTAAAGTGATAGCCTTGCAGCTTTTCTTTGGATTAACTTTCGTGTCACTGGGAAAGGATTTTGAAGACACTCTTTGATTAGCATTTTGTGCCACACTAACCAATAACTTTTCATTAATAGAGCTCTCCATACTTCCTACCCTTTCCTTCAAATCTCCCACTTCCCTTTTGGTCGTTTCATCCTCAGTCTGATAATTTCTCCTCTGTTGCTGAGGATGAGGCTGCTGTTGTTGCTCAAAACCTGGAGGTGGTTGCAAATAATTATCTGTAGCATATGGATTCTACTTCATTTCTGGAGGGATATATTTATACTAATTTGAAGTGTCACCTCCTCTATTCTGACTCTGGTTAAAGGCATTTTTCTGGTAACCTTGGTTGGGATTTTGTTGTTGATAGCCTTGACCCTGGTTCTGTTGGAAGAAGGGTTGCTTCTGATATATACCCTTTCCTCTAATAAAGTTTACTTCTTCAGCTCCACTTCATGCTTGTTCAACTACTGGTGGAGCTTGCTGTGGTCCTCCAACCTTAAGAGCCAGTACTTCTACGCTTTTGGCTAGAGCCTGTATCTGCTCTTGCATGTCATTGGAAGAGTTATCAACATAAGCTATCTTCTCCTTTGGCCTTGAAGTCCGTATATTTGACCACTGCCAATCAGCCAATGACAGTCTTTCTAAGAGTTCAGCTGCTACATTAGGTTCCAAATTCATTAGACATCCTCCCGCAGTTGCATTCACCTTGTCTTGTGAGTGAGACTGAAGACCAGTGATAACGTGCATTTTATGCCATTATTCTAGTGTTTATTTAGGATGTTTAAGAGCATGATTAGAGCCTTATTGCTTCATATATCATATATATTTGCTCTAACCCCTAGGAAGATGCTAGTTGCAAATACATGCGTTTTTAAGCTGTTTTGGTAGATTTTGGACCTCACTTTTGACATAGTAGATGGCCTCAAACAATTGGCGTGCAAGAACAAAAGTTTCTTAGAATGATGTCCTTTATCTACCACAGAAATTTCAGAGCATTTGGAGCTGCACGTGAATTCACCCATTTCACGTGCAAGCCTATTTTTGCCTCTCAGGCCTCTACAAGATGCAAGGAAGCTTGGGGAGAAGTTTGAGCTGATTTGGAGGTGCACGTGAATTCACCATATGACGTGCAAATTGATGTGCAGAGATATTTTTGGACCGATCCTATCGTTTTTCTATGCTGATCATTTGTTCCTGAAGGCCCAAGTCCAAATTGTGGATGGAAGATAGAGTTTTTAATGTTTCGAGTGTTACTTATCAAAACTACGTCGTTTTGATAGATGGGCTAGGTTACACACCTCAAGGCCCATCCAAACTCTATAAATAAGAGCTCCATGCCCTCTACTATGCATACCTAGACCCCCCTACACGTTTTTAGAGAGAGAGAGGCTCCACGACTTGGAGGTTGCTCCTTGACCTAGGAGAGCAGCCGTCGCAGCCGTCGCAGCAGCCGTCGCGGATTTTGGAGCCTGGATTTGAAGCTTTGTTGTGCGCGTGGTTAAGAAGAAGATATTGAGCTTTTCTGCTTTGTGTTTACTTGTAATCATGTGTGAGTAGTCTTTTAATATAGGGGAGCAATGTAGCCCCCTTGTTGCTTTGCTGTGTTTATGAATATTGGGTTTGGATGATTGAATTTTGCATGTTTTATGAATCTGTTCTTAAGTTCTATCTTTGGATGTACACCTTGGTATTCTTAGCCCTAGTCTGGGGCGGATTGAGATTCATAACTTATTTGTGATTGGTGTGATCATTATCCTTTTGCAAGTATGATTTATTGGCTTTGCATGTTTGTGTGTTTAGATGACCATTCTGGCATACAACTCTTAAAAGGACCTCAATGACCATTTGTTGTCCTTGGCTTATGTTTAGCATGTTTTCAATCAGACAACCCTAATACCATTAACCAGTAGAAATAACATAGGGAGGTGAAATTGTGACCCTAGATGCTTTTAATCCTTGAATCTTAATCTTAAAATCAGTTTACTTTCTTTGTTTATTCAGAAAACCAAATAAAAATTAGATCTTTAGTTTAAAAAAGAAAACTTTTTGCCAAGACATTTTATAGAACAAGAGTAATTGGGTGCTTTGATTTGAGAACTAGAAAACTAAGCTAATCCCTGTGGGTTCGACTCCTTGCTTGCTGCTATTCTTTTAGTGCAAACTTAGGGAATTTATTATCTTGAAGAGAGATTTAACTACATTAGCTAGCTCTTTTAGAGAGGCTAAAAATCTTGTCTGTCAACCAGTGTAGAAGGAAATCCTCCCAAGTGTTGATATAACCAGCCGGTAGGCTATTGAACCATCCAAGAGCTCTATCCCTTAAAGAAAAGGGAAAAAGTCTTAACGTTATGGCTTCCTCTGACACATTATTGAGCTTTATTGTGTCACAAATCTGAAAGAACCTCATCAAGTGCTGATGTGGGTCATTCACTCTGTTCCTCTAAATGCATTGTTGCTCACCATGTTGATCAATGCCGGCTTCAGCTTGAAACTGTTTGCTTGGACTCTTGCTTGCCTAATCCCTGAGTAATGATCCGACATAGTTGGCCTTACATAGTCCAAGAAAGTCCTGGGCCTAAATCTATTACCCTCATCTTTTGGATATTGGCCATTATAATTAGCCCCTCCTTGCTGGAAAGTGCCATCAGGTCTCGTATCCTACATAATGTCAAGAACTGTATCCTCTAAACCCTGCAGTGCTTCTTCAGCTTCTCTCGCGGCTTCCCTAGCTGCCCTATGATGATCTCTAATTATCCGTTCAGGTTCTGGATTAAATGGCACAAGTTCCCTTCGTCGCATACACAGTTGAGAATTTTCTCAAACACCTGGTGAACGTTCCTGTAAAATAACAAGAACACATCCAGCAACTCCGAACAAGACAAAATAAATAAATAAAACACAAAATAATAGAAAATAAAAGACAGAATTAAACACCAAGATCAGAATTCAAACAATTTCACTCAATGTTGATTTTGAAAAACTAGTTAACTGTACAATCCCCGGCAATAGCGCCAATTTGATAGACAGATTTTTAGCCTCCTTAAAAGAGTTAGCTAACGTCATTAAACCCCTCTTCAAGATAATTAATTCCCTCAGTTTGCATTAAACAGAATAGCAGAAAGTAAGAGGTCGAACCCATAGGGATTAGCCTAGTTTTCTAGTTTTCAAATCAAATCACCCAACTACTCTTGTTCTATAAAATGTCTTGGCAAAAAGTTCTCTTTTTTAAACTAAAGATCTAATTTTTATGTGGTTTCCTAAAAGATCAAAGACAGTAGAATTGATTTTAAGGTTAAAACTCAAATATTAAAGGCATCTAGGATCACAATTTCACCTCCCCCTACGCTGTTTCTACTGATTTTAAGGTTCTTGGGATTATTTAAATATTAGCATGCTATACATGAGCTAAGGTACTGCAATTGGTCATTGACAGACCTTCTAAGTGTTGTATGCCTGAATGGTCATCATGGCAACAACAAACAAAGCCTATTTATTATATTTCTGAAAGGATAATTGTCACACCAATCACAAATATGCTATAAATCCACAATCTGCCCCAAACTAGGGCTAAGAAACCTAGGTGTATACAGCCTAGATATAGAAGATGAAGAACAAATTCATAAATCATGCAATTCAATAAAACAAACCTAATATTCATAGAATCAGTATAGCAGCATAGGGGGCTACATTGCTCCCCTAGATTAAGAAAACTACTCACACATGTTCTTGACAAAGCATAAACAAATAAAGAACATCACCTTAGAACTAGGAGCAGCAGAACTTCAATTCCAGAACTTCCCAGCCGTCAAGCTCTCTCTCCAAACCCTAGGCATGCCCTCTCTCAAGATTGTTGTACAATAATATGCCTTTAGGGCCTCTATTTATATAGGAGGCTGCTGTGTAATGTGTGCCCTAGTTGCCAGCTGTCGTCATTAATCAAAATGGCATTTTGACAAGTAACGGTGATTTTACCTTCCAGCCATTATACAACCCAAACCAAGCAGAATTTGATCAAGCTCCAGAAGAAAAAATCATTAGCATAACAAAACAAAGGTGAATGTGCAAAAACATTCTTGCCCGTGACAAAGGTCATTGTCACAGGCACCTCCATTTGCTTTGAAACTTCACCCAGGACTTTATCACATCAGATAGAAGCCTTCTATGCAAAAATATGCTTGCCCATGACAAAGGTCATTATCAGGAGCACCTCCAAATGGTCTAAAACTTTTATGAGAGGTAGATGACATCATTTGGAGAAACTTTTGTTCTGCATGTGAGATCATATGAAGCCTTCTACAAGGTCAAAAAAATCAAATCTCAATAACATGTGCAAAATCTTTTGTTGTCCTTTTGCTCTGAACTTTTTATGGGAGGTAAAGGGCATCATTTGGAGCAACTTTCCCTTCTGCATGTAATATTAGTAAGGTCATCTTCATGGTCAAATAAATCAAAACGTGCTTGCTCAGCACTGAGTGTGTGAACAGGCCTCTTGCAACCGTCACTTGTAGCCTTCAAAATGCCTCCTTTTGAGCTCATATTTTGCCACAAGATTCCTCTTTAGTAGACAAGATGATCTAGTTGATTTGTTCGAGAAGGAATCACCTAAAACCTTGCCAAAACAACTCAAAAACACACATCTAGAACAAGTAGTGTCTTCCTAAGGGGTTAGAGCAAATATCTATGAAATATGGGTAAACTAAGCTCTAGTCATGCTCTTTAATGCCCTAAATATATACTAGAATAACGGCATAAATGCAAATTATCATCTCCCACGATGATACAACCTCAATCTTAGCTGGGTCCACTCTAACCCCTTAAGCTAAAACTACATGGCCAAGAAAATGGACCTCCTGCATCCAAAACTCACATTTACTAAACTTAGCAAACAACTGCTGGTCCCTCAAGGTTTGCAACAATGTTGCAAATGATCCACACGCTCCCTCTCCGTCATGGAATACAGCAAAATGTCGTCAATGAATACAACTACAAAAGAATCTAAGTACGGAGCAAAAACTTGGTTCATAAGATGCATGAACACTGCTGGTGCATTAGTGAGCCCAAAAGGCATCACTACCCACTCATAATGCCTATACTTGCACCGAAAAGCAATCTTAGGGATGTCCTCCTCTCTAACCCTTAACTGGTGATACCCCGATCGCAGATCTATCTTGGAAAACCACTAGGCCCCACTCAACTGGTCAAACAAGTCATCTATCCGAGGCAATGGATACTTGTTCTTCACAGTCACCAAATTCAGCTTCCTATAGTCAATGCAAACACGAAGCGTACCATCTGCCTTCTTTGCAAAGAGCACTGGAGCACCCCAAGGTGAGGTACTCGGCCTGATATACCCCTGGTTCACCAACTCCTCTATCTGCCTCTGAAGCTCCCTCAACTCAGCTGGTCCCATACGATAAGCCACTTGGGAGATCAGACCCATCCCCGGTACCAACTCAATAGTGAATTCCATGCTCCTCTTAGGTGGTAAACTCCTTAACTCCTCAGGAAAGACATCTTGAAATTGGTCAACAACAGCTGGCCACACCCTCTTTTCCACTTTCCCCTCCTCACTAAAGGTTAGGGCTGCTAACCTATGGGTAATGGCACCCCACTGGTCCAACAC
This sequence comes from Taxillus chinensis, assembly GCA_023512835.1. NCBI lineage: Eukaryota > Viridiplantae > Streptophyta > Magnoliopsida > Santalales > Loranthaceae > Taxillus > Taxillus chinensis. The sequence continues at coordinate 55,070,838 of CM042090.1, read as the reverse complement.
TAGTCCAGCCTGACTCGCCTCACAATCCCACTCCCCCTGCAGGGTGCAAAAAACCCCCGCAGGTGACACAAAGGATACACGGCGCCGATAACAATCTATCTTGGCTTGGAAAGCAATAAGCCAATCCATACCCAAGATCAGGTCAAACGCCCTCAATGACATCACATACAAATTGAAGCTAAGCTCCACATCTCCTATGGTTAACTCGCAATCACAGCCAACACGTCGTACTTCAATCATACCTCCCACTAGAGACTCCACAACTAAAGGTCCCTCTACCTCAACACATAGTAACCCCAAGCCATCAATCACAAGCTCAGCAACAAATGGACATGATGCACCCGTATCGAAAAGAACAGAAGCAAGCGTACGAGAGATTAAAAGGGTACCTCGAACCACCGATGATCCTGCCCCACCCTCCGCCAGTGGAGGTAGTAGTTCAGCCTCCTCCTTGGGTGTTGCATTTAGCGCAAACACCCTCCCTTGGCCCATGCCACTGGTCAGCTCACTTACTGGACGGTTCCCACCATAGCTACCTCCAGCTTCCGTCTACTGCTACTCCGGCCTCTCCTGAGGTCTGGTATGGCTAGATCCTGCCTGACTAGCCTGCCACTGATGAGCTGGTCTCTTTGCTGGATCACGAAAACTGGCATCACTCCTCATGCTGGATGCCATGCCTCCTGCTCCCTTGTTGTTGCTCCTGCAAACTCGGCTCAAATAACCTTCTCGTCCACCGCTTTTGCAGTGCTAATCCTTCTTGGGACACTCCCTCTTGACGTGGCCTTGCTCTCTACAGGAATAACAACCATTAGGGAGACCCCCTGCTGAACCGCCCTGCCTACTGCTGCCAAAGGTTAACCACCCTGGGTTCACTGAGGGTTGACCCCTGTTGCGTAAGGAACTGCTACCTCCCTCCTTGGTCTTGGGCCTCTTGGACCCTGAATCACGGTCAGACCCTCCCTGTAATTATCGACCCTGATGGGCCTGCCTCCCATCATCAAGCTCCCTCTCAGCTATACGGGCTGTCTCAACAACCTCAGCATAAGTCCTCGAACGCAGTATCGCTGCCCTCTGCCTAAGGGCTGGCCTGAGACCCAAGGTGAACTTGTGGGCTATCAGGTCCTCCCTTGCCACAGTCTTGGGAGCAAATCTACTCACGCTTCGGAACTCTCACTCATACTCGGGCACTGTCTTCGACCCCTACCTCAGGCTGCCGAATTCCTCCCTCTTTTGCCACCTCAAAGTAATGACCTGTGTTTTGGGATGTGAGGAGTTAGTTATAGTTTTGCCTTTTGAGTGGCAATTTTCTAGTTTCTGGGGAACTTCTACTCATGGACTTCATCCAAATCATTTTATTTACCAAATAGGGAACTTTTGACAAAAGATGGCAGCCTAAGGAGGCAGAAATAGAGTGCACGTCATATGGGGCATTATGACGTGCAAGGTTTTTATTGTATGTCTGTCTTCTACATGATGCAAGGAAGCTTGGGGTAGAATTTCATAGCATTTGGAGCTGCACGTCATATGGGGATATGACATGCATTATGGCGTGCAGCCATATTTTTGTACCGTCACCTTGGTTTTGTTATTCTAATCATCTTTTCCCAAAGGACCATGTTGGAATTATGAGTATTTTGTCTTGTATGGATGCAGAAAGGTTGTAGCTTGTGCGATCAAAACTACATCGTTTTGATGCTGGGTTTCACTTAATCAAAACTACGTCGTTTTGATGTTGTGGTGTCTATATAAAGGGGTTCAGGCTTAGGTTTAGGGTTCTTTTGGTTTCTTTTGTGGTCGCAGCCGCCGTAGAGAGAGAGAGAGAGAGAGAAAGAGAGAGAGAGAGAGAGAGAGAGAGAGGGGGGACGGAGGGAACCTCCGGATCGTTGCCGTGGTAGTTCGCGTGAGTGGACGGTGTCTAGCGTGGAGGCAAGAGCAGAAGGACACTTGCAAGGTAGGGATTCTGTTCGTCCTTGAACCTATCCCAGGGCTTTGGCCCTATATGTAAATTCATATAGGTGTGACCTCCTATATGAATGTTGGCCTTTAATGGCGCGTTGTTTGGATGTACCCATATATGCATGCTACGTGTTTGAGATTATGCCTGTATGACCACGCATATTATGTGTTTGAGATTATGCCTGTATGACTACACATATTATGTGTTTGAGATTATACCTGTGTGGCTGGGTTTGTGAGCCTGTGAATGTATGCATGCTAAGTGTTTGATGTTACGCCTAAGTGACTATGCATATTAAGTGTTTGATATTATGCTTGTATGGCCATGTGTGCTGCGTGTTTGCTTATACACCCAGTGGCTGTGGAAGCCCGGGACTATTTATGTTAGCCTGTGAGGCTATGGAAACTGTTTGCCTGAGAGGCGGTTAAACTATTTGCCTAATAGGCGGTTAAATATTTGCCTGAGAGGTGGTTAAATATTTGCCTGAGAGGCAATTAAATTGTTAGCCTGTGTCACGCCCCGGATTTCCAACCCGAGGAGACCGGAACGTGACCCTCCCTTTATCCGGGTTTGGACAAAGGGGTAGGATACAATATACACTTCACATTTTTTTTTCAGAAACCAAAATCATATAATTATTTAATTGAAACCACATGCCTTTATTATGTTTCAAACTTCATTACAATATCTCCGCGCTGGGGTTACAATGCCTCAACAAAATTACATAATGCAAATAACACAAAACAAAGCCACAAAACAGAACTCTTCCACCTTGGTGTTCCCACCTAACGCCTGTAGGTTCCTGCAAGAAAACACACCATAGTAGGAGGGGTGAGCATCCACAGCTCAGTAGGGATCATGTCTCCCCAACCCATCCCATGCTCCTAGCCTCTGCACGCCATGTGTACAAGTGCAGTGTCGTGTTACAGCAATCTCAACAAACAATAACGAACCACATCAGTAGTCACAATTATCCACCACACAAACCACAAGTGATTTAACCGCCTCTTCAGGCCAATGATTTAACCGCCTCTTCAGGCCAATGATTTAACCGCCTCTCAGGCAAAGTAGTTTAACCGCCTCTTCAGGCCACTGGTTTAACCGCCTCTCAGGCAAAGTTGTTTAACCGCCTCTTCAGGCCAGATACCACAGTCAGGCACACAACATACACCACAGTCACTCAAGCATAAAACCAAACACTTAGTGTGCACCCGTTCACAAGTGCACAAACCCAACCATTCAGGCAATAGAACAAACACCCAGCATACATACATACACTAAATCACAAGTCCCGCCACACAGGCATATTACCAAACACGTAATGGGCATATACACATAGCTATATTCACCCAGGCATTTCATCGAACATATAGCATGTAATCCACAGAATCACACCAAAATGCCACTGAAGGCCAACATCCATATAGGAGATCACACCTATATGGATTACATATATATATATAAACAGATGTAGCCCAGAATCTGCCCTAGGACCCTAGGACAGAGGAGGATTTAGGAAGAACAGAACCCCTACCTTGTATGTTCTCCTGCTCCTGCTTCCACGCAAGACTCCGACCACCCACGCAAGACGCTCCGGCAGCCACCAGAAGCTCTCCTTCCCTCTCTCTCTCTCTCTCTCTCTCTCTCTCTCTCTCCGCGACGGCTGGTGGAGCAACAAACCCTAAACCTAAAACAAAGGGCCTTCTCCTCCTTATATAGACAACACAACATCAAAACGACGTAGTTTTGATTAAGTGAATCCCAGCATCAAAACGACGTAGTTTTGATCACACAAGTTAGCACCTTTCCGCACCCATATAGGCCAAAATACTCAGAATTTCAACATGGTCCTTTGGAGAAAGTTCATTAGAATGTCAAAACCAAGGGAACCATGCAAAAATATGGCTGCACGCCAATTTGAACGTGAATTCCCCAATTCACGTGTAACTCCATATGCACTCTAAATGCTCTCAAACTTCACCCCTAGCCTCCTTGCATCATTTAGAAGACAATCACACTTGCACGTGAATTGGACCCATTTCACGTGCACCTCACATACACATCCGTTTGGCCTGAAACTTCTGTGGTAGATAGAGGACATCATTCTAAGCATCTTTCCTTTTGCACGTGAATTCATTTGAGCCCACTCACTAGGTCAAAATCTAGAAAAACTACTCAGAAGGCAAAATTGTGACTAACTCGAGGTACGGGTCCTTACATGCACTAACATCCAAGGTGTTTGTTGTTAACTTCTTACACACGGGTTACACACGGGTCATTACAGCCTGGTAGGCTGTGAAATTGGTAGCCTGTGAGGCTGTGGAGCCAGCGTGGCTGGGGCTGTGGTTGCGCCCATTTGGGTGGTGTGCTTTACTTGTATTTACTACTGGCACGACACTACACTAGTACACGTTCTCATGTAGTGGTTAGGTGCATGGGATGGGTTGTGGAGACTTGATCCCTACTGAGCTGTGGTTGCTCACCCCTCCTACTATGTTCTGTTTTTCTCAGGGACCTACAGGCATTAGGTGGGAACACCAAGGTGGACAATAGTTCTGTTTGTGGTTTTGATTAATGTTACTTGTATTATTATTTTCGAGAGGCTTTGTACCCCAGTGGGGAGATATTGAAATAAGGAATTTAATTGTAATAAAAACATGTTTGGATACGTTTATAATGGTTTGTACTTAATACATATATATATATATATATATGATTGCCTCTCTGACTTTTTGTTGTGGAATGTATGGTGTCTTGTGTGAGTATATATCCTAACTCCTTTATCCAAACTCGGGTAAAGGGAGGGTCACGGTTCGGTCTCCTCGGGTTGGAAATCCAGGGCGTGACAATATGGTATCAGAGCATGGTCTAGTTGGCCTAGGGTAGTGGGCAGACTTGGTTATTTTGAGTCCTTTGGAGGAGCCTGGAGGGACATGCCTGATCAACATGGTCCTCTTTAAGCCTCTAAGGTGTACTTGGGGTAGTCCAGTCTTGTAGTAGGATTTGCATGCATTGGCATTAGGGCACTAGTTGCATTTGTTGTTTATGTATGATTGTATGGATAACTGTGGGAACATTTTAAATGTGAAAATATGCATAACGTGATACAAATTTAATTGTGCAACTCTAATATATTGTGATAACTTGAGCATGCCTGCAGAGAAAAGGATGTGCGGTATGGAATTTGTATACTAGTGGACTTGTGCAATGTGAACGAACTAAATAGAGATAATACTGTTGATATTCTGAGAATGACTAGGTGAGATATGTTAATGCTTAAGTGTGTGCCTTTGTATGGTATTGTGTGGAATAAGCAATGTGGTGTTCAAAACGATGAGATATTCACTTGAGTATAAATGCTATGTGCAATGTGAAGCTGTGAACTTGTATAGTCTGTGAAATGTGAACCTACAAATCGGTGTGGTGATAATGTGTGTTTTGAGATTAGTTATAACTCAAGAACGCCTAGTCGGTAATGGTATTGGGATCATTGAGTGTTAACCTGGACCGCGACCTCCTCGTGTACCCAACCTCTGAAAAAAAAACTATGACCTGTATGACAAAAGAGTCCGCCACCCAGGCTGGGCGAATGGGAGAGCTGTAGGCTCACGCCGAGAGCTGTCAACCCGCATCATTTGGGGGAACTTGGATGAAGATCAACTGAAGCATTATTGTCCTGATCAGCAGAAAGGACCCAAGAGGCAGAGGGGGGCAATCAGAGGATGGCCAAAAGTTTCGAGACGGGGGTGAATCCCCAACAAATCAATTTGAGACCAGTTGCCTAAAGGGTTGTCCTTGCTGTGGACAACCGGGACATTGAAAAAAAGTGTAGTAGGAAGCAGTACCAGTGTCGCATCTGTGGAAAAGTAGGACATCTCCAGAAGATAGTGATTGATTGAGTCTCATACTAGCTTAGGTGAGGATGGGTGAACCTTTGATTGCTGAGTTTCTAGCAATTTAATTAAGACACTTGTGATAGAGGGGTATTCTCGTTGGGAGGGCTCTTGAGCCACAGTTTGTCGTTTGGTGAAGCTTAGGAGATCGTTTGAGTTAGCATTGCTAATAGACATGGTTAGTGACTTGTAAAAAATAATAATAATAATAATAAATATATATATATAATAATAAGTAAAATGAACATTTATATTTATAACACTAGGAGGATAATAAGTAACTAATAAATATGTGAGTGTTGATTTTATATGGGAGTGGTATTCAATTTTGACAACCATAGATAATTAAAGTAATCAAATCTTGTAGGCTACCTTTTTCTAGTGGGAGGGAATTTAGATTGGCCAGCTAGTAGAGCTTAAGGTGCGAAGTGATGGCTTGTGGGTTATTGGGTGACCCCTCCTTGGCAACCTTGACTAATAGAAGTATGTTTTTATTTGGATGGAGGTATGTGTAGAAGTGCTATTGGATCAAGCCCAGAATTTGGATAATGCTGATAAAGCCTTATGTAATTTGATCTGAGATCTTTTGTGTTTCTTTGATCGTTGCAGAAGATATGTTATTAATCCGGAGATACACTCGTGAGAGCAAAGCTAAGGACATGATACATAATCCTGATCCGGACAAGAGTGAGTGTCATCAAACACTTGGTAAATAACCAAGTCACCAATACATACGGAATAAGGAACATTCGTGCGGACTAAGAACTTGAAAGTTACGGATTACGGAATCTGTTCCTAATGCCTCAAATGGACTAAGTATTGATGCGGAATAAGGACCCGAGTCTTTATTCACACGGAGTAAGGAAACTAGATGCGGAGTAAGGAATCCGGGCCACTCACTCATTCGGAGTAAGGATGCGCTAGTACGGAGTAAGCCATCCGATCCTCTAAACTCATACGGAGTAAGGAACTTACATACGGAGTAAGGAACTTACATACGGAGTAAGGAACTTACATGCGGAATAAGGAAATGCTGACACGGACTAAGGATTCCAGTACCTAATAGATACGGAGTAAGCGACCACTGACACGGAGTAAGGTTCCGAGCTTCATTAGCAACGGAGTAAGGAAAATTACACCAGACCAAGAAGATGCAACTTCAAACTACCGCATTTAAAGTTATCAGCTCGTGGTGTCCCGATATAAGACAAACTCGTTGAGAACCTGAAGAATCTTACACGTGGATCACCCGGATATGTGGACACAACCTCAATTATATTTGGGAACTCACAAAGGCACTTATACTCTTCAAACCCAAGATCTTGAGCTCCACAAACCGCAGCAGTCAAGGCAGAGAGATTACCGAGAAATAGTTAGTGCTGAACGCATTCCGGAACTACAAGTTCCAAGGCTGTCTCTTAGGAATGTTTGTATAAATATTCATACTTGTACATTTGTGTGGGTGTGCGAACGAGCCTGAATTAACCCTATGTATTCACAAGAGCTCAAAGATAGAATCTTGGCTAGTGTGTGAATCATTTTGTAAACAGAGTGTAAGAGAGTCTTGCTTCTATTTTGTTGTAATTATCTCTTGATAATAAAACAAAATACGTCCACTATCTAGTTATCTTCCGCAGTGATTCTATCACTTAACTAGATAAGTGTGGTGTCTTAAGAGATTAAAAAGAGTTTCGATAAGAGCCTATTCACCCCCCTCTAGGCTCCAAGGGACTATCAAGTGGTTTCAGAGCAAGTCTATTTGTTCAAAAGTAGAGATCCCACTCTTTTACTCTAAGCAATGGCCGAAGAAAGCAGTATGCTATTCAACACTCGCCTTAACTCTGGAGGTGCACAAGAGCCCATCCCGAATCAAAGCAGCAGTGAAAATGTCAACCCACCTCAACCTGCTGCTGCCGCCGCTCCTCAATCACGGAGTTCTGGTTTTACTCTGACAAAACCACCCAAATTCACACCTGAGCTTTTCTCCCAGTGGAAAGCTCGCATGAAGATGTTTATAGTATGCCATGATCATCTCATGTGGCCATGTCTTCATCAGGAGATTCCAATTCCGATGACTATCGGAGAACATGGAGTTATGAGGCCAAAGACGGATGCCGAACTTACCAACAATGAAAGAGTCTGGCAGTGCGCTAGTGAAAAGGCTTTGGCTTATGTTATATTGTCTTTGGATTCCGAGGCTTTCACGGACGTCCAGGGCTGCACGTCGGCAAAAGATGTCTGGGATAAACTGACAATCCTCTATGAGGGAAGTCAGCCCCAGATGCAAAATATGATATGTGCTCTCAGACAGAATTTTGAGAGTTTCAATCACAAACCTGGCGAATCCCTTGAAAGCATCTATCGGAGATTCGGCAAGCTCATTCTAGAGCTAAAAACTGTCAATGAGCACTACACTCAGTCTCAAATCAATGACAAGTTCTTTTGATCCTTGCCGGATCGCTACTACTCCAAGCAGCTCCAGATGCAAGCTGACAAAAACTGGCCGTTTACTGCCCTTGAGGAAATATATGGAGAGCTTCGGACTCATGAGATCAGATTCAGATACACTGACCGTGATGAGAAAATAGCTCGGAAAGAAAAAGGGGTAGCTCTCAAAGCTACGGAATGCTCCAGTAATCATCAAGAGGATGATACGGATGAGTCAGAGAATTCTGACTCAGACGCAGAAGAGGAAATAGCTCTTCTTGTCAAATCCTTTGAACGATTCCTTCGGAAAAGTATAAAAGGATTCAGAAGAGGCTCCTCATCATCCAGAAGGAAGGAACGATCGGAGTTGAACTCCCAAGAATGCTTTAACTGTGGGAAACCCGGTCACTGGGCCAAGGAATGCAGATCCAAATCTAAGACGGCAGATAAAAGTGACAAGGTTACTCCTCGACGTACCACCTCAGACAACAGCAAGAACAAGAGGAAGGCATTCGTGACAAAGTACATCAGTGGCTCAGAAGAAGAGGAGGAATCCTCGGATGATGAGCCAACTCCTAAGCCGAACGTCTGCCTCATGGCAAATACTGAGGTACCTTCTATCTCTGAGCTCATGAGTAAATTAGAATCTCTTACTACTGTTTGGGATCATGAAAAGAATGAGAGACTAATAATTACTCAAATGTACAAAGATATGGAAAGTCAGAATAAACGTCTTGAATTTACTATTACTAGACTTGAAAAGGACATAGCTGACTTCAAAGGAAAAGAAGCTTGGTATCACGATCTAAGACCTGAAAATCATCTGCTAAATACCAATCTTTCCGGCCTAAAAGTTATAGTAAAAAGACTCGAGAATGAACTTGAACAGGAAAGGGAAATAAATCGTAAGTGGCTTAAGTCCGAGGAAATAGCCTCTACATTTAGGACTGATCCGGATAATATTCGAGTCAAACCTGGCGTAGGCTCCGAATCATCAACCTCCAATGCTCAAGCTACTGAGTGTCCTCCGGATTTCACTCCAAAACTAACCAACTTATATCCTGTTAGTACATCTAAACCATTGGATGGTTTCATTTCAGGTGGCACCATAGTTTATCACTGTGGAGTTGAGGCTGTTACTTCTCTTCCCGAAGTAGTAGCACCCGTAACTAATGATGAAGGGAAGGCTGCAGCAGTTAAAGCCAAAACTGTAGCACCCAAAAAGAAAGGAAAGGCTAAGGCTGACGCATCTAGGGCCAAGAGCGCGTCACCCAAACGCAATGGATTAGGCCACAGCGAACAGAGTAGAAAGTCTATAAAATCTAAGAGACCTGTATCCCCTGTTTGTACTTCGCATTATAGTGTCTGTTCCATTTGTAGGGAAATGGGTCATTATCACTATGAATATTGGAGTTTATCTGATAACTGACTTTGTAATCAAATTCGTACCAATAAAGATCAGTTTAATAAAAAGGGTTCTTCGAGCAAAACAAAATCTAAACCACAAAGGAGTGTCTCTCCCAAGAAAACCCAAATAAAAGAGGCAGCTAAAACTAATAAGTTAAAGTCAACTTGGAGAGCTAAATGTCCTAGCAAAATCAAATCTGTAACTGTTGACATTACTGCTGCTCTCTCTAACCGCCTGAAACAAGTTTGGGCACCAAAAGTGTAAACTGTTGTCTTTCAGGAGCATCTCTGGAATGCGTTGCCGGATCACTTAAAGTTAAAGATCAATCAAAGCAAGTGGATCCTCGATAGTGGATGCTCCGGACATATGACGGGTGATCAGACTCTGCTTGTAGAAGTTAATGAAAAACGAGGTCCATCCGTTTCATATGGTGACAACAGCAAAGGTAAGACTGTCGGGTATGGCACTTTAACTAACGATTGTGTATCAATCACTAGAGTTGCACTAGTCGAAGATTTAAAGCATAATTTGCTAAGTGTCAGTAATTTATGTGACAAAGGATTTACTGTTTCCTTTATGTGCAACACCTGTACATTAAGAGAAAACTTATCCGGAGATGTTAAGTTATCCGGATCAAGAGATGGGGACATATACTCAGTGGTCTTAAGAAATAATTCTTCTGACCTTGTATGTTTCCTCACTAAAGCTTCAGATGAAGATAGTTGGTTATGGCACAAGCGATGCGCACATTTAAACTTTAAGACATTGTCTTAATTAGCATCACTTGATCTTGTCACTGGTCTACCTAAACTCAAATTCTCCAGAGACACTCTCTGTCGAGAATGCCAACTGGGCAAACAGACCAAACATAGCTTTAAGAGTAAATCAGTTAATTCAATAACTGCTCCTCTACAACTTCTTCATATGGACCTCTGTGGTCCTATTTCTGTTCCTACTCTGGCTGGTGTGAGATATACCCTTGTGGTTATCGATGATTTCACCAGATACACATGGGTGATGTTCCTGAAATCAAAGGATTAAGCTTTTGAGCATCTTGTAGATCTTTTCAACTGGATAAGCAACTCACAAGGACTGAGCATAAAGTGCATCAGGAGTGATCATGGTACAGAATTTGATTTTTCAGAAATGAGATCATATTGTTCTGAACAGGGCATCCATCATTACTTCTCTGCACCTAGAACTCCATAACAAAATGGGGTAGCTGAGCCCAAGAATCGTACTTTAGTTGAGGCTGGTAGATCCACGTTAGCAGGGGCAACGCTTCCACTCAGTCTATGGGCTAAAGCTGTGTCCATTGCCTCCTATGTTCAGAACAGAACTCTAATAAATAAATCTACCAAGAAAACACCCTATGAGATGTGGAGAGGACGAAAACCTTCAATTTCACATTTCAGAGCTTTTGGGTGTACTTGCTATATATTGATAAATGGCAAAGAGAGCCGGAATAAATTTGAACCAAAATCTGATGATTGGATTTTTGTCGGGTACTCATTACATAGCAAGGCTTATCGGGTCTTCAATAGAAAACTTTTTAAAGTTGAAGAATCTATCCATGTGACTTTTGATGAAGCTAATCTTGATTGGTCAAAAGTTGCTTCTTCAAGTTCTAATGTGCAGGTCTTGGACAGCAACATCAATTATTCAAAGTTTATGAATGTTCTTGTTACACATTCTGACCAACCACGTGGCATCAGCGAGGCACAAAGAAATTATATGGATGATGCTACGGATGACTCGGACTCAGGATTACCATTAAGCTCCGGACATACTCCTACAGATACCCAAAATTCCGGAGCACCTTCAAGTCCGTCCGGAGCAGTTAACACTGAAAGAAACAATGTTGAAGAACCACCTAGATCTACCATACCTTCTAATACGAAAACATCTAGTCCGGACGAAGCTCAACCAGCAGATAAATCTGAACCACCTAATCTAGCAGAGCTTCAAATTGTTCAAGATCATCCATCACATGCACAGAATTACAGATGGACCCAAAACCATCCCTCAGATCAAGTGATTGGTGATCCTACTGTTGGTGTAAGAACAAGAGCAGCCACCTCCAACATGAGTCTTTACTCGTGCTTTCTATCTCAAATGGAACCAAAGGTGGTAGATGAAGCTCTTCAGGATTCGAATTGGATAGATGCCATGCAAGAAGAGCTGAATCAATTTAAGAGAAATAATGTGTGGACTTTAGTACCAAGGCCTAAGTCTCGGCAAGTCATTGGAGTTAAATGGGTGTTCCGGAACAAGCTTGATACGGATGGAATAGTAATCCGGAACAAAGCCAGACTGGTAGCCAAAGGATATCGTCAAGAAGAAGGAATAGACTATGATGAGACCTTTGCTCCAGTAGCAAGACTTGAGGCAATCCGAATGTTTCTGGCGTATGCCTCATATGAAAACTTCATAGTTTATCAAATGGACGTCAAGAGCACATTCCTGAATGGAGATCTTCAAGAAGAGGTTTACATAGAATAACCTCCCGGTTTCATTGAACCTAAAGCAGGACATCTAGTCTACAAACTTCGGAAAGCTTTATATGGTTTGAAGCAAGCTCTAAGAGCCTGGTACGACACACTGTCAGAATTCCTACTTGCTCACAACTTCCAAAAAGGGAAGATAGACACCACCTTATTTCTACGAAAAGAGAAAGGACACACTCTGATCGTACAGATATACGTGGATGATATCATTTTCGGATCAACGAATCCGAAGCTTTGTGAAGAGTTTGCTAAGTTGATGACAGGCAAGTTTGAGATGAGCATGATGGGAGAACTGTCCTACTTCCTCGGAATAGAAGTTAAACAATTGAAGGAAGGAATCTTCATTAATCAAGCTAAGTATACTCGTGATCTTATTAAGAAGTTTGGTATGGAAGGTTCATCTCCCGTCAAAACTCCCATGCCTGTCAGTGCCAAGTTAGATCCTGATGTGGACGGCATATCAGTAAATGTGACTGACTACAAAGGGATGATAGGATCCTTGCTGTATCTTACAGCAAGTCGCCCAGACATTATGTTTGCAACTTGCATCTGTGCACGATATCAGGCGAATCCCAAGGAGTCATATATGCTTCATGTTAAACGGATATTAAGGTATCTCAAGGGAACGATGAATTTGAGACTCTGGTACCCAAAGGAGTCCAATTTCACCTTATCCGGATACTATGATGCCGACTTCGCTGGATGTCACATCGACAGGAAGAGCACAAGTGGTACGTGTCAGTTTCTTGGAAATAGATTAATTTCATGGTTTAGTAAGAAGCAGAATTCCGTATCAACCTCTACTGCTGAGGCGGAATATATAGCTGCTGGGAGTTGCTGCGCACAGCTACTCTAGATGCAAAGTCAACTTACTGACTACGGTTTCAACATGTCATCTACTCCACTCTACTGCGACAACACTAGTGCAATTGCTATCAGCAACAATCCTGTCATGCACCCTAAGACGAAGCATATTGAGGTCAGGTATCACTTCATACGTGACCATGTTCTCAAAAATCACATTTCCCTGGAACATGTTGCTACTGAAGATCAACTGGCAGACATACTTACAAAGCCCCTACTTGATGCAAGATTCTCTGAACTACTCATCCGATTAGGTATGCTTGACTTCTCTGCATAGTTTCACATTTAAATTACTCAACAGTATACTTACTATCAGAACATGCATTGTGCTTTTAGTGGAAGTAGACAATACATACTATTTTTAATGCTGATCATACTTACTGATTAACGGCTTCATGCTTCTGATATTAATATCAACTTCATAATGGGAGGATGCTTGCGTTTCCCGACTGAAGTCGTTTAAGCAAACACGATTAAAGTTTATATGATTAACCTCATTCTGGTTTCATGATCTTACATTCCACTGATCACCACATGACAAAAGCCTGTTTATTTAGATTACTCTATTAACATGTATAGTTGAAGAAATGAAATGGGTTAGCTTGGAATGCCTGGTGGCTGAATACTCAATCGCAGTCTGATCAGCTTCTGAAGTATAGTTTTCTAAATAGATAGACAATGCTGTTTCTATAAGCCGGAAAGGTTTACCGAGAGGAATGCACAATCTACGGGAGAGAAAATGCTTTATATATTATACGAGTAATACCCCCCGTATATGTCTCATGACCTCTTTCCTGGCTATCTATTTGAGGGGGAGCCTTTCATTGAGAGGATCAAATGATCTACGGGGGAGCTTAAGCTTCATTTATTACCTCAGTAATGACCCCCTAATATGTCTTGGATACTCTCTCCTCTAAACCTTTACTTTCAGATCTGACTAGACATGCGGTTTTGGAACCGAATAGTGGCATGCTTGGATGTATTTTTTCTTCAACCATGCATTTTAATCGGGTAATCAACTGCTTACTTTTGACATGTGTCCGCTTCCTCATTTTTCACTCATGAATCCTAATTTGGCCAAGTCACATTGATCATTCACTCGTATGTATATGTCTATTTCATTCTTTGTAATGCATGAGTTCTGCTTCTCTTTAGTTCAGATTATGTAGCTCTTCACTGACTATTTTCTCCTATCCGTACTAATCCGTGCCTGTTCAGCTCTTGTACTTTTAGTTTTTTTTGTTTTAAGCTACAGGTTCAGTTTTTCTTTGCAACCTTATCGGTAAATCTAGTCCATAGTCTTGGATTTGAAGTGTTGTGGTACTTCTCTTCTCTTCGACTTATTGACAAGCAAAGGAATCTACTTCTCTCTCACCGCACTTCGTTACTACGGAAACGGTCTACTTTTCATCCGGATACTCTTCACTCGACTATCGTTAATTCCGGATGATTGTCGGTTCATTCCTCCGGACTCCAGACACTGTCAAATTGAGATAATCCATGTCTTCTTTTATATCGCGTGCTTTTGAGGAGGAATCATGATGATTTATTAAATGCATATCTCGGGATGCACACACTTCTCTGGAAGGCGAATAGCTGTTACCACCTAGTTCTACCGTACCCTCTAATACAGAATCATCTGGTCCAGAAGAAGCTCAACCAGCAAATACACCTAAACCACCTAACCAGGCAGAGCTTCAAATTATTCAAGATCAACCATCACATGCACAGAATTATAGATGGACCCGAAACCATCCCTCAGATCAAGTGATTGGTGATCCTACTATTGGTGTAAGAACAAGAGCAGCCACCTCCAACATGTGTTTTTACTCGTGTTTTCTATCTTAAATAGAACCAAAGGTGGTGGATAAAGCTCTTCAGGATTCGAATTAGATAGAAGCCACGCAAGAAGAGCTGAATCAATTTAAGAGAAATAATGTGTGGACCCTAGTACCAAGGCCTAAGTCTCAGCAAGTCATAGGAGTTAAATGGGTGTTCCGGAACAAGCTTGATACGGATGGAATTATAATCCGGAACAAAGCCAGACTAGTAGCCAAAGGATATCGTCAAGAAGAAGGAATAGACTATGATGAGACCTTGGCTCCGGTGGCAAGACTTGAGGCAATCCGAATGTTTCTGGCGTATGCTATAGATGAGTTTGCCAGTTTTTATTTTCTAATACTCTGCAGGCTCATTTTGTTCATGATTCTGAAGTGTTCACATCATCTTATCTTCAGAGGATTGTCGACTTATTTTTCCGAACCATGTTGTATGTTGTAGATGCAGAGCCTGATCATTATCCCTTGACACGATACACCTTTATTATGCTCTGTGAGCTGTGTGAGCAACCATTGGTTGAGTCAGTTTTCCACTAGAGAATGAATGGTTAGGCAAAGGGGCATCGCTCGTGGCACGCTGTTAATGAGGTACTGATCCCTGTTCATATTGATAACCATTTTGTATTGTTGTAACTCGATTTACGTGCAGGACATGTAGTCTTGTATGATCCATGTCAAGCCCATGGATTGTTTACAAGAAAGAAGAAGTTAGTCCATGGCTTTTTGAAGCGGGTTAAGGGAGCAATGAAACAAGAAGGGTTGCTGACATCGAAACTCCCTCTTGTACACTTCAATGAGATGGAACTTCCTCAACAACCTGATCAGTTCAGCAGTGGGATTTTTGTTTGTTATTATTTGATGGAAATCCTGCAACATAGAGATAATTGGGCACTCATAGAAGAGACATCTGCTGATTTTGTTGCTCATGTTCGGCGAATGGTGGCCCGCGTAATTTTCTTTTACAGCTTCCCGACTGAGAGGTGAGTATCTTCTTCTCCCTATTCCATGCCATGAGGACATAACACACTTTAAGTATGGTGTGGGGAGTGACTTGTGCCACTTGTTTGTCTTTTATGTTGTGTGATTGGATTTTTTTTTAAAATTTTTGTTATTGTTTGAGTTACTTGAATGTGTGATTTAGATGTGGAGAGGCATGAATTGTAACACCCCCAAATTCTGGACCTCCAAACTAGGTACGTTAGCGGAAATTAAATATACAAGTTTTATATAAATTTCAAACTATTACTTATTTCATCAAACAAACCATTCATTATTACAAATTTCAATCCAAGATCTTTAAGGTTTAGGGGTTTAGAGACTAAGTGTTCTTAACCCATTATTACATAACAAGCACACGAGCAATCAAACTTAATAAATCTTTAAAATTCCACACAACTTTATTTCCAAGCACTTCTCGACTCCTTATCCTAGTTTCTTCATTCTTTTAATTACCTGGGGTTAGAAAAGAAATCATAAAAAGGGTGAGCTCAAATAGCCCAGTAAGGGTAAATATAAGTGGGCAAGGAAAATCATAAAGATATCGAACATAAGAAATACCATAAAAATTTTATAACGTTTGCACATCATTTGTGAACAACATTTTACAAGGGAATCATAACATGGAAGATTATTTTTAGACATCGTATCATAACATCATAATCCAGGTTAACTACCCAGATACCATATCATAACATAACATATTATCAGCTAGATTGACACTCTCCAGTGATGTTCTTTACCCAATACATTAGAGGTCTTTCTGGAACCACCCATCATAAACTTACTTTGTCTAAACATAAGGGGTTATAACAACTTTAACATACATAACGTGAGGCATATCATAGAATTCCAATAAAACATTCAAGGTTAGCTAGGATAACCACGAATATCAAAATGGTTATCTACCCCAATCAATAGCATAGATTATCAAGAGTGATTAAAAAGAGACTAATGTTCTCAATAATAAAATGGAATTAAAAGAATAAGAAATATAAACTCTTACAATAATAATTTCAAATAAAACAAGATAAAGAGAAAGAGAAAAGTGAGACTGAAGAAAAGAAAAACCCTTACGATCCGTTTGTCGTTCTCTGCGTCCTAAACCTTGAAAATTAAAACATTAAATTAATATTTTGTCTTTCCATTCTAATACCATAACTAAATTAATTATGTATGTATATATTTATAGGTGACAATGCCAACTGTATAGTAATAAATACATATGAGGTGGTATGACCAACTTTATTTATAACATATGTGAGGTGGTAAAACCAACCATGTAAATAATATATATAAGATGGTAAAACCAACCATGTAAATAACATATATAAGGTGGTAAAACCAACCATGAGTATAGTATATATGAGGTGGTAAAACCAACCATATAGATTTACGTAATGAATAATAAGTAACTTTAAAATTTTAAAATCTTGAGTATTACCTTTTCGTAGAACTTCAATACTTGGTAAGTACCAAAGTCAAAAGAGGGTTTGAGTAGAGTATTTGGGGTGTTAATAAGGCTTAAGGGAGTGCTTTTAGAGGGAAATTTTGTGGTATGGCTTGAGGGACTTGTGTAATAAGAGGGGAGGCAAAACACTCCTTATATAGTGTTGGACCCCATTTTGTCCGGGTTAGACATACTAACCCCATTTGATATACCTTTCTACCCATGCCATATACCTTGTTGAACAGGTCCACAATGATCCCATACTTCCAAGGAATGGTTCGGAATTGATGTTAGCCCCAATTTGCATGAGATGGATACAATTGACACGGACGGGGGAGTCCAAAATTAATGACTTCTGCTACAAGTCCTTAAAGCGCCCCAAGACCAACACCAAGTGATAGAGGATGAAAGTTGGAGATTAACGCACTTGACCGAGCTCAAATTGGACTTAAAATGAAGAAGTTATGGCCAAAACAACTTTCGTTGGAAAAAGTCGAAACTCGCCAAAAGACAGTCAATGCCCCTGGTCAAATCGCCTGAAAAGGTGACCATGCGAAATTCTTCAAAGCGTCAATTTAGGCGAATACAGATCTTCCCAAACAATCCCCGGAAAGTTGTCCATTTTTGCATTTTAGGTGAAGGGTAAGAAGGTAATTAAAAGTTTAAAAAAAAAAAAACTTCGGGGTTGACCATTGACCATTCACCGTTGACCTGCCGACACTTCGACCCATTGACCTTCGAAGCCTCGAAGCATCGAAGCCTCGAAGCCCCGCTGCCGACACTCCGACCTACGACTCACCCCTTCAAACTTTCGAACCCTGTGAAGATGCGAAGCCTCGAGACTTACGACGCCAGGACTTACAATGCTAGGACTTGCGACCCCTTAACCCGCCGACACTCCGACCTTCGGCCCTTCAACCCTCTAACTCTCGAAGCCTCGAAGCCCCGCTGCCGACACTCCGACCTTTGACCCTTGACCCTCGAAGCCTATAGACCTACGACCCACCGACCATCGAAGCCTGTCAACCTCTGACCTTCGACCCTTCGACCCGTTGACCGTTGACCTTCGACCTACCGACACTTCGACCCGTTGACCATTGACTTTCGCCCCACCGAAATTTCGACCCATCGCAGCTTCGACCCTGCTGACACTTTGACCTGCCGACACTTCGACCCTTAACGTCTGACCTTCACTGTTTGGCCTCTCTCGTTGGCTGCTCACGGGATGAGTTTTATTTGCTGGCAAAGATGCTTTTCAATGACCTGTTAGTCACATGTGCTAAAATACATATTAAAAAAGGCAATCATGAGTTGTAGGTCGCCAGACCACCCGACAACGCACAAGACCTGGACGAAAATAAAGGAATCAATAATAAAGCATTAAATGCTGCAATTAATGACAGTCCAGCCAAAGTTCTGCCAGCCCCTTTAAAATGCAGTCTTCTGTCCCTGCGCAAGGAGATCCATCGATACATAAAAAAAAACGCCCCAGCTTCCTCCCAAAAAAAAAACGCCCAGAAAAAAAACAGAGAGACCCATCATCGTTGAAAAAACCTGCTACCATCATTACACCCCAGCCTCGTCCCAGCGCAAATAGAGAAAGAAAAACAGAGAGTTGAGCAGAAAAAAAAAGACAGAAAAGGAAGAGGTTCGGCAGAGAGAAAAAAAGAGTTCAGCCCCAAAAACAAAAAAAACCCTGCTGCCATCTTCACACCCAGTTGCCTAATTCCAGATTTTCGCCCAACACTCCCCCTGTCCTAAAATCAAAATCGCCCATCCTTCCCAAACTTCTCTTTCCCTCTTATTTCATTCCAGCTTTTCTTTTCTAGCAGAAGAAAGACAAAAAAAAAATGCGAGTCTGCCTTTTTTTTTTTCTCTCTTTTTCTTACGTTCCTATCATAAAAAACAAAAAAAAAATCAGTGTGCCTTGGCAGTCTCCACAGTACGTCCTAACTGATCGTTGCACTTGGTGCTGTTGGAATTTGGTGATTTGGGTGAGCAAACGTCTTTTGGTACAGACAGAATATTTCAAACAGACATCCCGTGATAAAGCCCCAAAGTCAGTGTAATTTACATTTGTTGCTCTTTTTTTCAGCTTATTTATATTTATAGTATTTTCCTGGTTTTCGTTTTTTTAGCTTATCTCTATATTTGATGTAATTTTTAGTATTTCCTGTTGTATTTTCCTTATATTTTCATTCTTTGTATGTGGTACGTTGTAATATGTAAAATATAGTGGAAACAAAAAAAAAGAGACCGCAAAGAGATGCATAAAAAAAAGATGAAGAAAAGAAAAAAAAGGAAAAGGAAAAAAAAGAGTGCTTTTATTTTTCTTTTGTGGATGTCATAATCACACACTCCATGTTTTTTTATTTTAATGCACATGTTCATGACTTTGATTTAAGATTTTGGGTTTGCAAAAAGAAAGAAAGAAAGGTTTCCAAAAACAAAAAAAAAAAAAAACAAAAAAAAAAACAAAAACAAAACAAAAAAACAAAAACAAACAAAACAAAAACAAACAAAAAAAAACGTTTTCATGTTTTCCAACCAAAAAAAAAAGAGAAAATCAAAATTAGTACTTCACCAAAATCAAAAAAAACAAAAAAAACCAAAAAATGAAGCAAAACAAAACAAAACGTTTTTTTACAAAACACAAAAACAAAAAAAAATGTATGTTTTCTAACCCAAAAAAAAAAACCAAAAAAAGGAAAAATAAAAAAAATCATATTTAATGTAAGGACCCGTGTTTTGAGTTAGTTGTAGTCTTGCCTTCTGAATGGGAACTTACTAGATTTTGACCTAGTAGATGGGCTCAGATGAATTGGCATGCAGACCAAAAGATTCTTAGAATGATGTCTTCTATCTACCACAAAAGTTTCAGGCCAAAAGGACGTGCACGCGAATTGAACCCATTTGGCGTGCAAGGTTTTTATTGCATGGATGTCTTTTACATGATGCAAGAAGGCTTAGGGTAAAGTTTGAGTGCATTTGGAGCTGCACGCCAATTGGGGAATTGGCGTGCAGACATATTTTTGCATGGTTACCTTGGTTTTGTCATTTTAATGATTTTTCCCCAAAGGACCATGTTGAAATTATGAGTATTTTGCCCTGTATGGAAGCGGGAAGGTGGTAGCTTGTGTGATCAAAACTATGTCGTTTTGATCCTGGGTTTCGCTAAATCAAAACTACGTCGTTTTGATGTGTGGTGTCTATATAATGGTGTTGAGGCTTAGGTTTAGGGTTTAGGGTTTTCTATTACTGTTGCAGCCGCCACAAAGAGAGAGAGAGAGAGAGAGAGAGAGAGTGAGTGAGGGAACCTTCGGATCTTGGCCGTAGAGGTTCGCGTGGGTGGTCGGTGTATTGTAGAGGCTAGAGCAGAGGACGTTTGCAAGGTAAGGACTCCGTTCTTCCCAGTCTTTCTCTGTCCTAGGGTATCTGTCCTATACATGCTTATATATACATATGTAAATCCATATAGGTGTGATCTCCTATATGGATGTTGGCCTTCAATGGCATATTGGTTGATTTGATGTTTGGAAGTGGGCTGGAAATCGTTGGGTTGTCCATGCCCACTAGGTGTTTGATAAAACGTTTGTGTGGCTACGCTCACTATGTGTTTGATAATATTCTTGTGTGGCTGTTGTATGTTGCGTGTTTGGTTTTAAGCCTGTGAGGCTGGTATATGTTGTTTGTAACCGACTATGTCGGCCGTGTGAACCTTGTTTGTGATATACTCTGTTGAGCAGCACTGCTGTTTTGTATTAAGTTGAGATGTGTTACTAAGCCATACTTTTGTAACTGATTATATTGTTGTTTGAGATTGATCACCCAAATGTGATGGGATTGAGCTGAGTTATGGGCCAAGCATGATAACTGGACCCCTCGAGATTTGGCCAGGACTACGGTCCTGAGTCTCGGTGTAGCACTCACGACGGTGGGCTAAGTCTACACCCATTCCTGAGGGTAGGTATGGCGCCCGAGGAGGTGGTTGACCATACCTGACTCGGGTGGAAAATGTTGCATTGGTGTCCATGCAACATTCGCCTGGATGTGGTATGTCATGTCGCCGTGGTGGCGGGGTGTCCTCTGCCCTCCAGTGTGGGCTCAGGTAAAAGGTGTGTTACTGGGTGATGTTTGCTGCTTTAGCTTTAGGCACGACACGAGCACAAGCATACACTTGTCATGCATACTGTAGAGTGGGACGGGTCTGGGGAGATTGGATCCCTACTTAGCTATGGTTTGCTCACCCCTCCCATAAACTGTTCTTTTGCAGGGTTTAGCAGGCGGTAGGTGAAAGGGCTGTGGTGATAGGCCAATGAGGCTGAAGACTATGTTGGTTTTCATTGTTTTGTTATGGATTTCTATTTTATGTTTGGGATTATTTGTAAACAGTATATTCTGGTTTAAATGGGAACTTTCCCCCATTGAGTTATATTGAACTTTGAGCCCTTTTAAAAGTAATGAACTGGGTTGTGGTTGTTATTTAATTATTGTTTGTGTGCATGGTTTGGGAGCAGGAGCATGCCCCATGGCATGTTAGCCTGGTTGTACAGGTTTGGGACAGCACCCGTGTCATAAGTCCTTTTAGGTGCTTGCACCAACCCTTTGACCCTTCGGGTGCGGGCATGGGCAGTCACTACCCATTTCCAAGTGAAAGGAAGGAAATTGGGGTGTGACATTTGAGGACTTTAATAAAACGAAAAACCAAAACAAACCCGTAGGATCTCATTCTCCACTTCAAACAAAAACCCAAAACTTTTAGGATTCCTTTTAGAAATTTAGGGTAAATCCATTTTCACCATAACTTTAATAAATAACTTAGCTAAATAAAAATCATAGACTTTTTAAGAAAACTTAATCCAGTTATGGCAGTACAAATAAAATAAAACCTCCTCCTCCTAAATTAGATACCGAAAGGGCGCTGTAGGGGTGCTAATCCTTCCCTACATGTAACCAACTCCCGAACCCTTTTCTGATAACGTAGACCACATCTTTTTACTACTCAAAGTAGAGGGTATCCGACTGTACCCCAAAAATAGTTGGTGGCGACTCTAAATTTTCTCACCATTAGTCTAGTTTGTGCCCACCCCAAATGGGCCCGGACGAAAACCAGTGATGACAGCTGGCGACTCTGCTGAGGAATTCAACACTTTAGAGAGTTAGGTATAGAACTAGGATTAGGAGGTTGTTTTTTGTACTGTTGTATATATTTAACTATCGTGCTAAGTTGTTTTTTTTCTAGATAAAATTGTGATTTACTTATTTTTTTAATTGTCGTTTATCTTTAAACTGTGATTTATTTATAAGCTTTAACTACCATGATAGTTGTGATTTACTGCTTTCCATACTTGTTGGATTCATGCATAACCCTATACCCGGGTTTAGCACAATTTAGGTTAGCGAGGTTCAGTACGGTCCCCAGCGTGTTGATCATTATCCGCAATGGGGCCTCGGACTCTTCATTCAAGCTTGAGGTTCTTTTAAGGCACGTCCTTTTAAGATCCCCCTCCGGTAAATCCATGGTGTACGGAGCCCTCTATTGAGGAAGCTTGGGAACCAACGAATAAGATAGATGTAGCAATAGAAGCCCATCAGGGGCATTGACCCACATTTTGTTTGCTCATACCATGCCATACTAACCTTTGTTTTGTAGGGTAGTCCTTAAGTCATCCCCTGCACATATTAGCTTTTTTTACTATTGGTTTATTCTTTATCCTGTCTGACTGCCTTGATATATATTAACCTGTCATCCTAACCTGTCATCAAGCATAACACGACATTCATATAGGCATGGCAACTTTCAGTCATCTCTTAAAAGGCCCCCAGGATAAGGAGGCTATCACAGTGGTGGCCCAAGCATCGGGAGACATTCAACTTCGCCTTGGAGATTTTCCGCCAGGGGAAACCCACAAGGCAGAACATGTTATCATAGAAGATCAGCTGGACTACACTAAGGAGGTACAGACAATATGGAGGCAGTGGTCAGACGAAAGGAAAAGCATATACATACAACGGTTTGGGGATTTGCTCCATGTGACCGAGCTACTGGCCGATACAGATATGCTTGGGGCAGCCATATATTTCTGGGAGCCTCGACGGCGGTGCTTTGACTTCAACGGCATAGATCTGGTTCCCATAATAGAAGAATACAGAAGATTATTGGATATCCCCGTGGAAAACAAAATGAAGATCTATTTACCGGAGCCCAGAAGGTCATGTCGAAGGGCCTTTGCTGAGATTATGGGAAAGCCAGTATGGGACTCACCGGCGGTCACAACCTACGGTGGGCGAGAATATCTTCCATGGGCAACAATCAAAGAAATAATACAGACTACAATAGAAGCAGAGGCACACAAACTGCTTACACTAGCTATATATGGGCTAGTCATTTTCCCGAGGATACCGGCCACATCGATGGGGCAATTGTAGATTTGGTCCAGCGGGTGCTCAAAGGATGTGACCCTACTCCTGCTATCTTGGCTGAAACCATCCGATCTCTTACTTACCTGAGGAGTAAAGGCTCAGGACAGTTCATGGGGTGCCTACCTCTCCTGTGTACCTGGTTGCAAGGTCATTTCCCCTGTAGTGTTCATCGTTTTCCTGCTGTTTATCAAGTACCAGCCACAGCACTACTAGATATTCTGCTCAGCAAGTGGAGCCTACCAAAAGACTTTGAAAGCTGGAAAAAGAAATTGGAGTACCTCACAGAAGCTGACATTACCTGGACTGCTCCTTGGATGCCGGTGGTCTCCATGACATATAGCTGCGGGGACTAGAATTGGGTTCCACTTTTAGGTCCCTGGGGAAGAACTGCATATGCACCACTGTAGGTGGGAAGACAAGTGGGGCGTCATTAGATTATTCCCGTGCTCTTTGGCATGGAAGAGTGTGACTTCACTTACAGCAGAACAATGCTCACGGAAGAAGGCAAGAAGATGTATCAAGCATGGTCCACACCACACAAGATCCTACCCAACAGCTCAAAACCTGGTGTTTACCCCTATACATATCTTGGAGGGAACAACACAAGACACAGCTAACTTCAGACATGAAGGCTATCCTCCAGGAGAATCAGACTTTAAGGCAGCAGATCCAGAGGCTAGAAGCCTTTCTAGAAGGAGCTCTTCAAAGGTTGCAGCTGAGGGAAAAACAGATCGAGACTATAATGAAGCAGAGGGAGGAAGCAGGTGAACGACCACCCCAAAGAAAGAGGCGCCGTGCTCTTTAGGAGATGACTGGAAGAATGCCTTAAGATCATGTAGTGATAGCTTTCATTTTACATGGCATTTCAGCATTGTATGTTTGTATTGACTGTTTGTATTATGTGTTTTGTTTGCAATAAAGTTGTTTGTTTTTCTAACCCTCCGCATATACATTCCATGCATACATGCATATCAAATGAAAAAAAATCAAATAAAAGTTCCTTTGTACCTAGGTGGGTAGCAGCCTCTCTCCAGGATTGCGCACTCTTACAATCTCAGATCTCGCCGCAATCAGGTATCACAGCCACAACCGATGGCAGATGAAGCAGAAAACAGACTCATGGGTTTAGAACAATCACAACAAGCCCTGCAGGGGCAAATGACTTTGATGATGGATATGCTCACCAAACTGACTAAAGAAAGAGAAAGAATCCCGGCAAGAGGAACCCCGACAGGGGGAACTATCAATCACCACCAAGAGCAAGGGCAAGACGCAGTTCAACCGCCCAATCCGGCTCCAAGCCAGGCACCCACCTATCATCCTGCTATGGCACAACCTCCAACTCGAAATCAAACTCATTTCACTATGCCCACATCGGGACATACAATAGAGGTAATGGGTTCCCCAGCTCCTCAGGAAAATATTGAGTCTCCCGCTCTACGCCGACTCGAGGAAATATTGAAACCCGTTGAAGGCATTGACAGCTATGGCATGACCAGCCCACAAAACTTATGCGTAGTCCCTGGAGTGGTGCTACCGCCAAAGTTCAAAATGCCAGAATTTGAGAAGTTCAATGGGACTCGGTGTCCGAAGACACATCTAGCCATGTATTGTCAAAAGATGGTCGCCTATGCTGGTGAAGACAAGCTCCTCATGCATTGTTTCCAGGAAAGCCTAATCGGGGCATCCCTTCGCTGGTACTTTCAACTAAATGGAAACTGCATCAAGACATGGAAGGAATTGGCTACCTCTTTCTTGGCACAATACAAACATGTCACCGAGCTGGCGCTGGATCGACTAACCATGCAGTCCATGGAAAAGGGATCCGAGGAGAATTTGAAAGATTATGCACGAAGATGGAGAGAGGCCGCTGTGGAGGTCCAACCTCCTCTTACCGAAAGAGAACTCACCACTCTTTTTATCAACACACTAAAAGGTGTATACTACGAGAAGTTGATAGGTAACATCTCCAATAGCTTTGCAGACTTGGTTGCATCTGGTGAACGTGTAGAAAGTGGAATTAAAGGACGAAAGCTAAAGGGTGATGCAGCTTAGGCATCAAAATGGTTTCAACCACCAGCAAAAAAGAAGGAAAATGAAACCAACCTGGTATACCCATCGCACCCACCGATACAACCAACATTCTACCAAGCACCAGGGTACTATAGAGGGTCACCAGTACTTGCCTATGCTGCACCTGCACCACCTCCCCAATTCATGCCATACTTGCCACAGGGAGGGGTTCCATTTCCATACCCAATGACACCAAATCCGTTTCAACCAAGAGCGCCTTACGTAGAGCAACCAAAGCCAGCAACTCAGGAAGGACCAGGAGCTTCATTCCAAGGACAGGGGCAACCAAGGGCCCCGACCCAGCAAGCAGGAGCGAATCAGGCTTCTCGTCGGCCACGACAAGAGTTTGATCCAATTCCAATGACTTATGCAGAATTATACCCCAAGCTCTTAGAGGCAAGGATGGTAACCCCTATACCCTTGGGAGAAATAAAGACGCCTCCCCCGGCCTGGTATAAGCCAGAGGCCAGATGTGAATATCATGTAGGTGGAGCTAGACATGATATCGAAAACTGTATAACATTCAAAAGGAAGGTTCAGGCATTAAAGGATGCAAAGTGGCTGGATTTTTCCGCACTGGCTGGGACACCAAATGTGAACAGTAATCCGCTTCCAGAACATTCCCATGGCGTGGCCAGTATCACAACAGAAGGACGGCTAGAGAAGGTTTCACAAATACAAATGGAGAAAAGCTACTTGTTTAACCTGCTGCAGGAATATGGATATATACGTGCTCCCGACGCATTGAAGACAGAGAAGGGGACAGAGTTGGAGAAAGAATGCCTTTATCACAAAATGTCACGGGGGCATGACATCGAACACTGTAGCGAGTTTGCTAGCATGGTACAAAAGCTCATGGACCAAAGGATGATCGAATTCTCAAGAGGAGGAACAGATAACCAAAGCCACATGATCCAAGGAGATGATCCACATAAGTCGCCATGGGTGCCAACACCCCTTGTCTTAAATGTTAAGGCTCCGGAGATCCCGCTACTGCCACGTGGAATCAAGCCTCTCACTATTCATGCCTCAAGTCTCGTGCCAAACAAGGGGGGGGGGAGAATCGAAATCCCACAACTACTGCATGGAATTACACCTCTCACCATAGGTGTTCCTGCTCCTTTCCCTTATAAGACTGATAAGGCAGTCCCATGGAACTACAGTTGCGAAATAGTTCAGGGAACCGCAGCAGCAGAGAAGATAACTAGGAGCGGTAAGGCTTATGCCCCTGATATGGCAGACAAAGCAAGCAAGGAGAACACTGTGGAATTAGAAACTAAGCCAACGCTGGAGGCAACAAAGAAAGGAGCACCAGTCACTGAAAAAGAGACATTGGAATTCCTGAAGCTCATGAAGCAGAGTGAGTATAATATTGTGGATCAGCTAAGTCGACAACCGGCTCGCATCTCATTGCTCTCATTAATAATGGATTCCCAACCTCACCGGGAAGCACTATTGAAAGTCGTGAGCCAAGCTTACGTTCCTCTAACCATCTCAGTCGCGAATGTAGATGGACTCACTAGTAACCTCATCATGAATAATGTCATTAGCTTTGGAGATGACGAGCTACCCCAAGAAGGAAAGGGGCACATAAAAGCTCTGCACATTATAGTCAAATGTAAGGAGCATACCATAGCCCGAGTACTCATTGACAACGGCTCTGCCTTGAACATTATGCCCTTGCATATACTGCGGTAACTCCCAATCGACGCATCCTATATGCGTCCTTGCACGATGAAAGTACGAGCATTCGATGGAAGAAAGCGTGACATGGTGGGAACTCAGGATGTTCCACTCATGATTGGGCCAACTACTTTTACAGTGGAATTTCTGGTGATGGACATCACACCATATTACAGGCAGGAGCGGTGCCATCAAGTCTCCACTAGAAGATGAAATTTGTAATGGGGGACCAGCTCATCTGCATCTCTGGAGAGACAAGTTTCCTCGTCACCAAATCGGCATCAATTCCTTATATTGAGAGCAACAAAGATGTGCCAGAATGCTCCTATGGGGCTTTTGAGATGGTGAATGTCGCTTTTGCCCCAGACCATCATCTTTCGAAGGCAGCAAAAATGGTTGCAGCCACTATGATAAAACAGGGGTACAAACCGGGGCAAGGATTAGGCCTGACAGCTCAAGGGATTCAGAAGCCCTTGATCATCCGAGAAAATACCAAAAAGTTTGGGTTAGGCTACGTTCCTACAAAAGCTGACAGACAGAGGGAATCTATCAAGAAGAGGGAAGTCAGAATGGCAAGATTGCAGAAAAGGCCAGTACAAGAAGAAAGGAGAAGCTTCCCCCCCCTTGAATGTTACATTCCGGAGTGGAGGGTTTATCTATAAGAGCCAACCTGAGCCCAAGACGGGGACTGTAGCCGTGTTGGACACAAATGAGCATGCTCCCAGTGAGATGGTTCAGTTAGTGCGAGAGGATCCCAACCAGCCATTGAACAATTGGACCAGCCTGGACCTCCCCATAATGTAATGCTTATGAGTCACTGGGATTTAATGTATTCTATTCTAATGTACTTTGAAGCTGTGAACATTTGTTTTTCCTTAAACCTTCCAATAAAATGTATTTTGCAAAATCTTTCATGGTGCATTCCATTCATAACATATGCATATCATATTTGGTCACCACCTTGTCATTCTCTTATAAGCAGGTATCACAATGTCAATGAAAACATAGTATACGAAGGCGAAACGAGATGCCAAAGGTTTTACCAAAGTCCAAACTGGGAACAGCCAGTGTTTGAAGCTGATGAGAATGAGGTAAAGAAGACACCCGAGCTACCAGGAGAGATCATACGTCTATTGGAAAAGGATGATCGCTTATCCATTCCAAGTGAAGACCCAGTAGAAACAGTGAACTTCGGGACGATAGCCGAACCAAAAGAATTGAGGGTGGGGTCTTTGATAGCTACCGACATTAGGAAGAAGTTAATCGAGTTGTTAAGAAGCTACATTGACATTTTTGCATGGTCATACCAAGATATGCCCGGATTAGACACAGATATAGTACAACATCACATACCCATGAAGCCAGAGTGCAAGCCAGTACAGCAGAAATTGCGAAGAATGAGACTAGAGATGATACTGAAGATTAAAGAAGAAGTCAAAAAGCAATGGGATACAGGTTTCCTAAGTGTCTCCCACTATCCAGAATGGGTCGCCAATGTTGTACCAGTACCGAAGAAAGGAGGCAAAGTACGCATGTGTGTCGACTATAGAGATCTGAACTGGGCCAGTCCGAAAGACAACTTCCCGCTTCCTCATATTGATACCTTAGTGGATAATACAGCAAAACACGCCCTATTCTCATTCATGGATGGTATCTCGGGCTATAATCAAATTCGTATGGCCCCCGAACACAAAGAGAGGACCACATTCACGACACTTTGGGGCACTTTCTGTTATAATGTGATGCCGTTTGGTCTAAAGAACGCAGGAGCCACCTATCAGTGAGCCATGGTGACCCTATTCCACGACATGATGCATAAGGAAGTCGAAGTATATGTGGACCACATGATAGCCAAATCACGAAGCACTGAAGATCATATCGAAGTACTCCACAAGCTCTTCAATAGGCTACGGAAATATCAGCTGAAATTGAACCCCAAAAAGTGCACTTTCGGAGCCATGTCGGGAAAACTGTTGGGTTTCATTGTGAGCCAAAAAGGAGTTGAAATTGATCTAGATAAAGTTCGAGCTATCCAAGAGATGCCACCACCACGGACCATCAAGGAGGTTAGAGGATTCCTAGGGCGACTGAATTACATTGCCCGATTTGTTTCCCAATTGACAGCCACCTGTGAACCCATTTTCAAGACTTTACAGAAGAACAACCCCGAAATTTGGAATGACAAGTGTCAAGAAGCTTTTGACAAGATCAAACAATACCTGGCTAATCCACCTATTTTGGTCCCACCTGTCACGCCCCCGAATTCCAGGGAACCCGGAACCGGGTACATGACTTCCCCTTGCCCGCACCCGAAAGGTCAAGGGGTTGGTGACTAGCACCAATAGAGACTACACCGCGGGTGCTGTCTCAAATATGCAACCCTGTACAGTCATACATCAAGGGTAATCCTGTACTTTCCCATATATCATCATGCATACAAAGAGTCAAACAGTCATACAGACATCACATCATACAGTATGCAAATACAACTGTCCACGGACCCATGTCCGGGATATCACATAAAACAATACAGAATATAACTGTATCATACATCAGAGTAGTGGGCGTCCTCCTGGAAGAAAGTCCTCCACTAGTCTCGGGTCACACCTGAAAAGGGTAAACAACAAGTAGGGGTGAGCGACAAGCTCAGGAGGGTGACCCTAACACTCCACATCATGCAACACATATAAGTCTATACTATATGCTCGGTGTACTCGTGCACCGTGTAGTGTGCACAATCATCAGGACTCGACCGCAACAAACATCAGGACAACTTGTCCACAATCCTCCATGGGATCCCAGCTCAGGGCACTCAGCCCTAGCTCCACGAGCTCAACGGCTCAACTCAGGCCTTAGCCTGTCCACAACGCAATATGCCCGGCCACAGTCGCCACACAGGCCTGCCATCGGTGCATATGCCTGCCACGTCAACCACATAGCACCATCGGTGCATCACGGTGAAAACCCAAACAAGTCACGGAGTTCATGCCCCAATACCTCACATCAACATACTAACATTAGTATGGCATGTCATTCTCAACATTTCCTTTAGAATTGTAGCCAGTCTTCACAAGTAAATCCTCAACCCTTGATTTATGAAGGAAGTACTCATAGCAGCTATTTTCTTGAAATTAAAAGTCCCGGCATTGGGTTCCCTTATCATAAATAAGATAATCTGATTTTTGGGGATTTTTCCGAGATGTCTAACCCCACTTTCCAAAAATTCACCACTACGAACTTTTGGGTTTTTCCGAGATTTTACACTAAATCCGAATTTTCACATTTTGAAATAGTGGGAATTAATTTTTCTAGTATTTTTCTTTGAATCCAAATGGGGGGTATTTCGTTATTTATATTGTAACTTAAGTATAATACTTATAATGGTTTACAATGTAAATGTCCAGTGCAGTGCAGTTGCACTGCTGTGGAACACTGTTTCACTCCTACGGATTTGATGCTCCGGACTGATGCTACGGATCACTGTTTCACTGCTACGGACTTGATTACTCCGGACTACTGATCCGGACTAACTACTCCGGACTAACTCCTCCGGACTAACTACTCCGGACTACTGATCCGGACTAACTCCTCCGGACTACTGATCCGGACTAACTCCTCCGGACTACTGATCCGGACTAACTAAGTTGTTGACTCCATAGCTGCTGACTCCATAGCTACTGACTGGTCCGTCAACTCTAAAACTCGCCCAGGGTACTGTTCATCATCGTTTTTGGCCTGTTCTTCGTCTGGGAGCAACCCAGTGACCCCCAGACGCTCATAAACATCTGTTTTACGCAATAAACTGCAATATTTACCTCAAAACGCGTCCCAAACGCCTCTAATTCGCACGATAACATCATAAATACACACAAATCATATATTCATCTAGATCTAAATCTAGACCTCCATGGTTGACTTCTTAACCCTCATAAAATACACACTCATACATCCACAGATCACATATTCAGAGATAGGATCGAAATAAGACAGTTAAGGACACCTACCTGGAAGATTATTTGCAATCCACGAGCTCTAATCACCCCAAAATCGCCAAGAAAGCTCTACGCTCTTCACCTTCTCTCTCTCTCTCTCTCTCTTGCTCAAACATGCACGTACCAATAATTGGCAATTAAAGATATAAGACAATTCTTAATTATATATATACCGTTGCCAATAATTGGCCTCCCAGCAATAATTGACCCGAACGCAATAATTGACCTCCCGAGGTCACGAACTCCAAATTGAGTCAAATTACTGTCAAAACGCTCGAAATAACGAGCGCAACACTGCTCAGATATTATCACACTCAAATGACTGCTCAAACGCAAAGTCAACCAATAAACCTCAAAAAGTCAACAATCGGGTCAAACGGGGCCCCGACTCGAAATCGGGCCCAAGTACAGTCAAAATGCTCACATCGACGGCTACACTACCGTCCAGATAGTTACATTCCCATAGAATGACTATCTCTCAAAACTACCCAAATACGAGTCTTTACATCCTCCCCACCTTAGGACTTTTCGTCCTCGAAAATAAAACACAAGCCCAAAAGACATAGCAAAATCCAAGCTCAAGCACCGCACAACAACAAGACACAAAAATATGATCATCAACATGATCACCAACCACACAGGTGCAATGCAACTCACAACAAGCTAAAAAGGCTCACACGATGCCAGGATGCCAACCAACAAACAACAAGCTAAACCACATCTCAAACAACATATGCAAAACAAATGCATAAAACATAACTCATACCTCAGGGAAGGTCCTCACATCCTCCCCACCTCAGGACTGATTGTCCTCGAACAGCTCAGGATGAAGAACCCGCATCTGGCTCTCTTTTTCCCAAGTCTGCTCCTCCATGCCTCGGTGTCGCCATAACACCCGAACTAGTGGGATCGTCTTGCCTCGCATGACCTGGTCCCGCCTGTCCAAAATCTGTGCCGGCATCTCAACAATGGCACCATCATCAGCCAAGTCTATCTCGCGATAGTCCAACACATGAGAAGGATCTGGGTGATACCGTCGCAACTGAGACACATGGAACACATCATGTACTCGAGCCAACTCCGGTGGCAAAGCTAACCGATAAGCCACTGCGCCCACGGTGGCAACAATCTCAAATGGCCCCACAAAACGAGGGGAAAGTTTGGATCCACGTCCAAACCTTCGATGCCCTCGACGCGGTGAAACCCGCAAAAATACACGGTCACCCACCTCAAACTGCAAAGGTCGACGCCTCTGGTCTGCGTAGGACTTCTGCCTACTCTGCGCTGTTAACATGCGCTGCCGAATCAACTGCACTATCTCTGTGGTCTCTCGAACCATATCGGGACCGAGAACTGCTGTCTCTCCCGTCTGTGCCCAACACAAGGGTGATCTACAAGGCCGCCCATACAGCGCCTCATATGGAGCCATCCCAATCGTGGCCTGATAATTGTTGTTGTAAGAGAACTCCACCAAAGGAAGGTGAGTCTCCCAACAACCTCCAAAATCTAGGACACAGGCACGCAACATATCCTCGAGTGTCCGAATCGTCCGCTCCGATCGACCATCCGTCTGCGGGTGAAAGGTCATCCGAGGTTCACCCTAGTACCCAAGGCTCTCGCAGTTGTCTCCAAAAGCGAGATGTGAACCTCGCATCCCGATCAGATACAATAGATAATGGGACTCCATGCAACCGCACAATAACATCAATATACCTCTGTCCCAAAATCCTCACTGGGTCTGTCTCTCGAATCGGAATAAAATGTGTCGATTTGGTCAACCGGTCGACAACTACCCATATCGTGTCGTGTCCCCTGGAACGAGGAAGTCCAGTGACAAAATCCATGGTCACGTGGTCCCATTTCCACTCGGCACCGGCAATGATCGCAACTCACCAGGTGATCTCAGGTGCTCGCCTTGACCTGGCGACAGGTCAAACATCTCCTCACAAAATCAGCAACAGCCTTCTTCAGGCCTGGCCACCAATACTGCCTCCTCACGGCATGGTACATCTTGGTCCCACCAGGATGTACAGCTAACCTCGACTGGTGAAATTCCCAAAGAATCTCCTCCTGAAGAGAAGTGGGAACTATCAGGCGACCCCTATACCTCAATATATGCTCAGCATCCTCAGTCCAATCAGAAGATGCCTGCCCCGTCTGAATCCTGTCTTTGAGGACCTCACAATCAATGTCCCCCAGCTGATCCTCTATGATCCTGCGCTGCAACTCAAGGACTGTGACAACAACACTGAGGGTCCCTTGCCCCTCACTGGTCACCATTTGCAACCTCATCGCTGCCAACTGACCCATCATCTCCCATTCTTTAATGGCACAATGGGCCACCACGGCCCTGCTCTTCCTACTCAGAGCATCTGCCACCACATTACCCTTCCCAGGGGTGTACATCATATCAAACTAAAACTGTTGCAGGTACTCCACCCACCGTCTCTGCCTAAGGTTCAGGTCTCGCTGAGAGAAGATATACTGCAAGCTCTTGTGGTCCGTATACACCACAAATTTCTCTCCAAGGAGATAATGCTGCCAGCTCTTTAAAGCAAAGATCACTGCAGCCAACTCCAAATCATGCATGGGATAGTTCTGCTCATGTGGTCTCAACTGCCTAGATCCATAAGCAATCACCTGTCGAGTCTGCATCAACACACAACCAAGACCCACCCTGGAAGCATCACAATACACCTCAAAAGGCACACCCTCCTGTGGGAGAATCAAGATAGGTCTTGAGGTCAATCGTGCCTTCACTCCATGAAAGCACTCTCACACGCATCGGACCAAATGAAAGGAACTCCCTTCCTAGTCAAGTGTGTCATAGGAGCTACCAACCGGGAAAAATCCTCCACGAACCTCCGATAATAGCCTGCCAAACCAAGGAAGCTACGAATCTCAAACACATTCGTGGGCCTCTTCCACGACATGATCGCCTCAATCTTCTCGGGGTCCACCGTGATACCCTCCTGAAGACACCACATGCCCCAAGAAGTGCACCTATTGCAACCAGAAGTCACATTTCGTGAACTTCGCGTACAACCGATGCTCCCGCAAGGTCTGCAACACAACCTGCAAATGCTCCTCATGCTCCCTCTTGGTCGCTGAATAGACCAAGATATCGTCGATGAACACCACAACGAACATATCTAAATATGGAGCGAACACCTGGTTCATCAATCCCATAAACACTGCTGGAGCATTCGTGAGCCCAAACGGCATCACAAGCCACTCATAATGCCCATAGCGACAACTGAATGCGGTCTTTAGGATATCTGCCTCCCTAACCCTCAACTGATGGTATCCAGACCTCAAGTCTATCTTGGAAAACCATCTTGCACCTCGAAACTTATCAAACAGGTCATCGATCCTCGGCAATGGATACCTATTCTTCACAGTCACCTGGTTCAGCTTCCGGTAGTCTATACACAGCCGAAGTGAACCATCCACCTTCTTGGCGAACAACACTGGAGCGCCCCACGGTGAGCTACTCCGCTGATAACGTGCATTTTATGCCGTTATTCTAGTGTTTATTTAGGATGTTTAAGAGCATGATTAGAGCCTTATTGCTTCATATATCATATATATTTGCTCTAACCCCTAGGAAGATGCTAGTTGCAAATACATGCGCTTTTAAGCTGTTTTGGCAGGTTTTGGACCTCACTTTTGACATAGTAGATGGCCTCAAACAATTTGCGTGCAAGAACAAACGTTGCTTGGAATGATGTCCTCTACCTGCCACAGAAATGTGAGAGCATTTGGAGCTGATTTTGATCTGCACGTGAATTCACCCATTTCACGTGCAAGCCTATTTTTGCCTCTCAGGCCTCTACATGATGCAAGGAAGCTTGGGGAGAAGTTTAAGCTGATTTGGAGGTGCACGTGAATTCACCATATCACGTGCAAATTGGCGTGCAGAGATATTTTTGGACCGATCCAATCGTTTTTCCATGCTGATCATTTGTTCCTGAAGGCCCAAGTCCAAATTGTGGATGGAAGATAGAGATTTTAAAGTTTCGAGTGTTACTTATCAAAACTACGCCGTTTTGATAAGTGGGCTAGGTTACATACCTCAAAGCCCATCCAAACTCTATAAATACAAGCCTCCACGCCTCTGCTATGTATGCCTAACCCCCCCACACGTTTTAGAGAGAGAGAGAGAGAGGCTCCACGACTTGGAGGTGCTCCTTGACCTAGGAGAGCAGCCGTCGCAACCGTCGCAGCAGCCGTCGCAGATTTTGGAGCTTGGATTTGAAGCTTTGCTGTGCGCGTGATCAAGAAGAAGATGTTGAGCTTTTCTGCTTTGGTTTTGCTTGTAATCATGCGTGAGTAGTCTTTTAATCTAGGGGAGCAATGTAGCCCCCTTGTTGTTTTGCTGTGTTATGAATATTGGGTTTGGATGATTGAAGTTTTGCATGTTTTATGAATCTGTTCTTAAGTTCTATCTTTGGATGTACACCTTGGTATTCTTAGCCCTAGTCTGGGGCGGATTGAGATTCATAACTTATTTGTAATTGGTGTGATCATTATCCTTTTGCAAGTATGATTTATTGGCTTTGCATGTTTGTGTGTTTAGATGACCATTCTGGCATACAACTCTTAAAAGGACCTCAATGACCATTTGTTGTCCTTGGCTTATGTTTAGCATGTTTTCAATCAGACAACCCTAATACCATGAACCAGTAGAGATAACATAGGGAGGTGAAATTGTGACCCTAGATGCTTTTAATCCTTGAATCTTAATCCTAAAATCAGTTTACTTTCTTTGTTTATTCAGAAAACCAAATAAAAATTAGATCTTTAGATTAAAAAAGAAAAGTTTTTGCCAAGACATTTTATAGAACAAGAGTAATTGGGTGATTTGATTTGAGAACTAGAGAACTAGGTTAATCCCTGTGGGTTCGACCCCTTTCTTGCTGCTATTCTTTTAGTGCAAACTTAGGGAATTTTTTATTTTGAAGAGAGATTTAACGACATTAGCTAGCTCTTTTAGAGACGCTAAAAAATCTTGTCTGTCAAATTGGCGCCGTTGCCGGGGATTCAACGGTTAACTAGTTTTTAAAATCAACATTGAGTGAAATTGTTTGAATTCTGATCTTGGTGTTTTATTTTGTCTTTACTTTTCTGTTATTTTGTGTTCTTTATTTGTTTATTTTGCATTGTTCGGAGCTGCTGGGTGTGTTCTTGTTGTTTTACAGGAACATACATCAAGGAATCCTAGTTGTGCATGCAAAGAGAGGAGGATATACAATTTACTCGGGAACCTGAAAGGTTGTTCAGAGCTCGGCGTAGAGCAGCTAGGGAAGCAGCACGTGAGGCTGAAGAAGCACTACAAGGCTTGGAGCAATCTATAGGCGATCTGATGGCAGATCTCAGACCTGATGGTGGTGCACCGCAAAGAGGGGCCAATTACAATGGCCAATATCCAGAAGAAGAGGGTAATAGGTTTATGCCCAGAACCTTCTTAGATTATGCGAGGCCGATGATGTCAGACCATTATTCTGGGATTCGGCAGACAAGAGTCCAAGCGAATAGCTTCGAGCTGAAGCCGGCATTGATCAACATGGTGAGCAACAACGCGTTTGGAGGAACAGCCGTGGATGATCCGCACCAGCATTTGATGAGGTTCTACCAGGTGTGCGACACCATCAAGATCAACAATGTGTCGGAGGAGGCAATAAAGCTAAGGCTTTTCCCTTTCTCTTTAAGGGATAAAGCTCTTGGTCGGTTCAACAACTGCCAACAGGTTCAATCAACACTTGGGAGGAGATGCGGACCAAGTTCATGTCAAAGTACTTCCCTCCTTCCAAGGTGATCCAGCTCAGAGGAGAGATTAGCAGGTTCAGGCAAGATGAGATGGAGACTTTTCATGAAGCTTGGGAGCGTTTCAAAGACTTAGTGAGAAGATGCCCTGATCATGGAAGACCCCAGTGGATTCAAATTGAATCTTTCTACACAGGTCTTCAGTCCCATTCACAAGACAAGGTGAATGCAGCTGCTGGAGGATGCTTGATGAACCTAGAGCCTGACGCAGCAGTAGAGCTCTTGGAGAGGCTGTCATTAGCTGATTGGCAGTGGTCTAATGTGCGTACTTCAAAGCCAAGGGAGAAGATTGCTTGATTGAAAATTCTTCCAATGATGTGCAAGCACAGATTCAAGCTTTAGTGAAAGGCATGGAAGTATTGGCTCTTAAAGTTGAAGGATCACAAGCTTTACCGGTAGTTGAGCGGGGCTGGAGTGGAGCTGAAGAAGCAAATTATGTTGGAGGAAAGGGCTTGTACCAGAAACGGCAATTTTATCCTCAACAACAACAACTAGGGTACAACCCAGAATCAGCAAGCAATCTCAACCATTTCAGAGAACTCGAACCGAGGGGGAGATACCTCATTTCAAGACAAATATGTGCCCCCAGGGATGAAGCGGAATCCGTATGCTACGGATAATTATTTACACCCACCTCCGGGATTCGAAGCGAAACTGACCTCGGCCTCAACAGCAAAGAGGAAGGGTATATCAGAATGTGGATGAGCCAACCAAAAGAGAGGATAATTTGGAGGAAAGGGTAGTCACAATAGAATCTTCAATTAAGAATATGGAGAAGTTACTTGTGAGTATGGCACAAAATGCTAATCAAAGGGTGTCAACCAATACTTTTCCAAGTGACACTGAGGTGAACCCCAAGGAGAGTTGCAAGGCTATCACTCTAAGGAGCGGGAAGACACTGAATGAAGCTGAAGAGCCTAAGAAGAAGGCAATTCCAGAAGAACAAAGCAGACCCTTGGAAGCTGAAGAAAAAGTGCAAGAAAAGAAGGACAAGCGGTGAGTCAAGACAGAATAAGCTGAAGAACAGAAGCAAGAGCTCAGGCCTACTATGCCATTTCCTTAGAGGCTGAGGAACCAGAGGGTTGAAGAAGAGTATGAGCGCTTCCTGAGTTTGTTCAAGAAGCTTGAGATTAACATTCCATTTGTGGAAGTTTTGGAGCAGATGCCTAGGTACAGAAAATACATCAAAGATTTTGTGACAAAGAAGAGGAAATATGGGGATCATGAGACGGTGGCAGTCACTAACGAGGTGAGCAGTGTTGTTCAACAGAGTTTGCCCATCAAGCATAAAGATCCGGGCAGCTTTAATCTCCCTTGTGTGATTGGCAATGCACCGCAGCAGCAGGCCCTATGTGATTTAGGGGCCAGCATCAATTTGATTTCCTTTGCTTTGTACAAGCAGCTTGGGCTTAAGGGAATGAAGCCCACTTCCATATCATTGCAGTTTGCTGAACGGTCTACTGGAAGGCCTGAAGGGATAATTGAAGACGTGCTAGTTAAAGTGGGCTCCTTCATATTTCCAGCAGACTTTGTAGTTTTGGAAATGGAAGAAGATAGAGGAGTTCAGCTACTCCTTGGAAGACCGTTTCTCAGAACGGGTTGTGCATTGATTGATGTTGCTCAAGGGCAGCTTACTCTGAGAATTAATGAGGAGACCTTAGTCTTCCACATGGGGAAGGCTTTGCAAGGTCAAGAGGAGGAGGACTGCCTTTGGGTTGAAGACCTTGAGGAATTGGTGGAAGATTACTTGGCAGAAGAAATAACCACCACCAATAATGGAGCCCTTCAGCTTATAGAGGCTCAACAAGATGAAGAGATGTACTTGACAGCTGAGGAAGATGAGCAAACTACAAACTCTTTGGAGCAAGCTGAGGAGGAGAAAGAAGATGACATGCCTCCAGCTCCAGAACTGAAGGAGCTGCCTGGACACCTAAGGTATGAATTTCTAGACTCTACAAATCAATTCCCTGTTATTGTTTCTTCTAATTTGAATGATGTGGAGTGTACTCAATTGTTAGAAGTCCTTAGGAAACACAAAAAGGCCCTAGGATGGAACATTGAAGACATTAGGGGTATTAGTCCAGGGATTTGCATGCATAAGATTTTGATGAATGATGATTTTAAACCCACTCGCTGAAAGACAAAGAAGATTAAACCTGCTATGAAAGAAGTTGTTAGAAAAGAAATTTTAAAATGGAAAAATGCGGGTATAATTTATGCTATTTCTGATAGTGAGTGGGTGAGGCCATTGCATGTCGTGCCCAAGAAGGGGGGCATGACTGTGATTAAGAATGAGAAAAATGAATTGATCCCATCTCGCACTGTGATGGGGTGGAGAGTGTGTGTTGACTATAGGAAGCTGAACAAGGCCACTAGGAAGGATCATTTTCCTCTTCCTTTCATTGACCAAATGTTGGATAGGTTAGCTGGCTATAGTCACTACTGCTTTTTAGATGGCTATTCCGGGTATAATCAGATCATGGTTAAGCCTCGAGGACCAAGAAAAGACCACCTTCACGTGCCCTTTTGGCACATTTGCATTTAGGAGAATGCCATTTGGGCTTTGTAATGCCCCCTGCCACCTTTCAAAGGTGTATGATGGCTATTTTTCAGGGTTTGGTTGAGGAGATCATGGAGGTCTTCATGGATGACTTCTCGGTGTTTGGTTCCTCTTACCAACAGTGCTTGAGAAATCTAGATGTGGTCTTAGAGAGATGTGAGGAGAAGGAACTAGTCCTAAATTGGGAGAAATGCCATTTCATGGTAACAGAGGGGATAGTTCTAGGGCACAAGGTGTCCGCACATGGTTTGGAGGTAGACAAGGCAAAAATCTCCACTATTGAGACTCTGCCACCTCCAACTAATGAAAAAGGAGTGAGAAGTTTCCTTGGCCATGCTGGCTTTTATAGGAGATTCATTAAGGACTTCTCAAAAATTGCAAAACCCATGAGTAGGTTGTTAGAAAAAGACACAAGCTTTGAGTTTAATGCAGATTGCTTAGAAGCTTTTAACATCCTCAAGGGTAAGTTGGTCACCGCCTTGTTATAATCACACCCGACCGGGCTCGGCCTTTTGAGCTAATGTGTGATGCGAGTGATTATGCTTTGGGGGTAGTCTTAGGGCAAAGGCGAGAAAAGGTGTTTAGGGTCATTTACTATGCTAGTAAAACCTTAGATGATGCTCAACAGAACTATACCACCACTGAGAAAGAGTTGCTAGCCGTGGTTTATGGTTGCAACAAGTTTAGACCCTACCTTTTTGGGGTCTAAAGTCAATGTTTATATCATTGTTTATATTGATCACGCTTGATTAGATGGGTTCTCCTCTTACAGGAATTTGACCTTGAAATTAGAGACACAAAGGGAGCCCTAAATTCTGTGGCTGATCACCTCTCCCGCGTGGAGAATGCACCTAAGTCTCTACCCATTGTAGATGACTTTCCTGATGAGAAGTTGTTTGAGGTGCATCATCTTCCTTGGTTTGCTGACATAGCAAATTATTTAGCCACTGGTTCATACCCAAGCAGTTAGACTACCACCAGAGAAAGAAATTGGTAGTGGACGCTAGGAAATACATTTGGGAAGACCCAATTCTTTATAGGAGGTGTCCAGACCAAATCATAAGAAAGTGTGTCCTTGAGGAGGAGGTAGATGACATAATACATCATTGTCATGCATCACATTATGGGGGCCACTTTGGGGTGCAAAGAACTGTGGCTAAGATCATGCAGTGTGGCTTCTATTGGCCTCACATGGTGAAAGACACCTATGTCTACATCAAAAAGTGTGATAGATGTCAAAGGGTAGGTGGTCTGTCTAGGAAAAATGAGATGCCCTTAACTGGAATCCTTCCAGTTGAAATTTTTGACATTTGGGGCATTGACTTCATGGGGCCATTCCCCCAATTCTGATGGGTATTCATACATTTTGCTTGCTGTGGATTATGTGTCTAAGTGGGTAGAAGCTATTCCTACTAGAGTGAATGATGCTAGGGTTGTGACTCATTTCCTTACTAGGAACATCTTTAGCCGTTTTGGGACACCAAGGGCTATAATCAGTGATGAGGGTAGTCATTTCTGCAACAAATTGTTTGATAAATTATTGAACAAGTATGGTGTCACTCATAGGAAGTCTTTAGCTTACCACCCACAAGCTAATGGACAAGCAGAAGTGTCCAACAGGGAGATTAAGGCCATTTTAGAGAAAACTGTTGGAGCCAATAGGAAAGATTGGTCTCAAAGGCTTGATGAAGCCTTATGGGCATATAGGACAGCTTACAAAACTCCCATTGGGATGTCACCTTACCGTATTCTATATGGTAAGGCATGTCACTTGCCTGTGGAACTTGAACACAAGGCTCATTGGGCCTTGAAGAAGTTAAATTTCAACCCACAAGAGATCAAGGAGCTTAGGATGACTCAATTAATTGAGTTAGATGAGCTTAGGTTGGATGCCTATGATAGTGCTAAATTCTACAAAGAAAGAACTAAAAAATGGCATGATAGGCAACTCAACAATGAACCTTTAACCTTAGGGCAGAAAGTTCTTCTATTTAACACAAGGTTGAGGTTATTTCCTGGCAAATTAAGGTCCAAGTGGATGGGACCTTTTGTGATAGTTGATAAGAAGCCATATGGGAGCTTTGAGCTCCAAGTTGTAGATGGCAAGAAATTTTGGGTGAATGGCAATAGGCTGAAACCTTACTTTGATTCAACTCGAGAGGAGATAGTTGATTCCCTCTCTTTCACCATTGCTTGATCATAACTGCAAGTCTAGCTACAAACTTTAAATAAAGCGCTGGTTGGGAGGCAACCCAATGTTTATTGCTATGTTTTATTTTATGTTATTTTCTTTTATTTGTTTTATTCAATAAACTGTTTGCAAGCTAACCATTGTGCAGGAGACTTTGCTTCTTTCTTAACTAACCATGTGCAGGATGAGCAAATTTTTGGGTCCTGAACTTGTGGAATTGTTTTTAAAGTCAAAGTCAAGGAGCAAGGAGCAAGTGAAGCCCAAAAGTGCTTGAAGATGGGCTCAAACAATTCACGTGCAAGACTTAAAGATGGTCCATAATGCATAAGCAACTCGGTGGAGAAATTTGGGCCAGTTTGGGCCTGAACGTGAATTTGCACGTGAATTGCCCAATTCACGTGCACCTCCTTTTGAGCTGTAACTTTCTGGAATGGTAGATGAAGACCATGTGAATCACGTTTACTCTTGCACGCGAATTGCTAGCTGTCATATGGAGGCCCAAAAATGCAAAATACCGATTTTAGCCCTCCTAGAAGCTTCCCACAATTCACGTGTAGAAGGGAGTATTGCTTGCCAGCTCAGTGGGGACCCACCACCAAAGTTTGGGACGATTCTGACCTGCACGCC
This sequence comes from Taxillus chinensis, assembly GCA_023512835.1. NCBI lineage: Eukaryota > Viridiplantae > Streptophyta > Magnoliopsida > Santalales > Loranthaceae > Taxillus > Taxillus chinensis. The sequence goes on along the minus strand of CM042090.1, from coordinate 55,028,123 downwards.
AATTCATCCAATTCACGTGCAGAGGCTATTTTGGTCAGAACACTCTGAAAAGTTAGGGGCACGTGTATCACGCCAATTGGAGCATCTTTCCTTTCGCACGCTATATAAAGGGAGGCCATCTTCAAAGGCTTCCACACCAAAATCACTCCAGATCTGAGTATTAGAGAAGCTCGCCCTTTTGCTCTCTTGCTCTTCGGTTTGTGCTCTTGTTCTTATTTTCTCATTCCAAAGATGGTGCGCACAAGGAGGACTGGCCAAGAGGAGGTGCACTCACCTAGTGCTGATAGCCAAACTGAGGAGGAGATACTCTTGGGGCATGCTCTTGATATGCAGGCTTTGGAGGCTTCAGAGCTGGGCTGGGCTAGAGAGGTGGCTGTTAAAATTCAAACTCTGGGATTACAAAGGTTAGTATCCGCCCAGCCAGCTATTTCCTATTCTCGCCTTACAAAACTTCTATGCATCTGTCTCGGGAATGAGGATGAACCGATAGGGGTTGTGCAAGGGGTTTATGTCAGGATTACCCCTGAAATTATTAGACATTGCTTTAACCTCCCTGAACCCGACAATAGCTTCCCTCGCCTAAGCCTAGGAGAATTTGGTACTGCATGTAACTATGTTAGAAAATTTCAAAATCGAAGGCAGTATACCAAGAATGGTTTTGTTGGAAAATTTAGATGCCTAGCTTACCTGGTAGGGAAATGCTTATTGATTCAGACCAGTGGGCTAGATAGTGTGCCTAAGCCACACCTGGAGTTCATGTATAGCATTGATCATATGCTAAATGTGGATTGGGCCACTACCATTTTTAAATGGTGGAAGAAAAATTCATCCAAGCAGATAAATGGCAGAATTTTGTGTGTGATATTTCAAAGCATGCCTGCTTTGCATTTTTCCTCCATGGAGAGCATTACTTTTCCTTCTCACTGGGTGTTAAGAGTATTGCAAGCTGAAGGAGGTTTAGGGGTCAGTACCAGAGGTCATTGGGCAACCAATGTTCCTCCTCCATCACAGCCCGCTAGGCACAGTGTTCATTTGGAGCGATCAACGGACTTTACAAGGGAGACCTCTCCTCATTTGGATCAAAGGAAGCAGACTCTATACAGACTCACTGCCATGTACATGCAGTTCAATGTACACAAAGAAGACATTTTCAATTTCTTTCAAGGCATTAGTGGGCAGGTGGTGAGCGAAGTGGAGGTCATCAATTGGGCAGTCACTAATGGGCACATCACTAATGCCCAATTTGAAGAATTAATGGCCCTCATCTTTGGAGACCAACAAGCTACTTCACAACCTAGAACCAGAGTATGGGAGGCCCTAGAAGCTCCTCCTGCTGCATCTACCGAAGCTTGGAGGCAAGAAACACAGCAGCTCAGGGAGGCCAATGCCAGAACCCAACGCGAGGTGGAAGCTCTGAGGAAGGACAATAAAGAAGTCAAAGGCCTCCTAGGCAAAATCTGGAAGGCCTTGAGCAAGAGGAAAGCATCAAAACGTTCTCCTATAGTGGAGATATCTGATGAAGAACCCTCTCCATCCCCTGAAGATTCTTATCCAGTCCAGGCAGATCCACCTCAACCAGAACCTTCAGCTCAGCCATCTTACTATCACCCAGAGAGGAGGCAGCGCCAGCAACAGGGTATTCACCCTTCCGGCCTCAAGAGGAGACAAAGCCAGCGAAGGGTATACACCCTTCCAGCCTTTTACTGATCCTGCATATTCTCAGGCTATTGTGCCTGTTATACATCCCTGTCTCTTGGGGTACATACATGCCCGCCGAACCTGAAGACCTTCTTGGCCCTCCTATCTATTTAATCAATGATCCAGCCATATCATCTGCCGAGAGTCAGCAAAGCATTTGAAGACTTCATTAATTCTCAGGTGTTAAGGGCTCGATTTGCAAGGGACATGGACCTCTTCACCTCGTTTGTCCTTCAAAGGATTTTAGGCGATGAATATGTATTTTCAGATGAGGTGGACTTGTTTTGCAGAACTATGCGTTTTGTTGTGGAGGCTGAGCCTCAGAATTACCCATTATCCCAGTATACATCCATTATGCTGTGTGAACTTTACGACCAACCTTTGTCTGAAAGTGTGTGGCGCCAGCGTATCAATGGGCAGAATGGAGGGCACCGTCCTTGGCATGGTATGCACGAGGTGCTGATCCCAGTGCATATTGAACGTCATTATGTCTTGGTGCGAGTGGATTTGACTGCAGGGCATGCAGTGCTGTATGATCCAAGCCAAAATGAAGGGTTCAGCAGAAGAAAGAGACGGCTTGTTCATGGGCTCATCAAACGAATCAAGGATGCAATGAAGAAAGAAGGATTGTTGCAGGACAAGCTTTCGCTTATTCACCTCAACGAAATGGAAATCCCTCAGCAGCCTGACCAATTCAGCTGTGGGATCTTTGTTTGCTACTACATGATGGCTATTCTGCAAGGGAAGGAAACTTGGGAAGTGCGCGGTGAGACGTTGGTTGACTTTGTGGCTCAAGTACGACGAATGGTGGCCAATGTCATCTACTATTACAGCTTGCCAAATCAGGGGTAACTGTTTTTCCTACTCCCTATTTTATGCCATGAGGACATAGCATATTTTAAGTGTGGTGTATAGGGAGTTACTTGAACCACTTGCTTGTCTTTTATGTTGTGATTGCATGTTTTATTTAAAAACAAAAAACAAAAAAACTGTTTTTAGTTGCATGATTGTTTGCGTTGTTTGCTTGAATGATTTGTTTGTGGAGACATGGATATTAAGTATGCAATTTTGGCTTAAAATTTAATTTTTATGCCACATTAGTATCATGTTGTGATAAGGGTGTTAAAGTAGTTAAAATGTGCTCTGAATTGGTTTAATCATGTCTTTATCTTATGAATGATATCACCATGTTTTTGGAGCTGAGTTTTGAATATAAGCTGAGCATGAAATGCTATGATAGACCTAAGTAACCCTTAAAGTTGAGTGAAAAAGAAATGAAAAATGAGAACAGCTTCTTTTTAGCCCCTTGAGTGACATTTATGGTTTATGGGTAATAGTTTGATTTGCTACTCTTCTTGCATTCAACATTGGTTATTTAATGGTAGGAGTCAAGTAAGCATGTGATTACTTATTAGTGCTCAGTGTTTGGTGTGTGGAGTTAGGATGCAAGACCTCTAAGTCATTGTGACTGTCTTTGCATTCTTTTCTTTATTTTGTGATATTATTGGAAAAGGCTGTGATATGGAATGTGAAAAAGCCATCACTTAATTGGAAAATGGGATGTGAGACATCAATGAATTTTTGTCTCTCCTTATGTAGCAAAATGGCAAGGGGTATGCATTAGAAAAATCAGTCTTATTTATGTGTTATGTGAGTAAAAAAAAAGAGTGAATAATCCATCAAGGGAGAGCATAAAATGCAACCTTGTAAGATTATTACAACAAAAAAAAACAAAAAACAAAAAAAAACAAAAAAAAAGATTTAGAATAAAAGCCACACTGGCTTGATGTTCATGTGTGATTATTTAGTTGTGAAGCCACATTGGTTGAGCTGTGTTTTGTTTTGAGAGTGTTGAGCTCAATTCTTTAGCTCATGATTTTGTTTTATTGAGTTAGTAGACTAGAGTGTGAGTTCAAATAAAGTAGAATAGAGAGTGTGTTTTCTTTGATGAGCACAATAGGGAACTCTCATGATTGCTTGGCAAGTACTTAATCAATAGCTGATGGCGAGTGTAGAGATAGAGTTTTCCATCCATTGTTCATTGATAGGTATTGGGGCTTGAGAATTATTATATTTGAGTGAGGCTGCTTATCCTTGGTAAGAACTTAAAGGGAAACTAGGTGCTATTTTATCATGGATTGCTTGCTCATATCTGAAATTTAAGTGGAGATATTGCATGGTTGTTGGACTTAGGGATATGGACATGAATGAACTAAGCTATGACTCATTTTGACGCTTAAATTCCCATTTCATCATGATAGAGTTGCATGCTTAGGAAACCATGATTCTCCTTGACTGTTATTTTATTTTTCTTCCTGTTTGACTGAGTGTTTATTTTATTTTTGCATGCTTGTATGTTTTTGCTTGAGGACAAGCAATGGTTCAAGTGTGGTGTATTTGATAACGTGCATTTTATGCCGTTATTCTAGTGTTTATTTAGAATGTTTAAGAGCATGATTAGAGCCTTATTGCTTCATATATCATATATATTTGCTCTAACCCCTAGGAAGATGCTAGTTGCAAATACATGCGCTTTTAAGCTGTTTTGGCAGGTTTTGGACCTCACTTTTGACATAGTAAATGGCCTCAAACAATTTGCGTGCAAGAACAAACGTTGCTTGGAATGATGTCCTCTACCTGCCACAGAAATTTGAGAGCATTTGGAGCTGATTTTGATCTACACGTGAATTCACCCATTTCACGTGCAAGCCTATTTTTGCCTCTCAGGCCTCTACATGATGCAAGGAAGCTTGGGGAGAAGTTTGAGCTGATTTGGAGGTGCACGTGAATTCACCATATCACGTGTAAATTGGCGTGCAGAGATATTTTTGGACCGATCCAATCGTTTTTCCATGCTGATCATTTGTTCCTGAAGGCCCAAGTCCAAATTGTGGATGGAAGATAGAGATTTTAAAGTTTCGAGTGTTACTTATCAAAACTACGCCGTTTTGATAAGTGGGCTAGGTTACACACCTCAAAGCCCATCCAAACTCTATAAATACAAGCCTCCACGCCTCGCTATGTATGCCTAACCCCCCCCACACGTTTTAGAGAGAGAGAGGCTCCACGACTTGGAGGTGCTCCTTGACCTAGGAGAGCAGCCGTCGCAACCGTCCAGAGTCGCAGATTTTGGAGCCTGGATTTGAAGCTTTGCTGTGCGCGTGATCAAGAAGAAGATGTTGAGCTTTTCTGCTTTGGTTTTGCTTGTAATCATGCGTGAGTAGTCTTTTAATCTAGGGGAGCAATGTAGCCCCCTTGTTGTTTTGCTGTGTTATGAATATTGGGTTTGGATGATTGAAGTTTTGCATGTTTTATGAATCTGTTCTTAAGTTCTATCTTTGGATGTACACCTTGGTATTCTTAGCCCTAGTCTGGGGCGGATTGAGATTCATAACTTATTTGTAATTGGTGTGATCATTATCCTTTTGCAAGTATGATTTATTGGCTTTGCATGTTTGTGTGTTTAGATGACCATTCTGGCATACAACTCTTAAAAGGACCTCAATGACCATTTGTTGTCCTTGGCTTATGTTTAGCATGTTTTCAATTAGACAACCCTAATACCATGAACCAGTAGAGATAACATAGGGAGGTGAAATTGTGACCCTAGATGCTTTTAATCCTTGAATCTTAGTCCTAAAATCAGTTTACTTTCTTTGTTTATTCAGAAAACCAAATAAAAATTAGATCTTTAGATTAAAAAAGAAAACTTTTTGCCAAGACATTTTATAGAACAAGAGTAATTGGGTGATTTGATTTGAGAACTAGAGAACTAGGTTAATCCCTGTGGGTTCGACCCCTTTCTTGCTGCTATTCTTTTAGTGCAAACTTAGGGAATTTATTATTTTGAAGAGAGATTTAACGACATTAGCTAGCTCTTTTAGAGACGCTAAAAATCTTGTCTGTCATCCGCCTGATAAAGCCTCGTGCCAATAGATCATCTATCTGTCTCTTGAGCTCTCTAAGCTCTGTCGGTGCCACCCTGTAGGCCGCTAACCTGATCGGTGTTGTCCCTGGCAACAACTCGATCGAAAACTCTACCTCCCTCATGGGTGGCAAACTGACCAAGTCCTCGGGAAACACATCCGGGAACTGATCTACAATGGGTGGCAAAACAGCCTTCCCCTCTCTCCTCCTGTCAACCAACGTCAAGCTGGCTAACTGGTGGGTCACATCACCCCACCCATGCCTCAAAGGTCCCAACCTGCATGCCTCCTCGGTCCACTCACCCACAAAGACACCCCGCGTGCCCTCTGGTGTGAGGAACGTCACACGCCGTCGAAAACAATCAATCTTGGCCTCCACGGAGACCAACCAGTCCATACCCAGGATAACATCAAAATCATCTAACTCCATAATATACAAATCACACAACAAGGTTAACACCCCCAAGTGTTACCTGACAAGCACGACGGATACTCTCAAGTATCACAATTCCACCCAAAGGTGAAGCAACCATCGGACATCGACTCCTTGTCTCCTGGTCTAACTCCAAGCCAACCACCGTAGCATACGAAATAAAAGAATGGGTAACACCAGTATCAATCAAAACCTGAACAAATAGTATGAGAAATGATAATGGTACCTCTCACCACCGAAGGTCCCGCTCTGCCTCGTCCCTTGGTGGAACCTCTGCCTCTCTACCTGGTAAGGGCAAAAGTCCTCCCTCGTGGTCCACCGCCACTAGCCTGGCCCATTGGGGCCTTGCCCCGCCGATCAACATGACCCTGTGCCTCCCGCCGAGGCTCGTCGTACCGCAGGTCGCGTCTGCGTGCTCCGTGCCGGCAGCACCGACCTTCGAGACGGAGCCCCACTCCTCTGTCCGTGATCTCTCGGACGAGGGCCTACACCGCTGGTTGAGCTAAGGGTAACACATTCCCTAGCTCCATGCCCTACTTTCCCGCATCGGAAACAGGTCATCTTTTTCCTTGGGCGTCTCTCGAGACATGCCCGGTCAAACCACAACTCCAACAGGTCCCTGGCCTCCTGGTCCGAACTCTCTCGGGGGCCCACCACCCTGGCTAGAAACCCTCTCGCACCTGCCTCCTCTCAGCCGAGGAGCACCGCTCTCCCCACTCTGTCTCTTCTTACTCGAACCTACCGAACCCCCGGCCTCGGGCTCTCGCCTCGATCCCGACCTCGCTCAATAATGAGCGCCTTGTCGATCGCCTCCCGTAGCGGGTCAACCGTGCATCGGTTCCAGTTGTCTTTTCAAAGATGGCCTCAAGCCCTGAATGAAGTCCTGCGTCTTCCGGCCTTCCTTTTCCCAAGACTCCAGAGCAAACCGCCCCAAATGCGCGAAGGCCCGCACATACTCCCCCCACACTCATGCTACCTTGCACAAGCTCATAATACTCTCTACGTCGCGCATACTGCAACGAGCTGGGAAAATACTCCCCAAAGAAGCGCTCAACAAACTCTCTCCAGCTCATCTGACTGCCATGGACAGCTCTAGTGGATTCCCACCACCTGCGTGGGATACCCAACAAATAGTGCGTCGCCACGCGCACCCGCTCCTCATCTGGCACCCCAATCATCTCAAAGATGTCCTCTATCCATCTAATCCAGTCCCCGGCTACCTCTGGCCGCGAACCATCCTCAAAAGTCCTGGGTGCGTGTTTAAAAACCGCGCCCGGTCCACTCCTCGTCGTCTTGGCTCTACCACGACCTCCTGCTGGTGCACATCCCGCACCACCCTCGCCTCCCGCCGCTGAGGCCGTGGTGGCTGCCGAGGGCCGTTGTTGCCTCTTCAGCTCATCCACCTCTCTAGCCATAACCCTCATCGAGCCCTGCATACCCCGCATGGCCTCCTGAACCGAATCAACACTGCGTCAAATCAGGTCCCACAACGGGAGCTGATGACTTCTGCTGCGGGCTCTGCTGCCCCTAGTGCCCCGACTCTATCGTGGGTTCCTCTGCCGGACCCTGGCCTCGGACAACCCTCCTCGGTGGTGCCATCACACTGGCTACAACAACAAACAACAAACAATCAATACTAGCACTGCTAGCACAAAAAGCCATCAAAGGCACAACCGACTTGTAGGTTCTCACCACACGACCCGTAGGTCCATACCATGCATATAGCATTGTGTCCCCCATCAGGGTACACCACACTCAAGTCCTGGCTCTCACGGCCACGTGCCATCCTGGCACCACATACAAGCACATCACACACAAAGACAAGCTAGTGCCCTATATGCACACAATCATACCACTAGCAATGCACCCCATCCCCATGTATGCTCCTAGGATGATCTAACTGACACCAAAATAACCTCGAATACATGTAAGGACTGCGTTGATCAGGCACCCTCCCTACAGTTTTCCAAGTCACATGGAATCAATTAACCACCCCTCACTAACCTAGGTCCACTAGACCATGCTCTGATACCAACTTGTCACGCCCCTGAATTCCAGGGAACCCGGAACCGGGTACATGACTTCCCCTTGCCCGCACCCGAAAGGTCAAGGGGTTGGTGACTAGCACCAATAGAGACTACACCGCGGGTGCTGTCTCAAATATGCAACCCTGTACACATATATCATCATGCATACAAAGAGTCAAACATCATAGGACATCACATCATACGGTATGCAAATACAACGTAGACCCATGTCCGGGATATCACATAAAACAATACGAATATACCGTATCATACATCGAGTAGTGGGCGTCCTCCTGGAAGAAAGTCCTCCACTAGTCTCGGGTCACACCTGAAGAGGGTAAACAACAAGTAGGGGTGAGCGACAAGCTCAGTAGGTGACCCTAACACTCCACATCATGCAACACATACAAGTCTATACTATATGCTCGGTGTACTCGTGCACCGTGTAGTGTGCACAATCATCAGGACTCGGCCTGCAACAAACATCAAGACAACTTGTCCATGATCCTCCATGGGATCCCAGCTCAGGGCACTCGGCCCTAGCTCCACGAGCTCAACGGCTCAACTCAGGCCTTAGCCTGTCCACAACGCAATATGCCCGCCCACGGTCGCCACACGGCCTGCCATCGGTGCATATGCCTGCCACGTCAACCACATAGCACCATCGGTGCATCACGGTGAAAACCCAAACAAGTCACGGAGTTCATGCCCCAATACCTCACATCAACATACTAACATTAGTATGGCATGTCATTCTCAACATTTCCTTTAGAATTGTAGCCGGTCTTCACAAGTAAATCCTCAACCCTTGATTTATGAAGGAAGTACTCATAGCCTATTTTCTTGAAATTAAAAGTCCCGGCATTGGGTTCCCTTATCATAAATAAGATAATCTGATTTTTGGGGATTTTTCCGAGATGTCTAACCCCACTTTCCAAAAATTCACCACTACGAACTTTTGGGTTTTTTCGAGATTTTACACTAAATCCCAATTTTCACATTTTGAAATAGTGGGAATTAATTTTTCTAGTATTTTTCTTTGAATCCAAATGGGGGGTATTTCGTTATTTACATTGTAACTTAAGTATAATACTTATAATGGTTTACAATGTAAATGTCCGATCGATCGGTTGCTTTCTGTGGAACTCTTGTTTCACTCCTACGAGATTTGATGCTCCAGGATCGATGCTACGGATACTGTTTCACTCTACGGACTTGATTACTCCGGACTACGATCCGGACTAACTACTCCGGACTAACTACTCTGGACTAACTCCTCCGGACTAACTACTCCGGACTCGATCCGGACTAACTCCTCCAGGACTACGATCCAGGACTAACTCCTCCGGTCTACTGATCCGGACTAACTCCTCCGGACTACGATCCGGACTAACTAAGTTGTTGACTCCATACGCTTACTCCATAGCTGCGACTACGATTGGCCGTGCGACTCCATACGCCACTACCCATCTTGACTCCATTCTTGACTCCATAGCCGGTCCGTCAACTCTAAAACTCGCCCATTGTGTGCTTCATCATCGTTTTTGGCTGTTCTTCGTGGGAGCAACCCAGTGACCCCGACGCTCATAAACATCTGCTTTTTACGCAATAAACTGCAATATTTACCTCAAAACGCGTCCTAAACGCCTCTAATTCGCACGATAACATCATAAATACACACAAAATCATATATTCATCTAGATCTAAATCTAGACCTCCATGGTTGACTTCTCAACCCTCATAAAATACACACTCATACATCCACGAGATCACATATTCCGAGATAGGATCGAAATAAGACAGTTAAGGACACCTACCTGGAAGATTATTTTGAATCCATGAGCTCCAATCGCCCCAAAATCGCCAAGAAAGCTCTACGCTCTTCACCTTCTCTCTCTCTCTCTTGCTCAAACATACACGTACCAATAATTGGCAATTAAAGATATAAGGCGGTTCTTAATTATATATATATCGTTGCCAATAATTGGCCTCCCAAAGAATAATTGACCCGAACGCAATAATTGACCTCCCGAGGTCACGAACTCCAAATTGAGTCAAATTCTTCGTCAAAACGCTCGAAATAACGAGCACAATCTTGTTCGGATATTATCACACTCAAATGACTGCTCAAACGCAAAGTCAACCAATAAACCCCAAAAAGTCAACAATCAGGTCAAACGGGGCCCCGACTCGAAATTGGGCCCAAGTACAGTCAAAATGCTCACATCGACGGCTACACTACCGTCCAGATAGTTACATTCCCATAGAATGACTATCTCTCAAAACTACCCAAATACGAGTCTTTACATGCCACCAGTACCGGATAGACCTTTGATCTTATACTTGACCGTTCAGGAGTCAGCGATGGGTTGTGTCTTGGGGCAACACAATTCTATAGGCAAGAAGGAGCAGGCCATTTATTACCTCAACAAGAAGTTCACCATCAATGAAGAAAACTACACACCCTTGGAGAAGACGTGCTGTGCTCTTGTCTGGATAACAAGAAGATTGAGGCAATACACTCTTTATCATACCACATGGCTGATTTCAAGGCATGATCCACTCAAATATCTCTTGGAAAAACCATCCATTTCTGGAAGAATCGCCAAATGGCAGTTGATCCTATCAGAGTACGATATCATTTACGTACCTCGAAAAGCCATAAAAGGAAGTGCAATAGCCGACTATCTAGCAGACAGAGCACTAGAAGATTACGAGCCCATGACTATTGGCTTCCCAGATGAGCACATCAACATCATTTCGGCCAAAGTATCAGACATATGGACTATGTGGTTTGATGGAGCCTCCGATCTCTTAGGTCACGGTGTTGGGGCCATCACCCAAAAAAAAAAAAAAAACAAAACACCCACACCCCAAAACAAAAACAACCACAAAAAAACCAACACAACAAAAAAACCCCCAAAAAAACAAACAGGAGGAGGACCAAGGAGAAGAGCCAAAAGAAGAAACAGGGCCGCCCCCGCCCCCCCACCAACGAAAACAACCCCCCCAAAAAAAAAAACCGAAGGAGAGAAAAAAAAAAAAAAACCCCCCCACCAACCACCAAACCAAAACAACAAAAAGCGGAGAAGGGGCCCAGAGAGAGGGGGGGGCGCCACCCCCCCCCCCCAGGGGGAAAGGAAAGAAAGAGGGGCGGAGGCCCCGGCCGCCCCCGGGCGCCCCCCGGAAAGGAGGGAAGGCCCAAAGGGGGGGGGAAGAAAACCCCCCCCCCCACCCCCCCCCCCCCCCCACCCCCCCCCCCCACAACAAAACCCCCACCCAAGAGAGAAAAAAAAGAAGCCCACCAAAGAGGGGGCCCCCCAAAAGAGAAAAAAAAAAAACCAAAAACAAAAAAAAGAAACCCCCCCAGGAAAAACCACAAAGCCAGGGGGCGGGGGGGGGCCCGAGGCCGGGGGGGGGGGGCGAGAGGGCCCCCGAGCAAGCGGGCAGCCAGGCCCCCCCGGCCGGAGCAGGGCCCAGGACCCCCCCGGCAGCCCCCCCCCCCGGGGGCCCCCCCGGAGAGCCCCCCGAGAGAGGACCCCCCCCCGCGAAGGCCCCCCCCGCGAGGGCCCCCCCCGCCGGGGAGCCCCCCCCACCGGGGCCCCCCAACCCCCAAAACCCGCCCACCCCCCACCCCCCCCCCCAAAAAACAAACCCCACACCCCCCCCAGGGAGGGGAGGCAGCCCCCCCCCCCCCAGCGGCCGAGCCCCCCCCCCCCCCCCAAGAACGCCCCCCCCCCCCCCCCCGCCGGCCCCCCCGCCCACCCACCCCAAAAGCCCCCGAAGAAACAGGAGAGAAGACCCCCGGAGAAAAGAGAGCCCAGAAAACGGAAACAAAAAAAAAAACAGAAAAAACCCACCCCCCCCCCCCCCCCCGAGACCCGCACCCACCCCCCCCCCAGGAGCCCCGCCAGCGGAGGGGGGCCGGCCCGCGGCGGCCCCCCGGGGGGGCCGGGGGGAGAGCCCCGCCCCCGGCCCCCCCCCCACCCCCACACCGCGGCCCCCCAGCCCCCGGGGCCCCCCGGGGGGCCGAAAGGACAAAAAAAAAAAACAAAAAAACCCCGAGAAGGAAGAGGCCCGGAACCACCCAACAGGAGAAAAAAGGCCCCAGCCCCCAGAGCCACCAGGGGGCCCCCCGGGGGGGCCCCCCGGGGGCCCGGGGGGGCCCCCCGCCCCCCCCCCAGCCCCCCCAGCAGCCCCCCCCCGGCGGGGGAGCCCCCCCGGGCCCCCCCGGGGGCCCCCCCCCGGGGGGGGGGGGCCCCGCGGGGGGGCCCCCCCCCCCCCCCCCCCCCCACCCCCCCGGGGGGGGCAAAACAAACCCGGGCCCCCCCCCCCCCCCCCCCCCCCCCCCCCCCCCCCCGCCCGGAGGAGCCCCCCAGGGAGCCCCCCCCCCCCCCCCGCGAGGGGGCCCCGGGCCGCCCCGGGGGGGCCCCCCCCCCCCCAGAGCCAAGCCCCCCCCCAGGCCGGGGGGGGCCCCCCCCCGGACCCCCCGCGGGGCCCCCCCCCCCCCCCCCCCCGGGGGGGGGGGGGGCCCGGGGGCCCCCCCCGGGGGGGGCCCGGCCCCAAGGCAAAAGAAAGGAGAAGGGCCCCCAGCCCCCCCCACACCCACGCCCCCCCCCGGAGGGAGAAGGAGGGGAGGAGGGAGCCCCACAGGGGGGGCCACCCCGGGCCCCCCCCCCCCCCGGCCGGGGCCGGGGGGGCCCCGGCCCAAGAGGACCCCCGCCCCCCGGGGCCCCGGCCCCCCCCCCCCCCCCCGGGGCGGGGGGGGGGGCCCCCCCCCCCCCCCCCCCCCCCCCCCGGGCCCCCCCCCAGCCCCGCAACCCGGGGGGGGGGGGGAGGGGGCCCCCCCGGGGGCCCCCCCCCCGGGGGGGGCCCGGGGGCCCCCCCCGGGGGCCGGGGGGGGGGGGGGGGGCCCGCCCCCCCGCCCCCCGCCGCCCAAAGAGAGGGGGGGGCGGCCAGAGGAGCCCCCAGCGCGCCCCCCCGGCCCCCCGGGCGGGGGGCCCCGGGGGGGGGGGGCGGGGGGAGGCCCCAAACCCCCAGGGGGGGGGGGGCCGCGGGGCCCCCCCCCCGGGGGCCAGCCCCCCCGGCGCCGCCCCCCCCCCCCCCCCGCCCCCCCGGGGCGGGCCCCGCGGCCCCCCCGGGCCCCCCCCCCCGCCCCCCCCCCCGGGGGGCCCCCCCCCCCCCCCCCCCCCCCGGGGGGGCGCCCCCCCCCGGGGGCCCCCGCCCCGGGGGGGCCGGCCCCCCCGGGCCCCCCCCGGGGGGGGGGCCCCCCCCGGGCCCCCCCCCCGGCCCCCCCCCCGCCCCCCCCGCCCCCCCCCCCCCCCCCCCCCCCCCCCCCCCCCCCCGGGAGGGGGGCCCCCCCCCCCCCCCCCCCCCCCCCCCCCGCCCCGCCCCCCCCGGCCCCCGGGGGGGCCCCCCCCCCCCCCCGGGGCCCCCCCGGCCGCCCGGGGGGCGCGCCCCCCCCGGGGGGGGCCCCCCCGGCCCCCCCCGCCCGGGCCCCCCCCCCCCCGGCCCCGGGGGGGGGCGGCCCCCCGCCCCGGGGGCCCGCCGGGCCCCCCCCCGGCCCCCCCCCGGGGGGGGCGGGGGGCCCGCCGGCCCCCCCCCCCCCCCCCGGCCCCCCCCCCCCCCCCCGGGGGGGGGGCGCCCCGCCGCCCCCCCCCCCCGGGCCCCGCCCCGGGGGGCCCCCCGGCGGGGCCCCCCCCCCGGGGGGGCCCCCCCCCCCCCGGCCCCCCCCCCCAAACCACAGCCCCCCCCCCCCCCCGCCCGGGAAAAAGAGGGGCCGAAGGCACACCCCCCCCCCCCCGGGCCGGGGGCCCCCCCCCCCCGGGGGGGGGAACCCCCCCCCCCGGGGGGCCCCCCCCCGGGGGGGCCCCCCCGCCCCCCCCCCCCCCCCCCCCCCCCCCCCGCCCCCCCCCCCCCGGGCCGCCCCCCCCCCCCCCCGGGGCCCGGGCCCGCGCCCCCCCCCGCCCCCCCCGGCCCCCCGGGGCCCCCCGCGGCCCGGGGGGGGCCCCCCCCCGGCCGGGGCCGGGGGCCCCCCCCCCCCCCCCCGCGCCCCCCCCCCCCCCCCCCCCCGCGGGCCCCGGGCGGGGGGCCCCCCCGGGCCCCCCCCCCCCCCCCCCCGGCGGGGGGGCCCCCCCCCGGGCCGGGCGCCCCGGGGGGCCCCGGCCCCCCCCCGCCGCCGCCCCCCCCCCCCCCCCCCCCCCCCGGGGGCCCCCCCCCCCAAAAAAAAAAACCCCCCCCCCCCCCCCCCGCGGGGGCCGGGGGGGCCCCCCCGGCCGCCGGGGGGGGCCCCCCCCCCCCCCCCGGGGGGCCCCCCCCCCCCCCCCCCCGCCCCCCCCCCCCCCCGGGGGGGGGCCCCGCCGCGCCCCCCCCCCCGGGCCCCCCCCCCCCCCCCCCCCCCCCCGCCCCCCCCCCCCCCGCCCCCCCCCCCCCCCCCGGGCTGATATCCCCAAAAGGCGAACATTTTCCCATGGCGGCAAAGCTAACGTTCCCTTGTACAAACAATGTAGCAGAATATGAGGCTTGTGTGATGGGACTTCAAGAAGCCATTAACAAAGGAATCAAAAATTACGAGTGTTCGGCGATTCGGCACTTATCATTTTTCAAGTAAGGGGTGAATGGGAGACTCGAAACCACAAATTAATCCCATATCGGAAGCACGTTACGGAGTTAGCCGAGCAATTTGAAGACATCATGTTTGAGCATATGCCCAGGGAATACAATCAGATTCCTGATGCATTGGCCACTCTAGCCTCCCTCCTTCGACTAGACACAAAGTTGGAAGTCCAGTCTTTCGATATCCGTATACAAGATGCTCCTGCACATTGCATGGCCATTGAAGGAAATACTAAAAAAAAACCTTGGTTTGAGGACGTCAAATAGTATTTGCTTAAGCAAGAATACCCAACAGAGGCCTCTGAGTCTGATAAAAGAAATATCCGAAGCTCAACATCCAACTATTATCTTGATGGCTCGATTCTGTATAAGAGAAACCATGACATGGTATTATTACAGTGTGTGGCAAAAGAAGAATCGACACAAATAATGAAAGAAGTGCACGAAGGGGAATGTGGTTCACATGCAAATGGACATGCATTAACAAGACAAATCATGCGAATGGGCCACTATTGGGTCACCATGGAAAAAGATTGCATTGAATATGTGCGCAAATGCCTCAAGTGTCAAATTTATGGCGATAAGATCCAAGTGCCGCCGTCCAAACTACACGTGATGGTTTCCCCGTGGCCATTCTCACTTTGGGGCATTGACGTTATCAGACCAATATCTCCAAAAGCTTCTAATGGACATCGTTTCACTTTGGTAGCCATTGATTACTTCACCAAGTGGGTAGAAGCAGCATCATACGCTAATGTCACACAGGCTGTGGTACTTCAATTTATGCGAAACAACATCATATGCTGATATGGTCTTCCCGAGTAGATCATAACGGACAATGCTGCCAATTTGAACAGTCGAACGATAGGGAGGTTGTGTGAAACATACAAAATTCAACACCGCAACTCGACCCCCTATCACCCAAAGATGAATGGAGCAGT
The DNA here is from genome assembly GCA_023512835.1 of Taxillus chinensis. Lineage (NCBI taxonomy): Eukaryota > Viridiplantae > Streptophyta > Magnoliopsida > Santalales > Loranthaceae > Taxillus > Taxillus chinensis. Next base: position 55,012,483 of record CM042090.1, on the reverse strand, counting down.
CAAGGCAGCCAACAAGAACATCAAGAACATTATCAGAAAAATGACTGAAACATACAAAGATTGGCATGAGAAGCTACCATACGCTTTGCATGCTTATCGTACCTCAATGCGTACATCGACCAGGGCAACTCCATTTTCTTTGGTTTACGGCATGGAAGCAGTTTTACCGGTCAAAGTGGAGATACCTTCCCTCCGAGTACTTAAGGATACTCAGCTCAAAGAAGCAGAATGGGCCCAAAGTCGTTATGAGCAGTTGAATTTAATTGAGGGCAAGCGCTTGGAAGCAGTTTGCAGAGGACAGCTATACCAACAGAGAATGATAAATAATTACAATAAAAAGGTGAAGCCCAGAAGCTTTCAAGAGGGTGATCTTGTCCTCAAAAAGATCTTGCCAATTCAACATGACCATAGAGGCAAGTGGACTCCCAATTATGAAGGCCCATATGTTGTGAAAAAAGCATTCTCGGGAGGTGCATTGATCCTTCCCAAAATGGACGGAGATGAGCTTCCTAATCCAGTAAATAGTGACCCCGTCAAAAAGTTTTATGCTTAACTCTCATACCTCCCCACAAGATTCTCATTCCTATAATGAGCAGACTTGGTGAAAACCCGAAAGGGCACCAAGGGTAAAATACAAAGCTCCAATGAAAGACAAAAAAAAAAAAAACAAAGGCGGACTTGGTGAAAACCTGAAAGGGCACCAAGGGTAAAATACAAAGCCAACAATAAATCCTGAAGGGTGAAATCAGTCAGAATCTGAAAGGATCAGAACCACAACAAATAGGATCCGTTGCAAGCGGTAGAGACAACATCATCCAAAAACAGCGACTGCAAACAGTGAAAGACTTGGTCAAACCTGCGGCACACTCGAATCAAATTTGTACATTATACTTTTAAAGACTTGTGATTCTGTTTATCAGATTATAACAATAGGACACTTTTTATGATATAAATATGTTTTGTGGAATTAAACCAGCAAAAATCTTTTTTATCTCTTTAATCATGTTACATCATCTTCATTTCACATTTAAGTAGAACATCTTAAATCCTCAGTAAGCTCTTCTAGCATTGCCTTGTGAGTAGGGCCAAGCTCAAAATCCCCAAACAAATTAAGCCCCCAACTCGGAGTACTCATATCTCCACGGAATATCACTATCCCCAGAGAAGCCGTCAAGTCAAGCTCCTCAATATGGCGAAGCTCAATTTAACAGACCCTTCATGCACAAAAGGGAGTTCCCCAGCAAAGATAGAACGGACTCCCCAGCCAAAGAGAACATTGTTCCCCGACAAGTTGGATGTTAGCCAACCCCTCCAACAGCATTGAGATAAATCTCTAGCCCTGGCCAAACCCTCAGTGATACATCACATTGCATTCGATGCACACATCGCATTGCATCACATTGTATCATATTTCACCACAAGTTGGGGTTTATGTATCCTCGCATACATCACATTGCATTCCATGCATCATTTGCATACATTCAGCATACTTTCTAATTTCAGGAATGTTACCGCCTCTGAAGATCCTAGGAGCTCATACTCAGCAAGCTTCTCATCAAGCTATCCTAGCTTTCTTTGTTTACTTCAAGCCTATCGTTGCTTGATAAACTTTTGCCAATTGACAAACTTTTCCCATTTTGGGTCACCTCGTAGAGCGATCTCCTTGAGTGAACTCGTAGAGGGAGCTTAAATTGGGTTACTTCCCAAACTCACCGATTCCTTAAAGCATTTCCCCATATACCAATTGATGTCTCCAACAAGTCTTTCCAGTTTAAGCCTATCGTTGCTGTGGGCTTTCCATCTTTACTTCAAGCCTATCATTGCTTTGGGCTTTCCATTTTTCAGTTTAAGCCTATCATTGCTGTGGGCTTTTTCATTTTCAGTTCACACCCATCATTGTTGTCGGCCTTTTCCATTTTTTAGTTCAAGCCTATCATTGCTGTGGGCTATCCATTTTCGATTCAAGCCTATCATTGCTGTGGGCCTTTCAATTTTTAGTTCACGCCCATCATGGTTGTGGGCCTTTTCCATTTTTCAGTTCAAGCCTATCATTGCTGTGGGCTTTCTATTTTCAATTCGAGCCTATCGTTGCTGTGGGCCTTTCAATTTTTTAGTTTAAGCATATCGTTGCTGTGGGCTTTCCATTTTTCAGTTTAAGCCTAACGTTGCTGTGGGCTTTCCCATTTGAATTTAAGCCTATCGTTGCTGTGGGCCTTTCGATTTTTTATTCAAGCCTAACGTTGCTATAGGCTTTCCATCTTCACTTCAAGCCTATCGTTGCTGTGGGCTTTCCATTTTTCAGTTTAAGCCTAACGTTGCTGTGGGCTTTTCCATTTTCAATTTAAGCCTATCATTGCTGTGGGCTTTTCCATTTTCAGTTCACGCCCATCATTGTTGTGGGCCTTTTCCATTTTTAATTTAAGCCTATCGTTGCTGTGGGCTATCCATTTTCAATTCAAGCCTATCGTTCCTGTGGGCTATCCATTTTCAATTCGAGCCTATCGTTGCTGTGGGCTTTTCCATTTTCAATTTAAGCCTATCGTTGCTGTGGGCTTTCCCTTTTCAATTTGAGCCTATTGTTGCTATGGGCCTTTCAATTTTTAGTTCACGCCCACCATTTTTGTGGGCCTTTTCACTTTTTAGTTCAAGCCTATCATTGCTGTGGGCTTTTCATTTTTTAACCAAAGTCTATCATTGCCGTAGGCTATCTTTTTTAGTTCAAGCCTGTCATTGTTGTAGGCTTTCAATCTCTAATAGCTTTACATCGTAGGCAGCCTTAGATGCCTCATCAAAGTCTCATCCACGTCCACCAACCTGTGAAGTCCTTTTTGCCTCTCGCGGACAGACCCAAATGTTGCATTCTACTCTTCCCCTGTGCTAGGTAAGTCAGGTAAGTGCTCCAACCCGTCCAAAATGGCTCCTTTTTTATCTTTGTACACTGTTTGTACACAAACAGTGCACAAAGAAGGGCAGCTGTTGGACCCCATTTTGTCCGAGTTGGACATACTAACCCCATTTGATATACCTTTTTGCCCATGCCATATACCTTGTTGAACAGGTCCACAATGATCCCATACTTCCAAGGAATGGTTCGGAATTGATGTTAGCCCCAATTTGCATGAGATGGATACAATTGACACGGACGGGGGAGTCCAAAATTAATGACTTCTGCTACAAGTCCTTGAAGCGCCCCAAGACCAACACCAGGTGATAAAGGATGAAAATTGGAGATTAACGCACTTGACCAAGCTCAAATCGGACTCAAAATGAAGAAGTTATGGGCAAAACAACTTTCGTTGGAAAAAGTCGAAACTCGCCAAAAGACGGTCAATGCCCCTGGTCAAATCACCCGAAAAGGTGACCATGCAAAATTCTTCAAAGCGTCAATTTAGGCGAATACAGATCTTCCCAAACAATCCCCGGAAAGTTGTCCATTTTTGCATTTTAGGTGAAGGGTAAGAAGGTAATTAAAAGTTTAAAAAAAAACTTTGGGGTTGACCATTGACCGTTGACCGTTGACCGTTGACCTGCCAACACTTGGACCCATTGACCTTCGAAGCATCGAAGCCCCGAAGCCCCGAAGCCTCGAAGCCTCGAAGCCCCGCTACCAACACTCCGACCTACGACTCGCCCCTTCGGACTTTCGAACCCTATTAAGATGCGAAGCCTCAAGACTTACGACGCCAGGACTTGCGACCCCTTGACCTGCCGACACTCCGACCTTCGGCCCTTCAACCCTCTAACTCTCGAAGCCTCAAAGCCCCGCTGCCGACACTCCGACCTTCGAACCTTGACCCTCGTAGCCTATAGACCTACGACCCACGGACCCTCGAAGCCTGTCAACCTCCGACCTTCGTGTGAGGGAACTTCCAACGGATGTGTTTGTATGGTGTTGGCGGATGGGCAGTGGAACATTAAATGACGGATGTGTTTGTATGGTGTTGGCGGATGGGCAGTGGAACATTAAATGTGCAGTAGTGTTTGTGCTGTGAGTTGATCTGTGACCGAGGTGATTTGTTAAACGTGTTGGGGATGGGAGTATATGTCTCACACCGTCGTGCCATGTAATTACTTCGACACGTGTTATGTGTGTTTTTGTGTGATATCTTCAGTCGCAGGTATGTGGATGGTTGTGGGCAAGGTGCATCAGCTTGTGCATTATGGAAGGTGTGTTGTCTTTTCGAGGACGGCATGTCCTGCGAAGGAGACATGGGAACGTAAGTCCGTGATGCGTGAGCAGCACCCGGAATTGTTCGATGACGAACAATCATAAGCGTGGGAGGTGGCTGTTGGCCAAGGGATAGTGATGTTTTCTTGTGATGTGTTTTCTTGTATTAGTTGATGTATTTGTATTGTCTTGACATGTTCTTATTTGTGATGTGCCTTGAGATGTGTATTCGTGCCATGTGGACATGTGTTATGTGCATTATTGTGGTTATTGATTATGGTGGTACTGTTATGTGCTGTTGTGCTGTGTGTGGTGTATGACTCATTTGGGTGTTGTGGCTCGCCATGTGGCAAATGGGTAGCTTGTGTTTGTTTTCCTCTTATGTCATTTCTTTTCGAGGACGAAAAGTCTTAAGGGGGAGAACTGCTGGTTGCTGCCGGAGCATCTTGCGTGGGGAGGACGGCATCTAACGCGGGAGCAAGGAGGATCTTCTTTAAGGTAGGGGTTCTGTTTTCTTATACCTGATCCGGGGTTAGGCCCTGTGGTGAATTACCCGTTGGATATTGTCCTTGTTATCATACTATTTATATGTAAATTCATATAGGTGTGATCTCCTATATGAATGTTGGCCTTCAATGGCGTGTTGTTTGGATATATGTATATATGCCTGCCAAGTGTTTGACGTAATGCCTGTGAGGCTGTGCATGTTATGTGTTTGAGGTAATGCTGTGAGGCCGTGCATGTTATGTGTTTGAGGTAATGCCTGTGAGGCTGTGCATGTTATGTGTTTGAGGTAATGCCTGTGAGGCCACGCACGTCCAGGTGTGTTAGATTATGTCCGTGTGTTGGGTTTATGAGCTTGTGGATATATGCATGCTAAGTGTTCGATGTTATTCTGTGTGACTAAGCATACTAAGTGTTTGATGTTATGCCTGTATGGCCATGTGTGCTGCATGTTTGCTTGTACACCCGGTGGCCGTGGAAGCCCGGGACCGTTTTGTGGAACCCGGTGGCCGTGGAAGCCCGGGCCTGTTTGTGGAACCCGGTGGCTGTGGAAGCCGGGACTGTTTTGTGGGACCCGGTGGTCGTGGAAGCCCGGGACTGTTCTTGAAACCCGGTGGCCGTGGAAGCCCGAGAGTGTTTATGTACCAGCCCATGTATGATTGTGTTTTTGTTATAGCCTTGTAACTATATCTGGTGGAATAATTGTATCACGACACAGCACTTGTACACAAGGCATGTAGATATTAGGTGCATGGGATGGGTTGGGGAGACATGATCCCTATTGAGCTGTGGTTGCTCACCCCTCCTACCATGTTGTTTTCTTTACAGGAACCTACAGGCGTTAGGTGGGACCCCAAGGTGGAAGACCTTATTTATTTTATTGTTTATGTTATTTTATTATGGGACTCGATGTAACCCCAATGGGGATGGATTGAAAAGAAGACTTTGTATTAAAGACTGATTTGGTTTGTGGACTGCTTGATGGACTTTATTTTTCTTGAATGTGTTGTGAATGTTTAAAATGTTCGGTTCTTGGTTTGTATCCTAACCCCTTTGCCCTCCGTGTGGGTAAAAAGGGGAGTCACGTACCGGTTTCCTCGGGTTGGAAATCCGGGGCGTGACACTTCGACCCTTCGACCCGTTGACCATTGACCTTCGACCTGCCAACACTTCGACCAGTTGACCGTTGACTTTTGCCCCCACCGAAATTTCGACCCATCGCAGCTTCGACCCTGCCGATACTTCGACCTGCCGACATTCCGACCCTTAACGTTTGACCTTCGCTGTTTGGCCCCTCTCGCTGGCTTTCTCGCTGGCTGCTCACGGGATGAGTTTTATTTCCTAGCAAAGATGCTTTTCAATGACCTGTCAGTCACATGTGCTAAAATACAAATTAAAAAGTCAATCACGAGCTGCAGGTCGCCAGCCCACCCGACAACGCACAAGACCTGGACGAAAATAAGGGAATCAATAATACAGCATTAAATGCTGCAATTAATGATAGTCCTTCCCAAACTTCTCTTTCCCTCTTATTTCGTTCCAGCTTTTGTTTTCTAGCAGAAGAAAGACAAAAAAAAAACGCCAGTCTGCCTTTTTTTTTTCCCTCTTTTTCTTACGTTCCTATCATAAAAAACAAAAAAAATTAGTGTACCTTGGCAGTCTCCACAGTACGTCCTAACTGATCGTTGCACTTGGTGCTGCTGGAATTTGGTGATTTGGGTGAGCAAACGTCTTTTGGTACAGACAGAATATTTCAGACAGACATCCCATGATAAAGCCCCAAAGTCAGTGTAATTTACATTTGTTGCTCTTTTTTTCAGCTTGTTTATATTTATAGTATTTTCCTAGTTTTCGTTTTTTTAGCTTATCTCTATATTTGATGTAATTTTTAGTATTTGCTGTTGTATTTTCCTTGTATTTTCATTCTTTGTATGTAGTACGTTCTAATATGTAAAATATAGTGGAAACAAAAAAAAGGGACTGCAAAGGGAGGCATAAAAAAAAGATGAAGAAAAGAAAAAAAGGAAAAGGAAAAAAAGGAGTGCTTTTATTTTTCTTTTGTGGATATCATAATCACACACTCCACGTTTTTTTATTTTAATGCATATGTTCATGACTTTGATTTAAGATTTTGGGTTTGCAAAAAGAAAGAAAGAAAGGTTTCCAAAAACAAAAAAACAAAAAAAAAAAAAAAAAAACAAAACAAAAACAAAACAAAAAAAAAACAAAACAAAAAAAACAAAACAAAAACAAACAAAAAAAAACGTTTTCATGTTTTCCAACCAAAAAAAAAAAGAGAAAATCAAAATTAGTACTTCACCAAAATCAAAAAAACAAAAAACAAAAAAAACAAAAAGAAAAAAAGAAAAACCAAAAAATGAAGCAGAACAAAACAAAACGTTTTTTTACAAAACACAAAAACAAAAAAAATGTATGTTTTCTAACCAAAAAAAGGGAAAATAAAAAAAAATCATATTTGAGGACTTCAATAAAACAAAAAACCAAAACAAACCCGTAGGATCTCATTCTCAACTTCAAAAAAAAACCCAAAACTTTTAGAATTTAGGGTAAATCCATTTTCACCATAACTTCAATAAATAACTTAGCTAAATGAAAATCATAGACTTTTTAGGAAACTTAACCCAGTTATGGTAGTACAAATAAAATAAAACCTCCTCCTCCTAAATTAGATACCGAAAGGGTGCTGTAGGGGTGCTAATCCTTCCCTACGCGTAACCAACTCCTGAAGCCTTTTCTGATAACGCAGACCACATCTTTTTACTACTCAAAGTAGAGGGTATCTGACTGTACCCCAAAAACAGTTGGTAGCGACTCTAAATTTTCTCACTATTGGTCTAGTTTGTGCCCACCCCAAACGGGCCCGGACGAAAACCAGTGATGACATATAGGGCAAGGGTGGTGGTAGGTGGTAGGTGTGGTACGTGAAACTTTTGTCCTTAATACCTTATTTTTTTCCCTAATTTTCTCCTTTTCAAATCATTTGATTCTTATCCCATTATTATCTACCATGTGCCCCCTTGTTTACCCCATTTATGAATTTTTTGGATTTGTTTGACTTTGAAGGTTCTTTTGGTCACAAAAGTCATATGGGTGCATGACCTAGTATTTTGACTATAACTTTCTAGATTCTTCATTAAATTAAATACGGCCAATTCGGATGGATTCCTAACTTAATTATCTATATTTCGAGACCAATTTCAAGTCTATTGGACTTGTATATCAAAAGTTATTGGGTTTTGAAGTGAGACGAGAAATTCTGGGCGTGCTACTAGACATTTGTGCACTATTTAAATTGTTTCTCCTAATATGCTGATCCAATGAGTCTAAAATTTTAAAGAAAGGTATGTAACGAATTTTGAAACATGTAGTAAAAATATCAAGTTGTTTGAAGCTAGACAAACAAAGTGATAAATTTTTAAAAATGACTTCCAGAACTGCGCTATTCTCCTTTCTAAGCATAACTATTGGTCATGGAGTATTAATGAACATTTTTGTATTTTACAACTCTTAATAAATTTTAATGTGATGAATTCAAAGTTGTATCTTATTTGATTTAGATTTAACATGTCAACCAATAAATTATTTATTTAATATAATTAAACAAATGATTGAAAATAATTATAACATAACACCTCATTAGAAAACTTAATAACACACTTATTTTCTTAAACTGTAATTTATTTATGAAAAATAAATCTTATGAAATATTTAATTAACATTAATATAATTATCATACATACTATCAAATAATATTTTCTAAATATATGATCAAAATAGTTTAATTGTAAACATAAAATAACATAATAAATATTTATTATTTTATTAAAAAAAACTCTTGAATACTAGGTATGCAATTTTGGCTTAAATTTTAACTTTTATGCCACATTAGTATCATGTTGTGATAAGGGTGTTAAAGTAATTAAGGTGTGTTATGATTTGGTGTAATCATGTCTATATCTCTTGAATGATATCACCATGTATTTAGAGTTGGAATTGAATATTAGCTGAGCATGACATGCTAGGATAATACTTAGTGACTCTTAGAGTTGAGTGAAGAGAAAATCTAAAAGAAAATTGAGAAAAACCTCTTTTTAGCCCTTAAGTGACATTCATGGTTTATGGGGTAATAGTTTTCTTTGATCCTTTTAACTTTCAACATTGGTTATTTAATGGTAGGAGTTAAGTAAGCATGGTGATTACTTATTAGTGCTCGGTGCTAGGTGTGTTGTTAGTGATACAAGGTGATTTAAGTCACTTTGATTTCCTATGGTTCCTAGTTTTTGTTTTGTTGTCTCATTTATGTAGAAGGCTGTAATGCACAATGTGGAAAAGCCCATCACTTGATTGGATAATGGGATGTGAGACATCATTGCATTTCTGTCTCTCCCTATGTAGTAAAATGGCAAGGGTTATGCATTAGAAAAGCTAGTCTTATTTATGTGTTATGTAATACAAAAAAGTGAGTTTAAAAAAAGAGTGAATAATCCATCAAGGGAGAGCATAAAATGTAACCTTATAAGGTTATTATTTAAAAGAAGTGTAAAAAAAAAACAAAAACAAAAACATATGTTCAGAATAAAAGCCGTAATGGCTTAATGTTTATATATGGGTTTGTTTAGAGTGTTGAGTTCAAATCTTTGGCTCAAGGTGTGTTCTCATCAGTCATTAGAGTAGTGTGTGAGTTCGTTGAGTATAGAATAGTGTGTGAGTTTCCAAACAAAGTAGAATAGAGGGTGTGCTTTCTTTGACAGGCACAATAAGGAACTCCCATGTTTGCTTGGCAAGAACTTAATCAATAGCCAATGGAAAAGGTTGAGAGGCGTTTATCACCCCTTTTGATAACTGCTAGGTACTGTTATTGGGTGTGAGATTGAGAGAAAAGAGAGTTTATATTTGAGTGAGGCAACTTTATCCTTGGTGAGAACTTTAAGGGAAGCTAGGAGCTATTTTATCATGGAATGCTTGTTGATGTCTGAGTTTTCAGTGATGATATTGCATGGTTGTTGGACTTTGTGGTATGGACATGAATGAGCTAAATTATGATTCATTTTGGTTGCTTAAATTCCCATTTCATCGTGATAGAGTTGCATGCTTAGGAAACCATGACTCTCCTTGATTATTATTTTATTTATCTTTGATATTCCCAGATTCCAAGCACAATTATCTTTATATAAGTGTTTGTATACAGAGAGGGGGGTGAATCTGTATACTAAAAAACTTTTCTTTAAGTTTTATGAGTAGAATACTTTGGAGAGATTGCTCTAATAGATGTGGTCTTCATTTGGGTGATATTTTAATGTCTCATGCAATATCAGTCACAAGCAGGCATGTAAGAGAAAGAAAAGACAGAGACACACAATATACGTGGTTCGATCAATGTGATCTACTCCACGGTCGTGAGGGTGTACCTACATTGAGTCCAATCCACTATTCTCCTTTAATACAGTAGGGTCCAGCCCTTGTTACAATAGGATCAACTCTCTCTTCTATTCAATGCAAATACAAAACAGTATTGCTCCAGAATTTACTCACTGTAAGACTCTGTCTAACGCAACCTGCTCCTGCGTGGACGACCGTTTGCTATGCTCGACCTTCAATCACGCCTACGCCAGACTCATAATCTGTTCTTTGAATGTATGAGGAAGTAGAACAGATTAACTCACTGTTATCTCTTCTTCAATCTTCCTCTCTCTCCTTTCTTTCAAAAACTACTCTGCGTCGCCTTTTGTATATCTTCAGATCATTTCTTATCTGCACAAAGTAAATTTTCCGCGCATCTTACAACTCAGGCATATTCCTTGCTTTTATAGGTCGGCACCAGTCAGAAACCCTTCGTCTAGGGTTTAGCATGTTTCTCCCTTTGATCTTCACCGTTGAAACATGTTAAACCATATGCAGATGATGTCCACGTGCTTTTCAGTACATAGCGTACTTAAAACCACTGCAGATGATGTCCACTCCCTTTGCTTCAGCACGTTTTGCTCCTTCATAGCACGCTCCGCTCCTTTGCCTAGCCACAGCCTCGGAGATACTGCCTCGTAGCTTTTCTACGAGTCTACGAGTCTTCCTCTTCGATTCTTCGAGTCTGAGTCTTCGAACCAAGGGCATTTGATCTTCCAATTCTTCTGCTCTCTTATTCTACCTTGGTTGAATAACTGTATATGGGTCTCTGTACCAGGTCTTTCAATCTACGATTCTGAGAGCCAATCTACGACCCTGCGAACTTCGACTCTACGAGTCTTCGCTATGAGTCTGCGAGATGCGGCTCTACACCTGTCTGCACCTTGGATCTTTGCAACTATGACCTTTTGACCCTGTGGCCCTTCAAGGATGCTACGAGCCTCATGGTCTAATGGTCTTCTAATCTACGACCTTCGAGTATTCTGATCTTCTAATCTACGACCTTCGAATCTACGACCTGTGAGTCTTCTGATCGTCTGATCTACGACCTTCAAGTCTACGACCTACAAGTCTTCTGATCTTCTGATCTACGACCTTCGAGTCTACGACCTGTGAGTCTTCTGATCTACGACCTTCAAGTCAGAACGTACATAGGTAGACTCCCTCTACGAGATCACTCTACGAAGTTATCCAACCAAGTACGGATCTTCGACCTGGACTTCAAGCCTGCAGATTCCATTTCCTGCAACAAGTTGACAACAATGACAACTCAACCTCGCGGAAACAACAATCTTCTTGTTTGGTTGTGTGTTTGTTTTCTTTTTGCATGCTTGTATGTTTTTGCTTGAGGACAAGCAATTGTTCAAGTGTGGTGTGTTTGATAACGTGCATTTATGCCGTTATTCTACTATATATTTAGAGTGCTTAAGAGCATGATTAGAGTCTAATTGCATTATATTTCATATATATTTGCTCTAACCCTTAGGGAGATACTATTGGCTGTATATATGTGTTTTTTGAGTTGTTTTGGCAGGTTTTTAGGTAATTTCTTCTCACACACATCAGCTGGACCACCTTATATATTGATGAGGGAACTTGTGACAAAAAATGAGCTCAAAAAGAGGCATTTTTGATGTGTACGTGATATGGGCCAATATCACGTGCATGGGAGCCTTCTACATGATTCCAGGAAGCTTGGGGATGAATTTCAGACCATTTGGAGCTTGCACGTGACATGGCATTGTCACGTGCAGCAATATTTTTGCACGGGGACCTTAATTTTTGTATGCTGATGATCTTTTCTTAAAGAATCTTGTCCATATTGTGCTTGGTTTGGGTTGTATAATGGCCGAAAGGTAAAATCGCCCTGACTTATCAAAACTACACCGTTTTGATAAGTGATGATAGCTGGCGGCTAGGGCACACATTACACAGCAGGCTCCTCCATAAATAGAGGGGGCAATAGGCCCTAAAGAGAGATCTTGAGAGGCAGAGCCGTCTAGGGATCGGAGTCACGTCTGGAGAGATCTTGAGAGGGGGCACGCCTAGGGATATTGATAGTAGCACGTCTTGGAGGATCATGGCTGGAGAGGAGGCTCACGTTTTGGAGGTGTAGGCCCTAGAGAGACATCTCTGACGGCTGGAGAAGATCTGGAGTTAAAGTTCTTCTGCACCTGGTTCTGAGATGATGTTTTATATTTCCTTATGCTTTGTGAAGAACATGTGTGAGTAGTTTTCTTTATCTAGGGGAGCAATGTAGCCCCCTATGCTGCTGTATTGATTATATGAATATTGGGTTTGTTTAATTGAGGTTTGCATGTTTTATGAATCTGTTCTTCATCTTCTATATCTAGGCTGTATACACCTAGGTTTCTTAGCCCTAATCTGGGGCAGAGCTTGGACTCATAGCATATTTGTGATTGGTGTGAACATTATTCTTGATGGTCCCTTGGAGCCTAGAGAGGGGTGAATAGGCTCTTATCCAAATTCTTTTTATTCTCTTATGACACAAACACTTATCTAGTTAAGTGATAGAATCACTGCAGAAGATAACTAGATAGTGGAAGTATTTTGTTTTATTATCAAAAGATAAATACAACAAAATAGAAGCAAGACTCTCTTACACTCTGTTTACAAAAGGATTCACACACTAGCCTATATTATGTCTTTGAACTCTTGTGCATACACAGGATTGATTCAGGCTCGCTCGCACACTCTCTTTTAAATATACAAGTATGAATATTTATACAAAAACATTCCTAAAAGACAACCTTAGAACTTGTAGTTCCGGAATGCGTTCAGCACTAACTATTCCTCGGTAATCTCTCTGCCTTGATGGCTGCGGTTTGTGGAGCTCAAGATCTTGGGTTTGAAGAGTATAAGTGCCTTTGTGAGTTCCCAAGTATAATTAAAGTTGTGTCCACATATCCGGGTGATCCACGTGTAAGATTCTTCAAGTTCTCAACAAGTTTGTCTTACATCGGGACACCACAAGCTGATAACCTTAAATGCGGTTCAGTTGAAGCAGCATCTTCTTGGTCCGGTGTAATTTTCCTTACTCCGTAGCTAATGAAGCTCGAAACCTTACTCCGTGTCAGTGGTTGCTTACTCCGTATCTATTTGATACTGGAATCCTTAGTCTGTGTCAGCGCTTTCTTACTCCGTATGAATGAGAAGGTCGGAGTGCTTATTCCGTATCAGCGCTTCCTTACTCCGCATGTAAGTTCCTTACTCCGTATGTAAGTTCCTTACTCCGTATGTAAGTTCCTTACTCTATGCGAGTCTAAAGGATCGGATGGCTTACTCCGTACTAGCACATCCTTACTCTGCATGAGTGAGTGGTCCGGATTCCTTACTCCGCATCTAAGTTCCTTACTCCGTGTGAGTCTAAAGGATCGGATGGCTTACTCCGTACTAGCACATCCTTACTCCGCATGAGTGAGTGGTCCGGATTCCTTACTCCGCATCTAAGTTCCTTACTCCGTGCGAATAAAGACTCGGGTCCTTATTCAGCATCAGTACTTTCTTACTCCGTATGTATGGAAGACTCGGATGCCTTACTCCGTGTCTTCTTTACTTTAGTTCGCTTGAGAGGAAGACTTAACTTTATAACTCCGTGTTGACTCTTTTACTTCGTGCGACCTTGTAGACCAAGATTCTTACTCCGCATCAGTTTGACTTAGTCCGTTTGAGGCATTAAGAGCAGATTCCGTAATCCGTAGCTTTTAAGTTCTTAGTTCTCACGAATGTTCCTTATTCCGTATGTATTGGTGACTTGGTTATTTATCAAGTGTTTGACGACACTCACTCTTGTCCGGATCAGGATTATGTATTCTGTCCTTAGCTTTGCTCTTACGAGTGTATCTCCGGATTAATAACATATCTTCTGTAATGATCAAAGAAACACAAAAGATCTCAAATCAAATTACATAGGGCTTTATCAGCATTATCCAAATTCTGGGCTTGATCCAACAATTCTTTTAGAGATATGATAAATAGGCTTTGTTTGTTGCTACCATGATGACCATTCAGGCATACAATACTTAGAAGGTCTATCAATGACCATTTGTAGTACCTTGGCTCATGTATAGCATGCTATCATTTAAATAATCCCAAGAACCTTAAAATCAGTAGAAACAACGTAGGGAGGTGAAATTGTGATCCTAGATGCCTTTAATCCTTGAGTTTTAATTCCAAAAACAATTCTGTTGTCTTTGATTATTCAGATAACCAAATAAAAATTAGATCTTTAGCTTTAAAAAGAAATTATTTTTGCCAAGACATTTTATAGAACAAGAGTAATTTGGTGTTTTGATTTAAGAACTAGAAAAGTAGGCTAATCCCTTTGGGTTTGACCCCTTGCTTGATGCTATTCTGTTAGTGCAAACTAAGGGAATTAATTATCTTGAAGAGAGATTTTACGACATTAGCTAACTCTTTTAGGGAGGCTAAAAATCTGTCTGTCACCTACCGACAACCTGCCACATTTAGGACCTGGATTAATCAGCCACATAGGGGACTTGTGGCCTCTTGCTAGCCCTATGTGGGACCCACAATTAACCCAACCAACCACACCACCCAATCCACACATATAATTAATAAATAGCCAATATTCAATACAGTAGCCTTACAAAACACTTCAAAACACCAAACCAGTAATAATGTACCACGAACAATACATATATATAATCCAATTGATAATTTTAAGTCACAAATAATATTTTAAATAACAAATTAGTGGTGACACGCTACAACTAATATTTTCCATGTCGAATTATAAATATTAGGTCCATTAATATTTATAATATTTACACTACAATCTCAAGCCCAAATAAAATATTTAACATGTCAAACAAGTCCAAGCACAACATTATCTTTACATTGCCCAACTATTAGCATCAAACCACAAATAATTTTTATTTGTTAACTAATAAAACATTAAGATTTTGGAACTAGATCCTAAAATAATATCATTTCAATCAAAAAAAGACAGAAAAGATCTCGGTGGGCTAGAAGAGACAAGGCAGTCCAAAATGACCAGCCTCGGCACTGCTAGCCCATTAGGGCTAGCATCTAGGCGCCTGGGGACTGCAAGGTGCTGGCCCCCCCTTTCCATCACGCTCGCGTGGCGCGGTAAGGTTTGGTCAAACCCTGCCGCTGGTGCCTTTTTGCCCATACGAAGCATGCTCCAATAGTAGTATCAGCATCTGACGTTAATTAAGAGGAGAGAAGTTGATATAAGAAAAGTGGTTAAATAAATAAATAAACAGAAAGGTGCAGGTGACTTGGTACTTGGCTACTCGACTGTGGAATTTGACCAAAGAGAAAAAGGGATGGGGGTGTGGGGGGGAACGCAAACCAGTAAACTTAAAACAAAGTTACCCTTTTTAAATACCCAAAACAAATTGTATACAACTGGAAGTCGTGAATAACAAATCCACGAAAATGGGTCTTCAAGAAAATGATATTCACAAAAATGAAAGATCGCGTCACACAAACACACAACCACTCACACACACACACACACAGATATATATATATATATATAAAAGCAATAGATAAACTCACCTACAGCTTTACGGAATGTATCGCACCCTATCATACCATTAAAATCAAACATGTATTCCTCCATAACAGTTCGCTTTCATGCAATAAACAATGAAAAATCTAGAGTCACCTACCTGGATTAAGCTTGGAAGGATTAAACATCTGGAATGCAATTCTCTCTCTTTCTTCTTCTTTCAACGAGGCTACGCACGCACAAAAAGAATGTAGGGTTTTTGCCTAAATTTCACCTATATTTATACTTTCTTTTAATATTAAATAATAACACTAATAATAATAATAAATATTATTATTACAAGATTAGTAATAATAATAATCTTAATAATCTTAATAATAATAATAATAATAATAACATTAACCTCAATAATTTTTTATTAATAATCATAATAACAATAATAACACTATAATAATAATAATAATAACCTTAATAATTCTAACAATAATAATTATAATGACAATAATAACAATAATAATAATAGACTCAAAATACTAAAATGTCCTCGCGGGACTCCAAACTCTAAACTGAGCCCATTTACAACCAAAATGCTCACATCGCCTTTTAAACATTATCATTCATAATAATAAATCAACTTACAATATCACTCAAATACGAGTCCTTAGAGTGGAAGACGCCTATCGGAGTGGGGCAATGAGTAAGGAAGATCCTTCAAGTTGAAACCCTAAGACAACCGAGTTTGAAGTAGGGATTCTGTACCTCTCTTGAACCTATTTTAAGGTTAGATAGTGATGTAAATGATGTGTATGTATATATGTAAATTCATATAGGTGTGATCTCCTATATGAATATTGGCCTTCATTGGCATGTTACGCTTGTGAATGTTGATGAGTCCGGGGTTGTCACGCCCCGAATTTGTAACCCGAGGAAACAGTTCGTGACTCCCCTTTTTCCCACCCGGTGGGCAAGGGGTTTGATGGTCCCTTGGAGCCTAAAGGGGGGGGGTGAATAGGCTCTTATTCGAACTCTTTCTTTTCTCTCAAGACACAAAGACTTATCTAGTTTAAGTGATAGAATCACTGCGGAAGATAACCAGATAGTGGAAGTATTTTGTTTTATTATCACAAGGTGATTACAACAAAATAGAAGCAAACACTCTCTTACACTCTGTTTACAACAATGAACTCACACACTAGCCAAGTTCCTTTTCTATTTTTGCCCACCTAAGCACTCCTGTACATGAAGTATAAGTATGAATATTTATACAAAACATTCCTAAGAGACAACCTTGGAACTTGAAGTTCCGGAATGCGTTCCGCACTAACTATCCCTCGTGTCATCTGCCTTGATTGCTGCGGATTGTGGAGCTCAAGATCTTGGATTTGAAGAGTATAAGTGTCTTTGTGAGTTCCGAGATACAATTAAGGTTGTGTCCACATATCCGGATGATCCACGTGTAAGACTCTTCTTGTTCTAAATGCATTCGTCTTACATCGGGACAGCACGAGCCGATAACTTTAAATGCGGTTTTGTTGGAGCGAGTGTCTTCTTGGTCCGGTGTAATTTTCCTTACTCCGTAGTTAATGAAGCTCGGAACCTTACTCCGTGTCGGTGGTTGCTTACTCGTATCTATTCGAACCCTGGAATCCTTAGTCCGTGTCAGCGCTTCCTTACTCCGCATGTAAGTTCCTTACTCCGCATGTAGGTTCCTTACTCCGCATGTAAGTTCCTTACTCCGTATGTAAGTTCCTTACTCCGCATGTAAGTTCCTTACTCCGTATGTAAGTTCCTTACTCCGGGCGAGTAATAAGTCCGGATTCCTTACTCCGCATCTGGTTTCTTTACTCCGCATCTATTTTCCTTACTCCGCACTTATTTTCCTTACTCCGCACTTATCCTTTAAGTTCTTAGTCCGTAGGATTGTTCCTTATTCCGTATGTATTTGTTACTTGGTTATTTACCAAGTGTTTGATGACACTAACTCTTGTCCGGATCAGGATTATGTATCCCGTCCTTAGCTTTGCTCTCACGAGTGCATCTTTGGATTAGTGACATACCTTCTGCAATGATCAAATAAACACAAAAGATCTCAGATCAAATTACATAAGGCTTTATCAGCATTATCCAAATTCTGGGTTTGATCCAACAATCTCCCCCAATTATGGATATGCCCAAACCCTTTGTAATCTGATCGGTAAGCGATGCAAAAGAATATCATACGAATACGCAGACAACCAATTTCATTAATCAGCAACTAAATACAAATCAGCCTTAATACAGATTTTTCACTAAGGTACATAAGGCTTACTATACTTGAAGATCATAGTTGTTGCCTTCTCTCTTAGCTCCATTGTCTGCCGCATCGTAAAGGTGGAGTGTTGGCTCCAATGTTTGTCCACGTTAAGAACGATTTGATGAAATGACAAACAAAGGCTCGCAGCCTATCTCCATCCATTTGTTGTGGCACTTGCTTCTTGCCCCGGAATGTCGCCTTGAGTTTCTCGGTCGAACGCAGGGGTGTGATACCCAACTCTTCATATAATCCGGCTTTCTTCACGGCTTCGGTTAGTCTGGAGACACAGAGGTTCCCATTGATTCTTCCTAACGAAGTGCTCCACAACCTAATGAGAATCGATGAGAATCATCTCGCTTGGACCGAATCATGAAGACAGCCATCATGAAGTGTGGCGACATGATCCGGTACGGAATGAGGATGGTTGAGAGAGTTTTCCATGGCTTGCTATCCTCAGCGGTTCCGTCAATGTAAGTCTGAATTAACTCCACACCTGGGAAGATAGCCCTCATTCCAACATGGCGAGAACTTCAAACAAGTGCCCATCTTCGTAAAGAGATGGAAACAGCCTCATCTCCATCTTAGCGACCCTCGAGAAGTTGTCAATGTCTTCGTAGTAAAGAGTCCTTTCTCCGAACAAAGAGTCGAATGTCGGCCGGAGAGAAAGGATACATTTCAGAAAGACATCTTCTCTCACAGAAGACGCAAAGATAGGCTTTCATTGCCTTGCGCAAGCTTCCATCCGCATCGGGACGGGTCAAACTCCGCATAGGATGGGAGGAAGGTATCAGCTGCGGATGAGGAGGATGGAGGAGGAGCTCGAGGTGCAGTAGAGGAGCTTGGTTGAGAGAAGCGGCTTCGTTTGGGAATTTGAACTCCCTGAAGCACTGAAGTGGCAGGCCGCTTCTCAGTCCGGGAAGATGGTTGTGGGGCAGAAGGAGTAGACGGATCAGATGACACTTTCTCCCCCGGTTTGGCAGATCGCCGGGAAGCAACGGGAGGACGAGCCATCGTATGCGCCAGATCCGCGAAGGAAGTAGATAGGGAATGAACGGAGGTGGCGACAAGATCCATTTTCTGCTCAATGGAAGTGGAGGAGTCATTGAGGGCGGAGAGTAGTTGGGCGCCGAGGGCATCAACTTTGGCAGCGATGGCGGAGATTTGGGCGCTTTGAGCGTGGGCATGGCGGTCCAGCTGAGCGGAAAGCACAGCATCAGAGTGGACTGTGCCAAAAGAGGCACGCCCAAGTGCTAACTCTGGAGCTTTGGAGGATTCCCCCGCAGGAACAAGAACAGGAGTGCGGTGGGCAGAGGAGTCCGCAGGAGTAGCAGCAGCAGCAGGAGCATCCGGAGCATCAGAGGCATCCGGAGCGTCGGAGGCATCCGGAGCATTGGAGGCATCCGGAGCAAGAGACCCGCTTTGACCAGACAAGTCAACCACGGGAATCGCGGCGGCAGGAGAAGAGGGTCCAGCCTTAGCAGTAGAGGGACTTCGGGTAGCAGGGACTGGGCCGGAGGGTGTAGGGAACGACACATCGGGAATGGCAGCCGGCGTAAGAAAGCCGTGGTCCAGATTCCAGATGATCATAGTCTCCGGGGATTGGGTATTGCGGGTGTAAAACACCCGGAGATTGGTGTCAGGAATGGAAGAGGTGTGGGCTAGGCTGAAACAGAGCCAGAGGTCCGTTAAGGTGACGGCGGAGAGATGGTCAAGGTAATCTCGGGGTTGAGGTAGAGGAGGCAAGGGGGCTTCCGGAGAAGCAGCCGGGACATCAGCGGTGGCGACGGCAACTGTCACGCCCCAATTTCCTTCCACTTGGAAATGAGTAGTGACTGCCCATGCCCGCACCCGAAGGGACAAGGGGTTGGTGCAAGCACCTTAAAAGGACTTCTAGCACGGGTGCTGTCCCAAACCTGCACAATCAGGCTAACATGCCAAGGGGCATGCTCCTGCTCCCAAACCATGCACACAAACACAAATTGAATAACAACATCTCATTTTATTTCATTTCAAAAACTAAATGTTTATTACAACCCAGTCGGG
Organism: Taxillus chinensis; assembly: GCA_023512835.1. Classification (NCBI taxonomy): domain Eukaryota; kingdom Viridiplantae; phylum Streptophyta; class Magnoliopsida; order Santalales; family Loranthaceae; genus Taxillus; species Taxillus chinensis. The sequence continues at coordinate 54,992,533 of CM042090.1, read as the reverse complement.
GAAAAACCCCTATGAAGCCATCAATAAAACCAAACCAAAATCCAAACACATAAAACCAAAGTACAACAAAGGAAATAATATAAAACTTTCAGCCTCAGGGGCCTAGCTCCTCAGCCTTCACCTACCGCCTGCTAAACCCTGCAAAAGAATAGTTTATAGGAGGGGTAAGCAAACCACAGCTCAGTAGGGATCCAATCTCCCCAGACCCGTCCCGCTCTACAACATGCATGATATGTGTATGCTTGTGCTCGTGTCGTGCCTAAGGCTAACGCAGCAAACATCACCCAGTAAACACTCTTTACCCGAACCCGCACCGAAGGGCGAGAGGACACCCCGCCACCACGGCGACATGACATACCACATTCAGGCGAATGTTGCATGGACACCAATGCAACATTTTCCACCCGAGTCGAGATATGGTCAACCACCTCCTCGGGCGCCATACCTACCCTCAGGAATGGGTGTAGACTTAGCCCACCGTCGTGAGTGCTACACCGAGACTCAGGACCACGTCCTGGCCAAATCTCAAAGGGGGTCCAGCTATTGTGCCTGGCCCATATCTCAGCTCAATCTCAAACAGATCAACAGAACAGCATAACATTACATCTCAACATGTAAACTCAGCACATCATTTACACTTTATCTCAGAAGGACCAACATGGTCAGATCCAAGCCACACACATCAGCCTCATAGGCTTAAAATCAAATACAAATCAAACACAAGACACACCAGTCACACAGGTATATCATCAAACACCCATATACAAGGTCTCACAGGCATTATATTGAATACATGGCATGCAGGCCTCACAGACATTTCATCAAACACATAGTGTGCAGGCCTCACAGACATCTCATCAAACACATGGTGGGCATAAACAAACCCAGAAAATCCTCAGGCCAAATTAACATCAGAATCAACAAAACATGCCACTGAAGGCCAACATCCATATGGGAGATCACACCTATATGGATTTACATATATATATATAGGTGAATATCCTAAAACAGAGGAGAGTTAGGAGAACATGAACCCCTACCTCAGGCTTTTGTCCTAACCTCCACGCTAGACGACTCCCAACGACGCGAACCACCACGGCAAGCGCCTGGAGATCCTCTCTCTCTCTCTCTCTCTCCAAAGCGACGTGCAAGCAAAGGGACACAAGAACCCTAAGCTCAAACTCAAGCCCTCATTATATAGACACTACCCACATCAAAACGACGTAGTTTTGATTAAGTAAACCCAGGATCAAAACGACGTAGTTTTGATCACACAAGTTAGCACCTTTCCGCACCCATATAGGCCAAAATACTCAGAATTTCAACATGGTCCTTTGGAGAAAGATCATTAGAATGTCAAAACCAAGGGAACCATGCAAAAATATGGCTGCACGCCAATTTGCACGTGAATTCCCAATTCACGTGCAACTCCAAATGGACTCCAAATGCTCTCAAACTTCACCCCTAGCCTCCTTGCATCATTTAGAAGACAATAACACTTGCACGTGAATTGGACCCATATCACGTGCACCTCACATACACGTCTGTTTGGCCTGAAACTTCAGTGGTAGATAGAGGACATCATTCTAAGCATCTTTCCTTTTGCACGTGAATTCATTTGAGCCCATTCACTAGGTCAAAATCTAGAAAAACTCTACTCAAAAGGCAAAACTGTGACTAACTGTGACTAACTCAAGGTACGGGTCCTTACAGCAACAGCGGTATCAACCGCAGCAGCTATAGCGGATGTGGAGGGAGTGGGGACATCAGCAGAGGGGGCTGAGGAAACAGCTTTAGACACACTGCGCCGAGAGGGACCCGCAACCTCGGACGGTTCAGCACGGACGCTTGGTGGGAGGCCCGTGAGTGGGAGGGCGCAACAACGGACCGAATCCGGGAGGATCGGTGTGCGAAGCCGACCTCGTGGGCTTGGCTGTCGGAGGGGTCACCAACAGAGCTGCCTTGTTGTTCCGGGGCAGGGAGAACGCGGAGTGCTACATTGGGTCGGCGAGCGGTCATGCTCCCGTCCGGCGTAAGATGACGAAGGTAAAGAGCCGAGGGAAACGAGACACCATCAACTTGGGCGAAATGGTCCGGACGAAGATGCCGGAAGACCATGCTGAGGATGCGCCCGAAGGAATGGTTTTTGAGACCATTTTGTAGCAAACGAAATAAGAACATCCCCCAATCCATTGGAAGACCTTCAAAGACGCCGTACATGGCCAGTAGAAGATCGTACGGAACTGAGTCCAGGGCGGATGTGCGAGCCAGTAGGCATCGACTTAGAATAGTCGCCATACATCGATAGCGACCCTGGAAGGATTTCACCTTGTATTCCTTCCCTTTGGTCGTGCACCCCATAGAAGCCGCCATCGGTTCGGCATCCGGACGTTGTGGTTCACCAAGAGGAAGGTGGAGAGCAGCGCGGAGAACAGCCGGAGTGATGACGATGGATTCACCGCGGACATAAGAGGTTATGGAATCTTTGGTGCAGCGAATCCGTTGGTAATACTCAAGAATGTCATCGATAAGAAGATCGATGGGATTGGAGACCAGGTTGAGTATGTGCGAAGCTTCAAGAAGAGGGCGAGCTGGAGAAACCAATCCAGGAGGATCGGAAACAGCATTCCAATCAACTAGATGGCCAGGAGTAACGCCGGAAAGAAAGATTCAGGGTGCCATTGCAGATTTGATGGGAAGGAAAAGAAGAAAGGTGAGGTCTTGACAGTAGAAGGAGCAACGAGAGGGTTAGGGATTTGAAATGAGCAATACTCGTGCTTCGCAGGAATGATCAGAACATATAAGACCGAGTCCGCAAATGTCAGCGGGTCTAGGAATGTGGGAGTGAGGTGGGGACCCGCGCGACATGCCGATGTCATTTGTCTGGATATCGAGGCGTCTCCGAATAAAACGATGTCGTGGAGACCTCATGACCAAGTAGAGATTACAACCTGGTTGCCATCCAGGAGAAGTGTGTGTGCAACCCGAGATATGCATTTAATGAATCATCATTATTCCTCCTCAAAAGCATGCGACATAAGAGTATACGTGAATTGTCACAATTGAACAAAGTCGGGAGTCCAGGAGGAAAGAGCCGACACTCATCCGGAGTTAATAATATTCGTGAAAGAGTATCCGGATGAATAATAGACCTCGTCCGTCATAAACGAGTTTGGTGAGAATGTAGAGTAGATCCCTTTGCGATCAATAAGTCGAAGAGAAGAGAAGTACCACAACACTTCAAATCCGAGACTATGGACTGGATTTATCAATATGGTTGCAAAGAAAATCTGAACCTGTAGCTAAATAAAGATATCCTGAAAATACAAAAGCTTAACGAGGCAAGGATTAGTACGGATTAGAGAAGATAATCGGTGAAAAACAACATAATCCGAACTAATAAGAAACGGAACTCATGCATGGCTAAGAATGTAGTAGACGTACGCAACGTGAAAGTGATCAATATTCCTGAGTCAGGGCATATGTCGGATAGCAATACACAGGTTCATATAGGTCAACATAGCGAAACCGTCTTCTTGAACAGCGTAGCTAAGATTAATTAAAGATCATATGATTTGGCCGCATTAGGATTCATGAGTGTGAAATGATAAGGTGAACACATGTCAAAAGAAAGCGAGATGATTAGTCGATTAAAATGCATGGTTGAAGAAAGAAAATACATCCACACATGCCACTTTTCCGATTTAAAACAGCATGTCCATCAAGATCCAGAAGTAACAACGTAGAGGAGGGAGAATCCGAGACATATTAGGGGTTCATTGCTGCTCCCCCGTAGATCATTTAATCCTCTCAATGAAAAGCTCCCCCTCGGATAGACGGTCAAGGAAAAAGGTCATGAGACATATACGGGGGGTATTACTGAATAAAATATAAAGCATTTTCTCCCCGTAGATTGTGCAATCCTCTCGGTTGACCGTTCCAATTTGTAGTTAAGCATTGTCTATCTTATTAGAAAACTATACTTGAAGCTGATCGGAATGCGTTTGTGTAGTCATCCACCAGGCATTCCAAGGTAGCCCATTTCACTTCTTCAACTATGCACGTTAATAGAGTAATCTAAATGAACATGCTTTGGTCATGTGGTGATTAATGGATGTGAAGATCATGAATCCGATCGAGGTAAATCATATAAATTGTAATTATGTTAGCTTTAAACGACTTTGATCGGGAAACGCAAGCATCCTCCCAGAATGAGGTTGAGATTAATATCGAAGCATGAAACCGTTGAACGATAAGTATGATCAGCAATACAGTGAGAGAGTTTCTACTACTTTCGGTAAACATACAATGCATGGTCTGTGAGTAAATATCTTGTTGGGTAACTCAAATGAGAAACTATGCAGAAGTCGAGCATACCTAATCGGAAGAGTAGTTCGGAAAACCTCGCATCAGGTAGAGGCTTTGTAAATATGTCTGCTAATTGATCTTCGGTGGCAACATGTTCCGGTGAAATATGGTTTTTGAGAACATGATCGCGTATGAAGTGATACCTGGACCTCAATGTGCTTCGTCTTAGGATGCATGACAGGATTGTTGCTGATGGCAATTGCACTAGTGTTGTCACGGTAAAGTGGAATAGAGGACATGGTGAATCCGTAGTCGGTAAGTTGACTTTGCATCCAAAGTAGCTCTGCGTGAACAACTTCCAAAGAACTATATATTCCGCCTCAGCGAAGAAGTTGATACGGAATTCTGCTTTTACCTTGAACCATGAGATCAATCTATTTCCAAGAAACCGACACGTACCGCTTGTGCTTTTCCCTGTCGATGCGACATCCAAAGAAGTCGGCATCGAGTACCCGGATAAGGTGAAGTTGGACTCCTTTGGGTACCGGAGGCCCAAATCCATCGTCCCTTTGAGATACCTTAATATCCGTTTTACATGAAGCATATGTGACTCCTTGGGATTTGCCCGATATCGTGCACAAATGCAAGTTGCAAACATAATGTCCGGCGACTTGACTTGTAAGATAAAGCAAGGATCCGATCATCCCTCGTAGTCGAGTCACATTTCTCGATATGCCGTCCACATCCGGATCTAACTTGGCACGACAGGCATTGGAGTTTTGACGGAGATGAACCTTCCATACCAAACTTCTTAATAAGATCGCGAGTGTACTTAGCCTGATTGATAAAGATTCCTTCCTTTAATTGTTTGACTTCAATTCCAAGGAAGTAGGACAGTTCTCCCATCATGCTCATTTCAAACTTGCCTGTCATCAACTTAGCAAACTCTTCACAAAGCTTCGGATTCGTTGATCCGAAAATGATATCGTCCACGTATATTTGTACGATCGAGTGTGTCCTTTCTCTTGTCGTAGAAATAGGGTGGTGTCTATCTTCCCTTTTTGGAAGTTATGAGCAAGTAGGAATTTCGACGAGTGTGTCGTACCAGGCTCTTGGAGCTTGCTTCAAACCATATAGAGCTTTTGAAGTTTGTAGACAAGATGTCCTGCCTTAGGTTCAATGAAGCCGGGAGGTTGTTCAACATACACCTCCTCTTGAAGGTCTCCATTCAGGAATGCGCTCTTGACGTCCATTTGATAAATTATGAAGTTTTCATATGAAGCATACGCCAAGAAACATTCGGATTGCCTCAAGTCTTGCGACCGGAGCAAAGGTTTCATCATAATCTATTCCTTCTTCTTGACGATATCCTTTGGCTACCAGTCCGGCTTTGTTCCGGATTACTATTCCATCCGTATCAAGCTTGTTCGGAACACCCATTTAACGCCAATGACTTGCTGAGACTTAGGCCTTGGTACTAAGGTCCACACATTATTTCTCTTAAATTGATTCAGCTCTTCTTGCATGGCCTCTATCCAGTTTGAATCTTGAAGAGCTTCATCTACCACCTTTGGTTCTATTTGAGATAGAAAGCATGAGTAAAGACTCATGTTTGAGGTGGCTGCTCTTGTTCTTACACCAACAGTAGGATCACCAATCACTTGATCTGAGGGATGGTTTCGGGTCCATCTATAATTCTGTGCATGTGTTGGTTGATCTTGAACAATTTGAAGCTCTTCCAGATTGGGTGGTTCAGTTGTATCAACTGATTGAGCTTCGCCCGTAATTAGAGGTACGGATGAACTAGTTGGTTTCGCAACACTGTTTCTTCCAGGTGTTAACTAGTCCGGACGAACTTGAAGGGGCCCCGGGAATTTGTGTATCCGTAGGAGTTTGTCTGGAGCTAAGTGGTGGTCCGGAGTCAGAATCATCCGTAGCATCATCCATAAAATTTCGTTGTGTCTCGCTGATGCCACGTGGTTGGTCAGGATACCAGTCAGGATGTGTAGCAGGAATATTCATAAACTTCGAGTAATCGACGTTGCTGTCCATGACCTGCATAGTGGAATTTGACGGACCGACTTTTGACCAAACAAGATTAGCTTCATCAAAGGTTACATGGATAGATTCTTCAACTTTAAAAAGTTTTCTATTGAAGACCCGATAAGCCTTGCTATGAAGTGTGTATCCGACAAAAATCCCATCATCAGATTTTGGTTCAAATTTATTCCGGGTCTCTTTGCCATTTATCAGTATATAGCAAGTACACCCAAAGGCTCGAAATGTGAAATTGAAGGTTTTCGTCCTCTCCACATCTCATAGGGTGTTTTCATGGTAGATTTATTTATTAGAGTTCGTTACGAACATAGAAGGCATGGACACAACTTGACCCATAGACTAAGAGGAAGCGTTGCCCCTGCTAACATGGATCTACCAGCTTCAACTAAAGTTCGATTCTTGCGCTCAACTACCCCATTTTGTTGTGGGGTTTGGGAGCAAAGAAGTCATCTTGTATGCCCTGTTTCGAACAATATGATCTCATTTCCGAAAAGTCAAATTTGTACCATGATCACTCCTGATGCATTTAATGCCCAGTCCTTGTGAGTTGCTTATCCAGTTGAAGAGATCTACAAGATGTTCAAAAGTTTGATCTTTTGATTTAGGAACATCACCCATGTGTATCCGGTGTAATCATCGATAACCACAAGAGTATATCTCGCACCGACTAGTGATGAAGCAGATATAGGACCACATAGGTCCATATGAAGAAGTTGCAGAGGAGCGATTATTGAGTTAATCCGATTTGCTCTTAAAGTCGTGTTTGTCTCCGTTTACCAAGTTGGCATTCTCGACAGAGAGTGTCTCCTGGAGAACTTGAGTTTGGGTAGACCGGTGACAAGATCAAGTGACGCCAATTTAGACAAAGTCTTAAAATTTAAATGTGCGCATCGCTTGTGCCATAACCAACTATCTTCATCTGTTGCTTTCGTGAGGAAGCATACAGGGTCGAAGAATTATTTCTTAAGACCAATGAATATATGTCCCCATCTCTTGATCCGGATAACTTAACATCTCCAGGATAAGTTTTCTCTTCTTATCAGGTGTTGGACAAAAAGGAAACAATAAATCCTTTGTCACATAGTTCACCGACACTTAGCAAATTATGCTTTAAACCTTCGACTAGTGCAACTTTAGTGATTGATACACAGCCGTTAGTTAAAGTGCCATACCTGATCTTACCTTTCTTTGTTGTCGCCATATGAAACGGATGGACCTTGTTTATCATTAACTTCTACAAGCGATCTGGTCACCCGTCATATGTCCAGGAGCATCCACTATCAAGGATCCACTTGCTTTGATTGATCTTTAACTTCAAGTGATCCGGCAATTCATTCCAGAGATGCTCCTGAAAGACAACAGTTTACACTTTTGGTGCCCAAACTTGTTTCGGGCGGTTAGAGTGAGCAGCAGTATTGTCAACATTTACGGATTTGATTTTGTTAGGACTCTTAGCTTTCCACATTGACATTAACTTGTTAGTTTGGTTGCTTCTTTTGTTTGGGTTTTCTTGGGAGAGACACTCCTTTTAGATTTAGATCTTGTTTTGCTCGAAGAACCCCTTTTATTAAACTGATCTTTATTTGATTGAAATTGATTACAAAGCCAGCTATCAGGATAGACTCCAACATTCATAGTGATAATGACCCATTTCCCTACGGATGGAACAGACACTATAATGTGAAGTACAAACAGGGGATACAGGTCTCTTAGATTTTACAGTTTTTCCACTCTGTTCCCTGTGGCCTAATCCATTACGTTTGGGTGACGCGCTCTTGGCCCTAAATGCGTCGGCCTTAGCCTTGTCTTTCTTTTTGGGTGCTACGGTTTTGGCTTTAACTGCAGCGGCCCTTCCTTCATCTTTAGTTACGGGTCTCTCGCTTCGGGAAGTGCAATAATGACCTCTATTCCACGATCATATACTATGGTGCCACCGAAATGAAACCATCCAACGGTTTAGATGTACTAACAGGATATAAGTTGGTTAGTTTAGGAGTGAAATCCGGAGGACACTCGGTAGCTTGAGCTATGGAGGTTGATGGTTGAGAACCTAGGCCAGGTTTGACTCGAATGTCGTCAGGGTCGATCCTAAAGGTAGAGGCTATTTCCCCGGATTTTAGCCACTTACGATTTATTTCCTTTTCCTGTTCCGAGTTCATTTTCGAGTCTTTTCACTATAACTTTTAGGCCTGAGAGATTGGTATTTAACAAATGATTTTCAGCTCTTAGATCATGATACCAAGCTTCCTTTCCTCTCGAAGTCACGACGTCCTTTTCGAGTCTATTAATAGTAAATTCGAGACGTTTATTCGACTTTCCATATCTTTGTACATTTGAGTAATTATTAGTCTCTCATTCTTTTCATGATCACATGCAATAGTAAGAGATTCTAATTTACTCAGGAGCTCGGAGATAGAAGGTACCTCAAGCATTTGCCATGAGGCGGACGTTCGGCTTAATGGTCGGCTCATCATCCGAGGATTCCTCCTCTTCTTCCGAGCCACTCATGTATTTTGTCACGAGCGCCTTTCTCTTGCTCTTGCTGTTATCCGAGGTGGAGCGGCGAGGATTTACCTTGTCACTTTTCTCGGCCACCTTTGCTTTGGACCTGCATTCCTTGGCCCGGTGACCGGTTTTCCCACGGTTGAAACATTCTTGGGAACCGGACTCCGGTCGCTCCTTCCGTTGGAACGATGATGATGAGCGTCTTCGATCCCTTTTCCTTTTCCGTAGGAATCGCTCAAAGGATTTGACAAGAAGGGCTATCTCCTCCTCCTCATCGAATCGAATTGTCGGATACGTCCGTATCATCATTCCTCAAGTATGTTTAGACATTCAGCAGCTTTGAGAGCTACCCCCTTTTCTTTCCGAGCTATTTTCTCATCTCGTCGAGTACTTAAACCTGACTTCGTGAGTCCGTAGCTCTCCATATAGTTCTTCAAGGGGAACATCCCGCGATTTTTGTCGATTGCATCTGGAGTTGTTTGGAGTAGTAGCGATCTGGCAAGGAGCGAAAGAACTTGTCATTGATCTGGGATTGAGAGTAATGCTCATTGACAGGTCTTCGGTTCAAGTATGAGCTTGCCGAATCTCCGATAGATGCTTTCAAGTGATTCGCCCGGTTTATGATTAAAACTCTCAAAGTTACGTCGAGAGTACGGATCACATTGCATCCGGGACCGACTCCCTCATAGAGGATTGTCGGTTTGTCCCAAACGACTTTCTTTGTCATGCAGCCCTGGATGTCCGTGAAAGCCTCGGAATCCAAAGATGATGTAACATAAGCGAGCCTTTTCACTAGCGCGCTGCCAGGCTCTTTCATCGTTGGTAAGTTCAAGATCGGTCTTTGGCCTCCTTACGCCATGTTCTCCGATAGTCATCGGAATTGGAATCTCCGATGAAGACATGGCCACATAAGATGATCATGGCAAACCATAAACATCTTCATGCGAGCTTTCCATTGGGAGAAAAGCTCAGGTGTGAATTTGGGCGGTTTCGTTAGAGTAAACCCCGAACTCCGTGGTTGAGAAGCGGCGGCAGCAGCAGGTTGTGGTGGGTCGACATTTTCACCGCCGCTTCGATTCGGGATGGGCTCCTGTGCACCTCCGGAGTTAAGGCGAGTGTTGAATAGCATCTTGCTTTCTTCGGCCATTTCGAGATTGAAAGAGTGGGATCTCTACTTAGAACGAAGTAGAACTTGCTCGATACCACTTGATGGTCCCTTGGAGCCTAAAGGGGGGGGTGAATAGGCTCTTATTCGAACTCTTTCTTTTCTCTCAAGACACAAAGACTTATCTAGTTTAAGTGATAGAATCACTCAGGAAGATAACCAGGATAGTGGAAGTATTTTGTTTTATTATCACAAGGTGATTACAACAAAATAGAAGCAAACACTCTCTTACACTCGTTTACAACAATGAACTCACACACTAGCCAAGTTCCTTTTCTATTTTTGCCCACCTAAGCACTCCCGTACATGAAGTATAAGTATGAATATTTATACAAAACATTCCTAAGAGACAACCTTGGAACTTGAAGTTCGGAATGCGTTCCGCACTAACTATCCCTCGTGTCTGCTGCTTGATCGCTGCGGATTGTGGAGCTCAAGATCTTGGATTTGAAGAGTATAAGTGTCTTTGTGAGTTCCGAGATACAATTAAGGTTGTGTCCACATATCCGGATGATCCACGTGTAAGATTCTTCTTGTTCTAAATGCATTCGTCTTACATCGGGACAGCACGAGCTGATAACTTTAAATGCGGTTTTGTTGAGCAAGTGTCTTCTTGGTCCGGTGTAATTTTCCTTACTCCGTAGTTAATGAAGCTCGGAACCTTACTCCGTGTCGGTGGTTGCTTACTCCGTATCTATTCGATCTTGGAATCCTTAGTCCGTGTCAGCGCTTCCTTACTCTCGCATGTAAGTTCCTTACTCCGCATGTAGGTTCCTTACTCCGCATGTAAGTTCCTTACTCCGTATGTAAGTTCCTTACTCCGCATGTAAGTTCCTTACTCCGTATGTAAGTTCCTTACTCCGGGCGAGTAATAAGTCCGGATTCCTTACTCCGCATCTGGTTTCTTTACTCCGCATCTATTTTCCTTACTCCGCACTTATTTTCCTTACTCCGCACTTATCCTTTAAGTTCTTAGTCCGTAGGATTGTTCCTTATTCCGTATGTATTTGTTACTTGGTTATTTACCAAGTGTTTGACGACACTAACTCTTGTCCGGATCAGGATTATGTATCCTGTCCTTAGCTTTGCTCTCACGAGTGCATCTTTGGATTAGTGACATACCTTCTGCAATGATCAAATAAACACAAAAGATCTCAGATCAAATTACATAAGGCTTTATCAGCATTATCCAAATTCTGGGTTTGATCCAACAGGGTTGAATTAAACAATACCACATAGATCATCACAAATAAACACAACAAATGTTCACAAGCCAAACCACATGTCTTTATTATATTCAAATCTCTTTTACACCATTTCCCCTTTGGGGTTACATTAATTTCTTCAAAATAACATAATATGGAAAGCAAACTATAAACTCGGTCTTCCACCTTGGTGTTCCTATCACGCCCCGGATTTCCCAACACTGAGGAACCGGTTAGTGATACCCCATGGCTCGCACCCAGGAGGACAAGGGGTTGGTGAATGGTGACCTAATAGGGCTACCTCAAAGGTGCGGCCCCAAAACCTGCTACAACCTCACACATGACATGCACAACCATATAATAACCACTCCATGTAATAAAATTGTGTCTCATAATAAATAACATCACCAGTCCCAAAACACGGTGTCTCAAATAAATACACCAATCTCAAGTAAATACATGAGTCTCAATCTCATCAATTATAATTCCTCAATAAAACAGTAAATCAAACACGCATGCTTCCATGGCGGTGAGATCTCCTAACGCTTGCTAGGTCCTACGGGGAAAGACATTAAAGGTGGATGAGCAAACCATAGCTCAGTAGGGGTTATACCTCCCTGAACCGACCCAACATCTCCTCCACACTATGCTCAGTGTGAATATGTGTAGTGTAGTGTAAATGATAGTGAACAACCCACAAAGATTTCATAGGTTGTTCCCTTAATGGAACATCAATGCTCAGGTCCACTATTGGACCATCCCCTCAATGGGACCTCAACAACTCATGTCCATTCCAGGACTGTTCCCTCAATGGAACCTCAATGTCTCATATCCAATCCAAGACTGTTCCCTCAATGGAACCTCAATATCTCAGGTTTACTCTTGGACTATCCTCTCAATGGGACCTCAATTTCACATATCCAAGAAAAATAGGAAAGCACATAAGTAACTCATGGCACATCACTATTCAAGAATAACAATTCTCAAATACAACTATCACAAATATCGCAATATAACTCAATATACATTCCCACAGCATCTCCGTTTCATATATAACAAATATCACAACACAATATGCACATACATATATGTGTTTTTTAATGCATCAAATCACATAACACAATACAATTTCTCCAGAATCATTATCTCAAAACAGAGTTTACAATACCAATATCTTGATTTTTCCCACAACCATTAAAGCAAACACAAGAAGACAGAAGTACCTACCTCTACTGGAAAAATGAACTGAAAGCTTGCACTTCGCATTTTTGACCCAAGGATTCGATTTCCACCTTCCACACCAGGTTCTCTCTCTCTCTCTCTCTCTCTCTCCTCCAAAAGTGTGATGGCGGCTAGGGTTCCCCTCTCCCGAAAATATAGAACACACACACACACACACATACACACACACATATATATATATATATAACAAAGAAGACATGGTACACTTGGTCGACGTGGCCCAGAACACGTGTCGACCTCGTGTTGACCTTCGCTTCTCCAGATCACTGATGTTGTCGATTAATTCGAGCTAGTGACGCTACGGATTTCTCCGGACTACTGGGGCTTTCTCCGCGCTAAGGGATTGCTCAGATCCTTACTCCATGCTAAGGGATTGCTCAGATCCTTACTCCGTGCTAAGTGATCGCTCGGATCCTTACTCCGTGCTAAGGGATCATTCGACTTCTTACTTCGTATCATTGATGTCCCGAATGATGATCTGATGCTCCAGATTTGACCACGATGCTCTGAATTTGACCATGATGATCCTTTGCTCACTGCAACATACTAGAAGACACATAAAAACCAAAATTTTAGCACCATAAGGCACCTCCCAACCTCTAACTCTCTGAACTAGGACACGGGTCCTCACATCCTCCTCCCCTTAAAAACTTTTCACCCTCAAAAAGGCTACCCCATGTCTCCTAAATATATATATATATATAAACAAACACACCCATAAAATTTTTTATAAATATTTAATCTAATAGGAAAAACATCAAGGATAAAAGACCACGACCCCTAAAAATTGTTGTCTAGATTTTTGGTTTTTCTCATAATAAAGGATTATTATAAGGGAATTTGGATAGAAGAGATCAAAGCATCCCTACCTTAGAAAGTGTGCAGATTAGAGTCCTAATTGATCCGAGTCCACAATCCCCTCTTCTGATATCTCAACGATAGCAGCCACATCTCGCCAGAAACAACCTTATACTTGCAAGATCACGTCTCCCTCTCTCTCTCTCTCTCTCTCTCTCTCTCTCTCTCTCTCTCTCTCTCTCTCTCTCTCTGTGTGTGTGTGTGTGTGTGTGACGGCTGCACTGGAAGGGCTAAGGTTTAGGTTTCTTTTATACCTTTTTTGTATTATTTAATTTAAATCTAAAATAAACCTGAACAAATTCCCTAAAATACCCCTAGAGCTCTAATTTGTTATTTAATTAAAATTTAAAATAAACCTTAATGAATTTCCTACAATACCCCTCAGAGCTTTAAATTCCAAATTAAGTACAAATACAATCAAAATTCTCCATTTGAAATGCATATTGCTGTGCCAATACTCATTTGTTAAAACAAAATCCTTAACATAAGACTAACTCCTAAAACCCCAAACACAGGCCTTACATCCTTCCCCCATTAAAGACTTTTCGTCCTCGAAAAGACAACTTGGAATGAAAGCAACAATCACAACCAATGAATAGACCTATACCAGCAACCAACGCACTCCACTAGTTTACATAATTATATAAAAAATAACTAAAAAGATATTCACGTAACCAATTAAACGCATGTACCTAATTGTGTTAGTTGTCTTCCTCCCCTCCTTCAGGGTTGTTTACCCTCGAACAAATCAAGATAATGGGCATGCATCTCTGCTTTACGTTCCCATGTCTCTTCTTCCATGCCACGGTGTTTCCACAACACCTGAACCAATGGAATAACTCTACCCTGTAGCTACTTCTAGCATTTATCCAAAATACATATAGGTGTCTCGATGACTGTAATGTCCTCATCAATATCCAGAGTACTCCAATCCAACACATGTGTAGGGTCCGAATGATATTTTCGCAACTGCGACACATGGAAAACATTATGCACTCTACTCAAACGGGGAGGTAATGCCAATCTACATGCAACTGGTCCGACCCTATCCAAGATCTCAAACAGTCCAATGTATCTAGGAGATAACTTAGACCCCTTACCAAATTGCTTATGCCCCCTCCATGGAGAAACAAGAAGGAACACGTGGTCTCCCACCAAAAACTCTAACGGTCGGCATCATTGATCCACATAAGACTTTTGTCAGCTCTGGGCTATAAAGAGACGCTGCCGAATTAGCTGTACTTTTGCCGTAGCCTCCTAGACCAACTAAGGTCCTAACATAGCTACCTCTCTAGCCTCTGCCCAACATAATGGAAACCGACATGGTCTACCATACAATGCCTCGAACGGGGCCATCCCAATGGAAGCCTAGTAGCTGTTATTGTAGGCAAACTCTACCGAGGGAAGGTAAGAAGCCCACAATTGTCCAAAATCAAGCACACAAGCTCTCAACAAGTTCTATAGTGTTTGAATAGTCATCTATGACTGACCATCGGTTTCGGGGTGAAAAGCAGTACTCAAATTAATTTGTGTCCCCAATGCTTCCTTCAAATCACCCCAAAATCGTGAAGTAAACCATGCATCTCTATCTAAAACAATGGACAAAGGTACCCCATGTAATCGAACAATTTTATCAACATATAACTTGCTTAACGTCCCAATGGAGTCGTTCCCGAACTGCTAAGAAATGGGCTGATTTAGTCAATCGATCCATAATTACCCAAATCATATCCTTCCTCCCTGAATTAGTAGGAAGTCCCGTCACAAAGTCCATGGTAATATGTTCCCACTTCCACTCAGCCACAGGCAAAGGATGCAATGGGCCAGTAGGTCGTTGGTGTTCCGCCATCACTTATTGACAAGTAAGACACCAGGAAACAAACTTAGCTGCACTTCTCTTTAGTTCCGGCCACCAAAACTGCGCTTGTAAGGCGTGGTGCATCTTTGTTCCCCTTGGATGCACTGCTAAATGAAAATGATGAAACTCTCTCATCACATCCCCCCGGAGGGAGGACTGTCATCACTGGTTTTCGTCCGGAACCGTTTGGGGTGAGCCCAAACTAAACCAATGGTGAGAAAATTTAGAGTTGCCACCAACTGTTTTGGGGGTATAGTTGGATACCCTCTACTTTGAGTAGTTTAAAGGTGTGGTCTGCGTTCTCAGAGAAGGGTTCAGGAGTTGGTTACGTGTAGGGAAGGATTAGCACCTCTACAGCGCCCTTTCGGTATCTATTTTCGGAGGAGGAGGTTTTCTATTTTATTTGCACTGCCACGACTGGTTAGATTTCCTAAAGAGTCTATAATTTTTACTTAGATAAGTTATTTATTAAAGTCATGGTTAAAATGGATTTACCCTAAATTTTTAAAGGGAATCCTAAAAGTTTTGGTTTTTTGTTTGAAGTGGGAATGAGATCCTAGGGGTTTGTTTTGGTTTTTGGTTTTATTTTGGAAATTGAAGCCCTAAAAAATGGACATATGTTTTTTTTACTTTCCCTTTTTTTTGGTTTTTGGGTTAGAAAGCATTTTTTGTTTTTTGTTTTTTGTTAAAAAAACATTTTGTTTTTGTTTTTGTTTTGTTTTTTTGTTTTTGTTTTTGTTTTGTTTTTGTTTTGTTTTTTTTTAAAACATTTTGGAAAACATTTTATTAAAAAAATTTCAAAACATTTTATTGAAAACATTTTGAAAACATTTTATTGCAAAACATTTTTGTTTTTGTTTTTGTTTTTTTTTGTTTTTTTTGTTTTTTTGTTTTTTTAAGGAGGTATTTTTGAAAACATTTTGAAAACCTTTTATTGAAAACGTTTTGGAAAACATTTTGTAGAAAATATTTTTTTGTTTTTTTTTTTGTTTTTTTGCCATATCAAAATAAAACGTGAATTCTGTGGTTGTGACATACCAAAATAACATAAAGCACAAAACCGCCCTCTCTGTTTTTTCTCTTCTTTTTCTTTTTCTTTCTCATATCTCTCCTTTTTGTCTCTTTTTTTTTCTTCACCTATTACAATTACAACATATACAACATATACCTACAACTTCAAAAAACAAACAAACAATATACATAGTACAAAAAACATACAACAGAGCAAAACAAAATACATGAAAACATATTACATCAAATATGAATATACATAAGTAAAAAAGGTAATAAATATAGAACCGACTTTGGGGCTTCCACCCAGACTTCCGATTGGATCCTTGTCTACACCGACAGTCGCCTACTCGAATTACCAAATCGCCAAGTTCCAATTGCGCAAATGGCAAAAATCAGTTGAGATTTTGATTTGGAGATTGCAGTGATGTGTGGAGATGAGAGAAGATAAAAAATTTTCCTGGGTTTTGGGTAGAAAACGTGGGAAAGGAGGATTAAGATTTTTTTGTGGCTGGAATTGAGGAGAGTGGGTGTAAGGAATAGGGAATGAAAAGGAATTGTTTTTTTTTTGTGTTATTTTTGTTTTTATGAGGGAAACGTAAGGAAAAGGCAGGACTGGAGTTGTTTTTTTGTGTTTTTCATTTTCTGGAAAAAAGAGGGCTGGAACGAGATAAGAGGGAAAGAGGATGCAGAAAGAATGGGCGATTTTTGGTTGCAGAATAGCAGAAAGTTGTTGTTTTTTTTTTTTTTGAATGCAGGAGTTGGGCGAAAATGGCAACAAATTCGGGCGTTCTCTTTTTTTCTTTTTTCTGGGCGTTCTCTCTCCTTTTCTTTTTCTAAGCGTGAATCTCTCTCTTCTTTTTTTCTTTTTTGGGACTGAACCCTGTTTTTTCCTCTCTGCTGAACTCTCTTTTTTTCCTTATAAAACAAACTCTTTTTCACGCGGACGAACCCCCTCTTTTGCGTGGACAGAAGACTGCATTTAAAGGAATTGGTTGGATTGCAATGATTGCAGCAATTACTGCTATATTATTGATGCAATATTTTTATTTTTAGATTCTGCCTTTTGTCGGAGGGAACAGCGACTTCTGCAGCTCTGTCACGCCCCGGATTTCCAACCCAAGGAGACCAGAACGTGACCCTCCCTTTACCCGGGTTTGGATAAAGGGGTAGAATACAACATACACTTCACATTTTATTTTCAGAGACCAAATCACATAATTATTAAATTCAAACCACATGCCTTTATTAAGCTCCAAACTTCATTACAATATCTCCCCGCTGGGGTTACAAGGCCTCAACACAATTACATAACACAAATAACATAAAACAAAGACACAAAACAGAACTCTTCCACCTTGGTGTTCCCACCTAACGCCTGTAGGTTCCTGCAAGAAAACACACCACAGTAGGAGGGGTGAGCAACCACAGCTCAGTAGGCATCAAGTCTCCCCCAACCCATCCCATGCACCTATCCTCTATATGTGAGCGTGCACCAGTGCAGTGACGTGACATAGACATAACAAGGAAATCACACCACACAAATGGGCGTAACCTCAGTCCCAGCCACACAGGCTAACACTTTAACCACCTCTCAAACAAGTGATTTAACCGCCTCTTCAGGCCAAGTTATTTAACCGCCTCTTCAGGCTAAGTAATTTAACCGCCTCTTCAGGCCAAGTGATTTAACCGCCTCTTCAGGCCAAGTACCAAAGAGACACCCCCTGATGGACCTCCCTGTCCACTACCGCCAAAGGTAGACTTCCCTGGGTTTACAGATGGCTGACCCCGGCTGCGGAAAGAACTGCCGTCTCTCTCCTCAGTCTTGAGCCTCTTGGACCCTGAATCTCGATCAGGCGCACTCTGTAACTGGCGACCCAGATGAGCCTGCCTCCCATCATCCAGCTCTCTCTCAGCTATACGGACCGTCTCCACAACCTCAGCATAGGTCTTCAAACGTAGAATTGCCACCCTCTGCCTAAGGGACGGCCTGAGACCCAAGGTGAACTTATGGGCCTTCAGGTCCTCCTGCGCCACGGTCTCGAGAGCAAATCTGCTCAAGCTCCGGAATTCGCGCTCATACTCAGGCACCGTCTTTGTCCCCTGCTTCAGGTTGCCAAATTCCTCCCTCTTCTGCCACCTCAAAGATTCCGGGAAGAACTCATCATGGAAGAGCTGTAGGAACTCCTCCCAAAGCATGAACTGCACCGCACGGCTCCCCGCGACACTCAACCACCACTCCAGAGCACTCCCCTCTAGCTGCCGAATGGCCAGTCTCACCCTATCCTCCTCCCGGGGTAGGAGAAAAGAAAACACATGTTCGATCTGCCTCAACCAGTGCTCAGCTAACACTGGGTCCCCCTCCCCTTTGAATCACGGAGGTTGTTCCTTTCGGAACCGTGTCACCACGTCATCCTCTGCACGAGTCAGTATTCCACTTAATGAACCCTCACGCTCACGAGGTAGCCCCCCCACTGGTGGTGGTGGTGGTGGCACCACCTGCTGTGCCGCCATCTCACGGTACACCTCCTCCCGAACTTCTTGCCGTATGCCTTCCCTTAGATCTTGGACTTCCAGTCGGATGCCCTCTCACAGCTGCGCCAGCAACAGCACATGTCCTCCAATGGACTGCCCCGCACCCGGACCCTCATGGGTAGATGACTCATCAGCCACTGCCCCGGACACACGAGTCACTCTCCTCGGTGGCATTCTTACTACATGAAGTAAGAAGCACAAATGTCAGAACGCGTTCAAGAACTATCGAGTTTCACTACCACTACCTCATTACCAAGTCAAGTAGTACATGGCATCACACACATTTCACACATTGCATCAATCAACATTGCACACAGTTCAATTCACAGTGCACACAGCTCAAATAAACAAGGAACTTTCCTTGTAGTCATGCTCAAGATATTTATAGATAATTCAGAGTTGCACACTTCACACTTAATCACATTTCACGTTGTCACAGTTCAATCCACATTGCACATAGCATTTTTTTTTGTTCCACATGTACAGCATCCACACAAACACACATAAGCAAATGCAACTAGTGCCCTAATACCCATGCATGCAAACCCTACCACAAGACTGGACTACCCCAAGTAGACCTTAGAGGCTCAAAGAGGACCATGTTGATCAGGCATGTCCCTCCAGGCTCCCCAAAGGACTCAAGATATCCAAGTCCGCCCACTACCCTAGGCCAACTAGACCATGCTCTGATACCATATTGTCACGCCCCGGATTTCCAACCCGAGGAGACCGGAACGTGACCCTCCCTTTACCCGGGTTTGGATAAAGGGGTAGAATATAACATACACTTCACATTTTATTTTCAGAGACCAAATCACATAATTATTAAATTCAAACTACATGCCTTTATTAAGTTCCAAACTTCTTACAATATCTCCCCGCTGGGGTTACAAGGCCTCAACACAATTACATAACACAAATAACACAAAACAAAGCCACAAAACAGAACTCTTCCACCTTGGTGTTCCCACCTAACGCCTGTAGGTTCCTGCAAGAAAACACACCACAGTAAGAGGGGTGAGCAACCACAGCTCAGTAGGGATCAAGTCTCCCCCAACCCATCCCATGCACCTATCCTCTATATGTAAGCGTGCACCAGTGCAGTGATGTGACATAGACATAACAAGGAAATCACACCACACAAACGGGCACAACCTCAGTCCCAGCCACACAGGCTAACACTTTAACCACCTCTCAAACAAGTGATTTAACCGCCTCTTCAAACCAAGTTATTTAACCGCCTCTTCAGGCCAAGTAATTTAACTGCCTCTTCAGGCCAAGTAATTTAACCACCTCTTCAGGCCAAGTGATTTAACCGCCTCTTCAGGCCAAGTACCAAACAGACAAACACACAGCATACACCTTGATCACTCAGGCATAAAACCAAACACTTAGCATGCACACATTCACAAGTGCACAAACCCAGCTTCTCAGGCATAAAAACAAACACTTATCATGCACGTATTTACAAACCCACAAATCCAGCCTCTCAGGCATAAAAATAAACATGTACTGGGCATATTTACACAAACATAATCACAAAGGCATTTTATCGAACATGTAACATGCACGAACAACCCAACATCAGAAACACACCCAGGGCGCCATTGAAGGCCAACATCCATATAGGAGATCACACCTATATGGATTTACATATAAATATTATAACAATAGCCATAGAAGCTCTGTAAAACATCTACGCAGGGCTAACCCCGGAACAGACCGGGAAGGACAGAACCCCTACCTTAAAGAAGATCCTCCCTGCACCCGCGCTAGACGCCGTCTTCCCCAAGCACGACGCTCCGGCAGCAACCATCAGCACTCCTTCCTTCCCTCTCTCTAGCGCTCTCTCTCTCTCTACGACGGCTGCAGTGGTTAACAGAAGGAAACCCTAAACCTAAGACAAGGAAACTTGTACCTCTTTATATAGGCATCCCAACATCAAAACGACGTAGTTTTGATTAAATGAATCCCAGCATCAAAACGACGTAGTTTTGATTGCACAAGCTATAACCTTTCCGCATCCACACATGACAAAATATCCATAATTCCAATATGGTCCTTTGGGAAAAAATGATTAGAGTAACAAAACCAAGGTGATAGTACAAAAATATGGTTGTACGCCATATTGCACGTCATATCCCCAATTGACGTGCAGCTCCAAAAGCTGTGAAATTCTACCCCAAGCTTCCTTGCATCAAGTAGAAGGCTGGTATGCAGTAATATGCTTGCACGCCAGTTGGTCCAATTGGCGTTCAAGGCCTTTGGCTCTGAAACTTCTGTGGAAGGTAGAGGACATCATTCTGAGAAACTTTAGTTCTGCACGCCAATTGATTTGAGGCCATCTACTTGGTCAAAATTAATCTCCAAAACCTGACAAAACAGCCTAAAAGCGCCTGTATATGCAAATAGCATCTTCCTAGGCATAAATACACGTTATCACTTGTCACGTGCACCTCCCAAAAGTCCCCTCTTGGGCTCATCTCTTACCTCAAACTTGTGCATCAACATTCAAGGTGTTTTAGCTAAAGTGTGGGAAGGAAACTCCCTAAAACCCAACAATTTCCACTCACAAGGTATTTGTGGTTAACTTCTTACATATCGCAAAACACGGGTCATTACAAGCTCGTGATTGTCCTTTTTTAATTTTTCATTTAGCACATTTGACCGACATGCGTTGAAAAATGATTCTGTCAGATGTCCAGCTCATTAAAACGTATCCTGTGAGTAGCCAGCGAGAATGCTAGCGAGAGAGCCAATGAAAGAAGCCAAATAGTGAAGGTCAACGGGTCAAAGGGTCGAAGTATCGGCAGGGTCGAAGGTCAACGGTCAACGAGTCGAAGGTTGGTGGGTTGAAGGTCAACGGTCAACAGGTCGAAGTGTCGGCAGGTCGGAGGTCAACAGTCAACGGGTCAAAGGTTGGTGGGTCGAAGGTCGATGGGTCGAAGGCCAATGGTCAACGGGTCGAAGTGTCAGGCAGGTCAGAGTGTCAGTAGGCTTACAGGCTTCGAGGCTTCGAGGCTTCGAGGCTTCGAGGCTTCGAGTCTTCAAAGCTTCGACCTGCCGACACTTCGAGGCTACGAGCCAAGTTTTTTTTTTTAACTTTTAATTACCCTTTTATCCCCACATAAAATACCAAAATGGACGACCCTTTAGGGATTGTTTAGGAAGACCCATATTTGCCTAAATAGACATTTTGGACTATTCCCCACATGCACGTTTTCGGGCAATTTGACCAAAAGCATTAACCGTCTTTTGGCAAGTTTGACTTTTTCCGACGAAAATTGTTTTGGCCATAACTTCTTCATTTTAAATCAGAATTGAGCTTGGTCAAGTGCATTAGTCTCCAAATTTCATCCTCTATCACTTGGTGTTGATCTTGGGGCACTTTAGGGGCTGGCAACAGATGTTATCAATTTTGGGCTTCCTAGTTCGTGTCAATGCGTCCATCTTGTGCAAACCGCCGGGAATCTCTAAGGACCTGTTCAACAAGGTATATGGCATGGGCAAAAAGGTATATACATCAAAAGGGGTTAGTATGTCCAACCTAGACAAAATGGGGTCCAACAGCTGCCCCTTTTTGTGCACTGTTTGTATACAAACAACGTACAAAGATAAAAGGGAGCCATTTTGGACGGGTTGGAGCACGTACCTGACTTACCTAGCACATAGGAAGAGTAGAATGCGACAGTTGGGTCTGTCCCCAAGAGGGTAAAGGGGCTTCACAGGCCAGCGGACTTAGATAATACTTCGATGAGGCATCTAAGGCCACCTATGATGTAAAGATACTAGAGATTGAAAGCCTACAGCAATGACAGGCTTGAACTGAAAAATGAAAAGCCCACAGCAATGATAGGCTTGAACTAAAAAGGGAAAGGCCCCCAACAACGATAAGCTTAAACTGAAAATTGAAAGGCCCATAGTAATGATAGGCTTGAATTGAAAATTGAAAGCCCATAACAATGATAGGCTTGAACTAAAAATTGAAAGGCCCACATCAACGGTAGGCGTGAACTACAACAAATTGAAAGGCCCACATCAACGGTAGGCTCGAATTGAAAATGGAAAGCCCACAGCAACGATAGGCTTGAATTGAAAATTGAGAGGCCCACGGTAACGATAGGCTTGAATTGAAAATGGAAAGGCCCACAGCAACGGTAGGCGTGAACTACAACAAATTGAGAGGCCCACAGCAATGATAAGCTCGAATTGAAAATGGAAAGCCCACAGCAACGATAGGGTTGAATTAAAAATTGAGAGGCCCACAACAACAATAGGCTTGAATTGAAAATCGAAAGGCCCACAGCAACAGTAGGCGTGAACTACAACAAATTGAAAGGCCCACAACAACGATAGGCTTGAATTGAAAATGGAAAGGCCCACAACAACGGTAGGCGTGAGCTACAACAAATTGAAAGGCCCACAGCAACGATAGGCTTGAATTGAAAATTGAGAGGCCCACAGCAATGATAGGCTTGAATTGAAAATGGAAATCCCACAACAATGATAGGCTTAAACTGAAAACGGAAAAGCCTATAGCAACGATAGGCTTAAACTGGACAGACTTGTTGGAGACATCAATTGGTATTTGAGGGAAATGCTTTGGGGAATTGGTGAGCTTAGGAAGTAACCCAATCTGGGCTCCCTCTACGAGTTCACTCAAGGAGATCGCTCTACGAGGTGACCCAAAAAAGGGAAAATGTTTGTTCACGTGCCAAAAGGATGCATTTAAAGCTTGGGGAAATTGCAAAGAAAGAGTTGTACAGTTGAACAAAGAAAGCTAGGATAGCTTGATGAGAAGCTTGCTGAGTATAAGCTCTTAGGATCTTTAGAGGCGACAACATTCCTGAAATTACAGTATATTTGAATGTATGCAAATGATGCATGGAATGCAATGTCTAGTATGCGGGGATGCATAAACCTCAACCTGTGGTGCCATATGATGCAATGTGATGCAATGCGATGTATGCATCGAATGCAATGTGATGTTTTGGCAAGGGCTGGAGATTTATCTCAATGTTGTTAGAGAGGTTGGCTAACATTCAACTTGTTGGGGAACAATTTTCTCTGGCTGGGGAGTCCGCTCTATCTTTGCTAGGGAACTCCCTTTTGTGGATGAAGGGTCTGTTTAATTTAGCTTCGCCGCATTGAGGATGTAATGACCCGTATGTAAGAAGTTAACTACAGATGCCTTGTGAGTGGAAATTATTGGGTTTTAGGGAGTTTCCTTCCTATACACTTTAGCTAAAACACCTTGGATGTTGGTGTACAAGTTTGAGGCAAGAGATGGGCCCAAGAGGGGACTTTTGGGAGGTGCACGTGACAATTCATAACGTGCTTGTGCCCTAGGAAGATGCTTTTTGCATATACAGGCGCTTTTAGGCTGTTTTGTCAGGTTTTCGAGATTGAGTTTGACCAAGTAGATGGCCTCAAATCAATTGGCGTGCAGAACAAAAGTTTCTTATAATGATGTCCTCTACCTTCCACAGAAGTTTCAGAGCCAAAGGCCTTGAACGCCAATTGGACCAATTGGCATGCAAGCATGTTTCTGCATACCAGCCTTCTACATGATGCAAGGAAGCTTGAGGTAGAATTTCAGGGTATTTGGATCTGCACTCCAATTGGGGATATGGCGTGCAATATTGCGTGCAGCCATATTTTTGTACCGTCACCTTGGTTTTGTTATTCTTATCATCTTTTCACAAAGGACCATGTTGGAATTGTGGATATTTTATCGTGTGTGGATGCGGAAAGGTTGCAACTTGTGTGATTAAAACTACGTCGTTTTGATGCTTGATTCATTTAATCAAAACTACGTCGTTTTGATGTTGGTGTGCCTTTATAAGAGGTGAAGGACTCTTAGGTTTAGGGTTCTTCTTTTGGCTAGCCACTGCAGCCGTTGCGAGAGAGAGAGAGAGAGAGAGAGAGAGAGAGAGAGAGAGAGAGAGAGAGAGGGGGGGAAGGAGGGAGAGCTACTGGCTTGCTGCCGGAGCGTCTTGCGTGGGGAGGACGGCATCTAGCGCGGGAGCAAGAGCAGGAGGACGTTTCCAAGGTAGGGGTTCTGTTCTTCCTTGTACCTATCCCAGGGTTTTGGCCTTGTGGTAGTAGATTTCATAATTTAGATATATATATATATATATATATATATATATATATAATATGTAAATCCATAAAGGTGTGATCTCCTATATGGATGTTGGCCTTCAGTGGCATGTATGGGGTTGAGATTAGGCCTGTGTGGCAATGCACACTAGGTGTTTGATATTATGCCTGTGAGGCCATGCATGTTATGCGATTGATGTTATGCCAGTGTGGTTATGCCTAAAAAGTGTTTGATGTAATGTCTGGGAGGATATGCATGTTAAGTGTTTGATCTTATACCAGGGTGGACATGCATGTTAAGTGTTTGTTGTTATGCCTGAATAACTGAGATATATGTTAAATGTTTGTTGTATGTCTGTGGAGCCTAAGAAGCCTGAGAGGCTGAGGCAATGCTTGTGTACCCGTGGAGCATGAGAGGCTGAGTTGATGTTAGTGAAACTGATTGTGGAGCCTGAGAGGCTGAGTTAATGTTAGTGAGACTGACTGTGGAAACTATGCCTGAGAGGCGGTTAAATCATTGGCCTGAAGAGGCAGTTAAATCACTTGTGGTTTGTGTGGTGGGGAATTGTAACTAATGATGTGGTTTGTTATTGTTTGTTGAAATTATTGTAACACGACACTGCACTTGTACACATGGCATGTAAATGCTAGGAGCATGGGATGGGTTGGGGAGACATGATCCCTACTGAGCTGTGGATGCTCACCCCTCCTACTATGGTGTGTTTTCTTGCAGGAACCTACAGGCATTAGGTAGGAACACCAAGGTGGAAGAGTTCTGTTTTGTGGCTTTGTTTTATGTTATTCGCGTTATGTAATTTAGTTGAGGCCTTGTAACCCCAACGGGGAGATATTGTAATGAAGTTTGAAACATAATAAAGGCATGTGGTTTGAATTTAATAATTATGTGATTTTGGTTTCTGAAAATAAAATGTGAAGTGTATGTTGTATTCTACCCCTTTATCCAAACCCGGGTAAAGGGAGAGTCACGTTCCGGTCTCCTCGGGTTGGAAAACCGGGTCGTGACAATATGGTATCAGAGCATGGTCTAGTTGGCCTAGGGTAGTGGGCGGATCTGGTTGTCTTGAGTGCTTTGGAGGAACCTGGAGGGACGTGCCAGATCAACACGGTCCTCTTGGAGCCTCTAAGGTGTACTTGGGGTAGTCCAGACCTGAGGTAGGATTTGCATGCATTAGCATTAGGGCACTAGTTACATTGGTTGTTGTATGTGAAGGTGTGGATACCTATTAACATTGTAATTGTGATAAAAGAAAAATGTGAATAATGTGATAAGGTGCATACTGTGCAACTCTGATTTTACTTGAAATACCTTGAGCATGACTACAAGGAAAGGTCCTTGTTTATTTGAACTGTGTGCAATGTTGATTGGTGCAATGTGTAAAATGTGTGTGATGCCATGTACTACTTGACTTGATAGTGGGGTAGAGGTAGTGAGACCCGATAATTGTCGAACGCGTTCTGACGTTTGTGCTTCTTACTTCCTATAATAAGAATGCCACCGAGGAGAGTGACACGTGCGTCCGGGGCAGTGGCTGATGACTCATCTGCCCATGAGGGCCCAGATGCGGGGCAGTCTGTTGGAGGACATGCACTGTTGCTGGCGCAGCTGCGAGAAGGCATCCGGCTGGAAGTCCTAGAGCTGAGGGAGGGTATCTGGCAAGAGGTACAAGAGGAGGTGCGCCGCGAGATGGCGGCCCAGCAGGTGGTGCCACCGCCACCACCACCAGTGGGGGAGCTACCCCGGGAGCGTGAGGGTTCGCTGATTGGTATACCGATTCGTGCAGAGGATGACGTGGTGACACGGTTTCGAAAGGAACAACCTCCGCGATTCAAAGGGGAGGAGGACCCAGTGTTAGCTGAGCACTGGCTGAGGCAGATCGAACATGTGTTTTCCTTTCTCCTACCCCGGGAGAAGGATAAGGTGAGGCTGGCCATTCGGCAGCTAGAGGGGAATGCTTTGGAGTGGTGGCAGAGTGTCGTGGGGAGCCGTGCAGTGCAGTTTATGCTGTGGGAGGAGTTCTTGCAACTCTTCCACAATGAGTTTTTCCCTGAGTCCTTGAGATGGCAGAAGAGAGAAGAATTTGGCAGCCTGAAGCAAGGATCAAAGACAGTGCCAGTATGAGCGGGAGTTCCGGAGCTGAGTAGGTTTGCCCCCGAGAGCGTGGCAAAGGAGGACCTGAAAGCCCACAAGTTCACCTTGGGTCTCAGGCCGGCTCTTAGGCGGAGGGTGGCGATTCTGCGTTTGAGGACCTATCTCGAGGTTGTTGAGACAGCACACATAGCCGAGAGGGACCTGGATGATGGGAGGCAGGTCCACCAGGGTCGCCGATTACAAGGTGGGTCCGAACACGATTCTCGGTCCAAGAGGCTCAAGCGAGGAGAGAGATAGTAGTTCTTTCCGCAGCCGGGGGTCTACCATCTATGAACCCGAGAGAGGTTCACCCTTGGCGGTAGTGGGCGGGGAGGTTCAGCAGGAGGTCTCCCCGGCGGTTGTCTTTGTTGTGGGAGGCAAGGTCACCTCAAGAGGGAATGTCCCAAGAAGGGCGGCGGTGCAACAATTGTGGGCGAGAGGGCCACTTGAGTCGGGTGTGCGGGAGTGGCAACAGGGGAGCAGGAGGCGTGGCATCCGGCATGAGGAGTGATGCTAGTTTCCGCGCTCCGGCGGAGAGAGGCCAGCCCGTCGGTGGCAAGCTAGCCAGGCGGGATCTAGCCGGACCCGACCTCGGGGGAGGCAAGAGCGTCGCCAGACCGAGGCGGAGGCAGCCATGGCGGGAAGCGCCCGGTGAGTGAGCCGACCGGTGGCACGGGCCAAGGGCCGGTGTTTGCTGGAGGCGATGTACCAGGGAGGAGGCCGAGCTACCACCCCCACCGGGCTGAGGGTGGTGCAGGACCATCGGTGGTTAGAGGTACCCTTTTGATCTCCCGTACATTAGATTCTGTTCTTTTCGATACGGTTGCATCGTGTTCTTTTGTTGCTGAGCTTGTGATAGATAGCTTGGGGTTAGCTTGTGTGGAGGCAGCGAAGCCCCTAGTTGTTGAGTCTCCAGTGGGGGGTATGATTGAGGTGCGGCGTGTTTGCCGTGACTGTGTGTTAACCATAGGAAGTGTGGAGCTGAGCTTCGACCTGCATGTATTGCCCTTGCGTGCTTTTGACCTGATCTTGGGTATGGATTGGCTTATGGCTTTCCAGGCCAAGATAGACTGTTATCGGCGGCGTGTATCCTTCGTTACACCTGCAGGGATCTCTTGCACCCTGCAAGGGGAGTGGGACTGTGAGGCGAGTCGGGCTGGGCCAGTGTTGGACCAGTGGGGTGCCATTACCCATAGGTTGGCAGCCCTGACCTTTGCTGAGGAAGGGAAAGTGGAAAAGAGAGTGTGGCCAGTAGTTGTTGACCAATTTCAGGATGTCTTTCCTGACCAGTTAAGGAGTTTACCTCCTAAGAGAAGTGTAGAGTTCGCCATTGAGTTGGTACTGGGGACTGGACTGATATCCCAAGTGGCTTATCGGATGGGACCAACTGAGTTAAGGGAGCTCCAGAGGTAGATAGAGGAGTTGGTGGACTAAGGGTATATCAGACCGAGTACCTCACCTTGGGGTGCTCCGGTGCTCTTTGCAAAGAAGGCAGATGGCACGCTACACCTTTGCATCGACTATAGGAAGCTGAATTCGGTGACTGTGAAGAACAAGTATCCGTTGCCTCGGATAGATGAACTGTTTGACCAGTTGAGTGGAGCCCGGTGGTTTTCCAAGATAGATCTACGGTCGGGCTATCATCAGTTGAGGGTTAGAGAGGAAGACATCCCTAAGACGGCTTTTCGGTGCAGGTATGGGCACTAGGAGTGGATAGTGATGCCTTTTGGACTCACTAATACGCCGGCAGTGTTTATACATTTGATGAACCAAGTCTTTGCCCCATACTTAGACTCGTTCGTGGTGGTGTTTATAGACGATATCTTAGTATATTCCAAGACCGAGAGGGAGCATGTGGAGCATTTGGCAACAGTGTTGCAAACCTTGAGGGACCAGCAGTTGTTTGCTAAGTTTAGCAAATGCGAGTTTTGGATGCAGGAGGTCCATTTTCTTGGCCACGTAGTGTCAGCTGAAGGGGTTAGAGTGGACCCAGCCAAGAATGAGGCGGTGTCATCATGGGAGAGGCCAACCAATGTTTTTGAGATTCGTAGTTTTCTTGGCTTGACAGGCTATTACCGTCGTTTTGTAGAGGGATTCTCCCATTTGGAAACTCCTATGACGGCATTGACTCGGAAAGGAGTGAAGTTTGCGTGGACTGATAAGTGTCAGCAGGCGTCTGAGGCTCTCAAAACCTGTTTGACCACTGCACCGGTGTTGAGGTTACCTCGGGAGAATATCCCATATGAGGTGTACTGTGATGCGTCCAGGGTTGGTTTGGGGTGTGTACTTATGCAGGAGCATAGTGTGGTAGCTTATGGGTCGAGGCAGCTGAAGCCTCATGAGCAGAATTATCCTACTCATGATCTTGAGTTGGCGGCTGTCATCTTTGCCTTGAAGAGTTGGCAACATTACCTTTTGGGGGAGAAGTTCGTGGTGTTCTCAGATCACAAGAGCCTTCAGTACATCTTTACTCAGAAGGACTTGAATTTGAGGCAGAGGAGATGGGTGGAGTATTTACAGACCTTTGACTTTACTCTTGCCTATACCCCGGGCAAGGGTAATGTTGTGGATCGGCTCACAAAGTCGGCCCATTTTCTTGCTGTTCGCGAGCGGGACTCTATTGGGACCTTGAGTCAACTATGCATGAACGAGATTGTGAGACTGCATGGAGTACCATCATCGGTTGTCTCTGACCGGGATTCGAGGTTCACTTCCCGTTTTTGGGCAGGTTTGCAGGAGGCTATGGGGACC